>JARHVA010002208.1:1200000-2612500 GCA_037957365.1 Torreya grandis
GAAGGATATGGTAAATATAAATTGGTTAAGGATTTTTAATGGTAGATAAAGTTATTGAGGTAATAGGAACCCTTATTTGAAGGGCTTAATGTCTTAAGGTTAGGATGGTAGATGATAGTTGTAAATAATGGTGTTATTATTAAGATTAGGGAAATGATAATTAGATTAAATGAATTGGCTAAGGTAGGAGGGAGGGGTAATAGGTAGAATTCATAGGCAATGTTTAATGAATGAGGTGAACTAAGGTATATCAAACCTTAAAGATGAGGGATTAGTTATAGATGTGGGACTAAGTGACCTAGATCCTTGATGAGGTACATCAAGCCAAAACTGAGGTTGGCCTAAGAGGGATGAGGTACTACCAACATGTGCCATGTGATGTAGCTATGTTTGTGGCCTTCATCAAGAGTTGGGACCCATCCAATAACACTTTCTTACTATAGATTAGAGAGATCACCATCATACTAGAGGACATCTACCAAATAATGTGGCTATCATTATGAGGTGAGTTGATATATCATATCAGTAGTGATGAGTGAGATGATCATATGGATCATCTTTATAGAGTGGACCTCATTATTTTGATATGGCACTCAAGAGGATTTCAGTATGCACCTCTGTATCATTGGGATAGGGGAGTGAGATGGCTATTTATGATGATGATGATGATAATTATCACATGTTATGCTCTTCCAAATTTTAACAGTGGTAAATTTCCATACGTGTTTTTGGGGGTTCTTATAGATATGTGGTTAGATCGAATAGTATTTGCATGGGCACCTATCCTATTAGTTTAAATTTATCAATAGCTCTGGGAGTACCATGCTCATAGAAGATATAGGATTAGCATTAGCTTCATGTTATACTATTGGGCATATGATCATATTAGGGTACTAAGACCAATTGGACTATGTGACATGGTTTTTCTTAGATGGACTATAGGGTTAGCTATATGTGATGGAGAGGAAATTACACACTCACAAGACCAAGGGGAGGAACTTGAGACCTAGATTGGTATAGAAACTAATTAGAGGCACTTGTGGAGGGTGAGGTAATTTGGTGTCCATACATTAGGTTCGCTACATAGGTGAGATATGCTAGGTAGACCTTGTTATTGTATAACTATAGATGGATTTTTTGGAGGTGAGACCATAAGGTGGAGCTCATCCCTTTTTATAGGGTGAGGAGATAGGTTGGGCTCATCCAAGATATTCTAGGGGAGTTTTTGAGGTATTGAAGGGAGGATGTAGAGTTCCCATTGCCCATGCTAGATCCAGTTGATGAGTTCATTGACTATGATATCCTACTAGCAAGGGTAGGGTTTGATGATGCAAGTATCACTGAAAAGTACCCCACATGGTTTTAAGCACATTATTACATAGTAGTTTTTGGAGGAGATGATGGAAAATAAGATATATATGTGGATATATAGGTGGGGGTGGGGAAAAAATGGAGGTAGATGCCCTTGATATATAGATGTTGATTATAGATAGAGATCAGGTGTGGGGGGGCACTAGTCATAACATAAGCAACTTTAACATCAATGACTCAAGAGAGGGATGTGACATAGGGCTAGGTGGTCATGCTTACTAGGGAGAGAGATTAGGCTAGATCTTAGTTAACTATGATTATACATGAGAGAGATGCTCTTAGATAGGTAAGAAGATGAGTACCAACACCTACAAGACCACTAGGGATTATCTATGGTAAGATATGTAGAAACAATTGAGGAACTGAGGTATTATAAGGCCTTGGTTTTTACATATCTTTTAGATGAGCCCAGATGGGGTGAGTACAGAATAGAGATCAATAGAGGGGCTAGTAGTGTGACACTAGGTTAGTGGGTTACATCTTTAGGTAGATAGGTAGGTTCAAGAGGTGGTAAATATCTAAGAGGTAGTGGTGATCTAGGGCCTTAGATTCATATGAGACCTTATATTGGATGTATTATATGATTTTGATACCAAGCTATGAGATGATGTAGTGAGATGTATATACCCTATTGAGAGACATGTACATTATTATTTCTATGATGATTATTTTGATTATGAGTTCATGATGTGTGTGTGTGTGTGTGTGTGTGTGTGTGTGTGTGTGTGTGTGTGTGTGTGTGTGTGTGTGTGTGTGTGTGTGTGTGTGTGTGTGTGTGTGTGTGTGTGTGTGTGCGCGTGCGTGTGTGTGTGTGTGTGTGTGTGTGTGCGTGCGTGCATGTGTGATTATGGTTTATGTATTTTGCCTATGGTTATGGATGTCATTATTATTTTGATCATGATGCTGCTTATGATTAAGATGTTAATGTTTATGTTTACTCACCTAGATAGGCATGTTATGGATGTCATACATAGATGACTTATTGATCTATGATGTGATAAATGATAATGATGATGATGATATATGGTTTATGATTAGTTGATGTGATTGGTTATGTATATGTTATTTTATTAATATGATAATGATATTATGATGATATGGCTATATGAATCATTATAAATGGGGATGTTTTTAGGTTAATGATTTTATGTTTCCTTACTTTGCTAGGCATGTGATGATGTGGTTATTTAGTTTATGCTCATGCTAATGTTTTTATATCTGATAGATGTTGTTATGCTCATGATGGGATGATGATTATGATGTTATGTTTCATTAAACATGACTATGATGCTTGTGATTATTGTCATGGTTATTGATGACTATGTTCATGATGTGGATATGGTTTATAAGTATTACTTATGGATGTGATCATTTAATTTATGTTCATGAGAAATGTGTATGATGTTATGATGTTGATATTATTATGGTTATGGGTATTGATGATGATGCTCATGTTTTAAATTAATCATTTTATGATTTCTTATCTAGATTAGACATGTGGTGGATAACATATGTGAATGACACATTCATTTTTGATGTATGATTAAATGATTGTAGATATGATATATGGTTGATGAATAGTTGATGTATTTGGTTAGTAGGATGAAATGATGTGTGATTTATGATATTGGTTAGAAAAATACATAGAGTAAGTTGGATAACAAAATTAAATGTGACAAAAGACAAGAAAGAGAGGACAATCAAAAGATAAGCATATAAATGAATTTATCAACAAGTAGGTATGAGGGAATAAGAATAATGCATGATTCTTATTCTTTGGCAAGGACTAAAACAAACTAAATTTAGATCATCTTATGAACCTAAGCCCTTAGAATACTTTTTAGTAGCACTCGTTAGTTAGTTAAATAGTTGTTTGATCACATAATGTCAATTAAGCTCATAAATCCCATATTTATAGAGGGTATACAGGGGGGTTGGATGAAAATGGAACCTTATTGTAAGGCTAATATGACTCTTCTATAGGTTAACAAAGAGATAATATAAATAAGTCCATGTCATATAAGGTGTAGACTGATTGATGTGGGAAGTCTACTTATGAAATCTAATTATGGTTTCCAAAATTATTTGTGCTTTTTTTGATTTTGATAATGGGTATTTTGATCAAGAAGTTAATCGATATGAGAAGCTTCTTAAGAATTTATATGCTTTGAAAAATTATTTACTTAACCAGCCTTCAAGGGAGTGGTCTAAGTTTGTGAGATTTGTTAAGTCTCTTGATATCTATCCTTCGAAGGAACAATCTACCTTATATTGAGCAATTTTGATTGATTTTGGTAGTTTTCCTTCATGAGAGTGGTTTGTGAATGCCTGGAATGACCCATAGAATATATATATTTTTTTGCTTTTGTTATTGACATGGATTTGATTATGTAGGCTTTAAAAGGTTCACCTTTATGAAGGTAAAACTAAAGCATAAGAAGGTTGATGATGGGTAAAAAAGGCTTAAGTGATAATGACCATGGGAATCCATCCTATAAAGCGATGGAAATTACCATGAGAACCATGTCATGAGTAGAGCCATAGTACACATATTTAGGATTAAGTCTATAATTAAGATGGTTTAATCACATGATTTTGGATTTAATCAGTTGTGTTTAAAATAAAGAGTTGAATGTTGGTGAAAATAAAGGATGATCTTAAGATAGGAAAAAGGTAAGTTTTGATCTTTTTTAACAAAAGAAAGGACACATATGTGAAGGATTGAGGGGTTCATGTTCTGGTCTCCCTTCAAGAGAGGATAACTAGTAAGCTCCCGATCCATACTTATGTGTTATGATATAAGGTCCAATCTAATTGAAATCAAACTTGCCCCACTTGATTTTTTCTATATTGGTTACATGTTGATTTTACTTTAAGATGAGATATATAATTTTGAATTCTCACACTTTTAAGTGCTTTTTATAAACATGATTGATTCCTTCTTGATAGACACAAATATGGGTAAGCATGGCTAAATTATGTTCATCAAGTAGCTCAAGTTGGGCTAAGAATTTTTGGAAATAATCACTTTCAGAGATGAGATCCTATAAAAATATGTGAAGAGATGGAATTTGGACTTCAAAAGGAAAGAAAACCTCTGCTCTAAATAAAAGAGAGAAAGGTGTAACACCCATAGGGGTTTGAATGCTAGTAAAATATGCCCATAAGGTGAAGGGGATGTGTAAATGTCAATCTTGATCAGATACATTAACCATTTTAGTTAGCATATTATTGAGGCTTTTTTTAGAAGATTTGGCCTATTCATTTGCTTTTGGATGATAAGGTGATGATAAACTTAACTTATTACCAAATGTGTCACAAAGGCCTTAGAATTGTTTGTTCTTAAAAGACTTACCATTATCAGTGATTATTTTATGTAGATGACCGAAATGATAGATAATGTGATGGTTGATAAAATTGATAATATTTTTAGCTTTGGTTGAGATGAGAGGAATATCCTCTACCCACTTGGTGAAATATTCTATTATAGTGATGATGGAATGATGTCACTGTGAAGAATGGGGGTTAATTTCTCTAATAAGATCCAGACCCCATTACAAGAAAGGTCAAAAATATTTCGATACTTAGAGAATATGGATAGGCATGTGATGTAAATTGGCATGTTATTGACATTTAATACACTTATTCACATAATCACAATAATATTGGTTAAGGGTGGGCCAATAGTAGCTAAGGTGAAGGATATGTTTAGTGATAGCTAAGCCACTAAAGTGTCCTTCAAAAATCCCATTATGTGTTTCCTTGATAGCATGAGAGGCCTCATGACTTTGTAGGTAGTAGAAAATTTTGTTTTTGAAGAAAAACTTGTATGGGATTCCCCTTAATATGGTTTAATAAGAGGTACTTTGAATTAATGCTCTTTGATAATTCATAAAAAAGATTAGAAGGGATGATGGCAAGGTGAAGATAGTCAAATATTTGTGTATACCAAAGGTCGAATTGGGTCTCTGCTATACTAAAGATAGTTGAAGAGTCTAATTTTATATAAGAATGTTGGGTACTATGATGGATAATGATAAATAACTTAGAGTCAGAAGGTGCAGATAGGATTTGGGAAGAGTGAGAATCCATCATATTGACAAAATTGTTTGTAGATCGTGGAGTGGGTTAGATTTAATAGTGTTTAAATGATGTTAAGAGTACATCCGCTAGTTGTTTGTACTATTTCAAAACATCATTATTACATTGATAAGACCTATTGTTTTAGTTAACCATGAGTTGAGAGTCATCAAAAATATTGATCATCTTGAATCCTAATGCTAAAGTAGTTTAGAGACCTATCACTAGGGCTTTATACCCGACCATATTATTAGTACAATCAAAGTCAAGTTTGAAGGATAAAATAAATGATGCAACATCAAGGGGAATAATGATGATACCATCTCCCCACCATGTTGACATTTTGATCCATCAAAGAACATGGTTATTTGATAAGTGATGTTTTCTTGAGAAAGGGTGGTGATGGACTCATTGGGAAACTCCAAAGAGGATGGTTGGTTATTTTCTAAGGGTGATTTAACCAATTGGTCAATAATGAATTACCCTTTTATCAACTTATGTTGTAGGATTTAAAGGTCAAACTCAACTAAAAACATGAGCCAGTTACCCAAACACTAGTTTTGGTATGGCTTAGAGTGCTTATACTTGAGTGAGTCAGTATTAGTTATGACATAGGTCTTGTGGTTAAGAAGGTAGTGGAAAAGTTTGAATATGACAAATACAAGGGTGAGGGAAAGTTTTTTGATATGGGTGTATCAAGTCTCATATTTTATAAGTGTATAACTTATGTAGTAGATAGCTTTCTCTTTATGTTGCTCATCCTGATGGGCCAACATTACAGCTAAGGAGTGGTCAATGGTGGAAAGATAAAGGTAAAAAGGTTTATCTTCTTTGAGAGGAATGAGAATGGGTGGAGAAATAAGGTACTCTTTAAGTGAGTTAAAGGCCTTTTGACAATCTTTGTTCCACTTAAAAGATACATTATTTTTCAAAAGGTGGTTGAATGGTTAGCATCAATCCGAGAGCTAAGAGACAAAATGATGAATGGATTGGAGTTTCCCTTGCAAGTTTTGGAGTTTCTTGAGGTGGTTAAGAGGAGGCATGTCAAGGTTTACTTTAATTTTGGTGGGATTTATTTTAATTCATCGAAGGGAGATGATAAAGATAAGGAGTTTTCTTGACAAGACCCTAAAAATACATTTTTTAGGGTTAAGTCAAACATGATAATATATGAGGCATTTGAAGATAATATTGAGAATGGCCAAATTATCTTTAAATTGTTTAGATTTCCTAAGAAGGTTATCGACATAGTCTTCTATTATTTTATGAAAAAGGTCATGGAAGATATAGGTCATAGCATGATGGTAGGTTACACCAATGTTATTCAGATAAAAAGGCATGACCCTATAACAAAAAGTTCCCTAGGGGGTGATAAATGAAATTTTGTGTTTATCTTCAAGGGAAATCAAGATCTGATTATAACCTAAAAACCTATCCATAAGGGACAACATCTCATGGTCAGTTGTAAGATCAATAATTTTTTCAATGCTTGGCAAAGGAAAGTCATCCTTTGAGAAAGCAAGGTTAAAGTCATGAAAGTTTACACAAATGTGAAGTCCCCCTATTGATTCAATGTAGGGACAATATTTGAGACTTATTAGGGATAATAAATGGGTTGAATTAAATTTATAGATAGGAGGCATTGAAGTTCTTTTTTGATGAGAAGGGCTATGTGAGGGTGCATCTAACAAAGTTTTTGCCTAATTGTCTTGGTATTGTGGTTGGTGACTATATTATGTGTGGTGATGAGAGGGTAAATTCCTAACATGTCCCTATAAGATCAAGCAAATGTTATTCTATGGTTTTTCAAGAAGGAGAGGAAATCTTGAAGCTCCTTGGAATTTAGTGATTAGTCAATTTTGATAATGTATGAATTATCTAGAGTACCCAAGTTGATATTCATGATGGAGTCATTCAACATGGTTGAAGTCTTAGGATGAAGGTAATTATGGATAGAAGAATCTTATGTACTAAGATAGGCAAGAATGAAATAATCATCCTGACACTAAATGGTATTAATGGTAGGAGAGTCATCTTCTACCATCTTAGGATGATTCAGAGGAATGGTTATGGTCTCCCCAACTTTTTGATAAGTCAAGGGTCCAAGGCTGATCATGTTGATGAAAAAACATTTAGGGGGGATGATGTCAAAATCCTTAGATGTTGATAATGGAGTAGATGGTGAGGATGGGATTTCCTCATCAATGATGGTAATGGAAGGTGAGTCTATTGGTTTTCTAGGTGGATCAAAAGTGAGACTAAATCTTTCATGAGGCTTTTGATTCTTATATGGAGGTAACTTGTGAGGTCCATACTTGTAACATCCTAGATTGAATCCCTTCCAAGCATACCTATGGAGGTATGTTTTTGTAAAATATGATTTATCTAGGTAGGAGAAATTAGAAGTGAATGGTTGAGGAAGTGATAAGTGGTTGATAAAGCCCCCCATAAATAAGATTTATTTAGAGATTGGGAGGCCTAAAAGAAATAGTGGTTTTGATATTAGGGTTGTAACTAGGGTTATGGTCAAGGTTCCTATACTCTTGGGGAGTGGGGAAGGTATCCAAGGCCAAGAGGTGGTACTCTCCAAGTGAGAGACATTACAATGTGGATTCCAAGGGGTCCTTCATGGGGATTTGGGTAGTGGGAATGAATGAGCTAGTTGAGGCTTAGTTGGTAGAAGAAGTGGAATCATCATTGGTTGATGGAGACTTGGTGGTGGGAATGAGGAGAACATCATTTGGGTGATATATCATATTTCATGATGTAAAATGAATAGGGTCAGCTTGTATGGTAACTACTTGACCCTTGTGCTTAAATTTGATACACTAATATAAGGTGGATGGTACATAATTCATGGAATGGATCCAAGGGTGTCCAAGTAGGACATTATACTAGAAATAACCTTTTTGTACATATAATTGCTTGGAAAGCATGTGAGGTTTTAAATGAATGTGGAGGATGATAGTTCCTAGAGTTATTACCATAATGTCATTAAAATAATGGAGTACTACTATGGTTTCTAACATAATTTTCTTCGGTAGATTCAGCTAGTCATAAGCATGGGAGGAGATAATGTTGATGCTATCCCCTCCATTAATCATAACCATTTTGATGTAGGTTTTGTTGATGTATGTGATAGTGAAGAGAGGAGGATCCAGATCTTGTGGATGAATGGATGGTGTTTCCAAATCTTTGAAGATAACAAGGGTGGAAAATTAGAGGGATCTGAAAAAGGCTACAAGAGGTTATGGATCTTTTGGTTGGACCTCTATAGACTAAAAATGTTCTATCATTTCTTGATGGTGATGGGGTCAAGTATTGATTAGTTCATATAAACTCATTTTTATTATTGTTTGGTGAATTTGATTTAGAACTACACTTTGGATTAACTCAGAAGGGTTGGATTAAGAGGTACCCAAGATGGATATCTTGGGTTTGGGAGAAGGTATGGATATTTGGGTCTAGTTAAGTGGTTGGGTGGTATAAGAAGGGTATGTCCATGGATTGGACACCTTTGCCTTCCCCTTATACTTTTGTTGGTCTTGTGATCATGTAACCATGTGGATGGTATGGATTTGGGAAAAAATTGGGCTAGAGGACTACTTCAGTTCCTACTCACTCTTGGATGAGAGTGAAGGATTAGGTAGGTTTAGGGTGGTAGTCTATGGTTCCTTTGACAATAGGTCATCTTTGGCATATTTTTGATGGACTAGGACTTGGAGAGCCATAAATTTCTCTATATCATGTCTTAGCATTCTATGGTATAATCAAATTAGATTATCATCAAACTAGGATGGCTTCAAACTATGGGGTGAAATGGTTTTATAAGAGGAAAAGTTAAGAAATAAGCATGTAATAATCTCTACAGGATAGTTGAGTAAGACTCAGACAAATATGGTAGGGATGTTGGAGTTTTGGTTTTGAGTTTTGGGGTGGAAGTCTTCTTTAGAGTGAGCTTAGTAGTGAGAGTTTTGGGTGTTAGATTATTCTTGGTGGTTGGTGGTTTAGAGGTAGAAATTTTAGAACAAGCTTGGTAGTGGATGATTTAAAAATAGAGGGGTTAGAATTAGGATGTTTGGTAGTGGAGGGATTGGAGGCAAAGGGTGTGAAAAGAATAGGTAGGGGAGTAGCTAAGAAAGGAGGTTGGGTTTGGGTTGTATTTAGGAAATGTGTTTTCTTAACCAAAGGATGAGGTTCTAGGAGGGAATAAGGATGTGGTCCTAAAATGAAAGGTAAATTAGAAATAAGTGGTAAGGTTTTGACTTTTGGGATCCTACGTGGCTCCTCTTTCTTGGTTGGCTTGATTTGGGGTTTCTTTTATGGGCTAGGTGGTGTTAAATCCAAATTTAATAGAGGGTGATTAAGGCTCTGAGTAGGGAGCATGCCTAGGGTTTTGATAGAATTGGTTAGGATGGTAGAAGGTGCTTGGGATACTTTGAGTGGGCTTGGTGTGATTGGTTCAATGATGGATTGATGGTTAGAGGTTTCTAATGATTTGGTTGAGATGATGGTGGGTTCAATATTGTAAGCAAAATTTTGGGTTAATAATGGCATGGTTGAGGGATCTCGTTTGGTTGGGTAAGGAAGCCCAAGATGCTACCAAAATGTGGCACAAACCATGTTGGGTTGGGATAGGTACTCTAAGTTTTGAACCAGTCTAGAGAAAGGCTTATAGATAGTTTTGGTCCCTTTGGTATTGGTCTCAAAGGACAAACCCATGGGTAGAGAGAGAGAGGAGTGGTTACCTCATCCTTTTCCTAAATCAAAGGCTCTAAGTTTTGGTAAGGTGAGTATTTTATGGGAGAGGTAGGTAGAGTGACATTTTCCTTAGGAATGCTTTCCAAAGGAAGAGTGGATTGTTGTATCATAGAAGAGAAGGATATGGTGGTAATGGTTGACTATTTTGGTATGTCTTCCAAAGGAGAGGTTAGTTGCTCTACTACCTCTATAATTAGATAAATAGGAATGGTTATTTCCTTTGTTTCAATTTCTAAGGGAATAGAAGTTGATTCCATTACCTCAATAAGTGGAGGGGAAGAAAAGGTGATTTGGGCAATGGTTTCTTCAAAAATAAGTTCACTAAGAACCACATTAATAGTATGGACCTCATGGTTATGAGAGGATTCCATTCTATTGTTTTCATTATTCATAGAAGGGGCATGGTTGGGGAATGGTTATCTAAATATGTCAAGAGATTGATTTGGGGGTGAATTGGGGTTATACAACACAAGTTCCCCCTTGTCAATCAGACTCTGAATAATTTTTTTGAAATTATTTCACCTCCTAACATCATGCCCAATGACACATTGAAAGGAACATAATCCATTCTCTTTATACCAGCCAGGTATAGGGTGAGAGGAATCAAATTGTTGTGGAGGTTTTATCAGTGGGAGTTGTATGATCTTTGATTTTAACAACTTTTCCAAGACTGAAGCATATGACTCCCTTAGCATAGTATATTGATTTTGGTTTTTTTTGTTCTGGTTTCTAGTGTTTTGATTGGAAGAATTGGAAGAGTTGGGATGGTTAACAACTGGTGGAGGAAATTTTTTAAGGACAATTGCATTCATGGTTCCCTTGTTTTTGGTGTTAGAGTTGGTTTGATTATTAGGTTTAGAAGAGGGAGCCTAATTTGATTTACAGGTGGAATTCTTGTTTCTTAATTTTAACTTCCCCTCATCAATGGCTATATTCTCTAACTTCCATGCCATGGTGAAAGCTTCAACAAAGCTCCTAAAAGTTTGAACCCATAAAATGTAAAAAATCTATTTAGCACAAGCCTGAACAAAAAGTTTAATAAGTTCAAGTTGGGGAAAAGAGAAAGAGAGTTGGTTTATCAAGCTTCTCCAATGAGATACGAAGTCAGTAATAGACTCATCATCAAATTGCCAGATGGATTAAAGTTTGGTGATGGAAACCTTATTAGAGATGTTTATGGAAAAGTGATCTAAGAAGGTTTGAGCTAGTTGGGCAAAAGAAAAGACACAGTGCTTGGTAATACAACTGTACCAATCTAGTGTCAAACCTAATAGAGACATGTGAAAGGTGTAAAGGAGGGAATCAACATAGCCAATCAAATATCAAGAGTTTCTAAATGCTCTTAGATGTTGTTGAGGGTCTTCCTTGCTCTAAATTTTTTAAAATTTTGAGAGCTTCCATTGAGGAGGATAAGTTTGAATGGGGATGGATGGGTGAATTGGATCATTATAGATTTGGTCATATGATAAGATGTTATGGGCACCAAAAATAGATGACTCTAAAGTAGTCATTTTATCTATTAACATCTTGACAAGATCCATTTATGGTTGTGCACCCCTATAGTTGTAAGGTAGATTATGTTGGGTTTGGGTAGGTATAACATAAGGGTATCTAAAAAAAGGTTATTACATATTTATGTGTGGACATGGATGGTTGGGAGGATGTCATTTATGGGTAGGTGGATATAGGAGGTTAGGTAGAAGATGGATCCATATATCCCTGTGGGTTTGGAATATAGCTTAGGTTGGGTGTAATAGGAACCTATTGAGGAATTGACATGGGTTGGGTTAGAGGTATGGTTGGATTGATAGGTTGAGGATGGGTAGTAATCTTGGTAGTAATGGGTGGAAGGGTAGAATGTATGAGAACCACTAGGCTCTAAAATGGAGTGGAGGTAGGTGGGTTAGAAATGAATGGGTGATAACACTAGTAGAGGGCACTACCATGGTAAATGGAGTATCAGTACCCAAAGGTTAGGTTAATCCAATAACATAAGGGTTTTTAGTTGGGGTGTAAGGTGTTTGGGTGTTGGTTGGTTGGGTGGTTTGGTTTTGGATGGTGGTATTGGTGGGATTATTGGTAGAAAAATATGATTGGGTGACTAAGGGTTGGGTGGAAATGGTGACAATAGAGGTGCTGCCCACAAGGTGGGATGACATACCATAGGGTGGGTCAATAGGCATAATTGAAGTATGGATATGGTGTAAAGGTAATGTTGAAGGGCTATGGGGTTGTTATCCAAAAAGGTGGTGAAATTTGTATCACCTTGGGAAACCATTTGAGGGATACAAGGACTTATTAAAAGATGGGGATAAATCTCTACATCTGAGATGTACTCAATGGATGAAGGAGAAGAGGAATATGGATGATTAGGAGGTGGATCCTGATTGCTTGGTTTCTTAGTTGTTGCCTAGTTAAAACATGCAAATGGGGCAAAATGAAGATACAATCAATCACATAACTCAAAATAGAAGTAATCAAAGTAAAAATATCTCAAAGAAAATAATGCATACACTAATGTGCATTAAAATCCTAGGATACTTTGTTAGCTCTATTTAGGATTATGCCTCAATTATAAAGAAGTTATGAAGACCAACTTGGGCTTGTAGAGTAGGTACTAGAAGAAGATATATAAGGATGGTTTAAGGTGGATAAAGGCTCTCAAGATCTATACTAGAACTTGGTATGTGGCTTGATATTTGGGCCTACCCCCTCACTTCAAACACCACAGTGATAAGGGTGTCAAGTGCTTAGCCAAAATATATCAAGTTGCTAGATTTTATAATCAACCAACGTATTGAGTTGGTTCTCCTCTTGGTGGTGAAATCCAAGTAGGATAGCTGAGGAAAGGTGACCGCTAGGTGATGAAATCCCAGTCGAGCCTTATGTTAATGTTTTAATGTTTAATTGTATGTGTGGTTTGGTCTTGTGTGTGTAGAGAGAAGTGAGACTACTATTAATTTACTTGATTAAATTTAAGATATGTGAGCTAATAAATTCAACAGAACTATGTATGTAGTTAGTTTTAAGATCAAACTAAAAAATTTATTTCATTGTATGAGCATAAAATAAGAATAAAAACATCTAGATGCAAACTATGAACCCAATAAGGACTTATGGGTCCCATCGAGCATGCTAAAATGTTTCACTAAAATTTTGTTTATTTCTTTTAGAAAGAAAGTTATAAAACTTGAAATAAGGGTGAGGTTGGTATAACCTGATATATTGTGCATGTGTTGATCCAGATGATTGTGGAGACTCCTCTTTGTTTAGGGAGGAATGACCTGTAAATAAGAAAATGCTAAAGAAATATTTTATTAGATGGATAGTAGGGTGGATTGCCTAGTGTGAGATAGATCCAATAAGCACAAGCCTCCTTGGAGGATGTCAATCCACACTTTTAAACAATTAAGTTCTAAAAACAAAAGATAAATTACTTGCATAAATAATAGAAGATATTGAAATGAAATACAATAAATACTTGAGAAGAAATAAGTGCTTTTAACTAATTGTAGCAATAAACAATTAGATATCAATGTTAAATAAATCAAGTATGGCTCATAATATTGAGCGATGCTCTATGATAAGATATAAACTTAGAAAATGGGATTTGGTTAGGGTCTGATAGGTTAAATAAGCTTGTTGTTGAAAATGATAGATAAAGACCATCGATAGTTGGGATTAAACTCTTAGTAGTTACTATGGGATTTGGTTTAGGAAAATAATTTTGGTTGGGAATGTTTTAGGTAGGTTCTATAAGGTAAATCTAGATTAGATATTTGTTTCAAGATAGAGGGAAAGTGACATAAGGAATGATACACAAAAAATAATTGTTAAATCTTAATAAGGAACATATACTTAACTTTATTATTTCTAGTCTAAAGAATGTTGAGGTTGGTTAAAATCTTGTTTTAGCTTCTAAAGCAATCTCAGTAGAGTGACAATACCTTGGATATTGAATGATGATTTGTAGCACTTTTGATCTCTATCCTATTTTTTAGAAGTAAGAAGGATTCTTACACAAGAAGCCCTGATCTCTTACACAAAAAGTTCTCTGATCCTCCACTTTCACCTCCTCTTATTCTCTTAATATAGAGGGAAGGGAGTGGTAGAATAATTAGTTCAACAAGGTGTCTGAAAATCTATCTAAATTTAAGATCAACATACATTGATTATGAAAATAGTAGATCAAATAACTATTAATAAAAATGCAAGTTGGAGTTTGAGTTATAGTTAATCCTTGAGGTGGTTAAAGGTTGACCATCGGTGGTTGAGGTTAACCATCGATGATTGAGAGGGAAAATTGAAAATGGTAGAATTAGACATTGTGACTTATGTTTTGTGGTTGAAAGGTTGTGAAATGGTCCCAAGGGGGTCACAAGGTGATCTAAAGGTCATTGTGACATCGAGAACCGTAATACGTAGTTTTCTAGTGTCTACAATGTATATGTATGTATGTATGTATGTGTGTGTAAACATATATGTCATGCTTATAACATGTGTTTCATGTTGCTTATCATATTTAAATTATTTTATGTGATTATATCTTTCATGTTCAAATATATGTATTCTATAAAATATAATAAAATGCTTGAATACCTTCCAAAACATGTTAATGTTTCATGTAATTAATTTATTACTTCATGTGTATGTATTTATTCTTTCATCAATAATATGCTAACCCTAGAGACTTATGTTGAAATATGTTAATCCAATATAAATACTCTTCAATTTATTATGATTTATAATGAGGTGAGCCACTATGCAACAAAAGGATAGAGATAAAAATGCAATTTCCCCTCAGATTCCTCGAACCTAATGATGGAATAACCAAAACATCCCTGCCAATATTTATAAATATCCTAAGATTATATTTAATGTTACAAAATATTATAACATTATGGACAAATTTAAAAATATTCAAGCAATGCTATCCTTCCTTGAATTACTTACCAAATTCAATGTCTATCAAGATATTATTCACAAGGATTTAGAGGATAATATATCACTAAGTGATACTTAACCATCTCACTTTGCCTCTAATATTAAATACTTTGAAGATAATGAGAATTGAATCACCTTCAAAGATAAGGAAATACCTCCAAAATAAATTATTGATTAACATTTACCCTTGCATATTCAAGCTATGGAATTGATATTTAGAATGTTGTTTTGCTAGGGTTTAGCCTTTCTAATTTTTTTCATACCAATATTATTTTTGGTAGGATATATTAATTAATTAATATTTATTACTCTATAATAATAAGTTTATTTACCCTTAGGCATCAATTATATCTATATTATTCCCAACTCTTTGACTCTTGCATAATTGGAGAAAAGTTTTTTTAGTGGAGTATTGAATAGTAATAGCAATGGCATCAAAAAAAGCCAAGAAATTTGTTCCAAAATTATTCAAAGAGGCAAAAAAACAACCCATCCCAAATGAATCTTTACTATATGTGGTTTTAAAATGTCCTAAATTTGATAAAGGATGTTATCGATTTAAATTTTTTATTATGGTTGCATACTTTGTTAGTCATATCTCTTCTTAGAGCATACTCAAAACCTAGTGAATAATACTTAGAATTACATGGTGTTAAAATTTAGGATGTTTAAAACCTAACCAAATATTGTATTATATTTAAAGTTTTAAATTTTGAGCACTGAAAAGCCATTTTCAACTATGGCCCTTAGTTTATTTGAAACATGGTAGTCATATTTTTCCATTGGTCTCTAGATTTTGTTGCTTGTGAAAAATCCAAGCTTAAAATATTAGTTTGGATAGAGTTTAAAATTATTAATTTTCCATTTTAGGGTTACACGACCTATTAATCCAAATTTTATGTTAATCATATTCCATGAACATAATAAGGTCTATGTGACCATACCACATAGATGAGTGTGTGTAGAGGTTGACCTTTCAATGGATCTTAGCGAAACCATAGATATTTAGATAAGATACAAATGTATTTCAAAATGTGTGTTATATATCAAAATTAAAAACACATGCATTTGGTTTCAATCCATAAACTATATGAAACATGAGTGCCATTTGATGGTTAACTCATGACCATTAGTCCTAACCAAAACCTCTCCCAAGGTGAATAAAATTTCAAATACATTGGTAAACCAGTGGACTATAATCATTAATAAAAAATCCAAAAAATAAAATTGTGGAGGAAAAAAAATAGTGACTACTATGTACAAACCCACACGTAGTTATTTGGTAGCCAATAAGTAGCTAGTCATGATTGTTGCACAAGTGAGGTCATTTATTTATTGCACCCTATGATTGGTGGAAATTTTCTCGAGTTATCAAATCCATGTTACAACCTCTTTAAGAATAAAAATAATTGAGCTCAATTGATAGAGAATTAGTCTTTGATCTCCAAATTATTTTTTGAGGATCTCATAGTCTATCACCTATGCTTGAGGATGGTGAGTACGTGTAATAAAAATGAAGTACTTTATAGCTAAATTATTTTATGAATGTAAATCAAAAGGTGTATTTGTATTATAACATTTTTTATTTAGATGAGGTGGAAAAATAGTCCAACATGAACCTTAATGTCTCCCGATGATAGTTTATTATTAGAAAGTGTGAGTCATTACTGGCACACCCCAAAAAATGTTGTTAAAGGATAATTATTAGTTTTCTTGTAATATGAAAATTTTATGTTTGTAAGAATTTAAAATCTTTGTGTTTTTACTTCATTTAACTACTAGATCTATTTGGTTGGGAGTTGTTTTATAGATGTCTAATCATGGGAATGAACATGAGGGATTAGTGACACTTATTGCATTGGTTTTATCTCATCACAATTTTAGTTTGGGGCATAACCCCACATATCAGTTAGTGTGAACTCTTTTTTATTTTTAAGGTTTCTCCCTTGGTATTTCCAACATTTATGCCTATAATGTTACAATTGAAAGGGAAAATTTTTGGTGGTGGATTACGAACACATTTCTATATTCCAATTGGATTATATGGGGAAAATTAAATATGATTAGGGAAAAAGAGGGTCTCATACCAATGTAGTGGTGTAATAATGAAATAGAGTCATGGTTTCTTATGAACAAAAACTTGGGCTGCCATATCCCAAACCACACCAATGACTCTCCTCAACCACACCTTGGTTTACTTGGTCAAAATTTAGATAAGGTGGTAATAGGGTGATAAAAAGAATAGATAAAGATATTTTTTTATAGTATAACCTCTTCACCTTACTAAAGTTTTTATTCATTTTCAATGTAATTCTAGGAGTAATTATTTCAAATAACTCCTGTGTTAAGTTTGACATTGAATGGCTTGTGCCTCAAGTCAAAAAATCCAAATCCCAGTTTTATCTCAACACAACTCACCTTCAACATGAGTGTATTTTTTCCCATATCATTAGAATACATAACCTTTCCAACTACCCTAATGGAGAGTCTACTTATATTAAATAATGAGAGGTGGCCATCTCTCAAATTTCCAAATTCCTTTGTATTTATAGTAATCAGGTAGTTGAGTTACACCATAAATCCCATGATGCATCATACTATGAATATATGTGAGTTTCAAAATATCTTGAGAGGTCTCCTCTTAATGAGGACATACAAAAGGAAGGTAATACATGACATCATAAGCTTAAGTTTAAAGAGACCTATCGATATTGTGGTGAAAAATTCATACCTATATGCAATGGTTGAAAATTGGAGATTGAATTTCAAAATAATTTTCTCCCTCATTCATTCTAGGTAGGCAATGAATAGGATGAAATCCATTTATGAGGCCAATAAAAATTTATAGAACTTATTTGTTTTAGGAGATTTTGTTTCCAATTACCAAGGAGTTTTTGTAACTCAAAAATGTACCCACACCCTTGAGGATACCCTCTCAAAGTGTCTTTAATTTTTTCCTTTTAAAATTTATAAGGGCCAATGAGTGGCCTATGATTGGACCTTATCTTTATAATAACTTCATGAAGTAGATTGGAATATGGATACTGAAAAGGCCCCTATAATAGATGGATTTCCTTGTGAATTATACCAAACCCTTTGGGATATTATAGGTATCGAATTACATAAATTATATCTTAAGGTTGTTCACAACAACTCCCTTGGAAAGTTCTTCAATCAAGATAACATTGATCATTTCTAAGGCTGGGACCTAGAGTTCATTACCAACTAGCATACAATTTACCTTTTTAATGTGTTACAAGATAATTATAAAATCCCTTACTCTCAAGGTGAGGTACATGATACCTATCATCATCCACCTAGACCAAACTAATTTCATACAAAATGAATACATTTTAGATAATGTAATTACAATATGGGAATGGATGGAATGGGATCACTCCTCAAAACAAAAATCCTCATTTGTAAAGAAATATTTTGAGAAGGCATATGCAATAATTGAGTGGCCCTTTATCCTTTCCATTATATAGGTAGTAGTGTTTGGGATAATATTTGTGAAAATAGTTAGTATGATTTTTAAATATGTTATTACTTATATCACCATTAATGGAGTTCAATATAAACTCTTTAGTTTGTTCAAGCATGCTAGGCAATGTTTCACACTTGTATCCTCCCTATATGTTATGAAAATAGAAGGGTTTAGTTACCTCCTTGATAAATACACAACAATAGGTTTGGTTAAAGGATTTTTATCCTTTCGTCTTAGAATCAAATGGTAAATAGTCATTTTATTGATGATTATTTTCTTTAACTTTCTGAAGAAGAGACATTTGTCAAAAAAGACATGGAATGTTTAGACATATTTTGTTTATCTTATAGATCTTATACTCAATAAAATAAAACCTAGTGTTACAAATAATATAATACTCCTATCCAAACTTAATTGAAAAAAATCAAGTGGTAATGGATTCATCCTGGTAAACAATACAAATTCCTGAGCATCTCTTTTGTCTTTAAGGAAATCCCTTCAAATATTTAAAATTATGTGAGGTATAGGTTGGAGTAAAATCTATTTTTGGATCACTAAACCACTACCCATTGATGATAATTTTTAGGTGTCTTATAAGGTCTTAAAAAGTAACCATGTATATTAATTGCCTTTCTAGGCATGTTTAAGGCTGCATATACTAAACTTAAACATCATCTAAGAAACTTTCTTTGGGTAAAATTTGAAAGATCTAAATATTTCTAAAACATTTCTTGGGATATGTACCATTGACCTAAATAAATGGGTGGATTTGGCCTTATGGATGTAAAACTCCAAATAAATTCTCTATGTATCCAATGGATCATCCATTCACTTGAAGGAGAAGAGTATTAGAAAAATGTATTTGCCATTGCCTAAGTGAATTCCAAACTTTTGGAAATCCAACTTGGAAATTTCTTGGTATACAATTAGTTCTACTCACTTAGTTTCCCATCAATATTAAAGGGTCATTCATGCCTCAATGTATTTGGAAAGTTTGAGAGTTACTCTAAGCTCATCTACTTATGGAAAAATTTAGAGGCTATTTATAGCCAAAAGGCTATGAGTAGGTTTTCCTGATTTTGAAAATGGCTAATTATATGAAAATATACATAGGTCAAATATACTTAATTTTATACAATTTATTATTCATGTGTTTCAAATTTCCTTATAAATTATACTCAATCCTATTTTGGGACACAAATTCACCATAGTTATTATGCATGTATGGTTTTGATTCACTAAGAAATTATATGAGACATGTATTGGTTAGTATAGAATCCCTGAGTACATATGTATATGTATGTTTGTGTGTATATGTGTATGTAGATGATAAGGACCACCTAAGACATAATAAAATTAAGGTAATAATTATATTTTAGCTGGCATGGTTTGTTAATTGAAATAAAAAAATATTTGAAAGGCCAATTATGGATATGGTTAGGACATTTTGACAGATCTTATTATATAGTTTATAATTTTAAAAATATAAAAATATTTTGAATATTTTTTAGCTCCATTTATAAACCAAGTAAAAAAAACATGTTATTCCTTCTATATGGTTTCAATAACTAAAAAACTTAATAATAAATAATTTTCAAACTTAATTTTTATTTTATTTCTAGCATTGAACATGGTGCAGGTGGAATTAAAGCTATGAGGATTGAGGTTTAGATCTTGTCCCATTTTTTAGTGAATTAGTGTTGGCATATTGAGGGGCCCCAAGGAAAGTTTTAATGTTGGTCCAACATGTCATGCCTATGATTAATTTAAATTGCTTGAATATATATGTGACATTTTTTTAATTTTTCTAGTCATTTATGCAAGCTATTGGCAAAAGCAAAGCTTTGGTAGTTGGAATATTGGGATGTGAGATTGGAAAAAAAGGTGTAAACAATTTATAAGCTAGTTTCCTTGTGATTGGAATGTATGGATTTCTATTTTTCTGGTTCTAAAGACTGAGAGCAGTTGTTTGCATGCATAGTCATCTATCTTAAAATAAATAAATATAATAATAAGTTCCTTGAAATATTTTTTTTTAAAGATATTCTCTCAAAACATTGTGCATGTTGGTTTTATTGGAAATTTCATGTATATTTGCAATTTTTTCCTTAAAAAAAGGATTTTTTTTCTTTCACTCATTTTGACTGCATATAGTTATTCCATTTGTACATGTGATAGAAGGTTGATATGTTCTCAAAATATATGAAATGGGTATTTTTGGGTTAGTTATAAATATGGTTGAAATGATCATGAGGCTTTGCTGCATTTATTCATTTTATTCTTTCTGAATTATTTAAAATAAGTATCTTTCATGCCATTATTTCTCAAAGGAAATCATTTTTTTTTGGTTTAAAAGAAGTACGTGGTAAATACCAATCAAATATTATATTAAATTGAGTATAGTAAAAATTGTGATAAAAAATCAGAGCATAGAGTATAAATAATAAACCAACTATGGGGCCATAGGGCAAGACAACTATGAAAAGAGAGGATGACAACTAAAAAAATATAATTATTACCTTAAGTTTATTTTTTCCTAAGTGTTCCTTATCATTCACATATATATACATGTGTATATGAATATGAATATGTATGTGTATACACACACACACACACACACACACACACACACACACACACACACACACACACACACACACACACATGGAAATTAAACATTAGGGTTTTGAAAATTGACAAATCTTGTTGAAGATAATATAGAGTATATAAATGATCTATTTTGACATGGTGGTTTGTCTTTATTAAACATTTTTCTGAAATGTTTGAGGAACTTTTGTTCAAAATGAGTATTTGATTATTTGGCATGGTCAGAATTGTAAATATTGGTTTCAAATTTTTGAAGATACAATTGCATGTATTTTTATAAATATATATATGAAACTCATAAGTCCAAGAATTGTATGGATTTTAGTTTCATGTATTTTATTATGGCCTATTTACCATTTTCTTGAAAATGTTGTGACGATTGTAGATTAAGAAATGGGGCAATATCTAAACCTCTATCCCCATAGCCTTAATTCCACCTATATCACATTTAGTGCTAGAAATAAAATAATCATTAGGTTTGAAAATTATTTATTATTAATTTTTTTAATTATTAAAAACATATATAAGGAAAACATGTTTTTTTTACTTAGTTTTATAAATGGTGCCAAAGAATATTCAAAATATTTTTATAGTTTTAAAATTATAAAATATATAATAAGGTCTACCAAAACATCTTAACTATATCCATATTGGCCTTTTAATTTTTTTTATTTCAATTTCAAAACCTAAACCCTAAAACCTAATCCAAAATATAAAATTATTACCTTAAGTTCATTGTGTCATAAATGGTCCTTATCACACACACACCAAAATAAATAAAAATAAATAAACACAAGGGTTTTGAGAAAGCTTGTTGAAGATAATGCATAGTATATAAATGATCAATTTTGACATAATGGTCTATCTTCATTAAACATTTTTCTAAAATGTTTGAGGAATTTTTGTTTAAAATGAGTATTTGATTATTTGGCATGGTCAAAAATAGAAATATTGGTTTCAATTTTTTGAAGATATAGTTGCATGTATTTTTATAAAAATATGTATGAAACTAATAGGGACATGAATTTGTATGGATTTGAGTTTCATGTATTTTATTATGGCCTATTTACCATTTTATTGAAAATGACATGATAATTGTGAAAGAATAACGCATGGTTTTCTTAGGTTGGTAGTTTTTATTTTAGTATGGTTTTAAAGAGGATGGAATGATTAATTTTTATGAAAAATGATGGTTATATAAGTATTATTTAAATTTTGTTTCAAATTAAACAATTCGATGCATTATATTGTTAAGATCATGAAAATGAGGAAGTATTTGATCTCAGTTGTATAAAATGCTTATTCTATCATACTTTATTAGATGTCAAGCTAGAATCTAGGTTCAAATGATTCATGTATATATGTTTGGGTACATGATGATGATCATCATAGTGAGGCTACTATGTCATGGGTTAACTCTCAAGGCAGTCGATTCTTTCATGGGGGTAGGGTTGCTAACACATTTCTTAGACCATTTAACAAGGGAACCTATGTTTCCTTACATTTATATGCCATTAACCCCACCTTTTGGAATGTTATCAAATCTTTGAATTCTAACTCTTTAATTTTACATGGAATAATAGGATGGAGGGGAACACATTAGAGGAATTATCCTCATGGATGAGGCAATCCAAGTAAGCCCTCTCAACACATGTATACTACCATTTAGCTTAATGAGCATAATGTTATATTAATAAATCCACCTAAAAATATTCTTGAAGTAACTAAAAAATTGCATCCTAATGCAATTGTTACACCTAAAACTAATATTCCATCTTTTGAGCTTGAAAAAACTACTTTTTCTAGCAGGAAATGTGCTAGCAGCCCTACAACACAACCTATGGAGTTCAGAATGTTAAAAAAGGTTAAGTTAGAGGTAGAAGATTTTGAAGGGGCCCCAACCCACTTTATTTAACCCCCCACTAATTTCATGGAGTATACTAAGAAATTTATTGATAAAGGTTCCCCTTTAATATACTTAGTTTCTGATGCAAACTCTAGTTAAATTCTTATGTTAAAATTTATGTTGATACTTGGTACTTATGCAATACTATCATGATATTTTAAAGTATGTTGATATTATTTTTTGTCAATTTTGATATATACATGGAAATATTTTATTTCATATAGAACAATAAGTTTGAATGGTTTACTAAACAATTTTGGAAACACACATGGATTTTAATGTTTTATTAATTAATTTTATTTTAATATAATAATTTTAAAAGTTTTTTTGCATATTGATCATGTTTTATCCTTGAAAAAATCAGTAAATAAATGCAACATGATCAAGATTCAAGATGATCCTGATGGAGAGGTTGAAATTAATAATGTTTTTTTTTGTTATCCTTCATGTACCAAAAATATGGTTCTCTAAAACTCTTTTTGTGTAGTATATATGGTAAGATCATATGAAATACTTAGTATACATTGAGTACATACATAAGTCTCAAGGGAATAATCTAAGATCGACCATTAAATTATGATATCTGGCATTGAATTATGAGTATGTTAGTTTGTTGTTTTATTTTATCTTATTTAGAAAGTGATTATATTTTCCTTTTCATTATTCTGTTTTCATTTATGTTTTTATTTTTCTCTCCTAGTTTCTTTCATTTCATTTTTCCCCATATTTTAACTATAGAGATATAAAATATATGTCAATAGATTGATAAAACACTTTTATAGAATCATAAATCTTTCCTTCAAGATACTGCCTCTTCTATAGGCTTTACTCTATTAGATAGGTTAGATTATATTATTTGAAATATAATTCTCTCTCTCTCTCTCTCTCTCTCTCTCTCTCTCTCTCTCTCTCTCTCACACACACACACACACACACACACACACACACACACACACACACACACACACACATTTGATAATTGAGATTTAAACCTATAAAATAAGGTCTACCAAAATGTCTTAACCATATTTATAATCAATAATGGCCTTTCAAATATTTTTTTATTTAAATTAAAAAACCATGACAACAAAAATATAATTATTACCTTAAGCTTATTATGTCCTAAGTCACAAGTGGTCCTTAACACATTTATAAAATTGAGTAAAACAAACATGCTTTTCCTTCTATATGGTTTTAATGACTACAACACTTAATAATAAATAACTAAAACTATAATTATAAACTTGTAAGTTTAAATTGATATGTCTTTAAACATGAAAAAATAGGGAATGTTAAAATAGGTTAATGACATAAATGACTTCACATCTCAAATTCTCAAAACTAATGTATGTTTATTTCTAGAATTGAATAGGGGGTAGGTGGAATTAAAGCTATGGGGATTGATGTTAAGATCTTGCCCCATTTTTTAGTGAATTGGTGCTAGCATATTTAAGGGCCAAGGAAAGATTTAATGTTGGTTCAATACATCACCTGTGGGATTAATGAAAGCTACTCAAATACACATGTGATTAGTTTCTCAAATTTTCTAGTCATTTATGCAAGCTATTATCAGAAGTGAAGCTGTTGGTCCAATATAGATACTTATATTTCATTACACTATAGATACCTCAAATAATTTTAGTATAAAATAATAAGGGAACACCAAAATATACCTATGAATCTCTATAATAGAGTTTATAACTATTATATACATGTTATCTTAATCAAACATAACTCAAAAATACACATTTTTCTAATCATGTATTAGTACTTTTCCATCAAAATTAGATTCACCCAATATTAATTATCAAAATGCACTCTGGATATGAATCCAAGGAAAATTATTGGGGATCAAAAATTTGTTGTCCTTCCTCGATCAACCTCAAATTTTAGATGCCTAAATTTTAAATTTCAACTTGCCAATTTTCTTCATTTTGTTCTTGATAATTGTTATTTGTATTCTCTTTAAAAGTTGTTGGACTCAGATCTAGTATTACATAATTGTAGTGTGTTTAAATAATTATTATTCAATCCTCTTTTTTTGGATGTTGCATTATAGATTACCTAAGCTCTATCAAATGAAAAATTGAGGATATTATATCTAGTTTTATAGAGCCTCAAATAAGTCTCCAAATAATTTTTAATCTTGTTTCTTAACTTTGACTTTAAAAATGACAATACACTAAAAATTAATTCATCTTCTATTGAGAAAAAAATCATTGTTTGACATAAATTAGAAAGATTAAAATATTTTGAGATACCATCATGTAATATTTAACTTAAACTTAAGGTAGTTTAGAGTCTAGTGATCGAGCCATATTTTAAAGCATGGTCCAAAACTTTAAATTATTCTCAACATTGTTGTGGAAAATTGAATAGACTATTCCCTTATTTTAAAAAAATCTAAAATTCCTTCAATTTGTTCACCATTCAATTTTACACTGTTGCCTAAGTGTTGGGATAAGGATTTGATTTTATTATAAAAATATGATGAGCTATCATTTTTCCAATATTGAGGGTACATCATAGGCATGGATTCTATGGGTCATCTGGAGGAAAATGATATCTAATCTTTGAAGAGAGACATTTTTAAATTTCTTTCAAGGTGTAACTTATAGATGATATAACCTCAAAGAGTATATATCTTATAATAGGAACTTATTTGAGTCTATTAGATCGACCAAATATGTTAAAATCATGAGTATGGTTTGTACTCAATTTATAATAAGTATTGCACATGATCTTACCATATGTATTGCATAAAAAGATTGCTAAAGAACCATATTTTTAGGACATAAAAAATAATAAAGAAAAAATTGTTGATTTTGACCTCTCCATCAATCTCATCTTGAATCTTGATCATGTTACATATATCTATTTATTGACTTTGGCAAGGCTGAAACATGATCCACTAGCTAGAATAATTTTTGACTTGTTATGAAAGCATTCATAACTATTGTATACAACCCTGATAAAGAAGATATAGATGAGTTTATTGTGAGGCTCAAATTTTAAAAAGATAGCCAACCATATAAAGTACAATGAGGTTTTCATACTTTATTTTATTTTTAAATGTTTAAGGTAATAATTATATTTTCATTGGCATGGTTTGTTAATTGATTTTTTTTTTTGAAACGCTGTTATTGATACAAATATGATTAAGACATATTGGTAGATCTTATTATATAGTTTATAATTTAAAACAATGAAAATATTTTAAATATTTTTTCAGTTATGTCATCCTTGATTTTCATAATTGTCTTGCCTTATGGCCCCATAGTCAGTTTATACTTTATACATTGATGTTTTGTCACAATTTTTCCTATACTTAGTTTATTATATTATCTGGTTGTTATTTACAACACACTTAATTTAAACAAATAATAAATTGATTTATTATAATAAATAATGACATGTAAGATACTTCTTTTAAATAATGCACAAAGAACAAACTAAATAAATGCAACATATCCTCTTGATCATACTATATTTTATTTTTAAATGTTGAAGGTAGTAATCATATTTTGGTTGGCATGGTTTGTTAATTGAAATAAAAATATATTTGAAAGGTCAATATGGATATGGTTAAGACATTTTGACAAACTTTATTATATAGTTTATAATTTTAAAACTATGAAAATGTTTCGAATATTTTTCAGTTATGTCATTCTCGCTTTTCATAGTTGTCTTACCCTATGGTCCCATAGTTGGTTTATACTCTATACTCTGATTTTTTGTCACTATTTTTTCTATACTTAGTTTAGTATATTATCTGGTTGGTCTTTACCACATACTTAATTTTAGAAAACAATAAATTAATTTCCTCTAAGAAATAATGACAGGCAAGATACTTATTTTAAACAATTCACAAAGAACAAATTGAATAAATGCAATAGAACCTCATGCTCATACTATATTTTATTTTTTAATGTTTAAGGTAATAATTATATGCTAGTTGGCATGGTTTGTTAATTTAAATAAAACAATGTTTGAAAGGCCAATATGGATGTAGTTAAGACATTTTGGCAAATCTTATTATATAGTTTATAATTTTAAAACTATGAAAATGTTTTGAATATTTATTTCAGTTATGTCATCCTCAATTTTCATAGTTGTCTTTCTTTATGGCCCTATAGATGGTTTATACTCTAATTTTTAGTCACAATTTTTATTATACTTAATTTATTATATTATCTGGTTGGTCTTTTGAGAGACTTACAGAGGTTTTTACTCAATGTATACTTAATCATATGGCCATCAAATTTAGCACTTAAAAAAGAAAAATTTAATCTTTAAAAAGGATAAAGTTAATCTTTAAAAAGAAAGGCAAATTTAATTGTTAAAAAGAAGGAGCCATAAATAAGATATTGAATTTAGACTTCTCATCCTCTAACCTCTTTCTCCATTAATTTTTTAATTAACACAAATTATCTCTTATAAAATGAATCTACCTAAGTGTTTAAAATTTATTAAAACCCTATAACCATGAAATCCTAAAACCTAAATTCATATAGCTTCATTTCTATTAAAGATTTATTCCTTTGTGGTCATGGGAATCATGAAGAGAGTGACCATTGTAAGAAGAGGCCAAAGATGAGTCTAAGTAGCCAATAATGAAGTACAATCCAAGTAATAAATACAAGCCCTACATGTTGTGGGAATCATGAAGCAAGTGATAATTACAAGAGAAGGCCAAAGAGGAGTCTAAGTAGCCAACAATGATGTAAAATTAAAGTAAGAAATACAAACCCTACATATATGTAAATGTTTCCACACTTTTAATGAATTATGCACATATTTTAGGGACTTTAACTATTACCATTTTATTTTTTTCATCAAATCTTCGCTCACAGTGTGAAAACCCTTTTTTATCTTAAATTAAAACCCTTATTATTAGACATAATTTGGTTATCAAATGAGATTATTTTTTTAGTAATGAGCTCAGTAAGATTTTTTCATTTGTTTAGGATTTTTTGTTTAGTAATGAGATCAACAAGACCTCAAAAATATTGTGAATGTGTGTTTGGGCATTGATGTGGTGATGACTTTTTTTTAGAGTCCAACACACCTACTTAGGGTTTAGGTTTGGGATGGGTTTGTAGCATCTCTTATTTATGATGTATCTCATGTCCTCCTTTCTTGGATTTATTCATTCATGCACATTTTTGAAATGGATGGACTACCCCAATTTCATAAGACAAATAAAAATAATTGTTTTAAAAAACATAAGGTATCCATTGATTGTAATCGTTATTCCACCTCAAACATATTTTTCTTATGAATGTGTTTGGGGAAAGGGGTTTAACTATGGACTTTTTGACATTATTCCTTGATTTGAATATTAAATTTAATTTTACAAATGTTTATAATTTTTTTGAAAGAGATAATAGAAATCACCAATCGATTTATACCTACATGGTGATTTTTATAAACACCTAGACTTTAGAATTCACTAGAATTTTATAGTAAGTTTTAGGAGTCCATTCTTAAAATTATCCATGCTAATCTAGGATGGTGATGGATTCAAAACTGTCATCTTTATGAATTATTACTCCCTTTAATGGTAAAAATTTATCTCCTTTTATGAGGTTCCTTTTTCAACAGTTCCATAAATTAAGAATCTTTGGATTTATAAAAAGGGACAAAGGGATTTCAGATTTGTTTTATATAAGGTTATAGGATTGGATGCCTTGGTCTATCTTAGTGATAAATTTCAACTTTATCCTAGTGACCTTGCTTCTATAGTTGAGGTGAAGAAAGCCTTCCTAGATGAACATCTCCAAAAAAATTTAGTTAAATCACCTTATAGATGGTGGATTGATTAGAAGTGGATTCATAAGAACCCCTTCCGATTATAGAAACCTTAGCTTAGTTATAATTTTCTCTCCCCTTAATACATTCAAGTGGATTATCTAAAATCTCAATGGAAAATTAATTCTTATATAGTGGTGTGGGGTTGAAGGTTTGATTTTTTTTGGAAAGAAATTATTGGGCCCAAACAAGTCTATTTACTTTGGTGCATTTTACATTAAGGTTTTCCTATTTAAAATAGGCTTATCCATATAAGTGTGGATAATCCATTGTGCACTTCATATCATCACCTTGATAATATTAAGAATTTTTTTTTCAAGCATGATAATTGGAGGTGCATTCATACCTTCTTTCAACATTTTGTCTAGAATTATTCTCTTGGAAAATGGTGCTCTTAGGGAATTTATATAGGTTACCTACACTATGTAATCAAGTATGTTATATATTTAAATTATGAGATTATTTTTCATTTATGGAAAGACAATAATAATGATATATTTAACAATTTATTTCTAAATGGTTGTTTCTTTGTTAGTGACAAAGTACACGTTATCTAAAATGTCATGCTACATATATAAATGTAAGAAGAGAAGGTTCGACCAGAGGTGGAGTACTTATAGACTTCATTAAACCATTGGGGTAGTGTCCCCTATACAATTAGTTTCACCCTAACTCTTATTATAAAAAGTATCCATTTCAAGGATGATGACACTTATGGTATGCATCATTCATGTTGTAAGGATTGAAGTCATTCACCATGGTTACATTGACCTTATCATTACTTATATCTCATCATGGTGGTTATACAGACACTAATGGGTGGAGGGATATATAACAAGGAAGGCTTAATTATCTTGAATTAGTTCTTTCCACACCTAGGTAAGAGCCCATGGATGAGTAAAATAAGGTAAATAATATTGATGAGTGGGAGCTATTACTTGATGTTGTTGACCTACCTGTTAGTACTGATTGAGGTTGGGGTGACAAGTTAGATGACCGTACACCTTTTCCAACTTCATTGATTTCTCATGTTGAATAGTTATTGTGCTTTATTATTTTGGTGTGTTGGGATTTATATCATGTTTATTTTGGAATTTGATCAAAAAGTTTATATTTTAATCTTTTTTTAACTTTTTAAAGTTAATCTAGATACTACTTGATCCTTCAAATTGATTTGACATAAAGGAGTGTGATTTCATATTGCTCATTTTTTGTAATAATAATGATGTGTAACTTATATTATTAATATAAAATGATTTTTAATAATTTTTTACTATAAAAAATTTAGGGATTAAAAGAGTGCTTATTGACAATGCTTTAGAGTTGAATATATATAGTGGAACATTTATCTTAAATTATGTGTTGGTATAAATGCCTTAGATAGTTCCAAAATTATCATAAAGGATTTGAAAATAAATATAGAAGAAATCTTAGGATCAATAACAATCAATATGACACTTAGGCCAAAAATAATATCACCAAAATGTCAAGTTCTCTATAATGATGTAAGCTATAATATTTAACTTAGAATTCATTAAATTAATGATACAATAGATATCCCCTCTATATTACATGGATGTTTAAAGTTTATACATGAGAGAATAATCTATACATGTCCCATATATGATGTGCATTTTAGATTTTGTAAGATGATCTAGCCTTAAGATGACATGGTGCCTCATTTAAGTCAATAACAATCAATTATTATGGCACCTAGGCAAGTTATTCCAATGGATCAATTAAAAACAATTGAGTTCAGTGATAGTAATAGTGAAAAAGAAGAGAATAATTCCATACTTTATGATTTTAGACATCTAAAAATGGTCCTTAGGAATTTATTAGTCATTAAATTGCATATTTATGTATGTAAACACCTAATTTTGGTTTGAAGATAATTTTAGTTGTCAAATTGCATTATTCTAGGTTACTTTTTTGTTTTTTAATTATTGGTTCATATTAGGTTTTTTGGTGCATTTTATTTAGTCTCTCTCCTCTATTCTCTCTCTCTCTCTCTCTCTCTCTCTCTCTCTCTCTCTCTCTCTCTCTCTCTCTCTCTCTCTCTCTCTCTCTCTCTCTCTCTCTCTCTCTCTCTCTCTCTCTCTCTCTCTCTCTCTCTCTCTCTCTCTCTCTCTCTCTCTCACACACACACACACACACACACACACACACACACACACACACACACACATGCACGCGTGTGCATGCACATGCACACACACATTATTCCTTGATAGTTTTGATATTATTTTAGGCCCATTACCTATAATTGTACACTATACAATTTTGGTGTGGGAATTTGTGAGTCCTTTTAGGTCTTTCATGCCTTGTGTTCCTAATTTTTAACCTTTCCTACATGTGTTTAAAATCACATGCTAGTTTAGTACTAATTTATATTTTAGAAGTATATAAATACACAAGTAGATAATGGAAAAGTAGTTTACAGAAGAAATTATCTACACTTGTTACATAGTAAAGTGGATTTAGGTAAAAAATAATATAATAAACCATAAATAATATTCATAAATTAGATCTAAACATAATATATCAATATAATATCATTCAAAACCCTAACTACACAAATAAAATGTATTGAAATGATTAAAATGGATGAATATAGTATTATGAGATAAATTCCAAATTTTATCAAACTTGTAAACTACTAGAGGCTGAAATTAGATGCAAAATAGGTCTTAGAATGATTTAGAGATAACCCCCAAAAATTGTAAAAAAATTGATGACTAGAAGAAAATGTCTAGGAATATTTTAGTACACTTATATAGAGATAAAATAATCCCAATAAATATTATATGCTCATATTTAAACTATAATTTTTTCTAGAATAATTTTTAAAAATTACTTATTCTACTTATATACTCCAAAAACCTCTCTCATCTTATCACAATTCATTTTATATCTTCTAAAAATCCTTGTTCTTCCTTACAACTATAATTAGCTTAAATTTCCTTGTAAAACCTTAAAAAAATTTCGCAGTTATGAAGATCATGACTTAATCAACCCTTAATCTTTATGAATTTGGAAATCAACATTAAAATGTAGTTCAACATGTAGTCCAATGAAATATGAAGATCTCAACCCTTATATCTATCCTCATTAATGATATGCAAACAACTAATATTATCTATATGTGTAGACACATAATTTTGGTACAAGGTTTGAAATTGTAATATTTTTAGTAAGATTTTATGTATATTTAATATTGGTTAAAATTAGGGTCTCATCAGTGATTTTCAATGTGTGTTTTAGTCCTTGTATTTCTTCTCTGTGTGATCCCATGGTATTCTATTATACTCTTTTCATTTTTTATTTTGATCTTTTTGTGCATGTAGGTCATTTTTATATGTTTTTCCTTTGTTATTTCATTTGTGGAAGAGATTAAACAATCTCACCACATATGCTTTGATTGGATTCAATAACCCATCAAATTTGTGCCCTATCATTTTTTGGACTCTTCTATCCTTTTTCATGTCCTTTCAATGTTTGGATCTATGTATGTTAGTTATTTTTCTTTTATTTGTTTAGTTTTTGCAATAATTATTATTTAATTAAAACTTGAGAAGTCTATATATACAAACCATTCAAAGTTATTTTAAGAACATGTAAGGAAAAAATTAGAATAAACAAGAATAATAAGTATTTGGCAAGTTCAAACATCTTATTAGGAATTCAAATCTAGGCACACTTTACATCACTAAATTTATGGTTAAGGAATTTTCATCAAGGGTATAGTTCCATCTTGTACAAAAATAAAGATATGAAAATGTTTGTTTAGTTGCATATCAGATATGGAAGATGTGGTGAAGCCCTCACTCAAAATTCAATTTACACTACATACAAAACTACATTAGTTTTGATTCTAGAATTCGAGATATATAGCTACAACTCCTTTAAGGTTTCCTAAACTAACTAATCCATTTATTTTCCTCTTACAAGTATTTGTGGAAAATTAGTTTAAGAAGATAAAATAAGAAGATTTAGACAATTTTTCTTCCAAATTATTGAAAAAAACTACACATGACTATATGACATCTTAAAATTCATCAATACACAAATTTATATTTAGAAAATTTGTGTAGTATAAATTTACTACAATAAAATAGTTCAATGTAAATTCATTAAGAATAAATTTAGTGATTGAATTTATACTAGAGCATATTTGGTGGCATAAATTAGACACCAAATCTATCTTATAATTTATAGATATTTAGATTTCATGATACCTACATAGGCGAAATCCACTTTTAAATCAATTTTCATCAATTTTGCTTCTCTTTCAAGTTCATTTCTTATCAAATTATTTTATTAGTTATAGTTTACTTTTTCAGCACCTAACTAGAAATAATTTTTGTTTATACTAATTTATCTTAGATCTATCCCTATGTCATAGTTACTTATTTAATTGTGTCATTATACCCTTGCATCACTTTTAAGTAAAACATTTTTGTGAACCCCTCCATTCTTAGAATGCCTATAACTTCTAGTGTTTTCTCCACTAGGGTTTCATTTCTAATTTTATAAGCTTGAATTGAATTTTGGTATATTTCATTGAGCGCAACCTTAGATTTAATTTTCATTCAAATCTACACATGCATCTCACATTTAGATTCTTATAACCATAACTATTACTCAACCAAGGGTTTCATGAAATTTTTTCCTCTAGGACTTGTTATGTTGTTCATTATTTTAGCATATTATTAGTGAAGAATTATTTGGGTTTATTATGTTTATTTTGATTTTGATTATCTTTATTTATGGATTATAAATTAAATACAAACACTTGGGATACATTAGTAGAGGTTCATAGAAAACCCAATCAGAAAATGCTAAGGGGTGAATGTGTGAGAAGTGAGTTATAAAATCATAATGTAGGTGGGCATATAACAAGTTAGATTATTTAATTTTTTCATACCTTAGAGAGTATTTATAGAAAAATAAGTTGTAAAAGTAGTTAACATTCATTATTATTATATTATAAAGCATATTCAAATGAATATAGAGTATACATGCGCACAAAATGAGTAAAAACAACATTAAGAATAAACATCATCAAATATCTATATTAATCTCTCATATTCATAAATATTTTTATTTACACTTGAACATAATTTAAAGATATTACAAAGGCTCTATCGCTCCACATTATAAAACTTTCATTTCTTTCCTGAAGGAGTCTTTACATATTATGTAGACTTTTAATAAATAACCATATGTCTAATACATGCAATATTAAAAAAAAAACTACAATTCACACACTTGTTGTTCATACATACTTTGTAATTTTTCACTCCTATATCTACTATCAAAACTTTCTTGGACTTATATAGTTATCTCTCCCAAGATAAATTCTTAGGAAGTATGTAAAATTTAAGAGCTAGTGGAGATTCCTATGCTGAGGGGTTTGTATAAAAACACTGCTTGTAATAATCACTTAAGGTGCCATTTATCAATTTTCACCTCTTACAGACTACTTAGTTGCCGTTTCAAGTTTTAAAATAAGCATTATACCAATCTGCCACCCTTATAGGTTTTTAATAGATTTTCATAATGATGAGGCCACCTTTTATGGGGTTTTAAACATTCTGGCCATGTGCCTATTGCTTATGGCCTTCCCTAATGTAAAAATCATCAAAATTTTCAAAATTAAACCTCACAGTACCTAGAGAGAAGGTTAAGGCATGGAGTTTATAGCTTGAGTTGAAAGAGGTTGCAAAGATGGTAGTGTGATTGGATTGATGTCTAAAAACAAAATTGTAGAAGATGGTTCTTTGGAAGTCATGGCCAAAATGATGTAGATGTAGAGTCAGGTGATAGAGGCATTTTACACATTATTTTGGACACTTTACTGATTTAGAGTTCCTAGGAAAGTTGGGTTGGTGGAATGACTTGAGGTTTGTTAATTTTTGTTGCTTATATAACATGCCCTAAATTCACTAGTGAAATCATGTAACCTCTTTTTAATTAGGATTTTAATGTTTATCCTTGGAGGAGTTTGATTTGTTTGCCTATTTGGGTTGTCTTCTTTTGATTTCAAGTTAGGGGTGTTAAGGTATCATTTTGAGTGTGCTTCATAGATACACCAAGTTTGCATTATAAATCCATTTCATGACACTTAGTTATGAATTTGCATTTATGACTTGCTTGGTTTGAATGTCTAAATTCACACAAGTTAAAGGATTTGGCTACTTAAATTTTTTGTTTTGAAGTGATTTTAAAAATTACCTTTTGGAACATTGACTATAATTTTTGGGAAAATTTATCTAGCCTTTACAAAGTGATTTCAATATTCCCCTTAGTAATTTTGTGCATGAATGTTTATCTTTAAGATAAATTGATGAATGTTTTAGTGTTTTCCCTTATAGATTGGTCAATTACAACATCATGGAATTTCTTATAATTGTCTAAGTTTTCTTTCAATATGGTTGGGCCTTTATCATGATTTATATTAATTAAGAGTGACCTAATATTTATAAATTTCCATTATAAATGCTTGGTCAATATTTTATTTTAGTCTTTATTATAAAAGGGTTCAGGGCTTTTAAATGTTAATATTCGAGCTTTAGAAAGTGGTATGTTTTATGGAATTTGGGTTGTTATATGATTATCTTTTGGGTTTGAAATGAAGTTGGTCAAGTCTTTCGAATGATAACAATTGGGGTCTCTATTTTTAATGTTTTAGATGGTGGGCCTAGTTTATTAAATGTTTTATTTCATGACTATAGACTATTAAATTAATGTATTCATGTGCAATAATGATCTAAAATTCAATATTTATAAAATGCCTTGGATGATTTTCATGTTTTATCAATCGAATTTATAAATTTGACTTTGAAGGTATGTTTTTCCTTGTGTTTTGTAGGTATTTCCTTCTTGAGCTCATAGGTATTTCCTTTTGTAGGTAGAAGGACATGAAAAAAAGAGTAGTACATTAAAAAAGTGTGGTTTCAACTGAAAAGAGCATGGCTTCAGGGAAATCTATCATAGATCAAGGACAATCCTAACCACATTCACAAATCATAATTAAATGTTGTAACCTCCCTGTTAGTGGGAAAATTAGAAAATTACATAGATCAGAGGTATTTATAAGATCAAATCCTATGATGTGATAAGGGATGGCTTATTTTGCATTTAAAAATACATTGTGAACCCAAACATTTCTTCCCTATGCTTATTACTACTTTCCTAGTGTAATTTCTCCCTATTTCAAGTCTTGTTGATGATTTAGTTGATGATTGGGATGAAAAATTGATGTAAATCCCATTATCTATTAATCAAATAGATACATCTTGATACTTCATGTGCTATGAAGGCTTTCATCTATTTCTTGTACATTTTATGGTGATTATGGTCTACCCCACTCTTAGTGACTTCTCCCCAGACTCTCACATCACACTTTAGTTGGATTTGTGATAGGTATATCTAAACTAAGGATTGGTCCTACAAGATTCAATAAATTAGGCATTTTGATTTGGATCTATGTCAACAAGATGTTTATTTTCCCTTTTCCCTCTTACTTTTGCATTTTTTGATAAGTTTGGATAACTTAGGAATAGGGTATCAATGAATATAATATAAAATTAAATGTTTATCTTGATTCATATCTCATATTTTATTTATAATTATTTCAGCATTGTAACATCTATGAATGTGGTAAACTAGTAGATAAATCAGTCTTCTTCTTCCTATATAAATCTTAAGAAGCTTGATTTCATTTGAAGGTAAGAGTATATGGGTGTTAGGATTAGAACTTGTAGCCTCTTATTAAATGTATAAGCATAGGAAACCCTTAATTTCAATTTTTAAAATGGGCCCCTTATATTGAATGGCTCACATCAACCAGCTTAGTGAAGACTATCATACCAAAACCTAGTACATTTAAACCTTAGGAAAGCATTGTCTTAGCTAGATCTTCTTCCCTTCATGAGAGGTAGAGATTAATAATCACTACCTAGTGTTGATGTGTCAAAAAACCTACCAACATATATTACATATAAAAGGAAGGCTGATAAACACAAACTTAAATATGTGACCAAAACTCAAGTAGAAACACTTTGGAAGCATTACCCACATTGAGTCAAACCATAACTAAAGTTGGAAAACAAAAGGATAAATACAAAGTCTAAGTCTATTGGAATAGATTTAAAGATTTTATAACTTATAAAAAATATAAATCTAATATATAATAAATTTAAAGAGAAAGAGAAATTAGTCTAATCAACTGACAGTCCACCTATAGCTATAATCACTCCAATGGTTAATCTATTCGTTATCCCCCAACATATACTAATGGCTAACCCCATGGCCTAGATTGGTCAAGGAGGTTATTTACCTATGTTTATTATAGGTATATCTCATAATATACCCAATAACCTAGACAAATTATATCTTAAATACATATATGGAGGATTTTAAACAATATAAGAACATATCCATGCATTTAAAGATACACTTATCAAAACACATGTCCAACATGAGGATGTTGCCTATAGATTGTTCTACTATTACCTAGGTGAAATTGCATATGATTAGTATCTTGGGTTACCCCATGGGCCTATAATATCTTAGGATAAGTTGGAAAACATTTTAGACTTCCCATCAGCCCTATTATTCTATATCACCATTTTATTATTGTAAGGAAAGAGCATAATGAACCCATGAGCATTTTTAATTCTCAATTACATAGGCTATAAAAAATATTCAAGGAACCATACATATTGGTATAATTACATACCATTTAAACCTACTTAAGTTCTCTTGATAATTTGATGTCAACATTCCTTAGAAGAACCCTAACTGTACTTACATCCCTATCATTGGCTTATAATGAAGCAATGAACATAAAACACCAAATGGTACCACAAGGATATATTAAAAGTGATTTAACATATTTGGGATAATTTTGTGAATAAAATAATATCCCCATGCTTAATTAATCTATTATATAAAACACCCTACTCATGTATCCTATTTTGAGTGTTATGTATGGTAGTCTTAGTGATGCAGGAATAATACTCTTAGGGAGATTTTTGTCTCAATTTTGGATTGATTATATTAAATTAGGTTTGATGATGATTTTTATGTCTTTAAAATTCCCAAATAATTCTTATATTTAAAATTGGTAGACTAAGATTGCATTTAGGTAGTTCAAATCTCAAAATTAAGATTTTCCTGTCAAAACTAGTTTTTCAAAAATTTGAATTTTAAGCTTGTTGTAGGAATTAAAAGGTTAATGGAATGGATTAGTAAATTATGTGAAAAAATTTTAAACAATATTATGTGCCTCTTGAAACCTTTTCAAGGGTATAAAGACTTACTTGTTTGGAAAACTCATGTTAGACAAAATTTCAAATTTGGTAACTCACCTTGTGACCGTTGGTGGGTGACCAAAGTAGTTATAATGGATGATATACATATAAAAGTGAAAATATTATAATGGAATATAGTTAATTCATGTTTTTTAATATAAAATATTTGAAGGAAACAATAAAAAACACCCCTAAGTTGATGGTTCAATACACATATAATTGTTTATTTTTATTGCAGACTGTGTTTTAAAAATTGATAATCAAATAGAATTTGATAACTATTATAAATGTTCTTGAAGAAGTGATAAGTTTTTTTTGATACTTTAAGTTAAAATGAAAAACAACCGAATCATTTGGTATCTAGATATGTTTACGATAGAACCCTATTTCCTATAGCAATCATTGCATAATTGGTGATTGGACTATGTGTATTCCACTAAAATAAATTATCTTTAAATTAATGTTAAAGTGATTTTGGATGTTAAGGTAAGTAATTTTAACCATTTTTAAGGTTTATTAAATCTTTTTTTATAGTATTATGTGTTTTTCATTCTCAAAAAAGCAAGGCCTGTAGAGTATCAATTTTTGGGCATAGTCAAGTGCATCTTGATGTGGAAAGCTATGATAGTGGATTGATAAGGACCATAAAATGATTTAAAGATGTGTATAAGGTCAATATATACCTAAGGATCCCTTAATAAACCTTTTAAACCCACTAAAACATTTTTAATTTATTTTTGTTTACTCTCAAGCTGAAATAGAGCCTTAAAAGCCCTAATCTAGGGTTTCTTCCATATCTCCTTTTCCAACCATAAAAAAATGTCAAAAATTTATAATATAATCAATTTCAAGGTTTAATAATTAAATCAAATGTTTCAAGTGTGTATGGATTCATTTGTATGGACTTTTGTGAACTGTGTTGTGTTTAGGCTTGAAGAGGCCTAATTGAGTAGGGCTAAAGAAGGAAAGAGGGTCTAAGAAGGAAGTTAAGCCAAAAAAATTGATACACAGGTGTTTATTGATAGGGAAAACAAGAATTTGGCTTTGAATATTCATAATTTATTTTAATTTTTTTGTACTATCAAGAAAATATAGGTAAAGGGCTAGTAGGAAGGGTAAAAAAGCCTAGGGTGTTTGGCAAAGAGTTTAAAGTTTAGACTTATAAAAGTGAATATCTACATCATTTTGGTATAAAATCAAATATTATATAACTAATTATAATTGGTAGATATAATAACCTTTTGAGAATAGAGAAACAAGTACTTTTTTGATAGATTTCTTGAACAACGATCAAAATGCCACCTAGGATAAATAGAGGAGGTGCTAGAAGGAACCAAGGAAACCAAGATATTGTGTTGGAAGAGCTGAGGGACCTTACAGTAATCTCGTATGTTAGGTTAAATTATATATAATGAAAACAAATAAAATGAGTCCTAAAAGGGGACTTGAGTGACAAGGAAGATGAGCTACAAGACCAAGAGGAAGAAGAGGGAAAATAGATAGTTGAAGGACCTAAAGAGCAGGGTATAAAGAAACTCTTAAAGGTGATCATGGGTCAAGGATCCAAAACAAAGGTATAATTACCCACATATTTAGGTGGTATTTATGGAGAATAACTCATTGATTAGGTGAATTAATTAGACAAGTATTTTGAGTATGAGGAGGTACATGATGAGAATAAGGTTAAGTTTTCAAGAACTAGACTGAAGGAGCATGATTTATTATGGTGGAAATTCACACAAGATGAGAGAAGAATTAAGGGGAAGAAAAATATAACTTCTTGGGATAGAATGGTTTCCAAAATCAAAGGCAAATTCTTGTTAGGTGACTATGAGACAAACCTATTCAGATAATTTCAAAATTTGAAGCAAAAGGAAATGACTGTGAAGGCATATATAGATGAGTTATATAATATTAACATCAGTTTAAGACATGTTGAGGAAGAAAAATTAAATGTTTCAAGGTATTTTAATGGCCTAAGGTACAATCTACAAGATAAAGTAACACTTATTTTCCCAAGAACACTAGAAGAGTGTTATCAATTTACACTCAAGGTTGAAGATAAGCTGAATAAGAAACACAATAAAAAAAATAGAGTAAAGGGAAAAAAATTTAGAGGTAGAGGACAACAAAGAGGTATATGTTTCACATAAAGAGGCCATCAAGGTGAGTCAATAAATTCACAAGATCAACTCACTAGTTCAAGAGGTGGTTTTAGAGGTAGGAGACCTTTCAACAGAGGTGGATATGCATCAAGGTGTATAGGATCAAGTGGATTTATAGGAAGGTGCTTCAAGTGAAATGAGTTTGTTGGACATAATTCATGGGAGTGTCTAGAGGACCAGATAGTAGGAATCCCAAGAAATAAAGGGAGAAGTCAGATTGCACAAGGGGTGAGGAAGACAGTGTTTGCTCTCTATCACTTATGGAAAAACCTGAAGTGGGAGAATCATTACTCATGAGGAGGGTGTTAATAAAGCTACCCAAGGGGAAGGATCCACCATAAAGGAAGAATATTTTTAGGACATCTTGAAAATTCCAAGGTAAGTGTTGCAAAATGGTCATAGATTTGAGAAACATAGATAACCTTATTTCAATAGAAATGGTTAACAAGCTTGGATTGAAGAAACTACCTCACCCCACTCCATACAAGGTCTCATAGTTGAATAAGGTTTATAAATTATTTGTGAGTGAATAAATTTGGGTAGAATTCCAAGTTGCAGTGTATAAATATAGGGTGCTTTCTGATGTCATCCCAATGGATGTGTGCCATGTGCTTCTTAGGGGACCTTGGCAATATGATAGGAAAACCACTCATGATGGAAGAAGGAACATGTATAGCTTGATTAATTATGGAGTTAGTAACACTTTTATACCCATGAAGGATGAGGAGAGTGATCAATAGGTTGGCTCACATGTGATGCTAGTAAGTGGTAAGGAGTTTTTGAATGCAATGCATGAGGAAGAGATAGGATTTGATTTGGTAAGCAAGCCTAGGAATGTTATATCAGCCACTAAGATTAATGAGATTACTCAAGAGATCCAAGATATGTTGGATAAGTATGTAGACATAGTTTTTGATGAGCTTCCCAACACATTACCACCTATGAAGAGTATAACACATCATATAGACTTTGTACTTGGATCAAGTCTACCTAATAAGGCAACATATAAGATGACCCCAAAAGGTAATGCTAAGATCAAAAGACAAGTGAAGGAGTTTATTGAAAAGGGTTGATTAAAGAGAGCTTGAGTCCTTGTGTAGTGCCTATAATGTTGGTGCCAAAGAAGGAAGGTGAATGGAGGATGTGTACTGATTCTAGGGCTATAAATAAGATCACCATAAGATATAAATTTCCACTTCCCAGGATGGAGAATTTGATGGATCTCTTTAGTGGAGAAAGATAATTTTCTAAGATTTACCTCAAGAGTGGGTATTACCAGATAAGAATTAGGCAAGGTGATGGGTGAAAGACTAATTTCAAGACAAGTGAAGGTTTGTATGAGTGGTTGATCATGCCATTTGGTTTGACCAATGCACCAAGCACTTTTATGAGATTAATGAATGAGGTACTAAAAGATTTCATAGGCAATTTTTTAGTAGTATAATTAGATGACATACTAATCTACAACCAAATCAAGGAGGAACATATTCATCATTTAGTGTTGGTTATGAGGAGGCTAAAAGAACAGAGGTTATTGATCAACCTTAATAAGTGTGATTTCATGAAATTAGAATTGATGTAATGTGGATTTGTTATATCACAAGGCATGTTGAAAATGGACAAGAACAAGGTGAAGACAGTCATGGAATGGCCAACACCTAAGACAACAGGAGAGGTAAGAAGTTTTCATGGTCTTTTAAGCTTTTATAGGAAGTTCATAAGGAATTTTAGTGGAATTGTTTTCCCATCATTGACACCATCAAGGAGGACAAATTTTGTTTTGTGTGAAATGGGAAAGTAGAGAATAACATCTAATACTTGAATCAAAGGATTATGGAGAATCCAATAATAAAATTTCTAGACTTCAACAAGGTGCTCCAAATAGAGTGTGATGCAAGTGGTGTGGTAATAAGGGTTGTCCTAAGCCAAGAGGGTAGACCTATAGCTTATTTTAGTGAGAATTTGAATGATGCCAAGAAGTACTCATATTATGAATCGGATTTTTATTCAATGGTGCAAGCATTGAATCAATGGAGGCATTATCTCATGTCAAAGGAGTTAATATTGTACATGGATAATCATGCACTTCATTTCATCTCTAATCAGCCCAAACTAAACCAAAGACATGTGAAATGGGTAGAGTACATGCAAAATTTCACCTTCACCATCAAACATAAATAAGGGCAAAGCAACAAGGTTGTAGATGCATTGAGTAGGAGGGTTTTATTGGTGCATGAGATTTAGTTAGAAAGTTTTGAGATTGAGGCATTCAAAGACTTGTATGAAGCTGATGAAGACTTTAAGGAAGCATACCATACATACAAGCACCCATGTATACTCAAAAAGGAGCCATGGTTGGATTTTGTTATTCAAGATGGAATATTATTTGAAGGAGTACAATTATGTGTGCCAAAAATATTTATAAGAGGAAATATGATCCAAAAGAAGCATAGTGGAAGAATGGTAGGTCACTTTAGACTTGACAAGACATTGGAGTTATTCACTAGACACTATTATTGCTTAGAATGCAAGCAAAAGTAAGGAGGTATGTGGAAAGGTGAAAGATTTATCAATTATAAAAAGGTAAGAGAAATAATGTAGGTTTGTATCAGCCCCTACTAGTCCCAAATAGGCCTTGGGAATCCATAAGTATGGACTTTGTCATGGGATTACCTAGGACACAAAGGGGTTTTGATTAAATTTATGTATTTGTTGATAGATTCTCTAAAATTGCACAATTAATACCATTTAGGACCATTAATGATGCAACACATGTTTCCAATTTATTTTTCAAGGAGGTAGTGAGACTTCATGGACTACCCATGAACATTATTTCTGACAGGGACACCAAGATTCTTGGTCACTTCTGGAGGACATTATGGAAGAAGCTAGGCACAAAACTGAGTTTTAGTTCAAATTACCATCCTCATATATATGGGAAAACTAAGGTGGTGAATATAATTTTAGGAAACGTGTTGGGGTGTTTATCTAAAGACCATCCCAAATGGTGGGATCTTATATTGCCTCAATCAAAGTTTGATTATAATAATTCTACCAATAGGAGCATTGATATGAGTCCTATTGGGACCAACATTACCCCATTTTTTTGAATTGGGACCCTTGAGAGACACTTAGAATAAATCATGGAAATATTAGCATGTCAAGATTTTTTTATAGAATTTGAAGATCATCCACTTTGTTAAGAAACAAGCATATATGGTCTTGGTTTGCTTTATCTGGACTAACCTCACTAATAAAGTTCATTTTATCATGGGTTATAGGTTCTATGGCATACATTCCTAAGGATTCTACATTCCAAAACCCTATCAAACCCTTGGTTTAAATTTTAATAAAGGTAGGAACCCAAATTGGTGGGAATCATTTTTTATGGACTTAAATTCAAGCACATATCCTAGGCTTAGTCATGTTTTTTAACACAACTTGACTAACAAACTTGACCCCATTTTAATTATTTTTCTCCTTTTTTTCAATTTAATTATTGGCCTAACATAATTTAATTATGTAGGATCCTTTTATATTCCCAAACTTAGCCTAAGACTTTAATACTAAGGCCTCGATGTATTCATTAATACCATCTTGACCTTAGTCTTAACATCTTAGTCCTAAGTTTTTATCATCCCCGTATCCCTAAATTCAATTATTTTCATCTCATATGATCCTATAGTTTTCACTTTATCATGAAATTTTATCGAATGGAATGAAGGTAACTAGGAACTTTAGCTTAAATAGCCTACATCTTAGATCATCTGATGATCCATGCTTACTCATAGGGATTCAATCCAACGGAGTGAAGTGTGTTTGAAAAGTAAAAAAGAATACATGGAGCCTAAAGGATGGACACACAACACCATTAAATTTGAGGACTAAAATAAAATGAGACCCAATTGACACTACATCAAATCAAGAGTAATTTTTTAGATCATGATCTTACAGTTATTGCTTTATCATAACATTTGATCCTCTAAAGCAAATTAACACCCAAATCTTGGGAAGCCCCATAAACATGCCAAGTGGCATCCTCATATTTGACCATAAATATTTTAATGAACTTAAAATTTACATTCACATGATCATCATTTAAATATCCAAAAAGACTAACTTTATGCTTGCATGACTGTCAACTTTAAGTCCATTAAACTGCAATTTTCATTGGTTTAAACTTGATGTCCATGAAATTGTTAATGAACACCTGAGAAGGTGTAATTGATGCATGTGAGACCATAAATTTTAAACCAATGAAAATTCCTTACTCAAAATTCAAAGGGAATCCCTAAACCTTTTTAGGCTCACCAAGCTGAGGAAAGTTTTCAAATTATGCCCAAAATGAGAGACCTCAATTTATAGAATGCAAATATATGCAAGAAATATACTTAGCCTAAGTCTATGCTTTAAATATCCACATGGAATTTTATATAATTTACCTTAAATCATAGACTTAGCCTATGTAAAATTTAATTCATGTTGGGCCTATTTTGAGCATGGTTTGTGATGCATGGCATAAATATTTTAGCCTAATGTATTTCATCATGATTTTGAAACACAATGTATACATTAACCTAGAATGTTTATACTTTGACCCCCATTTAAAATCATAACTTAGACCTAAATCCCTTAGCCTAAGGTTTTTCCCATTATTAATAAACATGAATTAAACCTTAGGCTATTTGACAAAGGACTGACATAATATTTGGAACATGGGGAATATGCATGAGCACACCAAGTGTCACGACCACAGGGCTTAAGGCCTAGGAATGAATTAAAATATAAAGGCATGGATTATGATCAAAAACTTATGATAATCCAATAATTTGATTCTACAGAGTGAAAGGAAAGACGTATTTTTAAATACCAATGGTTAGTGTTCAAATGACATTTATGAAAAATGCTATGAAAGATCCAGACTAGTGCCACATAAGCTTCATGCAAGCAAAGAAGGATAAAACTAAAGATCTTGTGGGCTAAAAAACATAAAGGTATAATGGCAAAGGTCCAAATCAAATCTAGAATATGTATAAGCCAAATCCTGGATATCTTTCACCATTAAATCTCCAAATCCTATACCTTGTATAAAGGCAACCCAAACAGATCTAATATGCTATAATTCAATCAAGAGATAGATAAATTATGTTTCTAATCATGAGAGAGATTTTTAAAGGATAATTTTAAATCTAGCATAAGAAATTATTAAGAAATAGAGACCATGGTAGCTAGCAGACAATAATTGAAGGAAGAGGTTGAGATTTATTTGATGACTGATAGTGAGGGTTAAGTGTTCAAGGATATAGAATTGGATCTCATAATGTTGAACATCCATGGCATTAAGAATTAGTCTAAGATTTTCTTCATGATAGAATAAATGTATACCATCTCAAGGGAAGAGCATAGAAATTCCATCACCAATAGATGATACAATGACCTAGTTGCAATCTATATGGCCAACCTCCACCATGTCATGATAAAACTAGAGGTAATGCACTACATTGATGTCCTTGACCCCATTTTTGTTGATTATAGAATTTATGGTGAATGGATTATTAGGGAGGGGAACTCAAAAGAGGTGACATAAATTTCCCTTATTGCTTTTTAAAATTACTACAAACTCCCTCTTCCCCATGTTGACCTTCCCAAAATGAGAGAATGGACTAATAGTCATGACATGGACTCCATCTTAAGACCCTATCTCCATTAAGGGCCTCACATATTTAGAACCCTTGATGGAAAAAACCCTATCATTCAATTTAGAGAAGGCATTAGGGTGATTATGACCTTGTTGAATAGATATTTTGGTGCCCCTTCAACCACTTATGTAAATAAGGTTTGGGTCTCATATGTACACTTCTTGGTAGAATAAAAACTTACCTCTCTAATTATAGATTTGATCAACATCTTTCTAGCCAAGCAATTCATTACGATCAAGAAAAGGTCCTCCAAATAATTCTACATGATATATTACCTCCTTTATGCCCTTCTTGATTCAATCACCTTCCCATGCATTAATAATTAGTCCCTAAAGGGTAGGAAAACTGTCTCACACCACTACTCCAAGTTGCACATCTTCAAGTACCAAAATCACATGTAGTTTATCTATGATTACATTTTCCCAGTAATAGTTGAATATATCACAGGTGTTTAAATACCTAGGCTCTAGCCCCTCATCAAGATATAGGTTAAAATGATAAGGGATGTATGGTATTATCTTGATTGCATAGTCATTAGGATAGAAGTCATCATATACCAACCCTATATATTACTTGTGTATGTCCCAAATAATCTTATTGAGTAGGAGATTGTCTCCCAACTCATCCTTGGCATTAACAAGGATTGCAAAAAAAGAGGAAAATTTTGCTTCACCCCTTCACCTTAAACATTAGGAAAACCCTAATTAAATAATGGAAGAAGGTGGAGATTATGGTCATACATAAGAATTAATTTGGCTTTCATCTAGATGAACTCAAAATGTGGGATCCAAGGACCATGGTGGGGGATCATCTAAAGGACAAAAAGCTCAAGATTGAGTATGTGCACCAACTAGGTTTCCATGACACCATATACATTAGAGTCAAGAACTATGTTAAAGTGTTAGCCAGGGTCCAAGGTCACAACATCAAGCTAGAGCACAAATTAGTCAAAGACAACAAGCCATCTAGGAAAACATGATAAATTCACCCATTGAAGTATCCTTTACTACCTAGGCCATCTGGGATAGTTCATGAGTAACCTTAGGTAGAGCAATTGGAGTAGTCCCAACAACAAGTTGAGCTAACTCAAGATAATTAAGGAAAAGGAAAGGATAAGGTTAGAGAAGTAGCATTAGAATAAACACTTGGAGAAGGACCCTTACCTTTAACTACGCATTAGAGACCACCCTATCTAATCTAGTACATTGACATGATAGACTTAGAGCCATAAGAGACCCTTGAGGGTAGTCTCAAGGAACTTGTAGAGTCATATGGATTAGGAGGGGAAGAGGACCCTTTAGTGGAACCCAATGAACATACAGGGAAAGAACTTGTCCTAGTGGAATCCCATGAAAAGAGGAAGGTAAAATTGGCCTTGGTCCCAGTAGAACCAAGGAAGAAACCTAGATTGACCTTCACTCATCCCACTAGTGAAGTCAATCTCTTCAGTGATGAATTTCCAATCTATGGACTAGTCATTCCTGACTAGTTCATTGATGGGAAATTACAAAAGATCCCATCTCTCTCCCACTCATGGGCCATAATAAAGGTTTGTTTGGATGTACATGATGATGTGAAGCATAGAGAGAAGAAATATATCAAATATTCATCTATGTTATCTAGGATGTCATTCTTATCATCATCATTATATTCTTCCTTGAAATTCTAATTTGGATCCTTTGAGTTGATTTTTAAGAAAAGATATGTTATTTTGTCTTATTGTATGTCTTTTATTATCTTTTTTTGGCTTGATTTGTGTATATTTGATTCTTTTTCAATAATTTTTTTTGAATCACTAATTAAATTTTTATATAGCCACTCTTCTAGTATGGAGATATTATATTAGGCTAAAAAGCATAATATTGTGGCCTATATCCATCACTACATTATATGACTTTAAACTATTTGAAAGGTTTGTTGTTTATCCCAAGCAATAAACTAAGATAAATCTATTTTTCTTTAACCTATATTAACTTGTCTCAGGATTTTAATTATTATATATAATATAGAAATATTATACTGTATTAAATAATATTATAATATACTATAAGAATCACATTATTATATTATAATATATTATATTGTATTACATTATAATATAATTAAAATATTATATAATTATTTATATTATATATTAATATACATATGTTATATATTGTTTACTATTTATTTGGTATGTTTTTTGTTGTTATTGTAGTAGATATGAAATTTTTTTTACATCACAACTATTATATAGAATAATGTTTAATACAGTATAATATTTCTATTTTATATTTATTATTATCCATCCTCACATGCTTGTATTTATGATCACCTATGTGAAACCATCCTAGCCCCCAATAACCACATACCAATATGTGGTATATTCTCAACTCTATGATCTATTTTTCATTAACCTATATTAACTTGTCTCAAGATTTTAATTATTATATATAATATAGAAATATTATACTGTATTAAATACTATTGTAATATACTATAAGAATCACATTTTTATAATATAATATATTATATTGTATTACATTATAATATAATTAAAATATTATATAATTATTTATATTATATATTAATATACATATGTTATATATTGTTTACTATTTATTTGGTATGTTTTTGTTGTTATTGTAGTAGATATGAATTTTTTTTTACATCACAACTATTATATAGAATAATGTTTAATACAGTATAATATTTCTATATTATATTTGTTATTATCCATCCTCACATGCTTGTATTTATGATCTCCTATGTGAAACCATCCTAACCCCCAATAACCACATACCAATATGTGGTATATTCTCAACCCTTTGGATTGCATAGATTTTTATAGTTTAGATGTACATGATGATGTGAAGCCCTAGATAAAATCTATAATGAAGGAATAGAAAGAGAGAAGAATTATGGTCTCCCAAGGCTTAGGGAGTAAGAAGATGGATGCTTTAAGAGCATCTACTATCTCAGGAGTGGAGTTTCTAGATCTTCCCCAATTCAAAGAACCAATTACCACAATTCATTTCATTCTTGAGATAGCAATTTTAGAAATGATAACAACTATGATGGCCATGGTTGGAATAGACGAATTCACCTTTCAAAAGGTGTAACCTTTTATAGGTTTGACCCATGTAGGAAAATAGCTTGGTGAAGCTATAATACATGAAGAAGATTTGGAAAGCTTAATGAAAGCACATTCAAAATAAGCCAAGGCTATAGTTTGGGGTTTAAAAAAAGGATATAAAATTTGGAAAGGGAGAAGGAGAACTTACAAACCTAGAAAATATTGTTGGTACCAGATGCCATTATCAATATGCTTGATGAGTCATTCTATGACATGTTTGAGGAATTCAAGTCAATGAAGATGAGGTAGAGTGCACTAGAAGACCAAGATGCATTGGCCAAGGACCTAGTCACCTAATGGTAGGCCTCAAAGGATAATATTTCCCAAATCCTCAAAATTCAAGTAAAGAAGTAGATCCCAAACTTTAAAACCATAAATATGGGACACCTAGGCACAATCTTGGGTATTGTTATTGATAAGGTTCAAAACTTAAGTACCTAGTATACCAAGGTGATGAGGCTTCTAAAATATGATAGAGGGCTCATTAGTAGAATTAAAAAACTTAGTGGAACCATACTCATTAATCCAACACAACCTATTTCCCTTGGCCTCATCAGTGATGATGAGTTCAAACATAGAGATACTTTGGTGACTCAAGAAGTTTAGGGTAAAAGTAAAGGCTAGTCTAGATAATATAACAACATGATCTTGGATATGATATTAAATGTAGGTGAGAGGATAAACAAAGCTAGAAGCATCAAGGAGGCCTTGGTAAGAAATGACCAAGAATTTGATGAGCTAGTAGACCAGGTAGAGTAGTGTAATGAAGCCTGCTATGGATCTTGAGCTAGTTGATGAGTAACATGAGAGGGCCATGAGCCTCCTCCAGCAATAAACAGGGGACCCACCAAAAAGTTAGAAAAATATTCTATTCTAATAGAAATTAGGTGGAATTTTATAATAGAATATTCCATGGTAAAGGCATATGCTAGTTTGTTAGCATATTTGCCTCTAAGTCAATATGATCTAGAAAACTATGTGTATTATAGAGCTTGTAAAGACAACTATTCTTATTTTTGTACACCTATATTTTTTAGCTAATCAGTATACTACCTATTCTTCCTATAAGGCATGTATTACCATTGTAAAAAAGGAAAGAGATTTTTGAGCAACTTTGTATACTTGAAGTAATTAATAGAATCAAGGAATTCTATAAGGATTGTCCATTTTTGACGTGTTAATTTCTCATATAGTTTTTTTCTCTCAATTTTTAGTAGAAGTCTTGAATTTGAATAGTATATTTAAATTTTGAATAGCATTCTTTAATCAAAGGGTTTATAATTTATGTTTATGCTAAATTAGTTGAAATATCTTAAGTTCTACTTCATTTCATTTTATTCTATATTTAGATGTGCAATAGCTATTTGATTATAGTATTAAATACCTAAATTAGAATTGGTTCTTTCTTATGATTCTTAAACATTTTCCTCTGAATTTTTCCTGATATATAGTGAAATTTGAGTTTAGGCTATGTTGCACTATATAGTTTTTAAACGTGTATTCAGTTACCATTAATACTTTGTTATAATGTTCAGGACCAAAATTAGCAATCACTTATTTATTTTCTACCCTACCCTTCTCTTTGCTCTTTTTTTACACCATGATCACTTTAGTTTTAGCCACATTATAAATATCCATTTAGATTAGTTTGTAGTGTAATAAAGGAATGTAATTCACTAAGTATCAACAAAGATTCACAAGAGAATGGACCAAGGTGGCTCCTAACCACCAAAATTATATAAATATTGTGGAACAGTTATCTCAAGGGAAGAGTAGAGAAATGTCACCACCAATAGATGATATAATGACCTGGTTATAATCCAAATGGTTGGCCTCCACCATGCCATGGAAAAACTAGAGGTAATACATTGCATTTATGTCTTTGCCCCTATTTTTGTTGATTTCAAAATTGATGATGAATGGATTATTAGGGAGGGGAACTCAAAAGAGGTGGCATACATTTCCCTTGTTATTTTTGAAAAGTACTACAAGCTCCCTCTTCCCCATGTGGACCTTAACAAAATGAGAGAATGGACTAATAGCCAAGACTTGGACTCTATCCTAAGACCCTAGCTCCATCAAGGTCCTCACATCTTTAGAAAACTTGATGGAAAAATCCCTATCATTTAGTTTAGAGAGGGCATTAGGGTGATTATGACCTTATTGAATAGAGCTTTTGGTGCCCCTTCAAGCACTTATGTAAATAAGGTTTGGGTCTCATATGTACACTTCTTGGTAGAGATTTGATCAGCATCTTTCTAGCCAACCAATTCATTTCCATCAAGAAAAAGAGATCCACATAATTCTACATGATGTCTTACCTCTTTGATGCCCTTATTTCTTCAATCACCTTCTCGGGCATTAAGAATTGGTTCCCAAAGGGTAGGAAAATTATCTCACACCACTATTCCAAGATTCACAAACTCAAGTACCAAAATCACATGCAATTTATCTATTATTTCATTTTCCCATCAATAGTTAAAGCCATCATCAGTGTTTCAATGCCTAGGCTCCACCCCCTCATCAAGAGATAGGTTGAAATGATAGGGGATGTATGGTATTATCATGATTGCATAGTCATCAGGATAGAAGGAATCATGTTCCAACCCTATAGATTACCATTTAATGACTCGAATAATCTTACTAAGTATGAGATTGCCTCCCAACTCATCCTTAGCATTGACAAGGCTTGCAAAGAAAAGAGGAAAGGTTTTCTTCACCCCTTCCCCTTAGGAATTGGTAAAAACTTAATTAAAGAATGGAAGAAGGTGAAGATTTCAGTCACACATAGGAATTAATTTGGATTTTATTTAGATGAACTCAAAATGTGAGATCCAAGGACCAAGGTGGGGGATCATCTAAATGACAAGAAGCTCATGTTTGAGTATGTACACTAGTTAGGTATCCATAACACCGTATACATTAGAGATAAGAACTATGGCAAAGTGTTGGCTAGGGTCTAAGGTCACAACATCAAGCTAGAGCATAGATTGGTTAGAGACAACAAGCCATTTAGGGAAACATGGAAAATGCACCCCTTCTAGTATCATTTACTACCTATGCCATTTAGGATAACTCATGATCAACCTCAGGCAGAGCAACCGTAGCAGTCCCAATAATAGATTAAGGCAACTCATGGTGATCAAGTTAAAGGAAAAGAGAAGGTTGGATAAATAATATTAGAAGAAATACCTAGATAAGGACCCTTACCTTCAACTAGGTAGTAAAGACCACCCTCTCTAATCCATTACATTGATATGATAACCTTAGAGCTAGAAGAGACCCTTGAGGGTGATCTTAAAGAACTTATAGAGTCATTTGGCTCAAGGGAAGAGGACCCTTCAGTGGAGCCCAATGAAGATATAGGTAAATAACTTGTCCTAGTGGCCTCCTAATAAAAGAGGAAGGAAAAATTGGCCTTGGTCCTGATAGAACCAAGGAAAAAACCTAGATTGACTTTCACTCATCCCACTAGTGAAGTCAATCTCTTCAGTGATGAATTTCCAATCCATGGACCAATCATTCCTTACTATTTCATCTATGGACAATTGTAAAATATCCCATCTCTCTCCCACTAATGGGCCATAAAAAAGGTTGGTGTGGATGTACATGATGATGTGAATCCATGTATAAAATCTATAATGAAAAAATAAGAAGAGAGAAGAATCATGGTCTCCCAAGGCTTGGGGAGTAAGAAGATGGATTCTCTAAGAGTATCTACTATTTTAGAAGTGGAGTTACTAGAACCTCCCTAGTTCAAAAAACCAATTACCATAGTTCATTTCAATCTTGAGACAACAAGTTTAGAAAGGATAACAACCAAGATGGCCATGGTTGGGATAGAAGAATTCACCTTTCAAAAGGTGGAACCTTTTATAGGTTTGACCCATGTTGTAAGACAATAGCTTGGTAAAGCTATAATAAAATGAAGAATATGTGGAAATATTAATGGAAGCACATTCAAAACAAGCCAAGACTAGAGTCTGGGGTCTAAAACAAAAGATCTAGAATTTGGAAAGGGAGAAGAACTTGCAAACCTAGGCAATGCTTTTAGTACTAGATGCCATGATCAATATGCTTGATGAGTCATTATATGACATGTTTGAGGCATTAATGTCAATGAAGATGAGGAAAATTGCACTAGAATACCAAGATGCATTGGCCAAGGACCTTGTCACCTAATGGCAGACCTCAAAGGACAAGATTGCCCTCTTTAACATTCAAGCAAAGAATCAGATCCCAAACCTTAGAACCATAAGTATGGGACACCTAGGTACAATCTTTGGGATTTTTATTGATAAGGTTCAAAACATAAGTACTTGACATACCAAGGTGATGAGGTTTATAAAAGATGATAAAGGGATCATTAGTAGAATTGAGCAACTTCTTGGGACCATACTCATCAATCCTACACAACCTACTACCCTTAACATCATCAATGATGAGGAGTTAAAACATAGAGCCACTTTAGTGACTCAAGAAGTCCAAAGTAAAAGTAAAGGCTAGTATGAACAAGATAACAATAAGATCTTGGATATGATCTTTAATGCAGGTGAGAGGATGAATGAAGCTAGAAGCATCAAGGAGGCCTTGGCAAGAATGACCAAGAATTTGATGAGCTAGTAGACTAGGATGAAGAGTGCATCATGAATCCTACTATGGATCTCGAACTGGTTGATGAGTAACATGAGAGGGCCATGAGCATCTTCTAAAAAAAAATGGGGCCCACCAATAGGTTAGAACAATAACCTATTCTAATAAAAATTAGGTGGCATTTCTCAATATAATATTCCATTATAAAGGCATATGCTAGTTTGTTAGCATATTTGTGTCTAAGTCAGTATGATCTAGAAAACCACATGTATTATAGAGCTTGTAAGGATAACTATCCTTATTTTTGTACATTTTTATTTTGTAGATGACTAATATACTATCTATTCTTCCTATAAGGCATGCATCACCATTATAAAAAATGAGAGAGATTTTTGAGAAACTTTGTATATTTGAAGTAATTATTAGAATCAAGGAATTCCACAAGGATTGTCCATTTTTGATGTGTTAATTACTAATATAGTTTTTTTCTCTCAATTTTTAGTAGAATTATTGAATTTGAATAGTATATTTGAATTCTAAATAACATTCTTTAATCATAGGGTTTCTAATTTGTGCTTATGCTAAATTAGTTGAAAGATCTTAAGTTCTGCTTCATTTCATTTTGCTCTGTATTCAGATGTGCAATAACTATTTGATTATAGTAGTAAATCCCTAAGGTAGACCTGGTTCTTACTTGTGATAAACATTTTCCTCTGAAGTTTGCCTGATATATAGTGAAATTTAATTTTAGGCTATGTTGCACTATATATTTATTAAATGCATATTCAGTTACCATTAATACTTTGTCATAATGTTTAGGACCAAAATTGGAAATCACTTATTTATTTTCTACCCTACCCTTCTCTTTGCTCTTTTTTCTACACCATGATCACTTTAGTTTTAACCACATTATAAAAATCCATTTAGATTAGTCTGTAGTGTAATAAATGAATGTAATTCAATAAGTATCAACAAATATTCACAAGAGAATAGGGTAAGGTCGATCCCAACCACCAAAATTATATAAATATTGTGGAATAGTTATCTTACTTTGCTGCTATTTCACCACAGGAAACCAAATTATCAAAACCTACAACTCATGATTAGAATTTTATGAATCCTAAAATGAGAAGTGTTCTTTAAATACTAAGGGCACTTATGGTACATTTAGAAGCATCAACAAGTACATTATATGTGATCTATGGAATGAAACTTAGAGGTGTATCTGAGGGCAAAAAATTAGTCATATGGACAAGATAAGAGTTGAAGGTAAAGAGTTTGCAATGGAAAAAAAGGAGGTACATGAATAAGTAAGGAAGCTTTTGGAGTCTAGTGTTAACAAGTAAAATAAATAGGAAGATTTGAGTAGAAGAGAAGTGAATTTCCAGGTTGGAGACTTAGTCTTATCTCATATTAGGAAGGAAAGGTACCCAAGGGGTGAACACAACAAGCTGAAGATGAAAAAGATAGGTCATTGCAAGATTCTCAAAAAAATTACAAACAATGCATATGAATTGGAGTTACTTAATGGGGTAGGAATTTCACCTATATTCAATGTTGTATAATTATATCCTTACAAAGAAGGGAATGAAGGAGGAAACCCAACATATGATGCATCTACAATAGGCCTAGATTGGGAAACATATTTGCCTAAGGCCAAGACAGAAAAGATGGAGTGCATATTGGACAAACAAGTGATCAAGAAGACTAAAGATAAACAATACTTCAATTACCTAGTCAAATGGAGGAATCACCCAATAGAATATTCCATGTGGATGGCTGAACATGACATACATAAGCATAGGAGTACTCTGGAAGCACTCATGGACACCAGTCCATGAGTTCTTTTTCCTTTCCTTGGGAGTATAATACAAGAGAATCACTCTTAAGGAGATTTTTTTCTCAATTTTGGCTTGATTTCATTCAATTAGGTTTTATGATGCTTTTTATGTCTTTAAAATTCTCCAATCATGCTTATATTTCAAATTGGTAGCCTAAGATTGCATGTAGGTAGTTCAAATTTCAAAATTAAGATTCTTACCAAAACCAAGTTTCAAAAATTTGAATTTTAAGCTTGTTGTAGGACTTGCAGGGGTAATGGAATGGATTGATAAAGCATGTGAAAAAGTTTTAAACACTATTAGGGTCATCTTGAAACCTTTTCAAAAGTCTAAAGACTCACTTATTTGGAAAACTCATGTTAGACAAAATTTCATACTTGGTAACTCACTTTGTGACCGTTGGTGGGTGACCAAGGTAGTTACAATGGATGATATCCATATAAAAGTGAAAATTTTATAATGGAATATGGTTAACATATATTTTTTAAGAGATAATATTTGAAGGAAAGAAGAAAAAAGACCCCTGAGTTGATAGTTCAATACAAAGACCCCTATTCTTGAGTTGTCTGGTTTTGTTGTAGATTGTGTTTTAAAAATTGATAATCAAATGGAATTTGATAAATATTATAAATGTTCTTGAAGGAGTGTTGAGTCTATTTTGATATTTTAAGTTACAAATAATAACAACCAAATCATCTAGTATTCAAATATGTTTACAATAGAACCTTGTTTCCTGTAGCAGTCATTGCATTTTTGGACTATGTGTATTCTACTAAAAGAAATGATCTTTAAATTGATGGTCAAGTTCTTTGGGATGTTAATTTAAGTCATTTGAATGTGTTTAAAGTTTTATTTAATCTTTTTTAACATATTATTGTGTATTTTTCATTATCAAAAAAGCATAGGCCTATAGAGTATCAATTTTTGGGCACATTCAAGTGTATCTTGATGAGGAAAGCTATGACAATGGATTGATAAGGATCATACAATGATTGAGAGACATTCATAAGGTCAAGATAGACCTAGGGATCCTTTAAAAAACCTTTGAAACCCACTAAAATGTTTTCAATTGATTTGTTTTGCTCTCAACCTGAAATAGAGCCTTAAAAGCCCTAATATAGGGTTTCTTCCATATCTCCTTTTCCAACCATAAAAAAATGTCAAATTTTTTTAATCTAATAAATTTTAAGGTGTAACTAAATAAAATGGTTTCAATTGTGTATGGATTCATTTGTATGGACTTTTGTGAACTGTGTTGTGTTTAGGCTTGAAAAGGCCTAATTGAAGAGGCCTAAAGAATGAAAGAGGGTTTAGGAAGGAAGTTAGGCCACCAAATTTGATACACAGGTATTTATTGACATGGGAAATGAGAATTTGGCTTTGGATATTCATAATTTATTGTAATTTTTTTCTATGATCAATAAAATAGGGATAAAAGGCAAGTAGGAAGGGTATAAAAGCCTAGGGTATTTGGCAAAGAGTTTAAAGTTCAAACTTATAGAAGGGAATCTCTACATCACTTAGCCTAGTTTATAACCCAAAAATAATGAATGGAATGCCTAGTGGTTTTACATATGTTCCTCATAATCACATAGTGCCATAAATAAATAATCAATAGATGGTTTTGTAGCTTAAAATAATGTGGCATTAGTACCAAATACTAGTAGGTATGTTACATCTAGTAGCATTTAGTATATGGTCACGTCATATTTAAATATTTAGATGCCTAATAGAAACATTCAAAACCATATCACTTATGCTACCCCAACATTAATAAACACAAATTCACCTATGGATAACCTATAATCTTAATCAGTAAGCCAACTAAGCATTAGTGTGTATCCAGAACTAGGCAACTTAAAACAAATGGTTTAAATACTTTCCAATGACATGGTCAATTGGTGAAGATAGGGGCCTAAAAATACAACTATGAATGTAAATAAATTTCCCCAAGGTAAAAATTTCAATTTATATAGGCCTAATAGGTAATAGAATACCAAACCAAATAATGGGAATATGCTTAGTCCTCTTGACACTAGCAATCAGAATAACAATAATGCTTACCATTCATTGAATCTAATAGACTTGTATTTAATGCCTAGTGGTTTTACATATGTGCCTCCTAATCACATAGTGCCATAAATAAATAATAAATAGATGGTTCTGTAGCTTAAAATAATGTGGCATTAGTACCAAATACTAGTAGGTATGTTACATCTAGTAGCATTTAGTATATGGTCCCATCATATTTAAATCTTTAGATGCCTAATAGAAACATTCAAAACCATATCACTTATGCTACCCCAACATTACTAAACACAAATTCACCTATGGATAACCTATAATATTAATCAGTAATCCAATTAAGCATTAGTGTGTATCCAGAACTAGGCAACTTAAAACAAATGGTTTAAATACTTTCCAATGACATGGTTAATTGGTGAAGATAGGGGCCTAAAAATACAACTATGAATGTAAATAAATTTCCCCAAGGTAAAAATTTCAATTTATATAGGCCTGTTAGGTAATAGAATACCAAACCAAATAATGGGAATATGCTTAGTCCTCTCGACACTAGTAATCAAAATAACAATAATGCTTACCATTCATTGAATCTAATAGACTTGTATTTAAACACTTAGTGTAGATTTCATAACACAACTAACCATGTAGGTACTAATTATTTTTAGCCTATATTTACCTCAAAAATATTTTAAAAAGAGATGGATAACATTGAAATAGTGCCTACTCTCGATGATAACCCAAAATAAGATAGAGGGAACCTAGGCACAACCCTAGTAATAGATACTTATGAATTTCCATTTGAGGATAAAAATGAACCTGAAGATAATCTAGATGAATTACACACATTTAGGAAATTATAAAGGGGGAATAATTATTATTTGAGAAGTATATAAGGTAATCCTTTGATTACTTATACACCTCTAAGAAACACCTAGGTCCTACCTGATGTAAACTCAGATAATAATCCTCCTCCACCTAAAGGACCTCCCATCTCTTATCAATCAAATAACTATATATCACACACCCTAGATGGAAAGAAGCAATAAAATTTCAAATATATTAATGATATTTTTGAATATCTCAAGAAAACCAAGGCCAATATCACTATGTTTGATTTACTTCAAATTTTTAATCAAAGAAAATTGTTGCTAAAAGAGTTTTATGATTATAAAGGAAAAAAATCTAGAAAAACTTTGGATTATCATGTTCCTCTATATAAATAAAAAATAGATACTTCACCTTTTCTTCTAATCATTACGATTGAAAAAAAAAAACTCACATAATTTCTTGGTTGATTCAGGTGCCTTTGGAATGTGATGCCATATGCCATTTTCCAATAATTAGGTCTTACACCTTTGAAGTCTAATCAAAATGTCATTTAGATTTATAAAATAAAGGTGAAAGTGGTGGGTGAATTAAACCATATTCATATGCAATTGGCCTTGGATCCATGTATTCAACATTTTATTGATATCTAGGTGGTGGATATATTGAATACCTATGATATGCTCCTGATTAGAGACTGGTCTAGGATGCTCAATGGCTAAATGGAAATTGAATTCTTACACATGTGAATTTCATGGTGTGGTCTACCTAATCTTATCAAAATTTAATGTGAGATAAAAATTACTCACATGATCTCTAAGTATAGCAAAACAAATGCCATCATTTATGAAGATTCAAAAATGAGAGTGTATTCACTTGACAAAGAAGAAGGAACACATAGAATCCTATTTATTAACATGTTGAGTGTACAAAAAAACATAGAATTAGAATAACTAGACCAATTGGATGAAGAGGACTTATTTTTTTCCTTGAAGATGGTCTCATTTAAGAATGTTGCTCTAGCATGTCAGGATTTGAAGCATGATGATATAGGTGAAAAGGTTTATCTAGGATCTTCCCAAGGTAAAACAATCATAGTGGATAGCTCTATCCTTACCCATCTCATGGATTATGTGGCTAAAGTGTCTTTGTGAGTTGAAATACTTAGTTCATGATTAATAAAATATGAAGATATGAGGCAAGGCCATCCAAGTGAGAATGAAGAGTTCATTTTGAGTTCTTCCAAGAATGAAATGGTAATTCCATATACCATTAGGCCTAATCTTGGTATCAAAGATTGATCTAAAGGGTATTTATTATATATGAAATAGAGAATGTATTAAACAAAATATGAGGGATTACACCTAAAATTTAACATTGTAATAACACTTCCCTTACAAAGATCATCAACGTGTACTATAGGATCTTAATTATGGGCATTAACGTTGGATGGTTCCAAGTCTAAGAGTGGATGTGGTGTCAGAGTTTGTTTGATTAATATGAGAGGTAAATATTATCTATCTACTTAATGCCTATAATTTGTTTGTACCAATAATGTGGTTGAGTATGAAGCACTAGTCTATAGGATTCAATTCACTCTTGAAAAAATGTGAAGAAAATAAAAGTGTTTGATGAATCTAATCTAGTGGTTAAATAAATGAGGACCTAGTATTCATGCAAAGATAAGTTCTTGTCTATATACCACAGTTGGGTATGGAACTTAATAGAAGATTTTTATGCATTTGGCATTTAGACATTACCTAGGTAAAAAAATATATAATAGTTTCCTTAACTACCATTTTGAGTACTTTAGAGGTCATTGCCAATTCAAGAATGAGAAGATTCTTACTAGAGATGGTCTCTACCCCTTGAGTCCCAAATAAAATTACAAATTTCCAAGTCTTTAATGATGATCAACACATATTATAATTTATCACAAATAATAAAGTATTTACTAATTAAATAATTGATGAAGATTGTCAAGAGGATTTTGAGCTAGAGGATAGGACAATAATTTTGAAGACAAAAAATGTACCCAAGGGGATGGTCTCATTGGAGAGACTATTCAACATGGATTTCATAAGATAAAAAGGGAAATAAACTCATGTCAAAGGTATGCCACATGAGCATTATAATTTAAGGAATGAAAATGATGTGAAAAATGTGCTTCTAGGTATAACCTCTACTCCAAATGAGAAGCATGAAATCATATGAGCTCTCAAAGATTTTAGATAGGTGATCACATGGAGTTATGAAGTTATAAAAAAAATTGATACCTCCATCCTCAAGCATACTATTCCACTCAAACCTAGAATTAAACCCTTTTGTCAATGATAAAGACCAGTCAATCCACTACTTAAGCCACTACTTTTTGAAGAGGTGCAAAAATTACTTACAACAAGGATCATGTTTCTAGTAAGATGTTCCACATGAGTGGAAAATTTGGTGCTGGTAAGGAAGAAGAGTAGAGAGATCCGACTTTGTATTGATTTCCATAATTTGAAAATGGAATATAAAAAGGTTAACTACCCCTTACCTTCATTAGATGAATTTATACAAATTTTGAAGGGGGATAAAATTATGTTATTCTTTGATGGGTATTCAGGATACAGTAAAGTGGTAGTCAATTATGAAGATAGAATCAAGAAAATGTTTACTATAAAATGGGGAACATTTGTGTACAAGAAGATGCCTTTCATCCTAATAAACATAGGTTATACCTTTAAAAGATCCATGGACTTTACATTAAAGTAACTTAAGGGAAAATTCACAATGATGTACATGGATGATTTGAATATCTTCACCAAGCATAGGGAGGATCATGTGAAATATTTAAAAAAAGTGCTACAAAGGCACATAGTTCATGGGATCTGCCTGAACCTGAAGAAATGTATATTTGGGATCATAAAGGGTAAATTTATAAGCCATATCATCTATGAATGAGGTATATTAATAGACCTTGAAAGAGTGGAATCCATTATGAAAATCCCACTACCTATTACTAAGATGGAGCTAAAGTCATTCTTTGGTAATATCAAATTCATAAGGAATTTTATCTCAAGATTTGTGGAGATAGTTTGACCATTGAACACCATGATGAAGAAAGATGATAAAATTTCATGGATTAATGAAACCAATAACTTTCACCCAGATCAAAGAGTCAATAGTAAACATGTTGGTGTTAATCAGTCTTGACTACACCCAACCTTTCTACATATATTCCTTTACCTCAAAACACTCTATTATTGATGTTTTGACATAAAAAAGGGGTATGGGGATGAATAACTAGGTTAATAAATGAGATACCCATTGAGAAACACATAATTTAAGTATACTTTGATGGACAATTAAGCCTTTACACTAATCAAGGAAGTTACAAAATTCAAACATTACATATTATGAAATAAAGTATTTGTGGTTATACCTAACCCAGTAGTAAAAACCATGCTAATTCAAAACAAATTGGGGGAGTGAAGGGGTAAATGGATGACCATCATTCAAGAGTTTGACCTTGATCTTAAATCAATGACAATTGTGAGAGGATAAGGGCTTAGTATGACTATGGTTGAATTAGATCCCAAAATCACTTGATATCACTATATGATTGAAGACATAACCAATAATGATTGGTACAAGGACGTGGTTCACTATTGCTCAACCTGGAGTATCTCAGGCATTTGAACACCTCATATAAAATAGTGTTGCATTTTAAAAGTAGTCACTTCATGATTAACATAGGTGTGATTTATATAATAAACCATGAGGGAATATACTTGAGATGCTTTAATAAAGAGGAAGTGGCTAAGGTGCTTAATGACTTCTATGGAAAGTATGGGATTGAGCATAGTTTAGGTAATATCATGGCACACCATATATTAAGGGTAGGCTACTACTAGCCACATATATTTAAAGATGCACATTCACATATTCTAAATTACCATACATTCCAAGTAGTTGCACATAGAGAGCACACTCCAACAATATCTCTACTATCATTGATTGAATTTTAAACAATTATGAAGTGGGGATTGGATTTTTTGGGAGAAATCAATGCTAATTCATTTGTAGGCCAAAAATTCATTATCATACTGATAAAATATTTCACCCATTGGGTCAAATATCAACCATTCAAGAATTGTATAATCAATATAGTGATCCAATTTTTGGAGAAGCACATTGTTATAAGGGTTGATATGCCTTACACACTAGTATGTGACAATGGACTTGTCTTCTCTTCTTTATAATTCCTATAATGGGCATATGATCACTAGGTAATTATTACATTCTCTTATAATCATTATATGTAAATAAATGAATTAGTTGTATCCAAAAACAAGAATCTGATAAATATAATTAAGAAGATATTGTAAAAAATCCTAGGAATTGGCATAATGTTCTAAAGTTTGCACTGTGGGTAGATATAAATATAAATAAAACTACTTTAAGTATCCTTAAAATTTATTTTATGGCCAAAACCCTCTTTATATAGTCAAATTAAGAATCCATACCTCACAATTTATGAAAGATTACTTGGAATTAGATGATCAAATAGAGACTTACCTCTTGCATCTAATGCATATGGATGAAAAACATGATGTAACCCTACTACATTTTAGTAAGCATCAAGAAATTATCAAATAGTATTTTGAAAAATGATCTAGATTAAAATCATTTTGATCTTTGCTCTTATCCTTATGTGGGATAAAGATCACTAACAAAAGGGACAACATATAAAATTTGATTCCTTATGGTTGTGTCCCTATCAAATCTCCAAAATCTTGGGAGAGAATGATTTTTACCTAAAGTGTCTAATTGGTGAAGATGTTCCATTGACTATCAACGGAAAATTATTCAAACACTATTTCCCAACTTGAATGTTCTTGGAACACCCTATAAATAAATTCCTTTTCCTTTTACCTTTTTTTTAATCTTTCCTTCATGTTCCTTGTGTTAGCATAGGTTTGATTTCATTCCTTTATTTTTTTCATTATTGGTTTGGTTTCCTACTATTCTTTTTTGGTCCAGATCTTATTCTTTTACTCTAGGTTCCCTTGCCATATCAATGTGTGATGAATGAAGGAATTTTCATATGAGTGTCACTAATGTCACTCTTGAGCTTAAAATGTCAAATTATCTTGCCTAAATGCTTGCATGACCTACTACAACTTTTGTGCATTTTCAAAATTCTAAGGCCATGTGATTGTAAACTAAACGTGTGGATTTAGAAACATTCATTTGCCTTGTCTAAGCCATCAAATGCACTTAATGTAAACTTTTAAATTGATGAAGTACTAATTATTTTAGACTAATATTAATTTGTCATGAATTGTCTAATTTTAATTTTACCCATGGCTTCATGCCCAACCCTTAATGGATCAAACTTGAAAAGCTTTTTTGAATGAAGGAAAATTTTGAATGGAACTTAAATAAAATACAAAATTTGAGTTTTCCTTAAAAGGGTGATTTGGGAAACTCCATTTTGGGATTTTTAGCATAGATGATAGTGGAGCAAGGCCTTAATTAGGTCGAAAGGTGTTTCTATTGGGGCTATGGATGTATTTTTGGTAGTAGAGCAATGCCCACACCTTGTTCCCATGCCAAACTATAATATATTTCCCTTAGAAGTTTTGATTTATTGAGAAAGTTTGAATGTATGTGTGTGAATTCAAAAAATATGGATGAATCAATCACCTTAACATGTACTAATGGTCCCTAGATAGAAAATGAACTTAATATGCCAATTATTGAAGCATAATTTTGCATTTTTATGTTTTGATTTTGTTTAGCTCTACAGTTGCTTCTTATTGTTTAGGTATGATGACTGATATTCTAGATTCATAAAATACTTTGTAATATTTTCCAACAGAGTTGCCATTTGTTTTTGCTTACACATCACACCCTAATTTGACTATTGAAATCGTGGAACCTAATTTTGCTTAGGTGTCTCATGTTTATCCTTGGATGAGTTTGATTTATTTGCCTATTTGGGTTGTATTATTTTGAGTGTAAGCTGGGGGTGTGAAGGTCTCATTTTGAGTTTGCTTCATGGATACACCAAGTTTACATTGTAAATTCAAATAATATGTACTTAGTCCTAAATTTATATTGAGACTGGCTTGGTTTGAATTTCTGATTTTGCACAAGTTAAAGGACTAAGCTACTTTAAAATTTTGTTTCAAACTGATTTTGAAAATTACATTTTGGAACACTAATTATGTTTTTTGGTAAAATTATATGATCTTTGTAGAGTTATTACAACATTCCCCTCAATAATTTGGTGCATGAATGTTTATTTATAGGATAAAATTACTAAATGTTTTCATGTTTTCTCTTATAGATGGGTCAATTCCAATATCATGTAATTTCATATAATTGTCTGTGTATTTTTTTACTCTTATTGGGCCTTTCTCATGATTTATTTTGATTAAGAGTGACCCAATCTTTATAATTTTTCATTATAAATACTTGGTCAATATTTCATTTCAGGTTTGGTTATATAAAGGTTTAAGACTTTTAAATGTTAATGTTCAAACTTAAGAAATTGGTCTATCTTATGGACTTTGGGCTATTATGTGACTATCTTTTGGATTTTAAATTAAGGTGGTTGGATCTTTGAATTATTGTAGTCGGGGTCTATGGTTTAAATGTTTTAGACTATGGGCCTATTTTATTAAATGTTTTATTTCATGACTTTGGATTGTTGAATTATGTATTCAAGATCAATAATGGTCTAAAATTTGAGCTTTCTAAAGTGCCTTAGTCAATTTTCATGTTTTATTGACTAAATTTCTAATTTTTCTTTTGAAAGTATGATTTTCCTTACATTTTGTAGGTATTTCCTTCTCAAGCCCCTAGTTGAATGAAATCATGCCACGTGGCATAATCCCATTCACCTAGGAGCTCAATTGATTTAAGAGATAATTTAAAAAAAAAAATTTGTCAGGTTCCCAAGATCTTGAGATCATCCCATGTGGAGTGATCATGGGGACCTAGGGGATTAACTAATCAGTGATAAACTAAAAATCCCTCAAGATCCTAAGGTCTTGTTATGATGAGACATGGCATCATTTCAAGGATTTGGGAGCCCAAACAGTGTATGCGATAATTGATAATACCTCAAGAATCTAAATCCCTAAGATGGTGCCATGTGGCACCATCATGGGGACTTGATGAACTGATGACCTAGGGGAGTGTTAAGTGTAGCCAAATACCCCAAAGGCTTAAGTGGCCATGCTAATACCATATGGCACAATCATGATGACTTGGGTAGGGTGAAAGTATTAGTAAGGAGAAGTATATAGATAGATCCCTCTCTCAACATGATGATGTCACATGGTATCATCATGTGATCCTAGGGTTTGAGGATGCAGGCAATGGCCCAACTAAATAAAAGAGCAATGATTAGTCTAGGGGAGTTTCCAAATGATTGGAAAGTGTGAAGCTTGAGTAAGTAAAGGAAGTAGTGCCTGTGTAGCCTATGAATTCATGAGGAATGGCCATGTGGCAAAATATTGTGGGCATTGGGCTAAAATGAATAAAATTAATGGAAAACATAAAACATCAACCAAAGTGGTGAAAATATAATCCGATGAACAAGTTAAATGTTGAGTCATATCATTAGGAACACATAAGGAATATTGATGCCCGTCTACCTATCAATTTGACCTTTTTACCCAAAGTTAATTGTATTTTCAATTTGATTACATGAATAAGTAATGTTTGTCTTCTTACCAATAAAAAGGAGTGTAGGCATGTAGACTTTAATCAGACTTGACAAAATTCAATGCCTAAATGGCTAGGAAAATTAATATAAGTATGATGGCCATGTTCAAATGGAATTAGATCATAAAACATAAGGAATGCCTTAATTTAATAATGACTGAGAGTTTTTAGGACATGAAAATAGATTACTATCTTAAATAAGCATGGTTTCAACTAAAAAGAGCATGGTTCAAGGGAAGCCTATCAAAGATCAAGGACAATCTTAAACACATACACCAATAAGAATTGAATGTTGTAACCTCCACATTAGTGGGAGAATTAGAAAACTCCATAGACTAGAGGTTTATATAAGATCATCTCCTATGATGTAATAAGGGGTGACTCATTGTGCATTAAAAATTACATTGCAAACCCAAACATTTCTTCCCTATGATTTTTACTACTTTCCTAGTGTAATTTCTCCCTATTTCCAGTCTTGTTGATGATTTAGTTGATGCTTGTAATGAAAAATTGATGTAAATCCCTTTATTTTTTAATCAAATAGATGCATCTTAATAATCTAAGTGTTTTGGATGCTTGCATCTATTTCCATTTTATGGTGGTTATGATTTGATCCCCTCTCAATGACTTCTCCCTAGATTCTCACACCATATTTTAGTTGGATTTGTGCTAGGTATAGCTCAACTAAGGACTGGTTCCAAAGGATTAACTCAATCAAACATTGCATATTCAACTTTATGTCAACAAGATCTTTGTTTTCTCTTTTATTTCTTGCTTTTGCATTTTTTTAGAGGTTTGACTAACTTAGGAATTGCGTATCAATGAATTCAATCTAAAATTAAATATTTATCTTTATTAATATTTTTTTTGTATCATTATTGTAGCATTGTAGCAGATATGAATATGGTAAAATAGTAGATAAATCAACCTTCTTCTTCTTATGAAAATCTGAGGAAGCTTGATTTTAATCGAAGGTAAGAGTCTTACCAATGTTGGCATTAGAACCTGCAACCTCTTGATAAATGTATAAGCTTAGGTAACCCTTCATTTTATCTTGTAAAATAGGACCCTTGTATGAAATGGATCACATAAAACAACTCATTGAAGACTAACATACCAATACCTAGTACATTTACACCTTAGGGAAGCATTTTCTTTGTGGGATATTCTTCCTTTCAAGAGAAGTAGATATTAATAATCCCTGCCTAGTGTTGATGTGTCAAAACATCGACCAACATTAATGATCTTAACAATGGAGTTATCCAAATGGTATAGGTCTTGTTTGAACTACCTCAAATCCACTAGGGTGTTCCAAACCACATTGATTAATGTGTACAAAGCAACTCAACACTACATAATGTTCTTAATATCTTCATCCTTAGTGATAGTAAGTATTGAACTATTTGGAGAGACCCTACTTTAAATGTCTTGCAACATTTACTCTAAATTATCTATATAGTATTGAGTCTATACATATGATGAACATATTTCAAAGCATCTCATCTACCATATATTCATCTTGTCCATGACATAATCTCTTGAGGTAAGAGACTAATTTAGCATGGTATGGACATATGATCTTCCATAGTTGCCTTGACTTTATCCAGCTTAGATAATATAGATTCACTTTGTTCCACATATCTTGTAGTTGATGCTTCTAGTTGAGCATGCTACAAGTAATTTATGTGTTTTAGAGTGTAATAGTGTCAATAAATTGTCTGTATTCTTCAATAATCTCAAAGATTATTTCTATTTTAGCCTTCAAATGCTTACCCTATGCTCAAGGATTTTGTAGTTTCTATGCAACCACCCAATCCTTCATGAATTAAGAAAGTAGCATAGTGATTTATTTATCTTTAGACATTCCCTGGTCACCCATAAGGTATACCACTATCACTGGAAAATTTTCATCTGTGATATTATGGGCCTTGGCTAACTGAGTATGTGACTCTACATTTTCCTCCCTCAGCTAGAGGTTATTTTTTTATCATGGTTGCCTTTTACACTATGGAGTTTTGGAAAGTAGAAGCTCCCTCAGTATACTTAGCTAATATGAGTTGGGTCACATAAAGTGATGCCTCTTGACTTGTCATATCCAAATTTAGTGGTGTCATAGAATTTGTGGAGAAATATTTTGGGTGTCATATTTATGTGACCAAGAGTGTAAAATTTGTGCATCATAGTGGTGTGGCTTGGACATCTCATAACCATTGACTGGTTATTTTTTGTTTCTCCTAGGATGATTCCTATTATGTGCCTCCATATGTTTATTCTAAGAATTGATATGTAATGGAAGGCTATGGGACTTCAATAATTGGTTGTTTTTTAACCTTATCTATTAGTTTCATAGTTTGATCAAGCTACTCAGATTTTTGAGTGTCAATTGCAACTTCAACCTTCCTTTTTAAATCTAACTCCTCATTTTCCTTAACATCTGACTATGTCTATTTTTTTTGCCTCTTTTTGTGTAGCACACATTTTATCTTGCTCTTTAGCCATTTTCTTTTTTAACTCTTCCTAATTAAATATGGTTTCTTTTTACTTCTTGTCTTATTTAGTTATTACATCAACATCTACCTTTTTATTTTGTGCCTCTTACACCTTCTTCTCTACTTTTTCCTTTGTATTATGTGTATCCTCTTCTTCTTCCTCTTCTTCTTCTTTATTCTTCTTATATGGCCATCTCTAGTTTAGACTTTTTTTCTTTTTATTTTATCTTAGTAGCTTCTTCCTTTACCTCCATAGTCTTCCTGCACTTTTTACTTTATAATATATCTTTGGGGATGATATTGAGACATTTGTTGTTGTACTTTGGGTTAATATGGGGAAGTTTTTTACTAGTAGTGCATGACTTAGGTTGAACTGCATGAATGGGTTTATAGGGGATAATGATGGAGAATGATGGGAATGGGTTGGAAAAAATTTGGGGAATATTATGGGGAAGGAGAGGCTGATGAGACAACCACACTATACCTAATCACCAGTGTCTTTTATCGAGTAAGAGGGACCATAGTTTCCTTCTTGTGCTTTTTCATGTGGGTTTACACAATAAGATATTATTTGGGTCCTTTTTTTTTTGGAATATCTATCCTCCACATCATGCACTTTGGAAATAGTGTTTATGTGTTCTACAATTGTCAATTATGTTCTAAGAGTTTGGTGAGTGTGTGGTTTATGAATAGTGGTTTTTGGGGACTTCTTTACTATGTTATTAGCTGATCCATCACTATTTCATATTATGACACCTATAGTTATGGTGCTATTAATGGTTTTACACTTGGTATACTTTCCTATAAAATAACCATTGTTCTTTGTTTGCTTTCCTTATCTTCTCAGACCTTATCCACAATGATATACTTAAGAGGTTATGGTATCTCTACCAAAAGTACTGATGGAACATTATTAATCCATTCAAAGGTGCACTCTACCTTATAAAATAATAATTCATTTTATTCCTGTACCTCATAAACTTCTTTTCCTATGTCTTATAATATTGAATTGTATATTTCATGCATGGTGAATCCTAGGTTCTTCAAATCATACTAAGTGGAAACCTATGGCATACACTCATTAGTGAGTCAAGTATTTGTGTTATGAGTATAATTTTTTGGTGTGGAGGATGCTTTGTGTGTTGGGGCCTTCATTTTTCCTATGATAGGTTGTGTTGATGATGTATAAGTTTTAATTTTTGAATGATTCTATGTAGGTGAGTCTCCTTGTTATTGTGTTAAAGGTTGATGTATGCCTAGAGGTATGGATCATAAAGGTTGTAAAGTTATCACAACCAAGGATTTATGTAATAAGACTTATAACTATACATCCAACATGGAGATGAAAAATGGTAATGGTATGATGGGTGCCTTAGATAGCTCATGAATTCATATTTTAATCCCACCATGAAGCTTTGTGACTATTATAAGCTGCACCAAATATTTCAATATGTATATAGGCACATGAGGGTGTAAATTGATGAGGGCCTAGATTTATAGCCACCATGCATTGAAACAACCCAAATGTTCATAGTAATTCATGTTCTAGTCCATGTGATATTTACAAAGGTGATTGAAGGCCAAAAATCTACATCAAGTGTAATGGGGCCATCAAGAGACTTCCATTGGGTGAAACACAAAAATAATATAAAAAAATGGTATTGGAAGGACTATAAAGTATTAGAGATGACCTTATAAATATTTTATATCATTTAAATCACTAATAACTCAGGCTAGTTGAAATTTTCCTATAGCTGGATCTTTTGATATGCAATATCAATGATCCTTTTTGTTTCCCAGTTTGCAATATTGGTAGTTTGCTAGAAGTATTTTGTAATGAATTTCAAGATCACTCATATTACATCATCATCTACTGAGTCAATGGGGATCCATATGGATTTCCTATCATATTTATCTTTGGTTTATGAATGGATAATAGGTCTCTTTATTTTGTATTACACAAGGGATATTCCTTCTTGTTATGAGTCTTGTTACTTGTGCCATGGTTTTTTCATTGATGAAAAGAGTGATATATTTAGAAAAATGTATTTAACATTCATTTTAATAAATCATAAGTGTCATAATCACTTTTTATAATTTCAAAAATTAGGGAGGTTGATAAGACTCTCTATATTAAAACCTTGTAGCTAATGTTGAATAGTTAAGGCTCCTAGCTATGCACCTAAGACTTGATCTGTGGAAAAAAATTATTTTCCACCACATCAATAAAATCAAATGGATATGGGTCATGGTATATGGTCTACCATAGTGCAATCCCAATTCCTCATTTTTTATTTTTGTGAGTTAGTCAAGAGTATTAAAACTTGTGATTGATCCATTCTCACTACTTTGTAGTGGTGATGTTAACACTTCTATACTCATATAGATGATCAAGGCTCAATTCAGAGATGGATTTTATTCTCAATAAATTTCAAGGGTGTTTTTTTGTATATGTCTTACCTTATATATATTTTCCTTTCTCCACTTATCTAACACTTCACATTAAATTTATTGAGTTATTTTCATGTTGTTATGATTTTTGGTTTAAAATCCATTGATTATTGTGATGTGACATTGGAATTTTTATGGATAGGTTTATTGCTTCATCCAATAGAATTTATTGATGTGACACATTGTATTTTCATTTATAATGACTTTATTTTATTGTACATAACTTGGATCTAACACATATATCTAATTCAAGATTGACATAATATTTAAATTCCCTTGTAATTAATTGCCTTAGTAGTTACATTTTTATACCTTTCTTCTACACCTTTTTTAGTGTCTCATTCCCAAACTTAATTAATTTAATTATACATTGACCAATATGTGCTTTCTCATTGCTCTACTACTACCTTTTGGTACTCTATGATTTTAAATTTTCAATTATGTTTTTAATGTATACAATATAAAGTTCACACTATTTATATAGACACTAAAAACATGTAAAAACACAATAAAAACTATAAAGGAAACATAATCCATAACTACATGGCTCTACTTATCACCAATTTTATTTTTTTAGCATGAGATTTATAGATATCATTGATGGTACAACTTGAGCATACAAAAATTTACTCACCCCAAAAGGATGGTTCCTTAAAGGTTTTGACTACTATAGTTCTTTTTTGTGATGCTTTATGGATGACATATGGTCTTTTCCACTGAATGCATAAATTTATTGAATATGCTTGAAATCTATTGCCATATAACAAAACTATCTTCTCTGGATGAAATTCCTTATATCATAGGTTATGATAGTGTCATGCCTTTTAGATCTTCTTATTTATTTCCTACATATAGCTTGATATCTATCTATTTTATTTGAAATGATTAAAATCCACAAATATTTTCCAAATTGAGCTCTCATCTCCTAGTTACATTTCCAATGTAATGCATAGACTAGGAACTATGTATTCCATTAGCATCATTACTTCCATTCCATAGACTAGTTAAAGAGGAGTGAATCCTATCACACATTTATATTTGGTACATTATGACCATAAGATCACAAGAATTTAATCCTCCTAGTCATCTCTCCACACATTACATATTTTGGTAAACATATTCTCAAGAATTTTTTTTAATGCTTCTGCCTACCTATTAGTTTAGGGGTGATAATCCATGCTCTTGTAGTAAGAGATCATGAATTCCTCAATCAAAGTCTTAATGGTAATATTTAGGAAGTGAATTAATCTATTGTTTACTAACTTCACAAGACATCCAAGCCTTGTTATGATGTTTTCATATATAAATTTGGATACATCTTTGACACTACAACTTGGATTTACAACTTTCACCCATTTTACAAAGTAGTCCATCATAGTAATTACATATATGTCATGGTTTCACTTTCTAGGAAGATTTATAGGCCTTACAAAATCATTTCCCATTTGTTCAAATGGTTTCGCTAATAACATTGGGTTTAGAGGCATTTCATCCATTTGGTTTCGACTTTCTTACTTGATGACAAATGTTATAGTGTTTTATGACTTTGTGTGTATCCTAAAATAGAGAAATCCACCATATACCACTTTATAGTATCTTCTTTGTAGTATATTCTCCTTTGAATTATCCTCATGAAAATACATGATGTGATTCTTCAATAAATTATGGTCTCTCATGCTCTAAGGCTACTCTACACAACACATCATCCTTACCCATCATATAAAGAATACCATTGATAATACTAAATGTCATAGCTTGTATGACCAACTAATTTTTTCCATTTTTGACATAGTGTAAAATAAAAAAATTCTTGTTCCATAAATTTATCTATATTTTCCATATTCTACGAGATAACAGAGACTCTAAACAAATGAACATTTATTGACTTGTCTTGTAACTCTTCTAGTTATTTTCCATTTATTATATTACTAAGATGATATGGACCCACATTTTCTCATCTGATATTGAATTGATTTTAAACTATAATTACTGAAACAACATTAACCACCTAGATATATGTCCTCCTAGGATGGGCTTATTCACTAAATATCATAGATCTTCATGTTTTATAAATTATTCAAATGGTGTAGCCAAAATATAATGATTAAATTTTATATCATAAACACCATATCTAGAGCTTCTTATTTATTAGTATTGTAAATCTTTCTCATCCACTTAAATATTCCAAATTGTAAAGTGAATAGGGTGGTCTAAACCACCATGTCTATGTTGAGCCAACACAACTCCTAATGTAGTTCCTAAAACATCTACATGAACATGAAAGGGATAAATCCAATTGGGAAACACTAATGTTGGGGTAGTTACCAATATTTGCCTCAAATCTATGAAGGATTATTTACATTTAGGATTCTAATAAAATTTTATATCCTTGCACAATAGTCTCTCCATTAGAGTAAAAAGAGATGCATATCCCTTGATGAAATTTAAATAATACCTAGTGTGTCTTAGGAATGATCACACTTAAATTTAACTTACAAGAGGTGGTGACCCCATAATAACCATGATTTTATATTGGTCAATAAGAATATAATCACTATAGACTATATGACCCAATAAAACACCAAAAGGTGTGAAAAATAGACATTTATTCAAATTCAAAGTAATGCATAGATATTAGAACCTTTCTAACAGAAAAAAAAAGATAGGATATATGATATTTGAATAATAATAACACAACCCAATCATCAAGATAAACTTATAAAAAATAATGTGCAAACCCCTTGAACATAGTGACTACATCTCTAGAGAAAATAATATGAGAATTTTTATACCAAAAGGCATTAAATTATATGAAAATGAACCCCAATCTATTGCAAAATTGGTATTTTTAGTCTTCTACTATGATCACAATTTTATGGTAGATGTGAAGCCATTAGTGAAGGAATATACTTCATGTCCTATAAATGACTCAAGAACCTTGTCTTGTTTAACCCTAAAATATATATTCAGTAATCTTGGATAAAGGGGTAGAGATAGCCTAGGGCACAAAGATGGTAGACTATATTTAAATTAAGATAATTAATTTACAAAATTAGATAAACATATACTAAATTTATTATACTGAGATATGTTAAAAATTAAAAAAAAAACAACTATCTTATATATTGTAACGATAATAAAAATAAGATACTTATCTAGTTTTGATGTTACTACACATCTAGATTTGAAACAAGAAGGAATAAGACTAGAAGTGTTTTGGATTAGTCATCAGATTTTGGATTAAACACTTATGTGACCTCAAATACTTGCATCAACCTTGGATGATTATCTCAGTACTTATATATAACCTGAATGTAGGTGTCCTATATATAATAATAATTATTAGATCTATATATGACCACCTAGAATATTTTGGGTCCTATGTCACTTTCAATCTAGTGTACTTAGGTTTGGATCATGGGTTATCACTCCTTGTCAAATAACAAAACCTATTTCTTCATATTCATAGTGGTTATGGAAAAAATGGGTTAATGGTCACACTATGTTGATCTACCCCAAATACCCCCAATGATCATCACTTACATATAGAATACTCTAAAGAAGGCCTCAAACTTATGTAGTTTTCCCTTATATGTTGGTTTATGTATGTATAAGGATGCAATGTGTGACAAGCAAGTACAATAGTGATCTAGATTGTAACTTGGAAAATATGTATCTTAGGCTTCTCATTTAGTATTTCAAACTTGTAGATGTATTTTCCCTATGAATGATATGGAAATATGTGAATATAGGTAAGCTTTTCTTACTTGAGTGCTTGATTGAATACCTTTTGTATTCTTCCTAGTGAGAGGTAAGAAGTTGTTAGGTGAATAATGAATGAGGATTGATCATGAATATATACCAATATTTTTAGATAATATCTCACAATAAAGCACCTTATTCAACCATAGGAATACATTTAATTAAAAAATTAGATGACTTTAGGGCACTTAACACTTGCATTAGAATATGACACTAACATCAACATGGGTATCTAACTAGGATGTAAGTTTTCAAAAAGATATAAAATAGGCACAAGTAAAAAAATTATAGAGACATCAAATAAGTAGGTTTGTAGCATTATGGATATGATAATAGGTCTGAATCATCAAAATAACATTTATTGGACTGAGAGATAAGTAATACAAACAAATGCATATTGTATGTGAGCCTTTTAGTAGTGGGAAAGTTGATAAGTTGAAGGTACATCCATGATATGTATTTACTAATTTTACAATACTGAGTTTCTTTAGAATTCATAAATATTGTCTACATCCCCCCCTTTAATCTAATAATGAAATTTCTAGTTTAAAGGAAAATAAATATGTACATGGGTGTGTATAACACACCTTATCTTCACATGAGTCCAAATTAAGTGCTTTGTTGGTGACTGACCTAAAACCAAGAGTAGGTTAAAATATATAATCAATGCATATAATCTAAAATTTAAATCATTAGAAATGATTGAAATTGAAAGAGAGTAGGGTTTAGGAGTACACCTATGTATCGATGCAACTACCTTGCCTTTTGTAAATTTGATTTGAAAATATATATCATTATGAACCATTAGAATTGAGATTAGGAAAAAATATAAATCTTTAAAGTGTATATATAGAAATATTTGAGAATAAAACTTTGTCCCAACCTTGGATCAAAGATGAGTTAACACATGGCAGTTGAGATTAATTCAACCATGCAACCCAATCATACTTATAACATGAGTGAACCAAGTCAACTCACACTATAAATATGGTGAGGTTAGATGATGTAATCAAGTCCAACCTATAAAATTTTCAAGATTGAGTGATTTAATCACCTCAACCATACCAAAAAGTGAACCAAATCTACAGTAGATTAGATCAATATAGTCTATAATGGTCTGACCTGGTGAGCTTAAGTCTGTAGAAGTGTGAAATCTAAAAGATGATTTATTTTTTGAAAATTTAGGTGCTCTTTTTCATATCATATGCACCTTATGTATTTCTCATACTAAAACCTAGGTATAACAATGGTACCAATGTATATAATTCTACCACAACTATGTATATAAATCATATAACTATGAAATTTTGTCAATTTGAAAACTATGTAAGTATGGATGACATGCTTAAAAAACATGTTTTACTATATATTTGAAACTGAGAACTAGTTTAAGTGTGGAGAACATGTTTTCAAAACATGCCCCCGCTATATATCTAAAACTAAGAACTAGTATGAGTGTGGATAACATGTTTCGATAACATACCCCCATTGTATATCTAAAACTAAGAACTGTTATGGGTGTGGAGAGCATACTTTCAAAACATACCCTAAATATAATTTAAATCTATGAAAAATGTGGAAGCCATGCCTCTATGTCATGACCCCACTTATATTAATCCCATTTTAAGGTGAGGGGAAGTAGTAATTGATATTTACCTTACCTTAAAAGGATTACATAACCATGTAAAATGTGAATTTATCATGTAATATATAAGAGAAACATATCTAGGTAGATATGTAATGCATAAAAATTCACTTCAAGAAAACTAAAACAAAACCCTTAAAAATTCTACTAATGTTTTTTTGTGTGTAACAATGTCTTCACACATGTGATCACTATAAATAATAACCCATCCACATGTATGCACACTATGATTTCATGCATCTTATAAATCATGCACACTACCAAGGTAACCTTAATATAATACACTCACAATCAATGTACGTCACCTACTACATAGTTTCTCACCTTCAACCTTAGAATGCAAGATTTATCAAGGCATTCGACAAGTTAGCTATTACAAAGCTCTGTCAACTACACTAAAATTAGTTTCAACACTAAAACTGACTTTGATACTTGAGTTCTATCAATTATAGTTTATAATAATGATATCGGTACTCAAGCTCATCCTCAATGGTAAGAAATGTAAACTACTAATGATTTGTTGATAGACACTACAAACTATGACCTCAAGTGTAATAAAACCAAGAGAGTAACCAATTTTTTAATTCAATAAGACTCATAAAAGTACCATACCACCCATGAGTGTATTATTATAAGTTAATCATTTGTGTTGAAGTGAAATAACTCAATCTCAAAGCAAACATACTTAACTAGTTCACCTATTAGTCTAGTCTCGAAATCATTAAATCACATATGAAATGATAATAGGAAAAATAATTCCACGAGGGGAAAAATATTTATGAAATTTATTCAATAACCTATTAACTATATAATACCACTAGGAACCTACAAAAATAATACATAATGATTTAAATGCTAAAATAACTCAGCATTCCAAATGGGGGTTTAGACTAAAAATTGTTTTGCTAAACAAATTTTAAATAAACTGAGTTCAGAATAGGGTCACTAAAAATAAAAAGACATCTAAAAGTAATAAAATAAAGTTACTATATAAATTTAAAGGTAATATTAACCACTAACAAATACTATTTTCCCTTTAGGACTCCTTTAACTATTTTTGGCAACTCAGTTTTAAATCGACTTTGTAGGTTAAAAAAGGAAAATATGTGCAAAAAATTGCCAATTAACTTTAAAATCACACCCACCAAAAAATCATCAGAATGGGGTAGAATAATAACATTTATATATATTAATTCACATAAGACAACTCTATATCTTAGAATTTTTTGTTTATAAAAACTCAAGTTCAGTGACTAATTTAAAGCCTCTCTCTAGATCAATTTGGTTAAAGTTAAAAAAAAATTAATGTATATTTGCACAATTTTTTTTAATAGTGCATGCAATCACCCAATCATCTACCAAACGATCAAAGAGGGAAATATAACTATCCATGAGATTCATAAGATAAGATTTAAATATCTAATATATATACATTATTCTAACAAGATTCTAAAGGATACCTATAGACCCACCATGGCCAACCTACCCCAAATGGTTTCCAACAACACTAATGATAAGGGAGAGTAATACTATTCTATAAAGACACCTAGAATATCCCCAAGTAGGATTTAATAACTATGTTATTTAATTTCAATTGTAGAGGTCAACCAAAATTAATTGTTTAGTAATTTTACATATTAATATTTACCCATAATTTCATAATACAAAACTGAATTAAACTCACCTATATTCCAAGTCTATGATTATCAATGTTATCTTACCATATATTATTCTCAACGATATTTTACTATTAAATTATGTGTTCTTAGAACTAGTGTTAACATTACATTATAAATCTTAGTTACTGCAACATTTGTTTATTCAAAAGATTATTATTGACCACCTATATAATATTTTATTGACCTACTCAACAAGATTCTCAACTCATATATAAAATAGTATCCAAATAATTACTTGGATAACTCTATTAGACAAGCACTATTCTACATCTAGTGACAAAGTAGTAAGTGTGATAATAGATTATTGTTGACTTAGATTAAAGGATGTCACTGTACATTGATATTATTAAATATTATAACAACCATTATGGTGATCAAAAACATAAGCTCCAACATGGATCTTTTCAAAAGTAGATAACTCAAGGTTTAAAATAATTCCCAAGAAGTAAAATTTATGAATGTTCCAATTAGACATAACCATATAATCATTATCTATTCAAGAATAAATTAAATTACATTCAAAATGCTAAAAAGTCAATGTAACAAGAATAATATATTTATACTTTATCTGCAACTAGTGATTCATTTTTTATTACACTGAGCAATATTCAACGATGGGTCAACTTTGAGCAAGTAAAATGGCCCCACAAATTCTTCTTTCTTTTTATATATCAGTCATAAACAATATAAAAATGAAAATTTAACATTCATTTATTTTATATATATATATATATATAAAATTAATAAGGAGTAGATAGATAATAATTTACTGATTTCTCTTTATACCCCACGTATATTTACTAAAATATTATTTTTCTTCAAACTAGTTATTTAATCATTTATTGAACTTAACTCCTTACTATCACTTACATCATATTATATCAATTTCTACTTGTTATATTACACACTGATTATTAAATATTCATGAGCCAATCTCATATTTTCCCAATCATGAACATTATAAAAAATACACTCCAAATTATATTTATACTATTTGTTACACCACACATAACACTTGATGTGTTAACCACTTATATTTCAACCAATGCATCTATACATCCACTTATTATTTTGCATACTTCCTTTCATTTGTACCCCATACTTATTAATACCATTAATTCACTTATAATATACTAATAACTTTGTAATACCATGATTGGAAATTTGTACATAGTCATATATATTATAACATTATTCTATATATATGCACAAATTCATTTTATTCATTATCCAATTAACTACTTCTATATTCTTTCATTGGATAAAATATAAATTATAATTTATAAATCATAAAATATAAATTAATCAATATAAAACATAAATCAAATAATATAAAATGTAGGTTACTCAAATACATTACAAGATATTTAAAAAAACCACGTCATAACAATTTTATTTGTTTCATACTAAATGTAATTTTTTTTAATTTTTGTGTTTTATTTCTTAATACAAACCCTAGGCCCATGGCTAGTGGTTGGTAGCTCAGCTATGAGGCTTGGTTGTGGGCCATGGCCATCAAACATGGTGTCGATAGGGTTAAAGGGGAGGGCCAGTTGGCCTGACCCCTCCTCTTTCCCTACCATGGGAGGGGTGTAGGGGTTGGCTCAACCACCACCCCTCTCCCATTTTATTAATATTTTTTATTTTTTAGTATATATATAATTTTTTAATTTTTATTCTTATTTATATATATGTTTATTTCAAAGGCCTGTATATATATATATATATATATATATATATATATATATATATATATATATATTCAAATGAAGAAAATGTACAATATACACACACACACAAATACATTTATTTCAATAAAACATGCATACATAAGGAAAGGAGGTATATACAATAAATATATACTCTATTATCTTAACCATGTCTAACCCAGAACCCAAATAGAGGGGTTTTCAATAAATTTAGAATACAAAACAACCCAAAAAATAAAACACCTGATTCAATATCTAAAGAAAAGCTATCATTCATTGCTTACCCCATTTGCAAATATGAGAAAAAAATAGATAAATCTATGAGGGAGAGTTCACTTGCTTGGATACACCTAAATTTGGTCTTTTTAGCTAATATTCATTCCTTGCTTTCTTCTCCCTTCCTTATTTGGTTCCCCTAGTAACAACAACACCTATGGAGGCAAGAGCTTGGAGGATAAAATGAAACTTCAAAACCCTAAATTGGTTTTGATCTCCCCCCTTTTTTATTTATTTATTTTTACTTTTTTCTTTAAAACCGTAAATACTCCCACTCTCTTACTCTACCACATGCTTGGTCACCCACTAAGTGGGTATAGTTATGACCTCACTTACTTTAGACTCTACTAAAGCAATTTTTTAATACAACAAATAATAGTTAGTTAATGAAGCATGTTAATACTAATTATTTAATCTCTCACATATTAGGTAGCAAAATATAATATAATATTATTAAAGCATGTAATAAATATTCCCCTATTTATTTACTTATTATAAACTCAAATAAGCCATTAATTATTTATGATAAAAAGTTAAATAGTTATGACCATCAGTTATTCAATCTTAGTTACCATTTATCTATTGAATCAAAACGTCTCTCCTCTATTCATTCACACAACACACAAGCACAAAGGCTTTCACTTGTGATTAGTACTTTATCGGTAATATATATATATATATATATATATATATATATATATATATATATATATATATATATATATATATATATATATATATATATATATATATATATATATATATATATATATATATATATAAGCTCACATTCAAGGTCTATAATTATTGCACTTAGGCATTCAATGAACAACATCTCATACAACTGATGTGTGAAACATATCCATAAAATAATCAATAACTAGTAACATGAACAATAGTATATATATATATGTAAAAATTAATAAAATTATATCATGACCCAAATCATAATTCTAGATTAGCCAATAAAATCATTTGACAATAAAAAAATAATCAAGTCCATAATAAAGAACAACACACATAATCAGACTCAAATACAATTAAGATAACATTAGGCATCTTTCGATGATATTTCCACACACCTAATAGGGTATTTTCCTATAATAATGTGACAAATATGATCATGTATACAGTGATTTGGCATAGAGGTATTACAAGATATATCATTGAAGTATGCAAAATGTGATCACATCAAGTCCTAAAATGCATGATATAGATCGTGGAAACATCTAGATAGTAATAATACAAGCACAATAAGTAATCAAACACACACATAAGATAACTCAAAATAAAATCAAATAAATTATCCAAAGAGACCTCAAATAAGGGTCATGTTCATATGCCACATAATTAAAGGGACATGGCTTAGTTAAATGTCCACTACAACAAGCATGAAATAATTAAATGTCCATACAAAAAGAAAAAACATATTTAAATGTCAAAGAGAAAAATAAAGGCATAGGGGCCACAAGAAATGGAACATATTCAAATGTTCCAAAATCAAGATAAGTAATTCAAATAAGTGGATAAAGTAAAATCATGGATAATAATCAACCAACATACCAACATAAACATATCATACTAGTCCTTGGATATATGTGTTAGCAAAAATTTTCAAGAACATATCATATCAAGTACACTTGGAAGATATAAGAATATAAAGGCATATGTAAGTATATAATATGAAACATAATAATATAAAGTGATCATAAAATGATATAACCTAGGTATAACATGATCAAATACGTGGATGCTCCCAATGTCCACATGACATGAGTACATGGAAGGCCTAACATCTAAAAATGCATAGATCATGTATCTTTATGTACTAATATCACACTTAAAAGATGCATGAAGTAGATGTGTATATATAGGTAAATAATATGCTACATACCAACATGGAACCAATAACATATATGCCAAAAAGTTAGTAGAACATGTACATACTAAAAATATTTTTGAATGTTTTGATTTTTTTTGGTATTTTTGGAATATGTAAGAAAAGAAAAGACTATCATATGATCTCAAGATGAGGATGAGGATTTACGAGGAGCGGTAAATGTATAACCTATCTTGATTTAGATGTGCCATATGTGTGAATAGTATAATTAAAAAGTGTATCACATTTTTGTATCAAGGGGATACAATGATTAATTTAATTTACCCCTTGTTATCTAGTGATGCTAGATTTAACAAAAATGTTATTCCAAGATGCCTTTGATTTATCTTTTACAATATTTTCTATGTCATTTGTCTTTATTGATATGCCATTAATTATATCTATTTAGATGGTAGTTAGAGATATATTCCTTTTTTGGAAAATGATGTATGCTTGCCTTGATGATCAAATGATATGCAATAGCTATTTCTATCATATTGAGTGTAACCATGATTTTAAAAGAACAATATTGTAAGCATTTATATTGTAAATAACCTAAAAATTAATATAAAAAAATTTTGTATCTTGATAGTCCATAACCTTGATATCTATAAATTGCTTGCCCTCTACTTGAGCAGTGATAGTAAAAGGGTCTTGATATGAGGAAAGTCTTGTGATTTACCCTTTTTTAACTAGATTTTGAACTTTATCATTTTCATCTTAATATCTTTGTAACATTACTTTATCTAGCTTTACCTTTTGAATATTTTCTTTCTCTAAGTTTTGCATTTGTAATTTTTAGTTTTGGAACTATCCTTCGATACCCATATTTTTTATTTTGGCACTCATGCTTTAGGATAGGTGATCATAGTGTGATTGTTTTTATTGGTTGATGTATAAATGATATGATAACCAATACCATTGTTACTTTGTATTTTGTTCTTTGATGCAAAACAACAATTTGTATGATGCCCATCCATTCTATGATATGCACAATAGCCTATGGATTTTATGATAAGAGATGGATGAAGTAATTTTATCACTCTATATTAAATAATTTCTCTTAAGATCTCACTTGTAATTTTACTAGCCTTTTAGTCACTTTTTTAGTCATTTGTTTTAAATGTGTTTTATTATAGCTTTGTATTTAGATACAAAAACTTTATTTGGCATAACATTGGTAAATGAGGATGAAAACACATGATTAACAATACCATGTGTTGGATTCTATAAGTATGCAATATAAGTTTATAATATTGTGATATTTAAACTAAAATTATTCTTTTGATCGTATATTGACTTACTAATAAGGATGATTTAATATTTTTACACTACACAAACACAAACCCTAGGTACCTCAAATTAAATATGAATACATACACCATCTACCTTACCCATTAAAGGAGTGATAACATGGACCTAGTTATAGGGATGGTAGATATCACCCTCTTTATTTTTAGGATGAAGAGGCTCAATATTATTGTAATCAGATTTGTAAGAGGGCTTAAATTTTGATTTTGTTTTGAAACCCTCTCATTATATTGATCAAGTTGGTTACTTATTTTAATTTATTTCATCATACATGAAACATAAAAAATAAATACTACCATGATGTATTATAAAATTAAGTAGCTAAGAGATATATACATATTAAACATATTTGTATAAAAGGGTAAATTATAATTTTTAAATTTTAAACACTTTGAAAATTAGAGTTCATAAAATAATAAATTAGGGAAAAAATCCTAGATTAGATTTTCTTACATTCACATAGGTCAGGTTTAAAAAATGTTTAACCCTAAAATATGGATTTGGGAATGTAAGGTTAAATGGGTAGATATAGCCTAGGGCACAAGGATGGTATACTATCTCTAAAGTAGGCTAATTAATTTATAGACTCAGATAAACATAAACATAAACATAAACTAAATTTATTTTGATGAGATATGCTAAAAATAGAAAATATAGATAGGATAGATATTACAATGATAGTGAAAACAAAATATTTAGTTATTTTTAAAGATAATATGGATTTATGTTTGGAACATGAAGGAATACGACTTTAATTATATTCTAGATCAATCGTCAGATTCTGGATTAAACACTTATATGACCTTAGACACTTACATCAACCTTAGATAGTTACATCGACACTTATATCTAAATTGAATATAGGTGTCTTATATGGAATGCCTACTAGATCTGATGTGGCCACTTATAATATTATAGGTTAAATGTCACCTTCACTCTAGTGTGCTTAGATCTAGATCAAGGGTTTTCACTCCTTTTCAAATAGTAAAACCCTAGTTCTTAATCTTTATAGTGTTTGTGAGAAAAATGGTTTAATGAGAACATGATGTAAAGCTACTACAAATACCCCTTTATTAATCATCAATCCCTATATAACTAATAATCTAAATAGGACTCGATACTTATGTAGTTTTCCCCTATGTGTTGGCTTGTGTGTGTATAAGGATGTAATGTGTGATAAATAAGTACAATAGTCACCTAACTTTTAACTTTAAAAATATGGATCTTGGGTTGCTCCTTAAGTAATTTAAATCTATATATGTGATGTCCCTATGATTGGTATATAAATAGGTGAAAATATGAAAGTTTTACTCACTTAAGTTCTTGATTGAATGTTTTTTGTAAGTTACCTAGTGAGAGATAAGAAGTTTTTAGGTGAATAATGAATGACGATTGATCATGCATATATACCATTCCTTTTTGAGAATATATCACATTAAATCACTTAGGTTTACCATAGGAATATGTTTCATTTGAAAATTATATGACTTTAGGGCACTAGACACTTGCATTAGAATAAGACTTTAGCATTGACGTAGGCATCTGACGGGATGCAAGTGTCTAGAATGCTAGAAAATAGACATAGATCTAGAACTTACAGATACATAAGATAAGAAAGTTTTTAAAATTATAGGTATAATATTAGTTATAATTCATTATAATAACATTGGTCAAACTAAGAGATAAGAAATAGGTATAAATATATAGTATATGTGAGCCTTTCAATATTAGGAAGGTCTAGAAGGTGAAGGTACATCCATGATATGAATTTTCCAAGTGTATATGAATAAGGTGATATAATTTATAACTAGTGTCTAAACATATTTAAAATAAATAAAAAGGGATCATTAATGTAGGCATCATTCAGTGCTCAATAGTCACCACAAACTCTGATCTTTCTTAACTTCTAGGGTTGGACTACCATCAAACTTACCCAATCTACTTTTTTTACCAGATAACTAATCCTTGTTTCTTTCATTCAGTCAATTTCAGCCTTGAATTTGAGTTTCATATTTGGATTTAGTTTGTATGGATGCTTCTTGATAGGGTATGTGCAATTTTTGAGTCATATGTGCATTTACCCCAATGAAGGGTCTACACACTTGAATTATAAAACATTTATGGGAAACACATCTTGGTAGTCTCGTAGAAATTGAATTGCCTCAAAAATTTGTTGTTGGGTCCAGTAATTGCCTATGGTTATTAACTTAGGCATAGTATTAGTACCAATATTTTCCAATAATTTTCATATTATCTCTTGTTATATCTTTTTTGGACCATTTGGAAGAGAATCTCATAGGTATCCTTTTTCCTTTCCACTCTTGAATATTTAGGTTTCATAGCTACACATCCTTTATTTGTTATGCAATGTTTACTATATTTTCTTTTATATATCATCCAAGATCAAATAATCCCTTCAAATCCAAGTCTTCCCCACTATCACCAAACTATGCATGATCTACATTATCTAGAATCCTATTAAATTATTTTATATATATATATATATATATATATATTCTATTTGCTATCTCTATAATTTTTATGTCTTTATTCAATTCCATTAGTGGTTCCTCTTGTGAAACACAATCCTACATAGCTCTTATGTCTTCCTCACACCCAAGATATAAAACAATCTTAAACCTTTAGAGAGCCTACTATACCATTAATTTTTCATCTTTAAAAACAAAGGTTTATATAAAATATTTTTGAACATGTGGCTAATGTTTGGTTTCATGTATGTGTTCTTGGTGCATATACCATTCTCATAGAAATGCAGTTAGAGTATGATGAAAGACATTCACCTAGTATCTTGGTTCCACACCCTATGAAGACCATATATTGACACATCTATAAATGTTTAATTTAGGTCACTAGCCTTATTGAAATAATGGACACTAATCAGATATTGCAAATGCTAATTAAAACCTAGCTCACATTATTTAGTAGGTGTCTTCCTAGCACAATTATTTATAATTATGAACTAACCACCATGTCATAACAACACCTTTGAGCACATTGTTTATGGAACTGACCTGAGTATATACATTAGGAACATGTTTCTCCAACCTATAAATGAATTACACTAAGTCTTATGTTTCAAAGTACTATGATAATTTTTACTTGGTATAAAAAGTATTCTCATTGGTTTTACCTTATGATCTCCTCATGCCTAGTTCAACATGTGTGAATCTAAATCACCACTCATAGAAGATATAGATTCCCATGGTATAGGACCCTCATGATTAAGATATATTTAGTCCATATCTATTTGGGTTACCTAGTATAATAGATACACTTGTAATCTTGTTAGAAATCACAGTAACAAAGACTTACACTCCTAGCTTCAGAACTAAGGAACTTGTTTCATCATTTTGATAGGCATATATGTGAAATTATATAAATTATTATTATGAAGTTATATGATTCTATTGTGTGAAGTCAATAAATATTTTAGTTTTCATAACCTGCACTTTTGGTTTTATGCCAACATTAAACCAACTGCTATCTCCATAGTCATACAGTGACATAGGTTCCTTAAGGATGATTTATGGTTTTTTCTCAACGTTATTCAAGGTATAATTATTATATTATCTCATTGGTGTGCCTGTGGTTGATTATCTATTGTATTGATGGTCATTCAAATCATCATAATGCACTTTGTCAATATTCATGTCAATGACCTCAAAGTTACCTCACAAACTAAGATAAAAAAATTGATTTCGACATATTATAATCTCCCAATAGGGTCTACCCTTACATAATATGTGAGACTTGGTGTGACTTAGATGTAACTCAGTGTAGGCCATCTAATGGCCTCCCATGTGGATCGAGGAAACATATTCACAATGCTTCCAAAATCAAATACAATATTTGGGACTTCATTCCCCACAAGTTTAATTTCCATTTAGAAATCAACATCCCATGAATTCTTAGTTTTCACATACCATAATACCCTTTTAATTCATTACTGACCCCTCTTTACATAGTCTAATAGGTTATGTAACAAATTGATGGTATTTTATGAGATTTCCTCATTACACAGAGTGCTTAACAAATTTAAAGATCTATAAAAAAATTTAATATTCTATCATGTCATAGTATATGAACAATTTGCCCAAACATCTACATATTTATGATGACATCTCCTTCAAAATAATTTTGATTTTAGATCTTCTATAATAATTGTACATCTTCAGATATAGTAACCTTTTCCTTTATAGGGTTTGGATAATTTTCCTACTAAACCTTTTTAATCAAGGGATCCTATGGAATTAAAAAAGGTGGCAATCCTTGCTCCTTATATTGGTTTGAGTGATAGCTTGTAGATATGCATGGTATTTGGGTTGCACATTTACCATATTCAGATTGTATACTAGTTTCTCCTTTATCTACTTATGTAGGATTGGTAAATCCTATGTATGGTGTTTCTGAAATACTCTATAGTAAACAAAATATATTTTTATCTATGGGTTATAAAGCCAATTTTATGTGAAGTAGATTTATTCACTGCACATGTAGTAAATAATAGGTTGTCTTCTCTATTTATTATCTTGTCAACAAAATTGGTATCCTCCTTTATATCCCATGTGATATCCACCTCTAGAACCCATCCTTGTTATTTTCCTTTTATCCCCCATACTGTATTTGAGGTGAAGGTGAAGCCCATCTGGACCATTGTTGTGGTTATGCATAATTCCAAGATTACTAGTATCATGGAGATGGAGGTGTCCATCCCATCTAGTACTTAGGTGACTACGATGTCCATATTATAAGATATTATGGATAATATTGAGGAGATTGAGATCTAAATATTATGGAGATTTAGGTATCCAACTAGGAGCAAACTCTTTATCTTAATTCATCTCTACATATAAGCTTAGAATTATTAGTTTCATAGCTAGAATATATTGTGCATGTAATGTAAATACAATTATAGTAATGTCCTTCAGTTCCTAGAGTTCTCTGTATATCTTCTCATCATGATTATGGGATTTTAAAAAAGTATAGTACATATTATGTAGTTATTTTATATATTTTTGTAATAAATGATATTTAGTATTTAGATGTCCCACTATGTGATAGATCTCATAGAAATCATTCATTTTTATCTAAGGACAATAATTCCTATGATGACCATCTTGATCTCACTCCATATACCATATAGATAATTTGTATCTATTTCTCTAGTGTAGTTCATCTATTTTGCACAAGACAACATTTATCTTAGCACATGACCTTCAAGTAGGCTATGAAATTTCCCCATAATATTCTATCTATTCAACTCAAATATAGTTGATATAGCCTTAAACTTATTATTATTATTTATTTTTTTTTGTGATAGAAAACCAAATTCTGGGTTTTAGGCCTTTGATGAACCATGAAACTTTGTCTATGCCTGTGAACTAAAAACTTGCTTAATTGATAACATCTAATATGATATGATCATAATCTTAGACTATTTCACCTATTTTTTTACCAAATTTACTTTAGGTATTGAATGGTTTGAATTAGGAATTTTTATATCTCTAAACCCCCAACTAGTTTATTCTTAACATCTTACAAGGCCATTGATATGGGATTATTTTCATATATGAACTCTATAGATCAGTGTGTCAAAGCTCCAATGAGATGGTACTTATTTGTATATTTAGTTGTAACACCTTTTCTAAACACATAAATCCATAAGATATTAATTCTCATTAGTATATAAAATCAATCATAAAATAATAAAAAATCTAACTTCTTAATCATAGTTCTCATATTGGGCAAGATCTAGCCAAGACAAACAAATAGAAAGTAATCAAAATCTATTACCTTCTTCATGGATGTCATTAGTTATCTAACACACATACATGATTATGCTTATATTTAGAGATCAAATTATTCTTCAATGTCATGGTATGAAATCGATCAACATCTCTCTAATCACTATTTGAAATGATTTTTGAACCAATTAGAAGAAAATGGGTGAAGCATATTCAAGATTTATGCAAAATTTATTTGCATAAAAAATCTTATGAAAGTTCTATGGTGAACTTATATTTATATATTTATGAGATTGGTTTTGGCCATTATATTCAAATCAAGATGTGTGTTTTGGAAAGAGATTGTATTAATTAGGCATGGCTTACCTTAATCTTGATATTTTTTTCATTAATTATTAATGATTTATAAATTTCATGATGACATCATTATTCCTATTATTTGTCCATGATACCATGATGATGTCATCATTGGCCACTTTCAATGATTAGAGGAATAATTCAATTTAATGAATTAAGGAAAATATAATTATTCTAAAAAGCTATGGAGTTTCTTATTAAAGGAAGATTACGTTAATTAATAAATTTTAATTAAATTAATGAAAAGTGAAATGGATTTTGAAAGTTCATGAACAATTTGACATAATTAATCCCAAAACATCTCTTGCATAGTCACAATTTTATTTGAGATCAATTAAAATGATGATAGTTGTATACAATGTATTTACCCAATCAGGGATGCCCCAATATGTTTTATAAGATGTACATCAAGTGTGTGAAATAATTGGGTTGTTTTACTAATTTGTGCATCATTCTAATTATAATTTTGTCACAAGAGTGGTGATAATTGAGGGTCTACATTTTGCCCCTATTTAATAAGGCATCGTTAGACACAAGCAAATCAATAGCTTTTCAAAGAATGAAAAAGTTGCTAAAATGACCACAATAAATATTGAAGAATGATGTGTTCACATGATATTTTTTAAATTACTAAAAATAAGTTCACAATGATTCCTCAAACACTATTTTGGATGCCCATGATACCCCCTTGAGGGAGTGGTTGAAAAATAAGATTGATTAATGGTCCCTTGAAAGGAAAAAAATGGACAAAAAGAAGAGTGAATTTAACCCATAGATGAGTTTAATCCAATAAAGCTAATGCTTGTATGCATTTGTATTTAATGATGAATATAATAGAATTTTTTTGACCCTAAGGTAAGGGGAATTAGGAATAAATCATTCTAGGATAAGTGACACACTTTGAGATACCCCAAATTGGGTAAAAGATACATGTTTATGGATTGATAAATCTTAAAACAAGTTACATGCTTTGATTTTCCCTAAATAAAGTAAAAACTATGATCTTGGAATTAGAATAAAGACATATTGATTAAATTTCCCCAAAGATGGGGACTAATTGAATAATTTATTTGCCTTAGTGTGGAAGATTATACCATTGATTTGTCAAAATGGTTAGATGTTCATGACTAGTTGTACATGCTAATATCTGAGATACATGTCCTAATTAGCATAAAAATAACCGTGTTTTATAGATTTGGTGATTACATATGGATGATGAATAATGGAATATTATCTTAATTATTTATGTTATCAAAAAGTAGTGTAAGGAGAGATATTCTCAACATGTATTATGGATAAAATTGGAGCACTTGGTTTTTATTTTGTAAATGATAATATGATCATAAATATAAAGGAATCATGATAGTGATGTGTGTTAGTTTCATAGGGACTAGTTTAGGTACAATGGCTTACCACTTATGGTTATGATAGCACAAATAAATATGAAAGTAGGAAACACAATGCACTAAACAATAGATAAACAAAAAAACGTCAATAATACAAATGTAACCAATTTAAGGTCTATATATGAGGGATCAAGACTCAAGAGTAATCATAATGTGTTAAAGACAAAAAAACAACTAAATTTATAAAATGAACATGCATTCCAATGCGTAATCCAATCACTCACAAACAAATTTTTAAAAATTAAAAATGAAGAAATGAACCACCATTGTGTGTGTGATAATAAGGTATGAGGCTTGGATACATTTCCCATAAGTCAAGGGGATAATAGATGTGATAATGTGAGCCTTTGGATATAAGGGGGAAAAGAATAATAAAGAAGGGGTGGTCCAGTTATCTCCAAATGACCCATGAAATTAAATGTTTCTTACATTGTCCATGGTAGACTTTAGGCCAAATGTATTTCTCCCATGGATGGAAAAGAATAAAAAATGTTACAATGCACAGATTGAATTTGATTAAAGAGGAAAATAGGAATTACCTCAAAAAATGGTGAGAGTGTAAATGGACTCACAAAACAATGAGAATGTAAGATAAGGTTGCCTATAAAATGGCAAGAGCATATACTAGAAATATTAGGGGGAAATAAAATGGGAATAAGATTGGTTGAGTTGACCTGAGATGCCCCATAAATCCAAGCGCTACCTACATAGTCCATGTGGACATTAGGCTAATCTAGCTCTCTAAGAAATGGGAAGGTAATGAAATAAATTAAAATTTTGAGTGGAAATGATTAGGATTGGATAAGAAGTTCCCATGCAAAATAGGACCAAGGTCCACTAGTGAATAGGATGACAAAGGTTCAAACATTTTACAATTTTATATCTCTCTTGGAGATTTTAAACCTTTTTCCTAAATTTTTTATTAGGATTTTAAGTCTTTTTACTATTTTTGGTTTTTTTGGAATAAGGAAAGAAAGGAAATGTTCAAAAAGTTACAAGGAACCATCTATAAAAGGGGGAAAAAACCTTAGGTAGGGGCTCAAACAACAACTAAACTAGTTACAATAGTAACACCATGAACTGATAATAAAAACTTGAGGCAAAGGAAATGCCATGTAATAGGAAATAAGAATAGGGAGGTATACAATGAGTTAGATAAATTTGAAGAAGCAAAAAAGAAATTTTTTCAAGGAACTTCCAAGTAGGAAAACCGTACTAAAGTACCCTGGTACATTATTCTAAAAACTTATGCTGATGTTAATCAATTAAAAATGCCTTCTAACATGTTTTTGAATATGCATGTAGCACCTATTAGTCATAAACTAATATCATGATGGTAATATGAACTAAGAATAAGGACAATAATTGACTAGGGTATAGAAAATGAAGGAAAGGGAAAAATATGAATGGACGTGAATGGATGCCCCCAAGCAAGGGTTCTCATAAATAATGTTTGACCAAATAAAGTATAGAATAACTTGAGATACATAATATTCATGGGATATTCTAGCTCTTGTCCATCTAGTATAACATGTAGATATGACCCAAAATCATAGTTTCTTGTAATAATATATGAACACAACCAATTGGCCTCAAACGTGCCTTTCATTTTATGTTTTGCATTGGTGTTTTTTATTTTCTTTCAACACTAAATCACTAAATTCAAAATCTTTGGGAATCATAAATTGATTGTAACTATGGTGTAGTCTATTCAGATAGGCCTTCAAATGGTTTAATGTAGCTAGCCATTTCTCATCTAAGAGTTTCACTTCTTGTAATTTGATGACTTTATAGTCTTCCTCATCAATTATTTTTTTACAATGAGATTCACAAGGAAACTTGGTATCTATAAGAATGATACCCTCAGAGCCAAAGACCAAGGAATATGGTGTGTCACATATAGGTGTGTGGGTACTAGTAAAGTAAGCCCATAAGGCTGGGAATAATTACAAGTGCCAATCATGGCCATTTTCATTGATACTATTCTTAAGAATATTAACAATGGTTTTATTAGATGCTTCATTTTGGCCATTACCTTAAGGAAAATAAAGTGTTGACCTTTTATGTTTAATATGGAAATGGGTAGAAATGGATTTTACATCCTCATTTTTTAATGATCCACCATTATCAGATATAATGGCAAAGGGAATGCCATAATAATAGATGAGGTGATAAAATATGAAATTAAAAATCTATTTTATGGTTATGTAAGTGAGAGGTATTACCTCTACCCACTTAGTAAAATATTAAATAATAGATAGGACATGTTTGTGACCATTAGATGTAAGTTGGGTTTATCCTTACTATAATATTGAGTCCCCACATTGAAAATGGCCAAGGAGTTGTGATTGGTTGAAGTTTTTATGAAGGATTTTGAATCAAATCATTGTATTTTTTATAAGAAAGGCACTTATTGACATACTTGTAGGTGTATGACTCTATTTTTGGCTAATAATAACTTATTCAAAGGATTTTCTTAGTCAAGACCATATTGTTGGTGTGGGTCCCATAAATCCATTCATGTACATATTTAAGCGATAATTAAACTCTTGAAGTTAAACAACAAAGTAAAATTCCATCATATCTTTATGATAGAGTGTGATACCAAGTCAGGTGTAACATGAAACATTGTGAATGAAGGTTTTGTGTTGGTTTTGTGATATGTTAATAGGTATAATTTGGTCTTGGAGAGAGGTGTATAGGTCTTGGTACCAAGGAGAATTGGGACAACCAATATCCTATACCATCTCATAATTTAACTATACTGAACTAGTTAAATAATGTTATCAATAATAAATTGGTACTCTTTGACATTTTCAGCCATTGATATCATGGAACCAATTGTTTTCATTGCATATACTAATATATTATTGGATATTAGTGTTTACTTAAACTATAGATTTTAAAATGTGGTTTGAGGTTATTCACCATGACTTTATAAGGCACTAGTTTCTCATCTCTAGTTTGATACTAGTATAAAATATGATTAATTATCAATTGGGAATACCCATATACCATCAACTACTTAATTATATGGAGTACTACAATGAGAGATTCATATTCTACCATTTTTTTGGTGCAATGAGAACCAATATGAAAATCCTTGGGAATGAGATCTCCTTATGGAGTAATAAGAATAATGCCAGACCCAAATCCATGGGAGGTGAAATAACCATAAAAATAAAGCTTCTATTACTTGGATTCAATAGTAACTTCCTCCAAAGAAAAGATAAATTCATCCAAGAAATCAAAATTAAGTGGCTTGGTGTCTAATAAAGGGGCTTCAGTAATTTGGTCTATAAGGACCTACCCCTTAATAACTTTTTGGTTATGATACCCAACATCAAATTTACTTATAAAATTTATCCACTTGGATATGAGACCAATCAGAAGGTATTTTGATAGTAGATGCTTGAGGGGATCAATATTGGTAATCATAATGGTTTTATTATTCATCATATAGTGTTATAGCTTTTAGGATGTGAAAACCATAAACTAAAAAATGGACTAGATCTTTCCTTGTAAACTATGAGTTGTTTCAAGGTAGAAGGAGAAGGCATTTACATGATGGCCTTTACCTTTTCAGGATTAACTTTAGTGCCCCTATGAGACACAATGAATCCTATCAATTTTTTTGAAGTGATGCCAAATATGCACTTTTTAGGATTGAGTTGCACTTATATTTATGAAGTCTCTCAAAGATTATTTGTGGAAATTAAGGATGGTTTGCATGTGTTTTTTAATTTTCTAGAATGTCATCCATATAATCTTAAACAATATCATGTATCATGTCATGGAAGATAACAACCATTGCGCATTGGTAGGTTGAACTGGGATGACTTGATAACAAAATATCCCTCGTAGATTGGTGAATGTTGTTTTGTATTGGTCTTTAGGTGCAATTTTTAACTAATTATATCGTGAGAAGTCATCTATGAGGGAAAACATCTCATATCCTCTAGTCGAATTGAATATCATGTGAATGTTTGGTAAGGGAAAATCATTCTTAGAAAAATATTTCTTGATATCCTTAAAATCATTACATAAGTGAATCCCTTGTGGCTTCTGACTTACTAGAATAGTATTTAAGATCCACTCTGAGTAATTAAGTGGCCTGATAAAACTTGCTCCTAATAATTTTTATAACTCTTTCTTGACCAAGATAACAAGTTATGGATGCAATTTTCAGAGCTTATGCTTAACTAGCTTAACATCCAAGTGCAAAATAAGATGGTGTATCACTAGAGATGGATATAATCCAGACATATCTACATAATTCCACATGAAGATTTTAATAATTTCTTTTTCAAAATAACAATAATAAACTTATGTTCCTCTATAGTCAGGGATATTCCCAAGGTAATAATTTTTGGGTTATTAAAATTATCAATGTTTGTCTTGGTGGTGTCCTCAATAATAAGTGTGGAATCATCCTCTAAAATAGTTTGTAATGAAGGAAATTGATCCTCTACATAGTATTGTGAGTCATAAGTCTCACCCATGTAATAATAATCATAATTGATCATGTCTAGTACTGGACAATTAAAAAATGCCTTTAGAAATTATTAAGCTAATTGATAAAAAATGTGTTGGGTAAGTGCACAAAGTTGGGGAACAAAAAGTGGCCTACCTATGGATATGATTTTCCTAAAATTTGATAAATCTAAACTTCTGTAGATAATTTGAGATATCTACATTCCAAATTTGAATATGGTATAAGAACATAAAATGTAATATTTTGAGTCTAGTTTCCAAAACACTAATTTTGTTTAATGGTTAAGTATAACTAGGTCAGACATCTAAAATTTGAAGAGGAAATCCTATTTTTATAAGAAAATAGAGTAGATAGATAGTTGTGTGATGCACCATTTTTTGAGCAACATTTAATATTTTTTGAAACCCTTTGGGGGAAAATTTAGATAAGATATTATAGTTTGTGACCTATATGTTTTTTTATTTGTTCAATGCATACTTTTTTTAATGATTTTTTCAAGTAAATATATCCAAAAAACTAATAAAAACATGGATAATTGTCTGTGTGGCCTGCCTAACTACTTCAAAAAAATGAAAATCAATTTTTTTTTTAATGTGTATATAGTTAGGCCTAGTTTGTGACCATATAATTTTTTTTACACTTGGATCAACTAAAAAAAATTACATGAACATGTATAGGCATGTATATTTGTAGAATGTAGTGGCAAAAAAAAGTTATAGTTAGAAATCAACATAGTTTGAAACCTTAAATTAGTCAAAAAATTATAAAAATCATATTTTTGGAAAGAGGAGAGTATGCTCATCATGATGGTATTAAGTTTTTGAATTTGACCATTGAAATTTGTAGTGTATTTTATGATTGAAGTTTAATTTTATTATTTTTTATCATAACTCTCAAAATCAATTGTAAATTGATGGGTCTAAGCCTTTGGCTCAAGAATCTAATCCATTCCCAAGCCAAAAGGCATGGTTTTTGAATTAACATTTAAAGTAGTGAAATCACATTATTAATGTGATCATGGTATTAATAAGATCTCATTATTAATTGCATTAGTAATATGATTGTGTTTTTTAATAACATAATTGTGTTACTAATGTGATCATGTTATATATTCATAACACTTAAAAACCCAACTTTGATCTTACCTTAAATTTTATATATGATCTTTCATGTGATACGATAAAGGTCCATAACCTTATATAGTGAATTAAGGTGTCATGGTATCACATTAGACTTCAAAAAATTTATGGGAATTTTGATATGTTTACTTGAATACTTATAATTAATTGGTTTTAAGGTTTAACTCATTATAGATTTTATGATATAACTTATTTTATCATGATATGTCATAAAATGCATTTTTTAAACCTATGGCCAAAACTTAGCCTTTGGAGTACCAATCTAGCTATGCATCTAAAGTAAATTAGGGTTATTTTAAACCCCTTCAACCTAATTACATGAATATAAAATGTGATTTGGGGGTTGATCAACTCTAATTTCATTAGCTCGATTGAATCAAATAAACATTCTTTACTTATATGCAATTTTTACATGTATAGAATGTGGTTTTGAGCTCAATAAACTTGAAGTCATTAGCTAATGAATGTAAATGTTAATTAATTCAATTATGGAGGTAATTAGGTTCAAAATGAACCACATAAATATGTTTTAAATTATATATTCAATGTGATTTAGAGTGAAATTAACCCTAATGTCATGTCATATATAATTAATCAAAGAGTTGATTCATTTAATTGAGGAGTCATTTGAGGCCAATTTGAACCTCTTCAAGATCAAGATATGATTTGGGGCAAAAATAAGTTTGATTCTATCATGAATTGATCTAGTTAGTCAATTTGTGCAATTAGGGGAGTGATTTGGGCAAAATTGAGCCTCTAAATGAAATCTATGGCTCAATCAATTATATAACATGTACACAACATGTATGGCTTAACTAACCCTAATTTTATTAGAAATGAAAACATTAAGGTAATTATCACAAATAGGTGAACAAATAGCTCAAATTTTATTTAATTTCCTTAGTGATTTGACCCTATATCTGATATCTTAAACCCTAAACCCTATACCATTTAACTTAAACCCTAAACCCTATACCCTATACCATTTACCTTAAACCATAAGCCATAATCCATAAACCCCAAAACCTTTAAATTGTAGACCCTAAACCCTAAACTAATAAATTTATCCCTAATTAACCTCTTTTATATATGGTAATAATTAGGTTTATAGGGATGAAGTTGGTCAAAATCACATCACTCATTACCATAATTAACTTAATTGTCTCAATTTATGATGATGTGGGGGCTAATTGAGCCCAAAATCACATTATTTACTCATAGATCTAGGTTCAATGAGCTCAAATTTTCCCCAATCACCATCATGATTTTACCTTATATACCCTAAAACATATACCCTAAGTCATAATACCTAAATTTCCTAATCCATAAATTCTAAACCATAAATATAAAGTCTTTAAAGCGTAAACCAATCATTGTATCCCAATTTAACATCATTTAGACTAAGAATTAAGTTCACATGGCTTAGTTTGGTCTAAATCACATAATCGATTACCCCATTTGATTGATTCACTTAATATGCATGATGACATGGGGTATAATGACAACCCAAAAACACATTCTATAGTCACAAATGGGTCCAAGTGATTTAAATTATCCTTAACTATCTTTTTTATTGACCCTATGTACCCTAGGCCATATATACATTAAAAACCTAAGACCTAAACCATAAACCCTAAACATTATATACCATAAATTATAAAACATAAACTTTCCCTATTTACCAATCAATTTTATCCCAATTAACATCCTTTATAGTAATAATTAGTTTCACATGGCATAGAGCAATTAGACATTATATAGACACTTAAACCTAAACCCTATGCCCTAATCCCTAGTCCCTAAAACATAAATTATAATCCATATGCCCTAATGCCCACTACATATTGCAAACATACATGCCTTATGATATAACTGATTTTATCTTGAGATGTCAAAATATGAATTTTTTAAACCTATGGCCAAAACTTAGCCTTTGGAGTACCAATTTAGTTATGCATCTGATGTAAATTAGGGATATTTTGATCCCCTTAAACCTAATTACATGACTATAAAATGCAATTTTGGGGTTTATCAACTCTAATTTCATTAGCTCGATTGAAGCAAAGAAACATTATTTACTTATATGTAAGTTTTACATGTATAGAATGTGGTTTTGAGCTTAATAAACTTGAAGTAATCAGATAATGAATGCAAATGTCATTTAGTTAAATTATGGAGGTAATTAAGGTCAAAATAAACCACATTAACCTATTGTAAATTATATATGATGTGATTTGGATTGAAATTAACCATAATCTCATGTCATATATAATTAACCAAAGATTTGATTCATTTAATAGAGGAGGCATTTGAGGCCAATTTGAACCCCTTCAAGAGCAAGATATGATTTGGGGAAAAATTAAAAGTTTGATTGTATCATGAATTGATATAATTAGTCAATTTATGTAATTAAGGGTATGATTTGGGTAAAATTGAGCCCCTAAACCAAATTCATGGCTCAATCAATTATATAATGTATGCAACATGTATGGATTAACTGACCCTACTTTTATAAAAAATGCAAACATAAAGGTAATTATAATAAATAGATGAATAAACATCTCAAATGTTCTTCAATTACCTTAGTGATTGGACCCTATATCTAATATCTTAAACCCTAAACCCTGTACCATTTACCTTAAACCCTAATCCATAAGCCCTAAACCCTAAACCATTAAATTTAGCCCCAATTAACATCCTTTATATATATAAATAAATAATTAGGTTCAAAGGAGATAATGAGATGTAAAAATATTGGTGAAGTGGTTTGGTTATGCCCAGCCCCATCTAAGTTCAAATCTCAAAGGGTGTTTATTATTTGGATGTGGACATTTACTCGATGGTTTCAATTTGATCAAAGTGTTATATATTTATAATGGTTATATAGTTCTCTTAGGGGTTGGGCTCCTAGTTTGTGCCCCAAAATTAGTTATAGCTTTAGTCTAAGCTAGCATCAAATAAAAAAAGAATTAGATTCATAGAGATAAACTTGTTTAAAATTGCATCACTCATTAAACCACAATTGACTTAATTGGGTCAATCTATGATGATGTGGGGGTTAATTGAGCTTAAAATCACATTTTTTACTCATAGATATAGGTTTAAGGAACTCAAATTTTCCCCAATTGGCTTCATGATTATATTTTATATACCCTAAAACCTATACCATAAGCCTCAATCCTTAAAGTTCCTAATCCCTAGACTCTAAACCATAAATATAAACTCTTTAAACCCTAAACCAATAATTTTAGACCAAATTAACATCATTTAGACTAGGAATTATCTTTTTGATTGACCCTATGTACCCTAAACCTAAGCCCTATATCTTAAACCCTAAACACTATACCCAAAACTATAAACCATAAACTTTCTCTATATACTAATCGATTTAGTCCTAATTAGCATCTTTAATAGTAATAATTAGGTTCACATGGCATAGAGTGATTAAACCTTATATAAACCCTTAAACCTAAACCCTACATGCCCTAATCCCTAATCCATACACTGTAAAACATAAATTATAAACCTTAATCCCTAATTCCCTAATCCCTATGCACTAATGCCTTAATCCCTAATATTTAATCTATATTAAGTATAATGTGATCATGTTATTCTTAATATAGAAAAAACTCGCTTATCAATGTCTATGTTTAACCCCAATTGAGTATTAAGAATAATGTGATCATGTTATTAAATAACATGATCACATTATTCTTAATATATATAAAACTCGCTTTTCAATGTCTATGTTAAAGCATAACCTAGTATCAAGTAAAATGTGATCATGTTATTTCATAACGTGATATTATTATTATTATTATTATTATTATTATTATTATAGAGTAATGTCACTTTTCAACATCTTTTTTTAACCCAAATCAATAATTATGTTCCCATAAACATTCTCTGTGGGACCTATGTACTTTCGACCCCACCTTTGAAAAGCTGTCAATTGTCCTTGATGGGTGACAGATCAAATTTGAGGAAGAGGAAGATGTTGAATAATAAAACACCAAGGTAATTATAGTATTTGAGAGAGAAACACAAGATATGAATGCAAAAACTTCATGGTAAATAAGGTATAAACACTAATCCTTATGAACCAAATGCATTAGATAATGAGCCAATTGATAATAATTAATTAAAAAATGATGAAATTGACCATAATGAATTAAATAATGATGAAATTGACTATAATGAAATGAATAGTAAATAAATTGACAATACTAAATTGGATAATTTTAGAAGTTTGCATTCAAAGTTCTAAGTTTTTTATTTTGTTGATCATGAGTCTATGTATGATGTTTCACCCCCCATAAATGAAGAAAAATTGATGAAAATAAATAATGATGAAATTAAAAATCAAGAAAATTTCATGGAAATATATAATGAATTAATAAATAATGAATAAAATGTCATCCCACCTCTAAATAATGAAAGTAATAATGATTTTGAAACACCCTCTCAACAAATTCCACCATTAACAACACATCCAATAATTGTGCATAGAAAAGACAAGTACTTAAGTGAAGTTGATGAAAATATTTTAGAACCAATGCATAATAAAATGTCTAATTTCCATTCAAGAAGACTAGCTCAACAATTTTGGGATAGTTTCTTTCATAATTTAGATTTTGATAGTCAAAGATGTCAATTATTTTTTTCATTGATAAAATTGATTAAGATGAGACCTATAATGTACACATTAGGACTAATAATATCTAACATGAATTATAAAATTAATGAAATTGTAGAAAATATACATGATGCATATCATACTGTAGGCCCAAAATAATACACCCAAGATTGTAATGTTTCCCGATGTATACTTACAACTTGTGCAGTGAGTAACCAAATAGGGATAAAATGAATGGTTTCAAAACTAAGTTGAATACTTAATATTAATAAAAAAACATTAATGAAATTAATTGAAAGATGTGAAAGACTTAATGAACCTAATACTAATGAGATCTAGGCATTCTATGGTAGACTTTCATGAAAGGACAATGTTATAGATGATACTCTCAAAAATCTACTTGCTCAATTTTGGAAAGACAATACAAGAGTTTCACCCAATGTAAGAGATGTAGTGAAAAGAAGAGTTGGTTCTTGTAACTATGAACTACATTCAAAACATTTAGTAGATATGACTCAAACACAATTAACTCTAATTTTTAAAAAAAACATCCACAAATTTCTATTTATCAAAGATATTTTAAGATGGCCATACCTTTTTATGTAAAAATAAATCACACATGCACCACTTGTTGTAGGTAACATGTTGAATTTTTAATGCACTATGATGTTTTTTTACATATTAATTTTACTTAATGTAATAACAACATTTTTTAGGAGTGTGTCATTGAATTACCACCAAAAACATTTATGGAATTTATCCCAACTATCTTTTACAAAAGACCAGATGGATAATGATTTTATAACAAATCATGTTTAAATGTAAATTATATCATTGATGGTGGATTGCCAAAATAAAAAATGTATCCATGAGGAGATTACAAGTGTAATTGGACATGAATTATTTGGTTTAAGTAAATATAAATCAATGACTTATCAATTAAAATATGGCAAAGAATCTAAAATATGTGAGCTTGTTATGAAAAAGATACATGTTTCCAAATTTTAGGTCAAATTTAGGGAGAAATTTGTTTATGAGTATGCAAGACCCACATAGAGGTCTAGACAGTTGGATGAACATTTTAAGATAAGAAAGGATACATTCTCACTTGTTTCAATTGTTTTAGTAGTTGATTTTGCTAAAAATTACACATTCAAACCCCAAATGGAAGCTCAATCATAGTATTACAACTCATCACAAGTTACCATATTCATGCATATAGAATTCATACATGCACCTGATAGTACAAAGCAATAATGAAAAATATTAATTGAGTACCATTTCTATATTAGTGATGATCAATTAAATTATTCAGATGTTCAAGGTTGTTTTTAGAAGTTCTATGAATAGTTGAGTTAGAGGAACATTACTTTCAATCAACATTATATTTGGTTAGATAATTGCGCATCATAATTTAAAAATTCATGGATGTTTTATTAGTTAAGAAGGAAACACATTACCACTACTATAGAAAACATTTAGAGTTTTACCAAGGCTAGACATGGAAAAGGGGAGCATGATGGTGTTAGAGAATTTGTAAAAATATATATTTCAAGGGAGGAGTTAAAATTTGAATAGGGTGTTCATTTTACAAATGCAAAAACCATGGTTGAATGATGTAATGAAAACAAGTGTCATAGTTATTAATGAAATTATACTATTTGTAGACATTTATAGTTAATGGAGGAAGAACACTTGGAAAATTATGAGGATTTTATGACTCTAACGGGTTCAAGTGATCTCTACTCATTTCGTATCTCAAATGCAATTTCGTAGACTGTTCATATGAGACACTTGACATGTTTCTGTTTTGCATGCATGGGCTCTATTTGGAATGAGTGTGAGTCAAAACAGTGGGTGGATTATTGTATTTAAAAACTTATAATTCTAATCAACACATATCAAGTTCCAATAAAATTTCAACTTGAAAATATGACATCATCAGATGAATTCGATTATGTATCTAATCTAGTGTAACTAGGTAGAATATTTTTCATTATGTATAATTTATTGTCATTATATATCTTCATATTGTCACTAAAAATGATTTTTTGTGATACAGGGAATGTTTTTGTATTTATTTCAAGTGAGGATAATGAAGAGGTCATTGATTAATACTTGTGTTAGTGTGTAGAGAGAAAGGAAAAATTGACTTCCTCGCTTATAGATGGAGAAAACATTGACTATCTCGTAGGGTTAGTGATAGTCACTAAAACTTGGTTTTGATGATATCCTATAAAAAATTCAAATCAATGGTTATTTTAAGAGTTTGAAATTCGCAATAAAATACTACACTATTCAAATTTGATTCTTGCAATGAGCATTCAATTACAAAATTATCATTGGAGGTCATTAAACAAGAAAATATGGAAAGTTCAGGAGTTAGACCATGAAGCTATTATTGATACTATCAAGGTTAGATAAGATATTAGTGGTTCATTGGATTTAAGTACATAGGTATGTTGTCTTTTTAAATGTATATGTAATCAATTTTACTAATTTTTTTTTATTTTCTAAGTAGTGCATATGAATTTCATTTTTAATTACTTACAATTTTTTGTAGGTTAGTTGTGCTATATAAGCTTCTACCTTCATGTGGTTATTAATATTAGTAGAGAATTATATAATATTAAAGATAAAATAATCTTAGGTTGCATGTGATCAAAGTGATATATTATTAGGTGGAGTTCACAAAGGTAGAAATAGTAGTTAGAACTCAAGAAGTTGCTTGTTCAATGCCAAAAAGTTACATTTTTGGACCTGTCACTACAACTTGTCCAATGGATTGCTATCAAAAGTTCCACATAAGTGCTCTAGGGTGTGAATATAGAGATTAAATATTCATGGGAAGGATTTTATTATTTATGGAAATGACTTATAGGTTTTGTTTTATGCATATTTAAATTTAAACTAAAAATTTGCATTTTTCTTATATTGGGAAGGGTGTTCTTGAGGACAAAATGGGTGGTGGGTTTATTGATAAGGCATAATTTGAGTCTAAAAAACTATTCATATACATTATCCACACCCAAATGTTTTTTGGAAATGTTATTTTTTAGTTAGGAAGCATTGAAACCACAATTTTGTAACCACAACTTAAACTTTGACAATATTTGCTATCAGTGTTTCCATGCTCCTGAATGGTAGTGAAAATGTAATTCTAAGTGGATTTTAATGTTTTAGAAGTGTGATAAAATTTAATTTGCCTATATTTACTTAATTTAAGTGATATTCTTAGGTGGAGGTCTAGGAGGTCTAAATGGCAGTTCGAGCTCAAGAAGTTACTTGTTCAATGCCAAAAAGTTGCATTTTTGGATCCATCATTGCAACTTGTCTAATAGATTGCTATCAAATATTACACTTGAGTGTTACAATTTGTGATTATAGAAATTAAAAATTCATAGGTATTCATTTTATGGTTCATGTAAATGACTTATAAGTTTTATTTTAAGTGTGTTTTAACTTGGGCTAAAAAATTACATTTTTTGTATTGAGAAGGGCGTTCTTGAGGCCAAAATGGGTGGTGGGTTTATCGATTGGTCCAGATGGGAGATAAATATCCTATTATTATATGTTATCTACCCCTTGTATATTTTATAAGTGTCATTTTTTTTAGGAAGCATTGAAACAACAGTTCTACAATCACAACTTACACTTTGACAACATTTATTTTCAGTGTTTCTACACTCTTGAATGGTAGTGAAATTGCACTTACAGGTGGATTGAACATCATGGAAGTGTGATAAAATGTAATTTTCCTATAAATATTTTATAAAAGTGATATATTCTTAGGTGAAGGTCTTGGAGGCAAAAATGGCAATTGAAGCTCAAGAAGTTACTTATTCAATGCCAAAAAGTTGCATTTTTGGACCCATCACTACAACTTGTCCAATAGATTGCTATCAAAGGTTTAACTTGAGTGATATAGGGTAAAATTATAGGGCTTAAATATTCATGGGATGGATGTGATGGTTCACAAAAATGTCTTACAGGTTTAGTTTTACGTATGTTTGAATTTAGGATTAAAAATTACATTTTTTTGTATTGGGAAGGGTGTTCTTGAGGCCAAAATGGGTGGTGGGTTTGTTTATTAGGCCAGATGGGAGGCCAAGAACCCGGTGATATATTTTAAACACCCATCAGATGTTTTTTAGTGTCAATTTTTGGTCAGAAAGCATCAAAACAATACTTTTGCAACCACAATTTAAACTTTGACAACATTTGTTGTCAGTGTTTTCGCATTCCTCTCTCCCTTTTCTCACCTATTTTGCATGAAAGTGTATTTTAAGTGTTAAAGGTGATTTTTAGGATATAATAGGTTTATTATACATATATAATCTATGTTAACAATATTCTTAGCTAAGCTCTCAGCCTACAAATTTTTTAAGTAAATCCAAAGTAAGGGTTTCATGAGTAAAACACCTCTAAAACTCAAACAATTGAACAATAAGGTCTAAAACTTTGTGATAAAATGGGGAATGGATGTTATAACTTATTCCAAGTATCATTGGGTTTTAAATACATTTGAAATTTTAGGTACAAAGGACTATTTTATGTGCACATCTAGAAAACTGTTTTTGAGAAAGTTGTACATAAGGTAAGATGAGTTTTTGGTTGATTTGAGTTCTATAAAATTAGGTGAGGGTTAAAACATGTTAAAATTAATAAATTACTACTATAAATATAATTTTTATAATATAAAAACTCTATTTCGATAAATTAACCTATTGGAGCAACTACTACATCAAAAGACCTAGAAATTTAAAAGACAGAATTTGAGAATGAGAGCTCAATCTCTTAAAGACCTATAGTTGGTTGATTTATTGTAAGTTTTACACCTACATAAATCCTTTATTTTTCCTAAGACCTATCCAAAGTGTCTTAAATAATATTGTTCAAATTAAGGAGAATATATCTTAGAGATTAGTGACTAGTTAAGAGCAGACCTAATGAGTAATTGACTAGTTTAAAAGAAGATTATTTGAGAGTAGATAAGTGAGGTTGTAATTCTTCATGATATTATAGAATATGAATAGAACTTTCATATAATTCTTAAACATAGAAGATAAAACTATGCATTAGGTGGTATTAGGTGATGATAAAGGGTTTTGGCCAAAGATGGATCATTGTCTCATGAGTGAATATTTTGTTTCAAGTCAGTAAGGTTGCCTTTTATCAGGCTAAAGATGTTACAGTCAAGGTTAAGAATAATTTCATCTTTAAAGTTTAACAAAGATAAAGCTACAAAGATGAATAAGTAGACCATGTACATGGTCACCAAAAGGATTTGAGTGTATAAGAGGTATTGATAGAGATTACTCAAGAGGTGAGGGAAAATAGAAAGGAACAAGAATCATTAGAATCCATACAAGTAGTAGGCCTAGTTTCAAGAAAATCTAGTAAAAAGGCATTAGAGCTAGGTGAAGGTGAAAGATCAAGTAACTTATAGGTATAAGTGTTTGAATGAGAAATTTTCAAGGATTTATGAATGATTTTATATCTTTTCATTATAAAAGTTTGAATATGATTGGGTATGGGTTTTAAGTGAAATAAAATTGTGTTGATGATCAATTAAAATGTTGTAAATGGGATAAATGAAAAATAGATAAGAGTTTCATTAGTCATTTCCACTACACAATCAAATAAAAACTTTAATTTAAAAAATATGGGATATCTAATATTTATAGCATTGAAAAGAATAATTTTTTAATCTTCATTTGTGTACAACATCAAATATGAGATCTGATAGATAATAGTTTGGAAGATCGAAACAACACTATATAATAACATTTTAAATTAAAATTGAATATAAATCAGATAGATTTCCATGATAGGCATACAATATAGGCACATGTGTACAATGTCAATAATACATATATTGACATGACAAGCATATAAAAAATTACATATACCAACATAGTATCTAATGTTGGGTGAATGTCATATATGCATATACAATACCAAAAATGAGTAAATTTCTATATAGGCATACAAAAAATCACATCTCATGTAAGACATCCTATTCATCAAATAGATTCCCTCTTTTTTCATTCCTAGAATAAGACTCACATTAGGATGCCTTAATGGTAGATGGAGACCCCTCGAATGCCTTAGATTGCTCCAAGGTTTGACTGTGGGTCCTACACTCATAACTCACTTATAGATGAACCTATCAAATACAATTATTATTAAAAAATTAACATAAAATACATTTAACCAATTGTTAAAAAAATAATTTTAAACTACAATAAAAAATAATTTAAACATACACTTACTACAAGCTCATGGTCTTGCTCAATCTATTTTGATGCTCAAACAAGTCAGTGGTAGGCTCAACTATTTGAATAGGCATATAAAATAGGGAAGAAACATGAGAAGTTGTACTAATCATCTAACTAGGACTATCAAATGGCATAGAATAACCCTGAATACACATTACATTCACATAAGTTATATTTGACCTAAGTATGTAGTTTTAATATTAAAACAAGTCTTTTTTTACAATTTAATATATACCTCTATCAATGCCTATGTAGATGACATTGTAGTAGTAATGCCTATGTTTGTCTCAGATCATAGTGATGGAGGAGTATCTACTTGATCAATCAACTAGTCATGTAAACAAGGTCTCACTTACTTTTATATAAAGTATCAAAGATATTTATGGCAAGTTTTTCTCAATGTAAACCAAGATATATATGACAATGTATTTCAACGTGCATATCATGAAAAGATAATGTAAACCAAGAATCATGGAAATGTAACTACAATGCAACATGCAATGGCCAAGAATAGAAAGTAGTTTGAATGTTGGAGGTAATATAAAAAATTTAATATATGTAGGAAGTGTGAGTGGAAGATTAGGAGGTGGAAAGAATAGTAGCACTTTGAGAAGGTAGAGTTAGGGAGAGAAAAGGAATAAGAAACATATCAAGAACTTTGTCCTTACTTGTAAAGCTTCTCTAGATGGAGAAAAATGTAAATAAGTGTCTAGTAGTTTTTGATAAATCTTATGGTTTTCATATCTCTATTTAGAGAAGATTCAAGTCAATAGTCTATAGGTTTAAAGTGATGAAACCCAAGTTATAATACTATGTCTTCAGGCACAGTAAAAAAGAGAATAACATAGTTAGTTTAAAGTGCCATTATAAATAATTGAAAGATGAGTAAGGGATAGAGGATCTATATGAAATTAATTTAAACACATTTAAATTATCAATACTATTGATAAAATTCAAAACACATGGGAATACTATATATAGTCCAATTAGTAACAATTCTGAATTTGCATAGTCATAAAGAAAGACCATATAGAGTTATTGGAAATAAAGTTGGGGATTTAAGGTATTTTGAATGTTGTGGGATATTTTTTTCCATGTGTTTTATTCTTTTAATTTATATAAAATGAAGGTAAATGGTCTTAAGGGTTGATTATGTCCTATTTATTGACATAGTCATGTTGGAGGGGTATAGAATTCTATAAAACTACATGTTGGGAGTGATTTAGTATTGAGAAAGGAAAAGTAATAGTTTGAGAAGATGTGTGAGTTAAGGTTAGATCCATTTAAATCCTTAAAATATTTTATATTGTTCAAAAGGTCATTCTAGTCATTTATTATCCTCTTGGGTAGGTGCATGACTAAGACAACACAAGTTAGGGTTTAAAACTAAAAAATGAGATAAAAAGTGATTTAACTGATAAAAAGCCATTAAAATTTATTGAAAAGTGTATTTATATAGGAGTAAGAGTATTTTTAAGGTTTAAAATTTATTTGAGTCTATATGGTATGATTTCATAGTTAGTAGCCTTGAATTAGGCCTAGAAAACCTAATTAGTCCTGAGGGGTGTTGAGTTAGGTGTTCTCCAAAGAGAGTTAAATTATGAAATTTTGTGTGGAGATATGTGATTTAAAGGGGTATATAAATGTGGTTTTTTTGGTATATTTTTATTTTACTCATAATAATGAGGTTTGCATCAAAAAAGGTCTTGTAGAAGGAAGCTGTCAAAGAGGAAAGAAGAGTTAAGTGAAGATTTGAAGCTTGGGGGTTGTGTGGAATGGTTGGATGCATGAAATGAGATGTAATTGAGTAGGTATATGGTATTATGAGTATATTATAAGTAAAAAATAAAAGTATCATGCATACTTATTAAAACACATAAGAAGATTATTAATAACAGAGCAAGGATAAAGAGAGTGAACATGAAAATAATGTATGAAGTTAGGAGGTTGATGTTAAAAGGAAATATTACAGAGGTATTTGATTAGTGAAATGAATTCAAGTAGAGGAGGATTAAGTGAATACAATTAGGATTAATATACACTGAGTAGGTAAGAGTGAACAAGAAATACCTAATAAATGCATACTGATCAAAGAGATAAAGAGGTTGAATACATAATACAAAGAAGGACAAGAAAAGATAAGAGATGGGTATTTGTAAGAGGTAAGTATATGTTTCCATCCATATCATAGGACCTTGTTAGAACCTCTACATTAATATACTTGATAGATAAATTTAACTTAAACTTAGAAGGTAAATATACATATACTAAATGTTCATAGAGCATAAGATTAACTCAAAATTTTACCTCTATATAAGTAAAAAGTGTCATCCTAACAAAGAAAAATGCAATAGTGGATAGGCCAATAGTTGGATCCAAAAATTTAAAAAATGGATGCATCAAATAAAATGATGTAAATGTCAACTATGATGATGAAGGCACCATCACCTCTTGGGAGATAAAAAATGACATATATATTATTCAATTTATATGTAAATTACTTTTTAACTAAATTAAATTTACAAATATAACTTAAATTGAACATGAAATTTATATAAAATATACCTACATGTATTTAGTGGTTTATGTATATACACCAAATATTATACAATCCCTCTAAACCACCATCACCATCAACATCAAAAGGTCTAGTGCACATAACTCCATAAGAATTGCAAGGGTGTGGTCGGGTATGTACAATAGGTGGCATATCTCTTGAATATATCTATGAGAGCCTACTCATATGATAAATGAGTATATTAGTGAGATAATTAAGTGCATGTATAGTGTTTATCTTCATGACCTATCGAACTATAGAGGGGATCTCAAGGTCAAGTGGATTTTGGATATGGATCATTACAGGTTGATTAGGTGCATGATGTGTACCTAATTGATCCTATGCAGAGACTTTCCCTTGTCCTTGAAACTCACCATAATCAAAATATTTTGGAATCTCATTGAGTAAAAAATCATAGTAGAGTTTCCTCAAAAAATATAATAGGACCTCATGGTTGTTACACAGTGGATAATCAAACACCATCCACCATCGGTCCCAGAAATTGGATGTGATTAAATTATGTTGGAAATGATGGATTGGAAAACATTTAAAATTTACCATAAATGGTGTATTATTGGTTGGGTTAATGAATAAGGCACAAATGGAGGCTTTTGATATGTCTTTATTCTTTACCTCAAGTTTTGATAATTTGTTAGCACAAAAAATCCCTACAACTATCCTGATATGAATCACATCTATAAATTTGACCTAATAATGTCTCTAAGGAATTGGTTACATAGGTGTGATGGGTGTTGGTGGAAGTGGGATGCCTCATTATCCCAATTAATTCTTCAATTTTATTTCCCATAATGTGGTCAACTAGACTCTCTTGACTACTTGGGGGATTTTGTGGAATTTTAGGAGGGTTAGGTGGAGGGTTATGAGGAGTAACAAGAGGATTATATGGAGGGTTAGGTGGAAAGTTAGGAGGAGGAACAAGAGGGTTATGTGGAGGGTTAGGAGGATAATTAGAATAACATGAGGGTTAGTAGGATGGGTTGTTCAAAACAAATAAATTACCAATTAAATAATGAAAATTACTAAAAATTACTAAAATTTAGTGTTAAAAAGTGTAGTTTTTTAGCACTTACCTCTTATATATGGTGACATCATCGATTAGTAGATTCTTCAAATGAATTCTGGCAAGGTTTATCCTCTCTCACCCAAAACACGATCATATAATGAAGACATGTAGGAAAAAAAGAAAGCTCAAATTGAAAATGAGGAAATTTGCATTTGGGTTTTATTTTTTTTGGTCACATAGGTAACATGATCATGTTATTAATGTGATCGTGTTATTAAAAACAATAATAACACAATTATGTTATTAATTTAATCAAATTATTATTTTAAATAACATGATCATGATATTTAATAATGTGATCATGTTATTTCTCAATAATTATCGAGCCCCAATTTAAATAATGTGATTGCATTACCAACAACGTCCATGGAATTATCCCTCAACTCTGTGCACTTACCCTGTTCATCCTCTAAATTGATGTAGAACCCTAATGATAAATGTCAACCCATATGAATCTATGATTTTTGAGGAGGAAAGTGAAATTCCTCATCTAAGGTCATTGAAATAGGTTTTCACCAATGCACGTATCTTTTTCTTTTCTTTTTCCCTAATCCAAAGGTGCCTCAAAGAGTTTTTCACTAGTGAATCTTGATGTTTTATGTTCTTTGTGACTAAGCAAATTTGATTGTTCTCCAAAGTATGTAGTAGGGTCTAATGTAAATTTAAAGACTTGTTTATTATTTCCAATAGGTAGACCATCTTTGAGGCATATGAACTCAAAAATCACCTCTTCATTTTGGAAATCATCTAATGATATAATATAATATTATTGGTCTCAATCAGTTAGTTCAATTTACTAGAGGAAAAGAAGTACATGGGATATGATAGTGAGAATGAAATTAGTATCAAATAAGTTGGTATTGACAAGATCATCATATATGCTATAAGAGGATGTTGTGTTACTTCCAAGAGTTTTGTTATCAGACTTTAAAGTGGTATCACTCTCAAAATCCAAGGGTTACCTCCAAGTGGTGTGTGTTAAATAACTTTATTTCCATTGTGTTATGGCAAAGGGACAAGTTTTGGGATGCTTTTTTATTTTACCCCTAAAAATTTTCCTTTATAATATTGATTATCCATGATTTTATTAGGATTTCAGTACTTGGTATTATGAAAGAACATAGAAAAACCATCTCTATATAACCAAGACCATTTAGAACTAGTTGGTTGGTCTTAATTTGGTGAGGTATTTGAAAGACACAAGTAGATTTTTTAATGAGATTCGATCCTCTTTTCCATACCATGTTGGGCTACTAGGAGTTTTGGTATCATTGGGTCACCCATGGGACTTGGGAGTTTTTCTTAGCTTGGCAATGTGGAATGCTTATTTTATGTGAGAGGTAATAATACCCTAATCTTCAATGGTAAAATGGGAGGATATTTATTCAGGTGGATTGTAATAAGTTGACGTAAGGTCACTTGGGTCAATTTAATTAGATTTAGGAGACTCAAGAAATACTTGTTTGTTCTTTTTGCCTACAAACTCAGTGTTAAGATAATAATTGTAGTTCCTATATGTTAAGGCTATTTTTATCACCCCTTTTTATTCTAAAAGGCTTGTCATGTTTTTAGTTTTGCCATATAGATGATGTAGCATGATGAAGTTTAGAACTATTGGCAGGGGCCAACTCATTTGTATACATTTGAATATGCATTTTTTTTACATAGGTCAGCATTTAAATTACTACATTGAATTGAAATTTCTACTTTTAATGTTAATCAAGTGGTTTCAAAAGCATAAGTTTATTCTTAATGAAAATGGTTTTCAGTATTGATCTATAATACTTTGAAGTTTACAAGGTATACAATTTTTCACAACTACAAAAGTGATTTTTTATGAGCTTAATAAGATGCATGATCAATTTCAAATCTAAAAAACATATTATTCTCATGTTGCATTATAATACTTGGTCATATGTGAATTGGTGAAAATGAGAAATATGCACATTCGGTTATTTCTTGTGTAATTCCCACATATGAATTTCTTTTTTTATCAAATTTTTTTACAAGAGACATAACACATATTGCTTGGCATTTTTTATCATGTTTTTTTAATAAGAGGTTAAAAAAAATTCTAGAAGTTAGACTTCATATTTAATAGTTGATTTTGCAGTTTGAATAGAAATGTATTGTTAGGCATGGATGTTTTGAAGAAACATGCTTAATGTTACCATGAAGCCTATAATAATTTGAATTCTTTAAAATCTTAAAACCTAATGTTTATTGACTTCAATTAAAAATATTTTTGAGGACCTAAATGCATTTCCTAAGTTTCATATGCATTTTATTACCCAGGTGTTAATATGAACATCAGCGATGTTATATAAGACATTGCTCTGGATTAGTCCACTTTAGATGTGGTGATTTTGGAGTTGATAGTTATGTTGAATATATTATTAAGTTGGAAAAATATAAATAGTAACCATGGTTAATGATGTTAATTTTGAATCACAATTGAAATTTCAAAATGGTGATTCACCATGGATTTGGTAGTAAATGGAGTAAATAAGTGATCAAACTCAAGGTTTGATTTTTCTAGATTTGGCATGATTAAAAGGAAGTTGGAATTGATTTCTAAGTACTTGCATTGATTTTTTGTTTTTGAATGTTAGTTTGGTAACCAGGTAAATAGTTTTATAAGTGAGGTTAGTAGTTACTAACTTTAGCATAGCTAGTTGGTGAGATGCTGAAACTATGTAAGCTAATGAAATTCGAACATGCATTTTGGATACTAAATGGTGGTTATGGAAATAATAAAGTGGTAGTTTTATTGTTTTGGTCTCATTTAATCACAAGCTTGGTGTGAAAGGGGAGCTCTAGTGGAGAATAGTATCAAGGTGGTTGAGAAGGAATACAACGAGATTTTGAGAAGAAATATAGTGAAATTTAGAGAAGGTTGTCATATAAATTTTACAAGGTATGTCTTAGTTGTTATTTTTAAATGATTTTAAGATATGATGATGGAATATATGGATTAGATGTTTATGTTTGTTTGATTAAATCTACATCTTGGTTTTAGTTTTGAATGTCTGAGTTAAGAAAAGGTTTTGTGTGTTCAAAGGGGTCTTATTTAAAACCTTGAAGGTTGTGTGATTTGGCATGTGCATGGGTCTCTTATTTCATCAAATTCATGGAAATGGGTTTTGATAAGTTGGTTTAAACAGTAGAAATGGATTCAAAATTTTGATTTTAATTTGGATATGGCTTAGATTTGACCATTTTTTGGTTTATTTTTATTTTATTTTTAAGATATTTTAGTATTTTGAATGGATATTTAAAGGAAATTTCTTTGTTTAGTTCTACATGCCACTTTTTTTGAAGAGAATGGTTTTCTACTTGCTTTTGCAAATATATGATGAATAATTTGCACACATGTGGAATATGGAGTATTTTATAAAGATTGAATGGTAATGTTTCTTGAAATCAGACATGATTAGTGTGAAAATAAGTATGAATCCAATTTTAACATAAATACTAGTATACATTATCCAAATTTTGCTCATTGGTTATTTTATGAAAGAAGTAGTTTGAAATTCATCTACTTGGGTTCTGATTTTGGGAAATATTCGACATTTATTTCTTATAAATTCACAATACTTTGGAAGACAATGGTGTTTAAATGAAATATGTAGTAATGATTTTGTATTGAATGCCATTATCATGTTGACTTAAAAAGGGTACAGGATGCCTAGAGCATTGATAAAAGTTATATATTCAAGTTAAGTTATGTGTCATATGGTTTTGAATAAGTTAAAGGTTTTTTTTTCTTTATTATTGAGATATAAAAAGAAATGTATTTTATGGTATTCATTCATGAGATTTATTTTTTATATTGGCTTCAGATTTTTAAAGATATAGATGAATATAGTAATTTCAAGACTGCATAATTTGGTAGAATACTTCAAGGCATGTGTTTCAAGAAAGTGATATAATATTATATTGAGTATTTAAAGGATTATAAGGGTTAATATTTTTTTACTAAAGCCTAATTCTTTTCATATTTTTATCTTCATGGGAATTTCTTTGGGCATAGTAGTTTTAGTCTTTCTATGAAAATGGTATATGTCAAACTTAAATTTTATATGATTATTTTAATATTTGGTTATCTTGAAAGGTGTAATCTATTGAAGTTTAAATAGTTTATAGATTCAATATAGATTTTATGGTTCAAAAATTTTAATAGGTGTGGATTTGTTATATATCATTTATCATGTTATGAAGTAATGAATATATAAACTAGAATACTTGACAATTTGTTTATGTGTGTGATCATTTTGATGGGAAAATATTATGAGATCATACTTTGACATCAAAAATTATGGATATAACAAGTGTTTACTATGTAAATTCATCTGAAAAGCTTATTTTAGAATGTTATGTTCAAAGATGTCAATGTGGAGCCTAAATTTATATAATTCTACTAGAGATGCATGGGATCATGGTGATGAGCAACATAGTGAGGGTAATCTTTCACAAATTTATTCTTGATGATAATATTTTCATGGACATAGGGATGATAACACTTTTTCTCAGCTATTTAACTATGGAACTCACATATTCATTAATTTTGATGTTTTTGATCCCTTGATTCATTTCCTACTAGTTCTTTATGATTTTATGGTAATAAAAGTTTGAGAAGACATATAGGAGATATCTTCCTCATAGATGAGGTACTATAAGTGAGTCTCCTCATCACATGCACACTACTATTTAATCTAACTTATATAATACTCCATTACTTAAATAACTAGAAAATGTGCTTGAATCCACTACAAAATTACATCCTTATTCATTTATGCCTCTTAATACTAAAATTACCTCACTTGAGCATGAAAGACCTACTTATTCAAGTTGGAAACATGCTAGTATCCCTATAGCACATCCCCTGGTAACTAAAAAGATGAATAAAGTTAATTTGGAGGTTGATGATTATGATGGCACAAAATTGGTTGAACTTCTTACTGCACCTATAAAGTACATGGAATACCAAACTGATAGGAGAGCTCCTTTTATTGATTTAATTTCTCATTCAAACTTTAAGTATTTTTTCATATTGAATGCTTTGAGTTTGACTTATTATAATGTGGTGATACTTTGAGTATATGCATATGATTTTGGTATTTTTGATAGATATGACAGTATTTTTATTTTTTGCAGAGTAATATATTTGATGTTTACTGAAATTTTATGGAAATGGTTATGAAATTTAATATTTTAAAGTATTTAATTTAATTTTATTATTAGTAGTTATTATGTTTGTTTTGCATAATTGAATGCTTATTTTAAATGTATTCTTATGAGTCATGGCCCTCCACCTGTTAAAGTTGTTATCAATTTAAAATTTTAATTTTATTTGATCGTTATAGACTTTACTTAAAGTTTATAATTAAAGTTAAAGTTATAAGTTAACTAATTGAATTTTTAAAGTCAATTAAAGTTTAAAACTATAGACATCCAATTCCTATCACTATTGTGATGAAATTGTCAATCGAAGCAACCTTTTATAAAAATGCACAATCCAGGCCAAAATCACTAAAACATGCTAAAACGTTCAAACTTGTCATGTACAGGTGCTGATTTAGGCTAATGTATCTCTAAATGAGGCAATGCATATTATGTGATTATTATATTTTCTCAAATCACTTTGATTCAAATTGAGAACATGTAAAATGATGCTCTAGACCACTGAATTACTCTAATTCAAAATAACATGTCACGTGCATGTGTTATTTCATGTCCATAATACTATAACTTGGGTATTGTTATGTACGTAACTGAAAATTTATTCTAATTATACTCCATTCAAATTATGACTCAATAAATTGACATTTGGACTAGTTTGATTAAATGAATAACTAGATTTCCAAAGAATTGTATAAAATTAATCAAAGTCATTTACGTAAATTAATTCAAATCAAAATCCTAAGTGAAAAATCTATAGAAGGTATTGAAAGTATATTAATTGGAAATTCATTCCTCAAATCTATGTGATCCCATGACATCATCAATGGGGTGACATCCATAATCCATTAATGGAAAAAATATTAGGATTAGGACCTTCCATGCCTCATTAATGACCCATTCTTTCAAATATTAATGGGAATAGTTATGGCTTGTCCTTATAAAATTGAATTGATCCATGGCCACACATCTTGATCTCAAGATGGATGATCATGGTTGATTCTGATCATTTTTAAAAAGATATAAATAAGTGAGCCAAGACTACCATTTTTAAGCTTCATTCATGCAAACTTATTATATAAAAATTATAATAGGCGAGCTTCACCTATTTTCACAAATTGATAATCTTGTTAGCCTAAGCCATTGGTACACTAGGAAATGATGAAGGAGCATGCTACTCTTCATTGACATAGATTTGGAGCACCAAATCTAGGGAAAATCATGCTTCTTGGCTGCTCTTGGAAAAAAAGACACTATTTAGAAGGTTTGATGGTATATTCCTTTCTTAAATAGCTATTAGATTTCTTTAGCAACACCCCTTGAGAGAGTAGGTTTAGCACGTTGTGTCCTCTATGATTAGTTTGGATTTTTCTCCACTAACGCATGGACTAACTTGATTTTTAATCTTAATCTACATTTTGGCATGCCTGGTGGGACCAAACATCCCATACAATCAAGGATATTAGTATGCAACTCTTAATTTTGCTAATGGATGCTTAATAATCTTCAAAATTCAAGTTTTAACTTATTTTTTCATATATTTCTAATTTTTTAAGAGACACATGGTTTACATAGAGACTGATATTGATTCTCTTAGGTCAGTGCCAATTCTCTTAGACCGATGTTGATTCTTCTAGAACTAACATTGACCCCTATGTGAAGAATATATCATGACAAAAAACATGATTAATGAGTTTTTCTTGAGTTTTCTAGTTTTTATTCTACGTTTAAAAACTTATATATTGTCTTCTTAACCATTTTCCTCTAGGATCTAGAGAGATATTTGATTTTCATGCTTATTTTGATAACAATCATTTTTTGAAATCCATATTATGTTTTTTTGTGTTTTTACAAGAACTGACATTGATCTCTATTGATCGACATCAATCCCTGTTAGATCGACCAAAATTGATTATGGTTAATTGACATCGATCCCTACATGGATCGATATTGGTTACTCTAAGATAGGAAAAAAAGAAACTTGAGAGTTAAATATATAATCTTATCTTATCATTTACTTTTAGGATTCTAAGCAGGAAAACACTCTAACAAATTGTAGGTCCTAAAGTGGAAAAAATCAAAGTTTGAAAGTGGTTAAATTTTGTACATTTTATTTGGTGCCTAAAACAAACTTAGTTATTTTTATGCTTAGTTATTTGTGAAGTTTTTACAAGTTTTTCAAATAATGCTAAGGGGGTCAAATTTCAAAACACATATCTCTTAGGTGAAATAAAATAAAATCTCACACTTAGTTACATGCTCCTAAGAGTTGTTTGTTTATGTTTTCTTATTGAAATTTATTTGTTTTAGCAAAATGATTGATGTGTGTATTCTCTCCCCCCATCCCCTTTAGGGAAATCAAGTGACCAAAAGTGCTCATTATTTGCCATGGTTGTTATTAGTCCAAAAACAAGAAAATAAATTCATTAAGGCCCTCCCCAAATTCATATGAGTTGGGTGATCCAAATGTGACCCTAAAGTCTTTTCACTTATCTTTTATTTTCATGCATTTTGTGTTAGGTTGTGGAGCTAAAAGCTTCACTGATGCAAATAGGGAAGGAGGTTACTGAGAGGTTGCTGAGTGTCACAGTCATAGGTATCAATTAGGCTGACTGACGTCGGCCAGTGGTGGACAGAAATGTATTGGGGATCAACCAACAATGGATTACACTTGTGAAATCAATAAATGCGGAAATAAATCAGATAGATAAGTAACTGAAATGATAAATAGCACAGAACAAGAGATACAAGAAAACACCCTAAAAAATTGTATTAAAACTCTTTACAATAGGAATACAATTGAAGAAACTTCGTTCTTCCACACCTCTCTCAAATGCACACAAGATCTCTCACTAGATCTCTATTCCTCAAGAGCTCTCTCTCAAGTACAATCAAATCCAACAACCTGGATTGAGGCAACTCAGTACTGTCCTTCAAACATTCACAATGTTCTACTCATACTATTCCACACTAAGCTAAGAAGATCTTTCCTACATATAGAAATAGGAAACTTGAGCATGCTCTTACAACAAACAATTAAGCCTCTTGAACAAGGGCTCTAAAAATAATATTGCTAACAATAGAGACGCGAGCTTAAGTCTACAACTCAAACTCATCATGCAAACACTCGCTTCTGTCCTCGGAAATTGCTTTCTGGACACACAGGTAACCGACGTCGGTTCCTGCCTGTTCGCCTGTGACCATCGCCGGCCGACCATACTACCGACGTTGGCACCTCTGTAACTGCAACTGACCGACGTCGGTCGCTCCTGACCGACGCTGGTGTCTGTGTAGACCCAAACCTGTTTGAGTATGCTCCTTGGTGAGGCTTTTAGCTGCACACCCTAACAATCTCCCACTTGGAGATAAACCAGCTGCACCAGTACCTGTACAGCAACATCTTCTAGCTCCTCCATCTTCAACTCAATCATGAAGACCAATAGAAGTTGAATGAAGATTCAACTTCTCCTTAGTAACCGGCTTAGTTAGCATATCAGCAGGATTCTTGTCTGTATGGATCTTCTCCAGCTTCAACTCACCATCTTCCAATACCTGTCGTATGAAGTGGTACCTTAGCTGTATGTGCTTGGTTCTTGAGTGAAAAGCTGAGTTCTTAGCCAAGTGGATTGCACTCTGACTGTCACTATACAATCTACAACTCCCATGCTCCCTTCCAAGCTCTTCCATGAACCGTGTCATCCATATCATCTCCTTGCTAGCTTCTGTAGCTGCAATGTACTCTGCTTCTGTAGTTGACAAGGCTACAACCTTCTGCAACTTAGATATCCAACTAACCGCTGTTCCACCTACAGTAAAAACATAACCTGTGGTGCTCCTCCTGCCATCCAAATCCCCTACCATATCTGAATCTACATAACCATGTAGAGAAGTATCTGAACCTCCATAGCACAAGTGTCTACTGCTAGTTCCTCTCAGATATCTAAGGATCCATTGAACTGCTTTCCAATGTTCCTTTCCTGGATTACCCATATACTTACTTACTACTCCCACTGCTTGGGCAATATCCGGTCTAGTACACACCATTGCATACATCAAACTTCCTACTGCGGAAGAATATGGAACCTTACTCATGTACTCTACCTCATCATGTGAATTAGGACATTGTTCTTTACTCAACTTAAAATGTCCAGCCAAAGGTGTGCTTACCGGTTTAGCATCCTGCATATTGAACCGTTTCAACACCTTGTCCACATAATCTTCTTGAGACAATACCAACCTATGATTTTCTCTGTCTCTCTTAATGCTCATGCCAAGGATTTTCTTAGCTGCTCCCAAATCCTTCATAGCAAACGTTTGAGCTAATTTCAACTTAAGCTCTGAGATATCCTGCATGTGAGACCCTACAACCAGCATGTCATCTACATACAACAATAGAATAATATATCTACCGTTATCAAATCTCTTGAAATATACACAATGGTCGGATTGACACCTACTGTAGCCATGCTCAGTCATAAACTTGTCAAATTTTAAGTACCATTGCCTAGGAGCTTGCTTGAGGCCATACAAGATTTTCTTTAACCTGCACACAAACTTCTCCTTACCCTTGACCTCAAATCCTTCTGGCTGTTCCATGTATATTTCCTCATCCAAATCTCCATGAAGAAACGCTGTCTTAACATCTAGCTGCTCAAGATGCAAATCCTCAAAAGCAACCAAAGACAATATAACCCTTATAGAAGTCATCTTAACAATAGGAGAAAAAATCTCACCAAAGTCAATACCTGGTTTTTGTGCAAATCCTTTTACAACCAATCTGGCCTTATATCTCATCTGTCCATTCTCACCTTCTTTCAACTTGTAGGTCCATCTGTTCTTCAGTGTTCTCTTACCAGCTGGCAGTTCAACCAAATCCCATGTTTGGTTCTCTCGTAAGGACTCCATCCCCTCAACCATGCCACGCTCCCACTTACTCCTGGACTCCACCTGTAATGCTTCTTCAAAACTCTCTGGTTCTCCACCATCGGTTAGCAATAAATAATATAAGGAAGGAGAATATCTAATTGGAGGCTTACTTACCCTTTCAGACCTCCTGATGGGTGTCTTGGACTCATTCTCAACACGCTGTCCACCCAAATTTTCTGACAGTGACCGACCTCGGCCACCTGTAGACCTGTTATTGACCGACGCCGATTCTTCCTGGCCGACATCGATTCCTGGTCTGCCGATGTCGGTCTCTGTATGACCGACATCGGTTTCTGTACTGCCGACGCCGGTTCCTAACCTGCCGACGTCGGTCTCTGTGTTTTCCTATAAGTGATTATTTCTTTTTCCCACGAGCTCATTTTGGACCATAACTTCGTCCAATTCACCATTGCTCTGCCCAGATTGATCCAGCTTCCTTATCTGATCACTGTACATCACTCTTTCATTGAAAACAACATCATGGCTCCTAATTACCTTGTTAGTTCCTAGATTCCAAAATCTAAAACCAAAATCATCTGAGCCATAGCCAATAAACGTGCACCTCATAGACTTAGCATCAAGCTTCTTTCTATTTTCCTTGTCTATGTGCACAAAGGCTTCACAACCAAAAACTTTGAGATATGAGAGATCTACCTTTTTACCTGTCCATGCCTCTTCTGGAATTCCACCATCCAGAGCTGTAGAGGGTCCTCTGTTAATCAGGTATACTGCGGTGTCAACTGCTTCTGCCCAAAACTCTAAGGGCAACCCTGCATGCAATCTCATACATCTTGCATGCTCCATGATAGTTCTGTTCATCCTTTCAGCAATACCATTCTACTGAGGTGTCCTTGGAACCATCCTTTGCCTTTGGATTCCACGAGTGTAACAATACCAGTTAAACTTAAGACTGCAGAACTCACCGCCATTATCAGATCTCAAGCACTTTAATCTTCTGCCTGTTTCATTCTCAACCATGGCTTTCCAAATCTTAAAAGTCTCAAAAACATCAGATTTCTTTTTAATACAGTAGATCCATACCTTTCTTGTGGCGTCATCTATGAATGTAACATAGTACCGTGATCCGCCAATAGAGGCTACCTGAGCCGGTCCCCACACGTCTGTGTGAACAAGCTACAACTTTTGCCTTTTCTTAGTAGATCCAGTCTTGAGAAAACTAACCCTTTTCTGTTTTCCAAATACACAATGCTCACAAAATTCTAGATCCATACTTTTAAAATCTGAAAGCATACCTTTAGACTTAAGAATTGACATCCCCTTTTCACTCATGTGGCCAAGCCTTGAGTGCCACAATTTAGCATCCACATCTGAAGTAGATAAAACTGAAGGAGATTTGTTAGTAACACAATTACACAAATAGAGAGTACCTTCTCTCTTACCTCTGGCCATAACAAGTGCACCCTTGGTCACCTTCCAAGAATCTACTGTGAGAGTTACTGTACAACCCTCATCACCTAGCTTACCTGCAGAAATCAAATTTCTCTTCAAACTAGGAACATGCATCACATCTCTCAACACCCATGTGTTGCCATTCTGCATCTTCAGCTGCACTTTACCTTTGCCAATAATCTTACAAGGCTCATCATCCCCTAAGTACACTATTCCAAAATCTCCATGGATATAGTCACTGAAATATTCTCTGTTAGGGGTAGCATGGAAAGATGCACCAGAATCTAATACCCAAGATTCTATATTATTATGCAAAGAGAAAATAAGAGCATCCTATGCAATACCTGCAACCTTTGTCTCTTCCTTTCCTTCGTGCTGATTCTCCTCTTTAGGCTTTGACCAGCAATCTCTGCTTATGTGCCCCAACTTTCCACAGTTCCAGCATTGTGGCCTTTTGCCATTCCTGGATTTGGATCTGCCTTTTCCCTTAGACTTAGATCTTGATCTCCTCTTGCTCTTTTCTTTTTGCCTTCCCCTGCTCTCGAGATTTAAAGCGTTCCCAGATGTCTCTTCTGTGCTTTTCCTGCGAATTTCCTCATTCAAGATAACACTAACCACATCCTCTACTTTTAAAATATTCGAAGCAGAAGCAGTATTAGAAACTGCCATTACCAAGCCATGCCAGCTTTCGGGCAAAGAACATAATATTAAAAGAGCTTTTATTTCATCTTCAAATACAATATTGACAGAACTTAACTGATTAACAATACCATGGAAATCATTCAGGTGATTAGAAACAGATCCACCTTCTTGCATATGCAAATTAAATAACTGCTTCATTAGATATACCTTATTTGAAGCTGAGGGTTTTTCATACAGATTTGCTAACGTAGTCATTAACTCTATCGTAGTTTTTGCCTGTGACAAATTAGATATCACAGTGGAGGCCAGACTCAGTCTTATAGACCCTAGAGCCTTTCTGTCAAGAACTTCCCATTCTTCATCCTCCATGTCCTTGGGCTTCTTTGCTATCCCACCTAATGGTAAGTAAAGATCCTTCTGATACAGATAGTCCTCTATCTGCATTCTCCAGTGTTGATAGTTCTTTCCATTAAACTTTTCCATTCTCAACTTACTTTCTTCTGCCATTGCTTCTCCCACTCAAACAGAAATCCCTACAGAAACCCCTGTGAGCAACCTGTAATCCAAACACACTACACAGATCTGAACCACCTATTAGTGAGCCTGAGCTCTGATACCACTTATTGGGGATCAACCAACAATGGATTACACTTGTGAAAGCAATAAATGCAGAAATAAATCAGATAGATAAGTAACTGAAATGATAAATAGCACAGAATAAGAGATACAAGAAAACACCCTGAAAAGTTGTATTAAAACTCTTTACAATAGGAATACAATTGAAGAAACTTCATTCTTCCACACCTCTCTTAGATGCACACAAGATCTCTCACTAGATCTCTATTCCTCAAGAGCTCTCTCTCAAGTATAATCAAATCCAACAACCTGGATTGATGTAACTCAGTACTGTCCTTCAAACATTCACAATGTTCTACTCATACTATTCCACACTAAGCTAAGAAGATCTTTCCTACATATAGAAATAGGAAACTTGAGCATGCTCTTACAACAAACAGTTAAGCCTCTTGAACAAGGGCTCTAAAAATAATATTGCTAACAATAGAGACGCGAGCTTAAGTCTACAACTCAAACTCATCATGCAAACACTCGCTTCTGTCCTCGGAAATCACTTTTTGGACACACAGGTAACCGACGTCAGTTCCTGCCTGTTCGCCTGTGACCATCGCCGACCGACCATACTGCCGACGTCGGTGCCTCTGTAACTGCAACTGACCGATGTCAGTCGCTCCTGACCGATGCTGGTGTCTGTGTAGACCCAAACCTGTTTGAGTATGCTCCTTGGTGAAGCTTTTAGCTCCACACCCTAACAAAATGCAACCAACGTCAACAGGAGTCGGCCGACGTCTGTCACCTCCAGGTAGATAGGGACTGACATCAGTCACCTATGTGGTTCCCAAATTGTCGATTGCATGAACATTTTGTTAATGAACTGAGTGTTTGCATGTTAAGAGCCAATTATAGTCTTGAGTTGCGGATCTAATTATTGTAATTAGGTGTCTAATTATTGTTTGCATGAGATCTATATAATAGACTCATGGGTTGTATTATAATTTGTGCTAGTTGAGTTGAGCAAAGTTAGCTCCTTCTGTGTGTGAAGAGAGCAAGGGTGTTCCTCCTAGTTCCACAGGGGTGCTGAGTGTGTATGATTAGGTTGGTCTGCAGGTGTGCTAGATCAGGGAGAAAATCCATTGGGGTACTAGTTTAGAGAATCATAAGGACTTGGTGAGGCAAGGACAAGGGTTCTTCAGGGTGTAGAGAGATACACATGGTAATAGGTGTGTGTGCGAGGTCAAAGGAGATCTATAGGTGGTAGCAGGATCAAAGGTGACAGCAACACATCAGAGAGCAAAGAGGAAGGCAAGGTAGTTCCTTCCATAAGTAAGATCATTTGAGTTGCAGGTTGTTGCAAGTTTATGGGAGATCTACTTGGAGTATGTTGAGTACTTGGAGTGCGTAGAGCACTTGTGGAGTGCGTGGAGCACTTTTGTACTGGCAGTAGTGATACTGACTGGTTGGAGGTGAACACCAACTCTGTGTTTGAATTGAGTGTTGGGACCGTAATTGAGAGATAACTCTTAAAGGTGAATTACTGTACACTTGAGGTGTGGGAAGCCTCTGTAAGGTGAAAAAGAATTGTGGCATCTTCTTGGTTGTAATTATTTTCTGGAAGAGTATTAATACAATTGTGTATTGTCTCTCATATTCTATATTATTTTGAAATTCTAGTTACTTGTTGCTTCTGGTTAATTCCGCATATTCATTTGCTTGTATATGGTAATCAATGGTGCTTCCTTGGGTTCCTAATAGTTGGTATCAGAGCTAAGGTTATAGGGAGCAGGTTTTGTGTTTGGTTATAGGTCACTCTTAGGGGTTTGTGATTGAGTGGGAGTATAGCAATGGCAGAAGAAAGTAAGCTAAGAATGGAGAAATTGAAAAGCAAAAATGGTCAATTATGGTGTTATGAAAAGAAAGAGCAAGTAAAGAAATATTGTTGGTTGGTAGAAGATCAGCATGAAGGAACTGAAGAAGCAGATGTTACAGGTGTTGTTGCACAGGATGCTCTGGGATGTTTCTTGGATAAAGTAGAATTTTGTTTTATAGATTATGTTGCCTCTTTCCATGCAGTTTGAAATAGATTATTTTTCCATATTAAGGTCTTTGGAGACTTTGGACAGATTTATTTAGGGGCTAGTGTGCCTTGCCAAAGAATTGGTAAAGGGGAAGTGAAGCTGAAATTGCAGGTGGCCAACACATGGGTGTTGAAAGAGGTCATGCAGGTCCCAGTTCTGAAGATAAGGCTAATTGCTTCAGGAAAGTTGGGTGATGAGAGATGCACAAGAACTCTCATAGCGGATACACTTGAATTAGCGTGTGATAAGAAAGTAGGTACTCTTTATCTACTTGCTTGTATTACTGATTCTTCTTTTGTTGCAAAGACGTGGCTTTGTAGGCTTGGTCACATGAGCAAGAAAGAGATGCATGTTCTTAAGCAGAAGATAGATGTGTTTGATAGACTTAAGAATTGGAAAGCCTTGGTGTTTCTGGAGGAGATAACAGACAGAGATCAGTGGATGGGGTTGGATACCTCTGAGCAGGGTGGTTTGGATAGGGTTTTGATCCATGGAGATCTCACGGGTAAAAAGTCATCACTCATAGGAGAACACAGTTACCAGCATCAGTCAAGGGGAATCGACATCGAACAGACAGGTGTCGATGTCAGTCATATGTAGACTAGAGCTGGTGGTGTCAGGGAAAGTGGCTGCCAGTGTCAGTCAGAGAATCGACGTCGGTGACTAGGTAAGACTGAGGTTAGTCATAAAACCAACATCAACAAAAAGGATAGTCACATGGGAACCAATGTCGATCAGATGTAGATTGTGTGGTGACCGAGGTCGGTCACTATAACAGATTTTGGGTAGACAGCGTGCTATCAAGGAGTCTCAAACACCCATATGGAGGACTAAAAGTGGTAAGTAAGCCTCAAATTCATTGTTCCTCTTCTTTATACTCATTTCTCACTGTAGAGTAGGAAGGATCCAAAAAATAGTGGGAGCATGGCATGATTAGGATGCAAAACCAAATGGAAGACTTGGTAGGGTTGCCAGCCAGAAGAAAGCACTGAAAGATGAATAGATTCCTTGGTTAAAGAATAGAGAGAATGGACATGTGAGATGGAAGGCCAGGTCATATGGTCTTGTGGAAGCTCCAGGACAGTGGTATAGGTTTGATAAGTGGATGACAAAGCATGGCTTTAGTCAATGTCATTGTAACTACTATGGTTTCTTTACCAGGTGGATGATGAGTCGCGACATCATCCTATTACTGTATGTTGTGTGTTTGCTTGATGCAGGGTTACACATGCAGGGTTTTACTAAACTAAAGGTAAAGTTAGTTCAGTGGTGTGTCATGAGGAATTTGGGAGCGAAATTCTTTGGCACAAGTGTGTTTTAAAGACATGGAAGATCACAGGTTGATTTTGTCTCTGAATGATTATGCAAACACGTTGATGGGTTGGACAGTTCTATGAACAGTGTCCTGATTCACATGATGAGGTTAAGTGCATGCATACTAGACTTGGGTTGCCCATGCAGTGGGAGCTGTCAGAAAGTTTGGAGCTGATCCAGGAAAGAAGCACTGGAGGGCAGTTTAGTGGATTTTTAGGTGTCTGAGAGGGATTAGCAGGAGGTTAACATGTGATGCAGGGTAAAGTTATTTTCTACATGTGTTTGTAGATGCAGATGTGGCAGGTTACTTAGATGATAGGAGGTGCACCACAAGTTTTGTGGTGGTTGGTCTTCAAGGTTGAGCTTGAAGAGGGATACAAGCCAGGATACAGATTAGATGGGGTACAGGTACAGGTATAGTGCAGCTATTTATCTTCAAGTGGGATATTGTTAGGTTATGGAGCTAAAAGATTCATTGATGCAAATAGGGAAGGAGGTTATTGAGAGGTTGCTGAGTGTCACAGTCACTGGTGTCGATTAGGCCGATCGACGTCGACCAATGGTGGATAGGAATGCAACCGACATCGGTAGGAGTCAACCAACATCGGTCACCTTTAGGTAGATAGGGACCGATGTCAGTCACCTATGCGGTTCTGAAACTATCAGTTCCATGAATAATTTGTTAATGAATTGAGTGTTTGCATGTTAAGAGCCAATTATAGTCTTGAGCTACAGATCTAATTATTGTAATTAGGTGTCTAATTATTGTTTGCATGAGATCTATATAATAGAATCATGGACTATATTGTAATTTGTGCTAGTTGAGTTGAGCAAAGTTAGCTCCTTTTGTGTGTGAAGAGAGCAAGGGTGTTCCTCTTAGTTCTACAGGGGTGTCGAGTGTGTATGATCAAGTTGGTCTGCAGGTGTGCTAGATTAGGGAGAAGATCCACCGGGGTACTAGTTTGGAGAATCATAAGGACTTGGTGAGGCAAGGACAAGGGTTCTTCAAGGTGTAGAGAGATCTACATGGTAATAGGTGTGTGTGCAAGGTCAAAGGAGATCTACAGGTGGCAGCAGGATTAAAGGTGACAGTAACACATCTGAGAGCAAAGAGGAAGGCAAGGTAATTCTTTCCATAAGTAAGATCATTTGAGTTTCAAGTTGTTGCAAGTTCATGGGAGATCTACTTGGAGTACGTTGAGTACTTAGAGTGCATGGAGCACTTGTGGAGTGCATGGAGCACTTGTGTACTGACAATAGTGATATTGACTGGTTGGAGGTGAACACCAACTCTATGTTTGAGTTGAGTGTTGGGACCGTAATTGAGAGAGAACTCTTAAAGGTGAATTACTGTACACTTGAGGTTTGGGAAGCCTCTGTAAGGTGAAGAAGAAATGTGGCATCTTCTTAGTTGTAATTCTTTTCTGGAAGAGTATTAATACAATTGTGTATTGTCTCTCATATTTTGTGTTATTTCTGAATTCTAGTTACTTGTTGCTTTTGGTTAATTCCACATATTCAGTTGCTTGTATATGGTAATCAATGGTGCTTCCTTGGGTTCCTAAAAGTTGGTATCAGAGCTAAGGTTATAGGGAGTAGGTTTTGTGTTTGGTTATAGGTCACTCTCAGGGGTTTCTAATTAAGTGGGAGTATAGCAACGACAGAAGAAAGTAAGCTAAGAATGGAGGAATTGAAAAGCACGAATGGTCAATTACGATGTTATAAAAAGAAAGAGCAGTTAAATAAATATTGTTGATTGGTAGAAGATCAGCATGAAGGAACTAAAGAAGTAGATGTTGTATGTGTTGTTGCACAGGATGCTCTGGGATGTTCCTTGGATAAAGTGAAATCTTGTTTTATAGATTCTATTGCCTCTTTTCATGCAGTCTGAAATAGAGTATTTTTCCATGTTAAGGTCTTTGGAGACTTTGGAAAGATTTATTTAGGGGCTGGTATACCTTGCCAAAGAATTGGCAAAGGGGAAGTGAAGCTAAAATTGCAGGCGGCCAACACATGGGTGTTGAAGGAGGTCATGCAGGTCCCAATTCTGAAGATAAGGCTAATTGCTTCAGAAAAGTTGGGTGATGAGAGATGCACAAGAACTCTCACAGTGGATACACTTGAATTAGCATGTGGTAAGAAAGTAGGTACTCTTTATCTACTTGCTTGTATTATTGATAGGCGTGGCTTTATAGGCTTGGTCACATGAGCGAGAAGGAGATGCATGTTCTTAAGTGGAAGACAGATGTGTTTGACAGACTTAAGAACTGGAAAGCCTTGATGTTTTTAGAGGAGATGACGGATAGAGATCAGCGGATGGGGCTGGATACCTCTGAGTAGGGTGGTTTGGACAGGGTTTTGATCCATGGAGAGCTCACGGGTAAAAATTCATCACTCATAGGCGAACACAGTTATCAGCGTCGATTAAGGGGAACTGGCATCCAACAGACAGGTGTTGATGTTAGTCATGTGCAGACCAGAGCCAGTGGTGTTAGGTAGGGTGGCTTCTGATGTCAGTTAGAGAACCGATGTTGGTGACTAGGTAAGACTGATGTTAGTCATAAAATTGGCATCGGTAAAAAGGATAGTTGCATGGGAACTGACGTCAGTTGGATGCAGATTGTGTGGTGACTAAGGTCAGTCACTGTAACAGATTTTGGGCAGATAGCGTGCTGTCAATGAGTCTCAAATGCCCATATGGAGGACTGAAAGTGGTAAGTAAGCCTCAAATTCATTGTTCCTCTTCTTTATACTCGTTGCTCACTGTAGAGTAGGAAGGATCCAAGAAACAGTGGGAGCATGGCATGATTAGGATGCAGAACCAAATGGGAGATTTAGTAGGGTTGCCAGCCGAAAGAAAGCACTGAAAGATGAATGGATTCCTTGGTTAAAGAATAGAGAGAATAGACACGTGAGATGGAAGGCTAGGTCATATGGTCTTGTGGAAGCTCCAAGACAGTGGTACAGGTTTGACAGGTGGATGACAAAGCATGGCTTTAGTCAATGTCATTGTAACTATTATGGTTTCTTTACTAGGTAGATGATGAGTCGCGACATCATCCTATTACTGTATGTTGTGTGTTTGCTTGATGCAGGGTTACACATGCAAGGTTTTGTTGAACTAAAGGTAAAGTTAGTTCAGTGGTGTGTCATGAGGAATTTGGGAGTGAAATTCTTTGGCACAAGTGTGTTTTAGAGACATGGAAGATCACAGGTTGATTTTATCTCTAGATGATTGTGCAAAGCCGGTTAGCACACTGATGGGTTGGACAGTTCTATGAACAATGTCTTGATTCACTTGATGAGGTTAAGTACATGCATACTGGACCTGGGTTGCCCACGTAGTGGGAGCTATCAGAAAGTTTGGAGCCACTCTGGGAAAGAAGCACTGGAGGGCAGTTCAGTGGATTCTCAGGGGTCTGAGAGGGACTAGCAGTTGGTTAACATGCGATGTAGGGTCAATTTATTTTCTACATGTGTTTATAAATGTGGATGCGGTAGATTACATGGATGACAGGAGGTGCACCACAGGTTTTGTGGTAGTTGGTCTTCAAGGTTGAGCTTGAAGAGGGATACAAGCCAGGATATAAATTAGATGGGGTACAGGTATAGGTACAGTGTAGCTATTTATCTCCAAGTGGGAGATTGTTAGGTTGTGGAGCTAAAAGCTTCACTGATGCAAACAGGGAAGGAGGTTGCTGAGAGGTTGCTGAGTGTCACAGTCATCGATGTCGGTTAGGCTGACTGATGTTGGCCAGTGGTGGACAAGAATGCAACTGACGTCGGTAGGAGTCAGCCGACATCAATCACCTCTAGGTAGACAAGGACTGATGTCAGTCACTTGTGTGGTTCTGAAACTGTCAGTTGCACAAACAATTTTTTAAAGAACTGAGTGTTTGCATGTTAAGAGCCAATTATAGTCTTGAGCTATGGATCTAATTATTGTAATTAGGTGTCTAATTATTGTTTGCATGAGATCTATATAATAAACTCATGGGCTATATTGTAATTTGTGCTAGTTGAGTTGAGCAAAGTTAGCTCCTTCTGTGTGTGAAGAGAGTAAGGGTGTTCCTCCTAGTTTCACAGGGGTGCCAAGTGTGTATGATCAGGTTGGTCTTTAGGTGTGCTAGATCAGGGAGAAGATCCACTGGGGTACTAGTTTGGAGAATCATAAGGACTTGGTGAGGCAAGGACAAGGGTTCTTCAAGGTGTAGAGAGATCTACATGGTAATAGGTGTGTGTGTGAGGTCAAAGGAGATTTGCAAGTGGCAGTAGGATCAAAGGTGACAGCAACACATCAGAGAGCAAAGAGGAAGGCAAGGTAATTCTTTCCATAAGTAAGATCATTTTAGTTGCAGGTTGTTGCAAGTTCATGGGAGATCTACTTGGAGTATGTTGAGTACTTGGAGTGCGTGGAACACTTGTGGAGTGCGTGGAGCACTTGTGGAGTGCGTGGAGCACTTGTGTACTGGCAGTAGTGATACTGACTGGTTGGAGGTGAACACCAACTTTGTGTTTGAGTTGAGTGTTGGGACCGTAATTGAGAGAGAACTCTTGAAGGTGAATTAATGTACACTTGAGGTGTGGGAAGCCTCTGTAAGGTGAAGAAGAACTGTGGCATCTTCTTGGTTGTAATTCTTTTCTGGAAGAGTATTAATACAATTGTGTATTGTCTCTCATATTTTGTGTTATTTATGAATTCTAGTTACTTGTTGCTTCTGGTTAATTCCACATATTCAGTTGCTTGTATATGGTAATCAATGGTGCTTCCTTGGGTTCCTAACAGTTGGTATCAGAGCTAAGGTTGTAGGGAGCAGGTTTTGTGTTTGGTTACAGGTCACTCTCAGGGGTTTTTGATTGAGTGGGAGTATAGCAACGGTAGAAGAAAGTAAGCTAAGAATAGAGGAATTGAAAAGCACGAATGGTCAATTACGGTGTTATGGAAAGAAAAAGTAGGTAAAGAAATATTGTTGGTTGGTCGAAGATCAGCATGAAGGAACTGAAGAAGTAGATGTTGCAGGTGTTGTTACACAGGATGCTATGGGATGTTCCTTAGATAAAGTAGAATCTTGTTTTATAGATTCTGTTGCCTCTTTCCATGTAGTCTGAAATAGAGTATTTTTCCATGTTAAGGTCTTTGGAGACTTTGGAAAGATTTATTTAGGGGCTGGTGTGCCTTACCAAAGAATTGGCAAAGGGGAAGTGAAGCTGAAATTGTAGGCGGCCAAGACGTGGGTGTTGAAGGAGGTCATGCAGGTCCCGATTCTGAAGATAAGGCTAATTGCTTTAGGAAAGTTGGGTGATGAGAGATGCACAAGAACTCTCACAGTGGATACACTTGAATTAGCATGTGGTAATAAAGTAGGTACTCTTTATCTACTTGCTTGTATTACTGATTCTTCTTCTGTTGCGAAGACGTGGCTTTGTAGCCTTGGTCACATGAGCAAGAAGGAGATGTATGTTCTTAAGCAGAAGATAGATGTGTTTGATAGACTTAAGAACTGAAAAGCCTTGGTGTTTCTGGAGGAGATGATGGATAGAGATCAGCTGATGGGGTTAGATACCTCTGAGAAGGGTGGTTTGGATAGGGTTTTGATCCATGGAGAGCTTGTGGGTAAAAAGTCATCACTCACAGGTGAACGCAGTTACCGATGTCAGTCAAGGGGAACTGGCATCAAACATATAGGTGCTGATGTCGGTCATGTGTAGACCATAGCCGATGGTGTCAGGCACGGTGGCTGCTGGCATCAGTTAGAGAATTAATGTCAGTGACCAAGTAAGACCAACATCGGTCATAAAACTGGCATTGGCAGAAAGAACAGTCGCATGGGAACCAACGTCGATCGGATGTAGATTGTGTGGTGACCAAGGTCGGTCACTGTAAAGGATTTTGAGTAGACAGTGTGTTGTCAAGGAGTCTCAAACGCCCATATGGAGGACTGAAAGTGGTAAGTAAGCCTCAAATTCATTATTCCTCTTCTTTATACTCATTGCTCACTGCAGAGTAGGAAGGATCCAAGAAACAGTGGGAACATGGCATGATTAGGATGCAGAACCAAATGAGAGATTTGGTAGGGTTGCTAGCCAGAAGAAAGCACTGAAAGAAGAATGGATTCCTTGGTTAAAGAATAGAGAGAATGGACACGTGAGATAGAAGGCCAGGTCATATGGTCTTATGGAAGCTCTAGGACAGTGGTACAAGTTTGACAGGTGGATGACAAAGCATGGCTTTAGTCAATGTCATTGTAACTATTGTGGTTTCTTTACCAGGTGGATGATGAGTCACGACATCATCCTGTTACTATATGTTGTGTGTTTGCTTGATGTAGGGTTACACATGGAGGGTTTTGCTAAACTAAAGGTAAAGTTAGTTTAGTGGTGTGTCATGAGGAATTTGGAAGTGAAATTCTTTGGCACAAGTGTGTTCTAGAGACATGGAAGATCATAGGTTGATTTTGTCTCTGGATGATTGTGCAAAGCTTGTTAGCATGTTGATGGGTTGGACAGTTCTATGAATAATGTCATGATTCACATGATGAGTTTAAGTACATGCGTACTGGACTTGGGTTGCCCACGTAGTGGGAGCTATTAGAAAGTTTGGAGCCAATTTGGGAAAGAAGCACTAAAGGGAAGTTCAATGGATTCTCAGGTGTCTGAGAGGGACTAGCAGTAGGTTAACATGTGTTGCAGGGTCAAGTTCTTTTCTACATGTGTTTGTAGATGCAGATGCGGTAGGTTACTTGGATGACAGGAGGTGCACCACAGGTTTTGTGGTGGTTGGTCTTCAAGGTTAAGCTTGAAGAGGGATACAAGCCAGGATATAGATTAGATGGGGTACAAGTACAGGTACAGTGTAGGTATTTATCTCCAAGTGGGAGATTGTTAGGTTATGGAGCTAAAAGCTTCACTGATGCAAATAAAGAAGGAGGTTGCTGAGAGGTTGTTGAGTGTCATAGTCATCGGCGTCAGTTAGGCCGACTGACGTCAGCCAGCGGTGGACAGGAATGCAACCAATGTCAGCAGGAGTCGATCGATGTCAGTCACCTCTAGGCAGACAGGGACTGACGTCGATCACCTGTGCAGTTTTAGAACTGTCAGTTGCATGAATAGTTTGTTAATGAATCGAGTGTTTGCATGTTAAGAGCCAATTATAGTCTTGAGCTATGGATTTAATTATTATAATTAGGTGTCTAATTATTGTTTACATGAGATCTATATAATAAACTCATGGGCTGTATTGTAATTTGTGCTAGTTGAGTTGAGCAAAGTTAGCTCCTTCTATGTGTGAAGAGAGTAAGGGTCTTCCTCCTAGTTCCACAAGGGTGTCGATTGTGTATGATCAAGTTGGTCTGCAGGTGTGCTAGATCAGGGAGAAGATCCATCGGGGTACTGGTTTGGAGAATCATAAGGACTTGGTGAGGCAAGGACAAGGCTTCTTTAGGGTGTAGAGAGATCTACATGGTAACAAGTGTGTGTGCAAGGTCAAAGGAGATCTGCAGGTGGCATCAAGATCAAAGGTGACAGCAACACATCAGAGAGCAAAGAGGAAGGCAAGGTAGTTCCTTCCATAAGTAAGATCATTTGAGTTGCAGGTTGTTGCAAGTTCATGGGAGATCTACTTGGAGTACGTTGAGTACTTGGAGTGTGTGGAGCACTTGTGGAGTACGTGGAGCACTTCTGTACTGGTAGTAGTGATACTGACTGGTTGGAGGTGAACACCAACTCTGTGTTTGAGTTGAGTGTTGGGACCGTAATTGAGAGAGAACTCTTGAAGGTGAATTACTGTATACTTGAGGTGTGGGAAGCCTCTATAAGGTGAAGAAGAACTGTGGCATCTTCTTGGTTGTAATTCTTTTCTGGAAGAGTATTAATACAATTATGTATTGTCTCTCATATCCTGTGTTATTTTTGAATTCTAGTTACTTGTTGCTTCTGGTTAATTTTGCATATTTAGTTACTTGTATATGGTAATCAATGGTGCTTCCTTGGGTTCCTAACAGTTGGTATTAGAGCTAAGGTTGCACAAAGTAGATTTTGTGTTTAGCTATAGTTCACTCTCAGGGGTTTTTGATTGAGTGGGAGTATAGCAACGGCAGAAGAAAGTAAGCTAAGAATGGAAGAATTGAAAAGCATGAATGGTTAATTATGATGTTATGGAAAGAAAGAGCAAGTAAAGAAATATTATTGGTTGGTAGAAGATCAGCATGAAGGAACTGAAGAAGTAGATGTTGTAGGTGTTGTTGCACAGGATGCTTTGGGATGTTCCTTGGATAAAGTAAAATCTTGTTTTATAGATTCTGTTACCTCTTTCTATGCAGTCCAAAATAGAGTATTTTTCCATGTTAAGGTCTTTGGAGAATTTGGAAAGATTTATTTAGGGGCTGGTGTGCCTTGCCAAAGAATTGGCAAAGGGGAAGTGAAGCTAAAATTGCAGGCGGCCAACACATGGGTGTTGAAGGAGGTCATGCAGGTCCCGATTCTAAAGATAAGGCTAATTTCTTCAAGAAAGTTGGGTGATGAGAGATGTACAAGAACTCTCACAGTGAATACACTTAAATTAGCATGTGGTAAGAAAGCAGGTACTCTTTATCTACTTGCTTGTATTACTGATTCTTCCTCTGTTGCAAAGATGTGGCTTTGTAGGCTTGGTCACATGAGCAAGAAGGAGATGCATGTTCTTAAGCGGAAGACAGATGTTTTTGATAGATTTAAGAACTGGAAAGCCTTAGTGTTTCTGGAGGAGATGACAGATAGAGATTAGTGGATGGGGTTGGATACCTCTGAGCAGGGTAGTTTAGACAGGGTTTTGATCCATGGAGAGCTTACGGGTAAAAAGTCATCACTCACAGGTGAACACAGTTACCGGCGTCAGTCAAGGGGAATCGGTGTCAAACATATAGGTGTCGATGTTGGTCATGTGCAGACTAGAGCCGATGGTGTCTGGCAGGGTGGCTGCAGACGTTGGTCAAATAACAAATGTCAGTGACCAGGTAATACTGACGTCGGTCATAAAACTGGCATTGGTAGAAAGGACAGTCGCATGAGAACCAATGTCGATCAGATGCAGATTGTGTGGTGACTAAGGTTGGTCACTGTAATGGATTTTGGGTGGACAACGTGCTATCAAGGAGTTTCAAATGCCCATATGGAGGACTAAAAGTGGTAAGTAAGCCTCAAATTCATTATTCCTCTTCTTTATACTCGTTGCTCACTATAGAGCAAGAAGGATCCAAGAAATAGTGGGAGCATGGCATGATTAAGATGTAGAACCAAACGAGAGATTTGGTAGAATTGCCAGCTAGAAGAAAGCACTAAAAGATGAATGGATTTTTTGGTTAAAGAATAGAGAGAATGGACACATGAGATGGAATGCCAGGTCATATGGTCTTGTGGAAGCTCTAGGATAGTGGTACAGGTTTGACAGGTGGATGACAAAGCATGGCTTTAGTCAATGTCATTGTAACTATTTTGGTTTCTTTACCAGGTGGATGATGATTCACGACATCATCCTATTACTGTATGTTGTGTGTTTTCTTGATGCAGGGCTACACATGCAGGGTTTTGCTAAACTAAAGGTAAATTTAGTTCAGTGGTGTGTCATGAGGAATTTGGGAGCAAAATTCTTTGGCACAAGTGTGTTCTAGAGACATGGAAGATCACAGGTTGATTTTGTCTTCGGATGATTGTGTGAAGCCGGTTAGCTCGCTGATGGGTTGGATAGTTCTATGAATAGTGTCATGATTCACATGATGAGGTTAAGTACATGCGTACTGGACCTGGGTTGCCCATGCAGTGGGAGCTATCAGAAAGTTTGGAGCCGATCTGGGAAAGAATCACTGGAGGGTAGTTCAGTGGATTCTCAGGTGTCTTAGAGGGACTAGCAGTAGGTTAACATGTGATGCAGGGTCAAGTTCTTTTCTACATGTGTTTGTAGATGTGAATGTGGCAGGTTACTTGGATGACAGGAGGTGCACCATAGGTTTTGTGGTGGTTGGTCTTCAAGGTTGAGCTTGAAGAGGGATACAAGCCAGGATACAAATTAGATGAGGTACAGGTATAGGTACAGTGTAGTTTTTTATCTCCAAGTGGGAGATTGTTAGGTTGTGGAGCTAAAAGCTTCACTGATGTAAATAGGGAAGGAGGTTGCTGAGAGGTTGTTGAGTGTCACAGTCACTGGTGTCGGTTAGGCTGACTGACGTCGGCTAGTGGTGGATAGGAATGCAACTAACGTCAGTAAGAGTTAGCCGATGTCAGTCACCTCCAGGCAAACAGGGACCAACGTTAGTCACCTGTATTATTACAGAACTATCAGTTGCATGAAAAGTTTTTTAATGAACTGAGTGTTTGCATGTTAAGAGCCAATTATAGTCTTGAGCTATGGATCTAATTATTATAATTAGGTGTCTAATTATTGTTTGCATGAGATCTATAGAATAGACTCATGGGCTGTATTGTAATTTGTGCTAGTTGAGTTGAGCAAAGTTAGCTCCTTCTGTGTGTGAAGAGAGCAAGGGTGTTCCTCCTAGTTCCATAGGGGTGTTGAGTGTGTATGATCAGGTTGGTCTGCATGTATGCTAGATCAGGGAGAAGATCCACTGGGGTACTGGTTTGGAGAATCATAAGGACTTGGTGAGGCAAGGACAAGGGTTCTTTAGGGTGTAGAGAGATATACATGGTAACAGGTGTGTGTGCGAGGTCAAAGGAGATCTGCAGGTGGCAGTAGGATCAAAGGTGACAGCAACACATCAGAGAGCAAAGAGAAAGGCAAGGTAGTTCCTTTCATAAGTAAGATCATTTGAGTTGCAGGTTGTTGCAAGTTCATGGGAGATCTACTTGGAGTACGTTGAGTACTTGGAGTGTGTGGAGCACTTGTGGAGTGCGTGGAGCACTTGTGTACTGGCAGTAGTGATACTGACTAGTTGGAGGTGAACACCAACTCTGTGTTTGAGTTGAGTGTTGGGACTGTAATTGAGAGAGAACTCTTGAAGGTGAATTACTGTACACTTGAGGTGTGGGAAGGCCCTGTAAGGTGAAGAAGAACTGTGGCATCTTCTTGGTTGTAATTTTTTTTTGGAAGAATATTAATACAATTGTGTATTGTCTCTCATATTCTGTGTTATTTTTGAATTGTAGTTAGTTGTTGCTTCTGGTTAATTCCACATATTTAGTTGCTTGTATATGGTAATCAATGGTGCTTCCTTGGGTTCCTAAAATTTTGGCTTGTGAGTGGGAGTTCATATCCTCCTCATGGGTTCTTTAGGGAAATTTTGACTTGGGAATTTGTCTCCTAGCATCATTTCAACCTCATTCTATGGTGAGGTATATAAATTGAGCTGGTGAATTTTTGAGAAGGTATTTTGAGTGGTTAAAATACTTTCATTAGCGACTATTGCCCTTAAAACATATGATCAACTTGAACATCACACTACAATGAGCAAGCAAAAGATATAGTTGTTATGAAAATGAAAATACCTTTTCACAACAACCTAATCTATGTAGATCCAATTGATGTGAGCATCTGTTTTTTTAGACACACTTGAGACCATCTAGATGTGTGAAAATTTAGTTTTACATTAGCCCCACTTACCACGAATATATTTTTAATGTAGGGAAAGTAGCCTAAAGTTCCATGTCATCATACAATCTCTTGAAAGAATAGGGGGTATAAAAACCCTACTTTTCATGTGCTTTTATATTTTGGATTAACAATTAAAATCCTCTCAAGAGCACGTATATAGATAGAATTTGATAGTATCATGCAACCTTATTAGTTTTAGGACTTTGGGCATTACACTTAGGTGTTTTCTCATTTTATCCTTTAATTGGTATTTTTTAGTCTAAACTATTTGAAAAATAAAACATTTAAAAAACCAAACACTTTGTTATACATCATTCTATTTGAATAAAGAGGCATTACATTGACCAAATTAAAATCACTTTTTGCCTTGTTTAAAACATAATTTAATACATTGTGTTTGTATTTTCTCAATAACATTGTCATGTTATCCATTTAATTATATACCATTTACCTACTTTTAAAAATCTTAGAGTCCTTTTTTATATAAATTCAAAATCTCACCTTTCTAAGCTCTAGGCCAAGGTGTTATAGGTTTACCGTTCGCATTTGGTTTGAGTAAACTTGGGTACAATTTATTATTTGGATTGAAGGTCATTATCTAGACTCATCATCCTTTTTAATCTCATTATGGACTTAGATTATCTTATGTTCACTCAAATTCTAAGTTCTTAGACCATTCTACATCCTATTACCATGTGGTAGTGTTGTGCTTCCCTTTTGGTTTTAGCTTTATACTTGGGAGATCTTGTGTTAATTCACATTTTTGAGCTTCTTGGTTCACATTTTTATCTTCCTAATCAGAAAGACCTTCTTCAAATTTTCTATTCATAACTCATCATAGTTTTATATATATTATGGTATTGATGTATCTTTGACCTAAGTTTGTTGTTCTAGCCTATGATTTAGGTTCCAAAGTTATCTTTCCCTCTTCTAATTTGATGATTTCAACCCACCAAAGTTCAGTAAATTCATAACCACTTTATTCTAATTATATGTTCATACTCCACTTCTTTTATTATAGTCTCATCTTACCTTGTCATTTATTTTAATAAATCCAAAACACACATTTTAACATTTGTAAAACGCATTTCACATCTTAGCAAATGAGGAAAACAACCTTCCAAGCATGATGCAAAGGTATAATCATAGTGGGGTATCTTATGGACCTAGTTATGAGGAAGAGCATTTTTATGATGGCTATGAGCACTCCATCGTGTTTGAGGATATCACCCTATTTGGGCCTAATTTGTAATTACTAAGCCAATCCATGTTGATTTTCATATGCCGACCCCATTCTCCTCCTTTGACCTACGTTATAAACCAAGATCGATTACTATTCTAGGTTATCTTCCTTTGACTTGCATTAGAAACCAAGCTCTAAAATTCCCAAAGGTTACCATTTTAGGTAATCCTCCATTAGCTTACATGAGCCACCAAACTCCATAACACTCAAAGGTTACCATTTTAGGTTATCCTCCTTTGGCTTGCATGAGCCACCAAACTTCGTAACATTCTAAGGCCACCATTCTAGGTTATCCTTATTTGGATTGAATGAGTGACAAACTCCATAGTGCCCAAGGGTCACTATTTCAGGCCCTCTTCTTTTGGCTTGCACTATCATTTAAACTTCACAATGCCCAATCAGTACCATTCTAGGCCCATTACCAATATTTATTGAACATATTATTGAAGAACTTTGATTTTACAAATTAGTCTTTGTTGATCCCTTCTTTGATAGTCTAATTTTTGGAGAGACCATTATTAAACCATGAATAATTATTTACCTTATATCAACTATTCTCCACTTTATAAAATCTAGGCTAGTCTTTGAGCCATAATAGAGCCAACTGGTACCTCTTCAAGAGCCATATTTTAAGGACCACAATGTGTTTAAAATTGATATTTTACAAATAATTATAAACCAAGGCCATGATGTTATTGTTTAACCACCCATTTATGATGAGTTAACTTATGATGAATCAGCTTTTGATCCTTTAACTATTGTCAAGGAGTCTCACTCTGATAAACTAGTCTTTGTTGAGTCCCATCTTTATGATTAGAATTGCCTTTGGGCAAATCATTATCTTAACCATTGTCTTATTTTTAAAGAGCCTCCCTTTGAAAATCTAGTCTTTGTGGATTTGTCTTTGGACCTTTTTCCCCTCATTGAGGGGTCTCACTTTGACAAGCCAGTATCTATGGAGTCACCCCTCAAGTTATTCCCTCTCTTTAAGGGGCTTCACCTAGACGAGACATTGTATGTTGAACCCTTCCTAGATGAATCTATTTTTACAAAACCCATTATGCCATCATAGGTCATTACTTATCTAATACCAAACATTTAACAATAAATATTTATAGCAACATCCACACCAGATGAAGAATCAACATTGAAGTTAGGTTCTATTTTTGAATCCATATCAGATTTAGCATCAAAATTAGAATCAACATCAGGCTTAACATTGGATTTAGCATCCTTTGAGTTAGAATCATCTTTAGAATCAGAATATAGTTATGGTTGTTACAACACTAGTTACACTTGCCTTATGGATCAATTTAAATATATTTGTGATATTCCTATGTTTTTTGAGGATGATTACTTCAACATCGACACAATTTATCCTAGTATCTTATATGAGGATTGTGTTTCCTTTCATCATTCCATTATCACCACCCAACATAGCCATTATATTTACATTCCACCTCCCACAAGCATCGATTGGGACCAATAGAATCACACTTTGTTAAATTCCATCCATGATGACATATTAGGTGCAGAATATCAGGGGGACAAATACCACATTCATATAGAATAAGAAAAATCTCCTAGTGAAACCTTTTCAAATATGCTAAGGGAAAATCAAAGTCCAAACTTAGCATCTTCTAGTGAAACCTTTTCTAAGGTGTTAGAAGAAAATCCAAATCAAAAGTCAACATTCCTTAGTGAAAACTTATTGAAGGTGCTATGGGATAATAAATATAACTTTATTAGTGAAAACCTCTTCAAGGTGCCAATTACTAGGCATAATAGTTCTTTATTGACTAATAATTTATAACATAATTAGATTGCAACAAATCTCAAGACTAAATAATAGGAAAATATGATGGTCCTATTGAGAGCATGTGAATAAGTCTTTGACCCTACCTCAACCAAAATTATGTCAAATACAAAATCATCAACATTGTGTGAAATTATTTCTATTCATTTGTTACCCAATCATTATACATTTCATTATGAACCAATATTCCATTTCTAGCTTATACCATTTATCATGTGCCTAATATTATTTACCATCCCTAGCCATACTTTCATTTATAGAGGATATAAATATATATTATATTGATGTTTGAAGGAAACAAAATCAATGACCAACATAGATCACAATAAAATTATTGGAGTCAAAATCTATAGCAGGTTCTTGATAGAATAGTTATTTAGAAGAGGTGTGGGCTATCAATTTACATAATTGACTATTCTAGTTGAATCATATTTTGATCAGGATGTGCATATCCACATCATAAATAATAATAGAAACATTTACCTTACCATTTACATTGTCATTGTTTCATACCCCATCATTTACCTTACCACTTGGGGGCAACCCTCTTACCATTATATCTAATTACAATACCATCATATTCTTTATGTAATACCCTATACCATTCCACCATACCTTTACTATTGACCAAAGATTTTTTTTAGTCTCCCTACCCAACCCTTTTGATCGTGGTTCCTTTGGTTCTCCCTACACCTTCTGTGAGGGAATTCCAATCTAGTTTCAGTAGTTTTAGAATTTTGTACTCAAATTATAGTCTATGAAAGCAATGTGATAGTGGATTAGGTAATATATATTTCATTTATGTTTGACTAGTGTTACTGATTATAATCACCTTTGGGCAAATCAATATTCCACCTTGTGTTACTAATTATAACCACCTATAGGCAAATTAGTAGAATATACCTATGTCATTATTTCATAATTATAACCACATATGGAAAAATTAGGAAAAACACTTTTTATCATGAATTATTGCATCACCTTGCCTTTGTTATTCTCATTTACCTTATTTTTTCCTTAATTCATTAACTTGTTATTATCTGGTCAGATCTCACTACCTTTTATGTTGGTGAAATCAGCCATGCTCGATTCACATTGAGGTCAGCTTAGTCCTCCTTTTCTATACACTCTCTCCATTCTTCAATCAAACTAAGCCCACACTCTTGCCACTTTGTGAGCATTTTCAAGTTTAAACATTCTCACCATTTTGTGAGCAATTTCCAAGTTTGAACACTTTCACCATTTTTCAAGCCATTTAAGTTTGAACACTCTCACTATTTTATGAGTTGGATAATTTAGTCTCTCATAATTCTCAATTGAGTTGAGATGCTTAGAAAATTCTAAAACATTTGTAAATGACCTATAAAATCCTAAAACCACACTATTTTTTCATGCACTCATCATTTTGCGAGGCCATATCCTTACTCTTCTATACTACAATCATGTTTTCTTATCATCACTTCTCTTATATCCCATTTATTTGGAGAACTACATTTAGCCTAAAGTTCATGTTGGTTCTTGCATTCATGGAACTATGTAGGCAACATCCACTTGTCTCATACATCTAGAGTCAGCTCGGCCACCCCTTTCCTTTCTTCTTTTTTCCCCATTTTGTTTTGTGTTGTTTCCCTACCATTTGGAGGCAAATTTGTATCTTTTGTTCTTATTTTGTTATGTCAGTATCATTATTTCTAGGATTAAGGGTTACCCTATCATCTAGCGTAACACCTCGATTACACTTACATGAAGCATTCACCTTTTTCTTTGCTTGTACTAACATTGTGACTAACTCTTGTTTGTGTGTGTTTATTTATTTTTATTATTGTTTTATTGTGATTTATTGTCTCTACATTTATTATTTTATTGATCATTCATTTATATTTTGTTGTCTTTATTATGTTTTCATTGATATTTTTTTTTTTTATTTTTTATTTTGTTATTTATTCATTTTTATTATTTTATTATTTATTCTTGGTGTTTTATTATTTTGGTATTTTGTGTTACTATTTTATCTTGTATTATATTATTTTATTCTTTTGAGTTCATATACATTTTATAACCACTTTTAGTCAAATTTTTAGTTAGGCTTGATTTCTTTAGAGTTGTATTTAACTTATTATTATTTTTGTTTTCCATGTACATCTAGTTAATGCACATGGATCTTGATTATTCATATCTTGATTTCATGTTGTTTAGTAAGGTGTTCTTGCTTTGATTTTATACATTCTTATTTATAATTAAATACTGATTGTTCATATCTTGATTTTTAGTTAGGTTACATTTTTATATTTGTTTTTGTTCTTATTGTTTTTATTTATTTATTTTTTAAATGTAAATAGTTATAACTTTGATATTGGTAGTTTTTATCATTATCCTTAGTTATAAATATTCACATTTGAACTGGTCAATCACAATCAAAATATAATGTCATTATAGGTCATTCATGTTTATGATGCATAATTTCATTTTGCTAAAGTAAACACCAAGTTATCCAAGTCCAAAATTAAATGTGGTGTTATACACCATGTTTAAAGGCACTATCCTACATATTCTATACCTAACATGATTTCACATCTGAACATTATTCTATCTTTCTTCTATTCTTCATCTCTCATTTCATTTTTTCCACTACTAAGAGAACTACATTGGCCTAATGTCCACCTAGACTATGTAGATAGTGCTTGGATACATGACATATCTTAAGTTACCTTAGCCACCCTCATTATCATAATCACCTCTTTCATTACTTTACACATCCTCATATGCCTATTTTTTGTGGATTCTTTAGTCATTAGATCATCACATCTACATTTGTGCCTGCTCACATTTAATCTATGCATTAGGTTATATCCTTGAGCTATGCTTGCCAATTTTCCCTATTGAGGCACAATATTTAGACCAATCACCAATATAATTAGCCCTAATGAGGAAAAATTAATTATTAGTGATCAAAATCATCCCTACTGGAGAAAAATCAATTTATCAACCAATCAAATCTGCTTTACTAGGGCACAATCATAATTCAGTGACCTCCTTTCTTTGGAGCAATGCTCTCATTTTTCTTCTAATTCCAAGATCTATAGATTTTTCCCTCATTATAGAAATTTAAAGTGTATAAATTGTCTCGAGATCGATCATTCCATAATACTAAAACTTTCACCCTCTTTTGGGTATGTCAAAGTGTGCCACTTCTATTTTTAGATTGCATTCTTCCCACTTCCCCCTGCCTTAGGGCCCATTCTATTCTATTCTATTTTTTATCATTTGGAATCAACACTTGCAAGCATTATCTCATATGAACATTCTCTCATCCATGGGTTAATTTCAATCTTTATCTATTTTTATATATTCCATCCTTTTTTAATCCTCACATACCCACTAGAGGGCACATCAAGGGTCATTTATTCAATCATTAGCTTCTAACTTCTTCTTAACAACTCTTTCATTCTCTAAAAAGACATTGCTTTGACTAAATGTCTTGTCATGCCTTCTCAAATAAGGTATAAATATATATATCCAAGTCCTATCACTATTGTGCTAAAATTATCAATCTAAGCAACATTCTGTGAAAATGCACAATTTAGGCCAAAATCACTAAAATGTGCTAAAAGGTTTAAACTTGTCACATATAGGTGTTGATTTAGGTTAATGTATCCTTGAATGGAGCAATGCATTTTATGTTATTATTATCTTTTCTCAAATCACTTTGATTGAAATTGTGACCACATAAAATAATGCTCTAGACCATTTAATTCTTCTAATTCAAAAGCACACATCATGTGCATGTGTTATTTCACATCCACAATACTCCAACTGGGGTATTATTCCATGTGTAACTAAAACCTCCTTCTAATCATACTCTAGTAAAATTAAAACTTTTTAAATTTAAATTTCAACTAGTTTGATTAAATGAACAACCAAATTTCCAAAGAATTGCATAAAATTAATCAAAGTCACTAAAAAAAATTAAATCATATCAAAAGTCTAAGTGAAAAATCCATGGAAGTTATTGAAAATATATTAATTAGAAATTCATTCCTAAAATATACATCATCCTATGATATCATCAATGGGGTGGAATCCATAAGACATTAGTGGAACAAATATCTGGATTAAGCCCTCCCATGCCTCATTAATTCCCTATTATTCTAAATATTAATGGGAATAGTTATGGCTTGTCCCTCCAAAATTGAATTGATTCATGGCCACACATTTTGATCTCAAGATGGATGGTCATGGTTGATTTTGATCATTTTTAGAAATATATAAATAATTTATCCAAGATTATGTATAGGTTCCTAAGTATTGGTTTCAACCTTGTCCTCTCTATTAATCACCTTAGGCTCTTGACCCTTCCTAGTATCCCTTTTACCTTGTTTTATTGATTGTATGGAAAATGTACAAGGAATTTGGGGAAAAAAATTATTTTTATCTAACCTATATTTATACCCACTTATGTACCAATTTTCATGGTCTAATTCCACTTTTAGACCCTCTTTCTAGCTACTAGCCTTCCCCAATTAGGCCTCCTCAAGCCTAAACACAACTCAGTTCATTAATGTTCATACTGGAGAGTCTAAAAAATAATTAAACCTTTTTATTCACTTCAATAAAATTAAAATTGATTATATTACAAATATTTGTGACTTTTTGATGGTTAGAATAGGAGATATGGAATAAACCCTAGTTTAGGGTATTTATAGCTCTATTTCAACCTGAGAGCAAACAAAAATCAATTGTGGACATTACAATGAATTTTTAAGCTATGTAAATAGTTAACCTAGTCTGTCTTGACCATATTCAAGTCTTCTAATCATTGGAGATCACTTAACAATCTAATGTCATGCTTACCATGTCCAAATGCACCTGACTATACCAAGAAAATACTAATCTACAAGTATGTGTTTTGTGAAAACAAGTTAGCATCTCATAACTTGATTCCAAGATTCCAATACATTCAAGATACATGTAAAATAATCAAAAATTTGTATTATATAAGTTTTAAATAGATTATATGAACCTTTCATACCTGTTACAAATTGATCAGCCTATGTATTAAAGGTATGCTACAGGAAAACAAGGTTTTTATACTAGTTTCCAAGAATCAAATAGTTGTATTGTCATTACCTCAAATATATATACTATTAAAGAATATAAAATAACTTTTAGACACATTTATAACATATTGTAAATTTAATCAATGAATCATTTCTTCATAAGAACCAACACATAGTTCATTCACAATGAATCTTTCAAGAAACATGGGTTAGTTTGTGTATACATCAAAACACCAGATGATTTTATTATTTTTATTTGTAAATATAATCTAAAAACATGATCAAAAATTCTTGAACAACATTTTTAACAATTATAAAATTCCTTTTAATTATCAATCTTAAATGACATAGTCTACTACCAAGCTAGACCACTTAAGAACAGGGGATCTGTGTATTGATCCTTCAACTCAGGGGTCTTTTTCTCCTTTCCTTAAAATATTTTATCTTCCAAAACATGCATTACCAATAATGGTTTACAAATGGAAATAAATATTTCAAACATCATATTTCAAAACATTAACTTACCAAATCATAGATCAATACCCATGAATAATGCATTACTAAGACTACTTTCACAAAACATCTTGATCACAGTCAACTTGTGTGATAATATGCAAGTAAAAATAGAGTTACAGGATTCATTAATAAAATTTCACATATTCATTCATTATTTTTTGGGTCTAATGCCCATTCTCCTTCAAATACAAATCAAAAATTAACTAAGAATCCCAAAATGACTTACTTTATATCAAAGGTAGCTACTCTAATTAATTCTTGCAAAACCTCCAATCCATTCTTAAAATTGCTTCCTATGAGCTTATGAATGAATTATGACTATAGGAATTTAATCACATGTTTAATGTCTTTTATCAACCCTAAAAACCTAACTCTAACATTAGACAAACATTCCTAGCTAAAAAACATCAAAACCCTCTCACAACTTTCCCTAAACATTCAAATACTCAAATAATAGTTTTGGTGGGAAATGTATTTTTGAATGTTTCAAATAACCTATCACCTCTAGAACATTAAAATAAGATCCAAAATATGAATCCAATAAACTTGTACACCTAAATCAAACCAAAAATATAATCTAACTAAGATGCCCCTGTATCATACTTCCAAGGGCAAAAGAAATTGAGCTCCAAGCTCAATGTGACTTGCTTGCTTTTCTTTCTCTTATTCCAATATCTTGAAGGTTTTTTTATCTTTCATTATTTTAGTTGGTCTTGTATACTTCACTACTTTGACTCCAAATTTTTCTTGTAACTCATACTCTAATTGTTCTTGGCTGATATCTACATTGTTGGGATGAAACTCTTCAATTTGTATGCTATTGTGGCTCTCATATGCATTGAGAGTTTGCTTCAACTATACCTCCTAATATTCATCTTATCCTTATTTATTCCCATGTTGATGCAACCACTCTTGTACTTGTTCTTATATCTCTACCTTTCCCTTATCCTTTACTTGTTCCAAACTTGATTCATTTCCTTCAATCTTCATCCCTTACCAAGATATTTATTTAATGGGCTGAGTTTTAGCTCCTTGAACCTGAGCATCTATCTTTTTCTTCAATTCCCAATCTTTTGTAATGGAAACATAATCCTTACCTACACTTGGATCATAGAATACCATATTAGAAATAAAATTTGGAGCCTTCATGGCTCTCTCTTATACTTTCTTGGATAGTTATTGTCCATATTCTTATCTTGCTTGGTGTCATTCCCAAGCCACTTCTTACCATCTTAGCTAAAATTTATATTACTATTTTGCTATCATATCTTTCATAGGCTTAGTTTCCCTTCTTGTTTTGGTTTTCTTCTTGCTTGAGCCCTCTCATAAGTGATATATCTTATTCTTTTTTAATATTAATTTATTTCTACCTCTTGATGACCTCTATTGTCACCTTGCATTATTTTTCATCCTCTCTTATGTCCATATTTGTGGACTCACAACTCTTCATACTAACCATCTCAAGATAACTTACCTTTTCTTCTTTCTTTGGTACCTTGACCAAACCCAAATTTTCTATGGCTTTATTCCAATACTATTTTGTTATTATAATCATTATCCTCTCATATTTTATTCCTTCTTCACTCTTCAATGGGATAAGAATGTGTATCTCTCCATGTGTCTTGATGGTTTATGTTTTAGCTTGACCATCATGAATATCCTACCTATCAAATTGTCATGGTCTTCCTAACAATAAATTACAAACATCTATGGGCATAATATCACATAATACTTTATATTTATATCCTCTTATATGGAATTCAACCTAGATTTACTCACTTAATAGGATTTGGTGTCCCTTATGAACCCATGAAACTTTGTATGGTTGTGTATGTGGCATTCTCTTTGAGCACAATTTCTGCACCATCTCTAAAGACACAATATTATTAGTGCTTTCTCCATCAATCACTAAATTACAAACCTTACCTTTTGCTTTGCATCTACTTTTGAATAATCTTCTTCTTTGAGTTGGCTCCTTGACTTTATTCATCTTATAAAATAATATTCTTATCATGAGTAAAGACTCACTTATTTCTTTTCTTCTTTCCTCATTCACTTATCTTATACTTTACTACTGCATACCTTTGTCAATATTTAATGGACACTTTGTTTCTCTATGTCTCTCTCTATGGAAATACCAACATTGTCCTTGAAACCTTTGTCTTAGTCTAATACTTATTTGACCTTCATCTCTTCTTAATCTTCCATCTACAAATGATATGATATGCCATGCATGGTGTTATACTCCCATGTCTTCTTTAACTGCTGCTACCTACATTTGTGGTCTTGTTTGAACCACCTCTTTATTTTCTCTTTCATTTATCCTTGTCTACAAAGGTTATACTTGACCTTGATAAATACCATTTCCTTCTTATTTCTTGATTACTACTATTTTATTTCTCTTTTTGAGAGCATCCTCAATAGCCTCCATCCTCATGACCAATGGGGCAATCAACTATGCCACTTGGTCTATCATATTCTTGACCAAATCTTCATCTTTGCTAACTCTCTCCATGGAACTCTATTCTTCATTTCCTATCCTACAACTAACCTCAAAACACATGGTGTTAATAATTTTCACAATCCACTAAGAATATTTTCTAAATCTAATACCAAAATGATTCATAGGTTCCTAAGTATTATTTTCAACCTTGTCCTCTATGTCAATCACCTTAGGCTTTGACCCTTCCTAGTATCCCTTTTACCCTATTTTATTTATTATATGGAAAAATTATAAGTAATTTAGAGAAACTAAAATTATTTTTAACTACCCTTTATGGATACCCACTTGTGTATCAATTTTCATGGTCTAATTCCACTTGTAGACCCTCTTTCTATTTATTAGCCTTCCCCAATTAGGCCTCCTCAAGCCTAAACATAACCTAGTTCACTAAAGTACATAATAGAGAGTATGTACAATAATGAAACATTTATATTAACTTAAATCATTTTAAAATTGATTATATTACAAAAATTTGTGACTTTTTGATGGTTAAAATAGGAGATATGGAATAAACCCTAGTTTAAGGTTTTTATAGCTCTATCTTAGCCCAAGAGTAAACAAAAATAAATTATGGAAATTGTAATGAATTTATAATATATTTAAATATTTAAAATATTCTATTTTGACCTTATTCAAGTCTTCCAATCATTGGACATCACTTAACAATCCACTATCATGGTTACCATGTCTAAATGTACCTGACTGTGCTAATAAAATTCTAATCTATAGGTTTGTGCTTTGTGAAAACAAGTTAGAATTTCACAACCTAATTCAAAGATTCCCATACATGAAATATACATGTAAAATACTCACCACTATGTCTTATATACGTTTTGAATAAATTATATGAACCTTTCATACCTATTACATATTGATCAGCTTATGCATTAAAGGTATGCTACAGGAAAAGAAGGGTTTTATACTAATTTCGAAGAATAAAATAGTTTTATTATAATTACCTCAAATGTATACACTCTTAAAAAATATCAAATAAATTTTAGGCACATTTATAACATCTTACAGATTGAATTAATGATCATTTCTTCATAAGAACCAACACATAATTCATTCACAATGAATCTTTTAGGAAACATGGGCTAGTTTATGTATACATCATAACACCAAATGATTTTATTATTTTTCCTTAAAACTATAATATAAAAACATGATAAAAAATTATTCAATAAATTTTTAAACAATTATCAAACTCTTTTTGATTATCAATCTTAAATGACATAGCCTACAACCAAGCCAAACCACTCAAGAACATGGGATATGTGTATTGATCCTTCAACTCGGGGGTATTTTTCTCCTTTCCTTAAAATATTTTCTCTTCCAAAACATGAATTACCAATCATTTTTTCCAAATGGATATAAATATTTCAAACATTAGACTACAAAACATCAACTTACCAAATCACACATCAATACCCATGAATAATGCATTACTGAGACTACTTTCACAAAACATCTTGATCACAGTCAACTTGTGTGATAATATGAAAGTAAAAATAGTGTTACATGCTTCATCAACAATATTTTACATCTTAATTCATTGTGTCTTGGGTCTAATTCCCATTCTCCTTTGAATACAAATAAAAAACTAATTCAGAATACCAAAATGACATGCTTTATATCAAAGGTAATTACTCTAACTGATTCTTGCAAAACCTCAAATCCATTGTTGAAGTTGATTCCTATAATCTTATGAATGGATTATGACTAGAGGAATTTAACCACATGTTTAATGTCTTTTATTAGACCCTATATACCTAACACTAACATTAGACAAACATTCCTAGCTATGAAACATCAAAACCCTTTCATGACTTTTCCCAAACATTCAAATATTCAAATAATAGTTTTGGTGGGAAATGTATTTTTGAATATTTAAAAAACCTAGGACCTCTATAACATAAAAATAATATCCAAAAAAGGAATCCAAGACACCTAAGCACCTCAAGAAAACCAAAAAATAGAATCTAACTAAGATGCCCCTGCATCACAAGAATACCATTTTTAAGATTCATTAATGCAAACTTATTATGTATAAATTACAATAGACAAGATTCACCTATTTTAAAAAATTGACAAATATTATGAGCCTAAGATATTGGTGCACTAGGAAATGATGGAGGAGCATGTTAATCTTCATTGACACAAACTTGAAGACCAAATCTATGGAAAATCACTCTCCTTGGATGCTCTTATAATGAGGTATGCTATTTGGAAGGTTTGATGGCATATTTGATGGCATATTCCTTTCTTAAATAGATCTTAGATTTCCTTAGCAACACCCCTTGAGGGAGTAGGCTTAGCACATTGTGTCCTCTATGCTTATTTTGGGTTTTTCTCTGCTAACACATAGACTAAATTGCTTTGTAATCTTAATCTATAACAATAATTAAATAAAAGTTAGTTATAACTTATTTTTTAACTATATCCAAAAATATTACTTTATAAACAAATCAAAACCACATCAAAATAGGGGGATAAATATTACAAATAGACTAAAAAATACACTCTTTGATGGTGAAGTAACTCACTTGTTTAGTGCATATATATGCAGGTTTCATGTTTAGTTTATAAACCAATCATTTGAAGTCTATCAGACCTAATATATTATGATGATTGTAGCTTTGTAGTCATATGAATAGAATCTCATGTACTTGACCTTACTAATGATGAATACAATGCTTTGCATGACATTTGTTGATCTCTTGGTTGTAAATAATTGTATTTTTGAAGATTGTACTAAAATATTATTTCTCAATAAAATTACTTCATATTTTTACTAAGACAACGCTTATTTAAAGACTCAAATTCAGTTCTATTTACTTTTCTTTTCTTTCTTAGATTTTGCCTTGTTGCAGTTTAATTTGTTTCATTTTAGATCAAAATTAGATACTTAAATCATTTTTTATCGTATGTTTTATTTTAGCTCTATTTCACTTTAGTTTATGAATACTTTCATTTTTCATTATTATATATCCTTTTGAGATCTATTTGTGGCTTTATTTTTAGTTATAATTATTCTATTTTTATTTTTAGATTAAAATTGTATTTTTATTTTCTTTCAAAATTCTTTTTTGTTTTAAGATGCTTTATTCTTATTCTATCATTAGATTAAATTAAGTGTTTCATTTTGGTTATATTCTATGATTAGATTACATTGTTAGAATATAAATTAAAGATATTAATATTAAATAGATATTGATTTTTTTGTTGAATAATTATATTTTGACATTTTTCATAATTATATTTTGATAGTTTTCTTAATTAGATTTTTAATCTTTAGTGTGATTTCTTAGATTAGTTTTTGATTTGATTATAAAATTTAATACTAGTTATGTTTTGTTAGATTAAGTTATACCTTACTTGTTTTTTATTTATTATTTTATATTATTCTTAAGATATTACTTGATAGTTTATTTTGTATCTTAGAAGTTAGTTCTTTCCTAATTAGATAAGTTGTTTTATTTGATTATTTATATTAGTCCTTGTTTTTGTCTCATTATTTAACTTCCATTTTCAGTAATTTTATCTATTATTTAGTTTGTATTTTGTATTTATATATACCTATTTTGAGATTAAATAAGATATTAAGAGATCATTAACTAGTTGATTAAACATAATTACAAATGATTAAAGATCTTTCCTTCAAGAGACTGTCTTGTTTACAAATTTTCTTTGATAAATGGTTAGAATACATAGTTTTAATTTGATTTATTTTATTTGATATTTAAGTGATATTTGATTTTTAAATAATAATTTTGGATTGTTCGATATTTTAATTAATATTTATTTCCCACATCATTTTAAAAACTCCTTATACGCATCTTTGGAATCAATTTTTTATCATTAGACCCTTACAATTAAACTAGTATAATTCAATCTTAACCTTGAAAATAGGTGAAAGGTTTGATGCATTGGTGTAAAATTTTTATTCATAACACCATACTCAACTTATAAGTATTGATATGGTTATAAATCACAAAGAATAGAGACCGCTAGCCCAGAATGAGGGAATTTGATACATTGATGTAGCATGGAAGGGATTTCATGTACTTCATGGATCTAAGGGCAACCAAGAATTAAATTATAGGTAAGTTCAATATTAATTAAATGGAAAAGGGTATTGTAAATGACAAGCCCAATAATGATAGAAAAACAAATAGTACTCGATGACTTTCTTTGCATTGACATAGGCTTTGATCATGATAGCGTCTAACTACATATATGCTATTGTATATCTTAAGTGTTGGATTGGCTTAAACAAATAAATATTTAGTCTTGAAAACTATGAGAACTTGATTAATTTTGTGGTGGAAAATGATGGCTTCAATAAATAGATTCTTATTATTTAAAGGACTAAGGGATGACATGTCACTTTGGTCGAATGTCAGCTATTAACCTGGAGGTAAATGCCCCACAAACACTTAGAATTGTGTAGGATCAATGTAATTTTGTGCCTTAAACTATTGGATAAGGTAATTTAATATTTTTCTATGAACTTAAGATGTACACAAGAGATCCATGATGAAAATCTATGTAAGTGTTTTACTTAATTATTCACTAATATTGTATTGATTCTCAATAGAAGGGTGAGATGATTTAGATTTAGAAGGTGTAGAGTATTGAATAGGATTGGAAGTGGAAGATGGTGAAGGGAATTATAGATTAACTCATGGATGTCTCACTAAAACTACATAATTTTAACTTGGGAGAGAATTACCTAAATTAGACAAAATGGCTAAAAGACCAAGAATATTAATTCGCAAAGGTCAAGGTGCAATATGCCATTTTAAATTGGTGGTGAATTACTTGAAGTTAAAGGTGTAGGTCCTAAAATATAAGGTCCAACACTTTGATGAGTTCTTGATGATGGACAAGGAGTGATCTTTGTTGAGTATTGTCATTAATGTCAAAAGTGCATATTGTGAAGGTGGATGTCAAAGATGACTAAGCCTAGTTAGAAGTGTGTGATGTGACAAGGTGCATTAAGAGACTATTTTCATGAGAGAGTGATTCCATGAGATAAATATAAATATATAACTTGAAGGCAACTAATGTCTTATGGTTGCATGAAGGTATAAGTCATTGATGTCAAAGTGCATATGAAGCCTAGTCATGACATGAAGAGGTATGTGCATGAAAATTAATGAACATAAGAATTTGAAGGTTGTATGGAATTTTTTTATCATGTATGTGAATAATTTAATCATTCATGAGATTTTTAGGGTGAGCCTATAGACCTTCAGACTAAACCTACACCTAAACCTCTCTTAGACCCTACTTAGCCTAATGAGGTATGAAGATCAGATTTCAAGGAAAGTATGAATATGTGTGCATGTAAATAGGTAAAATAAGTTTTTTTATTCATTTTAACAAAGTTTTATGTCTTTTTTTGAAGGAAATTTCATGAATCAGTGTTTTAGGCCTTATCAAGTTCACAGAATGAGGTCTGAAGACTTGAGAAGCACTTTTAGATGTTTGTTGGCATGCATAACCTATACATGATAATATGATCTATTAAGGAGAGATGTGTAAGGGTCATATATAATATATTTATTCATTATTTTTGGATTTAAGTGGAAGTCCTTTATGAACAATCATTAACACCAAAACTATGTTAAACCTCCCTAAAACCCTAATAAGGACCCAATGTGAAAGATATTTTTCAAAAAAGATTAGAGTGGATTAAAATTACAATAAAATATATTTTATTATGTATTAAAATCTCCTAAGTACCTCCATATGGTGGTGGTTAGTCAGATTAGAGAGAAAATACATAGATACATGCTTATTTGTCAAGAAGTTGTAGATCTCAAATGTTATGTTGGTAAATAAAATCAAATAGATGGTATAATAATATAGAGACTCATTTTACATGTAAATAATGATTTTAATATAGTTTATATCCTTCAATTTTTCTAATTTTTTCATCCAAGTTATCCAGTCATAGACATACCTAATAGTGTGAATAATAAAAAACCCAAGCAAATATGAAAAGATAGATTTAAGGGTATGATCATGATAAATTGATGAAAAAAAGTGAATGAATAATTTATTAATGAATTTTAAGTCATATTAATCCTTTTTATAATATTTTTAGGTCATTATACATGGTGAAAAATTTGCTCACAAAATGACATGTCTAGTTCAGATAAGACTATGTGATATAAGGTCAAGAAATTGGTCTGTAAGACTAATATTTTCCATTAAAATTTATGAATTGTATATCTAAGGATGTTATATAGGTATTATATGATAATTTAAATGCATAAATATTCATTAAAAATTTATACATAGGTGATGGAGGTCTATTTCACCATGACTAGTTTTTGAGGTAAATTGGCAGTTCTGAACGAGTGAGTTAAAGAGATGTTCTTGAGCCTTTATCTCCTGAGTGAAAGTTTCCCAAGAATTTAGTGATGACCCTAAGGTCATGAATAACCTATATAAATTTTTAAATTTTCAAATTTTATCATCTTAAATGTGTTTAAGCTTCATTTTTTCAAGATAGACTTTTAAGGTACATAGACCTAATAGGGCAGTTTGTCCTAAAAGAGCTTTCATGATATGAGCAAAGGATACAGGTCTAATAAATAATAAATGAGGTTATAATAGTTAATTGGTTAAATTTTTTAAATTTTTTTAGTTTTTCAATAAATTTATATGGGCCCAAGAAGATCAATATTTGTCATTAAGAGGATAAACCTAATGTAATTAGATCTCTGTGAGGCCTAAAAGATGAATAAGGCCTAATTGAGTTGTTGTAGACCAAAAGGAGATCAAAGTTGATTTGAATCATGTTAATAATATTTTATAAGACCTATTTTATGGATAAACTAAGATTTTAATGTGTGTGGCTGACCAAGTGGTGTGTGACCATGTGTCTAGTATATATACAAGGCAATTTATGCCTATTTAAAGTATGCAACATAAGAGAATAAAATATTGCATAGTTAAGCAGAAGGAGGTCTTGAAATTATAGTTATTTATGAAGGGTTTAAAGGATTATTCATTAATTGGTTTTTTAATTCTCTTCCTATTGGGTCCTTACATACATATGTTGAGTTAGAGGAAATATTTATCATGTACTTTATTTAGAATAAAGGACCCAGAGTTACATATGAGAGATTACCATCCCTACATCAAGGAAAGTCAGAGCTATTTTATAATTATATCTTATGATTTAAGACATATATGTATTATTTAATTTATAAAATAATATATTTAGAGATACAATACATATTTTATTGGGGTATCATTTTTCCTCTTAAGGAAAAGTTGTCATATGTTGAACATCTAAGTCATTTCAGAGTGTGGTTAAGGACTAGTTATTTGAAGGAGAAATAATTTGAAAGAAGAATGAGAAGAGGAAAACCATGGAGGTTTTTTAGAATGGGCCTATGTGATTCCATCATGAGATATAAAATTTTAATGATAATGTGAGCAATAAAGAATATTTGGACTTGTCCTCCTTGAGGTGTGATGTAGAGTTGGAAGAATTGATTGTGGGAATTTTTTTATTCCCTTGATATGTTTTAGATCTCATGATTATAAGTTTAGACATTAATTTTTAATGGATTCATTCAATTAAAACAATAAATTTCCTTGAAAACCATGTTTTATGAAATGTTATTTGGGTAGCTTTGGCTGAAATCCTTTAGGTTTCTTGCTTACCTTTCCCTCATTTTATGGCTAGATAATTTTGAGAATTTAATTTAAAACATATATTTTTTTTAAATATTAAATGAATGTTTTAATTTGGTAATTACCATGTGTTTTGGTCAATTCAAAATTTATATCTAAACCAATTCATAGGAAAACTATGTTTTATGTTGTCTGGAAGTGATTTGGCTATAAATTGGGGAGATGATCGAGACTAGCATTGGATTTCTCATGATGACTCAAGGTAACCTAGTGCATAGTTGTAAAATTATTTTAATGTTTTGTTTGTTTTAGTAATGTGAAAATTATGTTTAATCATATAAAATATAAAAAGTAATGACTTAAGCATGGCTAATAGCACCCAACTTATAGGTCCTCTTTCTTGCTCACTCAACCCTTCTCAGCTAGACTTTCATTGATTCCCAATCACTTTTGGCTTCCCAAACATAGATTTTTGAAACCAAATTAGCCCTATTAGACCTAGATCCATCCCCTCAAGTCTCATCCTCCTAATAAAATATCACCCAACTTGGATAGGAGCACCATAATTTAGTAATGTCATATTTTTGGCACTGTTGTCCAAGTTCACTTCAGCCTCAAACAATCAAATTTTCTTGATTCCTTATCTTTTCCCTTATCAACCTAATGAAATCTCATATAACCCATGATCATCAATTTACCTATAAAATTCCATTTAATATCCATTTAGAAGGGTTCGTACTCATTCATAGGAAAGAAGCAAGAATACAAGAAAAGCATACTCAAATGATCAATACTGGTATTGGATTTCTCATGATGACTCCAAGTAACCTAGTGCATAGTTGTAAAATTATTTTAATGTTTTGTTTGTTTTAGTAATGTGAAAATTATGTTTAATCATATAAAATGTAAAAATTAATGACTTAAGCATGGCTAATAGCACCCAACGTATAGGTCCTCTTTCTTGCTCACTCAACCCTTCTCAGCTAGACTTTCACTAATTCCCAATCACTCATGGCTTCCCAAACTTAGATTTTTGAAACCCAATTAGCCCTCTTAGACCTAGATCCATCCCCTCAAGTCTCATCCTCCTAATAAAATATCACCCAACTTGGATAGGAGCACCATAATTTAGAAATGTCATATTTTTGGCACTGTTGTCCAAGTTCACTTCAGCCTCAAACAATCAAATTTTCTTGATTCCTTATCTTTTCCCTTATCAACCTAATAAAATCTCATATAACCCATGATCATCAATTTACCTATAAAATTCCATTTAATATCCATTTAGAAGGGATGGTACTCATTCATAGGAAAGAATCTAGAATACAAGAAAAGAATACTCAAGCAATCTTCCTTATTCTCTACATACAAGCCTTCCAAGACCAATTCAATCCTATTAAAGAACTCATACCAGTCTTTAGTCGTCCAAAGTACATTCTAGTTTCACATCTAGTTGAATACATCACATAAATTCACCAAGAACTTCAAATAAGAGAACTACATTAATGTGATCCCTCTTCAGAGTATTGGTATGTAGGCAACATACCCACATACAAGGTGTGAAGTGTGTCTAACATATCCTTTACAAACTAACCCCTCCTCTCTTTCCCAAGTTTTATACTCAAGTTAAAGTACCAAGAATTCTTTAAGGTTTTGAAATTTTAATTATAAACACAACAAGCTCCACACAAACCTAGTCTTCAATATTTCAATATTAGGCTATCATAGGCCTATTGAATAGAACCTAGAAAAGCTAGACCACAAGGAAAACCACACCAAAAGTGGAAAATAGTGATATAAGTGGAAAATAGTGTCATAAATTGGACTATAACACCAATTAGTAGGGTTTCCTAAGTTTGGTGCTCTTATCTGATCTATAAACAAAGTTCTAGGTCCTATTTATGATAGTTTGCCATCCCTGCACAATAATTTCTAAACCCTGCCTTATCTGTTTTAGCCCAAAATAAGTTAAGTTTGATTTCTTTACACTTCTTAATATTTTTAGAAAAGGTAAAATACATATCTATTTACACAAATTATTAGGCTAATTGAGACACATTTATTTACTAATTTATATTTACTCAGACCTTTAGTTTCTAAGTAATTAAACACCTAATTCCCAAAAAGAATAAAACATTTGGTGAACTTGACTTACTTTGAATTTCTACATAAAAACCCTATAAACCCTAGGGATAATTATTTCTAATTTTTTTCAATTATTTCTTGATTTTTCCTAAATTAAAAAATTATAAAACTACAAATTAATTAAAATATTTTTCAATAAATTCACCCAAACCCTAGTTTACACATACTAGGTCCTATTTGCATATAAACACTTTCAAACTACTAGGAAAAATATATTGCTAATTTTAGAAATATTTTTATATTTTTTCTCATTTTTTTAAAATTAAAACTACAAATTTTCTATAAATTTTTCAAAATTACAACACTAATTTTGGAAAAAAATTATTAAAAACCCTAGTTACATCAAATACATTCTCAATTATTTTCAGTACTTTTTGCATCATTTTCTAAAAATTTAGTTGCATATCTAACTCAAAAAAATCAATTTCAAATTCAAAAGTTCATGGTATTTTGCAATAAATCTTTCTAAAAAATCCCTAGTTGTATATACTAGCTCCTTTTTACTTGTTGAGGTATCACCTTACATGTTTTGGAGTCTCATATCCTTTTCATGCATATTCCAGTTCCTTGTTTAGATTATATCAACTTAATCTTTTATACTATTATCCAATTTGTTTTCCTTATGCCACCTAAATTCCTTGCATATTTTCCGTCACAATGAAGTGCAAAACTTAGTGGCAATCCTCTTGAGTTCACTGATATTCCTACAACTCAACCATATACCATGGATAAACAACCAATTCAGGGTCCAAACATAGATTCTACACATCTAAATTACACCAATTTAAATAAGGATAATTTTGATAAAGAGCAATATGAAAATAACAATGATGATGTACACACCAATGCTCATGCTCCACCACATTGGACTACTGATCCAGTTCCCCCTATTATTGATAATAAAGTCATACTCAACAAAGATTTGGTTTTACAAAATTTTAAAGAAAGACTTAAGGAATATCCTAAAGATCATACACTAATTCTACAATCTATCATAGAAATAAAAAAGGCTAAGCAAGTTAAGTCTTTCAATCATTCAAAGGATCTAGTTTTAAATGACACTATAGGGGCAACTATGTCTCAACCACCCCTATAGCATTCCAACCTTCTTTTATGCACCAATTGTAGCTAGTCCATCCCTATCTCTTGATGTTGCAGCCCTTATGTAAAAGATAAGATCTCTTCAATCCAAGGTGAAACATCTTGAGCAAGGTACCACTAGACCTACACATGTATTGGATTCTTTTGCTTTATTGCATACACCATTGGTACATCACATTGCTTCTACACCCTTGCCATAAGGATTTTTTTAACCTAAGCTTACTCTTTATTATGGAAAGGGTGATCCAGAGACACATTTGAGTGTTTTTCATGTAGCATGTTTGGATTATTTACCTAATGACTAACTACTTACCAAAATTTTTCCATAGAGCCTAAAGGATTATATTTTACAATGGTTTTATAGTGTATTGAATTAGTCAGTCATGAAATTGAATCCTTTATTTGACATGTTCCTAACACATTTTAGTATCAACATTGGTGATAAGGTCTCATATACATAGATTGCACAATAGAAACAAAGGTCAAATGAGCCTCTTATGGATTATGTTCTTAGATACAAGACTACTCTTAATAAGTTAACTAGTCCCATGGTTGATCAAGAGCTACAAGACATCTTTAAATAGAGCCTTCTACTAGCACTGCATGAATCCATTATGTTCAAAATATTCTCTTCCTTTACCAAATTATGTAATACACTTAAGGGAAGAGAAGTCATGTTAATCTTAATAAGCAAACTCAAGTATTCAAGTACTCCAAACACAACAAACAAAAGTAATAAAAAAGTCCCATACATAGTTAAAATTAGTGACAATAAGAATCAGAATCAACCAATAGTCAATATAGCTTCAGAACCCCCTCAACCTGTGGTTTTATCAGTACCTCCTCAATGTGCATTTACCAATCTCCTAGTTTCTCCAGTTAGGGTTTTTTAGTAGTTATTGGAATGTAACATCATCACTCTCCCTCTAATCCAAGAATAAAATATATAAAATCCTCTTCCATAGGGATATGATTAGCATGCATTTTGAAATTTTCACAGGGCACCAAGCCACATAAAAAATAGATGCATCAGTTTTTGACATAAGATATAAGACTTGATAAATGATAATCTACTTGATCTAGGCACTTCAGTTGAGCCTCCAAAGACAAAGCCAACCCAAGATAAAGATTTGAAAATATGTTTAGATCCATTTCCATAAAATTCACTATAAGAGAAAGATGACACATTAGGTGTTCATCATACATACCATACACATCCTCCACTAGATACATACCAGGAATCTTTAGTTGAGGCACATCCTTTAAGGGATATGATAGGTGTGTATGAGTCCATAGTTCCCACCAAGCCTTTTAGATCAAGAGATTGTGGAGGATAATATAGGTTACAAGGCACTTTTTATTAGAGCACATATCTATAATCAACCTATTTATAGTGTACTCATTGATAATAGTTCTAGTCTTAATATGTGCAACTTCACACTACTACAACATTTGGGTTATTCAAAGTAGAATATCACCTTGACATACATAATTATTAATGGTTTTAGTGGGCATATGAGAATTTTATTGAGTGAGATAGTTCTTCCATTACAGGTTGGTCTTACACATGTGGCTACACCATTCACTATAGTTCCCAGTGTAGGAGTTTTTAACATACTACTTGGTCAACCATAGATTCAAAAAATCAAGGAATTACCTTCTATAGTTAATAGATATGTGAAGTTCATTCACAATAATTAGGTTATTATAGTCAGTAGAGTTATTTATGAGTCACCACTCCCCACTTCAGAGCCATCTACTAGCTTCTAGTCACTATATCCAATTCTTCCATCAGTTTTAGCTTCTCCTTCAACTTCTATTCTAGTTCCACTTTAGGTTCAGCCATAGTTACAACATCTATCATCAATACAGATGGTTCATACACCCCCATATCTTTAATGTTATCTATGGATTCTAGTGATAGTATTCACACCTAGAGTAGTTACACTGAGATCTCATATAACTACATAAAAATCAACTATTCATAGAGCTTCATCTGCTACTTTTAGATGGGTCCCTAAGAGCCCTATAGTTTCATCTAATTATTAGAGTTATAGGGGGACCCCACATTCACTTCCACTTCAAAGATCTCAGAGTAGTTACAATGTACACATATTTTGGCTTTATAATCTCAATCATAAACTCATGCCTCATGATCATGCATGATTCAGTTGTTCAACATAGGACACCAGGATAGGGGGTCTCACCTGAGACTCATTAGTTAGTATCATTTCTTCTTAGTTATTCCTATACATAGTTCAAATATTTTCAAAAAAAAAACAAAAACATTCAAAAAATTTCAAAAATGACAAAAATATTTTGATTGTATGCATCATCCATGCTTTATATCACTACTATCATGCTAGTACTTACATTTTCTATTTCATGCTATTTTATGTCAATTTTCTACATTACCATGCTTCACTTGATCTTCTTTGAGTGTGTGAAGTCACATCTAGATATTTTATTGATTCATTCTACCCATAGAGGGGGAATTCCTACTTCTACATTTGAGACATACATTGTTATACACACCCATTAGGGGCATCATCTATATGACTACACCATACAAGTTGTGTCATTTATACACCACACACTCTGAGTTACCATGCTGATGTACATTACTTTATAGCTTACATAGAATACTATATCGACATCTCACTAGTATATAGAACTTGTGTATTTCTTAGCATATACCTAGTCTTGTACTACACATGTTTTACATACTTTCACATTTGCTTTGATCAGTTAGATATGCTTGTCTCTTTCCAATTATTACATGCTTTCTTTGATTACTTAATGTATCTTGTGTGATTGCATTTTAAATTCCATCTTATCTCCTACTTGTGCCTTAGGACATTTACTAATGTCCTTTGATTCTTTTTCATGTGTGTGCCTTAGGACACTTACCAATGTCCTTTGTTTGTACTCCTATATATGTCTATGGCATGTGTGCCAATTTTTCTTATTTTAATTTTATGTGTATAAGGTATTTAAACATGCCTTCCATGCTTATTTCTAGTTTGAGTGACATATACCCATGTCCCTTGTTTGCATGGCCCCTTGGCCCATCTAGTATGCTTCTTATTTCTTGCATGTTGCTTGTATTCTTGTTTCTTATCAAATGTGTGAAATGACATGATCCATATCATGCATTTTATTTTATTTTTTGGATTCCATGATGGACATCATGCTCTATCCCTCCAACTAACAACTAACAATTAACATTTCCAATTCCATTCTAGTACTTTGCACATGCTTTCACATTGTTATATGTATCTAGGCATACCCTTGTTGATATAAAAATATCTCATTATAAAAAATTTATATATCTTGAAACATATTATCAAACATCAAATTTTATATCATATATATTTTTAGATTAACACACTTGCAAGACTCTTTTTTTTTAGGGCAATCACTATATGATTATCATTCCTACCCTCAAAAGAGAGGGCATCAAATAGAGGATTTATCATAGAGATAAAACCTCCTAACAATAAAAATAGTAGCATTAAAAATATTCAACATAGATTCTATAGGTTAAACCAATCAAAACAGAGTATTAAAATAAGAATAGTCTCAAATCAATAGTCAGTTTTCACACCAGACAGTAGTGCTAAAATGGATAGTAGTGCTAGAAATGGATAGTAGCACCAAAAATAGATAAAATAACTAAAAATAGGGGTGTCCATATTTTTTTGCTCCTATTTAGGTATAAAAACACTCAGGTTTTCTAGAAACAAGCAAAAATTTTAGTTTAGGGATAGTTTTTGCACTTCTAGATCCTTCAAATTTAGCATAGTTTTCTAAGATACAAGGGGTTATCATGCAAAACATGATGGTTCTAAATTTCATTTTAGATTGGGTAGTTGACATAAATTATAGATCAAAATCCATGTTCTAGACATCAATGATTGGGGGAAATGTGTGTGGCATATTGATCTTTTGTTTCCAAGTTTAGTTTATTCTAGGAATTCTCAATAGTTGTGTGCCTTACTCCATCTACAAGTGATTGGCATCACATTAAAGTTAAAATTTCATACAATTTTAGCTTTTTGAGTACTCAAGTTCTTGAGTTGGATTTCATATAATCCTACTACATCAGTTTCAGAGTGGATTTCATACAAGCCTAATATCCATCTTTTAAAATGGCCAAGAGTGGCCTAGTTTATAGTGTACATTTGGCTATCCATGCCATAGTGTCATATTTATAACACATTCATGGGCTCTATAATCCATCTCATATGACATATATTATATACTAGTATCACTTCATAGCTTCACTTCATGGGGTAACAATGGAGCCAAAGGGCCAACCTTTGTATTCTTGAGCCACCTATTTAGAGGGATTAAACATACAATCTAGACATCGATTAACAAATACATGATTCATTCACTTCAATTAGTTAGTAATTATAGAGCCAAAAGGTTAGCCTTTACATTATTGAGCCACATTTATATAGAATTGAGAACTTAGCTCTATTCATGATATTACTCTTGATTCAGTACATACTTAGCACAATCCAACATCATAATAGGTTTTGTATTGGTTTTACATACCCGATGAGGTGTATTCATTCCTCTCTCTTCATTTACTTAGCTTTTGTATGTTCTTATTTTAGATATAGAATATCTAGTAAGAACTAATATACTTTATGTTTTCATTTTTAGATTCACACATCACATCATGCTCTCTCTATGCACATCCAACATCACATAGCTTCATGAGCTTTTCCCTTATATGTAAGTTTAGGTATACTTTCTATTTTTCCTTTATCATAGTATTTCACTTTGCTACATCACTATAATAAGGGGGAAATGTAATCATATAAAATGTGAAATTGGATGACTTAGGCATGGCTAATAGAACCCAACCTATAGGTCCTCTTTCTTACTCAATCAACCCTTCTCAGCTAGACTTTCACTAATTCCCAATCACTTGTAGCTTCCAAACTTATCTTTTTGAAACCCAAGCAACACTCTTAGATCTAGATCCATCCCCCTAGGTCTCATCCTCCTAGGATAATAGCACCCAACTTGGATAGGAGCCATTAGAATTTAGGGGTGTCATGTTTCCAACATTGTTTTCCAAGTTCACTTTAGCCTCAAACAGTTAGATTTTTTGATTCATTATCTTTTCCATTGTTGGCCTAATACAATCTCATCTAACCCATAATCATTAATTTTCCTATAAAATGCCATTCAATGTCCATTTGTAAGGGTTGGTACTCATTCATAAGAAAGAAGCAAGAATACAAGTAAGCATACTCAAGCACTATTTCCTATTATCTACATACAAACCTTCTAAGACCAATTCATGCCTATTGAATCACTCATACCAGTCTCTAGTCATCCAAAGTACATTTCAGTTTCACATTTAGTTACATACAACACATAATTACACCAAGCATTTCAAATGGGAGAAATACATTAGCTTGATCCCTCTTCAAAGTTTTGATATGTAGGGAATGTGCCCACACATGGGGTGTGAAGTGCATCTAGTATATCATTTACACACTAACCCCTCCTCTCTTTCCCAAGTTTGATACTCAAGTTCAAGTACCAAGACCTCCTTAGGGTTTTAAAGGTTGAATCAGACACATAATGAGCTCCACACAAATCTAGGCTTTGATATTTCACTATCAGGGTGTCACAAGCCTACTAAATAGAACCCAAAAAGCTAGACCACTAGGAAAATAGTGTTAGAAGTGGACAATAGTGCCAAAATTGGAAAATAGTGTCAAAAATTGGACTACAATACCAAGTTGTAGGGTGTCTTGAGTTTGGCACTCCTATCCAATTTAAAACAAAGTTCTAGGTCCTATTTATGACATTTTGCCATCCCTGCATAATAATTTCTAGACCCTACCTCATCTATTTTAGCCTAGAATAAGTTAAGTTTGATTTTTTTACACTTCTTACTATTTTTAGAAAAGGTAAAATACATATCTATTTACACAAATTAATATGCTAATTGAGACACATTTATTTACTAATTTATATTTACTCAGACCTTTATTTGTTTAGGAATTAAACACCTAATTCCAAAAAAGAAAAAAAAATATGACTAAGATAAAGTAATGAAACTATTTAAACTTGACTACAATTTTGAGGAAATAACTGAACTAGTTTTAGTGTGTTGGTTTGAAGTACAAGGCCAATTTGAATGTAAACTTTTGTCTCCTAGTATAATATATATTGTCTCTTTTAAACTAAAAATCAATGGATCCACTAGAAATTATAAGTATAGATTTAGTATAATGATTAACATATTATTCATATATGATGGATGGGATAGTAAAGTAGTCAAATTTTCAATTATAACTTCTGGACATTAACAAAAATCTACCTAGTTTTTACAAAACACAGAGAAATCTGTTGATGATGAAGGGCACTAGATGACTTCCCTTAGACATGTTGGGGAAGAATGGATGGATTTTGATGCAGGTGAATTTTTTGTGGAATAAAATTAGGATGGTCTATGGGAAGTGAAATTTTCCATGAATGAATGGGAAGGTGGAAATTGGAAAGGTGAACTTCTTTTAGAAGGTGGTAAGATTCAGCCTAGTTTTCTGGTTACAAAAATAAACAATGTTGGGTAAGAATAGTATTGGGTTATAATATTTTGGGTGATCTTAGTTTTTTAATAGTTATCGGCATAAATAAATTACATGTACATATGTTTCTTTTGGTATATCTCCTTATATATATGTCTATATCTATGACGTAGAAAATTAAATTGTTTGAACTTGTTTACTGAGATCCTATAAATTATGGTTTTTCAATTGTTATAGTGTCATAACCTTCAACAGAAGAATTATATTTGGCCTATATTGGATTAGGTAGTATGTCATGAGTAGAAAGGTTGTTTTGTTTTCACATATTTATATTAGACTATTTAGTTTGTTTAGCTTCATTTTATTGCTATTCAAGCTCTTCAATAGTTTGATTTATTGGCAAAGAAACATTCTTTGTATCATTTGTTGAAAAAAACCATAAGATTTGGATGGAAAACATTTTTATTTATATAATCTAGTTTAGAAAATCATCAATTAGCTGGAACAAAAATAGATGAAAATTTTAAGAATAAGAATTATACACTTTATTTACACCTATACATTTCATTTTTTATGAGTAAAACCAATGTACCTATTTAATGGTTGTAAACATTTGTACTGCTTTCAGTAAAGTTTTCCATTTTAAAATAATTTAATTCACAAAAAACATGTATCATAGCCAATTAGTGCCTATTTATTTTGAAATTTTGTAGTGACCATTATATAAGGCTATTATTATTTACTTACATTTCCTTACAGATGAAATTTTCCAATATACATAAATATAGATTATTGACAAACTTGAAAGAAATGTTTCCTTAGTTAATTTGGTAGAATTGATAACCCTCAATCCTTGTCACTAATCTAAATAATTTTTATTTATTTCATGAGGTCGTTGAGTTGGTGATTCCTTTCAAGTAGGTGCTTGCTAAAGCCTAGTCAAGTGGGTACTTGACTTTATTGGGGTTGGTTGGTGCTTAATATAATTTGGTCTTTTATTTTATAGGACTATAGTCGATTTGTAGATATCACAATGGGTTTTTTCCCCCTGAGGCTTTCCCACTCATATATGTGTTTTCTTATGTTATGATCATGTGAATGGTTTCTTATGCATTTTTATATCATTATATTATATTTTTGGTTCAAGGAATGTTAAATTATAATTGAAAGAAAGTTTTTTAAACATTGATTCACCCCACCTCTTAGTGATTTTGTTTCCAATAATTTTTATCAGAACTTGGTCCTTTAAATTAGGCCTAACAGCTTAAAGGAGATCATAGAAGCACAAACATGTCTAGTCATCAATTACAAGGAGGTTTCTTAACCAACAAGGCTCTTCTCTTCATTGGTACTAACTATGCATTTTAGAGTATTATAATGAAGACCTATCTAATTTCCTTGGGCTATGACATATGGAAATATATTATTGATGGATTCACTCCACCTTATACACCACCAACTAATACGATAGACAAAAAGGCAAGTGATAATAACTCTAAGGAAATGAATGTCATACTATATGGTCTCTTAGAAGAAGAATTTTTTAAGGTCATGCATTGTGATATATCCAAATTTATTTGGGAAAATTTGTAGACCATCTATGAAGGAGACACCAAAGTTAAGTTGACAAAGTTATAGACCCACCGAAGGTAGATTTAAATCTATAGAATGAAGGAGGATGAAAGAATTGCATTTTATATGTTAAGAGTATATGAAGTGGTAAAATGTCATCAGAGGTTTATAAGAGAAGTTGGAAGAATCAATAATAATAATAATAAAGTTATTAAGATTCTTAAAATCTATGTTAGATTTAAAAGTTTCTATTATGGAGGAGATCAAAGATCTTAACATACTACATATGGATGAGCTCTGTGGCATATTGACTAATTATGAAATTAGAAAAAGAGATGGAATACCTTCTAGTAAGCAAGTTGCATTCAAAGATAAGAAAAAGTCACAAGGTAAAAAGGATAAGGATGATGTTGACATAGACATAGATGATGATAAGATAGACTCCATGTTTGTCAAAAAACTAAGGAAAGGATCAAGTACGTATAAGGGCAAGTTATCATTCAAGTGTTTTAACCATGGTAAGATTAGTTACTTTGCGTCTAAATATCTTAACAAAGATAAGAATTAGCATGATGAACATAATGGTGACAATAAGAAGGTATATAAGCCTGACAAAATTAAAAAGGGTTTCAATAAGTATGAAGGAAAGAAAGGGTCATTCAAGAGCAAGATAATTTTCTATACCAAATAAGATAGTAGCTCCTTTGATGTACATGACACAAGTACATTTGATAGTGATGATGATAGTAATGATCATGATAGCAATGAAACTTATTCATGGCTACATAAATAGATAATGAGGATTGTTCAAAAGGGAAAAGTCTTATGGATGATGAAGAATCAGATGAAGAAGAGGTTGAAGTGAACCTTGAGGCAGAATCGATGAGTTCTCTAGAGGAGTTGAAGTTCCAAAGAAGGAAGAATTATAATGTGAGATCATTAGTTATAGTTATGAGGAATAAATCAATCTATTTGAAGAGAGACTAAACAAAAACACCAATGAACATGAGGAGATGATCAAATAATTGGCAACTTAGATTGAGATTGTCACTATAAGTATTAAGACCAAGGAGAAAGAATGCATCAAGTTTGGAATAGAAATGTAGTCCTTGCAGGTAGAATTGGATCAGACACTAATCAAGTTGAAGACACATCAAAAATTTAAAAAGAGCATTGAATTTATTGGTGATATTTTCAATAATTAGAGGTTTCTACATGATAAGACATGTTTTGTGTTCAAATAAGACCATAAGGAAAACAAGGAGAGTCAAACCTGAAAATAAAATAGACTATCAATAAGTAATGATACAAATAAAGTAAATACCTATGCAAAAACTCTCAAATCTAAGAATCAAGTTGATCATCAACATGTCAAGAAGAACTTGATTTCTTTAAGAGAAAACAAAGCTAGAGGTGCATCATTAAACTTCAAATAGATAAAGTATGTGAATCCTGTCAATGGTTAATATTTCTCATGTAATAAATATGTACATAGACCTATGGATTGTAAACATCATTCTATAATCAATTCATCATGAAAGAATAGGGTAAATGCCCATTTTAAGAGTAGAATTAGAATTTTATGCTATAATTGTGATCAAAAGGGACATATTTCAAGGGATTTCAAGATAAAACATATGAGGAAGATCAGTCAATAAAAAACTATATATGGTTATACCACTGAGAAGTGGATCAAGAAGTTAGACCATGTGGATAAGATGGAGGAGTAAAAGACTAAAGGAAAATAATTTATGCTAGCTCAGACTAACTTTCACATTCAAGATGAAGGCATGAAATGGTATATAGATAGTGGTTTCTTAATCCACATGATAGGGATCAAGATCAAGTTCATCTTATTGAATAATAATGTTGCAAGAATAGTGAGATTTGGAGATAACATAACTATCAATATAGTTGGCAAGGGTATCTTGAGTTTAGACAATGGGAAGACCAAGATAGAGAATGTGATGTATGTGGAAGGTTTGAAACATAAACTATTTAGTGTAATTCAAATGTACAACTAAGGACACACACTAAAATTTCATGATAGAGGGTTTGATATAGGGAGAGCTAAATTAGAAAGATTAATTACCATGTTATGAGGATAACGAATAATTTTTATTTGTCTTGAATGAGATAAAAAAAGGAGAGATGCTTTATGATAAAAATGGATAAATTTTGGTTACGGCACAAAAGATTGGGCTACCTAGACTTTGAAAATCTAGTCAAGATAAGCTCTAATAAGTCTTTGAAGAACATGCCTAAAATCACCAAACCTATAAACACACTTAACAAGGCATGCCAATATGGTAAATAGAATAAAAGAAGGTTCAAGTCCAAGAAATAATCTACTACAAGAATTATGGAGATAATACACACTAATATCTATGGGCTTCTAATAATCTAAAGTATTTAAGGAGATATCTACTTCATGTTACTCATAGATGACTACACAAGAATGACTTGGGTAGCATTCTTGAAAAAAAAGTTAGAAGCTATTGATAAGTTCAAGGCATTCAAGGCTCTTATTGAGAATGAGAAGAATGGAAAGATCAAATGCTTAAGATATTATAGAAGAGGAGAGTTTTTGTCCAATGAGTTTGATGATTTCTATGAGGTCCATTGGATAAGGAGACAATTATCAGTAACTAGAACACCTCAACAAAATGGTGTAGTGGAAAGAAAGATTAATCAATTTCAAGAGATGAAAAGAACCATGATAAATGAGTTAAGATTAGATGATGTATACTAGAGAGAGGTAATGAGCATGATAGTATACATTATGAATAAAGGAACTATAGAAATATAGACTTGCTAATGTGGAACACTTTAGAGTATTTGGAAGCAAATGCTTCATAAAAATAGATGAGGAAGACTTAGGTAAGTTTGATTCTAGGTCTGATAAAGGTATACTCTTAGGATACTCATCATTGATCTCAACCTATATATGTTATAATAAGAGGTTTCAGAAGATAATGAAAATCACCAATGTGAAGGTTGATGAGACAAATTCTAAGAAGTCACACTCATAGTCGAAGGATACATCAGAGAATCTAGACTTCAAGAATGAAAAAGAACAAATAGAGGAAGAAGAAGAAGAAGAAGTTGATGAAATAAAATACTCAAGAGGAAAGACAAGAATGTTATTGACACAAAATGGGTGTTTAGCAACAAGTTGAATGAAGATGGAGAAATCACTAGGAACAAGGATATATTGGTATGCAAGTGGTATGCACAAGTTGAAGGGGTAGACTTTGAGGAGACATTTTCTCTAGTAGAAATATTGGAGGCTATTAAATTATTTCTATCATATGAAGGGTTCAAAGGATTCAAGGTGTATCAGATGGATGTCAAATATGTTTTTTTGAATGGGAAATTGGAAGAAGAGGTGTACATAAAGTAGCCTTAAGGGTTTCTCATTATCAAGTAACAAGGATTATGTTTTTAGATTGAAAAATGCTTTTTATGGTCTAAATAAATCTCCTAGATCTTGGTATGCTAGATTGAATAAGTATCTATTACACCAAGGTTTCAAAATATGAGTTACAGATAGTAATATGTACATAAAGATAAAAGGTGATCATCAATTATTAGTAGTTGTCTATGTATATGACATCATATTTGGTGTAAATAGTGATAATATGCTAGGGCCTTATCATATTTGATGAAGGAGTTTGAGATTTCCATGTTGGGAGAACTATCATTCTTTCTTGGGTTATAAATCATTAAATCAAAAAGAGGTATACTCATTTCACAAGCTAAGTACATAAGAGAGATGTTGAAGAAAATTGAGATGGAATTTTGCAAGGTAGTTAACACACCTATGATCACAGGGTGCAAGTTAAGAAAAGAAGATGAGTCTCCAAAAGTCAATCAAACATCATACAGGTCAATGATTAGAAGTTTGTTATATACTACTACCTCTAGACCTAATATTATGAAATAAGTAGGTCTTATGAGAAGATTTTAAGAAGACCCAAAGGAAAATACTTTTCAAGAAGTTAAAATGATACTTAGGTATCTTAAAGGGACTATGAAGTTTGGGTTGTGGTATCTAAGGAGAAAGTATTTTAACTTGACAACCTATATAGATGCATATTGGGCAAGGATTCTAGATGATAGGAAGAGCTCTAGTGGAGGATATTTCTTCTTAAGAGTATGTATAGTATCATGGATAAGTAATATGGAGTTGTAATCATATAAAATATGAAAATTGATAAATTTAGTATGACATGTGACACCCTACCCATAAGTCCCTCTTGTTTGCTCTCATAACCCTCATAAGCATCTTTTCATTGATTCTTAGTCATCTATAGCCTTTTAGATAGTGATTCTACCTCCTCTAGGTAACATTTCCAGTGATGATTCCATCCCCATGGGTCCCATTCCTTTAGGACAATAGTGCCCAATTTGGACTATAGCTTTAGACCCTAGCGTGTCCATTTTTGATGCTCCTATCCAAGTGAATTTTTACCACCAATGGTCTTTTTTTTTGGTTTTTATCCTCCTTTTCATCCTAACATGAATATATTCAACCCATGACTAACATATCCCTATAAAATCCCATTCAAAATTCATTTAGAAGGGGTTGGAAATTATTACAAAGAAAGCAATAATACAAGCAAAACCATCAAGGTAATCTTCCCTATTCTTTGAATACATCTATCCAATACTACTAAAATCTTATTCAAATCCTTACACCAATCCCTAGACACCTCAAGCACATCTAGTTTAACATTTTTCATCTTCATACACATTATTTCATAAAGCACATCAAGTGGGAGAACTACATATGGCTGTATCCCTCTTCAGATTATTGGTATGTAAAAAATGTGCCCATATAAGGGGTGTGGATACACATTTAGTTCATCTTACACACAATAACCCCCTATTTTCCAAAGTTTGTCAAAGCACAATGTAGTCTAGTGTTTGAAGACTAAATCAGCTCTATAGGGATTTTTACAGGCATCCAATAGTTAAAATTTCATAGGCAAGCTCACATGGACACAACAAACAAAACCTAGAAAGCTTAGATCTCCTAGAAAACAATCATACAAGAGGACTATAGCATCAAACCCTAGGGTGTCTTATTTTGATGCTCCTATCCTTTCAAAAAAATAAAGGCCAGATCTTGATTTGTGATAGTGTTTCAGTACTACACAGTGAATTTTAGACTCTATCTCAATCATATGAGTATGTTTCTAGTTAAGTCTTATTTTCTCTCCCTTATTATTATTTTTAGAAAGGTTAAAATTATTCAAATTAGTAGCTTAATTATTACATATTTATTTACTAATTTTATTACACTAGACCCTTAATTAAATTGGGAATAATATTCCAATATTCCCAAAATTGTTAAATCATTTGGTGAACCTTATCTCATTTATGCTTTAAAACCTTAGAAACCCTAGGGTAAATTTACTACTAATTTTTCCTATATTTTTTTTTAATTTTTTACTTGCATAATAAAATCAGAAATTAGCATTAAATTTTAAAATTTTGTAGTAATTTTAAAATAATTTTCTTTCAAACCCTAATTGCCCATACTAGGTCCCAGTATTTTCCTAGTACTTTTTCCTATATTTTTATGATTTTTTATTTACATATTTAAATCAAATTTTAAAATTCCTTTGTAATTTTTAAAATAATTTTATTCAAAACCTTAGTTATATGTACTAGCTCCTATTTGCTTCTTGAGGTATCACCTTACATGTTTGTGAGTTTCATATCCTTTTATACATATTCTAGTTCGTTGTTTAGATTATATCCATTTAATCCTTTCTTCCATTATTAAATTTATTTTCCTTATGCCACCTAAGTTCCTTCAAACTCTTCCTCTGAGATGCAGTGCAAGACTTAGTGGCAACCCTCCTGACTTCACCCATATTTTGTCAACCTAACCATATACCATGGATAAACAATTAGCTCATATTCTTGCTATAGATTCTACACATCTAGATTACACCAATTTCAATGAGGATAATTTTGATAATGAGAAATATGAGAATAAAAATGATGATAAAAACACCAATGTTCATGACCCACCACATTAGATTCATGATACACTTCCACCTATTAATGACAATGAAGTTATCCTCAACAAAGATTTTATCCTACAAAGTTTTTGAGAAAAACTTAGAAAATAGCCTTGAGATCATACTCTTATCTTGAAATCTATCATGGAAACTAAAAATGCTATTCAATTTGAGTCTTCCATTCCTTTAGAGAAACTAGTTATAAATGACACTATGGTGGAAACTATATCTCAACAACCCCCTATAGTAGGCCAACCTTCCTCTATGCCACCATCTACATCTATGATATCATTGTCTCCTGTTGTGGTAGCCCTTGTGCAAGAGATAAAATATCTTCAATCCAAGATGCTTATAGACCTACACAAGCCTTAGATTATTTTTCTCTACTACATACACCATTGGCATGTCATATTGCTTCTACACCCTAGTCACAAGGTTTTATTCAACCCAAACTCACTCTATATGATGGCAATGGTGATCAAGAGACATATTTGAGAGATCTTCACATAACATGCTTGGAATATGTGCCAAATGACTAGCTACTTACCAAGATATTTCCATGGAGTATAAAGTATTACGATTTACAATGGTTTTATAGTCTACTAAATCAGTCAGTCAATGCATTCAATCCTTTAGCTGACATGTTCTTATCTCATTTCAGCATTAGCATTGGTGATAGGTTTCCTATGCCCAAGTTCCACAATAAAAACAAAGGCCAAATGAGCATCTCATAGATTATGTTCTTTGATATAAAACTATTTTGGCTAAGATGACTAGCCCCATGGCCGATCAAGAGTTACAAGATCTCTTTAAATAGAGTCTTCTAATAGCTTTATATGAATCAATAATGTTTAAAGGGTTCTCTTCCTTCAATGAGTTATGTCATGGACTAAAGGAAAGGGAAGTCAAACTTATTTCAATGGACAAACTCAAGCACACAAGTATATCAGAAACAACAAACAAGATTAACAACAAAGTCCCATACAAAGTCAAGGTCAATAATAAAAAAATTCAAAATCAACCTACAATCAATGTGGCTTCTGATCCACCTTAGTGTGTGGTTTTATCATCACCTCCTTGGTGAACCTTTACCAATCTACCAGTTCCTCTAGCTAGAGTTTTATAGTAGCTTTTGGAATGTAATATCATATCTCTCCCTCTTATTTAAGAAGTTGATCTAACAAACCCTCTTCCATGGGGATATGATCAACATGCATTTTGTGACTTTCGTAGGGCACTTGGCCATACAATAAATAGATACATCAGTTTGAGACACAGGATACAATACTTGATAGATGGAAATGTTATTAATCTTGGCACTTTAGTTGAGCCTCTTCAAGAAAAGCAAACACAAGATAAAGATTTGAAAATCTTCTCAAATCCTTTTCCATATCATTCTAAATAAAAGATAGGGGATACATCAGGTGTTCACCATGTATATCATGCACATCCCCTACCAGATACATACATGTCACCTTTAATTGAATTACATCCTTTGAGTAAAAAGATTGGTGTATACAATTATAGATTCCCAACTAGACCTTCCATCTCCTTCTCAGAGTAGGAGATAGTCAAGGATGATTCATATTATCATGCACTCTTTATCAGAGCTTACATTCATAATCATCCTATTCATAATTTTCTCATAGATAATGGATCTACCATGAACATGTGCACTATGACATTACTATAACATTTTGTATATTCAAAATAAGATATTACCTTGATGAACATAGTTATTAGTGGATTCAGTGGGCACATATAGAGTTCATTGGGTGAGATTTTAATTCCTCTATAGGTTGGTCCAACACATGTGGCCACACCATTTACTATTGTTCCTAGTGCAGGAGTTTTTGATATGTTACTTGGTCAACCATGGATTCAAAAACTTTGAGTAGTACCTTCTATAGTTCATAGATACATGAAATTCATTCATGCTAATTAGGTTGTTATAGTTGGTAGATTTCCATATGAGTTACCACTCCCCACTTTAAAGCCATGTACTATTTTGCAACCACTAGTTTTAGTTTCACCACCATCTTTAGTTTTTCTACCAGTTTCAATTCTTCCACTAGTTTTAGTTTTAGTTGAGACCTTCATCGCATGCATAGAGAGTCCATATACTTACACAAAGGTATTTTTTAAAGTAACCACAATTTTAAGATTCTAGATAGATTTCATCTATAGTGTTCACACCTAAGGAAGTATCATTGAGGTCTCATGCATCTGATCATAAAGCACATGTTTATAGATCTTCTCCTACTACTAGATGGGTCCCCAAGAGCCCTATAGTTGTATCCACTTCTCAAATTTACAAGGGGACCCCATAATTGGTTTCTAATGTAGATATTTTAGAGAATTTATATATTTATATATATATATATATATATATTAGATCCACAATCTCAGCCTTTCCATCATGCATCATGATCACACATGATCCCTTTCCTTGATATAGGACACCATGATTGGGAGCCTCCCATAAGACTCATTGGTTAGTATTATCCCTTCCCAACTTGTTTATACATAGCTTCTTTTCAATTTATTGTACATAATTTATTTATGATTGATTTTAAATAGCTTATATCAAAAATAAATAAACATTAAAATATGTCAAAAATCCAAAAACATTCAAATAATTCAAAATCACAAAAACATTTCAATTGTATGCATCATCCATGCTTTACATCTCTACTACTATGCTAGACTTACATTTGTTATTCTATGTTATTGTTTGTTTATTTATCTACATTACCATGCTTCACTTGATCTTCTTTGAGTGTGTGTAGTGACATCCAAATCCTTAATTGCTTCACTCTACCCATTGAGGGGGCATCCTACTTCTACATTTAAGACACACATCAATAGACATACCTAATGGGGGCATCTTCTACATGACTACACCATCTGGGTTATGTAATTCCAACACCACACACTCTACTTATCATGTTGTTATAGATTACTTACTAGCTTACATAGATTACTTTATCGACACTCACTAGTATATAACACTTATGTATTTTTTAGCATATACCTAGTCTTTTACTACATGTCTTTCATACTTTCACTTCTTCCTTTGATTAGCTAGATGCAATTGTACTTCCAATATTTACATGTTTTCCTTTCTTGCTTTACATAGCTAGATGTGATTATATTTTTTAGTTCCTATTTATCTCCTATATGTGCCTTAGGACATTTATTAATGTCCTTTTCTCTATTCTTGTGTGTGTCTTAAGACATTTTCCAATTTTCTTTGCCTGTACTCTTATATATGATTATGTCTTTCACACCAATATTGCTTATTTTAATTGTGTGTATGTGGAATTTAAACATGCCTTATATGCATGATTTTTAGTTTTAATGACATGTGCCCATGTCCCTTGTTTGGTTGGCCCTTGGCCTCTCTTGTATGCTTCTCGATTCTTACCGTGTATGCTTGTTGCTTGGTTTCTTTTTGATTGTTTGTAATTCCATGATCCACATCATGCATTTTCTTGCTTTCTTAGATGTCATAATGTATCATGCTCTATCCATCCTTGAAAACTAAAAACTAAAAACTAAAAACTAATCAAACTTATAGTTTTAATTTTTTTACATTTCACATGCTATTACATTTTTGTATCTATCTATGCATACCCATATTGATCTAAAAATCTCTCATTACAAACCATGCTATATCTTGAGATATCTTGTTAATTATCATTGCTATATCATATATTATTGTAGCATAACACAATTAAAAGGCTATTTATTGTGAGGGTAGTCATTATAGGGTCTTCATTCCTACCCTTAGAAAAGGGGGAAACAAATAGGGGTTTTGTCATAGAGATCAAAGCTCCTACCAATAAAAAAATCAGCATTTAGAACACCTAGAATAGTAACCAAACTTCAAACCAGGCAGAACAGACTAGATAAAGATTGAAAATTATAGAACATTCATCAAAACTAGCCCAAGATAATAGTTCCAAGATTGTACTATAGCACCAAATAATAGGGTGTCCATTTCTAGTGTTCTTGTCCAAACAAAAAAAAATTAGGTTTTCTAGAAAGAGGAAGAGAAGTAGGTTTAGCTATAGTTTTTCACATTCAAACTAGTTCAGATATAACAATTTTAGTATAACTTTTTTTAGAGAATCTATATAGGGGGAATAATGCCCGTCATGATGGTTCTCACTTCTAGATTTAGATAAGGTAGTTGGTATAACTTCCAAATCAAAATCTATGTTATAGACACTAGTGATTGGGGGCAATGTGCATAACATATTTATCTTCTATTATTTTTGAGTTTAACATATTACCCAAGCATTCTTATTAGTTACATGCCTTATTCTATTTTTAGGTGGTTGGCATAATTTTAGAGTGGCTTTCATACAAGCCTAACCTCCACATTTTTTAATGGCTTTCATATAAGCTTAATGCCCAATTTTAGAGTGGCTTTCATACAAGCCTAATCTCCACCTTTCAGAATGGCTAAGAGTGGCCTAGTTTTCAATATGCATTCATCTATCCACACCAAATTGTCAAATTATAGATAATTCATGGGATTTAGGAGCTATCCCATATGACACATAGTTTATACTGGTATCAGTTCATAGCTTCACTTCATGGGGCAACGATGGAGCAAAAAGACTAGTTAGCCTTTATATTCTTAAGCCACCTACTTAGAGGGATTGGAAACATAGTATAAACATTGATTAACACATTTATGATCATATAGATTCACTTAGTGGGTGATGATAGAGAAAAAGGTCCAGCCTTTTCATTATTGAGCCACTCTTAGGGAATTGAGCATTTAGCTCTGTTCTCAATATTACTCTTGATACAACACATACCTAGCATTACTTAGCATCATCTAACATCACTCAGCATCATAATAGGTTTTGTATTGGTCCATGTACCTAATGAGGTGTATTCATTCCTTTCTCTTCCTTTCTCTCTTACCTAGCTTTGTACGTTCTTATTTTAGATATAACGTATTTAGTAATAACTAATTTACTTTTTATTTTTCTCTTATAGATTTACATTTCACAACCTTATCTCTCTATGCACACCTAGCATCACACAACTTCATGAGCTTCACCCTTGTAGGTAAGTTCAAGTTGTTTTTTATTTTTTCTTTATCCTAGTATTTTGCTTTGCTACATCACTAGAATAAAGGAGGGGCAAATGTAGTCATATAAAATGTGAAAAATTGGTAAATCGAGTGTGGTTTGTGACATCCAACCCATATGTCCCTCTTTCTTGCTCTCATGACTCTCATAGACATTTTTTCACTAATTATTAGTCATTTGTAGCCTTCTAGATATTATTCCACCTCTTCCAAATAGCATTTGTAGTGACGATTCCATCCCCCTAGGTTTCATTTCTTAAATACAATAGCACCCAACTTGGACTATAACACTGGACCCTAAGGTGTCCATTTTTGGTGCTCCTATCCAATTACATTTTTACCTCCAATAGTTAGATTCTTTTGGTTCCTATCTTCCTTCTTGTTAGACTAACATGAATACATTCAACCCATGACTAATAGATCCCTATAAAAACCCATTCAAATTTCATTTAGAAAGGGTTAGAAATTATTAGAAAGTGATCAAGATTATAATAAAAACCACTAAGGTAATATTCCCTATTCTATGCATATAACTAACCAATACTACTACAAGCTTATTCAAATCTTTACACTAGTCCCTAGCCACCTCAAGCATATACAATTTAACATTTTGTATCTTCATACACACTATTACACAAAGTACATCAAGTGGGAGAACCACATATGACTTGATCCCTCTTCAAAGTATTAATATGTAGGTAGCATGTTAACATAAGGGGTATGGATATACATTCAGTGCATCTTATACACACTAACCCCTCCTCTTTCCCAAAGTTTGTCAAAGCACAATGGAATCTAGGGTTTGAATACTAAATCAACTCTACAAAGATTTTCATGGATATCTAATAGTTAAATTTTCATAGGTAGGCTCATACAGACATAGTAAACAAAACCTAAAAATATTAGATCTCTTGGACAATAGTGGTAGAAGAAGACTATAGCACCATACCCTAGGGTGTCCTATTTTGGCACTCCTATCCTTTCATAAATTGAAGGCCAAATCTTGATTTGTGATAGTGTCCTAGTCCTACACAATGAATTCAAGATTTTGTCTCAATCATATCAATTTATTTCTAGATAAGTCTTATTTTCTTTCCCTTGTTACTATTTTTAGAAAGGTTCAAATTATAAAAATTAGTAGCTTAATTATTACATTTTTATTTATTGATTTTATTACTCTAGACCCTTAGCTAAATTAGAAATAATACTCCAATATTCCCAAAATTATTAAATCAGGAACCATCTATGGCACTATCTATTTGTGAGGCTAATTACATTATAGTATCTTCATGTTGTACTCAAGTCCTATGGATGATACATACCTTAAAATACTATAAGGAGGAATATGATAGTCTTAACCCTATCTATTGTGACAATATAAGTGCCATAAGTATCTCTCAAAGAATCTTATCATGCAGTCAATAAATAAGCACATTCCCATCAGGTATTATTTCCTACTATAGTAGGTAAGTAAAAAAAGTGTTAAAATTGAATATGTTTATCCAAAGGATCAAATTGTAGACCAAACATTTTGACAAAGCCACTTTCAAAGGAAACATTTCAACACCTAATATAGAAATTAGGTATAGTTCTTATCCCTATCAGTCATTAATGAAGTCAAGTGCTTAAGGGGAGATAATTAGGTGGTTCATTATCTCCAATAGTAGGTGAGTAGTGATGAGAAGGTATACATGGAGATAGGGGGAGCATGTGTGTATGGTGCTTCATAAACTCCTTATCTTATGTGTTGAATGTTTTGGTTATAATAAGTGTGATCTAAGAAGTTGCAGGTATCTCTTTGTCATTTATGTAAAATGGGGAGAAATTTCATAATGAGGATAAAATATTTTGTTGAGAGACATTTCTAAGGATAATTACATAAATGACAAATGGGAAGATTGTTGAGTATTTTCATTGATGTCAAAGGTGCATCTTGTGAAGGTGGATGTCAAAAGATGTCTAAGCCTAGTTAGCAGTGTGTGATGTGGCAACGCGCATTGAGAGAGTGTTGTCATGATAGAGTGATTTATTTAGAAAAATAGATATATATAATTTGAAGGCAACTAATGTCTTATGTTTACATGAAGGAATAGGTCATTGATGTCAAAGTGCATAGGAATCTTAGCCATGAGCCTAGTAATGACATGAAGAGGTATGTGCATGAAAATGTATGAAAAAAAGCATGTGAACGTTTTATGGAAATTTTTTATCATGTATTTGAGGCATTTAATCATTCATGATAGTTTTAGGGTGAGCCTATAGGGGTAAGACCTTCAAACTAAGCCTACACTTAGACCTCTTTTAGACCCTACCTAGCCTAATGAGGTATAAATATCAGATTTAAAGGCAAGTATGAATATGTGAGAATTAATAAAGGTAATATAAGTTTTTTTATGCATGATTACAAAGTTTGAGGTCTTTATTTGAAGGAAATTTCATGAATCAGTTTTTAGGCCTTCTCAAGTTCACAGAATGAGGTCTCAAGACCTAATAAGCACTTTCAGACATTCATTGACATGAGTAACCTCTACATGTAAATATAAAATGTTAATTAAATATGGGGAAGGGTCCTATCTAATATTTCCATGCATTAGTTTTGGATTTAAGGGTCAGTCCTTTATGAACAATTGTTAACACCAAAACTTGTGTTAAACCTCCCTAAACCCCTCATAAGGACCCAATATGAAATATATTGTTAAAAATAGATCAAAATGGATCAAAATTCCTATAAAATATATTTTAAAATGTATTAAAATCTTCTAGTTACTTTCAGGTGGTGGTGGTTAGTCAGATGAGAGAGAAAATGCATAGATACAAGCTTATTTGTCAAGAAGTTATTGTAGCTCTAAAACGTTATATTGGTCAAGAAAATAAAATGGATAGTATAAGAATATAGAGACTAATTTTACATGTCCATGATGATTTTTTTATATTTTATATCCTTTAATTTTTATAATTTGGTTATCCAAGTTAGCCATTTGCAAACAGACCTAATAGTGTGAATAATGAAAAACCTAGGTAGAGATGAAAAGATAGATTTGAGGGTTTAAGCATGATATATTGATGAAATAAAGTGAAATAATAATTTATTAATGATTTTAATTCATATTAATTATTTTTATAATATTTTTATGTTAGTATACATGGTGAAAATTTGCTCATAAAATGACCAGTCTAGTTCAGATAAGACTGTGTGATATAAGGTCAAGAAATTGGTCTACAAGACCAATATTTTTCATTATACCTTATGAATTTTTATATATAATTATGATTTTTATGTCTCATAGGATCATTTACATGCATAATTAGTCATGAAAAATGTCTACACAAGTGTTGGAGGTCTAATTCACCATGACTAATTTTTTAGGTAAATTGGCAGTTCTAAGTGAGTGAGTTGTAGAGATGTTCTTGAGCCTTTATTTCCTAAGTGAAAGTGTTAAAATAATTTTTTGATTACCTTAAGGTCATGGATAAAATATATAAATGTTTAATTTTTCAAATTTCAATATCTTAATGGTGTTTAATCTTCATTTTTTAAAGATAAACTTTTAAGGTAGACAAGCCTAATAGGGCAATTTGTCCTAAAAGATCTTTCATGATATGAGTGAAGGATATAGTTATAATAAAGCATGGAGGAGGTAAAAATATTTCATTGGTTCAGTTTTTTAATATTTTTTAATTGTTTTAGAAACCCATCTAAGCTCAATAAGATCAATATTTGGCATTAAGAGGACAAACCTAATGCAATTAGGTCTCCATAAGGCCTAAAAGAGGAATAAGGCTTAATTGAGTTATTATACACAAAAAGGGGATAAAAATTAATTTTAATCATGTTAAAAATATGTTTTAGGACCTATTTTATGGCTTACCTAATATTTTTAAGGTGTGTGGATTACCAAATGGTGTGTGACCATATGTCTACTATATATACAAGGTACTTTAAGCCTATTTAAAGTATGCAACATAAGAGAATAAAATATTGAGTATTTGAGTAGAAGGAGGTCTTAAAATGAGACTATAATAGTAGAGAAAAGGTTTGGTGATCAAAATTTTATAAGGTGGTTGAGTTTGTGTTGAGTCACTTAGGGATTTGGTGCTTCTTTGCAAGTAGGTGTTTGTTAAAGCCTAGTCAAGTGGGTGCTTGACTTCATTGGGGTTGGTACTCCAAGTTGAGTTAGTGCTCAATAAAATTTGGTAATTTTTTTATAGTATTGTATTCCATTTTTAGATATCATAGTGGGTTTTATTCCCCTTGAGGCTTTCCCACTCATATATGTGTTTTCTTGTGTTATGCTCATGTGCATGGTTCTTTATGCATTGTTATATCATTTAATTTATTTCATGGGTCAAGGAATGTTAAAGTATAGTTGATTTTTTTTATTTTTTAAACACTGATTCACCCCCCCCCCCTTAGTGATTATTATTCCAACAATATTAATAGTATAAATGTAGTTACTGGTAACATGACCCACAACATTGCCATAATCATATGGGACACTACGGTAACTGACTTGATTGGTCTGAGAATCATGATATTGATTATGAGTAGATTAATTTTGGTTATGAAATTAAGCTTGGTGTTGATGATTCATCTACTACTAATTTTTGTGATTTAGAAAGGGATATTTTTAGATTCCCATGTTCTAACTGGTATTGGAGGCACTCTTCTCTAACTCAATTTTTCCATTCTCAAATAAATCCTAGATGAAATGCCTCAATTATATGCATATATAGATTGCATGGACTATGATGTGATGATAATCACAATACTTGTTTTTTTATATACCATTCATGCTTTGGTTGGCCTTATGAAAATGGATTTTGAATGGGCCAAATAATCATATTAGTTTCAACTAACTTTTTAAACACTACCTCAATGGGCTCATCAAGATCACTAAAGACTCTATTCTGATATTGTCCCCTATGTGGGGGTGACATATATAGTGTGATAATTTTTTTAAGGTGGAATATCTATGGAGGGTATTGGCTACACCATTTTCACATGCCTCACTCATGTGACTCCATTAGCAAACATGTTATTGTTTTTAATAAAATCCTCACCTTTTTTATAAGAGGTTGCTTGAGTTGGGGTTTGAATTTAAGGTTGAGGTTATGCTTGATTTTGAGAGTATATTTTGAGAAAACCTTTGTCAACAAGTGTCTTTTCAATTTGCACCCATTTTTATATGATCTCTTGAAACATATTGACACAATGAAGTTTTAAATTATAGGCTACCTATACATTGAGATTCTATGTGAAAATACAAGTTAGTTGCTTATCTAATAGATTGTGTGGGAAATGACTAGTTAGGGATCTCTATCTTTATAAGAATGTAAAGAAGCTCTCTCTACCACATTTTTTAGCATTAGAAAAATTAACCATGGTCAATTCATGTTTTATGTTGTATGAGAAATGCTTGAATTTTTTTTTTGATATGTCATCAAAAGTGGTGACCAATCCTTTTGGAAAATGGAGGAATCACTCCAAGACTTGTCAACTTAGACTTTGAGGAAACAAATAAAGTAAGTAAATACTACTAAAAGCTACTTCGTAACATGAAACAAAGAATACTTGTAAATGTTCCCATGGATCACCTTTATATTTATATTTATCAAACCTAGGCAGTTCAAAATGAAATAATAAAGTTACTTGAAGGAAATTAATGTTAAATGGGTATGGGCATATGTTGTAAAATTTATATTTCTTACCTTGATTACCTGATCGAAACCATGCAACCACTTATTTCATCTCATTCTTGTCTTGGATATTAGGTGCACTTTGGGATGGAAATAACATGTTTTATGGGGCATTCAAAAATTTATTGGCTTGGTTGGGATTGGAATAAGTAGGGATGGATCCCTATTATATGGTTCTATTAGGGATATTAACTCTATAACCAAAATTATCAGGTTGATAAGGGACTTGTTGGCTTGAATTTAGAGGAGAATTTCCAATGCACTTTTGGTTTGGAATCATTTATTTTTTATGAATAGGCACTTATTATGAAAGGAAGGGGAGTTGTTGTTGATTCCAAAAAAAATTATTATTGAGAATTATATGGAATCTTCTATTGGTTCATAGTAATGCATTATTATTGAAAATTATAAGAGGCATGTTATTGTGAACTAGGTAGTGCATGTTAAAAGTTACCCACCACTTGTTATGGTGGAATATTTACAACTTATTGTTGTGGACTACTAGGTACTTATTACATAATAGAAAAGAATCAATAATGATTGAAGAAAGTATGTTGTGTATTATTTGTACCTTATTATGAAGAACTCATTGTGAGTGTCAACTCAGAAGTAGCTGATGAATCCACATCATATGTAATATTGGCTAAAAATTATTATGGTTACTCTAGTTATTTGTATTGGTTTGTGAATGAGGAATTATTAAATGAGGTTACAAATAGAAAATTCATTAAATCATATACAAGCTAGTCCACATAACATTGACTAATATTATTTATCATGGTATCAATGATTTGGCCATGTTGGGATGGGTTAACAAGTTGACCTATTTCTTTGCTACACAATGTAATAACTACTTTTATATTATGAACAAGAGGTAGATTTTGTCTAGTAATTATTTCATGAGGTACTTCCTCTATTCAAACAAGGCTATGTAATTTTTTTATATAAAAATTAGGGGGAGTTTAGTTCTAGATTATAGTAACCTCAAAAGGACTTCATCTTTGTCCTCTAAGAATTGGTTTTCAACTTGGTTATGACTAGATCTTGTTATGGGAGGGAGATCCTAAAACATAGTTAGGTGTTCTTCCCTATCTTCACTTTTTTTAGAATTTATAAGATACCATGATGGATCATAAAAAATTTCCTCCTTAAAAGAAGTACCATAATAAATCCCACTATGAGTGTACCTAGACATATCTAAATTAACACTTGAATTTGAATTAAAATAAGACACTTAGGTTGACCTAATGTGAATGCATGAATTTTTTTTTCTTTGATCAATTCAAATGGGATTTTCAAAATTTGAAAACTTTTAAGATCAAATTGGACCTTAGTCAACTTTTAAATTTTGAAAAGTTGACCATTGAAAGTTTGACTTTGAAATGGGAATTGGAATTTGACTCAAATAAGTAAGCTTTATAACTTGAATAGAAATGGGAAACATGATGGTACTAAATGGATATAAATTGGATTAAATTTGGATAACCTAATGGTACTTATGAGAATATCATAATGGTACAATTAGCTAACATAATGTTAAGAGGGTAAAAATGTGGCCCAAAAATTGGTTAAGGCAACAAACCATCATGTAGGTGTAATATAACGATGATATTAGACTTTTGGACTTGACTTGTTGGATTTGGTTTTAAATACAAATGAGTTTTTTACATGACAATCAAGCATCAACACATAAGTATTAGAAATCCATTTTAGTAATTGATGTAGGTTTCCATCACATCCACTAAACCTTTGATATACTTTCTTTTTGAGAGGATTTTAAAAATTTAAGGATTCACTAAGTAATTAAATATAATTATTTTGGTGTTTTAATTCCTCCCTTATCTCAAAGGTATGTACATATAAGGAAGTCTTTGGGTCTATTACCTTTTCACTCCTACATGAGTGAATGTTTCATGATAAAAGAGGCTCTTATAAAATAAGTTAAAATCAAGATATTTGTGGGAGGGTCTAACCCCTTTGTGACCACTTCATCTATTGGATTTTAGTGAAGTGATACCAAATTCTTGGAATTAATTAAAGTTTTACTTGGCTTAATAGATGGTCCTCGAAGGGCTCAAATTTAGTGAAGAAGAGATCTATGTGTCAAGCTGGTCATAGGGGGATATATACCCTATTGAAGAAACCTTGGATTCATTAATTATGATGTTTAATGGCTTAGTATTAGGAGTTAACTCATTTCTTTCATGAAAACCTTTATGCAAAATTATACTAGGCCTTAACAACACTTGACAACAATTTATATCCCTTGTTAAATGTACGGTGGTGGTATGAATGTTGGGATATCAACCCCTAGTCATTGCACACCAAGGAATTATGAGAAGGAAATGAACTCCATCCCTCACATCCAAAAGAAAAAAGAAATAATAAAATTATTTCTAAGTTACCTAAGTTCCTTGGAACAAAGGGAGAGCATACATGGTAAATTTTTCATGATAAAATATAAGTAAATTCCCTCACATTTATGGGTCACCCACATTCTTAAGAATGAAAGGGAGAACATATGTGTGAAGGAAATGAAAAAAATTCAAAAATTAAGCAAGAAGTAAAATGATTTAGAAATTAAACAATTTTTAATCCTAAATTGAAAGATTGGTTCATTTTAGAAACCCGAAATTAAAAAATTGGTTAAAAAAAATGTGTTTGATTTGAGTTATGAAATCACTTTTTTGATCAAGGTCCTACAAGAAAATCATCAATAGTTTGTAATGGTGTTTTAGACTTGAACATGAAATTTTAAAAGTGTGTTTTAAAGGTCTCATGTTTTTACCATGAGATGAACGTGTTGTTTAGAGAGTGAATACACTATTATGTAGGACTAATTCATTATTTAGAAGAGTGAATTCATAGTTGTGCAGGATGATTTCATTGTTATCACAAATTCATCATTTTTACATACTTGTAGGAAATAGTTAGAAAAGAACAAAAAATATTTTGTTAATGTTAGGGATGATTTTTTTGTTTACCTGTATGGTTTCAATGTTGTTAATGATGATTTTATTACTATTCATGATGAATTTATCGATCTTTAAAATGATTTCACTATTACATAGACCTATAAAAAATACAAAACATAGAAATTATTTTGCTACTATTGATCATGATTTTGCTTTTCCTAATGATGATTTCATTGATTTTTAGGACGATTTCACTATTACATAGGTCTACAAATAGAAGGACCAAAGATGATTTCACCATTTTTTGGGATGATTTCACTATTTTATATGCCAAATTTACTAATGAGTGAAATTTCACTAAAATTTAAGATGAATTTGCTTATCTCTAAGATAATTTTATGGTTTTACATCATGAATTCATTGCTCAACAATGAAATAACACGTAAAACTTATAAGAAATGAAACAAAAAAGGTTAAAATCATCTTTTTTAAATCTAAGGAGTCTAAGAGTGTTTCCAAAAAAGTTTTGGGATATGTTGGTCCCCCTAGGGGTGCCAAATGTAAACACACAAATCCAAAAGAGGAAAACTATCGTTAGTATGAAAAATCAAGCATAAAATAATAGAAAATCTAATTTCTTAATCATGGTTATTGGATTGGGCAAGATCTAGCTAAGAACAACAAATAGAATGTAATAAAAAGTTATTAAATTCATCATGGATATCATTATCTAACTGACACACATACATGATTATTATTAGATGTAGAGATCAAATTCTTCTTTGATGTCATTGTATGAAATCCATCAACATCTCTCCAAACACTATCTGAAATGATTTGTGAACTAGTTAGAATAAATGGGTCAAGCTTATTCAATATTTATATAGAGTTTATTTACAAAAAAAACCTTAGGAAAGTTCTATGGTGATCCTTATATTTATATATTTACTAGATTGATTATGGCCATTGGATTCAAATCAAGATGTGTGACCTATTACTAAGTCAATTTTGGAGGCTCAATGCCATAAATATTTGTTAAATAGGTTGCATTAAAGAGGCATGGCTTGAATTAATCTTTATATATATTTTAATTAATTATTAGTGTTTGAAAATTTTCATTATGACATCATTATTCTTGATATTTATCCATGATATCATGATTAGATCATCATTTGGCCATTTGCCATAATTAAAGTAATAATTCAATTTAATAAATTAAGTAAAATAGAAGAATTTTAAAAATATATAGAGTTTCCTATTAGAGAAATATTAGGTTAATTAATAAATTTGAATAAAATTAATTAAAATTAAAATGGATTTTTATAATTAATGAACCATTTGACATAATTAATCCCAAAACATACCTTGGATAGTCATAATTTGACTTGGGATGAATTAGGTGAAGATGAAATTTTTGTATGGTGTCTTACCATAATTAGGGATGCCCCAATACATTTTAGAAGATGAACACTGAATGTATGAAATAATTTGGGTGTTTTATTTATTTTTACATCATTTATATAAATCATTCTAATGACAATTTTGACACAAGAGTGGTGAGAATTAAGTGTCTACACCTTTAGCCTACCATTTAATTTTTTGGTCAATAAGTACTGTTCAAGGTTAGTGTAACAATATTAAGGTGTAAAATTTATAAAAAATCATAGATTGAGAGCCATATTTCCTATGATTACTCCTAAAAAAATTGGCTACTTTGGAATGGACTTTACTAGTTTCTTAGGAGTCGATGTAGCTATCTATAAAGAACATTTATTATTTTTATCTACCAAATTTTGGTTTTCTCTTCTTAGCTTCCAAAAATTAACTATAAACTCATCAAACCACTTATAATTCCTTTAAAAATTTTCACTATTTAATCATGTTAACAAATTAGGCTAGGGGATGCATCCCCTTGGGATGAAAGATCATGGTCTGAATTAATTTCCTGACTTTAACTTGAAGTTGAATTTACTCTACAAATTTTCATTAATTCATCAAGATATTTTCCTTCTTCTTCTCCAAATATTATCCCCCCCAATATTTTCTTCCTAAAACTACCTATTATATACTCTAGTTTCTTCTCTTTAACCCGATCACTATAACCCCATCACATTCTCTTTCTCTCATTTTATCTAAATCAACTTCATCATCTTATAAATTCCATTCAATCTCTTTGGTACCCTAAATTCATCGGGTTACTATGACTTCCCATTCTTTTCAATCTCTACTTTCCTTTGGAGGTCTATATCTTTCCACCATATTCTCACTCTCTAATCTACATCTACTCATAGTTACATCAATATCATTCTATTTATTTAATTGATTTTGATGTTGCAACTCTCTCCAATCCCATAATTGTCTACATCCTCCATCTTCAAGGTTTAGGTTTAAGCTTGTTCTCTAAATTCTTCATCATTCATTCCCTTTAGTTTGCATCCCCATATCTCCCTATATGAAACTCCACCATAGCCTTCTCCACAACAAACACATTCAAAAGTATCATTAGTCATTATATAAATGACCTATTATACCTCCTATAAATAAATTGTACACAAATTCAAATGTAATGTACCCTAACATGACAAACTCAGTGATATACCTGTCAATAGTGATTTTAAGCCAATGGTATAGCACATGCATCTGCTCAATGTCTAAGATTTATAGTCTTTCTACCTTATCTTCAGTCTAGACAAAATTCTCTAACTCCCTTGGTCTAAAGCAAAAATATTCTAGTCTTGATAATGAATTGGCTAATAGTTCAAGCAATTCACACTAGAAAAGTTCATAGATTTCACCATGAATATGCTCAATTGTAATTTCATTTGTTGTGTTTCCAATTCACCTAGAATATTCTTCGATGAATTTTGGATTATTTAATCTAACCTCAAATTTCTTTGAATTAATATCCATTTTAATCATGTTTTAGGCTCTATGCTCACCACACCATTGTTAGTAGAGGTTCCTAGAAAAACCCATCAGAACATGTTAAGGGGTGAATGTGTGTGAAGCAAGTTACAAAATTAGAATGAAGGTACTAATAAAAAGTTTGATTATTTATTTTTTTCATACTTTAATGAGTATTTAGAGAAACATAGGCTATAAAATCATAAAACATTCATTATTGTTATATTTTTTAATAGATTTGAATGAAAAAAAAGTATACATGTAAAAAAATATATAATATACAAAATAATACAAGTCATGCCCTTGTCATTCATACATATTCTGAAATTTTTTACTCTTATATCTACTACCAATAGGATATAAATGATATGTATTTTAATGATACAAATGTTGATGTTATATGTGTTAATAGGAACAATAAGGATATGCTTGATAAAATGACACAATACATTCACCAAAATTCTTCTCATTTTCCAAATTTCATGTAAATGATGAATGAATTAGTTTATTTTAATAATAATAATAATGATTTACATTCTATTTTTAATGTTTGCTTACCTCATACACCTATCTATTCTATCATTCCCATGTTTTAAATGAATAATAAATTGGTTATTTTAAATTAATCCATTAAGTTATATGTTATTCCAACCTATGAGATAGTGAATATGATGTATTTCATATGTAAATTATATAAAAAATTAAGTAATTATTCCCTCCATTTAGATAATGCAAGGATTATGGTCACTTCAAACCCTATTCCTTGATATGCCTCTCCCACATGACTTGATCATCCCATACTTCCAATTTTTTTATGGTCATGGAGATCCCCAATCACACCTTCATTCAATAGTCCTTTATAAACTATGAATATCATGGCTTAATTATACTTAAGTTTCTATCACTTTGGTTGGTGATGCCTTAGATTGGCTCAATGTTTTAATTAGTGGAAATTTACACTCTTTTCAATTCTTACAAGATATTTTATTATGGTAATTTATTACCAATACTGGACCATGTGCCAAATTTGAGAGTATTACATTTATTGAACAAGGTTCTAAAGAAGATATGTGTGATTATATATTTGTATTTTTATGCCATATGCAATATTTTAATCTATCAATCATATAATCTTCAAATGTAACATATATTTACCAAATAGTATTTTAGCACCTATCAGAGATAAAATGCTTATAAATACTTGTAAATCATTTAGATATCTTTATGTTATGGCTATCACACTTGAAAAATATATATTACATCAACCTAAATCTCATACATAATCTTTTAATGATTCACATCTTATCACTAGTCATGCACACATTATGGATATATCTATAATTCAAGCTAGTGAGAAATTGACATCATCTAAAGTTTTTCAATAATGAAGACATCATATTGAAAATACTATTAGACATGAACTTGATTGAGAAACCATTTATTTTACATATTTATCTATGACAATGTCAAAATCTAAAAAATAAAATGCCTTTTATGGATACCATAGAGTCAATGGACATGTGGAAAAAGGGATTATTTCTTTATGAAACAAAATCCAAGATATCATTGACCATGATACAATGAAGATTGCCTATTTAGAACAAATAATATATGTTACCAATAAAAAATAAAATTAACAATGTAATTATTTTCCACTAACACACAAAAATTTACCAAGTATGGTTTCCAAATATCCTTTATCAATATATTATTCACATATAGAACATTTGGTCATTAATATTTCAATGGAATGGAAATAAAGAGATAATATTTTGGTAGATAAGACAACTCAATTCAGTCTAATGAGTCTTAATTTCCTTCACACATTTTTATATGGAAAGCCAAATTTATCAAAATTAATATCATCTACAACAACGTTAGACACTATTAATTCCATGGGTCCCCTAGGATGTATGACTTTTTTCTATGTTTTATCATCCTTGGATTAAGACAATTACATATTAGGAAAGTCATGGTTACAAAAAATGAATGCAACAATGGATATAGCTAATAGTTACATATCATTAAATTCTATGGATCATAAGCCTTACCATGATGACACTTTGGGGACTAATCCCATCCTTTGATATTACTTTAAATATCCTATTATGATTTCCAATGTATATCTTTTGACAACTTAACATCATACTTATTATGTCACATTTGTTTGCTTTATTCTATATGTTATAACATTTTATTTTTATATTGATTTATATCTTGTTATGACATGTTTACCATTATTTATAGTTACAATATCATGAATTTTTACACCTATTCATATTTGACAGGAGATTATTTACCACTTTATCAAAGCTTTATTGCATATGGCATATTTGGACTGTTACATTAACTTCTCTGTAGGAAGAGCTAGTGGTTATTATAACCCTTTATCCATAGTGACTATATCATATTGATAACTTAGGTTCTCCCATGGCTCATGATTTCATATTACACTCCACTTTTTACACTTGTTTTGTGTCTCATCTAATGATTCATGATGATAACATTATACTTTAGGTGACATTACCGATTAGTAATTTTTTTTATACTTAGTGTTTCATATATATATCATTATTTTACTATAAATACTTATTTTACTTAGTGGAGTGTTTATATATGTCAAATTTTTCATGTTATTTCATACTTTTAATTTCATACATCTTATAGATTTCACATCTTATCACTTTCCCTATTTTGCATTGATATTCTTCTAGCCACTTGGTTTGTGTTGCTTGCTATTTTTCATTGGCCCTTTCCCTTTGATTTTTTTTCCTATTTTAAATGTTTTCATAAATTTATTGATAATGAAAACACATATATCAAAACCTTCCATCTTAGAATGCTTAGAGTTATGAGGCAAGTTGTAGGTTGTTTGGAATCCTCTTATTTTTCATCTCAATTGTGCCTCTTAAATTCTATGTTGCTTGATTGTTATTTTCTTATTTCTTATTATGTGTGCCTCTTGGAATATTTTATTCATGATTTAAATAATTTTTATATGAATTTTTAAAAAAATCAAAACATTAGAAAACATTTTAAAAAATTATCTTCCTTTATCTTTTTTGATATTATATTTCATAAATATATACAATTGTTAAAGGTTTCCATATTCATGTTTTACACACTTGTTTATCATGTAATTTATTTGAGTGAATGATATGTATAATATATAGGCTATGTATGGTTATGGAGTTTTGGATGCTACATGCATAATTTTTTTTCCCACATCCTAGGGTCCATGATCACATTGGTGGTATGTCATACCATAGTGGCATATGTATACAATGGATTTTATGATGATATATTGATTTCTTTCCATTTATTATACATATCTTCTTATCACCTAAATATTTCATGTACATTGATAAATACAATATATTATTACATTGTTACATGGATTCTCCATAAATTATCTAGAATACCATGTGATCAGTACTTGTCTATTTACTATGACTTAGCACCATTTAATCCATGTTTCTACTACTATGTGTGTGATTCACTAGTATACTTATCCCTCTTAGTGGTACCTTTCCTACATTAGGATATATCATTAGTGAATACTTTTATTTTCCATCAAGGGGCATTATACCCTTCATTTTATTCACAAGCTTATTAATATATATGTAATATGTAGGTTGATGCACAAAGTTGGGGGACAAAAAAATTGACATCCCCCAACTTTGTAAATTTTTCTTGTAAAGGGCATACGCCCTTTGAAAATAGAATATGCCATTTTAAAAAAAATTACAAGACTCGGGCTTGTGTCTGAGCCTAAAGGGTGTATGCCCTTTTATTTTTTTCATTTTTACTACTGAACTTCTAAAACCTATGGTGTATTATATAGGTTTGGAGATTTTTTTAGTCAATCATTTTGTCTATTTTACTATAAACCATAGGCTTGCTTTAGATTTATATACCACCAATGAGATTTGAAATTTTGGTTACTATCTTAGGTATGTTTATTTTTAAATTTTAAATTTTTTATTTGTATTTATATTTATTTATGCATGTAGGGTTTCAAAACTAAATTTGCATTATATTCTCTTGCATTGTCTGAAAAACTTATATTTATATAATTCTAGATACATAAATTAATGATGGACCCATTTATTAAATAAAATGCATAATAACACCATGAATAATTTGATTTTACATAAGAAGTTCAATTTTATGAATAATACAATTCAAAACATCAACAATTATAAATAATTATAAATGGTTTATGTCACTCCTCAACTGATACTTCATGTAATTCACTTTTCAATACACTAGAAATTATCTTTAACTAAGTGGGAAATGTAAATTAACAACTTGAAGAAATGTTGCATCAAAGAGAGGTCCTGATACAATTTTATTCTTATAAATTGTCATATGAATATGTTAAGGTAAAAAAAAAAAAAGATGTGTGTGCTTTGTTTATTAATCCTAAAACCAACCAACCACCACTGGTGAATTGTAAACATATTAGTATTGATTGGTGTGTTCATTAGGGGATAAAAATAACTTTTGGGATAGGTGGTGGATGTTGTTTGATGAGCCTTCATGCAAAAATAATGAAGTTCTATTATACTTTTTGAGAAAACTCTATTGTGAGTTTGTGCTATTAAAAATTTAAAATTGTTTTGATATGAAATCCTCTCAAGGTAAGGGAGGTGCATCTTCATTTGATATACCTAGTTCTAGGTGAGACCAAAAAATTCCTAATCAAGTTTAGAGAAATATAAGGATGATAACACATGATTTTATCCCCAAAATTTTGAATCATAGTATACAAATAGACACCCTTAAGGTGGTTACATGTTTAACACAAGTTATGATTGGACATGGTATGCATGTATTAAAGACTTATATTCAACATATGCATGGTGAGACATCTAGTAATGGTATTAGTGCTAGTGGTAGCATTGATAGTTGTGTTGGTTGTAGTTGTATTGGTGGTAGTGGTAGTGGTGCTAGTGGTTTTGGTGGTATTGGTATTGGTGTTAGTGTCCCTCTTCCTTATACTCATGCTAAATTTCCTATGAATCATTACACATCATGTAGGAGGAAGTGTATGGGACCTCATGTTCATGTGTGACATACATGTACTACATTTGTGAAGACTAGACCTTCCTTTGTGTATCATACTAGTACCTAGCAATTTATGTCATATATAGTTGTTTTAGCATCTCAAGAACAAATAATTCTCATTATATTCCATATATAATTCCTTCAATACCTCAAGACACTAGGATTCCTAAGTGTATTCCTTCTATAATTGCTTTATAACCTTAAGAGACTAGCATGCTAGAGCATACTTCACCTATATATGCTTCAACATCACATGAAAGTATCATTTCAAACATGTTTCCAATTGTAGGACCTTCACCCACTCCTCTCAAGACACATCATCCTATTGTGGAGGAGTTATCTACTTCACCATATGTATTTGATACACATGTCTAATTTTAATTATAGTTTGTTTATGTTTATAAAAAAATATTAAGCTTATTTTCTAGTATGTGTTTACTTAATTGACTAATTTATTTGAGTGAAATTTTTATTTTTTACTTGTATAGATGATTAGTGATATTTTGGGTAGCTCAAAAGGCCTTAATTCTATTGTAGAGTTTATAATTATCATAGGTGTACCCTATACTTAGGGTTGGAAACTTTATAATTATATATTCATTCATGTATATTTGTTATCCCTGGAACAAAAAATGATGTTTTAAGATATATATTATAGTCATATATTTTTTATCATGCTCATTATATTCACACATTATTCATTTATTGGTTTTATAAATGATGAGGGATGCTATGGGCACCCCTCATGAATGACAAAAAGGTTTGCCTGATGTTGGGGATACATTTGAGAATCCACTTTCTCCACAATAGGTCATGATTCAGGGATGGATATTGGTGAGAACAAATAGTAATTTTTTTCAAGCTTTAGACAATGATATTATATGTCATATTTACATAAATGTATGCACATCTAGATCTAACAATATATGTATGCTCCAAAGGATTATCCATCATGAGTTTATACACATTATCACATCCTTAGACAACCATATAGATGGAATACGATGAGTCTAAAATCATTTTGAAAAAAAAATTGAAAAAATTATCATTTTTAATATGTAATTTTAATGCATTAAATTTTATATTTCATATGTTTTATAGACACAATAATTCTTAGAGGTTATGGATCAAATATTTAATGACTCACATGCTGAAAGGAGAGTCTCTCCTCATAGTGAGGCATCCAACACCCATGGATCTACATCTATGAAACTAAAGTGCAATTTATTTGGAGTTTGGAGGAAATAAGGAGCAAGAGATCTTGTTGTGCTAGGGGTCTCATTCTAGGCATAATCAATTTTGTATGCCTATATGACCCATATTGTGTGCATATATGACACATTTTGTATATGTAAATTTTATGGTCTATATTTTTTCTTGATATATTTCCAATTTTTTATGTTGAATTATGACATAGAACTTTGCATAGACACATATATACTATTCAAAAAATAAGCTTCCTTTACCTATGTGTATTTTCTATTTTGATCATTTAAAGTTTACAAATATTATTAGTTAGTGATCATTATTACTTAATTTGGGGATTTAAAAAATTACACATTTTCCTCTAAGTTATGTGCTTCATCATTATGTATATTTTATATTTGCATGTGATATTAAATCTACTACAACTTTGCCACAACTCTTTCTATGTCAAATCTTGGCCAAAGATGTTGATTATGGGGCTACAATTCTTATAAGGCTTCTTAAATAAACTATCATTATTAGAATCAAAATAAAAACCTTAATAAATTTATTTTATCCTTAACATGCATAACTAAACCATATTAAGTGATAGAAATCAACTTCTAAAAGAAAATTTCCTTGAGTCCCAAATTGGTTAGTAGGCCAAGAAGGTCTAATTAGCCTTATTCACTTATTTTATTGAATTATTTATCGCTTAAATGTTTTTAAAATGGTTATATTAGCTTTTTATAGGCTTCTTAAATTTGTTCCATGCATAAAAAAACATTAAATAACTTCTTTTTTTCTCAAAAATACCTAAAGATCGTATTGAGGTTTTAAGATTGTTTTCCATAATACAGTCAGACTTAGTTTTCGGCTTCTATCTCTATGTAGATATCCAAATTAAGAAAAAATAGATTTTAATGAAATATATAGACCTATTATAACATTATTCAATGTTTTATAGCTTAACCATTAGCCATTTTTGAGATATACCCATTTTAGTGTTGCCCCATGAGGGCTTTAGCCTTATTGTAAGACTATAGGTCTATGTTTTGAGGTTTTTCATGACCAAATAATCTCATAATGAATTTAAATTTGGTACACTCTATATGAAATCATAAATTCATCTTGTATATAAATCAATCCTATCTTAGATAATATAGATCATACCTACACTTTTGATTGGGAATATATTTATTAAGCAAGAGCATGACTAATATGGGGATCTACTAGACCTGATTAGGGGATCACTTATCACAATACACCATGCTAATAAGGGTTACAAATCCTACAGTCTAACAGAATCATGTAACAAACCTAAAGGAGTATTGGGTTTAATGTTTACTCTATATCTAATAAACAAGAAAGTAAATCTAATCTAGTGCACACCAGAGCTTGCGGCACAAAGTGGGGGTTAGAAACAAAAAAAAATAAAATAAACATGCATAGAAGACATATACTCACATAAATGTATATGGAATCCTAATACATGGAATAAAATCATAACTATATTATCTATCTACTCTTACAAAGGAGACATAAAGTTAGGAATACTTACCTTTGAAGATGAACCCATTGAGTCTCAATCTCTCCCTTGGCCAAGGTGTTTCACAAGAGATTATTATGGTATGTAAAGATAAAAAAGACAAGTCATCTCTAGGATACACAACCTATCTATGCATCCAAAATACTTCTCCACAAGATAAGATATGTATCTCCAAAGAAAGTATGGAACCCTAAGTTTACTTATCAAGTAGAATGGTCAATAAGTAGGTGTTCATTCACACTTATTCTTCTTCACTTCTATATTCTTAAATGGTTAGAAATGAAATTGTATATATAGGTGGATCTTACCCCAAATACTTTTAAATATGTTGGTTGTATAGGGTTGATTGAGTCAACTCTATATGTTTTTAGAAGATAAATCACTAGGTCCTGAGCTAGGTCATCCAAAGTGTTAACAAAACTCTAAGTGAAAAATATCCCTAAACAATACAGGATCAACCTAGTTGACCCTATACAGTAATTAGAGGTTGAAAACTATATACAGTTGATCTAATTGACCAACTATAGTTAATTACTGAAAGTAAGTCAAGGTAATAAAAAGGAGGATAAAGAATGATAATTGACTAGAATGGGTATAACAAAGAAGAATAAGCTTATGGTAGATGGTTTTAGGAGATAAATGTGTAGATTGTAAGTGGTAAAAGGGACAATAATCTTATGAAGAACCAATAGTCTACCCACCCCTTTCCCAATACACCCCTTAAGGTGTGGACTTAGATAGATTGAGACTCATTGGGTTCCTATAAGATATAAAGTGTTAGTAAGTGATAAAAGTTTGAAAATATTATGTGTATATATTCCCCACTTGAAGTGCATCATGTGTCATGTAAGTGCAACATGGGATGGTGCTTCAAGAAATAGAACATGATAACACACAACGTTGATGCTAATTAAATTAAAGTAAGTAGAAAATAAGATAAATGAAAGGACAAAATTGAAAAACACATACATTTACTTACCTTAGTGTTGTAGATAAAGAATTAGATTGCAAGAAAAGAGTGAAGGCATCCAATGTGAAGAACACGAGGCAAACCTGTAGAAGTTAGTTCAAAAAATAGTGAAAAATCAATTTTTTTGGAAAATATGCATATAATAGTGGAAAATATTCTCTACATCATCATGAATCTAATGCATTTTATGATTTAAAAAATGGATGAGTAGAAACAAAGATATAAACAAAATAAGGAATCTGCTTGAAAAATAGTTGAAAATTTTGAATTTTGAAAAGTGTTTTTAAATAGGGGGATAGAGAAGTCATTTGGTTATTTTGACTTGTGAAGGAGAGAAAAAAAGATCTATAGACCAAATGAGCTAGGATTGTGAGGAGATAACAAACTAGATGAGGGGAAGATCTAGGAGTAGTAGTGAGTGCATTACAAGTATGTAACTATGAATATTAAGCCAATTTTGGAGTAGTTTAATGAATTAAGTGTATTTTTAGAAAAAAACAATTTTTAGCATTTATAGATGTCAAAATGAAGCCAAATTAGATTTTATAAGTAGGAAAAACTAGGATGGGAAATGGGTTTGAAGGAATTAGGGAGAAAACAACAAAAATGCACTTTTTGAGGAAAATATAAGGGGTCAGTAGTGAAAAACAATTGGGTCGACCTAGTCAACCTAGTAGGCTGAAAAGGAACAAAATCCACACTACTGACCCAGTAGGTATGTGCCAACCTTGTATGTTTTGTAGACTGTTCACCTTATACAGTTTGCCAACTGATCTAAAAAGTCTAGGATGAAAATGCAGTAGTAGGGAGGGGAAAGTAAGAGAGTTGAATTAGATTTTAAAGTCAACTAGGCCAAAAATAGGGAAATTTTAGTCAAACTAGGTTGACCGAAGAACTAGAATGGTACAAAAATGCATGTAAAATGTTGAAAGAGGGCTAGAATGGCCTAAAATGACCAAGTGAGGGTAAAAAGGACCAAGTAGGCTTAAAATAGGTAAAAATGAATGAATTAAATAAATTTAAGTTTGTATTTTATTGAAAGTGTAAAAATAATGTATTGTGACTATACATGACATGGAGGATCTAATACATCTTTTATTTTTTCTTGATTGCATGGATGACCCAAGTTTTGGGGATTAGAGATAGAGCTAGAATAGTATCTATAGGCCTAAGAGGGATAAATGATATGTGTAAGATTTCCTTGAGTTTGAATCTATTCATCATGTTCTTGAGATGTTGGGAATGATTGACTAACACCTTCATATGGGATGTGGATGAGGATGTGATAGAGGTAGATAACACTCTAAAGGTTGTACATGCCATTCTAGGGTTATTGGTAGTAGGAATACCAGTGACTATAGGTATACCAAATAACACAGAGAGCCTTAGCCATATGGGCTATAGGTTTGGAGATGATATTGATAGGTACACGAGTTAGTATGTTTGATGTATATACATCATAGATTATGGATATCCAAAAAAAATTGGTAAGGCTTGTGACATAGTAAGTGTTATGTCACAATTTAGATGTCAAGGTACCACTATTCATGGTAGCCTTGAGCAAGATGATCCTAGAGGAGGGAGTATTATATGAGTTCAATTCTATCATTTGGGTCCAACCCATACATGATATGTATGAGGATCTATTTAGAGGGTAGAAGTCAATAAGACTGATCATATTACTAATAGCTTATATATATGAGAGGTTTCCCATGTATTGGCCAATTGGGTTTCCCCATGCAGTTGATGATAGGTCACCTCAAGTGAAGAGATGGAGAGAGGACCATGTAGCATGGGTCATATCCCACATGATAGTGCTATAGATAATGAGATGCACAAACATAGTGTGGTAGCCACATTGGCACATAATGACTATATGGCCAAGTTAGGACTTATATGAGCTATAGTGAGGACATAGGTGGTTAGACACTACACTTAGTGGAGACATCCACATCTAATGGTATAAGTAATAGGATAGATGGGATTACCTCATCTAGTAGCATTGATATTAATGTTTGAGTAGTGGGCTTGGTATGTGAGAGAGCTATGGGGGAGGAGGGGACTAGGGCCACTAGTGATGAGGCTAATGCTCAAACCATGTCATGAGTGACCATGGACTAGGTGAGCATGATAAAGATCAAAGCAGGAGGAGAGGGTTATAAAGGTAGTGGCACTAGAGATACCACCACCATGTCCATAGTGAGATGAGTAGTGACCACCAAGGATAAAGTGTCGATAGAGGTAGGAGAAAGAGAGAGTGGAGACTATCACCATCCCTGATGACCCAATAGGTGAGTTAGAAGAGAGCTAGATGATAGTGGGGACACTCAAGTATAGGCTAAGGCAAATGTGATCCATGACATCTAGATTTGTACTAAGGAGGTTACCTATAAATGAGGTATTATGAGGCATCATGGATGGATAGACTATGCTAGGTGGTCGAATAGATGGTGAGACCATAGTGGCTAAGACATAGACATGTCATAAAGATGATTAAATTATCGCTTAAGTTTTTATTTTAAAATAGAGACTAGAGATAGATATTATGAGATATGATAGTGATCTAATATTTATTTGGATGTGATTTTACAGGCATGGTTAAGGATGAGGAGGAGATATTGGGATCCTTTTTTAGGGTAGTAATCCATGACATCTTGGATGAAACTCTATAGTTTTATGACCCTAATACATTAGGGTACCTTAGTGTACCATCTACCCTAGCTCAAGTGAACTGGTTCAAATTAGTAGGAGAGGTAGAAAGGTAGATATGAACACATAGAGAGATGATGTGGCCACTAGGAAAGATGGGTGCAGGTGAGATATGTACATGGTAGGCCATGGAAGGGGAGATAGATGCATATATTTCTATAATTACATATATGATGTAGGCACATACAATGACCCTGATCTAGTTGGTACAAGCATAGGTGTAGGCATCACACCTATAGGGACAGGTTGAGGGACTACAATCTCATATGGCCTCCTTATAGCATAATATTTGGAGGAGTCAAATAAAGGCCTTGGTAGGTAGTGTGGCTAGGCCATGAGATAGATAAGATGGAGTCCAACCATAGAGTTGGAACATTATATATATTATTGTACTTGTTATATCAAAACTCCTGATACACACACACACACACATATATCATTTTGTCATATTGATGTTAATTGTGTATGTTGTCATCATTATGGTCATGGTTCTGGATGATTTGGATATATTTATTTCTATCACATGTATTTATATTTTTTGTATATACTATATAAAATATATGAGATGTGGTTTCTTTTCTAGCATTATGTAGAACATGTGCATGGGTAAAAAGAAACAAGCAAAAAGGCCTTGGTAAAATATAATCAATCAAAAATAATTTACTACACACTATTTCATGTTGGGAAATGTGTAATAACAAGAAAATGACTAAGTATAAAGAACCAAGGGATGGTAAAACAAGATGGTAAAAAGGAATTTGTTTTTAAACCAAAGTGAAAGATTGTTGTACCAAATTAAAACAAGTAAAATCATACTAAATTATGTTGGGAAGTATGAAAATAATGTAATAAAATGGAAGGTATGTAAAAGGGCACAAATTATATATAAAACAAATTAATTGAGTTAATTATTTATACTAAATCATGTTGGGAAGTATAAGAGAAAAATAAAACTGATAAAAGATTGGTCTTAAATTTATCATACTAATTCAAGCTGGGAAGTATGAAAAATTCAAAAAATGGTTGTATACTTACATGCACTCAAAAATAAGAAAATAAGAGAAAAAGATAAATTAATTAAGCATAAAAACATACTAAATCAAACTAGGAAGCATGTTAATGTCATGTAATTTCATAATCAATCACATTTTATCTCATATTTGACACATGTAATTTTGTTTGTGATTAGGATTATTGGATAATTTTGTGAGGAATGTCGGGTCCTATCCATAGTCTTAAATTTAAACTCACAAAGAGAACACCATTGGGGTGGGAAAATTATGACAATTTGGTAACAAAGGATGTGGGTAATAGGAAGGAATAAGGTGGTAATTTGTGATGAATGTCAGGTCCTACCCATGGTCTTATATTACAACTCACAAATGAAATCCCAAGGGGAGTGATTCATATACAAAATAATATTTCTCAAGAATAAATAGGGGGGATATAGGGAGTTAAAAAGGGAGTGTAAAAATCAAGACTTAAGCATCTTAGAGAATACTATAAGAGACAAGAGGCATACTAAGGACATGAAAAGACACTAAGTGACTAGTGACCATCAATATGCAAAGGAAACCTGCTCACTATAGATAGAAATCTTTGTAGGCAACACGTATGCTAATAATATCAACTCATGAAGGTATATTTTTTCAATAAAATGTAAAATGGACATACCTTCCATGACTTATTCCCCATTCTTCAGGACCCCTTACAGAGTCATCAGTCTACTGTGAAAATTGGGTACTTGCATAAGAAAGTCAGTAGCACTAAAATATTTTTTCATTATCCTCTTCTAATCTACTGGCCTACAACACCCCAAAGGTACTCGAATATATCATGAGGCCAAATGTGGAGTTTTAGCTTTGACTAGAAGAAGGAGATGTGCTTTAAATCACATCTTTTAGTGTAATTTGACTTTTTAGAATAGTTTTGACTTTTAATCATTACCTTTTGTAAAAAGATTTGGATTTTAAATTTTTATGGATTTTGAAGATTCCTCCTCCGTGTGGATTTGGAATGAAAAATCATGAGAGATACAGTGATACACATGAATGAGCTTAGGCTAAGGCTAAATTAAGCTAAGTAACCAAAGACAAAGACTGAGTAGGACACTTAGGCTTAATAATCAACCAACATGTGATCTCAAGTCTCAATCATGTATATGCTTAGTTTTTAGAAAGGAAATAAATGGAAATAATTAAATCCAAAGTGTATTGTTATAAGGAAAGTATAATGAGATACATTATTTTCTAATTGATCACATGGTAATAAAAATCATGATGAAAGGGAACAAGGTTGGTATAACCAAGTCACAGTGACAATTATCCATGAAAAATAGATATAAGGGAGCAAAAAATCATGAAGACATAATAAGAAAGTTATTAGAAAAAATCAAGAAAGAAAGAGAAAATAATGATAAATAAATATAGTCATATGCAAATATAAATGATAATATAATCAAGATATAGTACAAAAGGTAAAATCACTAGATAAGAAAAATATGAATTTGACACAATGTCAAATGATATAACATATAGATAAAAATAAAATTGGAGCACATTTCCAATCAAAATGTAAATATAAAGGCACCATGCATGTGCTCATAAATACTAATAAATCTACCCACACACATTATCCAAGACATCCGATAAATCTTTATGAAGATGGATATGAATTGTTTCTAATATCTTGTCAATCTTCAATGAAAACTAGGAAAAGACTTCTCTTCTAATCTCCTCAAGTAAAAAAGTAGGAAAACTTGATGAATCATGCTGAGAAGGGAAATTAGGCAAGGGATATTGGGGATAAAGCATGGGAGTGGATCTATGGGAAATGAAAGAATAACTAGTGGAGAAGGATCCATAGGTGAGGGACTCATGGGTGGAGAAGGATCCATAGGGGAGGGAAGGTCTATAGGTGAAGGAATCACAGGTGGAGGCATAGAAAGTGATAAAGGGACCATAGGTGGGGATGGAACCACTGGAGGTGGAGCCATGGGAGAAGAAGGAGAAGCCTTCTTATGAGGATGACCTATAAGAGGAATGAAATAAGGTCTAGGAATAGATACAAGGTGATCCTTAAGGTGTTATTGAAGGATGCAAAAATGATTAGTGTGATGGGTGCCACATTGGTATTATAGACAATACACCTCACCATACTTAGGTAGATATTTAGGTAGAACCTTTGGGGGAGGCATGGCTTTGTCTGAGGAAGGAGAAGAAGGATGTAAATTATTTATATACTATTGTAACTTGTGATAATGGGTAGAATAATGATTATTTGTCCCATAGAAGCAATAGATACACTTGTGAGTGGTCTTAGGAGAATCACTCATAGAAGGAGGTGTAACATGAGTGGAAGAAGCTAGAGAAGACTCATTGGCCTATTTGGTGGGAAATGGAACCATTTAAGGAAAGGGAAGCAAACCATCACTAAGGGAAGGTGGTTATGAATGAGGAATGGAACTAGGATCCATAGAAGGAACAATGGGATGAGAAGCAGGGGTAGGCTTATCAAGAATAAGAGCATACACAAGTTCAACTATAAAAAGATTAATAATGGGCTCAACTGTAGTAGGAGTGAGAATAGCCTCTGATAAGGGCTCTACTAAGAGGGGAGTGAGATCTATAGAAGGTCTAACAAGGGTCACACTAATCTCAGGAGTAAACTAACTATGATGATTAGGGTATTTAGAAAAGTGATAAGGCCCAGTCATAACATGATCCATGAGCATACTCTTATGAGGCTCCTTAAAAAATAGAGGTGTTAGTGCTATCTCTACCCTAAAATAAAGAGCAAAAATACTAAAATTAGTAACTATAAATGAGGGAAAATGGGAAGATACATGAAAAGGCTCAAGTAAATAAGAATGATAATAGACAATCTTGACATCATGGACCTATACAAGACCACCTAAAAATGGATCATCTAAGGAATAACCATCATCATAATTTGGGGTATGAATATCAATGACATAAGTAGGGATAACCTTGTAATTCAAAGAAGTGTGGTGAATAGAATGTTGAGTCTTGGTTAAGACCATGGGAATATCACAACAAGGAGGCTTGTGAGAACAAGGTTGAAAGGAAGCAGAAAGTTATGAGATGAGATGAGGTAAGAGATTAGAATTTTTAATCTTTAGGTTAATTTAATTGGGCTCATCATCATCAAAATATAATAGGTTAGGAGGAATGTTCCCAATGAGTTCAGGATGTCTATTATAACATCAGGTTGAATTAACAAGAAAATTAAGATGCTGAGATTCATGAAATGGAACATTGGGTAAAGGTTTAAGTGTAGGAATTTGAAGACACCATAGTCTTAGAATTATTTGAAATTCCAAGGGTTAGTATCACCCTGAATCCTATAAATGGATCCATTATGAGGTAATTTAATGAATTGGTAGGCAAAAGAAGCAATGACTCTCATACGGTGAGTCTATGGCATACCAAGCAAGATGTTATAATATAGGGGAAAGTTAAATATCATCAGCTTCATGTGAACAATGATAGGTGGGACAATAATGGGAATCCACATAAAACCTAGAGGAAGCATTCTATCATATCCTTGGCAAGTGCTACATGTAGATTTAATATTACATTCTAAATATCCTAGGGTTTTAATAAAGTCAATAGAGGTAATATAGGTGCCAAAACCCTTATCAATAAATACGTGTTTAACTTAGATATCACTTTTTTAAACACTAATAAATAAGGGAGGATCATCTACATGAAAAAAAATCTCATCGAGAATCATAGAAGCTATAGGAAATTTTAAGGAAAGAGAAGTGTTTATAGTTTCATCAATGTTAATAGACATCTCTTCACATTGTTATAATATATTATCCTAAAATCTAGATAAGGTTACCTCCCATCCTTCTAGGGGAGGATGTGGGATATTCTTTTCAAACAATAGTTACATAAGATGGTTTTTATGATGTGGATAAGTCCTCATAAACTCATCATAACCCATAATAAGGTTGTTAGATATAGGTGCATAATGATTAAGGAGGTCCTCAAAAGGAGGATCCAAATTTCATTGGATTTTTTTTTTTATAAGAAGAAGAAGGCTTGGAACAAGGTTTCAAATTATGTTGTGATGATGAAATAGCTAGTTCAATTTGATTTTGAGAATTGGTAGAAGAAGTGTTAGTAGAAGCTTGATTATCATTAGTCTTAGAAGATGATGAAAGAGTGGTAGAAATATAAAAGGAAGTGTATCCAAGGAGAATCATAAATTGAATCATAAAAATTAATAAGTTCATCTTGCCTCAACTCATTTAAATGAGTTGGAGAAGAATCCTGGATAACAAAATATGTTCTAGATGAAGGAAGAGTGTAGATAGGTTAGGAATCAATAAAAGTAACTACCCTTTTCATATTAGTCATGTTAAAAACATTCTCTTTATAAGTGGGTTAAAAAATACTTTATACATTATTGGTGGAAGGGGTGGGTTTGTCTTTATTGTATTGAATAGGTTGATGATTAGGAAGAGGGTCTTTGTAGATAGCCAAATGAGCATTGGCTTGGTTAAAGGCTTGAGATTTAACATGTGATTTATAATCATTGAAAGCAATTTCATAATATTATTGATGCTTTCTAATGATATAATCATGATTAAAATTAGGAATTAGAATAAATTCCATAGATAAATTATGAAGTTGTCTACAGGTCTTATGAGAATGACCCCAACTAACATGAAACCAACAAAACTTGTTAGGATCATACTAGGATTTGATAGGATGATTAGGGTCAAGTTCTCATGGAAGAGGCCTAGGTATATGCTTAATAAATTTAGCTAAGGATAAAGTTTTATGAACATTAATGTTTTTTGGTGAATATAAGTGAATATTTGTATATTTTTGAGAAGGGGGAGCTGATTTTGAATATTGGTTGGGAATAGTAGATTGAACATTGTGAATGGTGTCATAAAAATTTGTAACACCATCATTGGTAATATTGAATTTTTTTTCTTAAGTAAGAGATGAGGAACCATAGAATTTTGGGGTGGATTGAATTGATGCATAAGGAAACCTTTTCATTTGGCCTGGTCAATAGCCTCCTCCAATAAATGTGGAGAGAGAGTGAGGACCTGATATTGAAGTTTAGGAAAAAGGGCATCGATAAAGAGATGGAAAAAATTATCATCAGCCATGTTATGTTCACATTTATTTGATAAATTTTTCCACCTATTAACAAAGGCTTGATCAGCTTTCATTTCAAGTTATTTTCAATTTATGAAGTGGGCTAAAGTGTTTTTGGTAAGATCATTAGTTTGGAATTCTTGAACTAAAGCATTCACTAAATCCTCCAAACTAGTAATGGAATGAGTTCTAAGTTGGTTGTACCAATCCAAGGCATCACCTGTGAGAGTTTTGGCTAAGAGTTTGGTAGTAGAAAAGATGTTTAATTTGACCCAATCCTTATAAATATTTCCAAATATTTTAAGATTAAGGGTGGGATCGGTTGATCCATTATAATAAATTATAGGTGTGATACCTCCTGTATCAATGTTAGCAATTTGAGTAGTGAGAGGTTAATTTTGGATATTATTAATGGTTTTGTTGACAAAAAGAGGTTAAGGAATGAGATTTCCTTGAGAATATTGAAGAGGAGGAGGGGGAACATTCTAGTTATGTGTGCCCCAAGCCATTGTTTGAGGATGAGATTGAATATGAAGAAGATGGTTTTGCATTCTCATCATTTGATTTGTGTTATGAGTTTGAAAGGTATTCATTTGATTGAGTGTTTATAACAATAGTTGATGTGTTTTATTAGCATTATTAGAATCATTATAGGTGGTATTATTGGCTTGGATACCACTATCAGTGTTGATATGAACTTGAGAAGAATTATGAGAATGTGAGGCACTAGTGGAAAAAGTTTCTTATGTAGTAAAAGATAGACTAGTGAATGGTTGAGAAGAAGAATAACTAAAAGCATGATTACCTTAGGTAGAAAATGATGCACTAGTAGAAGGATTAAGGATAGTGGAACTTATGAGAGGCCCACTAGATGTAAAACCTACCATGTTAGTGGATATACTAGGCATGGAGGTGGAAGAAGTTAGAGAAGAAGAGGTCATGGTATGAGAAGGGGTAATAATCAAAGGAAGAGGCTGAGAATAAAATAAAGTGGTACCCTCAAATATAGTTAATAATGTAGGAGTAGGTGAATTAGACTCTTCATATTGACCACTAATCATAAGATTGTAAATAGTAAAAATATCTTTTCCTTGATGTTGAGTAAATTCAGAGATAAATAAGAGCATATCAGGGGTATACTCTAGTTTGGGTTGGTCTTCTAATGATAAGAGATTATTATATTATGAAGAGGTATTAGGAGGGGTCCCATGTTTCATTGTACAAGTGGTAATATGAACATTACTAGCATCCAAGAAAGGATCCCTACTCTATTTATGGGAGACCCTATAAGGGTTGGAAAAATTCATCATGTTTGTTGATTATAACTCAATATTGTCATCAAGTAGAAACTCCATGATGAAGGGAAAGAAAGAGAGATGAGAAATCAAGGAAATATGAAATGATAGATATAGTACAATGTTGACTAGGTTGACCTATCATAAAAACAAGGTCTACAAATAGTATAGGGTCTACTGAGTCAATCCAGTACAATGAAAAAAGGCTAAAAAAAGGTATAGCGTTAACTAGGTCGATCTAGTATAGTAGGTAGGTAAATTTAAGAATCCTATAATACATTTTGAACTTAAAAAATATAAATTTTACAAGTAATTTGAAAATAAATAACTGAAGGGAAATAAACAATCAATTGGATCAACGCTGGACAATCCAATTGAAGCACACAACACAAAACCTTCTACTAATGCAGGCTAATGCAAGTTTTTGTAATAAAAAATACAATTGAGAAAAGATCAAGAAATTAGCTTGGAAAGTAAATAGATAACTAATTGGTCAACCTGAATGTTTATTAGATTTTAAAATATGATTTTAAATGTGATGGGAAGTTGGCTATAAGCAATTTGAAAATAAATAACTGAATGGAAATAAACAATCAATTGGATCAACACTGGACAATCCAATTGAAGCACACAACACAAAACCTTATACTAATGCAGGCTAATGCAAGTTTTTGTAATAAAAAATACAATTGAGAAAAGATCAAGAAATTAGCTTGGAAAGTAAATAGATAACTAATTGGTCAACCTGAATGTTTATTAGATTTTAAAATATGATTTTAAATGTGATGGGAAGTTGGCTATAAGCAAGGAACTAGAAAGAAATCTAAGGATGGTTTCAGGTAGTTTGGGCTGAAAGGGGTCTATAGTGATAATGATACAGGATTGGTATTGGGGCCTACCCCCTCATTTAACACACCACAACAATAATGGTGTTAGGTTCTTAGCCAAAATATACCATTAACTACACTTTATACTTGACTATAACATCAAGTCGGCTTCCCCCTTGGTGATGAAATCCAAGTAGGTTGGCCTTGGGTAGACAAATGATAAAATTCTTGTTTAGAATTTTTGATTTGGTCATGTGTACATAAAATATAAAATAGTGAAACTAAAATATTAATTGAAAACCACTTAATTAAGCTATGTGATATATTCTAAGCATGCAAGCAACAAGAAGTGAAAGTGTGAATTAATTAATAGCATATAAGGTTAATTAAAAATTTGAAACAAGGTAAAATTTTGATATAGTCAAAAGTGTATGCACATAATATAGAACAAGGTCAATATGTTTGATCTTATACTATAAAATCTAGGTTTGAAAATGAACAAGATCAATAGAGTCGACCTAGTTACCGAGACAACACATAAAATATAGAACTATGTTGGTAGGGTCGATCCAATTGACTATGTAGGGGTAGTTTTAAAGACTAAAAACTATAAAAAGGACTATAAATAAAGAGAGAGAGAGAGAGAGAGAGATAGAAAAGAACCTTGGTGGATTAGAGATGCAGAGAATGAAGATAACTATTTAAGAACTTTGATATACACTTGCAAATTATGCTAATTGGGTTGATTGAGTCGATCAAGCTTTGTAAAAACCTATTTTTGAGTTCTTGAAAATGTATAAGGTTAACTAGATTGGCCTAGTAGTCTAGATAAGATGTATAAAAATATAAAAACTTGTAATGGGTTGATAGGGTCTATCCAGTAGCCTATACCTAAAATCTTGTGCACAAAAATTAGAGCTGGGTGACAGAGTCAATCTAATATGGAAAATATATGATAAAAATAATGATGAAAGAATGAAATAAGGTAAAAAAATCCTACAAGGGTTATTTCATGTTATTTTTACTAGAATGTATGTAATCATAAATGCATCTATCTATAAATCAATCTTGGCTCAGAGAAGATAGAACATACCTACACTTCTAATTGGGAATACATTTATTAAGTGAGATCATGAACAATAAGGGCATCCACTAGACCCAATTAGGGGATCAATTATCACAATACACAATGATAGAAAGGGTTCCAAAGCCTACAGTCTAACACAATCACATAATAACACTAAAAGAGTCCTAGGTTTAATGTAATCTATATCTAATAAACAAGAAAGTAAATTTAATCTAGTGAACACCAAAGCTTTTGTCACAAAGTGGGGGTTAAAAAATAAACCAAACAAGCATAGAAGACATATACTCATGTCAATGTATATTTAATCCTAATGCATGGAAGAGAAGCACAACTACATTATCTATCTACTCTTACCAAGGAGAAATAAAGTTAAGAATACTTACCTTTAAATATAAACCCACTGAGTCTCAATCTCTTCCTTGGACAAGGTGTTTCACAAGATATTTTTGTGGTATGTAAGGATAACAAATAAAAATTATCTCTAGGCTACACAACCTATCTATGCATCTAAAACACTTCTCCACAAGACAAGATTCATATCTCCAAAGAAAGTATGGAACCCTAAGCTTTAATTTTCAAGTAGAATGGTCAATAAGAAGATGTTCATTCACACTTATTCTTATTCAATTCTATATTCTCAAATGGTTGGAAATGAACTTATATATATAGGTGGATCTTGCCTTAAATCCTTTTGAATATGTTAGTTTATAAGGTCAACCTAGTCGACCCTGTATGTTTTCGAGAGATAAATCACTAGGTCTTGAGTTAGGTCGGTCAAAGGGCTAACAAAAATCCAAGTGAAAAATATCCCTAAATAGTATAGGGTTAACCTAGTAGACCCTATATAGTATTCATAGGTTGAAAATTGCACAGGGTCGACCCAGTCAACCTAGTATAGTCAACTAGTGAAAGGGGGTCAAGGCAAGAAAAAGGAGGATAAATAATGACAAATGACTTGAATGGGTATAATAGAGAACACTAATCTTAGGTTAAATGGTTTTAAGAATCAAGTGTGTAGATGAAAAGTGGTAAAATGGATAAAAATCTTATGAAGCACCAATGGTCTACCCACCCCTTTCGTTATGTACCCCTTGAGGCATGCACTTAGAGAGATTAAGACTTGATGGGTTCTTATAAGATACAAAGTGTTAGTAAGTGATAAAAATTTTAAAATATTATGTGTATACACACTACCTTATTATACTTATAATAATGTGATATAAAAATTAAATAATTTCAATGTGGATAAATTTTGAGATAATTCATTTTTTCTAATCAAATCCTAGGGAGGGTTTCCTCAAGGCCAAGAGCTATAAGAATCACTTTTTGAGATTTATAATTTGTTTCAACAATACTAAAAGATTTTTTGGAGTCTTAAAACACATATTACACCCCCCCCCCTTAAACTCATAAAACTCCTTAAATATTTATATTTTCTCCAAACTTGATCATTTTCACTTTCACAAAACCTTGTTTCTTAACATGGTCATCTATTTCTGAGTTGTAACTTAATTAGTTTCCTTATAAATATGCTTAGGATCATGAATATATTACCTCTGTATATTTTTAATTCATTCCAATCCTCCCCTATGGAATATACATTTACACTAATGCACTAATGTAATCTTCAATCTTGTCACCTTAAACCCTTGCAAATAGTCCACTTTCTCCTAATTCAAACATGTAACTTCCTATTAGAATCCTCTTTGTTCACTTTAAAATAATAAATAAATAAAGCATGCTCATTTAAACATGTAAACAAGTTACATACCCTTCAAAATCAAATAAATATTCAACTTTATTTATTCATGGCTTCTCCCAAGCATAAATTTTGTCCTTTATAATCTTCACAAATCTCACACAATCATAGTAAAAACAAAAGATTAGAGAAACATTATAAACACCATAAATAATACAACATATCTTCATGAAGGACAATGAAATAATTTAAGAAATGAAAATACATTCATATCTTTATACACAATGCATATATAACTTCTTAAGGCCATATAAGGCCTTATTTCCTTGAAACCACACAAGGTCTACAAATTTATCCTCCAATTTCTCTCTCTCTCTCTCTCTCTCTATATATATATATATATATATACAAATTATCTTAATATTTCTATTGTATTTATAATATCATTACTCCTAAAAGAATGGTCTGCTCGTCATCCTTTTACTAAACATAGAATTTTGTTAAAAAACTTACTCTAATTCATCATATTCTCCCTTCTCCAATGCATGAGTCTTCCTTGTTGTGGATAGTTGATAATAATTACTCCCTACAAGATTGTTTTTAATTAAATTTCACCATATTGACTCTCCTAACTACGTTGGACATATTCAAAGTGAGGGATTTACATTATTACATTATTATTTTTAATCTTTTAACTATGACCAATCTCTACTTAAATGGACCTATGACCTCTTACAATGAATTTTAGCCTCCTTTACAGTGGATTTTTTAATGAATACCCATTGTATAGTCCTCATTAACTAAATTGGATACAAATTGGAGGGAAGATCTCTCCTTTCAAGTTTTAATTTACATACAAATCATTTTACAGGGAAAAACACATTATGACTCCAACTCAATTAGAATTTTCAAGACTATAACAAGACTCTCCATACCTATAAAGCCTTATACACAAAGTAAAAATAGATCATGGCATGCCTTCTTATTATTTACAATGAAACTTATTTTAAAAAATATGTATAATATTGTTATTATTAGATGATGATCATACATCATTTTAGCATGATATAGAGGATGAAAGTGTTTTCAAGTCCATTGGAGATGGTTCACACATGTGGAGGTGGTGTTACAAGCTCAAATAGGGTTAACTATGACTAATTTTAAATTCAGATTATGTAATTTGATTATCAAAAATATAGAATATAGTTATGAAATTTTTTTACTAAACCTTTAAAATCTCATGCCTGATCAAAATGAAGTCAGAGAATGTAGTTAAAGAAAAAGTCTAGAGAAAGTTGAAATTGTTCAAGAGTAACTATTGAAGAAGTTGAGTCAATTAATTATTGAAAGATAACTATGAGGGATAGAGACAAGTTATTAGCTCCCACACTTACACAAATGAGGCCTCTAAGAAACCCCAAGAATATTCTCTCTAACTCAATACAAGTGAGATGTGGCAATGAGTTTTATCTTGTAACTAAATCTCTCTTAAAAGGTCAAAAATTAGTCAGTGGGGAGATATATTCTAAATAATTAACCCAATCAATGAAAAAATTATGAAATAACATTTGGATGGTGTTTTAAGGATAGAAAAACTATTGTTTGATCTTCATCAGGCCATGGGAGTGAAGGCTATAGTTGATTGAATGCATCCCTCAAGAGAATCTGAGTGTCTTCGAATGTACAAATTAAGTAAACTTTAGTTACATGTTATAGGAGAACCATGAGGGATAGAGATAATTTTTCAGCTCCTACACCTGTATAGTTTATTCCTCTAAGAAAATCCAAGACTATTCTCTCTAACTCAATATGAGTGAGATGCAGTAACGAGTTTTTTCTCATAATAAAATATCTCTTCAAGGCCTAAAAGTTGGTTAGTGGGGGAATATATTCTAATTCATTATCAAAATAGATGAACCATTTATGTGGGGACATATGGATTATAATTTTAAGGCTAAAACAACCATTGTTTGGTCTCTGTCAGGCCCTAAGAGTGAAAGTTGTAGTTGATTAGACACATTCCTTAAGAGAATATGAGTATCCCTGAGTGTGCCAACTTAGAAAATGTTGGTCATGAATTTTAGGATAACCATGAAGGATATATATTAGATTTCATCTCTCAAAACTTTCATGGATGAGTCCTCTAAGAAACCCTAGGAGGATTCTCTCTAACTTGATACGAGCAAAATATGATAACAAGTTTTCTCTCTCAAGTAAATCTATCTTAAAAGTCTAAAAGTTAGTCAGTAAGGGGTGTATACTATAAATAATTATCCTAATATATGAAATATCTATGTGGACACATTTTTATGGGTGTTTTAAAGCTAGAACGATCATCATTCAGTCTTTGTCAACCCCTGAGAGTAAAAGTTATAGTTGATCAGATGCATCCCTTAAGAGAATCTAAGTATCCCTAAGTATGCAAATTGGGAAAACTTTAATCATGAATTATAGGAGAACCATAAGGTTTATATATGAGCTATTATATCCCACACTTACATGGATGAGTTCTATAATAAATCCTATGAGGATTCTCTCTAAAATGATGCAATTGAGATGCAACAGTGAGTTTTCTCTCACAACCAAATCTCTCTTAAAGGGATAAAATTTGGTTAGTGGGGGGAATATATTATAACTAGTTATCCAAATAGATGAACCATATTTATTGACATTTTTATATGGTTGTTTTAAGGTTATAACATCTATTATTTAGTCTCCATTAGACACTGAGAGTGAAAGTTATAGTTGATCAGATGCACCCCTAAAGAGAATTTGAGTGTCCTTGAGTATGAAAATTGAGTGAACTTTGATCACTCATTATAGGATAAATTTGAGGGATAGATATAATATATTAAATCCCATAGTTACATGAATTATTCCTCTAATAAATCATAGGAGGATTATCTCTAACTTGATGTGAGTGAGATGCGACAATAAGTTTTATCTCACAACCAAATCTCTTTTAAAGGGCCAAAAGTGAGTTAGTAGGGGGAACATATTATAACTCATTATACCAATATATGAACCATATATTCAACCAAATTTGAATGGGAATTATAATTCTATAACATTCATTGTCTAGTTTCTATTTAGCCCCAAGAGTGAAGGTTGTAGTTGATCAGATGCATCCCTGAAGAGAATCTAAGTATCCTTGAGTTTGTAAACTGAGTAAACTTCAGTCATATATTTAAAGAGAAATATGAGGGACATATATGAAATATTATCTTCCACACTTGCATTGATAATACCTCTAATAAATCCTAGGAGTATTCTCTCTAACTCGATGTGAATGAGTCGTGGTAATGAGTTTTCTCTTGAAACTAAATCTCTCTTAAAGACCCAAAAGTTGGTCAATGGGGGAGTATATTATAAATCATTATCCTAATAAATTAATCATATATGAAAGAACATTTTGATGGGAATTTTTATGATATAATAGTCATTTTCTGGTCTATGTTAGGCCCTGAGAGTGAAGGTTACAGTTGAGCAGATGCATCCCTAAAGAGAGAGAATCTGAACATTCTTGAGTATGAAAATTGAAAAAACTTTGATCATGTATTTTAGGATAACCATGATGGATATAGATAATAAATTACCTCCCACACTTTCATGAATAATTACTATAATAAATTCGAGGATTCTCTCTAACTTAACACAATCGATATGTGGCAATGAGTTTTCTCTCATAGCCAAATCTTTCATAAAGGGCCAAACATTTGTCAGTGGGGAGCATATATTATAAATTGTTATCATAATCAACAAAACATATATGTGATTATATTTATGGGTGTTTTAAGGCTATAATGGATATTTTTTAGTCTTTATCAAGCCCCAAGAGTGAAGGTTGTAGTTAATTAGATACATCCCTGATTATACAAACTAAGTGAACTTTGATCATGCATTTGAAATAAACATGAGGGATAGAGATGATTATTTATATCCCAAAATTTCATGAATGATTCCTCTAAGAAATAATAGGAGTCTTCTCTCTGATTTGATGCAAGTGAGGCACGACAATGATTTTTCTCTCATAGACAAATCTCTCTTAAAGAGCCAAAAATTAGTCAATGAGGGGCATATATTCTAACTTATTATCCCAATCAATGATTCATATTAATTGGAATGCCTATATGGGAATTTTAAGGATATAATTTCCATTTTATAATCTTCATTGGGCCCTAGGAGTTAAGGTTATAATTGATCAAATGCATCCCTTAAGGGAATCTTAGTGTCCCTAAGTGTGTAAACTGATCCAAATTCCATTATGCATTGTAGGATAACCATGAGGAATAGAGATGAGTCATTAAATAAAAAAAATTCATGGATGATTTCTCTAAGCAACCCCAAGAGGATTATCTCTAACTCAGTTTTAGCAAGATGCGGTAATGAGTTTTCTCTCATAGGTAAATCTCTCTTATAGTGAAAAAAATTAGTCAATAAGGGTCGTATATTCTAACTCAATATCCCAATAGATGAACCATATTTGTTAACATGTATATATGGGTATTTTAATTATATAATGACAATTTTTTATCTCTATTGAGCCTCAGTATTGAAGGTTAAATTTGATCAAATGTATCCATTAAGAGCATATGAGCATCTCTGAGTATGCAAATTAAGCAAAATTCAATCACACATTTTAAGAGAACCATGAGGGATAGATATGAGATATTATATTAAATTATTACATGGATGAGTCCTCTAGACAACCCCAATAGGATTCTCTTTAACTCAATACTAATGAGATGTGACAATGAGTTTTTTCTCACAACCAAATCTCTCTTAAAGGGCCAAAAGTTAGTTAGTGGGGGTGTGTATTTTGACCCAATATAATAATAAATGAACCATATATGGGGCACATATATATGTGAATTTTAATTATATAATAATTTTTTTTAGTATCTATTGATACCTAGGATCAAAGGTTATAGTTGATCAGACGCATCTTTGAATAGAATCTGAGTATCTCTCAGTGTGCAAATTGAGCAAACTTCAGTCACACATTACAGGAGAACCATGAGGGATAGATATGATCCATTATCTTCCAAACTTTCATATATGAGTCTTATAATAAATCCAAAGAGTATTCTCTCTAACTTGACATGACTGAGATGCAATAACAAGTTTTATTTACTAGCCAAATTTCTCTTTAAGGGCCAAAAGTTAATTAGTGGGGGGGTGTATACTTTGACTCATTATCCTAATAAATGAAAAATATATGAAATCACATATGTATGGGTGTTTTAATACTATAATTTCCATTTTTTGGTCTTTTTTTGGCCCCAAGAGTGAAGGTTGTAATCGATCAGATGCATCCTTGAGTGAGCAAATTGAATGAACTTTGATCATGTATTTTAAGAGAACCATGAAGGATAGATATAATCTATCAGTTCTCACAATTTCATGGGTGAATATTATGATAAATCCTAGGAGTATTATCTCTAAATCTATGTGAGTGAGATTTGATAACAAGTTTTCTCTCACAACCAAATCTCTCTTAAAGGGTCCAAAGTTATTCAGTGGTAATCATATATTTTGACTCGTTAGCCCAACTGATGAACTATATTCACTTGGTTATCTAGATGAGAATTTTAAGAATTGGATGACCATTATCCAATATTTTTTAAGCCCTGAGAGTGAAGGTTACAATTGATTAGATGCATCCCAAAAGAGAATATGATCATCCCTATGTGTGAAAACTAAGTGAACTTCAATCCTATTTTTTAGGAGAACCATGAGGGATAGAGATGATCCATCATTTCCCACACTTGTATGGATAAGTATTATAATAAATGATTATATTTAAGTCAACATGAACAAGATGTGAAAATGAGTTTTCTCTCATATCCAAATCTCTCTTATAGGGCTAAAAGTTAGTTAGTGGGGGCATATATTATAACTCATTAGCCCATTTGATGAACCATCTAAGTAGGCACATACATATAGGAATTTTAATGCTATAAAAATCATTATTCAATCTTTATCAAGTCTTGGGAGCAAATTTTGAAGTTGATTAAATGCATCCTTTAAGATAATCTAAGCATCCCTAAGTATGCAAATAGAGTGAACTTTAGTTACATATTCAAGAGAAATTTAAGGGCTAGAGATGAGTCATTAGCTCCCACACTTACATAGATGAGTCCTATAATCAAACCCATGAGTATTCTCTCTAACTCAACATGAGTGAGACCTGATAATGAATCTTCTCTTGTAGTTAAATCTCTATTAAAGGGATAAAAATTAGTCAATGGGGGAATATATTTTAACTCGTTAGCCCAATTGATGAACCATCTATGTAGTCACTTATAGATGGGAATTTTAAGTATATAATATCCATTTCTAAATATTTTTTATGCCTCAAGAGTGAAGGTTTTAGTTGATCAAACACATCCCTAAAGCGAATTTGAGCAACTTTAAGTGTGCAAACTAAGTAAACTTCCATCATGCATTGTAGGAGAACCATGATGGATAGATATGATCCATTAGCTCCCACACTTACATGTACAAGTATTATAATAAATATTAAGAGTATTCTCTCTAACTTGATGTGAGTGAGATATAGCAATGAGTTTTCTCTCACAACCAAATATCTCTTAAAAGGCCAAAAGTTGGTCAATGGGGGGCATATATTCTAACTCATTATCCCAATTGATGAATTGTCTTCACCTACACATCCAAATAGATTTTAAGGCTAAAAAGGGCATTATATAATATTTTTTAGGCCCCAAGAGTGAAGGTTATAGTTGATCAAACACATCCCTAAATAAAATCTAAACATCCTTGAGTATGTAAATTGAGAAAACTTTAGTTGTGGGTTATAGGAGAAACATAAGGAATATATATGATCCATAAACTCTCATAATTTCATGGATGAGTCCTATAATAAATCCAAGGAGGATTATCTCTAAATTGATGTGAAAGAGACATAGCAATGATTTTTCTCTCACAACAAAATCTCTCTTGAAGGGCCAAAAGTTAGTTAGTGGGGGCCATATATTCTGATTCATTAGCCCAATCAATGAACCATCTTCAATGAGACATCCAAATGTATATTTTAATTCTATAATGTTTGTCTTTCAATTTCTAGTGGGCCCTGTGAGTGAAGGTTGAAATTGATTAGATGCATCCCTTAAGAGAATCCAAGTGTCCCTGAGTGTGCAAACTAAGGTAAATTTTATCACACATTATAGGAGAACCATGAGGGATAAATATGAGACATTATCTCCCACACTTACATGGATGATTCATATAATCAAACCCAATAGTATTATCTCTAACTCAATGTGAGTGAGATATGATAATGAGTTTTCTCTCATAACTAATTCCGTCTTAAAGGGCTAAAAGTTGGTCAATAAGGATGTATAGTCTGATTTGTTAGCCCAATCAATAAACCATATTCACTAACATGTTTAGATGGGAATTTTAAGGCTAGAATGTCCATTTTTTAGTCTCCATCATGTCTAGAGAGTGAAGGTTATATTTGATTTGACTCATGCTTAAGAGAATCTAAGTGTCCCTAAGTGCATAAATTGAGCCAACTTTTATCAAACATTTTAGGATAACTGTGAGGGAGAGAGATGAGTATCTATCTCCCACACTTACATGGATGAGTATTATAAGAAACCCCATGAGGATTCTCTCTAACTCTACGTGTATGAGATGTGATAATGAGTTTTTCTCACAGCTAATTTTCTCTTAAAGGGCTAAAAGTTGGTTAGTGGGAGTTGTATATTTTAACTCATTATCCCAATCAATGAACCATATTCATCAACACATCTTAATGGGAATTTTAAGGATATAACAATTTTTATTTAGTGTTCATCATGCTCTAAGAGTGAAGGTTGAAGTTGATTGGATGCATCCTTGAAGAGAATTTAAGTGTCTCTAAGTGTGAAAACTAATCTAACTTATATTTCACATTTCAAGATAAACATGAGGGATATAAATGAGATATAATATCCCATACTCAAATTAATGAGTTATATAATTAACCCTAGGAGGATTCTCTCTAGCTCAATTCGAGTCAAATGTGGTAATAATTTTTCTCTTGCAACTGAATCTCTCTTAAAGGGCCAAAAGTTGGTTAGTAGGGACCATATTTATTGACTCATCAACCCAATTGATGAAACATATTTGATAACATGTCCAAATGAGAATTTTAAGGCTATAATTATTATTTTCTGGTCTCCATCAAGCCATAAGAATGAAGGTTGTAGTTGATCGGATGCATCCCTAAAGAGAATCTCAATGTCTCTGAGTATACAAACTGAGCCAACTTCTATCACACATTTTAGGAGAACCATGAAGGATGGATAAAAGTAATCAACTCCCATGCTTACATTATCAAGTCTTTTAGTTAACCCTAAGATTATTCTCTCTAACTCAACATGATCAAGATACAACTATGAGTTTTATCACATAGCTAAATCTCTCTTAAAAAGATAAAATTTGGTCAGTGGGTTTTATATGGTCTAAATCATTAGCCCAATCAAAGAAACATATTCATTTACATGTCTAGATGGAAATTTTAAGTATACAAAAATAATTTTATAGTCTCCATTGAGTCCCAAGAATGAATGTTGAAGTTGATTGGATGCATCCCTTAAGAGAATCTAAGCATCCATAAGTGTGCAAACTGAGCCAACTTTTATCATGCACTTGAAGAGAAAAGTGAGGGATAGAGACAATCCATTATCCATCACACTTGTATGGATAATTAATTGAAGTAACACTAGGAGGATTCTCTCTAACTTGATGCAGTAACAAATTTTTTCTCATAGCTAAATCTCTCATAAAGGGCCAAAAATTGGTCAGTGGGGGTCATATATTCTAATTCATTAGTCCAATTAATGAATCTCTTCAAAAAAAACATATATATGAGTGTTATACATCTATAATGACCATTATGCTATTTCCATTGGACCTACCTATGAAGGTTGAAATTGATTAGATGTATCCCTTAAGAGAATGTGAGTGTCCTTGAATGTAAAAATTGAGTGAAATTCAATCTCATGTTGTAAAAGAATCATGAGGGATTGAGGAAATATATTAGATAACACACTTTCATGGAAAATTACTCTAAGAAATCCCAAGATAATTCTCTCTATATTGACATGAGCAAGATGTGGTAATGAGTTTTCTCTTGAAGCCAAATTTGTCTTGAAGGGCCAAAACTTGGTTAGTAGGGGGCATATATTTTAACTTGTTATCCCAATGGATGAACCATCTATGTGATCACATCTATATGGGTATTTTAAGGCTAGAAAATACATTTTTTAGTCTTTATTAGACCCTAAAAGTAAAGGTTATAGTTGATCAAATGCATCCCTGAAGATGATCTGAGCATCCCTAAGTGTGGAATCTAAGCAAACTTTAATCATGTGTTGTAAGAGAACCATGAGGGATATATACGATATGTCGTATCCCACACTTATAAAGATGAGTATTCTAAGAAACCCAAGGAGGATTATATCTATCTCAACATGAATGAGACATGGCAATGGGTTTTCTCTCACAGCTAATTCTCTTTTAAAGGGATAAAAGTTGGTCAATGAGGGACATATATTCTGACTCATTATCCTAACTTATGAACCATTTTTTATAACACATCCAAATTGAAATTTTAATTATAGAATAACAATTATCTAATCTCTTTTAGGCCCTGGGAGTGAAGGTTAAATTTGATCAGATGCATCCCTTAAGATAATTTGAGTGTTCTTGAGTGTGCAAACTAAGCCAACTTCCAAAGCACATTTTAGGAGAACTGTGAAGGATAAATATGAGTCATCAACTCCCACACTTAAATGAATGAGTCCTATAAGAAATCCAAATAGGATTATCTCTAACTTAATGTCAGTGATATATGATAATGAGTTTTATCTTGTAGCCAATTCTCTCTTAAAGAGATAAAAGTTGGTCAGTGGGGGCATATATTTTGACTCATTAGCCCAATCGATTAAATGTCTTCATCGACACATATAGATGGGAATTTTAAGGTTAAAATGGTCATTTTTTGGTCTCCATCACACCCTAATAATGAAGGTTGAAGTTGATTGGATGCATCTATTAAGAAAATCTCAATGTCCCTGAGTGTGCAAACTAAGCCAACATCCTTTGCACATTATAAGAAAACCATGAAGATTAGAGATGAGTCCTCAACTCTCAAACTTGTATGTATGAGTAATCTAAGAAACCCTAGGATTATTCTCTCTAACCTTATGTGAGTGATACATGATAATGATTTTTCTCTGGCATCTAATTCTCTCAAAACAAACCAAAATTTAGCCAGTAAGGGTGCGTCTTCTGGCTTATTATCCCAATTGATGAACCATCTACATGAGCACATATAGATGGATGTTTAAAAGGTATTTTAGAGCTAAGCCAAGTGTTATTAGATAAAAAGAGGTCATGTGGGACAATGAATACTTGATTGTGTTTGTGTTTCCTATATGTGTCTAATAAGGGACCTAAAAAAGATAAGAATTGATTGTTTAGCCTTGTTATTTGGCTTATAACATTGTATCAAGGTTGATTAAGGTAGTATGATAAATATAATACACATCAAAAAGGTATTTTAATTTTTTTTTTTTTTATTGCATAAGGTCAGATCAAGTATGAAGGATAAATTAGGCCTACGAGACAAGACTCAAAATATCAGGTCTGTAGACCATAATTAAGGCCAAGATAAGACTATTTTATTATTTTATTAAAAGGACAAGCATAGAGAAGGTGAAAACATGTTTGATTGAGGTACATAACATTAATATTAATTATTTTTTGGATTATCTTTATTTCAAGAAGATAATATTTTCCACTTATGAGACCAACCATGTGATGTTGGAAGCTCATTTGGTGCCACTAACCTGCTTTAAAATGGTTAGTAATAAATTTAAACAAAAATAAACACAATGATAAAATAATTGATAATTAAAATACATTAAATCAAATAATTTAACTATATTAAGTTGAAATATAAGATAAACTTACCAATTCAATCTAATAGACCAAAAGGATAAGCTCTATTTATAAGTGTTTCAAGAATTGCTTCATGGTCAGATTCATGTAATTTATACAAAATTCTATTGTGAGGGTTTCCATGATATTTGATCATTTGAATATTTTTAGAAATAAATAGATTTGAATAATGAAGCACCACCTTATGTGTTTCAAAGTTCTCAAATAACATTTTTTTTTATTTTTTTATGATAATACCTATGAATCCAAGTCCCTATAACCACTATATATCCAGTGGGATAAATTAGATCTTCTCCATCCATGACAAATTTAGTTAATTTTTTTGGGCCTCTATATAATGACACAAGTAGTAGTTTGTTCCCTCATCATTGTCCTCAGTTGAAATGACTACAAAAACATGCATTAAATTTAAAGTATAATCAAATTGTAAGAACATACAATAAAAAATAAATATATCACTAATAGAACTGAGGTTTTACAATTAAATTAAGAATAAATTGTACCTAGTTACATAAGATCTGAGATGTGGTAAAATTTAAATGATGAAACCATTCCATGATCCATCAATTTTTGGAGTGAATGGCTAGTCTCTAAAGGTGATATAGGTCTATAATACCATTCATCAACCCATTATTTTGACTCTCATTCATTCCAATTAAATTCAATTCATGAATAATAAAAACATGCCAATCCTTAGTATAAATAGTCCATAAACTTGAATTTGAGCTTTGAATGGAGTGGAAAACACTCGATCCAGATACTATACTACAATTTTCATACATTGTCGTGTGTTGTTCTTCTATTAACCAAAAGCATCTTTACACATGATAATTTATCTAATCCATGACAAATGTTTTCATTACACCATGTCACAATACTTATAACATTGATCAAATTAGCACCATATTTTTGCTTTCCCTTTTATTTTTTAAGGGAACTTTTTACACATGCACTTGCACCATCATGTTCCCCTTTTCCATGCCCAACCTCAAAGAAGATCCAAAAATGTTGAATACCATTCTTCTTATGCATTCTCCTTAACCATTAAAACATTTGATAATTATTAAACTACCCTACACAATTGTTTGATCAAATTTAATGGGTATCAAACATGATTTCTATTGGATTCATATTTATATAAAATATCTCAAAAAAAGATTGGACAAACTCTAGAGAATGTGATCTGTCATCTCTCATATAAAAGTGGTACTCCCTTAAAATATTTATGTTGTCATATATGCTATCAGGTGCATGTCTAAATGTAATATGAATAAAAATTACAACGTGAATAGAATTATAGTATTGGTATTGAACCTCATTTTGTGGTTGTATTGTGTAGTTCTAAATAATGTCCACAACTAAAACAATAGTGCCAATTGGGAATTTGTCCTTGAATACTTTGAATTTATTATCTAACCATTTTTATTTGTGTGTGTGTTTTTCATATTGGTAGATAATATTCTTATTGAATTCAAACATTGAATCAAATCCATAAACTTTGGTCATAACAAACTCATATCTTGATTACTCTTTTACATCTTTTAACACATTAGTTTACATATTTGTACTTCTTATAATCAACTAATTACTTTCCAAATTCATGTGAAATTTATTCATATATATAGCTCATCAAATTTGAAAAACCACCACAATTGTTATAATCTCCATCTAAACATTGTTTGGTAAAAAAACTCTCCCTTAGGTCTTTGACCAAAAAGACTATGGATTAATTCTCTTGATGTCTAAGGTGGGTAAGACACCATACATTCCTACATAAGCTCTTTAGTATGTAAATTAAAAATTATATGGTGAAAAACATCAAAATGCATAGAAAATTCAACATGTACCTTACAAAAACATGTGGTGCATGATTTGTTGATTTTAACATAGAAAGGCTTGCATATCTCAAATGACCTTTGGCTAATTATCAACTGGCCATTAAATTTTTTAGTAAACTTTTTATAACATTCTGTTTGGGTCATGTCTATGAAATGTTTTGCATGTGGATCACATTTTTTTGAACCTTTTATTATTTTAAAAACATTTTTCACATTAGATGATATTCTTGTGTTGTTGTGCCAAAAATTATCAATAAATTGTCTTGTTCCTTCAACTAATACCTTATATTTTCATGGGAGTCTAGCACTAAATGCCTAACAATCCATGAGTCTCATCAAGCCTTGTTCTTCTTTTTACTACATTTTTTAGATTTTTTCTACTCAAGTTCAGGGATTTACTTGTTTTAATAAGAATTTGAGATTTATATGTTTACTTACTCACTGTAGATTCCATTATTACTCATCTTTTCACATTACTATCTTTTATTTGACTTTTATTGCCTATTGCCTTAAATGCATTCAATAGATTATTTACTATTGTAGTATTTATTTCCTCCATGTTAGATGTTCTTAACCATAAATTATGAATTACATGGTGCATTTTTTTCATTTTCATTAATTAAAAAAATATGACATCTTTTGTATGGATTTTATTCTTAAATGCATAGTCCCATACACATTGAACATGACACTAAACTGATCTTTTTAAAATTTTATATTCCATAGGTTCTATTATTTTCTCATCTATTTCAACAAAATACCTTGGTGTTCATCTCATTATCCTTGGAGGTGTGGGTGTAGGAGCTATATTTTTTATTAAATTGGGTGGTGTTACCACTTCAACCATATCATGGTTAGTAGAGGGTTGACTATTTACTTTAGGCCATACAGGAAAATTGAATTACTCTTCATTTAGGAGAGATGTGAATTGGGACCATTACTTGATGTTGATCATCACCATGATGATTAACTTTATTATGGATGGATTTTTCATTATATTTTGTTTCTTCATATGTTTCATCACTCAATAAAAATTTATTAGTTACATGTTCTACATTTTAAACTTAATCATTCAATAATGATTGATTGTGTTTAATTATCTCATTTGAAGACATATCTAAATTAAATTATATGGAATTGAGAATATTAATTTCATTTAAAATATTACATGGTGTCGAGGAAGTACCTTCACCTTGCCCAACAACTCTTATGGATGCTCTCTTATCTACTTGTCATTTTCTTTCTTTTTCTCTCTTCACTTAAATTTCCTAATTTGTTAGCTCTTTAATTTGTCTTTTTCAATGATGACCCAACCCCATTATTTATCTTTATGTAAATAAATCCATGTCTAGATTAAAAATTGATGAATTTATAATAATCTAAAGATAAATAAAATGAAGAATTTGTAGAATTTGCAAAGTTTCATCATAAAAAACTAGCTTGAAGTTTGTAAAATGCAATATGATTGAGTGAAATTCATTGAAAAATGATATAAATTCATGAATAATAAATTAGTATGCCCTTTCAAAAGCATGCATACCCTTTTTTGATGCACAAATGAAAATGGGCAAAAACATTTATTGAGGTTTTTGGTTTTTAAAAGGGCGAATGCCCTTTTTAATATTTCAATCTTTCTTCCTATGTTTCCCTCCAAATTTTGTTTGGGTACAGGTTTGGGAGGTCTAAACCTAGCCTAAAACTAACCATGGAGCATCCCACTTCATTTTTAATAAATTGAAGGGTCTTTTTTTGTCTATCAACACATCTGATTAGGTATATTTTATTATTTAAATATATGTATATATATATATATATATATACATATATATATATATATATGTATATATATGTATATATATATATATATGTATATATATATATATATGTATATATATATATATATGTATATATATATATGTGTGTGTGTGTGTGTGTATATATATGTACATATATATACATATATATATAACTATTTTTATAATTATTACTTAATTTATACATAACATAACTCATTATCCATACAAGATAACTGCTACATCGGCTGTAATATCCATACAGGATACTGCAATGATTGGAAATGAGGCTATGAAGATGACCCTGGAATTAGAAGACTAAGGTCTTCTTTGTTGCTATTGTTTTTGTTTTGGTCCTTTCTGCTAGATGTTATAACTGGTTCTAAAATTTGGATCTTAGTTTTAAAAACCTATATTGAGTTTCTAGGTCTCTGTAAAACCTGTGATCTTTTTTTTTTATGGTTTTGGTCTGTGGTTTCAGGTCCGAATAAAACCTGATTTTGATACTGTTTTACAGTAAGTTTTAGGAATGTTCTTCCTGTTGGGCATTATTTCTTCATCTTTCTTTCTTTGTTATAGGGTTTTGGGGTCCCTTCAAAACCTGCTTTTACCTTAATCTAAAACATACCTCATTATGGATTATATACATATCATTAAAAATACTTTTATAACTCTTTGACCGTTAATCAAACTTTTATAAAACTCATACCTAACCAATTTATGCATTATTGGCTATGATTTGAAAAAAATGATTTTCATGAAGTTAATGTCAAAAAGTTATGTTCATACACTTGCAATTATAATTATAGTTGTCTTGACTTGTAAGAGTATTTATATATATATATATATATATATATATATATATATATATATATATTCATTAAAAAATTAATAAAATATATCCCGATCACTATCAAATTTCATCTATGCATATATGAAATTTCATACGTCAATTCATTTGTTCACTAAAAAAATGTGTCTATACAAATGTAGTCTCCTTATCTTTTTACAAAAAAGGTCAATTTATTATCATAAATGCATCTATTTCACACATTTTTATCATCTGGGTATCAAAAAAAATTATATATTTAGAAACTACAATCAAAATGACACAATTCATATTCTTACATCATTATCAAATCATTTTTTATATCTCTAACATTCTCTCCAAGTTCAACTACTGCAATTTAAAAAAAAAATGTGTTACTTTTTAACCCCCCCACTTTTATCCCCCATTATCCTGCATATACCCACACATACTAAGTCTACATCAAGGCATGGTATTTTTCCCTCTCATCTTGGATCATATATTATAATTTTCCATTTGGGAAAACACATAATTTTTTCTTACAATTAATATTACATGATTGTGCCATAATACATTCTTATTAGCATTAGGCATGTCATACTTATTTACTTTCCTTGAGCCTTATTACTATTATCTTATTCATAGATATTTTTTACTTATGTGCCTTGAATTATTAAATTGATGGACCCATATGCCCTACATGTTAATATTACCTATTATAACATAGTGAAACTTGATTCATACATGGATATATCTTATACACATTGATGCTCATGAATTATACACTACCAACATGAGAATTATATCTTCCTCATGAGTTATATACTTTCCATATATTAATTCTAATGAGGACATTCTTACCATCACCATGTTTCTCCATACTATGGAGCTTTCCTATAACATTTAGGTCATGATGCCCACATTTCCTCTCCATGAGATTCATTTATTATATTTGTATATATCTTCCCACTTGGAGGCATAATAGCCACAAGTTTCTCATATGTTATTGACAAATTACATATTTGACACCAGTGAGAAAATTATATTGTCTTGACACTTATCATCCTATAATCATTTTGTATTACTTTTTATGGAATTATACCCACACTTATTTTGTGAGTTTTAATTATTACATCTGTCTTTATGTTACCATTCAATGTAAATAAAATTTCATACCTATCCATGTATTTCATTGATACATTTCCTATGGGGGCATGATACCAACATATATTTTATCCATGAGATTTATTGATACATATCTTCCATGGAACCTCCCACACTCTTGTGTCTAGTAATTTTTTCACCACTTATATATTATCATATGACATTATCTTGTATACACCTTGACAAATTTAATTTTTATAGATGATACACATATTTTTATATCTTTATATATTTGATCACATCTCCACATTGAGGCATCATGCTTCCCACATTATCTCATTCTCACTATTAAGATGTACCCACTTATGGAATTGAGCATGATGTTATCCTTGGTACATGGTTCATATGGACATATTATTTGTCCATATCTCCTACTAATTCTATAATAGGGAATACTATTATCCCCCCCACTCCTTGAATCATCTTCATAGTAGGATGCACACACAAATTGTGCATTACACAAAGTTATCTATACTATCTAGTTTCACATGGATGTACTACCTATTTATCCTCATACCCAAAAGTGGGGCATATAATTTCTACCATTGATCACTCCTTATACCCCTAGATTTGTATTTTACCATGTGATTTTACTTGACATGTCTATTCTATGTGGTTGCATTCATATATGTTACTTTTTTATCTTACCATTGAGATTTATATGATGATATTTTATGATGGTTACATATGTGTTTTCCAATAATTTCATCATGGTTACATGTGATTTATACAAAATTTACAAAGATTTTACATAATGTATGTTACAATAGTTATATACATGTGTTTGTATGATCTTTTCTATAATTCTCAAAGCTTCAAATATATATTATTAAAACACATGATTTTACCTCTTGATTTTTATGAGTGATTATAGGATCAAGTTTTAATATATCTCACTTCAAAAAGGGCACATATATCCTTATATTTTCATTTTTTAAAGATAAAACATAATTGAGCAAAGATATTGATCAAGAAGATTTAACGAATTTGAGTGAAATTGAATGAAATGAGATCACTAAAAATGGTCCAATTTTCTACTTCCTTGATTAATAAGTGGATTGGGTTATCAAAAATCCATAAGAAGTACTAGCTATGTCTAGGGCTTGTCTAAATTTTTTTTATTAGAATAATCAAAATAATATATTATTTTCATGTTGTGGTAGAATTAATTCAAGTCCCACTAGGTGTAGTCATTATTATGTTCATTAAAAGTCATTATTTTACATTGAATTGATATGACATTGATTACTTATGCTTATATGGCCATTACTCATAGGTATAGTAGAGATTTGTGAGAAATCAAGGTGATGATGGACACATGTAAATAATTCATCATTCCTTCTCTACATGAGTCAAGGTACATGCTTAAATTACGTATTATTTTTATATTTTGACACAAAAATGCATTCACTCACATACACACATCAAATTAGGGTAATTATGTAGACACTTTATTTTAGTACAAGGATTATTATTGTAATATTTTATTTTTGTGGATATGGATTATTGACTTGAATTAGGATTTATTTGGTACATGTATGTCTACTTTGGTCCTATGATTCTTATTTGTATGATCCCATGATATTTTGTTTTTCTATTTTACTATTTTTATGCTTATAATCTTGTAGTCATATAAAATGTCCAAATTGGTAGTTTGAGTGTGGTTTGTGACACCCCATCCATAGGTCCTTTTTGTAGGCTCTTACGACCCTTATAGACACCTTTTTGCTCATTACCAGTCATCTAGGACCTTCTAAATGGTCATTCCACCTTAGCCAGATAGTATTCCCCATGTCAATCTTGCTCCCCTAGGTCCCAAGCCTATAGGGCAAGAGCACCCCATTTGGACTGCAATGTCAAACACCGAAGTGTCTCATTTTTTATGGTCCTATCCATGTGAAATTTGAGCCTCAATGGTCATTTTCATCAGGTCCTTATCCTTAATTAGGTCATCCTAGCATAAATACATCTTACCTATGACCAATTGTTCCCTATAAAAGCCCACTCAAAGCTCATTTACAAGGGAGGTGACAAAACTTAAAAAGCAAGAAATAATATAAACAAAGCACTAAGGCAAACTTCCCTATTCTTTACACACAATCACCTAAAATAGCTAAAAACCTACTCAAATCCTCATACTAGTCCCTAGCCACCTCAAACACTATCAATTTGGCATTTGCATCTGCATCACACTATTACACATAGCACATTAAGTGGGAGAACTACATATGACTTGATCCCTCTTTGAAGTATTGGTATGTAAGTAGAGTACTCACACAAGGGGTGTGGATTGAACTTTTAGTACATATTTCACACTAACCCCCCTCTTTCTCAAGTGACTCAAGTATCATTTTATCAATCATGATGGAGGGTTAGGGTTTGAAGACAAAATTATCTCCATAGTAAGTTCCTTCAATAACCAATGCTTGATTTTTCACAAGCATGCTCACACAGGCAAAACATAACTACTCAAAAAGTTTTAGGTCTTTATGATTAGTTTGGACAATAGAGGAAGGAACGGATAATAACATCAGACACCTAAGCATCCTTTTTTTGATGCTCCTATGCTTTCACCCAATGAAATATAGATTCAGGTTTATGACACCTTCCCAATGTTGCATAACCATTTTTAACCTCTGTATCATCCATCTCAGTCTATTTTCCATCTAAGTTATATTTCTTATTATTTATTGTTATTTTTTAAAAGGTGAAAAAGAAAAATAGTTACATAACTTAGGACTATATTTATTATTATATTATGTATAGATTTATTAATCTAGACCCTTAACTAAAATAAGAATAAAAATCCATTATTCTTAAATAATTTAAATCATTGGGTGAACTTGACTTACTTTGTGCACAAAAACCCTAGAAACCCTATGGAAAATTCCTTGCTGATTTTTAGCAACATGTTTCTAATTTTTTTAATTAAATTAGATTTCACATAAAATAAAAAATGGATCTCACTTATTTCAAAACATTTCTTGAAAATAATGAATCCATATTTGGTCCTATAATGTATATGAATGATGAAGTTTACTATATGTTAATGTAAATCTTCATTCTTTCCCTTTCATGCTTACTTTTTATAATATGGGATGATATTAAGAAATTTATTGCTAAACATGTTAAGATCCCTTTCCTTCAAAACAATGTTTATTTTTTTTAATACAAAGTTTCAATATTTATTTTACATACTCTCTCTCTCTCTCTCTCTCTCTCTCTCTCTCTCTCTCTCTCTCTCTCTCTCTCTCTCTCTCTCTCTCTCTCTCTCTCTCTCTCTCTATTGGAATAATTTTCAACTCTCTTGCTAAACATGTTAGAAATGTCATGTTACAAGTCAAAGTTTTTATGCATTAGTGCAAAGTTTCATGCTCTCTATCCTTTGTTTGATATCTCTCATATGGAATGATCTTTATAATCATATTTATATACAAATTATAACTCTAATTACATGCATTACATCCCACATATATGGTTTATACCTAGATGTATATAACTCTTTGGCTACTTTTGAATATCTCCCTATCACTACTAGACACAAGAAAACACTAGTGGTTATATCTATTCCTCCTCCCTTCAAACTTGGTTCACCTAACTCTTATCCCACACCTAATACTAGCTTTATGCCTATAGTAGATCATGTAGTGCATGCTATCACCCAAGTTTATGAAGATATGTAGGTTGATTACACCCATGGTTATAGCTTTGTCACCCAAGTTAGCACCCCTTCTGATATACTTTCATCTCCTCCACTAGTTATAGTTATTCCTCTAGTTGAGATTTAGACATAGTCAAGGCCTCCCTCACCAGCACAGAGAGTTCATACAATTCCATAAAGGCCTATCTTAGAGAAACCACTACATCAATGATAGTGTTAAGACTCTAGATAGTTTCCATATACTCTTTTCACACTTAGGTTAGTATAATTTAGGTATCATGCATATACACACAGAGCATATTTTCAAAGATTTTTTTCTACTACTAGATGAGTCCCTAAGAGCCCCATAGTTACATCCACTTTTTAGAGTTATAAGGGGACCCCATAGTCAGTTTCCACTACATAAATTTTAGAAAACTTACAACATACATAAATTTCAAAGTTATAGTCTCAACACTTCCATCATACTTTATGATCATACATTATCCCTCTCCTTGATATAGGACACCATGATAAGGAGTCTCTTATCAGACTCATTGGTTAGTATCATTCCTTCTCAGTCCTTATTGTACATAATTTCTTAGCTAACTTGTACATAGTTTATTTTCACTTTCTTGTATATAGTTTCCTTATGATTACTTGTACATAGATTATTTTAAAATAAAAAAACAATATAATATTTAAACATACAAAAACATTCAAATAACTCAAAACACCAAAAACTTTTCAATTATATGCATTATCCATGATTTACATTTCTACTACCATGATAGACTTACATTTTATTATTCTATGCTATTGTTTGTTTATTTATCTACATTACCATGTTTCACTTGATCTTATTTGAGTGTGTGTAATGACACCTCGATCCTTTATTGCTTCACTCTACCCATCAAAGGGGCATCCCACTTCTACATTCAAGACATACATCAACATATCTACCCACCAGGGGCATTTTCTACATGCCTACACCATCTAGGTTATGTCATTCATACACCACACACTCTACTCATCATGTTGATGTACATTACTTACTAGCCTACATAGATTATTCTATCATCACTCACTAGTATATAGTATTTATGTATCTCTTAGCATCTACCTAGTTTGGTACTACATGTTTTGCATACTTTCACTTCTTGCTTTGATTAGTTATATGAATTAGTGTTTTTAATATTTACATGCCTTCCTTTTTTTATTTGAGTATATAGATGTGATTGCATTTCTCAATTCTTTTTTTTTAACTTGTATGTGCATTAGGACATTTGCCAATGTCCTTGCTTGTACTCTTGTATGTGCTTGTGGCCCTCATGCCAATCTTGATTGTTTATAATTATGTGTGCATGTGGGTATTTAAATATGCCTTGTATCCTTGGTTTTCCTATTTTGAGTGACATGTGCCCATGTCCCTTATTTTCTTGGCCCCTTTGCCTCTTTTGTATTCTTCTTGTTTCTTGCCTTGCATGCTTGTTTGCTTATTTGCTTCTCAATTATTTTCAATACCATGATCCATAGCATGCATTATCTTGCCTTCTTAGATGCCATGATGGATATCATGTTCCATCACTCCTTGAAAACTAACCATATTTCCAATTTTAATTGAGTATACTGCATATGCTATTACATTATTACATCTATCTAGGCATACCCTTGTTGATCTAACAATCTCCAATACAAACAATGTTATATCTTGAGACATATTTTTGATCAACATTGCTATATAAAATATTTAATATCATAACACACTTGTAGGGATATTTATTTTGAGGGTAGTCATTACAGTGTCTTCATTCTTACCCTCAAAAGAGGGGGAAACAAATAGGGGTTTTATCATAGAGATCAGAGCCCTCTACCAGTCAAAATCAATTATTAGAAACACTCAAAATAAAAATCAAAATTTAAAAACATGTAGAATAGATAAGAAAAATAGTGGTGAACATAAAACAATCATTACAAATAGTAAAGGACAAGATCACACCATTTATACTACAATGTTAGACACCAAAGTGTCCACTTTTTGGTGCTCGTGTCCAAACAGCCAAAAACCCAAAAAAATTAAAAACAAATAGAAAGGTAAGGTTAATTACAATTTTTTTAGCTCTAGTCTAGTTTATATTAGGTAGTTTCAATACAGTTTTAATCAAATTATCTAAATATAGGGGGCATCATGCATGGAATGATGGCTCTCACTTTTAGTTTTAGATTGGGCAGTTGGTACAACTTTCAAATTAGAATCCATGTTACAAACACTAGTGATTGGGGGTAATGTGCACAATACATTTTCCTTCTTTTATTTTTAGTTCATTATATTACCTAGTTATTATTATTAGTTGCATTCCTTATTTCATCTATAAGTTGTTGGCATCATTTTAGAGTGGCTTTCATATAAGCCTAGTTCTCAGTTTCATAGTGGCTTTCATACAAGCCTAATATTCACCTTTCAAAGTGGCCAAGATTGGCCTAGTTCATAGTACACATCTATATATCCATGCTACATTATAAAAGTATAGATAATTCATGGGCTTCATGAGGCATCTCATACGACACACATTCATACTGGTATCAATTCATAGTTTACACTTAATGGGCAATGATGGAGCCAAAGGACTAGCTAGCCTTTGTATTCTTGAACCACCTATTCATAGGGATTGGATACATAGTCCAAAAATCAATTAACACATGCATGATCACATACATTCACTACATAGTGTGTGATGATGGAATTAAAGGCCCAAACTTTGTATTCTTGAGCCATCCTCAAGGAATTGAGTAGTTAGCTCCATTCATGATATTAATCTTGGTACAACACATACCCAACATCACTCAACATCACAACAAGTTTTGTATTGGTTCAAGTACCTGGTGAGGTGTATGCATTCCTTTCTCTTCCTTTCTCTTTTAACTAACCCTTGTACATTCTTATTTTAAACATATCATGTCTAGTAAGAATTGATCTACTCCTTATTTTATCTTTCAGATTTACACTTCACATTGTGATCTCTCTATACACACTCAACATCACACATCTTCATGGGCTTCACCCTTTTAGGTAAGTTTAGTTATGCTTTCTATTTTTCTTTTATCCTAGTATTTTGCTTTATTACATAACTAGAATAAAGTGGGGGGAATATAGTAATATAAAATGCCCAAATTGGTAGTTTGAGTGTGGTTTATGACACCCCATCCATAGGTCCTTTTTACATGCTCTTGTGATCCTTCTAAACACCTTTTTACTCATTACTAGTCATCTAGGACCTTTTAAATGGTCATTCCACCTTAGACAAATAGTATTCTCCATGACAATCATGTTCCCCTAGGTCTCAAGCCTGTAGGACATGAGCACCTTATTTAGACTATAGCACTAGACACTGAAGTGTCTTATTTTTGGTGGTCCTATCCATTTGCACTTTGAGCCCCAATGGTCATTTTCATTCAGTCCTTATCCTTAATTAGGTTAGTCTAGCATGAATACATCTAACCCATGACCAATTGTTCCCTATAAAATCCCACTCGAAGCTCTTTTATAGGGGAGGTGATCAAACTTGTAAAGCAAGAAAGAATACAAAAAAAAAGTGCTAAGGCAAACTTCCCTATTATTTACACACAATCACCCAACACAGCTGTAAACCTACTCAAATCCTCATATTAGTCCCTATCCACATCAAACACTATTAATTTGGCATTTTCATTTGCATCACACTATTGCATAAAGCACAGTAGTTTGGAAAACTACATATGGATTAACCCCTATTTATATTATTGTTATGTAGCCAATGTGCCCACACAAGGGGTGTGGATTGCATGTTCAGTACATCTTTCACACTACCCCCCCCCTCTTTCTCAAGTGACTCAAATATCATTTTATCAAGCATGATAGAGGGTTAGGGTTTAAACATGAAATTAGGTCCATAGAAATTTTTGTCAACCAACACTACATTTTTCATAGGCAGACTCACACAGGCACAACATAACTACCCAAAAAGTTTCAGGTCTCTGTGATTAGTTTGGACAATAGTGGCAAAAATGGACAACAATGTCAAACACCCAAGTGTCCACTTTTCAATACTCTTATCCTCTCACCCAAAAAAATCTAGGTTTAGGTTCACAACACCTTCCCAATCTTGCACAACCATTTTAAACCTATGTATCAACCATCTTAGTCTATTTTATAGCTAAGTTGTATTTCTTCTTATTTATTGTTATTTTTAAAAAGGTGAAAATATAAATAATTACACAAATCAAGACTGTATTTATTACTATATTTTGTAGTGATTTATTAATCTAGGCTCTTAAATAAAATATGAATAAAAATCCATTATTCCCAAATAAGTTAAATCAAATCTCATTTTCTATGTTTTGCCTTTTTCTAGTTTTTCTTCCTCTAGAATATATTCAATGATATCTCTAAATGTGCCCTAGGTAGATTTGGTAGATAGTTACAGTTTTCACCTATATTTTTTTAGGGTCTTATACCCTTGCTCATGTCCTTTAAATGTTTATATTTATGTATATTGATTATTTTCATTTTATCTAGTTAGCTTGTGTGATAATTAATATTTAATTCAAACTTGATGTGTGTGTGTGTGTGTGTGTGTGTGTGTGTGTGTGTGTGTGTGTGTGTGTGTGTGTGTGTGTGTGTGTGTGTGTGTGTGTGTGTGTGTGTGTGTGTGTGTGTGATCTAAAGGAATTTTAAGAATAAAAAACAAAGAAACATAAATAATAATAATAATAATAATAAGTATTTGAAAAGTTCAAACATCTTCAAAATGAATTCAAGTCTAGGCACACTTTGCATTGCTGAATATTTACTTAAGGACTTTTCGTCAAGGGAATAGTTACATATTGTATCAAAATAAGGATAGTTTAATGTGCATTTAGTTTTATATCACATAGGTAAGATGAGGCGAAGCCCTCCTTCAAAATTCCAATCATGTTGCACACAAAACTACATTGGTTATGATTATTACACATGATATATGTAGTTGAAACTGAAGGTTTCCTAACACATCTAACCTTTTTATTTCACTCTTGTAAGTATTTGTGGTGAATTAGGTCAATAATAAAAAAGGAAAAAAATTAGAGAATTCAACCTGTGAATTTAGAAAAGTGACTACACAATAATGTACAACATCTTACAATGCACTAATACATAAAATATAGACTCAAAAAAATCACACTATAGATTTAACATAGTAGAACATATTCAATGCAAACATTGTAGTAAAAAATTTAGTGGTTGAATCTATACCAAGGCATGTTTGACAGCATCAATCAAGAACCAAATCCATATTTTGAGTTCTAATTTTTTTGATGTCACATAGATAATTTTATATACCTACACAACCCAAATCCACTTCCAAATTTTAGATTAGATTCTTAGGGTGTCAATTTTCATAAATTTTCTTCACTTTCAAGTTCATTACTTTTCAAATAATTGTGTTATTGATAGCTTATTTTTTCAAAACATAGAGATACGTATGATTTATCTTAGATCCAACCCTATGCCATAGCTTTACATATTTAATTTCAAATTTATACCCTAGTTTCACTATTAATAAAAATAATATGCTCTTTCGCTAATCCTTCAATCATGTTTTTGGTATAGGGGTGTTGCTTTAAAAATTTAATCCTTTAATTTTACACTTCAATAGATGGCTTATCAATTTATATTAGTCTGTACATTTTTTAAATTTCTTATCCTAAATGCATATATAAACTCATGTAATTATAGACTTACAAAATTTAAAATAAGACCTTGATGACATAATATGATGTACAAAAGTTATGAAAGCCAATAAATAGGGTAAAAAGAACCAAATAAATTGGGAGATTGGGTCAAATGACCCACAAAAATATGAACAATAGCATATAGGTACATTTTTGGTCAGACCAGGAGTGTGTTGATACACTCCTAGTATGAAGGACCAGGAAACCTTAAAACATTTTTTAGCATTCTAGGAGCATTTGAGATCATATTCAAGAAAAAACATAATCATCTTATAGGTTTTTAAGAATTTTAGATTGAATTGTGATATGATCATTAGTCTAAGGTGAACAAAAATGGATTTTCAAATGAAACAAAAAGCATGAAAGGTAAATGAAACCCCCAAATAAGGTAAATGCACCAATAAGATCCCAATTTGAACCAATGTTCCATTAACACATAAACACACTAATACTCTAGAAAAAAACTAGTCATATACCAAAATTAGGTGTCTAAAAATGACCTTCTTTGATGTGTGTGCATGCATACATATCAAAGTAAAAAAAATGTACCTAGGAGCGCTTGAAGAAGAAGTTACAATTGAAACTTATAATATTTATGAAAGTTAAAATGAATAGATAGGTTAACCTATCATAGAGTCTAGATTATGACCTACAATATAAATTAAACCTTATAATAGAATGAGCATCAATGCTCCTATGTCTGGAATATGAAATCTTATGTTCTCTGTAAACATAGGGAAAAAAATTACAATTATATCAATGTCTATCTAATTTAATTATCAAATAATTACTAAAATCACCGAGTTAAAATAATAAATAGGAGAAAATACACCTTGTTGTGTGTGAATTTTAAATCCATATTTATATAATATGTCTCATCTTTCAACATGCTTCTTGTTGAGGAGACCAAGATAAGTGTGTCTTATAACTCTAGTGAACGCATTTAAATATAGGAGGAAGTAGAAGAATTCCTCATAACTCTCTAATGTAGTCATGTCTCATTAATTAGACCATACCTTATAAATATTTAAAACCATTATGTATCATCATGTACCTAAATATATAATAAGTAGATTATATTCCCCTATTTCAATGTGTGGGATGAACCTCCTAGTCACATATATCAAAATAAAAAGAATAAGAGTACCATGCATAACATAGAAATAATAAAATCTTTGATGTACAATCATAATAAGGCATATCATTAAATCATATTCATAACATGTTTTGGTATAATCATATAAATACATGATAATTAAAATACATATTAAAAATAGAATTTGTTCTCTATGTACATAGGTCCAAGTCATATAATATATCATTTTGAAAGTGTATCTATAATATGTAACTAGACTCATACATGCATGAGTAAAAGAAACATATAAAAGGAGGTATTGGTTTAAATTGATACATGTGTGCATAATTAATATAAACATAATCAATGGGAGGTTTCCCCTATATTTATAACATATAATTAATAAAGGCACAAAAATATTATGCCCTGATATGAAAAAAATATAAAGAAACATGGTGATAACATGCCTTAATATAAAATATGAAGGCACAAACAATAGTATTAACCAATATGGACAAGATTGGGTAATAAAACATGTAAATAACATTCCCAAATATAAGCAATGTCTAATTAATGTAGGCATAGGTGTATCATACCCCTAATGATAAATATATAATCAATGAACATAATAATAATATATCATAAGTGTTGATGTGATGTGGGTGAGTTGGTAAAGTGGCTTGGATTTTTCCACCTCCACCTAGATTTAAATCTCACTGATCATGTGAGGCTAGTTATGATTATATATGGCTATTTGATCCTATTGGTTGTAATTATAGTAATTGTGATAGTGGTTGTTATTATTTGTGGTATTGATTAGGGATCTAGGCCCTTGTATGTGTCCCAAACTAATTGTATATCTAGTCAAAAGTGACTATCTATCTAAAATATAATAATATATCCCAATAGATACTTGGAAAGGACCATTATAACATAAGAAACAAGCACATATCCAATCAAGGAACACTATGCATGAATCATGGCACTAGTCATATAGTAAGGTGGAGTATACAAGTCAATAATGATAACACACCAAACATGTAGCAATCATACCACAGTTAGAATAAATAAGGTAAACAATGTTACACATTTTTAGTAATAAATATGAACAATATCATTTATGAAAAGTAGATAAGTTAATCAACACATAGTAGATAATTCAATAAATGTCATGTATATAGAATATGATGCCATCAGAGCATAAAAGTAAACATTTAGAATCATGTGACAAAGTATAAAACTAAAACATCTATTTTATGGAAGACAAGAGAGGTACATCAAAAAGTAAGCATTATATAAAACACATCAATAATTTAAGAATCAAATAAACATACTCATATTAAAAAGTATACGAAAATAGTAAAGCTCTAAGAACACAAAATATATGCTAGATTAGGATACATAATTAGATGGAAATCTCAATATGATAAATGAACATTAAAATATAAAACCTAAAGTAATATTAGGAAGCACCCTCTATGATACCCCTAGAGACATCATGAGGATGCCTTTGGTCATATGTGAATCCATAAACATATTTATATACTTATATGACATACATCTAACTCAATAATACCATTATTAGTAAGTGCATAAATGTTGTGTAACCTCTTTCAATAGGAAAATAATCATAATATACTAAGTTTCATAACCATATAACAGTTAAATATAAATGCAAATAAACCTTAGAATACATAAATTAATAAAATATATTAATCAATTAGGATGAAATCCAAGGGGTAAAAGTGAGAAGAATCAAGAAGAGAGGGATTGTTGCTAACCTAAAAGATCTATCAAAATAATGTGTGTATTGAGTAGAAGTTTTTAATAAATAACGTGTTGTCATCATGGGGAAGCATGGATAGGATTTTGGTATGGGATAAAATAATAAAAGGCAAAGGCCATAAGGAAAATAATCTAGCACAATCAAACACATGGATAAATTATAAGAATTACATATAAACCATGATAATAATTGGAGAGGGAAGTCAACAAACAACAAAAATATGAACAAGAAGGTAATTTTGAAATTCAAGAAATGGTATAGAAGTAATCCTAATAAAAGATGAATAATATATAATCATATAAGAACTAAGGTGTTAACAATAATGGAAAAAATACACATAAATAAAAATAAAGTGAAACTATGGAAAAATAATAAATAGAACCAACCAAGCAAATAAATTAAACTATTTACAAAATAATTTTTTCAATTTATGCATATGGGGTTAACAAGCAAGGCTAACCAAAAAATCCGAGTAGGTGATCACACTGTGTATAAATATATGTTTTTATTTCTATTAGATCAGGCTATAATTGAGGTCTAATTAAATATGAAGCATAAATCTTTGTAATATGCAAAAATAAATTATGTAGAAGAGATACCTATTGTGGTAGAAAAATCAAACATGAGACAGAAAATGATTTTCACTCAATAATAAAAATATTGAAATATTATCATTAGCATCATTTAGTCATTGTCCAAAATAGCTTTAATACAAGTACATATATAGGTGGAAGATAGGCATGTCATCACATCCTCATGAATGTGGGGTTATCTTCCCCAATGACCTGAAATAACACCTAAGAAACCTAAATAAATAGGTGTATGGAAAAACCATTAAATGGAATAAAAACCTACACTAAACCCCCCCTTAAGTCTAGCTTAGGTGGGTATTAGAATTGGGTCTCAACACAAAACCCTAATGAGGTACCTAAGTACATATAAAATTCCCCTATCAAAGGATGATGAAGCTGCCCAAACCCAAAGAAGAACTCATAAATGAAGATACTTAATCTAAATAAAGAGTTTCATGAATATATCAAAATATTTATTCATATTTTGGATGAATCATAGATCAATGACTTATTCATGGATAAGCTCACAAATGAAATACATATGAATCTCGATATGTTTGGTCAATTGATGGAGAGACAAAGTCTTATAGATATGGATTATGCTTTGGTTATCATATAAGATGACTATTGGCCATAAAAATTAGATACCAAACTTAGTGATAATCCCCTAAATCCAAATAGCCTCATTGGTAGGATTAACATATCTTCTATATTTTACTCTAGTAAAGATAAAGTAATAGCATTTTACTTCCTACTTGACCAACTAATTGATTTGAGCCAAGAGAGAAATTGTATTCTAAAGTAGACTTATGATTTTTAATATTTTTAGACTAATTTGAATATGTATATATAATCAAGTCAACATCAATGCCTACTCCATAGTGAATCCCAAAAATATGAGTATCCTAAATGTAGTGAATAACATGCTTAGTTGATTTCTAGTTCAACTCATATGGTTCTTATGTAAATATGGATAATGATGCCTATTGCATATGAAATATCAGGTCTAATGTGCATAAAAAAATGATACTACCAACAAGTTATTGATACAAGGTATCATTAACCAAAGCATATGGGAAATTAACCTTAAGCTTTACACTAGATAGAAATGGAGTTAAAATTGGATTATAGTTATGCATGTTAAATAGTGTAATAAAATCAATAGCATAATTAGATTGTGTAATAGTGATCCTAGAGTTAGACTAAGAAATTTAAATCCCAAGGAAGTAATGCAACAAGACTATGTTAGTCATTGAGAACCTATCAAATAAATTCATTTTAATTACTATAATTATGGATGAAAAACTCCCTGAGGTCATCCATATAGAGAAATAAAATCAACATCGAATCATCCTACCATAAAATGTAGACATTCAAATCATATTTACATCTAGTGAACCCAATTAGAAGAAAGGATTCCATCTTGTCATACCAAGCTTGAGGTGCTTATTTGAGGCCATAAATAGATTTATAAAGTTTACAAACTAAGTAATAATCTTCCAAAAATCCTTGTGTTTTCTCCATGTATATTTCCTCTTTGAGGTCACTGCGAATAAAGGCACTCTTCACATCCATCTAATAAACATCCCAATAATGTGTTATGGTAATATAAAAAGTGATTTAGTTTGATTTCATTTTGGCAACTAGGGAAAACGTCTTAGTATAGTCAATACTAGGTACCTGAGAAAACCCTTTTACTAATAAATGTGCTTTGGACTTGTCTATGGACCCATTTATTACAAATGTTTTTTGGTAGATCCACCTACATATAATAATTTTTCTTCCATTAGAAATATGGACTAAATATAAAGTGTTGTTCCTCAGTAAGGAAATATACTCCTCTTCCATAGTAGTATCCCACTCAAGAGTGTTTGATTCCCTATAAAACAAATATGGATTAGAATTAGATGCAATAAATGCATGTGGGGCATTATGAAACTCTGAATGTGCTTGCTTGGTATCTAATGGATCTCTAACTCAATGGCCAACACTATTAAGTGACTATCTAATCCAGAGAGGACCAAATTTCAAAGAGTCAAGAAGAGATTCCTCATCCTCTAAAGATATTATGGGAGAAGGAAGAGGTGAGTACCCATCACTACTCTTATTACTATAACTAGAAGAAGAATCTAGATCATCAAGAAGTTTCTCAGGTGGATCTAAATCAACAAAATTATCATCAAATCCTAGTGTGTCCAAAGAAGAAAGAGAAGTTTCAAGTGTGGATTTGAAAGTAAACACTTCTCTCAATGAACAACTCATGAGTGGTGGGAAGGAGAATATTGTATCCCTTAACACCCTTAGGATATCCAATGAAGATTCAAGGTTGATTCTAACATTCCATTTCTTTACATTTTTTATTAGGGATATGAGCCATAACAAGAGATCCAAATGCTCAAAATTGATTCACTATGGGTTTTTGACCGCTCCATGATTCAAAAGTAATGACTCCTTTTAATGTTTTATGAGGAACTTAGTTTTGATATAACAAGCATAGTTGATGGGCTTGACCCAATATTGAAGTGAAAGAGACTTAGAGTGTAGCATATAGTTGTCCATTTCCTTTAAGGACCAATTCTTTCACTCTACTAAACCATTATGCTAAGGACTATATGGAATTATAAGCTATATCTAAATCCCATCTAGAGTATATAATTACTCAAATAATAATTAACATAATCACCACCATTATTAGTGCACAAAATCTTGATGGCACAACCTGATTATTTTTATACAAGCACCTTGAAGTCCTAAAAATGATCAAAGACCTCATATTTTCATTTAAGAAAGTACACCCAAGTATACCTCAAAAATTTGTAAATAAAGGTAAGCATGTATTTAGTCCTATTAAAAGAAGGAACTGGAAATGGACTAGCAATGTCACTATGAACTATCTCTAATATTTATGTAGCTTTCCATAATTTGTCTTTACCATGCTTTTATCAAGGATGCTTACTAAGTATGCATCCTTGGAAATATTTGTCATAAAAATGAACACATGGTAACCCTAAAACCATCTCATGATGACTATGTTACTCCAAGCAATGGTAGTTGAGATGGTTGAATTACTCATGCCATAATTTACTCACCCAATCTAAATGAGTAAGTAGTACAATAGAGGATTGATTAGGATCAAATTATGAAAAATTATACAATCATGATTGGTGATCTAATTTCCCAAATGTAACTATGAGTCATTATATTATTCCCTATTAACCATTGAATTAGGTGTGAACTTAACTCTCTTTCCTATTGATATAACTTTATTTGATAATAGAAATTTAACAAGGTAACCTCTAACATTTTAGGATCTCAATGGAGATAAACTCCACTCCATGGCATGAGTTCCAAATATGGGTTTGAACAACTAGGTGGTGAAATAACACACTTAGCATGCAAGTTGTTCAACCATGTGTGAGTGGATGATTGAATTCTAGAAAAAAATTAAAACTTGGTTGAGTTAAATGGATGGCACCATTCTAAAGTGGGTAAACCTCAAAAGAAACTCTAAAAGAAGGAAATGTAGGGCAGAAAACAAGGCTTTATGATTTGAAAGGGATTAATTTTAGGTTGGTCTCTTTACCAATGTTTTTAGCTAGTAGCTATTACACACATACATGCAAACATAGTAGGCTAGTTTGGGAAGAAATGATATAGTAAACTCTAAGGTCTCAATTAAAGATTACTTCTATATAGAGTAGTTATTACACACTCTTGTTCAAAATATTATAGCTTAGACTAAGGAGGTTTATAAGGTAGTTATTGCTCACACATAGAAGGCTATATCAATAAAACACTTCTATACACTTAGAGAATTGGAATAGATAGGTTAATTGTATACAATCAATGATATTTAATTAATTATCCAATAGCTAATACACATCTTCAATCAACATACACTAGAAATAAAAATAAGGAATTTTCCATAGATTTTTCACACTTCAAATTACTAAATCAAACAACCAAGAAAGTAAAACCAATTTATTACATAGAATTGGAATTGAATAACATTAACACAGTTGTGTGATAGTAAAAAAAATCTTCCTATATTGATCATTTGTCCAACCCCTAAATACAAGAAGATTATAAGTATAAATGGATTTAGGGAGGGGTCACCCCATCCTCCAAATCCATGCAAGAGTCAAAAATTACATGTCAATGATAATTTTAAAAAAAAAATTAATTAATTAAATTTGTGCATGTATGTCTAAACTTAGTCAAAACCGAGTCTTTTAAAATTGGACACACTCTTACAAAGACATGCAATGTGTGCATGATTATAAAATTGCTCAATTGACCAGTATATGTCATAATTACATTGTTAATTTACATGCAAAGATACATGTAGAAATAATTGAATAAACTAAGGATTACTAGTTGATGGAGCCTGCATGGTCAAATTAGCAGTCATTGTAGGGACTATAGTGGAAGGTGTGGTTGAACTGGAGGACCCAAGTATAGTTTGCTTCTTTAATTCTAAATCCTAGAAGTGTTAATACCCAATGCTATATTGCAACATTATTACATCCGTGTTCAAAAATGAGGGTCTATGAACCATGGTAACCTGCACTAGTAATCATGCATGTTCTACCTTGGTGGTTCTAAATTCCACCTAAAGTATCCTCACTATTATTGCATTCTTTCTAGAAAATCCTAGTTCTTTTTTGATTTATTCTTTAATGTACATCCATGAAGGCTTTCTTAAATTAACTAACTCATCCAAAATTTGTAGGACTTACTATTCTTACTCTTTCAATTTAGGAATCAAGGCTTACATGCTTGATACCTAGTACCTAACTTATGATGTTCTAATGACCACCATATTCATAACATTGGCTGCCTACAATGGTGCCATGAAATTAAGATGGTTGAGAACCTTATTGGTTGTATACAATACAAGGAAATTAAATTTATTTTCATCTTATTTCAACTAATTAAATAATTTGATAGTTTCAACTTTATGAGGGGATAATTCATCCCTCATAAAACAAATAATTTCCAAAATGTTGTAAATCCTTAGAGCAATGTTATGTACATCACCCCAAATTTATCTTGTAACATGAATAGTTTTTTGATGTTCACTCACTTGATTAAGCTCTTGTTTTAACTCCTACTTGGCCTAATTTTTTCCCTCATGAATGTCTAGCAGTGCCTCTATATTTGCCTATAAGTAGGCCCTAAAATATTTATTATATGGAGACTGCCCAAGTCTCCTATTCTTTCTCCTTGACAATGAAAAGACATCCTTCCCCTCCTCTAAGACCAAGCCTCTACCAATGTCATCTTTCAAGGTCATCTTTTATCTTCTTCTTCTTGAGCCTTTATATTTTGGTCATTAATTTGTCAAAAATAAATCTCATTATGGGGAGCTCATTTATTATCAGATTAGGTATTTGGGAGGCTTGGGATTTGAGGTCCATATCCCACTAGGGAATTAATATTTGAGTCTCATCTACTAACTGATGGTCTTCAACATTAGTCTTTATTAAAATATCCCTTAAATATTGCCTTGAGGCATCTACATGCAGTGGGCCTAGAAATGATGGCTGATTTATCTTGGATCAATCTACATTTTTAAACTAAGGCATAGTATAAACAACATAAGTGGGATTCTTTTTCTTATATTTGGCAATGGGAATAATAGAAGTAGCCTAAGTTATGGTGGAGGAAGGCATAGGCAATCCAAATTGAGTAGAATGTATATGTAGCTAAGCACTAGCAAGGGATCCTCTAGCCTTCTTATAATATACTTTTTAATACTTAAGCAGATTAGGGGAAACTAAAATTGAAGTAATAATAGGGAAGGTAGAAACAATGGGAGTAGTAGAGATAAAAGGAGTAGCAGAGACAATCCCAATAGTAGAAGCAATGGGATTGGTAGGGATGACAATAACACTAGTAAAAATAGGGACTAAAAATTCCAAGGCAACACTAAAAAAAATATGATCCAAAGAAACAAAAGTAAAAGGAATTCAAGAAACCATAGGGATCGAAGAAATAATAGGCACTAAGGAAACAAAATAAACTGGAGAAAGCATAGGAGCGATGTCCTCACCTAATTTTTCTATTTTTATTAGTGCTTTCCATTGTATTCCTTAAATACTTAATATATTTGACTTATATAACTCCTCATCCTCATCTTTAGGATCAATATCTTTTTGCATTGATGTCCCAATAGTTATACTCATAGGGTCCATTATCTAGGCTTGATTTTGTAACAAATTACTGACTTTTTAGTGAAAGGAGGAGCCTATTGAGTGGAAGTGGGTGTAAAACCCACACTTTTAGTAATTGAAGTGTAGGATGAAATAGGGAGGCTAAAATATTTAGAATCAGAAGGGTCAATACAAATTGGTTCTTTAGCTCTCCCAATTGATCTTGTGGTAGTAGGAATTTCCTCCACTTATTTCTCTAACTTGATAAGTATCATTACAATTGGTGGTGTTTGAGATGGACCTTGATGTGATGACTTTGATACTACAGGGGCCTCCTCCATACCCTTCTCTTGATTGACTATTGTCATCACCATGGGTGGTGTCTTGGAGGAGTTTCCTTGGTCTTGAGGCTATTGGGAATGCTAGGAGTTTCAATACTCTATAGTTAACCATCTAATAGGAAGAGGGAGCCTAGTATGCACCTATGTAGTTTTAATAAAGGGCTCTACCTAAATAGATATCAAAATATCCTATGTCAATCCAACCACTTTTGCTCTTTTTATAACCTCAATATCATCTTTTGCATTTAAAAATATGAAATCATGCTCGAATAGTTTATATTGGTAGGGGATGTCAAGGCCTTGGATGTGTATTTAGATTAGGTCATGAGAATCCCAATCCCTATATGGAAAAGTAACCAATGAATAATACTCTTTATTTTTTCCAAATTATCCAAAATGTTTCATCATGGTACAACACATCTGACCAATCATCAAGGAGGAACCATGAAACATACCCTTATTTTTATTATTTAAATCTTCATCCACACTCCACCACAGATGGTAGGCAATCTCTTTCTCAACCATATTATCAAGGACATACTTTGGGAGATGCAAATTAGAAACCTTGATCCCCATCACCATGATCACTGTGTAGTCAGGTTAGATCTAGTAACCTCCACTTAGCCCTATTATTTTGTTAATTCTATTTGATACTTTGAGTAGGGGTTTTTCTTGAATTTCCCTCAAGATTTGAGAGTAAACATTCTTGGAAATTTGGACTATGTTTCTTGTATATGCATAGATGTGGAAGAAAGAAAAGGAATTACATACCCTATTTTTAATACAATCTAGGGTTGGCCTCTAGAGAGATCTATTGTGTATGTAAATAGTTATCATGACTACATAATATGACATCATATAGAGATGGTCATGCATGGGCCTCTTATCCTTTTTGAACATTTTATCCTATAGTTTCACATTGATTATCTCTCCTAGAGCAAAATTTAACTTCAAGGTCATCAATAAATCTAGTAATGACACCCATTCTAAGTGGAGGAAGTGAATACTGGGTTGACAATATAGCCTATTTAATAAGTCCATTCTAATTTAGACCCCCATTTAAAATTTGGTGATAGATATTGGGTCTTTATATTTGAGAGTGACCATTTCTCCTAAAATGATCCACTTCTTGAGTGTGTTCTCAATTGTGGTTGTTTTCATCCATAACTCGATCTGGTATCCATCAAAAGTGGTATTTGTGATAGGAAACCATAGGTTACTTTGGAGAGCATCCCATTAGATGCAATTTATGACTATATTATGGCTTATGTGGTGTAGTAAACCACCAAAAATCACCTTTACTACAAAAAATAGGTCCCTTAGTAAGTCAATGTAGGACATCACCTCAAGATTAGGTATTATAATATGAAGTTATTAATGTTTTAATGGTAGTAAGTCTACTAATAGCTATTATTATGGTATTCTCAGAGCCTGTTCATGTGAATGGGTGTCTACACCCTTGATAACATCCCATTGATCTAGATAGTTTGATGTTAAATATTATAGGATCAAAGATGGTATCCATATACTCTATGGAATATTTGATAGACAATTTGGAATGTGGTAGCACTCCCATAAATACCTTAGATGAAGAAGCCATTACCACCTAGTTCAATTACGTAGTTTTATACTTCAATTCAACTATTTACTCACTTTTGGAAGTAATTCATGTAGGAACATGGATAACTAGGGCTTTGAATTCTCTTGTGAATAAAAATTCACCTAAGCTCTTGAGTAATCAATAGTTAGATGTCTCTTTAAAATTCACTCATACAACATTGAGTATTGGACTTTAATTCTTGTTCATATGTGATTAGTGTCCAACATTTACAAGCCTATTTTACTCATTTATTCAAAATTTGTCACTTAATTTGTTGGGTATGCCACATAAGATTTCTATATGTTTAGATAAATGTCATGATGTATCCTTAAAAAAGTGTCACCTTATTTCTACTTTTGAAAAAAAAATGATTATACCACATAGTATGTCTTCAGAAGTCAGTTGTTGACCTTTGTGTTGGAACCTAACTAGATAATTCTTGTGATGTTTTGAATATGAAAAAAGTGAGCTACGATGGACAAAAATTCCAAATTTTTTTTGAAGACCCAAATCCTATGAAAATAAAATATGACTAGCACATTTGATGAACACAACTTGTAAAACATAAATTTTGAACAAAACTTATGAAATGTAGAATATGTGAAGATAAAGTCACAAAAAAATATGCAAACAAAAGTTCTGAAGACCCAAAGTGTGATAGCACATATTCTAAAAAATAGCTTCCTAAACATAAGTTTCAAACAAGATACATGAATAACAAAGCCGCTGAAGTTCATGACCATTCAAAACCAATATTTGTAAACATGATCTACAAAGTGTAAAATATATGAAGGTTGAGAAATGTACGTAGGCATGAAGACTCAAAAGTTGGGATATGTAAAATTAAGTAATGAATGTTGATATGAATATAATATACTAACACAACTTCTAAAAAACCAAAATATGAAATGTGTAACTTGTGAAGTGCATAATATGCAAATTTCAAATGCAAAACCTTGTATATGCAAAACTCTCAAAGAATGTCAATAAGTTAGTTTAAATGTAAAAACCTATATAATCAATAGATTCCCAATGCATTTATATTGAACAGAAGTCATCTATATAAGGAATATGAATTTTAAGACTTAATCTTGTTGAATACACATAGAAGTGCCAATGGAAAGCCCTTTTAAATTAAACTAGACCTTTCAAACTTCTAATGAGTCCCAACTCAAGAAAAAAATATTATGGGTGGGTTGAATAAAAAAAAATGGTGACTCAGAGGGGGAATAATCTTGAGTATTCAAGAACCCTAGAATATTTGGTTATCAACCCAAAATCAAACATGAATCCTATCGAAAGATAATAATCAAAAACATGAAAGAGACTCCTAATTTTTTCATACAACATACTAGTCTCACCCATACCTTAGATCTATGTGTGATGAAGTGATTTTGTTTTACCCTTGTCTTGAAGATTTTATCAAGGACTTAGAGTAAATTATAGTTTTCATTCTAATTTATTTAAATCAAATTAGAACTAGGGAAAATTAGGCATCGCTCTGATACCATACAAGTGTCCATAACCCCAATATATACCTTAGTTCCTCCTCCTTTCCTCCCTTCATATTCTTACATGATGTATGATACATTGATCTTATTTCATCATGTGAGTCTTTGATCACCTTTAAATTTTTTTTGGGTTTATTGATCACTCTTTAGGATAAATTAGTCCTCTCTTTTTTTAATAATTTGGTTAGAAGAAGAAACTAAGGAACCATTATGAGATAGTCTATGTGAAAACTTGGTTTACCAAAATATCCCTACCAGTTATATCTGTATCAATGATTTTTACCTTAAATAAGTATTAACATTGGAAGTGTATTTGATCAAAATAAATGAGAAAACTTTCTTAATTTGTATGGAGTAATGAGATTAGATTTTACATATTTAATAGAAGTATTCAAATATGATATAACCATGGTTATTCTATTTATTACATACCTAAATTCTAAAAATCTCAGACACAAGTGTGTAAAACCTACAAACAAATCCATTTTGTGTGATCTATTTTATGTCCTTCCCATACTTGTTCTTATTTTTGAACCTTTTTAATGGATTCAACATTCATAAATTTAAGCATGCATGAAAAACATTATGAATTAGATATTAGCTTGGTGACACCAGGAGAGGTGAATTTGATTATCATAGAAAAAAAGGCATCTATCCTAGAAAGTAGGGAAATAAACTAAAGGAAAGTAAAAAAAAATTAAAACAAGAAAGGTTAATCTAGAAAGCATAAAAACTACTCCAAAGGAAGTAAATGACAAAAAAAAGAAACTAAATTATGAAAACATAATTAAGTAATGACAAAAAAAGGAAACTAAAATATGAAAAACATAATTTAGTAATGACAAAAAAAAAGAAACTAAACTATGAAAACAATAAATCTAACCTACTCCTACCTCTACCTCAGCACTTATGGTCATTTAAAAACATCTCCAAATAGTACAGCCATGAAGTGGTGTTTCAAAAACTACCCATTAACTGGATATGTCAATCCATTACCTTGGAGGTCACTCAAATGAAAAGAATTATTACCCATGATCTCTAATATCCAGTAAGGTTTGGTCCATAAGGGGGTAAATTTGTCATATTTTCCTTTATTTTATGGGGTTTATCTGATAGAAATACTAGATCAAATATTCTAAATGCTTTAAATTTTACTCTTTTATCAAACCATCTTTTGACCAAGTCCCGATGTTTACAAAAATTAATCAATGCTCATTTCTCAAATCCTCCATTTATATTATATCCAATAAATGAGACTCCTCTTTCTCACTTGGTTCCATGTACTCCTATTGATATATTGTAAATTTGAGCATGATTGTAAATATCAATCATCATCTATATACTAGTAGGTAAGGTAAAGCTTTGAGGTCCTACTTGAATCTTGTTTAGTCTATCCATAGTGTATATTTCAGTAAATGATTCCATCATCTAGGTTTATATATATCTAAATTTTTAATGGCATTGATCAATTTCTTATTTGTTGATTCATCCAATTTGTTTCCTTGGGGTTAATAATTAGAAGATGATTTGATGGTGATTTGATTGTCGTGGGCCCATTTAGTGAACTTAGCAGATTGGAATGTTGGCCTATTGTCAAAAATTAAGGAAATTGATGTACCAAACCTAGTTGTGATGTTTTCTTCAAGAAAACTTATTACATCCTATGCTCTATAATGTTTTATATCCATTACTTTAGTCTATTTGGTGTAGTAATCTATGGCTATGAGCATAAATTTGTGGACAAATGAGGAATTTAGGTTGATGACACCAATTAAATCTAAGAACCACTAATCAAATGGCCTTCCTTCAAAGATATGTTATAGTGTTATTGTTGCATGCACTTTTCTCTTCACCAAATCTTGGCATTCATGGCATGTTCGTACATTTGTGTATGTTTCATTGAATAATATTGGCCAATAATAACCAATTTAGATAATTTTATGTGTTGTGGTATTTCTAGACAAATAACCACTACCAATATTCTAGTGTAGGTTATCCAAAATCTCTTGAGTTTTTTCTCATGATGTGTATCTCAAGTACATGCCTTTATAATTTATTATATAGAGGATTCATTTTTTGATCATGTAGTGAGTAGATTTGAGCCTTAAGGATCTCTTTTATTCTCTACTAAGTTTTAGGGGACAAGCACATATCAGTAAATATTAAATGATATTAGTGTACCAATCTCCTTTATACACCTAGGTTTGACAAACCTCCTTAATGGTGATTCATGGGTCAGGCTCAATCATAAGTTGAATGATGCCTTATCCTCTAACAATTTTGGTAGGATTGATTTATAGGTTAAAATCCTAAAAATTTTCCATACATTTTCCTCTATACCCCCCTAATTCATTTTTAAAAAATTGAGTTTGACAATAAAGTCTAACAAAATAATGATAGTTTTATTTCTCAAGGTGTAATGTCTAAATTTATTTACCACTTTGACTAGAGCAAAAATATACTTCTCTATCATAGATTAATTGAGCTTTGATTCCTTCAAGTTCATGCTCATGAATATAATAGGATGTTAAATTTCATCCTTCTTCTAAGTAAGCACCACAACAATCATGTGTTCTGAAGCAAATGAGTATATTAAAATTTCTTTATTAAAGTCTAGGCTCATTAACACTAGAACCCAAGATATGGCATCCTTAATGTCTTAAAATCACTTTTAGGCCTTTAGTGTCGATTATAATTTTGTGTATTGATTAATAACTAATTTCATAGGTCTAACTATTTATATAAAACTCAAGATAAAATTCCTTACAAAATTTATCTTTCTAAAGAAAGACTTAAGCTCTTTCTTGTTGTTTAGGAACACAATCTTAGAAATCCCTTGAATTTAGCTTGTATCAATGGTGATACCATCCTTGGTGATGATGTGCACCAATAAATTACCTTCAGTAACATCAAATATGCTATTTTTTGGGTTTAGTGAGATACCAAACCTTCTACATCTTTCAAAGATTGACTGTAGGTGGCTTATGTGATTGATTCTATTCTTTGAGAAAATAGTGAGGTCATCCATGTAAATGATTATGCATTTAAATATCAACCCTTGAAATATGTGGTATATGGATCCCTAAAAGTTAAAACCTATTTTAATTAGGCCAAAAGGCATCCTCTTATATGTATAGGTACCCCACTTCATGGTAAATGTAGTCTTCATCATATCTTTTGATTCTACCAACAACTGGTTATATCCTCAAAAACCATCCAAGAAAATCATTCTAGAACCACTTAATATTTGGATCACCTCATCCAATGAAGGTAGAGGGTATTTATATTTCTCAAAATCCTTGTTCAGGTTCCTAAATCAATGCACAATATAATTTATCCACTCTTTTTTCTAACTGTAGCCAAGTTGGCAACCCAAGTTGAGTGTTTAATAGTGAACACTATCCTAGCATTCAATAACTTCTCTACTTCCTTTTGAATGAGTGGTTCTAAAATGGGATTAACTATTCTATGTTTTTTTTTTCTAAATGGCTTATAGTTTACCTTTAATGGGAGTGTATGAGTGACAACCCTAGGATTAAAAACTTTTGAATCTTCATAGGTCCATGTAATGACATATTTATATTGGATGAGCAAGTCTTTCACCCTTTTTATTTCCTTTACGGTGTAACTAAGACTAATATTTACATAGCATGGATCACTTTCATCCCCCCAAGTTCTCTTTATTTAACTTGGATTCATTGACTTTGGGATGCCTCAATTACTAATCCTGACGGTCTGTATCAAATGCTCTCTCTAAAGAAACCATCCCTAAGGGAAGATTATTTTCTTTGAGTTGAATAACTCCTTCTCTTAGTTCCTCTTGGAATAGATAATTGATTTATTTATAATCAATGATTTAAGATTCAAATTATCCTAAATTGATTAACAATTGGACAATATATTGATCGCTATAAAACACCTAGAAATTTTCTATATCATCAGGAATTGATGGAAAAGGCATGAGTTGAATAGAAAATATTTGTACTTTAGACTCCTATATGGGTGATAAGTTGGTATTCAAAGTAGATAGTGAGTAATCAACCTGGACCAATTTATTAGGAATAAATACTATGTTGAAATCCTCAATTAACTCCATCAAATCCCAGGCCCAGTGTTTGTATCTCTTAAGATATGATAATTTACACTAGTATTTATTTCTAATTTGATTAATCACCAGCTATGAATCTCCATATATTATAAATTTCTTAACATTATTTTTTAGATCAAATTTTAATTCTAGAATCAATGCTTCATACTCCACTCTTTTTTTAGTGCATAGGAATTACAACTTGTAAGTTGTTAAGTACTGTAGACACCTAAAACTAGTTGTCGATAACCTCCAATCAGGCTTTTGGCCAATTTCCACCCAAAATGTATAATTTGAACTAAAAACACTAAAACATGATAAATAATGTGAAACTAACATATTCAAGTGTTGATTTTGGCCAAGGTATCCCTAAATAGGGCAATGCAATTTATGAGCTAGCTAACTTTGATCAAATCATTTTAAGTCAAAATGCCAATTTTGCATTTGGGTGCTCTGGATTGATCTTTCCTATAGAATATTGATGTATTTCTTCATTATTTATTTTTTGTAACATCTTAAATGGGATTATGGTTCCAATGCATCTGACATTGACTTCCAATTCCAATCTAGTCAAATTTTGGACCAATAACAAGGCATTCTGATCAATTTGAGTAATTTGTGCACAAAGTGATTAAACATGTTTAAGATATAATTAAACCAAATTAGGGCCGAATCAATAATTCCATGAAAACTTCTTGAACACTTATTTTTGGAAATGAATATTAAACATACACATCATCAGGTGACCTCATTTCTTGGGAAGACATCTCTAGGCCATAAATGCCACAAATATCAAGATTCATGCCCTCCATGCCTCATCAATTCCTTCCATGATGCCCTTCATGCCTCTTAATTTCTAGTTAGTCTAATGTCATGATAAGGATAATTAGCAACTTAATTATAAAAATTGAATTAATCCTCAACCACACGTTTCAATCTTAGGATGGATGGTTCATGTTGATTCTAGACATTTACAAAAATCTATAAATAGGAAGCCTCACAACATCATTTCAAAGACTTGAGAATGCAAATTTATAATGAAGGATTGGTTCTAAAATCTTCATGAAACTAGTGTTACCATGCCAAATTTATTCCAATCCAAGTCAAGATACAAGCCAAAGGTGCTAAGGAGATATGGAGGTAGACAAACTTCCATTGCCAAGGACTTCATGAGCACAAGCTGAGCAAGCCACTCCTACAAAGGCATTTGGAGAATCCAAAGAAGGTGAAGGAATTTTGTGTTTTATTCCTTACTTTTTAGTTGTGTTTGTCATTTATTTTTGTTAACTAAGTTCTCCCTAGTGTCTAGGCCTAGAGATGTTATGTTATTAGTTGGTTTCTTTCATTTTGTTTTCATTTTAGAACTAACACCATAATAACCATCCTCTCTTGAGTCAAATTCATAGATCACATTAAGTACTTATTACCTAATGGGTCAATTAGTTCAACACTGATGTCTAATCCCTACTTGGATTTTCACCATCAAAATGAAAAGTCCATAATTAGGAAGTCCTTATATTTTTAGTCTTTCCACCTCGTTATTCATGGTAAATGTATAAATCTCAAGATTAAGAGATTTATAAAATATTTATTCATTCTTAGAATTATATTCTATGATGGGATACTTCATCCTTGGTTCTCAATCAATTCAAATTTGATTTGGAATACCTCTCCAAAGTAGCCAAATATGGGAGAAGTTTATTGTTACATGTCTATTTTGAATCTTTGACCAATCTCTACTTAGTAATAGTCTATATCCTTTTAGTATATTTATCATGAGTATGTATATATTCATCTACATATGTAACTTGAATGCGTACATCATTAAATTCTATAACTATAGGTACCACTATTTTGGCCAACTATGAAATTGTCCTCTTGGATGGGCTTAGAGCTAACCCTAGATTTTGGCAACTAGAAGTTGGCATTACAATAGCCAAGGCTTTAGAATCAAATAAATAATTATGTATATTCTTACCAAATACTCTGATAGTTAACAATAAATAAGGAACTTATGGATTACTCTTTTATATAACATTGGTATGAGTGGCTTTTGGCTTCTTTATAGTAGACTTCCCTATAATAGACCTCCATGGAAGCTCCTTCTATTCAATAATCTAAGTAAATTCATGAATAGTGATGCTTTCCTTTATCTTCTTCATCTACTCAATGACATTTTATCCCCCTTTACTTTATTCTTCCTTGTTTAGAGGTTGATCATTCTCTTTTGGGTAAGGTGGATTGTTATTAGCTTCCATATTCACAAGAATAGTCACATTGTTTGGAGGAGTTGATGTAGTGAAGGGTTGTTTGTTACTCAAATTATAGTTGATTCTCTGAAACTACTAGAAAGCATGTATCTCATCTGAGTTATCTGCTGGCACATTGTCATCTTCACTTGGGAAGGGAAAATCATGAGTTTCAAATACCATGGTTGTGCTTGAAGAACTAGTATCATGAGATAACTCTTGTGGGTTATTCATTAAATCTTACCTCATCATCTCTCTCTAGAATATTTCAAATTCTACACATAACTCAACACAATCAAGCTCACCATGTTGTGATGTGTTATGAACCCTTCAATAATTGGGTAGATTTGTCTCCACTATGTTAATTTATGGAAATGTATTGGATTGCTATAGTTTCACATTATTTATAGCTTGTTGAAATGTCTGTTATATCTTTGAAATACAAAATTTTGATTATAATTCATACCAATAGTGTTACCTATCTTCCTTTGCATGCTCAATAAGTCATTACTTAGCTTTTAAACCATCCTATGCATAGAATCCAATTCTGATTTAGCAAAGTCCACACTCTAGGTAATTATAGTATTATATGGGAGCAAATGTTGAATTTGTTGCTAACCATTCAATTATGTTGAGTTGTTCAAGAAGACAAAATTTTTATTTGGTGGGTCTTACGCCATAACAGGAAGTACATACAACTGATTCTAGTTAAATGTTGGAACATTCTAATTCACATGAGGCATTGGATTCAAATCTTGAAAACTAGCATTGAGGCTAAGAATTCTTGGTATCTATAGATTTAGTTCCCTATAAATGTTGATCACTTATTCATAGGCAAGCAATAGATTTTTAATACTAGTAGCTCTTTGAAAAAATATTTTAGTAATTGGATCAAGGGCATTCTTATACATTTTGAGTGATAGTTCCACTAGTGGTTTATATGCATCACTTAACCAAGTTTACATCTTCTGAAACCTTGTATCAAAATCATGGATTGGTTTATTGGGTTCCCTCTTCATGCTAGTAAAAAGCTGATATACCACACTTAGATTGGTAACGTATCCAAATTAGGCAAGAAAAGTGATTTGACATGAGTTCCATGAATTAATTGAGTTTTATTGAAAATTGAGGAACTAATCATAAGCAACATACTATAATGTAAATAGGAAGAGCCCACATACAACATCTTAATCAGTGACATTCATTAATCTTAAATCAACTTTGAAAGACTTGATATTATCTTCTATCATTCTTCCTCTTGAAATAGAAAAATAAAGTAGATCCTTCTTAAATTCCTTGGTAAATAATACACATGTCCTAATACTACAATGGATTATCCAACTAACCAAGGTTGAACCATAGGAGGATTAATGGGATGGAGGTTTCTCACTATAAAAGGTGTCTTACCTAGGATATGATGGGGACAATTGGGGTAGATTTAGTCCTTCAATGAATAGATAAAGGTGAAACTAAATGACTAGTTTAGGCTCTAGATTTGGTTAATCTCTTGAGTGTCTCCATAAATTAAATGTAGGGTGATAACTTATTATAGGGAAAAGCACATAGTGGCTATGGCCCTCCTTCTAGCACCAATTTTTATTTCCTATTGATATGGTTTTATTGTATAATAAAAAGTTAACAAGGTAACCTCTAATGTTTTAGTATCTCAATAGAGATAAAATCCACTCTAGGGCATGAATTATAGATATGGGATGAGCAACTAGTGGTGAAATAATAAGCTGAGCATGAAAATTATTTAATTATGTGTGAATGGGTGAGTGAATCCTAAAAAAAAATTAAAACCTAGTTGAGTTGGATGGATGTAACCTATGCTAAATTGGGTATACCTTAAAAGAGATTCCAAATGAGGAAAGATAGGGAAAAATAAGGATCTATGACTTGAAAGGGATTACTTTTAGCTTGGTTTCTTTGTGGATAAGTGTCTTAATACCAATGCTTACAACTAGTAACTATTGATCTCACACACATGCAAACATAGTAGTTCAATCCAGGAAGAAATTATATAGTAAACTCTAAGGTATAAACTAAATATTGCCTTTATCTATAATAGCTATTGCACACTCTTGTTTAGAAGATTATAACTCAAACCAGGGAGGTTTTTAAGGTAGTTTTTTCTCACACATAGAAGGCTATATCAAGAAAATAGTTCTATAAACTTAGATAATTGAAACACTCAACCTAATTACATACAATCAATGATATTTACTTAATTATAAAATAGTTATTGCACATCACAAATCAACATACATTATAAATAAAAATAATTAATTTCCATAGATTTTGTGCACTTCAAATTACTGAATAAAATAACTAAGAAAATAAAACCAATTAATTACATATAATTGGAATGCAAGAACATTAACATAGTTGTGTGATAGCTGATAGACTTCTTATATTTATAATTTTCCCAACCCCTTAATATAATAGGATTATAGGTATAAATAGATTTAGGGAGGGATTGCCTCATCCTCTAAATCCATGCAAGAGTATAAAATTTCATGTTAATGATAATTAGAACAAAATTTATAATTAATTCAAGCTATGCATGTTTGTCTAAAATTATTCAAACATGATTCCTTTGAAATTGGACTCACTCTTACAAAGACATACAACATGTGCATGCTTAAAAAATAATTCAATTAACTAGTATATGTCCAATTTACTCTATTAATTTACATGTAAATATACATATAGAAATAACTGAATAAACTAAGGATTACTATTGGATGGAGCCTACATGGTTAAATTGATAGTCATTAGAGGGATTGTAATGGAAGGTGTGGTTGAACTAGAAGACCCAATCTTATCCCCTTTCTTTACTTTCAACTCCTGTTAGTTCTTATACCTAATGTTTTATAGCAATGTTATTACATACATGTTTAAAAGGGAGGGTATATGCACCCTGGTAACCTATGCTAGTAACTATACATGTTCTACCTTGGTGGCTCTAAATCCCACCCAAAATATCTCCACCTATGTTACCTTATTTCTAGCAAATCCTAGTTCTTGTTTGATTTATTCTAATGCACATCCCTAGAGAATTATATTAAAATGAGTTGACTCTTATTGTAGTTGTTGATCAAAATTGGCCCTTCTTATTTACCTAAAGAATCAAGGGTCTAGGAAAATTTTAGCTCATCCAAAATTTACAGGACTTGATTTTCCTACTCTAAAGGGAAAATTTTAGAGGATATTTATAGACAAAAGGTTATACGTAGGTTTTTTAATTTTGAAAATGGCTAATTATGATAAAATATGCATTGGTTAAATAGCCTCAATTTTATACAATTTCATAGCTCAAGACATAGATTCACCTTAAATATTATACTCAATCCTATTTTGGGACACATATTCACCAAAGTTACTATACATGTATGGGTCTGATTCACTAATAAATTATATGATACATGTATATTTTATTTTGGAATCACTAAGTGTGTATATGTGTGTGTGTGTGCATGTGCGTGCATGCGTGTGCGTGCATGTGTGTGTGTCTATATAATGAAGACCACCTAGGACACAATAAGCTTAAGTTAATATTTATATTTTATTCTATGAAAATGTTTTGAATATTCTTTATCACCACGTTCTCTTCCTTTTATATGGTTTTAATAACTAAAAAAATTAATAATAAATAATTTTCAAACTTAAATTTTATTTTATTTCTAGCATTCAATGTGGTGAAGGTGTAATTAAATCTATGGGGATTGAGGTTTATATCTTGTTCCATTTTTTAATGAATTGGTACTAGAATATTGATTGGCCCAAGGCAAAATTTAATATTTTTTTAACATGTTACCCATGGGATTAATGTAATTTGATTGAATACATATGTGATAGTTTATCAATTTTTATTATCATTTAGGCAAGCTATTGGTAGAAGCAAAGCTCTGGTAATCAAAATATTTGTATGAAAGGTCAAAAATGAAGGTGCAAACAATTCATAATATGGTTTCCTTGTGATTATAATTGAAAGGTATGGATTTGTTTTTATTTTGATTTGAAGACTAAGAGAAATTATTTGCATACACAGTCATCTATCTTGAAATGAAAAAATATAATAAGTTCCTTAAAAATCATTTATTTAAAGATATTTACTAACATCTTCTCAATTTTTATACTCATTGATGCATTTTATTAGTAGAAGTGGAGTTCTGGTCATTAAAATATTGGGACGAGAGATTGGAAATGAAGGTGCATATAATTTCTAAGTTGGTTTTCTTGTGATTGCAACTGCAAGGTATGAATTTATGTTTTTTTTTCTGAATACTGAGAGCAGTTTTTTGAAGTAAGTTTATCTATATTGAAATGAATAAATATAATGATAAATTCTTTGAAAGGCATTTATTTAAATATATTTGTTAATGGTTTCTCAATTTTTATAGTCATTAATGCAAGCTATTGGTCAAAACTGAAGCTCTAATAGTCAAAATATTGGGATGAGGTGCATATAATTTCTAAGTTGGTTTCCTTGATTACAATTTCAAGGTATGGATTTTATTTTATTTTATTTTAAAGATTGGGAGAAGTTGTTTGCATGCATAGTCATCTATCTTGAAATGAATAAATATAATGATAATATCTTAACCATATCTACAATCAACAATGATAAAGTCTACTAAATTATCTTAACCATATCCATAATCAATAATGGCCTTTCAAATATTTTTTTGTTTCAATTAACAAACCATGCCAACCAACATATAATTATTAACTTAAATTTAAAAACAAAATAGAGTATCATCATGAGGCTCTATGAGTCTTTTTATGGAGTAAATATGGTAAGATCATGTGCAGTACTTAGTATAAATCGAGTATAGACCATAAATTACACTTTTGACATAGTCAGTCGATCTAATAGACTTAATTCCTATTAAAAGGGATCAATTCCTTGAGGTTGTATCATCTATAAGTTAAACCTTGAAGGAAATTACAAAATTTTCACTTCGATGATAAGATATCATTTTCCTCAAGATGAAATACTAGAATTCATGGCTATGATGTACCCTCAATATTGGAAAAATGTTAACTCATCATATTTTCATAATAAAATCAAAATCTTGGCCCAAAACTTCTACAAGAGTGTAAAATTAAATGGTGAACAAACTAAAGTCATTTTAGATTTTTGAAAGCTAAGGGAGTGGTCTATTTTATTTGACATAATAAGTTTTGCACCATGATTTATCGCATTGTTTGGAGGAGTTGATGTAGTGAAGGGTTATTTGTTACTCAAATTATAGTTGCTTCTTTGGAACTACTAGAAAGCATGTATCTCATCTGAGTTATCTACTATTAGATTGTCATCTTCACTTGGGAAGGGAAATTCATGAGTTTCAAATACCATGGTTGTGCTTGAGGAACTAGTATCATAAGGGAACTCTTGTGGGTTATTTATTAAATCTTGCCTCACCATCTCTCTCTGAAAGATTTGAAATGCTACATATAACTCAACACAATCAAGTTCACCATGTTTTGATGTGTTATGAACCCTTAAATAATTGGGTATATTTGTCTCCACTATGTTAACTTATGGAAATGTATTGGCTTGATATTATCTTAAATTATTTTTAAGCTTGTTGAAATACCTATTATATCTTTAAAATCCAAAATTCTAATTATTGTTTGTACTTGTAGCATTACCTATCTTCCTTTGCATGCTTAATAAGTCATTACTTAGATTTTAAACCATCTTCTATATAGAATCTAATTCTACTTTGGTAGAGTCCACACCCTAGGAAACTATAGTATTATATGGGAGCAAAGTTGACTTTGTTGTTGACTATTTAGTTATGTAGCCAAGAAGCCATAATTCTAATTTGGTGTGTGTTACACCATAAGAAGTACATAAAATTGATTTTTTTTGAATTTTGGAACATTATAATTCACATGAGGCATTGGATTCAAAGCTTTAAAACCAACATTGAAGTTGGGAGTGCCTGGTATCTACAAATTTAGTTCCCTGACAATGTTGATCACTTCTTCATAGGCTAGCGATAGATTTTTAGTAGTAGTATCTCTTCACAAAAATATTGTAGTAATTGGATCATGGGCATTCTTATGCATTTTGAGTGATATTTCCATTTGTGGTTTATATGCATCACTTAACTAAGTGTACATCTTTTGAAATTGTGTATCATAATTTTGGATTGGCTCATTGGGCTCCCTCTTCATACTAGTGAAAAGTTGAGATACCACACTTAGATTGGCAACTTATCCAAATTGGGCAAAAAAAGTGATTTGATATGATCTCCATGAATTAATTGAGTTTTATTGAAAATTTAGGAACTAATCATAAGTAACATCCTATAATGTAAATGGGAAGATCCTGCATGTAGCATCTTAATTAGTGACATTCATTAATCTTAGAGCAACTTTGAAAGACTTGATATTCTCTTATATCATTATTCCTCCTGAAAGGGAAAAATAAGGTAGATACTTCTCTATATTCCTTGGTAAATCATGCATGTCTCCTGGGACTACAATGGCTTATCCAACTAACTAAGGTTGAGCCATAGGAGAATTAATGGGATAGAGGTTTCTCACTAGATAATGTGTCCTACCTGGGATATGGTGGGGACAACTGGGGTATATTTAGGCCTTCAATGGATCAAAAAAGGTAAAACCAAAAGACTAGTTTGGGATTTAGATTTGGTTAATATCTTAGGTGTCTCTAGTTTAAATCAAATGTAGGGTGATAACTTATTATATAAAAAGCCAACAATGGCTATGGCCTTCCTTCTAGCACCAATTTTTATTTCTTGTTGACATGATTTTATTGTATAATAGAAAGTTAACAAGGTAGCCTCTAATGTTTTAGTATGTCAATAGAGATAAAATCCTCTCTAGGGCATCAGTTGAAGATATGGGTTGAACAATTTGTGGTGAAATAATAGGCTGAGCATGTAAGTTGTTTAATTATGTGTGAATGGGTAAGTGAATCCTAAAAAAAAATTTAAAACCTAGCTGAGTTAGATGGATAGAACCTATGCTAAATTGGGTAGACCTTAAAAGAGACTTCAAAAGAGGGAAAGGTAGGGAAAAAATAAGTCTCTATGATTTGAATGGGATTACTTTCATCTTGGTATCTTTGTGGATAAGTGTCTTAATACCAATGCTTGCAGCTAGTAGCTATTTCTCACACATATGCAAACATAGTAGTTCAATATAGGATGAAATGATATAGTAAAATCTAAGGTCTCAACTAAATATTGCCTTTATCTAGAATAGCTATTTCACACTCATGTTTAGAATATTATAACTCAAACCAAGGAGGTTTCTAAGGTAGTTGTTCTTCACACATAAAAGGCTATATCAAGAAAACACTTTTACACACTTAGAGAATTGAAACACTCAACTTAATTTCATACAATCAATGATATATACTTAATTATCCAATAGCTATTACACATCTTCAATAAACATACATTATAAATAAAAATAATAATAGATTTTGCACACTTCAAATTACTGAATCAAACAACCAAGAAATTAAAACCAATTAATTACATAGAATTGGAATGGAATAACATTAACATAGTTGTGTGATAGTTATTCCTATATTTATAATTTCCCCAACACCTAAATATAATAGGATTACAAGTATAAATAGATTTGGGGAGGGGTTGCCTTATCCTCCAAATCCATACAAGAGTATAAAATTACATGTTAATGATAATTGGAATAAAAGTTATAATTAATTCAAGTTATGCATGTATGTCTAAAATTAGTCAAACATGAGTCCTTTGAAATTGGACTCACTCTTACAAAGACATGAAATGTGTGCATGCTTACAAAATAATTCAATTAACTAGTATATGTCCAAGTTTCACTATTAATTTACATGCAAAGATACATATAGAAATAATTGGATAAACTAAGGATTACGAATTGATGGAGCCTATATGGTCAAACTGATAGTCATTAAATGGATTGTAGTGGAAGGTGTGGTTGAACTAGAAGACCCATCCATAGACTCCTTTTATTTTAATGCTTATTAGTGCTTATACCCAATGTTTTGTTGCAATGTTATTATATACATATTCAAAAGGGAGGGTATATGTACCCTAGTAACCTATGATGGTAATTGTGCATGTTCTACCTTGGTGGCTCTAAATCCCACCCAAAATATCTCCACTTATGTTATCTTCTTTTTAGAAAATCCTAGTTCTTATTTGATTGATTCTATGTACATCCTTAGAGACTTTGATTAAAATTAGTTGACTCTTATTGTAATGGTTTATCAAAATTGGCCCTTCTTATTAATTTACCTGAAGAATCAAAGGCCTAGGAAAAATTTATCTCATCCAAAATTTATAGGACTTGATTTTAATACTCTAAAGAGAAAATTTTAGAGGCTATTTATAGACAAAAGGATATAAATAGGTTTCTCAATTTTGAAAATTTCTAATTCTAAGAAAATATACATAGTTCAAATAGCCTCAATTTTATACAATTTCATAGTTCAGGACACAAATTCACCTTATAGATTATACTCAATCCTATGTTGGGACACATATTCACTAGATTTACTATACATGTATGGATCATATTCACCAATAAATTATATGACACATGTATAGGTTAGTCTAGAATCACTAGGTGTGTGTGTGTGTGTGTGTGTGTGTGTGTGTGTAATAAGGACCACCTATGACACAATAGGCTTAAGATTATAATTATATTTTATTCTATGAAAATGTTTTGAATATTCTTTGGCACCACATGCTCTTCCTTCTATATTTTTTCCTAACTAAAAAAATTAATAATAAATAATTTGTAAACCTATTGTTTATTTTATTTCTAGCATTGAATGTGGTGAAGGTGGAATTAAATCTACAGGGATTGAGGTTTAGCTATTGCCCCATTTTTTAATTAAATGACACTAGAATATTGAGATGCCCAAGGCACAATTTAATATTGTTTCAACATGTTACTCATGGGATTAATGTAAGTTGATTGAATACATATGTGATAGTTTATCAATTCTTATTATCATTTAGGCAAGCTATTGGTAGAATCAAATCTATGGTAATCAAAAATATTGGGATGAGAGGTTGGAAATGAAGGTGTAGATAATTTATAAGTTGGTGTCCTTGTGATTGCAACTGTAAGGTATGGATTTGTGTTTCTTTTGATTTGAATACTAAGAAAATTTATTTGTATACACAATCATCTATCTTAAAATGAATAAATATAGTGATAAGTTCCTTGAAAAACATTTATTTAAAGATATTTATTGATAACTTCTCAATTTTTTTAGTCATTGATGCAAGTTATTCATGGAAGTGGATCTCTGGTTATCAAAATATTGGGATGAGAGATTAGAAATGAAGGTGCATGTAATTTCTAAGTTGGTTTCCTTGTGATTGCAACTACAAGGTATGAATTTGTGTTTCTTGTGTTTTGAATACTAAGAGAAATTTTTTGATACAAATTTATATGTATTGAAATGAATAAATATAATGATAAATTCCTTAAAAGAAATTTCTTTAAAGATATTTTCTAATGGTTTCTCAAATTTTATAGTCATTAATGCAAGATATTGGTAGAAATGAAGTTCTAGTAGTTAAAATATTGGGATGAGGTGCATACAATTTCTAAGTTGGTTTCCTTGTGATTATAATTTCAAGGTATAGATTTGTGTTTCTTTATTATGAAGATTGTGAGTAATTATTTGCATGCATAGTCATTTATCTTGAAATGAATAAATATAATGATAATATCTTAACCATATCCATAATCAATAATGATAAGGTTTACCAAAATAGCTTAACCATATCCATAATCAATAATGGCCTTTCAAATATTTTTTTATTTCAATTAACAAACCATGCCAACTAGCATATAATTATTAACTTAAACATTTAAAAATAAAATATATTATTATCATGAGGCTCCATGACTCTTTTTGTGAATTAAATATGGTAATATCATGTGCATTACTTAGTATAATTGAGTATAGACCATAACTCACACTTTTGACACAGTCAGTTGATCTAATAGACTCAAAGAAGTTCCTATTAGAAGGGATCAATTCTTTGAGGTTGTATCCTCTATAAGTTACACCTTGAATTAAATTTCAATATGTTTCTCTTTAATTATTATATATCATTTTCCTCAAGATGAATTACTAGAATCCATGGTTGTGATGTACCCTCAATATTGGAAAAATGTTAGCTCAACAAATTTTTATAATTAAATCAAAACCTTGGCCCAACACTTCTACAAGAGTGTAGAATTGAATGGTAAACAAACTAAAGGCATTTTATATTTTCCAAAGCTAAGGGAGTGGTCTGTTCGATTTTCTACAATAAGTTTTAGACCATGATTTTGAAGATGGCTCGATCACTAGACTATGGACTACCTTAAGTTTGAGTGAAATACTATGTGATGGTATCTTATAATATTTTAATCTTACTAATTTATGTCAAATAATGATTTTGGGCTTAGTGGAAGATGAGAAATTTTTTAGTGAATTATCATTTTTAAATTTAAAGTTATAAAACAAGCTTGACAATTGGAGACTTGTTTAAGGCTCTATACAACTAGATACAATGTCCTCAATTTTCAATTTGATAGAGCTTTGATAATTTATAAATAAACATTTAAAATAAGAGGATTGACTAATAGTTATTCAAACACACTACAATTCTACAATGCTATATTTGAGTCTAATAGCTTTTAAAGAGAATGTAAATAAAAATTATCAATAAAAAAATGAAGAAAATTAACATGTTGAAATTTGAAATTTAGGCATCTAAAATCCTAGGTTGATCAAGGAAGGACAAAAAATTGTGTGATTGATTTTGATATTTATTTTATCAGTTTTGAGAAAGCTTGTTAAAGAAAATGTAGAGTATATAAATGATTAAGAGGTATTTTTTGTTTGATTAAGAGAGCATGTCTATAATAGTTTTAAACTCTATTATAGAGATGCATAAGTATATTTTGGTGTTCCCTTATTATTTTATACTAAACTTATTTGAGATATATATAGTGTAATGAACTATAAGTATCTATATTAGACCAAAAAATTCACTTCCACCAATAACTTGCATAAATGACTAGAAATTTTGAGAAAAGCATCACATATGTATTCTATCAACTTATATTAATCCCATGGGTGATGTGTTTTACTAACATTAAATTTTACCTTGAGTCCCATCATTATGTTGGTACCAATTCATTAAAAAATAGATCAAAATATAAACCTCAATCCCCGTACCTTTATTTCACATGAATCACATTGAATTCTAGAAATAAAATAAATATTGGATTTGAAAATTATTTATTATTAAGTTTTTTAGTCATTAAAACCATATAGAAGGAAGAGCATGCTTGTTTTACTTGGTTTTATAAATGTGTTAAGGACCACTTGTAACTTGGGACACAATAATCTTAAGGTAATTATTATATTTTGGTTTGCATGGTTTGTTAATTGAAATAAAAAAATATTTGAAAGGCCAATATGGATGTGGTTAAGACATTTTGGTAGACCTTATTATATAGTTTATAATTTTAAAACTATGAAAATGTTTTGAATATTTTTTTCAATTATGTTATCCTCACTTTTCATAGTTACCTTTCTCTATGGCCCCATAGTTGGTTTATACTCTATATTCTAATATTTTCTCACTATTTTTTGCTAAACTCAATTTATTATATTATATAGTTGGTCTTTACCACATACTTATTTTAGACAAACAAGAAATTGATTTTATTTAAGAAATAATGACATGCATGATACTTTTGTTAAATAATGTATAAATAAAAACTTGAATAAACACAACATAGCCTCATGATCATACTGTATTTTGTTTTTAAATACTTAAGGTGATAATTATATTCTGATTGGCATGGTTTGTTAATTGAAATAAAAAAAATATTTTAAAGACCATTATTGATTAAGCATATGGCTAAGACATTTTGGCATACCTTATCATTATTGATTATGGATATGGTTAAGACATTTCAAAGATAATGTTTTGAGTAAATATCTTTAAAGAAATATTTTTTATGTAACTTATCATTATATTTATTTATTATATTTTTACTATATTTAGTTTATTATATTATCTGGTTGGTCTTTACTAGATACTTATTTTAAACAAATAAGAAATTGATTTCCTTTGAGAAATAATGACATGCAAGATACTTCTTTTAAACAAAGCACAAATAATAAATTGAATAAATATAACAGAGCCTCATGATCATACCATATTTTATTTTTAAATGTTTAAGGTAATAATTATATTCTAGTTAGCATGGTTTGTTAATTGAAATAAATAAATATTTGAAAGGCCAATATGGATGTGGTTAAGACATTTTTCTAGACATTATTTTATAGTTTATAATTTTAAAACTATGAAAATGTTTTGAATATTTTTTTTCAGTTATGTCATCTTTGCTTTTCATTGTTATATTCCTTATGGCCCCCTAGTTGGTTTATACTCTATACTCTAATTTTTTTGCACAATTTTCTATACACTCAATTTATTATATTATCTAGTTGGTATTTTGAGAGACTTAAACAGGTATGTACTCAATTTATACTTAGTCATATGGACATCAAATTTAACACTTAAAAAGGATAGATTTAATCTTTAAAAATAATGGTAGATTTAATCATTAAAAATAAGGAACCATAAATAAGATCTTGACCTTAAACTTCTCATCCTCTAACCTCTTTCTCCATTGATTTTTTTCCCATTATTTATTGATTTGAATATGATGCATGCTTGATGTATTGGTGAGGTACAAGTAGTTTTTATTCATCAACCCAAGTTTCATTCCCATTGAGTATATGAGGACTCTTTCAACAAGTGGCCATGTGGACACCTTGACGTAGGGGTCATACTTCTCCTTATGGACCAAGTAGGACACAATAGAATTTTAGATGTGAATCATTCAAAAAACATTATAGACCCAAGCCCACCCATATGTCCCACTCTGAGAAGGTGCTCATACATTAATCTGATTCATAGCTCCAATATATCAAAAGCATGTATCTGAATAATTTTCCATATAAGTCTTGAAGTTGATTCTCACATCTTGGGTTAAAAAGGTTGTCTAGTGCATACAAGTCCCATCGATAATCCCCAAAGGGTTAGTCTCACCTCTGCTTCACCCCAATGAAGGTCACAGGGTGGAGTCACAATGTCCCAATTAGGATTGGGGATACCTTTGGGTCAAAAAAATATGATCATTTCAACTATATGAGGGATAATTCAACCCTCATAGAACCTATAGTCTCCAAAAAATTATAAAGCCTTAAAGAATCATTATTTACATCACCCTCAATTTCTCTTGAAACATGAATAATTTATTATCGTTCCCTCACCTACTCAAGCTCTTCTTACAACTCCTACCTAGCTTGTTATGTGCCCTCATGAATTTCTAGTAGTGCCTTTATATCTACCTACAGGTAGAACTTTAAATCTTCATTATATGGAGACTACCAAAGTCTCCTAGTCTTTCTCATTGATAATGAAAATACATCCTACGTCTCCTCTTAGACCAAGCCTCTGCTAGTTTCATTTTCTATCTTCCTATTCTTAACCCTCTATATTATGGCCATTGATTTATATTAAATAAATATTAGTGTGGGGAACTTAGTTATTATCATATTGGGTCTTTGGGAGGCTTTGGATTCAAGGTTTTTAGACTATTGAGGAATTACCAATTGAGTGGCATATACTGACTAAGTGTATTTATTGAAACATCCCCTAAAGATTGCCTTAAGGCTTCTACATACAATGAGTTTGGAAATGATGTCCAAATGATCTTAGAGCAATATACATTTCCAAACTGAGGCATAGGATGAACAACATAAGTAGGATTCTTCTTTTTAGATTTGGAATTGGGAATAAGGGAAGTAGCCTAAGTTGTGGTAGATGAAGGCATAGGCAATCTTAATTGAGTAGAATATACATTTAGTTGGGCACTAGTAAGGGATCCCCTAGCCTTCTTAGAATGTAATTTTTAGACTTAGGTTGAGTAGGGGAAACTACAAATGAAGTAATAATAGGGGAGGTAGAAATAATGGGAGTAACAAAGACAAAAAGAGTAGTTGAGATAATCCCAATAGTAAAAGTAATGGGACTATGGTAGGGATGATAGTAACACTAGAAAAATAGGGACTGAAAAGTCCAAGGTAACACTAGAAATAATATGAGCCAAAGAAATAAAATAAAAAGGAACAGAAAAAATCACATGGACCAAATAAATAATAGGAACTAAAGAAACAAAAAGAACTAGGGAAACCACATGAGCAATGTCCTCACCTAATTATTATATCCTTATTGGTGTTTTCACTTTAATTCCTTAGATACTTAAGATCTTGGAATTATGTATCTTTTCATCCTCATATTTATTGAATTGATGTCCCAATAGTTATATCCATAGGATCCATCAGAGCTCTAGGCTTCCTTTTGTAATTGTTGATGTAGTGGATTACACCCGAGGGTAGGAGGCCAAGCTCCCACCTTCCACATGCAATAATGGAAACTCCCCTCTCACTTGTGGGACTGGTGAAGTTGGAGGGGAGAGTCTCTAGATTAGCTCCCTCTGATGTATCTTTTAGGCCCTGGTTTCTCCTACTACTAACAAATAAAATGAAAAAAGGAGGTGGGGGATGAAAAGGGAGAGAGAGATGTTGAAAACAAAACCTAAGCCTAAAAATGAAAAGGTTATACACCAAAAAAGTGATGACCCAAGCCTGAATATACACTTTTCACCAGGAAGAAATGCCCATACACTTCATCTAAAGTGGGAAGCTCTTTTGCAATAGTCAGCTAGGGGTCTATGAAAACACAGGGAGGAAGAAAACTACTAGAGGCATCTTCAGACACACTTATGGCAGCCTATTCACAGGCACCTATATTCTTCCTATAGACACTTCTAGCAGACCTGCAGAAAGGAGACTTCACAATGCACTGGACATGTTGTAATTAGTCTTTGAAAAGCATGAAAGACAATGACTTAACACAAAATAAGAAAATAGACATATACTTTAAAGTGTAGGTCTAGATAGAGGTAAAAATGCTAAGCCCTAATTCAAGGTAAAAGTTGGTAGAGCTCTGCCTTACAAGCCTGAGAGATTTTTGGGCTAGAGTTTTACCTTAAGGCTAAGAGAGTGGATCCTTTTCTCAAATGAGAAGCTTTACAATCTATATTGAGAGGAAGAGAACTTGGTGATTTATAGGAAAGACTTTAGCACTCTTTTTGCAAGCTGGCCCATGTGCGCTCTAAGCCTTGGGAAGAGGGAGCCATTTGATTATCGGTTCCTACTTTGACTTAGGCATTCCACATTAATGTGAAAAACATGGCCATGCCTCTTTACTATAAATAGACTGCTCTCTTCCTGTAAACAAACTATGGTTTGTCCCCTCGTAAATGCCAAATGGAGAAAATAGGTTGTGCCGCTCACTATTTTTGTCGTTTGATGACCATCTAGCAATAACTCACCTCTCCTCACCACTTGGATTGCTTTGTCTTTTCCTACACTTCATCTTCCTCCTTGCCTTGTCTCTTCCTGGCTCCTTTAGCCCTCAGAGGCTATCTTCTGGTAGGTCATTGGGTTCCTTGGGCTCTCATGCTGCTTGCCTTGGCCATTTTCCACTAATTTTAGTGAGTGACACATGGCACATTCCATTGTAAAATGGGTAGGACACGTGGTAGTATCCACTTGACTCATGGAAGCTTTAGGCACCCTTAGAAAGTATTGTACAGAAGAGGACATGTGTTAGCTTCCACTTTCTTTAGCAATTCATCTGATGCCCACCATAGTTCTCATGGGACAAAAGAGAGAGACCGCAGAGGCTGACACTTGTCAGCTTCTATCAGAGCCTTGCAATGGGACACACGGCATGTTATGCTTCTCCTAAAAAATCATGTCAAAGCCTTCTATGGTTGCCACTTGGTGCCTTCCACACTCCAGCTTTCCAAGTGTAAAATTAATGTTCACAGGCCTGTCACAGTTTGAAAACCAATGACTAGTCTATCTTCTTAAAGTTGATGACTTTTGGGACATCACCATCCTTGGCAAATTCCTTTGAGCCTTTTCCTTTGGCTTTCTACTTTGGCCTTTTCCCCATGGGCTTTTTTATCATGGGCTTTCTTGCTTCGAGATTTTTCTCGCAGACAAAAAGTCTGCAAGAATTGCCTTATGACTTTGCCTTCAAAAATTTCCTCTCGAGCTTTTTGCTCATAGTTTCCCTGAATTCCTTTGGACTTTTTGTCTGAAGGAAATCCTTTGGACAAAAGTCTGAAAGAATTCATGACTTTTCCTTAACAAAATTTTGAAAGATCTTAGCTGCTTCTTTGTGGCCTCTTTGAAGTGCTCCCTACCCTCTACAAGGGCTCTTGAACTTGGAACTACCCTCCATAAGGGCACTTGTCCTTCGAGAGGCTTGAAACTTTGATTGAACCACTCCTTTGAACCAACTATTGAACCAATTCATTGAACTGGTTCAATGGTTCAAACATTTGTTGGACCATTTGATGAACCAAGCCTGTTGAACCATTTGGATTGAGTTTATGAACCAAACCATTTGATTGAACTTGCTGATGAAATTTGCATCAAACTGAGTGATTAAACCATCTATTGAACCAAATCATTGAACCAAAATGTTGAACCAACGTGTTGAACCAAGTTGATGAACCGTTTGATTGAACCAAAGCGATGAACTTTGATTAAACCTGCCAATTAAACTAGGGCTTTGAACTAAAGCGATGAACCATTTGATTGAACCTACTGATGAACTTAGCTTTGAACCAAAGTGATGAACTTTGCTGATTGAACCAAGGCTTTGAACCGAAGTGTTGAACCAAGGCATTAAACCAAGGCATTGAATTGGTTCAATGGTTCAAAGGTGCTAACTCTTGGAAAGATTATGTCATTGAACCACTCTTCCAACCTTAAGGAAAAGTGTCCTTAAACCATTTTAGCTTTCTTTCCTTATGAATTTCTTCAGATAAGAGTCTAAAGAATCTTTGTAAAACCTTGCACTCTTTGAACTAGTTCTTCGTCTGCCAAAAGACTACACCTGTAGAGTTCGTAGAAGTCCTTGTGAAGTCCGTAGAAAACTTGCAAAGCCCATAGAAATGGAAAGAATCATGTAAAAATCAAAATTATTGGCTCAGAATAGCATGAAAAAAGGGGGGACTGATTTTTGGCCTATTGGGCAAAAATGGTCAACAAATTGGCGACTCCCAAGGGAAGCATGCCTGTTATGCTTAGAGACCAGTTACCTTCTAGTCCATTGGCCATAGGGTCAAATGTAGCTATGAAAGAGTTAGCCACTACCTTGAGGGATCCCAGAATCAAACATGAAGCCTTTTAACCCACACATAAAGGAAAACACACACAAGGCTAAAAACACTACCTTGTGCAAACTGCACTTAGGGAAAGTAGGAAAAGAAACTAAAAGCAAACTACTATATATAGCTAACTAGGAATATTTACCTTCCTTCTAGATCAAAAGGAAAACTTCTTAAGTCCCCTTCCTGGCAAGAAGACTTATGGTGCCAGACAAGTGGCTGAATGAAATGGAGAGTTGGTGACCTGCTCTTCTTGCCTGTCACCTTGGTTGGCCTACCTTTGAGTGGATCAGATTCAAACATGCTTCCAACATATACGTACTATGTTTGTTCTTGGAATCTTGTTGAATGCCGATCCTTCATGCTGGTGCATTTCACCAAGAAAATTGTGGCTATTGGCTCATCACCATAAGCCCTTTGTTTTGCATGGTCCCTTTGCATTGCATCATGGTTTGACCCGTTTCCTTCTACTTCATTGAAGACCGTGTCAAACTCATCCTTTGCTTCCTCTTGGATTTCTTAAAGAAGGGTGACTCTGGTGATGTCTGAAATGGAATCACAAATTTATTGTTCATCCCATAGAACATCACCTCTCTGTTTAAAACTTTCTTCTTCAAAGTTTTCCTTTAAGAAGATAGACCTCTCCTTTTCCTCCTCAAAGATCAGGATCTCTATATGTTCAATGATATTTTCTTGATCCTTCTCCAACTCTACCTCCATCGGCATAGTCATCCTCTTCATCAAAGCAACAAATAAGTTCATCAAACAAAGGGGGAGAGAGCACACCATGCTTAAGTTCCTCTTCATATTGCTGGAACATCTGCATGTATGCATGACCTGATGTCTTCTCCATTACTGATAAAGTCTTCACAAGAGGCATCAATGATGATTTCTTCTTTATTGTCACTCATGATATCCTCTTGGGAAAATATAGAATGGGTCTTTCTGCTCCTCACTCACCTCCTACAGAACAAGTTCTTCCTTGAGAAGGGGTGAAGTGAAACAACCATGTGGAAGGGGAGGCAATCCTTGAGCTAGAATCAAATGATTCTCCTCCTTCCACTTAGCTGGCACTTCATCAATATTAGGTGTGGCCTAATAGCTCTCTTGGAGGTTTGTACATGGATTGTTTTCAGACATGGGATCTACTATTTGGTCTGAAACATCCACCACACATTGGCTGAGGAAACTCACTCTGGACTCCAACTCTGCAATCCACCTGTCTATATCTTCCTGGAAGAGCCTTTCTTGTAGGTCACAATCATCATCGAGAGTAGGAGAAGCCTCATATTCTTCAAGGGTTAGAGCAAAACCTTTCTCATCCTCTTCCTTTCTACCCCAAGATTCCACTATTTTCTTCTAACTCATGACCTTGGGATTGGAATTTTTCCCTTGTGAACATGGAGTAACTTTATCCTCTTCAAGGTCTTGGGCTGGTTCATGATGTTCCTTTTTCCATCTTGGAATTTGGAGATCATTTTGAAATACTTGAGGAGGTTGGGGAAGATTTGGGACGGTTTGCTCATGTACATGAAGAGCTATCTGAAAAGAGGCATGATGAAAAGCTAGGCCTACGGGATTAAAGGCAGGATCAATTAATGCATCAAATGAGCCAGAATGAGCAAGTGCCATCTGATAGAAAGGATTTGATACACAAGAGAGAGATTTATCTAGAAAAGGATGGGGCACACAAGGCTCATCAAAATCATGTTGGGAAAAGGAAATAGGAGATCCTTTTAAAACCTCATAAGGAAAAGGGGACAGACCTTGGGCCAAAATCACTTGATTTTCATCTCTCCACTTTACCAACACTTCATCAATATTGAAATCAGCTTGAGGATTGGTAGAAGGGATATCTTTTGGCATCGGCTCCTCTATAAGGTCTAAAAGCCCCATCTCTCTTTCTCTAAGCAGTCTCATCTTAGCTTCCAATTCCTCAATTCACTTAGCTAGATTATCCTGAAAGAGTCTTTCTTGGAGGTCACCAGCATCATCATGATGAGTAGGAGCAGTTTTCAAGAGAGATGTGTTGGTTCATAATGTTCCCCCCAAAGGAAGATTCATAATCTAAGGAATTTAGAAATTTCATTTCCATGGGAGGTTGTTCTAGTTCCCTTTGATGCTTGAAGGCTAGGTGCATGGGGTCAAGAGCAGGGTTGATTGATGCATCAAATGAGCTGGAATGAGTAAGTACCATCTGATAGAAAAGATTTGGTGCATAAGAGGTGACTTTCTTTAGAATAGGAGGGGGCATGCAAGGCTAACTACCTTGCATGAATGGATTCCTCCATTTTTCTACCTCCTCCTCCATGGATTGCAAGGCCTAAGCTTGCCTAAACAAACATGCCTCTTTGTACATCAGCTCCTACTGATAATCATACTGCTCATCCAGTCTATCAATTTCCATTACCTTCTTCTCAAACTCCAACACCACCTCCCTTATTGTTGAAGGGCAACTAGGAGGGCTGCTTGAGGTGATTACATGAAAATTTTGAGTCTGATCAAAGTCATATGAAGGAATACAAGGTCCATGATTTTGTGCAAAGGAATTATACATACAAAGATAAGATTTCTAATGGCACCAAGCTGCTTAACCAATTGATTCAACTCAGAGTCACCATTGGTGTTGATTTAAAAGCCTCTAAAGGTTGGTTGGTTGAAGAACACACCAAAAATTCTTTAACTCTTTGGACACAACTTGTCTTAGTTGGTCCCACCAGGCATGCCAAAAATTGTTAACACAGTGGATTGCACCTAAGGCAGGAGGCTGAGCTCCTACCTTCCACACACAATAATGGAAACTCCCCTCTCACCTATGGGACCAGTGAGGCTGGAGGGGAGAGTCTCTAGATAAGGGCTAGCTCCCTCTGATGTATCTTTTAGGCCTTAGTTTCTCCTACTAATAACAAATAAAATGAAAAAAGGCGAAGGGATGAAAATGGAGAGAGAGAGATGTTGAAAAGAGAACCTAAGCCTAAAAATGAAAAGGTGATACACCAAAAAAGTGATGACCCACCCAGCCTGAATATACACTTTTCACCAGGAAGAAATGCCCATACACTTCATCTGAAGTGGGAATCTCTTCTACAATAGTTAGCTAGGGGTCCATGAAAACATAGGGAGGAAGAAAACTACCAGAGGCATCCTCAGACACACTTATGGCAGCCTATTCATAGGCACCTATATTCTTCCTGTAGACACTTCTGGCAGACCTACAAAAAGGAGACTTCACAATGCACTAGACATGTTGTAATCGATCTGTGAAAAGCATGAAAGACAATGACTTAACACAAAATAAGAAAATAGACATATACTTTAAAGTTTAGGTCTAGATAGAGGTAAAAATGTTAAGTCTTGATTCAAGGTAAAAATTGGCAGAGCTCTACCTTACAAGCCTGAGAGATTTTTGGGTAGAGTTTTGCCTTAAGGCCCAGAGAGTGGATCCTTTTCTTAAATGATAAGCTTTACAATATATAGAGAGAGGAAGAGAACTTGGTGATTTTTGGGAAAGACTTTGGTGCTCTTTTTGCAAGCTGGCCCATGTGTGCTCTGAGCCTTGGGAAGAGGGAGTTGTTTGATTGTCAGTTCTTGCTTTGACTTAGGCATTCCACATTAATGTGAAAAACATGGTTGCACCTCTTTTATAAAAATAGACTACTCTCTTCCTTCAAATAGACTGTGGTTTGTCCCCTTGTCAATGCTAAATGGAGAAAGTAGGCTACGTCGCTCACTGTTTGCACCATTTTATGACCATCTAGCAATAACTCGCCTCTCCTCACTACTTAGACTACTTTGTCTTTTCCTGCACTTCATCTTCCTCCTTGCCTTGTCTCTTCCTAGCTCCTTTAGCCCTTGGGGGCTATCTTTTGTTGGGTCACTACATTCCTTGGGCTCTCGCTACTTGCCTTGGCCATTTTCTGTTGATTCTAGTGAGTGACATGTGGCACATTCTACTTTAAAATGGGTAGGACACATGGCAGCATCCACTTGACTCATGGAAGCTTTAGGTACCCTTTGAAAGTCTTGTGGAAGAGGACATGTGTCAGCTTTCACTTTGTTTAGCAATTCATCTGGGGCCCACCATAGTTCTCACGGGATAAAAGAGAGAGACCGCAGAGGCTGACACTTGTCAGCTTCCACTGAGCCTTATAGGGGACACATGGCACATTTTACTACTCCTAGAAAAGCATGTCAAAGCCTTTCATGATTTCCACTTGGCACCTTCCACACTCTGGCTTTCTAGGTGTAAAATTGACATTCACAAGCCTGTCACAGTTTGAAAACCAACAGCTAGTCTATCTTCTTAAAGTTGACAGCTTCCAAGACATCACCATCTTTGGCAAATTCCTTTGAGCCTTTTCCTTTAGCTTTCTACTTTGGCCTTTTCCCCATGGGCCTTTTTCACATGAGCTTTCTTGCTTCAGGCTTTTTCTCGCAGACAAAAAGTCTGCAAGAATTGCCTTGTGACTTTGCCTTCAAAAATTTCCTCTCAGGGTTTTTGCTCATGGTTTCCCCAAATTCCTTCAAACTTTTTGTCTAAAGGAAATCCTTCAGACAAAAGTCTGAAAGAATTCATGACTTTGCCTTAACAAAATTCTAAAAGATCTTAGCCACTTCTTTATGGCCTCTTTGAAGTGTTCCTTGCCCTCTACAAGGGATCTTGAACCCAGAACTTCCCTCCATAAGGGCACTTATCCTTTGAGAGGCTTGAACCTTTGATTGAACTGCTCCTTTGAACCAACTGTTGAACCAATTCATTGAACCAGTTTAATGGTTCAAATGTTTGTTGGACCATTTGATGAACCAAGCCTATTGAACTATTTGGATTGAACTGATGAACCAAACCATTTGATTGAACTTGCCGATGAACTTTGCATTGAACTGTGTGATTGAACCATCTGATTGAACTGAAGCATTGAACCAAAACATTGAACCAACATGTTGAACCAAGCTAATGAACCATTTGATTGAACTAAAGTGATGAACTTTGATTGAACCTGCCAATTGAACCAAGGCTTTGAACTAAAGCAATGAACCATTTGATTGAACCTACCAATGAACTTAGCTTTGAACCAAAGAAATGAACTTTGATGATTGAACCAAGGATTTGAACTGAAGCCTTGAACCAAGGCATTAAACCGATTCAATGGTTCAACGGTTCAAAGGTGTTAACTCTTGGAAATATTATGTCATTGAACCACTCTTCCAACCTTAAGGAAAAGTGTCCTTAAACCATTTTATCTTTCTTTCCTTATGAATTTATTCAGACAAGAGTCCAAAGAAGCTTTGTAAAACCTTGCACTCTCTGAACTGGTTCTTCGTCTACCAAAAGACTACACCTGTAGAGTTCATAGAAGTCCTTGTGAAGTCCATACAAAACTTGTAGAGCCCATAGAAATGGAAAGACTCATGCAAAAATCAAAATTACTGGCTCAGAATAGCATGAAAAAAGGGGGGACCGATTTTTAGCTTGTTGGGCAAAAATGGTCAACAAATTGGTGACTCCCAGGGGAATCATGCCTGCTATGCTTAGAGACTCGTTGCCTTCTAGTCCATTGTGCACAGAGTCAGATGCAACTATGAAAGAGTTAGCCACTGCCTTGAGGGATCCCAAAATCAAACATGAAGCCTTTTACCCCACTCACAAAGGAAAACACACACAAGGCTAAAAACACTACCTATGCAAACTGCACTTAGGGAAAGCAAGAAAAGAAACTTAAAGCAAAATAATATATATAGCTAACTAGGAATATTTTCCTCCCTCCTAGATCAAAAGGAAAACTTCTTAAGTCCCCTTCCTGGCAAGAAGACTTATGGTGCCAAACAAGCGGCTAAATGAAATGGAGAGTTGGTGACCTGCTCCTCTTGCCTATCACCTTGGTTGGCCTACCTTCAAGTGGATCAGATTCAAACATGCTTCCAACATATACGTACTCTATTTGTTCTTGGAAGCTTGTTGAATGCTGGTCCTTCATGCTGGTGCATTTCACCAAGAAAACTATGGTTGTTGGCTCATCACCATAAGCCCTTTGTTGTGCATGGTCCCTTTGTAGTGCATCATGGTTTGACCCATTTCCTTCTACTTCATTGAAGACTATGTCAAACTCATCCTCTGCTTCCTCTTGGCTTTCTTGAAGAAGGGTGATTATGGTGATGTCTGAAATGTAATCACAAATTTATTGTTCATCCCATAGAACATCATCTCTCTGTTTAAAACTGTCTTCTTCAAAGTTTTCCTTAAAGAAGATAGACCTCTCCTTTTCCTCCTCAAAGATTAGGATATCTAGATGTTCAAAGATATTTACCTGATCCTCCTCCAACTCTACCTCCTTGGCATAGTCATCCTCTTCATCTAAGCAACAAGGAAGTTCATCAAATAAAGGGGGAGAGATCTCACCATGCTTAAGTTCCTCTTCATATTATTGGAACATCTGCATGTATGTGTGACCTGAGTCTTCTCCATTGCTAATAAAGTCTTCACAAGGGGCATCATTGATGATTTATTCTTCATTATCACTCATGATATCCTCTTTGGAAACTACAGATTGGGTCTTCTGCTCCTCACTCACCTCCTATAAAATACGTTCTTCCTTGAGAAGGGGTGAAGTGAAACAACCATGTGGAAGGGAAGGCAGTCCTTGAGCTAGAATCAAATGATTCTCCTCCTTCTACTTGGATAGCACTTCATCAATATTAGGTGTGGCTTCATAGCTCTCTTGGAGGTGTGTAGATGGAGTGTGTTTAGACATGGGATCTGCTATTTGGTCTGAAACATCCACCACACGTTAGATGAGGAAACTCACTCTGGACTCCAACTCTACAATCTGCCTGTCTATATCTTCCTAGAAGAGCCTTTCTTGGAGGTCACAATCATCATCAAGAGTAGGAGCACCCTCATCTTCTTCAAGGGTTAGAGCAAAACCTTTCTCCTCCTCTTCCTTTTTGCCCCAAGATTCCACTGTTGGCTTCCAACTCATGACCTTGGGAGTGGAATTTTTCCCTTGTGAACAAGGAGTAACTTTATCCTCTTCAAGGTCCTAGGCTCGTTCATGATGTTCCTTTTTCTAGCTTGGAATTTGGAGATCATGTTGAAAGACTTGAGGAGGTTGGGAAAGATTTGGGAGGATCTACTCATGTACATGAAGAGCTATCTAAAAAGAGACATGCGGAAAAGCTAGGCCTATGGGATTAAAGGTAGGATCGATTAATGCATCAGATGAGCCAGAATGAGAAAGTGCCATTTGATAGAAAGGATTTGGCACACAAGAGGGATATTTCTCTATAAAAGGAGGGGGCACACAAGGCTCATCAAAATCAGGTTGGGAAAAGGAAACATGGGATCCTTTTAAAGCCTCATGAGGAAAAGGGGCAAACCTTGGGCCAAAATCACTTGATTTTTGTCACTCCACTTTACCAAAACTTCATCATTATTGAAATCAACTTGAGGATTAGTAAAAGGGGTATCTTTTGGTGTCAACTCCTCTACAAGGTCTGAAAGCCCCATCTCTCTTTCTCTAAGTAGTCTCATCTTAGCTTCTAATTCCTCAATCCACTTAGCCAAATTATCCTAAAAGAGTCTTTCTTGGAGGTCACCAACATCATCATGATGAGTAGGAGTAGTTTCAAGAGAGATGTGTTGGTTCATAATGTTCCCCCCAAAGGAAGATTCACAATCTAAGGAATTTAGAAATTTCATCTCCATGGGAGGTTGTTCTAGTTCCCTTTGATGCTTGAAGGCTAGGCACACGAGGTCAAGAGCAGGGTTGATTGATGCATCAGATGAGCTAGAATGAGCAAGTGACATCTAATAGAAAGGATTTAGTGCATAAGAGGGGACTTTGTTTAGAATAGGAGGGGGCACGGAAGGTTGGCTACCTTGCATGAATGGATTCCTCCATTTTGCTACCTCCTCCTCCATGGATTGCAAGGCCTGAGCTTGCCTAAACAAACATGCCTCTTTGTACATCAGCTCCTACTGATAATCATACTACTCATCCAGTCTATCAATTTCCATTACCTACTTCTCAAACTCTAGCGCCACCTACCTTATTGTTGAAGGGAAACTAGGAGGGTTGTTTGAGGTGATTGCATGAAAATTCTGAGTCTGATCGAAGTCATATGAAGGAATACAAGGTCCATGATTTTTTGTAAAGGAATTATACATACATAAGATAAGATTTTTGATGGCACCAAGTTGCTTAACTAGTTGACTCAACTCAGAGTTGCCATTGGTGTTGATGTAAAAGCCTCTAAAGGCTAGTTGGTTGAAGAACACACTAAAAATTATTCAACTCTTTAGACACAACATGTCTTAGTTGGTCCCACCGAGCATGCCAAAAACTATTGATGCATTGGATTGCACTCAGGGCAAGAGGTTGAGCTCTTTCCTTCCACACGCAACAATGGAAACTCCCCTCTCACCTGTGGGACTAGTGAAGCTGGAGGGGAGAGTCTCTAGATAAGGGATAGCTCCCTTTGATGTATCTTTTAGGCCCTAGTTTCTCCTACTGCTAACAAATAAAATGAAAAAAGGGGGAGGGATGAAAAGGGAGAGAGAGATGCTAAAAACAAAACCTAAGCCTAAAAATGAAAAGGTGATACACCAAAGTGATGACCCACCCAGCTCGAATATACACTTTCACCAGGAAGAAATGCCCATACACTTCATCTGAAGTGGGAAGCTCTTCTACAACAGTCAGCTAGGGGTCCATGAAAACACAGGGTGGAAGAAAACTACCAGAGGCATCCTCAGACACACTAATGGCAGCCTATTCATAGGCACCTATATTCTTCCTGTAGACACTTCTGGCAGACCTGCAGAAAGGAGACTTCACAATGCATTGGACATGTTGTAATCAGTCTATGAAAATCATGAAAGACAATGACTTAACACAAAAGAAGAAAATAGACATATACTTTAAAGTGCAAGTCCAGATAGAGGTAAAAATGCTAAGTCCTGATTCAAGGTAAAAACTGGTAGATCTCTACCTTACAAGCCTGAGAGATTTTTGGGCAGAGTTTTACCTTAAGGCTAAGAGAGTGGATCCTTTTCTCAAATGAGAAGATTTAAAATATATAGAGAGAGGAAGAGAACTTGGTGATTTCTGGAATAGACTTTGGTGCTCTTTTTGCAAGCTGGCCCATGTGCACTCTGAGCCTTGGGAAGAGGGAGCCGTTTGATTATTGATTCCTAATTTGACTTAGGTGTTCCACATTAATGTGAAAAACATGGCCGTGCCTCTTTTCTACAAATAGACTGCTCTCTTCCTACAAATAGACTGCATTTTGTCCCCTCATAAATGCCAAATGGAGAAAGCAAGCCATGCCACTCACTATTTGCACCATTTGATGAGCATCTAGCAATAACTCACCTCTCCTCACCACTTAGACTACTTTGTCTTTTCCTGTACTTCATCTTCCTCCTTGCCTTATCTCTTCTTGGCTCCTTCAGCCCTTGGGGGCTATCTTCTGGAAGGTCACTACATTCTTTGGGCTCTCACTACTTGCCTTGGCCATTTTTTGTCGATTTTAGTGAGTGACACGTGGTGCATTCTACTGTAAAATGGGCAGGACATGTGCCAGCATTTTCTTGACTCATGGAAGCTTTAGGCACCCTTTGAAAGTCCTATGGAAGAGGACATGTGTTGGCTTTCACTTTCTTTAGCAATTCATCTAGGGCCCACCAAAATTCTTAGGGGACAAAAGAGAGAGACTGCAGAGGCTGACACTTGTCAGCTTCCACCAAGCCTTGTAAGGGACATGTGGCATGTTCCGCTGCTCCTAAAAAAGCATGTCAAAGCCTTCCACGGTTTCCACTTGGCACCTTTCATGCTCTAGCTTTCCAGGTGTAAAATTAACGTTCACAGGCCCGTCATAGTTTGAAAACCAATGGCTAGTCTATCTTCTTAAAGTTGATGGCTTCCAAGACATCACCATCCTTGGCAAATTCCTTCGGGCCTTTTCCTTCGGCTTTCTACTTTAGCCTTTTCCCCATGGGCCTTTTTCTTACGGGCTTTCTTGCTTCAGGCTTTTTCCTGTGAACAAAAAGTCTGCAAGAATTGCCTTGTGACTTTGCCTTCAGAAATTTCCTCTTGGGATTTTTGCTCGTAGTTTCCCTGAATTCCTTCAGACTTTTTGTCTGAAGGAAATCCTTCAAACAAAAGTCCAAAATAATTCATGACTTTGCCTTAACAAAATTTTGAAAGCTCTTAGCCACTTCTTTGTGGCCTATTTAAAGTGATCCCTACCCTCTGTAAGGGCTCTTGATCCTAAAACTAGCCTCTGTAAGGGTACTTGTCCTTCGGGAGGCTTGAACCTTTGATTAAACTACTCCTTTGAACCAATCGTTGAACTAATTCTTTGAATTGGTTCAATGGTTCAAATGTTTGTTGGACCATTTGATGAACCAAGCCTGTTGAACCATTTGGATTGAGCTGATGAACCAAACCATTTAATTGAACCTATCTAATGAACTTTGCATTAAACTGAGTGATTGAACCATCCAATTGAACTAAAGTATTAAACCAAAATGTTGAACCAATGCATTGAACTAAGTTGATGAACCGTTTGATTGAACCAAAGTGATGAACTTTGATTGAACCTACTGATTGAACCAAGGCTTTGAACCAAAGCAATGAACCATTTGATTGAACCTGTCAATGAACTTAGCTTTAAACCAAAGCGATGAACTTTGCCAATTGAACCAAGGCTTTGAACTAAAGCATTGAACTAAGGAATTAAATCAGTTCAATAGTTCAACGGTTCAAAGATGCTAACTCTTGGAAAGATTATGTCATTGAACCACTCTTCCAACCTTAAGGAAAAGTGTCCTTGAACCATTTTAGCTTTCTTTCCTTATGAATTTCTTCAGACAAGAGTCTAAAGAAGCTTTGTAAAACCTTACACTCTCTGAACTGGTTCTTCATCTGCCAAAAGACTACATCTGTAGAGTTCGTAGAAGTCCTTGTGAAGTTTGTAGAAAACCTACAGAGCCCATAGAAATGGAAAGACTCGTGAAAAAATAAAAATTACTAGCTCAGAATAGCATGAAAAAAGGGGAAATGAATTTTTGGTCTGTTGGGCAAAAATGGTCAACAAATTGGCGACTCCCATGGGAAGCATGTCTGCTATGCTCAGAGACCAGTTGCCTTCTAGTCCATTGGGCACAGAGTCAGATGTAGCTATGAAAGAGTTAGCCACTACCTTGAGGGATCCTAGAATCAAACATGAAGCCTTTTACCCCACACACAAAGGAAAACACACACAAGGCTAAAAACACTACCTGTATAAACTGCACTTAAGGAAAGCAGGAAAAGAAAGTGAAAGAAAACTACTATATATAGCTAACTAGGAATATTTGCCTCCCTCCTAGATCAAAAGGAAAACTTCTTAAGTCCCCTTCCTAGTAAGAAGACTTATGGTGCCAAATAAGTGGCTAAATGAAATGGAAAGTTGGTGACCTGCTTCTCTTGCCTATCACCTTGGTTGGCCTACCTTCGAGTGGATCAAATTCAAACATGCTTCCAATATATACATACTCTATTTATTCTTGGAAGCTTGTTAAATGCTGGTCCTTCATGCTGGTGCGTTTCACCAAGAAAATTATGGATATTGGCTCATCACCATAAGCCCTTTATTGTGCATGGTCCCTTTGCAGTGCATCATGGTTTGACTTGTTTCCTTCTGCTTCATTGAAGACTGTGTCAAACTCATCCTCTGCTTCCTCTTGGCTTTCTTGAAGAAGGGTGACTATGGTGATGTCTCAAATGGAATCAAAAATTTATTGTTCATCCCACAGAACATCACCTCTCTGTTTAAAGCTTTCTTCTTCAAATTTTTCCTCAAGGAAGATAGACCTCTCCTTTTCCTCCTCAAAGATCAAGATCTCTAGATGTTCAAAGATATTTTCATGATCCTCTTCCAATTCTACCTCCATGGCATAGTCATCCTCTTCATCGAAGCAAAAAGGAAGTTCATCAAACAAAGGGGGAGAGAGCTCACCATGCTTAAGTTCCTCTTCATATTGCTGGAACATCTGCATGTATGCATGACCTGCATCTTCTCCATTGCCGATAAAGTCTTCACAAGGGGCATCGATGATGATTTATTCTTCATTGTCACTCATGATATCCTCTTGGGAAACTAAAAATTGGGTCTTCTACTCCTCACTCGCCTCCTGTAGAATAGGTTCTTCCTTGAGAAGGGGTGAAGTGAAACAACCATGTGGAAGGGGAGGTAGTCCTTGAGCTAGAATCAAATGATTCTCCTCCTTCCACTTAGCTAGCACTTCATCAATATCAGGTATGGCCTAATAGCTCTCTTAGAGGTGTGTAGATGGAGTGTGTTTAGACATGCGATCTACTATTTGGTCTGAAGCATCCACCACACATTGGTTGAGGAAACTCGCCTTAGACTCCAACTCTGCAATCTACCTATTTATATCTTCCTAGAAGAGCCTTTCTTGGAGGTCACAATCATGATCAAGAGTAGGAGCACCCTCATCTTCTTCAAGGGTTAGAGCAAAACCTTTCTCCTCCTCTTCCTTTTATCCCCAAGATTCCATTGTTTGCTTCTAGCTCATGACCTTGGGATTGGAATTTTTCCCTTGTGAACAAGGAGTAACTTTATCCTCTTCAAGGTCCTAGGCTCATTCATGATGTTCCTTTTTCTAGCTTGGAATTTAGAAATCATGTTGAAAGACTTGAGGAGGTTGGGGAAGATTTTGGAGGGTCTACTCATGTACATGAAGAGATATCTACAAAGAGGCATGCTAAAAAGCTAGGCCTATGGGATTAAAGGTAGGATCGATTGATGCATTAGATGAGCCAGAATGAGCAAGTGCCACATGATAGAAAGGATTTGGCACACAAGAGGGAGATTTATCTAGAAAAGGAGGGGGCACACAAGGCTCATCAAAATCAAGTTGGGAAAATGAAACAGGGGATCCTTTTAAAACCTCCATAGTTAAAGGGGGCAGACCTTGGGCCAAAATCACTTGATTTTCATCTCTCCACTTTACCAACACTTCATTAATATTGAAATCAGCTTGAGGATTAGTAGAAGGGGTATCTTTTGGCATCAGTTCCTCTACAAGGTCTGAAAGCCCCATCTCTCTTTCTCTAAGTAGTCTCATCTTAGCTTCCAATTCCTCAATCTGCTTAGCCAGATTATCCTAAAAGAGTCTTTCTTGGAGGTCACCAGCATCATCATGATGAGTAGGAGTAGTTTTGAGAGAGATGTGCTAGTTCATAATGTTCCCCCCAAAGGAAGATTCACAATCTAAGGAATTTAGAAAGTTCATCTCCATGGGAGGTTGTTTTAGTTCCCTTTGATGCTTGAAGGCTAGGTGCACGGGGTCAAGAGCAAGGTTGATTGATGCATTAGATGAGTTGGAATGAGAAAGTGCCATCTAATAGAAAGGATTTAGTGCATAAGATGGGGATTTCTTTAGAATAGGGGGGGCACACAAGGTTGGTTTCCTTGCATTAATGGATTCCTCCATTTTGCTACCTCTTCCTTCATGGATTGCAAGGCCTGAGCTTGCCTGAACAAACACGCCTCTTTGTACATTAGATCCTACTGATAATCATACTTCTCATCTAGTCTGTCAATTTCCATTACCTGCTTCTCAAACTCTAGTGCCACCTCCCTTATCATTGAAGGGCAACTAGGAGGGTTGCTTGAGGTGATTACATGAAAACTCTGAGTCTGATCAAAGTCATATGAAGGAATACAAGGTTCATGATTTTGTGCAAAGGAATTATACATACAAAGATAATATTTTTGATGGCACCAAGCTACTTAACCAGTTTATTCAACTCAGAGTTGCCATTGGTGTTGATGTAAAAGGCTCCAAAGGCTAGTTGGTTGAAGAACACACCAAAAATTCTTCAACTCTTTGGACACAACTTGTCCTAGTTGGTCCCACCAGGTGTGCCAAAAATTGTTGACACAATGGATTACACACGGGGTAGGAGGCTGAGCTCTTGTCTTCCACATGCAACAATGGAAACTCCCCTCTCACCTGTGGGACCGGTGAAGCTGGAGGGAGAGTCTCTAGATAAGGGCTAGCTCCCTCTGATGTATCTTTTAGGCCCTGGTTTCTCCTACTGCTAAAAAATAAAATGAAATAAGGGGGAGGGATGAAAAGGGAGAGAGAGATGCTAAAAATAGAACTTAAGCCTAAAAATGAAAAGGTGATACACCAGAAACGTGATGACCCACCTAGCCCAAATATACACTTTTCACCAGGAATAAATGCCCATACACTTCATCTAAAGTGGGAAGCTCTTCTACAATAGTTAGCTAGGGGTCTATGAAAACATAGGGAGGAAGAAAACTACCAGAGGCATCCTCAGACACACTTATGGCAGCCTATTCACAGGCACCTATATTCTTCCTGTAGACACTTCTGGCAGACCTATAGAAAGGAGACTTCACAATGCACTGGACATGTTGTAATTGGTCTATGAAAAGCATGAAAGATAATGAATTAACACAAAATAAGAAAATAGACATATACTTTAAAGTGCAGGTCCAAATAGAGGTAAACATGCTAAGTGCTGATTCAAGGTAAAAACTGGTAGAGCTCTGCCTTACAAGCCTGAGAGATTTTTGGGTAGAGTTTTGCCTTAAGGCTAAGAGAGTGGATCCTTTTCTCAAATGAGAAGCTTTACAATATATAGAGAGAGGAAGAGAACTTGGTGATTTTTGGGAAAGACTTTCATGCTCTTTTTGCAAGCTAGCCCATGTGCGCTCTGAGCCTTGGGAAGAGGGAGCCATTTGATTATCGATTCCTGCTTTGACTTAGGCATTCCATATTAATGTGAAAAACATGGCCACACATCTTTTCTACAAATAGACTATAGTTTTTCCCCTTGTAAATGCCAAATGGAGAAATTAGGCTGCACCACTCGCTGTTTACACTATTTGATGACCATCTAGCAATAACTCACCTCTCCTCACCACTTAGACTACTTTGTCTTTTCCTACACTTTGTCATCCTCCTTGCCTTGTCTCTTCCTAGCTCCTTCAGCCCTTGGGGGATATCTTCTAGTGGGTCACTGCATTCTTTGGGCTCTCGCTAGTTGCCTTGGCCATTTTTTGTTTATTATAGTGAGTGACACGTGGTGCATTCTATTGTAAAATAGGTAGGACATGTGGCAGCATCTGCTTGACTCATTGAAGCTTTAGGCACCCTTTAAAATTCCTAAAAAAGAGGACATGTGTCAGCTTTCACTTTCTTTAGCAATTCATCTGGGGCCCACCACAATTTTCATAAGACAAACAAGAGAGACCACGAAGGCTAACACTTGTCAGCTTCTAGTGAGCCTTGTAGGGGACACGTGGCACATTTCACTACTCCTAAAAAAGCATGTCAAAGCCTTCCATGGTTTCCATTTGGCACCTTTCGTGATCTGGCTTTCCAAGTGTAAAATTGACATTCACGGACCCATCACAGTTTTAAAACCAATGGCTAGTCTTTCTTCTTAAAGTTGATGGCTTCCAAGACATCACCATCCTTGGCAAATTCCTTTAGGCCTTTTCCTTTGTCTTTCTGCTTTAGCCTTTTCCTTGTGAGCTTTTTTCCCATGGGCTTTCTTGCCTCGGGATTTTTCCCATGGACAAAAAGTTTGTAAGAATTGCCTTGTGACTTTGCCTTCAGAAATTTCCTCTTGGGATTTTTTCTCACGGTTTCCCTAAATTCCTTTGGACTTTTTTTCCAAAGGAAATCCTTTGGACAAAAGTCTGAAAGAATTCATGACTTTGCCTTAAAAAAATTCTAAAATATCTTAGCCACTTCTTTGTGGCCTCTTTGAAGTGCTCCCTACCCTCTGCAAGGGCACATGTCCTTTGGGAGGCTTGAACCTTTGATTGAACTCCTCCTTTGAACCAATGGTTGAACTAATTCATTTAACTGGTTCAATGGTTTAAACATTTGTTGGACCATTTGATGAACCAAGCTTGTTGAACCATTTAGATTGAGTCGATGAGCCGAACCATTTGATTGAACCTACTGATGAACTTTGCATTGAATTGAGTGATTGAACCATCTAATTGAACCAAAACATTGAACCAAAATGTTGAACCAACGCGTTGAACCAAGCTGATGAACCGTTTGATTGAACCAAAGTGATGAACTTTGATTGAACCTACCGATTGAGCCAAGGATTTGAACCGAAGTGATGAACTATTTGATTGACCTACCAATGAACTTAGCTTTGAACCAAAGCGATGAACTTTGCCGATTGAACCAAGGCTTTGAACTGAAGCAGTTAACCAAGGCATTGAACCAGTTCAATGGTTCAACAGTTCAAAGGTGCTAACTCTTGAAAAGATTATGTCATTGAACCACTCTTCCAACCTTAAGGAAAAGTGTCTTTAAACCATTTTAGCTTTCTTTCCTTATGAATTTCTTCAGGCAAGAGTCTGAAGAAGCTTTGTAAAACCTTGCACTCTCTGAACTGGTTCTTCATCTGCCAAAAGACTACACCTATAGAGTTTGTAGAAGTCCTTGTGAAGTCTGTAGAAAACATGCAAAGCCCATAGAAATGGAAATACTCATGCAAAAATCAATAGTACTAGCTCAGAACAACATGAAAAAAGGGGGGACCGATTTTTTGCCTGTTGGGCAAAGATGGTCAATAGTAACAAATTATTGACTTTTCAACCAAAGGAGGAGTGTATTAAGTGGAAGTTGGCATATTCATTTTTAAAAACCATAGGATAAAATATTATATATATATATATATATATATATATACTCTATGGAGTCTTTGATATAAATTTTGAATGTGGTATCACTCCCCTAAATACCTTAGATAAAGAAGCCATTGTTACCTAGTTCAATTACATAGTTTTAGCCTTTAATTCAATTATTTAGTCACTTTCTAGATGTAATTTATGTATGAACATGGATAACTAAGGATTTGAATTATTATCAATACAAATTTTCCTAAGCTCTTGATTAATCAATATTTAGATGTATCTTTTGAATTTACACATATAACATTAAGTATTGGACTTTAATTCTAGTTTGTGCACCATTAATGTCCAACATCTCCAAGCTTGTTTTACTCATTTAATTCAAACTTTGTCATTTTACTTTGGTAGGTATGCCTTTTATCCTTTATATACATTTGGATAAATTCCATTTTATAGCCTTAGACAAGTTTCACCTTGTCATTACTTTCACACAAAATTGATTATGCCATGTAGTATGTCTTCAAGCATTGCGTGTCAATATTTATGTTGGGATCCATCTAGATAATTATTAAAACTTTATGAATATTTGAAATTCTAATGCTACAATGGATAAAAATCTCAAACAAAATATCCAAAGACATAAATCCTTAGAAAATAAATTACAAAGAACACTTTTATCGAATGTAACTTCTGAACAGAACTTACAAAACATAAACTCAAAACAAGACTTACAAAATGTAAAATATGTGAAGGTAAATTCATGACAAAATATGATAAAAAAAAATTTAAATACCCAAATTATGACAACACCAATTCTCAAAACTAATTTCCCAAACATAAGTTTTGAATACAATACATGAAGGATAAAACTATCGACATCTGTGACTAATGAAAACCAAGATTTGCAAACATGACTTGTGAAGTGTAAAATATGTGAAGGCATAGAAATCTATGTAAGTGTGAAGACTCATAATTTTGGATATTTCAAAGTAATCAATGAATTTTGAGATGAATAAAATATGTGAACACAACTTATGAAAACCAAAAATGCAAAATGCATAACTTGTGAAGTGCATAATATGTGAAGTTAAGATGAAAAAATGTGTATATGGAAAACTCCCAAAGACCATCAATAGGTTAATTTTAATGTAAAAAAATGTATAATAAATGGATTCCCAATGCATTTATATTGAACATAAGTCATATGTATAAATAATATGGATTTTAGGATGTGAGCTTGTTAAATACACATATAAATGCCAATGAAAATCAATTTTAAATATAATTAGGCCTTTCAAACTTATAATGGGTCCCAACTTAATTAAAAAAAGAGTGGGGCTGTGTTGAATACAACATTACCCAAACCAATGTGAGTTAGATGATAAATAGAAAGGATATTAGTGGATGATAAGGGAACACATAGAACATCCTAAAATATCCCATCATTCACTTCAACATATCCTTGCCAAATAACATTAGTGTAAATATCATCACTCAATAATATGGATGTCATATAACAATGCTCTAAGGGTGATAAAATGTCCTAAGATGAATCCATGTAGTGTGAGGCACTAGAATCAATTACTTATGTGGAAGGTTGGGATGAAGTTTCAAAAAGTTCTTTTCCCTTACCTTTTATCTTACTACTATCTTTGGCCTTAGAAGACTCTTGTGTTGATGAAATTTAATTGGTAGAATCAGGGACACTAATATTGTGTTTCTCAAACATCTATGTCATTTTTTCAATCTGTTTCTTCATGCACTTGATTTCATCATGCACAACTTTATTATAATAGGCACATGTGAGTCACTCATTATTGGGTTTCCCATATAAAGAGGAGGAATATTTTTATTCTCTGGACTTAGCATCAAATTTAAGACCATTTATTTTCTTTGAGTCCTCTATTTCTTCTCCTTGTTACTAGAAGCCTTCTATTTTTCATCACTCACAATTAAGGCATGTGATTCAAAGGACTTTAGTGTACCCATTTGAATAATCTTGTCTTGATCCCAAGTCAATTCAACAAAAAATTCATCCAATGGTATCACGGTCCATGTATCTCTAAGGGCATACTTCATGGCATGGAAGGTAAAAAAAGACAAATTAGTCTGAACCTAATTTGGCAAGGATGGAAAGAATCAATTGATCATATTTTTTTGTCAATGCTACACAGTTTCAATTATAACATGAGTGATTTAAATTTAGTTGAGAATTCATGTATAGTGTCAAATTTTCTTGGAATCAAGCTAATGAGTTCATTCTCTAATTCATGACCCCTCATATGTCCTAATTCCCAAAAAAAAATTCAATGTGGTCCAAACATCCTTAAAAGAAAGATAAGAGACATTGATAAACATAATAAACCATAGGATTTGTCACTTTTGTTAAACCACTTCACCTTATCTACATCAAGTGTCTGTTATTTTTCTATACCCATCATGATTTGGTGTAAAACTTTACTCCTTAATAGGATTTAAAATTTGATCTTCCACTTATGATAGTTTAATGGTGTAAGAAGTAGAACTTTATTTTGATCCATGGTGTAGAAAGAAAGTATGTGTTAAACTAATTAAAGATAAAAATACAAGGATATGTAGCCCCATTGAATATATAGAGGTTCAATTTTATAAGACATGAGAATATCACCAATGGATAGAACTAAAAAAATTGTACTTTCAAAATAAATTGTGCCTAAAAATGAGTTTTTGATTGAATGTTATGGAAGTTTGAAGTTATTTCTCATAAAATAAATCTCCACTTTGCATAATTTATTGATTTTTCAAAATATTTGACTCAATTTTTCATGGAAAATTTAATTCCCCTTGGATTTATTATGACCAAGGGATAAACTACTAAATGACTAGGGAGTTAATATCATGTCAAACTTAGGGAGTCAGAATACCCCATGGTAAAAATAGGAGGTCCTTATACTATCATTAGGGATTTTTATTAGACTTGCAGTCCCCTTTGGTATTCACCAGATATGGGCATCAAAGATGTAGTCCCTTTGTTCAATCACCAAAAATGAAGGGTGTTGGAGTAGTTTAAATTTATAGCATCAGAGTTAAGGGTTTTTAGAGTATTCAAAAGTTTAGTAATTAAAATTATGGTTTGTTCTAACAATCAAAAAATTTAGCATTGGATTTTTGGGCTACTAGAGTAGTCAAAATTTCTGGCATCAAAGTTGGAGGTTGTTAGATTAGTAAAAAATTATGGCATCAAGTTTTAAGACTACTAACAAAATTCAAATTTTGTCATCAGAGATTGAAGTGGTCCCTATAGGTGCTAGAGATGACTAAATTTTTGGAAGGTGAAATTAAGGGATATAACTCTAATTTGAGCATGCATGTATGAAATTTCCACCAAGTCTATAATCTCTAGATTTGGTATAGTTATGGAAATTCTACAGAATATCCATTAAGGATCTAAAAAAACAAAAAAAATGATTTTACCTTAGAGTACCAGATAATAAAAATTTGTGCTAAATCAAATAAAATGCCTTCAAACCCTCCAAAAAATTCCAAAATTGACTATCATGAAACTAGGTCATGTTTACAACTAATCCTAGGATTTTGACACCTAAATTTAATAGTATAATACATCTTACATGAAAACCTACTAGATGATAGATGACTAGAAAGAGGCACCTTTCCCTTGTTCTTTTTTTGAATCTAGATTAGTAGTGGACCTTTAAAAAAAAGAACAAAATTTGAGAAATGGTGAATCTTCAATGTGCTAGGTAAAATAATTGTAGATCTATGACATGTAATCTAAAACTCAAGATTTCACAACAAGAATTTTGACATATATTTACCATAATACAATATCTAATACCATGTTAGATTAGGCTGCAATTTAGTTTTGAGTAAATATAAAGCACAAATCTCTATAATATTCAAAAATAAATTATGCGTAAGAGATACTTATTGTGGGAATGAAACCAAACATGAGACCTAAGAAGCTTTTTACTCAAAAATAAAATAGATTTAGTCATTGGCCAAAATAGATTTAGGAGAGGTGCATATATAGGTATAAGATAGACATGTCCTCACATCCTCATGAATGTGGGATTACCTTCCCCAATGACCTAAAATAACACATAAGCAAGGTAAATAAATAGGTGTATGGAAAAACCATTAAATGTAATTAAAAACTACACTAAAAATGTTCTCATGGTCAATACTTGGATGTATTAGGATCCATGAGTCCTATAAGGATAATGCACCATTATCATCCTTAGTATAATCACCATCACTTTAATCATCTTTGTGTAATCATTATCAATTCTAATAGTTAAATTTATTTTGGTATCCTTTTTTAAAATTTCACTTTCTAATATCTAAACAACATGTTAAAATATTGGATATTTAGTTGGTGATTTATCTTAAATAGGTGCAAGAGGTTGTGATAACATCACCGTAGTACATGGATGAGTAGTTATTTTAACTTTAGGTGAAATTTTTTGAGATCATATGATTATATTATTTGATAGTTATTTAGGTAACACCCCATGTTGAACTTGTGTGGGATGGTCATTGGTAGTGCCTTGGGTAGTAATTAGTTTACTATCACATATAAATTTTAATCACTGGTGTACTGATGAATAAATTACTTTTATTTTATTAATCTAAGGTCATCCAAGCAATACAACTATGTTCATTATCCGATAATACATGAAACCAAACTAAGATAGTTTTAGTACCTAAGGTGATAGGTAAGGTATTTCCTCTAAGTGGTGTCTTAGTTATGCCATCATATCCTTTAATAACTATGGATGTATCAAATGGATCCTTATGAGTGTATTTGAGATTAGTCATAAATTTCATTATACATGTGTTTATACTTGAGACATCAACTATAATCATAATTTTCAACTTTGAATGTGTATCAATGAAAGTTTGAATGAATAGTGGTCTATTATCAAAGTCATACTTTGGGTTTTCATGATCATAGCATATTATTGGAGTAATTGTATGTCATTGACTACACCTTAAAATCTATTAGGCACATGAGCATTATAATTTTGTGATGGTTTATTTTGAGCTAAAATTTAAAGATTATCTTAGTTTTTTATTAAGTAACATTATTGGGAAGAGAATTGGTGAATATTTTTAAATGTTGATTTTTTTTTCTAACTAACTCATGCAAAATACCATTGTGACCTTCTACTTGGATTTCATTATTGTCAATTAGGTATTGGATTTACTACTTCAGAGTAAATAGATCATATTACATCATATAATGGCCAAGGACTCTATCATAGTCACAATATGCATTAGCATCATTATTCTTAGGCAATGACCTTAATGATTCAATCTCTAGCATAGGAGGTAAAGAGATCATATTACATTCAAACAATCATTTAATCACATGTTGAATATTTATAGTTAATCATGTAAATTATATTTAGTCCCTTTGTGATAGGACAAGCCCATTAGATGGTTGATTTACTAAATATATAACATTATTGTCTTCATTATTATGTTGGAAAGTATTATCAATAGCCTTATATTTTAATATTTTTTTACCTTATAATGTATCTCTACTAGAGGTATGGGCATTGGACCCATATTTGAGTTTTTTAGCCTCTAAAATATTGATCTCATAGTTTTTAACCACATGACAAAGTTCATCAAAATATTGGTAAGTTTTAAAGACCTTATTTAAAGACTTTGAGTAAATTCCAAGATAATTTACCTTTTAATTCACTATCAAGTAATTAGTGAGTCATCTTTGTAAACATGGTTTTGAATCTAAGCACATACACACTTAAAATATCATTATATCTTTATTTGTGTTGGGAAATATGTGAAAACATGATCTTCATGATAATTTTGATTGAAAATTGAGCTAATAAATCATTATAAAAGGAATTAAAATAGTGTACAAATCTATATGGAAAAGCATAAAATCAATTAAAAACATATTCCTTATGACTTATAGGAAATATCTTTGTAAACAGTTTATTTTTATGCATAAAATTGAGACATGAAGTATAGAAATATTTCATGTGATTTTGGTGTGATCATAAGGAAAAAATTTACCATTGAATAATTAAAACTTATATGCCATAAATACAATTATAAAAGGGTATGAAAGGACATATTAAGCCAAAGGGATGAGTAATATATCATGTAAACTAGCCTTATAGTTACTATTGGAATAAAAGTAGTATAGGTTGGAATAGAAACCTTAGGTATTTGAATTGTTTTACAAAGGATCAACAAATTCTGAGGAACATTTTGATACAATTGAATAAATTTGGGAGAAAAAATTCATTAAAACAAATTTGGGATGTAAAATACATAACAACATGAGTAGAGTAAATATGAGGAATAATAGTATAATAAATTGGAGACATACCGACATTATCAAGTATATAAATGGAACCTATATAATATTTTCCTAGATTGTAAACATTCAAATATCCATAATTAACTTTAAAATATATAATCTCAACTATGTATTATTGAGCTAGAAATTTATTTTTTATCTCCCCTAACAATTATGACATGGCATCTATTTTTTTAGGATGGTCTAAGACATGTTTTCTAAACAAGGAAAATATTTCAACACTATCTTTCTCTAGATCAAAAATATCAATATTTTTATATCCACTTACAAGATTATCATTCACATAATTATCATTTATAGGATTGATGTTAAATAATTTTCATTCATATCATTGGAATTCACATTATGATCCATATTTATACCTAAAGGAGAATAATTAATATCATTAATGATCACCATTCAAGTAAACATGAGTATGAATCAAATGAATTTTAGAAAAATAAACAAGTTTTCAACTCAATATATCACTTCACCCAATAGGGGTCTTAGATATAATCTCATCAAGTAGAAAAATATGGATACATATACAGTAGGCAAAGGTACTCTAGAATTTTAATGATATAGTAACAATAAAAACCTAGGGGTTATGATAACACATAAGGATATAGGGATAATGGTATATAAATAAATAGGTACAAACCTATAAAAATCATATCTATGAACATAACAATAAGAGATAACCCTAGGAGGGAAGGTAACATGCAAAGTGATGTAGGTAACCCTAATAGGATAGAATAATATGGCAAGGTTTTAGGAAACCCTAAGAAAATTAGATCTAATATGAAATATAGACACAATCTACCTCTAAGGGGTGTAAGAGGGAACAATTTCACCAAAATTTTTATATGATAAAGTGGATTAGATTAACAATACTACACTAAACTATAAATACATGTTTGCAATTCATATCCAAACATAATACAACAATATAAAAAAAATAAAAAATACCTAATTGCATAGATAAAATGTATTGAAATGTTTAAAATCAAAAAAGAGAGGGTTTTGATATAAATACAAAATCATATCAAACCCATGTCTTTTCAAAGGCTGAAATAAGTTAATACAGTTCTAAAGAATGATTTATATATAACCCAAAAAAATTAAAATTTTGATGACTAGTAGGAAATGACCAAGAGTGTGTCAATAAAATCTTACAGAGAGAAAATGCTCTTGGTCAACTATTTATGCTCTTGGAAAAAATGTAATTTTTTTGGAATAAATTTGATAGATGTCTTCCTATGTTCTTTTACTCCAAAAACCTCACTCAATTTGTCATAATTCACTATAGAAATTCTTCTACTTATTTTCAACCCTAATAAACTCAAACTACCTTGCAAAAACCATAAAAAAGGGAGTAGTTATGAAGGGCCTACCTCAATTATACCCTTGTTCTTTGATAAGTTGTAAACTAATAATAAATATAGTTCAATAATAATTCTAGTGTAATATGAATATGTTAACCCTTATCTTTATACTTATCAATGATATGAAATCAACCCTATTATAGTCTATATGTTCTTTTATTAATGCTTTAATTATGATTTTGGTACAAGGGCATTACCCTAAAAATCCAATCCTTTACAACTATACTTCAATAAATGGTTTATTATTCATATCAATGTGTATATATTTTTTATGTCCTTATCCTAAATGCATTCATGTACATATGGATTTATTTAATTAAAATGATGAAGCTATTGGCATGCAAGATAACATGCAAAAGGTGGTAAATTTGAAAATAAGGGCACAAAGAACCAATTAAACTAAAATAAGGGGTCAAAATACTTGAAAAAAATATTATAATATTTTTTTTAGACTAATATTGTATTGGTAAAATCCTATTTAGAATGAATGAACATCCTTAAAATAATTTTTTCAACATTCTAGGCACATTTGGGATCATATCAAGGCAAACAACTAGTCACTTATTAGGTTTTCAAGCATTCTAAATTGAATAGTGTTATTAAATTTTGGCCTAAATTAAACAAAAATTGAGTTTTAAAGGAAGTTGTAGATGACATTTTGTAATTATGTATCACCTCAGTCTTGTACACTTGGAAAACTTAGACCTTGGTTGTTCCTCTTAGTTCCACACATACCTTACTTCTGCAAGCCTCACATCTACTCTATCATGTGCCCCTTGGCCTATCTCTTAGTCTAAATAGTCTTATATTCATGGGATAGACATCCTATCTTTCTCAAAACACTTGAAATGTACTTATCTTACACCTCTTTAATTTTTTATCATATACTTATTTTGCTACTCCCTAAACACTAATATCTAAGATAGACAATAATGTTGACATTATTATCCTACCCCAATGCAAGTGTCTAGTGACCTAAATCCATCTAATTTACAAATGAAATGTATTACAATGGTCTACCTAATTGTTTTAATTTGAGCTATCTCCTGATAGGATTGGTATAAATATAATATCAACCCTCATTCAATCCTCATCTAGCAATTAGACAAAAAGAGAATTCAAAAATCACTCAAGTTATCAAAAGCTTTCCTATTCTGACATATTCTAATATATGTCAAAGGAATAACTTAGCTATAGGTTTGAAATACTAAAGGATTAGTCATAAGGTATTTTTTCTAAGTTAAAATATTGGTCAATGTTGTACTTTCTTTATACACATTACATGATTCACACACAAGCCTAACATGTAGGGGAGAAATACATGAGTATGAGGTCCTCTTCTAGAGTATTGGCATGTATGCAGTTCCCTTTGATAGTGTGGTAGATCAACACTATGTGCCCACTAACCCATTTTTACCCAAGGTCACATTGAATATGTAAAGTTATGGTTTTACATTTCACTAGGAACAACAATCCATGACCTAGATCTAAATGCACTAGAGTGAAGGTGAAGCCAAACCCAGAAGCATCTAGGTGGTTAAATCTTGTTTTAATAGATATTCCATACATGACAGTAACATCAAATTCAGATAGTAGCATCGATATAACCATCCAAGGTTGATGTAATTATCTAGAGAGCTAGAGGCACCAGATCTTAAATCTAACAACTATTCCAAAATTATCTTCACATCTAATTTCTACATGTTCTAAATCTAGCATTGTGTTAGAATCAAAATAAGCTTATCACTTCTTTGTCATTTATATATCTATCATAGTTGTACTTTCAATTTATATCTTATCTTAGTTTAATAAATGTAGTATATGTTATGTATAAGTTAGCATTTAATTAGCCTTTTATAGATCTAATATTCACCCTTGTGCCCTATCATTTATATATCCTAAACCATATCTACCCAATTATGATCCACATCCAAAATAGGGTTAAACATAAACACAAAACATGAAAGTAAAATAGGGCCCATAAGACAAGATAAACATGCCAATAAGAACCTAATATGAACCAATGGTCCATAAGTACATAAACACACTAATACCATAGAAAATAATTATTAATATACCAAAATTAGGTATCTATAACACTAAACCATAAACATTTATGCAATTCAGATTTAAGTAGATTACAATAATCTAACAATAAAAATAGATCTAATTATAGCAAAGGTAAGTATTAAAATGATTGAAGGTGAGAAAGAGAGGGTTTTGAGATAAATACCATATTATATCAAACCTATGTAATATCAAAGGTTGAAATCAGGGGCAAACATATATAAAAAATGAAGCAAAGATAATCTATAATTCTCAGAAGAATCTAAAAATTTTGAAATTTTGACCAAGAGCAGGAATGTTCCTAGAATGTGTGTCCCACCTTGAAAAATAATTCATGGATGTGTTTCTATGCTCTAAAATCCCTGCTTGCTTTGTTATAATCTAATGTGAATTACCTAAAAACCCTTTTTCTTTCTTAAAACTACATTAAGCTCTCAAAACTTTAAATAATGGGTGTCATTATGGGGGCCCTACCTCAGCTAGATCTATATAATTAGGAAAGTCAGAAACCAAAAGTATATACAGTTTAAAAAATAATTGCAGTGATGTAATCCTTAATCCCTATATGACTTTTTACTACATGAATAAATAAAATAAAGGAATATGAAGACTTTGAATATAAATTTGTTGTAATCCTAAAAATATGATCTTCCTTATAACTCTAGACCTTTTCTTGAACTATTAATTTCATTTTATGCTTGTCTTATATACATTAATTCACCTATATATACAAACTTCTCAAATTATAATTAAGACCTTATTAGCATGCAAGGTGACATCAAAAGGATAGTAAAAAAAATGTGATAAAAATATCAAACAAACTAGGGGATGGGGTCAAAGGAACCATAAAAAATAGACAAAGAACATATTGTTACACTCATATAAAAATCTTAGAAAGAACATGGGAACATATATGAATAGGGGAAACCAAGAGGAAAGATAAAATAAACAACATGACAGGAAAATGAGGCCAAAAACACACAAAAATACATGTTAATAAGATCATAATATGAACTGATAATTGACACATGAATATGTTCCCTAAATAAATTCAAACTAACATCTAAAACTACTCCTAGACTAATTTTAGGTGTCTTCATATCACCCCACTTTGATGTTTGTACATGCAAACATATCAAAGTAAAAAAATCAAGTGTACTTTGGAGGGCTTGAAGATGTGAAACATGTAAGTGTTATTGAATTTAATATAGGAAATTAATGTGGTTTGAAAGTTAAAAAGATTAAAGAGGTTGTATTATATTTTATTTTATCTCTTGCGACCTATAAAATATATGTCATACAACATAGAATCTGGCATGAGATCTTGATTACTACTATGAAAAGCCATGAAAATCTTAAAACAAGCATTCATGATTTTATCTAGAATATGAAAGCATATGTACCTAAAAACATAAGGAAAACATTTTTAATATAATCAATGTATATATAAATTGAGACAATCAAGATACTACTAACAAATCAATGAGAGGAAATGAAAAATAAGAATGAATACATTTAGTCATGTCGTAATTATGAAACGTTTTATATGAAGCTCATTTATTTGAATTTAAATCATATCTAAGTGTGTATCTCATTGAGGAGACCAAATTAAATATGCCTTATAACTCTGTAACTTCTTAAAAATTAGGGAAAAATAATAGTTATGCCTTATAATTCTTTAGGGTTGTCTATATCATCATATAACATAAATGTGAATAAATGGATAATATGTCCTACTTTTGAGGTGTAGGATGAACCTATGAACCACATATATAAAAAAAGGGATCATATTTACCATGTGTAAAATAGGAACAATAAAATATATAATGTATAATCATAGATATTATTTAATCATGAAAACACATATGTGTAATAAGGTAACTTGGCCTAAGTATGTTTAGTTATATGTCATATAAGTAGGATATCATCGTGAAAGTGCATCTATAATAGGTAACTCAAATAATGTATGTTTTATTGGAATAAATTTATTAAAATATGGTAATTATATTTCCCCTCTATAGTGTATATATTAACGTATGGTATTAATTACTTCACATTTAAAATCTTGACACACATTTAACATGCATGAATTGAGAGCACAAACATGGTCCTAATCTACCATTATCTCTCACCTGCATGTTGTGTTATGAGTTTGACCTTTCCATTATTATGTTACACACCTATATTAACCTCATTATCTATTTAAAACTTACTAAATATCTTTTATAGACATATCTATGCCTTTAGTTTAGTCTACCTATATACGTGTTGGTTATGGTAGTATCTCTAGTTAATGTTGACCTAATCTAGTCAAAATTGACCATCTCTTAGAATAATGAATTTTTAAAATAAAATATTTTTTAAGGTTGGCCCAGCTACCAAATGTTTTGATGGCATGATAAATTACATAATCAGAATCATATATAAATAATTTAAGGTCTCATTCAAAAGGTACTTGTAACTTATCAAGATCAAATCTATACACTATTGCACTTGAGATTTTTTTCATATTCTTCACAAATTATGAATATATCATTAGGATTAGTCACAAGCCAAGTAGGAGGTATAATAAATCCAAGTAAAATAAAAAATTATTAATTATAAAATCCAAATCATTAGCTACATTCACATAGTGAAGGAGGACAATTTCACAAATCACATTAGGTAGGAGAACTATGTGTGGATTTATTTTCCTCAAAGTATCATATATGTAGGAAATTGTCAATAATAAAATGAATTTGATTGGGGTTAACTCATCCCATTACATTTTACTAGTCTTTTTAGGTTTCTATCCATAACAAGAACACCAAGGGTTTCAAGGTGGAGGAGGCTTATTTCTAGAGTTATGCGCATCATCAGGGTTTGGGATCATACATATAAAGCATATAAAGATAGGAAAAGGTGGTCATATGGTCACAATACTTCATTTATATATAGGCTATTACCAACTAACACAGGTGAATATTAACTGATGATATTGATCTAAATCCAACAAAACCAACCCTACATAGATATAAATACAATTATTGAATCAAATGAATCACATGCCTATTTTACCCTACTTTTAACTTACAGAATACAATCATAATCAAACAATCAACCAGAAAATATAATTACTCATCCCTTTTTTGTACTTACTATATTTAGAATATATCATTTGTCAAATCATTAGGACCAATTTCAATATTTTACATTTAGATGTATGCGTAAATGTCATATCTAAATTATTTTACATGTTTTTATCCTATTAGGATTAGTATTAATTAAATTAATTAAATTAGGTATAATAATAAACAATTCATTATCAATATAAACATCATCAATAGGATTTTTTTACTATGTGATCAAGATATAATCAATAAATAACAAGAAATAATATGCCCCAGTATAAGCAGTGTCTAATCAATGAAGTCTAAATAATAGTCTGCTCTAATATGGACATGATATTATCAAATAACACATGAAATAATATTCCCTAATGTAAGAAGTGTATAATAAATGAAGCACAAATAATATTATTTCCCAATATAAGAAATTTGCAAGTAATTAATCACAAACAATACACCTTAATTTAAGAAGTGTATAATTAATGAAGCACAAGAAATAAAATGCCCAAATATATGCATGGTAAAAACCATGGGAACATAATAAAATAATCATATAAATAATCAAATAACATTGTTAATGATATAATTCATGGCACTAATCATATAAAAACCCAAATTAAATAGAGAAAGTGAAGCATGTATGCAAAAGGAAATACAACTAATCTGTAAATCAATCTTAGTTTGAAGAAGATAAATATTACTTATACTTCTAATTATTGATACATTATATATTCAGGTTCATGACCAAGATGGATCTGCTAGACATATCCAATGGATCTCCCACCATAATAATATCACTAAAGAGGGTTCCAAAGCCTCCAATCAAGCAAAACTATGCAATAACCCTAACTAGGTCCTATGTTTTCATATTCACCAATGTATAAATGAAAAAAGCAAAGTAAAATATAATCTAATACTCACCAAATATTGTGGCACAAAGTTGGAGTAATAGACATTAAAAGTAAACATGCAAAAGAGAATCATATTTAAACTATGTATAGGTAAAACCCTAATATATGGAGAGAACAATATATTGAAAGGCCATTAATTATACTACTTTTATCTACTAAATAGAGGGGCAAAGTTATTGATACTTACCTTTAAGATGAATCCATTTAGACTCAATCTATCCCTTGGCCAAAGGTGCTTCACAAGAGGTTGTTATAGTTTGTAAGGATCACTAAAAAAGGCCAAAGCATCCAAGACTTTTTCACAAGACAAGAGTCTTATCCAAGTAAAAACCTTAAGCTAAGACTCCTCAAGTAGAATGATAGAATAGAAGATTGTAAAGAAGCACAAATGAATAATTAACTCTTGTTGTCTCTCTAAGAATGGCAAAATTAATGTGTTTATATAGCTAAATCTAACCCTAGTCTTTTTGGAAAGTTTAGTCGACATAGTTAGACCAATTGACTCTATATCATTATTGAAAAAAAAATTAGGTCTTAGTCTATGTTATCCAGGGCCGACGTCAACTCTAAATGAGTTTTTTCAATTAGAGTATAGTGTTGATGGGTTCGATAATGTATCGTAAATCCCTAAAAAGGATTTTAGGGTAGGGAAGGGCTAATGAAGGTGGAACATGACTAGAGGATGGTGCTAAATAGGAGACAAATCTTAGGGGAATGTTTGTAAGATATGGTTGGAATGATAACAAGTTGTATTATAGGGATAAAAATATTTTAAATCACTAATGGGCTGCCCACCCATTTCCTGATGCACCCCTTAAGGCATGCACTTAGAGAGATTGAGACTCGATGGGTTATTACAAGATAGAAAGCATCAATAATTGATAAATTTTGAAAATATTATGTGTATACATATTCCCCACTTAAAGTTCATCACATGTCATTCAAGTTCAATATGGGATGGTGCTTTGATAAAAGAACATAGCAACACACAATGTTGAAGCTAAAAATTTATAGTATTTTAAAGCATGAAATAATTAAAAGTAAAGGACTAAAATAGAAATAACTGAAAAATTATGTGTACCTTAACTTACCATTATCATTAGATAGTTGTCTATTATGTTTGTAGTTTTGATTGTAGAGGGTGCATAGACTACTTTCAACAAACCCAAGGATACAAAACTAAAGAGTAAAAATAAACAAATGTAGGAAAACTAAGATAATTGATACTTATGTAGACAAAACATACTTTAAATTTTGGTACACTGAGGTGATAAGTGCTATGTTAGACCACATAACCAAGTCAAAATTTAGAGTAAATCAAGTAATTGAAAATCCAAGGCTACTAAAGAATGAAAAACTCAAACAAGTACATCGTAAATAATAAAGGCAAACTCACCAAATCAAACCAAGGATACATGTCAAAAATGGTAATCAAACATTATTGTGAAAGTAGTAACAATCCTTAAATAAAAATGGGCAAGCAAAAGGTAAAAAAGCATTGAAGAGTGAGCAATAATAATCCTTACTCAATAACCAATGGAAAAAGTGCATAAAAGGGAAAACAACATTGGTGACTGAGAAGTAACAAGGCAACCTCACTCAATAATGGAAAAAAGTACATGAAAGTAGAAACAAACTTGTGTGTCTATAAAAAAGGGTGTTACAAAAAATAAGAAATGGTAAAAATAAAGAAAAGTGATGATGGGATGTAAAACAATGGTGTAAATAAATTAATCCAAAGTTTCTCAAGCCTATTATTTTGTTCTAAGGATAGATAAAATTGAAACAAAGTAGTGCTAACATGGTTTTCATATGTGAATAAGAAGGAAGTATAAAAGAGGGAAAATATATTTAGAATCACACATAACTATCAAGGGGTAAATGAAATGGGTGGAGGGGAGAATTAAGGAGAAACCAAGGTAGAGGAATTATATATCGATGTCAAGATGCTCAAATTAGGTTTGTCAAAATAACAGGACATTTGACACCAAGGACTTTGAAGAACTTATCCTAGCCACATAAATCTTATGTCAAAAAATGAAGTATTTAAATAATCCCATGAATTTTATATGCATGAAAAGTAAAATAGACCTCCTTCCCACAACATCTTCCCCATTCTTTAGGATCCCTTACAAAGCCATCGATCTAATACAAAGATTGGGTACTTATGTGAGAAAGTAGGTAGCACTATAAAGTTTATTGAATTATCTTATTCCATTCTATTAGCCTACTACACCCCAATGAACCTCAGCTCTATCATGAGGCCAATTATGGAGTTTTAAATTTGATTAAAAATAGGATATGTGCTTTAAATCATGTCTTTTAGTGTGATTTTGATTTTTTGACTGTGTCTTGCCTTTTGTATCATTTCCTTTTGTTTTAGATGATTTGGCTTTTAACTTTCTTGATGGCTTTTTTCTATTCCTCCTTTATGTGTATTTATAAATCCAAACATGGGTGATAAAGATGAATTTCATTTTAATACTTTAGACTTGGTTACTAAAAAAGAGAACTTAAAGAGCATGGTGTTAAATAATCACATTAATTTAGGTGAAATAAAAGTGTTATCTTGACTTCGACCTTGTTTTCTCCAAAGTGGAGTTAATAAAAAGAAAATCAAGAGGAATGAAACAAAAAAAAAAATTGAATTAATTCAAATCATAAAAAATGTTACAAAGGGTGAAAAAGTGATACAATGATAGTAAAGTGTGATCCTTTATCATAGGATTAAGGGAATTATAGGAAATATGCTAACATAGTTTATTGTGCAAAGTTTATCTATAAAAGAAGTACAAGTTGTAGTTGAGAATAAGGATAAAAATATCATAACCATTACTAGACACATTCTAGAAAAGAAATATTGAATTAAATATGGTTATTTTATGAGGAAGGCCTAGTCTTATTGATGGTCTTACACTACAACTAATAAAAGAGACACCCATGAGGATGCACAAAGCATGTGAAAAATAAATGGGATAAAGATGGTATTTGTGAGGAAGGATAGGTCCTATCCATGGTCTTACACTAAAAATCACAAAAGAGAAATCCAATGGGTGCCAAAAATTATTAGAAATCAAGGAAACAATGATAACAAAAATAGAAATCATGGGGAAGACCAGGTCTTATCCATAGTTTTATAATGCAACTTATGAGAGAAGGGAAACCAAAGGACTAAAAATAAAGGATTGATGTTTGTGGAAAGAGAGACTATTTTAGGGGGTGTGACCTATGTAATTATTATTCAATAAGTGTTAGAATTATATCATATATAAAGTATGATAAGAGGGAATGATTTAGGAAAAATATCTTCTTTACAAATTATGCATTGGTGGGCTCTTTAAAAATATGGCCTTCATTAGTTTAAAGGTGATAAGTGTTGGGACCAAAGATATTTGTCATTAAATAAGTCTGCCACAATTTTTGGGCATATTTACCTTCTTTTTCATGAGTTTATTCTATATTAAGGATAATATCACTAACATTAAAAGTGCAAACTTTAACTCTTTTTTATGTTATTTGGCAATGTGGGCTTTGTATTGGTGATTGTGTTATAGGGTAAAAATATGGTGTTCATCAAGAAGATCAAGAGCATGAAGGTGATATTAACATAATTGTTTATTATGTTACCATGAAGATATATACAAAGAGAGGGAATCTCAATTTTTAATGGGAGGACTGATTTAGAACCATAGACTAGCAAAAATGGCATTGTCCGAATAGTAGTGTGTATGCTAGTGTGATAGGCCTAAAGAGTGGGATATAAATGAAGATACCAATCCATGTGAGTTTCACATATTGTCTTTTGGATAATTTTATTAAGAATTTTATTGGTGGCCTTGCCTTGGCCATTGCATTAGGGATGATAGGATGTGGAAAATTTGTGATTGATTTTGAATTTAGCACAGAGTTATTTGATGTCTTTATTTTTAAAATTGCCACCATTATCTGAAATGAGAGTATGAGGAATACCAAAGTGGAAAATGATTTTATTGAGGATAAAATTTTAAATGGTGGTATTGGTGATATTTATGAGGGTCATATCATTGATCCATTTGGTAAAATACTTAGTGGTTATCATAATAAAGAGATGTTCATCTTGAGATATAGGTAATTTGCCTATGAGATTTAATCCCCACATTGAGAATGGATAGGGGGACTCCATAGTTTAAAGCTTGGATAAAGGTGAATGAATTAGATCATCTTGAAGTTGACAAGGATCATATTTTGTAGTGAATTCGATGGCATCCTTTTCAAGAATGGGTCAAAATTATCCCATGCATAAGTATTTATGTGTTGTAGTGTGTCCACTATAGTGATCACCATAAATTCCTCCACGTGTTTGTTTAAGAAGAGGATGAACTTCTTCTTTCATAACATAGTAGAACAAGGTACCTTTAGCATTTTGATAATAAAGGTTGTTATATCAAAAGACATACTTGAAATCTTATTTGTGAATTTGAGACTTTTTATGGGAATCAATGTTTGGAGGATATGTTTAGTGTTCAATAAATTGAATAATATCTTTGTACATGAGCTTTATCGAATGGTGATAGCCTAAATGTGGAAAAAAGGTGAATATTATGGTTTAATGGAACATGGGGACTTTTTTATTTGGATATGAAAAGTGTAATTGATAAGAACTTGGTGTGGATGAAAAAGAGATGCTAAAAAAACAAGTGAATCAACAATAGAATTTTGATTTTGAGGGATAGTCTCGATGGTAAAAGAATCAAATTCTTTGGCAAGGATAATGGATATTTGATGATAATCAATGAGAGTTTTGATTTTGCATTGATAATCACCATTAACCTTGTGGTAAATGAGTTGGGAGTCACCCAATTCATGTAGATATGTGATGTCTAAATTGAGGGTTGCTCTTATGCCTAGGATTAAAACTTCATATTCTGTTATGATGTTAGTGACTTTGAATGTAAGGATTTATGTCAAAGGAATAATTTTATCAAGAGGAATAGTGAGGATAAAACCTACCCCATCTCCTTGGAGGCATATTTCACCATCAAAATGAAGGGTCTAAATATCTTCATGTAAATCAACAGTAATTTTAGGAATTTCTTAAATAACTACTTTTGGTTTAGTAGTATCAAGGAAGATAGAGGACTCTTCAAGATGACTTGATTCAAGATCAACATTGAATTTATGAAATTAATCTTTAAGAGATATGGATTGATTAGGACCTTTAATATAGATAATACTATCATTGGGAAGACTATCTTTAAGGTGGTTAGTAGATAATACAAAAGCTATTATGAGTTGATCAACAAGGATTTATCTTTTGACAGATTTTTGTGTAATAATTCAAAGATTGAATTCCATGAAAAGGACCATCCACTTGCCAATTCTATCTCTAAGAAGAAATGATTTGTAGAAGAAGTGATGGAGTGGATCAAAATGAATGATAATATAAGTGGTTTGATAAAGCATATAATGTCAGATCTTTTTAGTGGTAAAATATATGGTGAGGCAATCACATTATACTTTTGTATAATGTTTCTCATACTTGATGAGGCCTTAGTTCAAATAATATATGGAATATTCTCTTTTGGTATCATCATGTTGGGAAAGCATTGCCCCAAGTGATATGGGTGTAGAATAAATATATAGGATTAAAGGATGATCATTAGAAGATGGATGAAGAGTGGGTGGGTGAAGCAAATATTCTTTCATATTATCAAATTCTTTTTGACAAGGATCCTTCCACTCTAGGGTACTTCTCTTGAGAAAAAAATTAATAAAATGGATATGATAAGCCATTTCAAGGATGAACCATCTAATTTCCCTAATTTTACCAAGGCAAGTGTGAATATATGGAATGGAATGAGGGATGGGCATGTTGAAAATACCATTTATTTTGGTAGGATCAACATCAATGTCATGAAGAGAGATTAAGAATCATAGTAATTTTCTAGATGTGACACTAAAAACACATTTATAAGGATTTAGTCTAACTTTATTTTTAATGAGGTGATAAAAAATGATAGAAAGATCAAAGAGATGAGTCTTAAGGCTTTTAGACTTGGCAATAAGGTTGTCCACATAGTTTTATATAATTTTATGGATAAGATCATGAAAATCTAGGTCATCATTCATTGATAGGTGGCTCTGACATTTTTGAGGCTAAAGGGCATTTTAACATAACAATAGGTGTCCCGTTCCATGTGAAAGTTATCTTATGTTGGTATTTGGGGGTAATGTAAATTTTATTATAACCCAAGAAACCATCCATAAGGGACAACATTTCATAACTAGCAGTGGAATTGATGATGGCATCTATAAAAGATAAAATTAAGTTATCCTTAGGATAAGCAAGATTGAGATTATGTAAATCAATGAAAATTCAAATGACCAAGGTGACTTTCTTCCAAATAGGAATGATTTTGGAGACCCATTATGAATAATCCATAGGCTTGACAAACTTAACACATAGAAGTTTAATGATTTTTTTATAAAATAAATTGGAAACTTTTTATGGAAATTTTTGTTGCTTTTATCGCATGGGTTTGGCATCAAGATAGGTGATAATATTATGCACCATGATGTTAAGGTCAATAATGAGAATGTCCATTTAGGACCAAGTGAAAGTCTCACAATATTATAGAGTCATCCAGAAAAAGAATAGGGTCAACCAACTAGATACAGGGTCAGTTTATAGGTATTGAGTTGTTTGGGTCAATTGAGTACTAATAAAAGATAGGTTGAGAAGAGTATACAGTCATATGAGTCAATTGTTTACTATTGGATAGGGGATAGAATAGAGACATAGGAATACACAATCATTCAGGTTGACTGTGTATTATCGATAAGAACGTGAAAAAAAAGTCTATATGATATTATAGTGACCAAAAAGACAATGTTTTGAAAAAAGGGGAAAGTTTTGATAGATATAAAGAATGAAAGTAAACACATAAATAATTGGAACAATGTGATTGATCTAATTGAGTCACACATCACAAACCCTGCATCAATGCTAGCTAATGCAAGCTATTCAATATAACACACAATGATCAAAGACAAAGTAATCAAATAAAAAGTAAATGTTAATTAATTTTTTACCCTAAGTATTATTAGATTATTATAAAGTTTTGATTTTAATTTGATAGGAAAGTTGGCTGAAATAGGGAACTAAAAAGTAGTCTAAAGTTGGTTTCAAGATGTTTAGGCTGAAAGAGATTTATATTAGTAATAGTATTGACTTGGTATTGGGGCTTACCCCCTCACTTCACAGTCCCACAGTGATAAGGGTGTCAAGTGCTTTACCAATATATACCATTAACCAAGTATTTATACTTGGCCAAAAAACCAAGTTAGTTTCCCCCTTGGTGATGAAATCCAAGTAGGTAAGCCTTGGGAAGCCAAATGTTTAAATGTTTTTTTGAATTTTAAGTGATTTTGTAGTGTGTGTAAAATAGTAAATTAGTGTAACTAAAATGGTAATTTTAAAAACCACCTATTTAGACTATATGAGTTATTCTAAGCATGCAAACAACTAAAAAGGAAATGTGAATTAATTAATAGCAAATAGATGTTAATTTCTTGATTAGGAAAAGTATAAATTTAATTTAGGTGACACTATATGCAAATAGTATAGAAAAAAATTGATTGGGTTATTTATATTCTATAAAAACAAGGTTTTTAAGAAGAGAGTCAGATAGGTTAACTATGTCTCTTAAATAGTAGACATACTATAGATCTAAGTCAACCAGGTCGACCTAGTTAGTTGTAGGTTTACAATTTTGAAGACTGCTAACTTATGAAAAATGGAACTAAAGGAAGAAATAACCTTGGTGAGCTTTAATATGATTTAGATCATAGTTTTTATTTTGTAGTGTTTATTTATTGCTTTTGAATTATGCAAATTGGGTACACATTTGATTGTTGATATATTAGATAGTTGGGGTCATGACCAAGATGGATTTGCTAGACCTATCCAAGGGATCTCTTACCACAATAATATCATTAGGGAGGGTTACAAAGCCTCCAATTAATCAAAACTATGCAATAACCCTAATTAGGTCATATGTTTTCATATTCACTAATGTATAAATAACAAAAGCAAAGTAAAGTCTAATCTAGTACTCACCAAAGTTTGTGTCACAGAGTGGGAGTAATAAACATTAAAAGTAAATATGCATAGTAGAATCTTATTTAAGCTATGTATAGGTAAAACCCTAATTCATGAAGAGAGAAATATATTAAAAAACCACTACTTATGTTACTTCTATCTACTAAAAAGAGGAGAAAAGTTAGAGATACTTACCTTGAAGATGAACCTATCAAGACTCAATCTCTCCTTTGGCCAAAGGTGATTTGGAATAGGTTGTTATTGTTTGTAAGGATCATTAATAAATCCCAAATAATCCAAGACTTTTCCACAAGACAATATTCTTCTCCTAATATAAACCCTATGCTAAGACTCCTCAAGTAGAATGGTAGAAGAATAAATTGTAAAGAAGCACAAATGAATAATTAATTCTTGCTTTCTCTCTAATAATGGTGAAATGAATAAGTTTATATATCTGAATCTAACTCTAGTCCTTTCCAAAATTTTAGCTAATAAATTCATCCCAATTGACTTTGTATCATTATTGATAAAAACAAATTAGGTATTGATCTATGTTGACCAAGGGTTGACCTAGACCCTGAATGAGTTTTGTCAATTAGATTATAGGGTGGATGGGTTCGACAGTGTATCATAAATCGTTAAAAGTATTTTAGGATAGGGAAGGGATAATGAAGGTAGAACATGACTAAAAGAGGCTGCTAAATAGGAGGCAAAGCTTAGGGGAATGTTTTTAGGAGATGGTTGGAATGATAGTAAGTGGCAATATAAAGACAATAATCCTACGAAGCACTAATGGTTTACCCACACCTTTCTCGATGCACCCCTTGAGGTGTACACTCATAGATATTGAGACTCAATAGGTTCCTACAATATAAAAATCATCAGTAATTAATAAATTTTGAAAATATTATGTGTATATAAATCACACCACACATAGAGTAAACATACCATACTCAAATTACAAAAGGAAACTGTGTCACACTCATAAAATAAACAATTCAAGCAATGTCATTTATAATTAGGATATATAAATTAGAGCACAAAAATTAAACACTTAAAAACATGTGACACAAAGTATAAAACTAAATCATCCACCATATGGAAGATAATAGAGGCATGCCAAAAAATAAGTGTAAGTCTACACATCAGACAAATGAAAAATAAGAGAGGCATTCCATTTGTTAATAATTATAAAAAAACACATCAATCACTCTAAAACCAAAGCCAAAAACTCATATAACAAGGCAAAAAATAAATATGAAAATAGATAATGTATAATAGGAACACGATCATGATTACAAGCACCAAGTACGTAAGATAAAATATAATATATAATCTATCACCAAGCACCAAGTACATAAGATATAATCATATGAAAGCTCAATATGATAAAATAGAAAATTAAATATGGAATCTGAATTACTTTGAAGAACCATCCTTTAGGATTCTCTGAAAGAGAACATGAGGATGCCCCTAGTTAGTTGTGAACCTATAATCATATGTGTAAACTTGTAAGCCTTACTTCTAACTCAATAATACCATCAATAACATTTGTGTCAATAATTCAAAATCTTCATCAATAGGAATATAATCATAATATTCTAGATTACATATCCATGTAACACATAGATATAAATGCAAATAAATCTTAGTGGTTACAAAAAATTCAAATTGATCAATAAAAATAAAGATAAGGGGTAAAGGCAAGAAGAAGAAAAAAGGAATTAATCCATACTAGCCCATATCTTCACTTAAAAATATGTGTGTACTAAGGTGAAAGGCTTTGATATATATTATGTCATCAATATATGTAAATTTATGAGAGAATTTGAGATGAGACATAATAAAAAAGGAAAGAGACTCAAATAAACTAGCACAACCAACAACAAAGAAGGAGCTAGAATAAGAGCACACATGTACAAGAAGAATGACCTATATTGAACTAATGAGGAAATGGAGAAAACATACACCTTGGTAATAATTGTATAATGGATTCAAAAGATAACCAAAATATGAAAACATATAAAGAAGAAGGTAACTTGAAAATTCAAACAAATTGGATGAGAGAACTAGAAGAAATGTGAAGCAATGGAATACATGAGGGGGGAAGGAACACATAAAATAATATAAATAATAAATTATGATTCCTAAATTCCACACAAAAAATGAGGAAGAAATAAAAACTAGATAAAAGTGATCAAACAAAATAAATTAAAATAAAATATGTACAAGAACATATATTAGTCAAGCTCATTCATATGAGGTTAGTAGGCAAGGCTAACCCATAAAACCTAGTATGTGACAATCATATTATGTACAAGTATATGTTATCATGTCCTCATGGGAAAAATTTGTATGCCTTGGGATTCATGAGTCAAATAATGATAATACATTGTCATCGTCATTATCATCATGAATATAATCATTGTCAATGATGTAATCCTCATTATAATCACTAATTTTTCAAGCATTTGAGTTAGCATTGGTATCCTTATGTAAAGTATCACTTTCTATTATCCAAATGGCATGTATAATGATTATATGTTTAGTATGTGTTTTATCTTGCATGTGTGTGAAAGGTAGTGATGAAACCATTAGTGTATTGATGAGAAGGTACTTTAACTTTAGGTAGAATTGTTCAAGGTCATATCATTATCTTATTTGTTTTCTATTTGGGTAACACCTTATATTGAAATATTAATAGAGGCTTATATGAAATTCCTTGAATAGTAATTGGCTTATTATCACAAATAAATTTTAAATATTGGTATAATTTTGAAAATATTTCTTTCATTTTATTATGTGGGGGTAATCCAATAAATACGTCATATGTATCACTATCTAGTAATTCATGAAACCAAACTAATATTGTCTTAGTACCCACTATGACAAGGTAATTCCTTCAAGGGGTGTCATGGTTATGACATCATATCCTTTAATAATTATGGTTGTACCAATATATCTTTTAATTTATTGGATATTTTTCAAAATTACTATAACTACAAGACAAACACCTACATTACATGTAATATATAAATATAATAAAATATTAAATAAAAATAATACACAAATTTATTTCAAGTATATTTACTATCTCTTCATATTAATAGCTTTGGCTTAATTTTATAGTATGACAATAGTAAATATCTTTCACAATTTTCCCTTTCCCACTAGCCCTCTATACTCTTATATAGATAAGGAGGTTATGGTTAGGTCTAGAGATTAGATTAATATGAGAATAAGACTTCTATAAATCAGACTTGTAGAACAAGTCTTCTTTAAATTAATGATTTTCCTATTAATAGCTTAAATTAATTAAGTTAGTTAATTAGTTAATATTCATCTTCATTAGTAGGATATGATAAATCTACACACAATTTGTGTGTGTGTGTGTGTGTGTGTGTGTGTGTGTGTGTGTGTGTGTGTGTGTGTGTGTGTGTGTGTGTGTGTGTGTGTGTGTGTGTGTGTGTGGGTGGGTGGGTGTGTGTGTGTGTGTGTGTGTGTGTGTGTGTGTGTGTGTGTGTGTGTGTGTGTGTGTGTGTGTGTGTGTGTGTGTGTGTGTGTGTGTGTGTGTGTGTGTGTGTGTGTGTGTGTGTGTGTGTGTGTGTGTGTGTGTGTGTGTAATACTACAAGTGCATATTAAAACCATACAAGAGTGTATGAGTAATTAAATTCATTAATATCCACCTTTAAGATGTAGTTTGATAAAGAGAAGGATAAAAGAATCACTAAAATATATGTTTGCATAATTCATGGTGAGGTTTTTGCATTGTCATGGATATAAGAGATCCATTCATGATGAGATTGTAACACTTGTTTGGTTTTTCACACTTGGCATGGTTCTCATTGAGTTGGGATCTAGAGACTTAGAATGAGGCTTATAAGCATATTGAGCCAAAATGTTCTATGGAAGAATAAATTTATTCTCTAAGGAATAATAAAATTTGGGATTTTGTTCCACTTCTAAAAGGATTAAAAATAGTGTAATGTAAGTGGGTGTACCACACTAAGTATGCAAAATATATATCAATTGATTGTTACAAAGCTAGGTTTGTATTAAAAGGTTTTCACAAGTTAAATTTTTATATTACAATGAAATCTTTTCTCCAGTTGTAAATATGTATTCCATTGCGCTAGTACTCTCCTTAGCTACAACACAAGGATGGGAAATCCATAAAATGGTTGTGAAAAGTGATTTCTTGCATGGTGACATATAGTAACAAATATACATGACACAACCTCTAGGGTCCATAGTAGTGATAACTCTATTTGTGTGTAAGTTGAAAAACTCCTTATATGGATTGAATCAAGATCCTTGACCTTGGTGTGAAAATATATACATGTTCTTAATCAACCCTAATTTTACATAAAGTCCTTCCAACCCTATACATGTATAAATTAGATGGAAAACTCCTGATTTTGATACTTGATATTGAAAACTTAATCATTATACAGAGTTTCACTAACCAAATTCATTATATAAAAGCATGGTTTGGTTGCTAAATTTTATCTTGGATCTTTATATTTCATAGTGTGAGTAATTTTTGTTAATCAATTCAAGTATGCTCAAGACATACTCCACCACTTCAACTTGGGAAATTGTAAGTCTGCCTCAACTCCTTATCAAATTAGAGTCAAATTTTCTACAAGTGCTCTTCTCCTTTGGTTAATGATACACTATAAATGTAATTGGTGGGAATTATTTTATACTTAACTCATACTTGTCCTAATCTATCTTTTTTTGTAAACTTAGTGTCACACATAAGCATTGAGAAGTTTTAAATTGAATTATAAGGTATCATTTCCTTAATACTAATTATGGTATTGAGTACTCATTAGGGGAAAAAGTCTCATTTTCAAATTACACTTCTAGTGGGAAAATAATACGTATAGGTCAAATAAATAGTGATTGAGTAGGAGATATAGACAATCACATGACACATATATCATCTTGAGGTAGGTCCTGTGACTTGGAATTGAAATAAAAAGACTACTATTGATTTATCTAATATAGACATTAAGTATAATGGAGATGATGTTGCCAATTATGAGTTAGCTTGGATTTGGTGCTAACTTTATGAGTTCACAATTTTGAAAATATAACCTATAATGTTTTAGTTTGATAATCATATTGTTTATTTGATGATAAATTTATGAGTTTAGATTTCCATAGATCTAACCCATAATGTTTTGGTGTGATAATAAGAGTATTATCCACATTTCTTACAGCTTAGTGGAGCACCAACACACAAAGAACATTGAGATTCATATGCATTATATCCAAAAACTAATACATGATAAGTTTTTAAAGATTAAGTTTTTTGGATAGATGATCAAGTTGTAGACATCTTCATAAATCCCTTATTTGAGTATAACTCAATAAAATTTTGGGAGTGAAGAAAGATGTCATCAAGGGGGAACATTTCATTGATTCCTCATCCTTCACTTTACCAAAGGACATCTTAAGGGGGGATTTTAGTGTATCTAATTACTCATATACTCTTGTATGGTTTTAATATGCACTTTTAATATTATATTATAAAAATATGGATATGCACTAATTATGTGTGCACCTATCCATATATTATTAATAGGGAAGAGTATCAACTAATTAATTGACTTAATTTACTTCAAATATTAATAAGAAAAACACTACTTTAAGGAAGACTTGTTATACATGTCTCCTTTAAAGAAGACTTATTTTCTAAGTAGTCTACTCTCCAAACCTAATAATAGCCTCCTTATTATTTATATAAGAGCATAGAGGGCTAGTTGTAAAGGTAGCATTGTAGAAGAGAATTACTATTGTTATACTTGTGAATTTAGGCTAGATCTATTTATCTAAAAATGTAGTAATGCTACCTAGAATAAATATGTGTATTTTATTTCTTTGAAATTTCATTAAATTTATAAGTTGAATTTATTATGGGTGTTTGTCTTATGGTATCTAAAACAATTCTAGACAATATATAATAACTTTAAAATATCCCTTATAGTGTATTCAAGACTAATAATAAATTTCATTATATACACAATTATACTTGAACATTGTCAATCATAATTCCATTTGTTGACCTTAGATTCACATCAATGAAATATCGATCCATTATTAGAGTCATGTTTTGGTATTTAATGTTCATAAAACATAATTGAAGGAGAATATTTATGCATGTCCTTCTCTATACCTATAATTGCATCAAGTAGATGAGCATTATAGTTTTGTGATAGTTGCTTTTAAAATATCATATGCACATTATATTTGTATTTGGATTTATTACCATGATTTAACAAGTGATTGGTAAATATTTTTAAGTTTTAGTTTAATTATGCGCCTAAATCATTATTCTTGTGAACATCTACTTGGATTTCATTACTTTCAATTAGGTAGCCTTATGTATTCAAATGTTATCAAATTTATTTTTCGAATGTATGGGGACTCTATGAAAATCAAAATATGAATTAATACCATGGTTCTTTTGCAAGGGCCTTGATAAGTCAATTTCTCACTTAGGACCTAAAGTGATCATATTACATTTAGGAAATTATTTAAGAATATTTTTAGGACTTTTAGTTAATTATGTAAATTTTCTATGTTCTCTTTTTTGTGATAATACTAGCCTATTAGATGGTTGGTTAACCACATTTAATATATTCTCAACCTTATTATTAGGTTGGAAAGTATTAACACTACTCTTAGCTTTGAATATTTATTTACCTTGGAGTTTGACTCCACTAGAGGAAGGGTCATTGGTCTTATATTTTAGCATATTAGCCTCTAAAATCTTTATATCATATTTTTTTTTAACCACATGAAAAAAATTATTGAATGATTTTTAAGTGTTTAATACCACTTTGTCTTTGATGGATAATAGTGTAGGCACATAATTTTGGTATAAAACTAGTTATTACTATGGTATTAATGTGTATATGTTTTTATGGATCATTGGTTCATATTAGGCTCTTATTAGCATGTTATCTTTATGATATGAGGCACATTTTCTTTGTGTGTGTTTTTTTTTCTTTTTTAACTCAATTTTATGTTCAGCATGGGCCAATGAAAATGCCACCATTCAATTTGAAACATAAAAAAACCTATAAAATGACCATTTTTAATCATGATATCACCCCATACGCTTTTATAATGTCCATATCATTGTTTTAGGGTTTCTCAAATTGTTTAAGTACAAGCATATCGATAAGCTCTTGGTTTGATTAGGAGTGGACTAATACACTCCTGATTTGCCTTTTTTATGTGTCCTTTAACCCCTTCTCCTGATTTATTTGATTCTTTGTGCCATTTATTTTTAGCTTTCTTGCCTTGTGTATGTTTATTTGTGCTCCAATAGGGTCATGTTTTGAATTTACAAAGTATATAAGTATATGATTGCATTGATGCATTTATAAGTAGACAACAAGATACATACCAATTTATATTAATGATCCATTGAATAAAGTGTTAAAGTAGAGGATTACATTGTTAGATTAGCACCTGTATACACATAATATTTTCCAACTTTATCAATTACTAATGCTTTCTCTCTTGTAGGAACCCATTGAGTCTCAATCTCTCTGAGTGCATGCCTTAAAGGGTGTACCAAGAAATGGGTGGGTATACCATTGATGTTTCATAGGATTGATTTTCCCTATACCACCACTTATTATCTACACAACCATCTCCTATACACTTTCCTAAGCTTCGCCTCCTCCCTTACACACTCCTCCAAGAAATTCACTACCTAATTCATGCCTTACCTTAGCCTAAACCCCTTTTTGACATTTACCAAACAATGTTAGCCTAGGTCAACCCTTTATTCAAATTAATATTTGCATGTTATAGGTCTAGGTTAGCCTTGGCCAGCCCAGATTGGGACCTAACTTGATTTTATTAATTAATTATACAAGGTCAAATTGGGTTGACCCTATTAGCTAAACTTTTGGAAAGGTTTAGGGTTATATTTAGCTATATATACACATCCATTTTTTACCATTTATAGGAAATAAAATAATAATAATAATAATAATATATTGTGCATCTTCTTATCCACCATTCTACTTGAGGAACATTATTTAGGGTTCTAATACTACACTTGGAGATACAAATCTTATCTTATAGAAAAGTCTTTTGGATACATAGAGAAGTTGTGTAGCTTAGGGCTGACTTATCTTAGCTATCCTTACACACCACAACAACCTTTTGTAAATAACCTTGGCTAAGGGAGAGATTTAGGCTCAATGGGTTCATCTTCAAAGGTAAGTATTCCTAATTGTGTTCCTCTTTTGTTAAATTAGATAGATCTGAATTTGTACTTATCTCCCATGCATTAGAATTTCTTATACATTGGCTTAAGTACATATATTATATGTATGTTTAATTTTTATATTTATTATCCCTACTTTATGCCACAAGCTTTGGTGAGCACTAGATTATTTTTTACTTTAATTTTCATATACTTAGTGAATATGAAAACATATGGCCTATCTAGGGTAAATGCATAGTTTTTCTTGACTAGAGGCTTTGGAAACCTCTCTAGTAATGTTATTGTGATAAGGGACCCTTTGGCTAGGTCTAGAATATCCATTTTGGTCATGACCCTAAATGTCTAAATGTATCAATAAGTAAAAGTGTAAGTGTGATTTATCTTATTTGAGATAGGATTGATTTATAGGTCAGCTACATTCTCCCTTATATACATTCTAGTGAACCTGACATAAAATAAACCCTTATAGGTTTTCTTTCATGCATTCATTTTATTATCATCATATATATTTTTGTTTTTGTTTTACTATATTGAACCTGTTGATACATTCTAACATTATGTGCATAGGTTTAATGCACAGTCACTCCAAAATGACTATGTTCTTTTTTTACAAGTATTCTCCAAATATAGGTGACTAAATTGATCAGCTCAACATGTCTTCTTCAGCTACAAAATTGCATACATAGTTGATCTAGTTGACTCTATTCATAGTTATCTTTTTTAGCATATATGTTTACAGACATAGTTGATGCATTTAACTCTATTTTTAGATTAATTTTTAGCACACAAATTATGCACACTTCATTGACCCAGTCGACTCTATTCACAGAATATTAAAATCAGCACTTAAGCAACATAACATAAAATTTACAAACTGGGCATCTTTAAAATCACCAAGATTCATTCTTACCTTATATGGCATTTCTATTTTTCATTTATAGTCTTATTTTTCACAATTTTTTAGTCTATAAAAATATAATCCTACAGTGAACTAGGCCGACCAAATCGACACAATTCTATATCTTATCTTCTCTCTAGAGGATATAGTCGACTCGTTTGACTGTGTTCTTCTAGATCTTGATTCCATATAATAGTATCAAACCTATAAAATCTATTCTATATTATTTGCATATAGTGTCACTTGAATCAACTTTTACTCTTCATAGTCAAAGGAATTAACCTATTTTATTAGTAATTAATTTAATTTCCATTTTAGTTGGTTGCATGTTTAGAGTAAAAACATATACTAATCAGGTGGTTTTTCAATTTAATGATTTAGTCACATTATTCTCTTTTGTACACACTTCCAAATCACTTTACACTAAAAATCATTCAACATTTTTCTTCCCTAGTTCTACTAATTAAATTTCATCACCAATGGGGAAGTTGACTTGGTTTCTTGGCCAAGTATAAACACTTAGTTAATGGTATATATTGGCAAAGCATCTGACACCCTTATTACTTCAATATTGTGAAGTGAGGGGGTAGGCCCCGATACCAAGACAATACCATCACCAATACAGATCCATTTCATCCTGAAATACTTGAAACTTTCCATAGATTAATTTCTAGTTCCTTCTTACAACTAACTCTCTATCACATTAATTTAAAAATTTATTATAACTTAACAACATTCAGGAATGACCACTTAGTTAGCATTTACATTCAAATTTTTTTACTTACTTTTGATCATTGTATTTTTTATTTAAAAACTTCCACTATCTAGCATTAGTGTAAGTTTTGTGATGTGTCATATAATTAGATCAAACACATTGATTTAATTTCTTGTGTTCTTAATTTTATTTTCTTAACTATTATCTTGAAAATAATTCCCTATTTTAGAACATTGTCATCCCTATCAACATAGTCTCTTACAAACTATTAGTCTTACTTACCTTCAATACACAATCACCTTGTCTAACTGTGTATCTTTTTAGCTTGTTTAGTTTCTCCCTCTAGATTACATAGTTGACCTATATGACTATGTATCTTTTTAACCTCTTTTGTTTCCTATCTTGTAGTAAAAAATTGACCTATTTGACTATGTCCTTTATTCCAAGTTATGTTTCATGTATTACAAGACACTATCGATTGGTTTGACTCTATAGCTTATCAATTGATTTTTTTTCCATCAATTTTTTAGCCTCTTTCCTTTATCATGAATTTCATGTTTGAGGATAGTATAGAGTTAAATCAGACAAACATGATGAGTTTTACCAATCCTAATAGGTTTCCCAAGACATAGCTTGTGGCACCCACCTTATATGAAAGTAATGTCCATGTTTGCACTACCAATTATGGGACTCCTCCCCATTCATCCCTTATTTTTAATCCTTTGTTCTCACTAGAAGATGACTGTGGTTTAGGGTACATAATTGAAATATTATTTTTTCATTAATGAATTTCCTCAACATGGAGGAAAAGACCCTTCAACCATTTATAGTCTTATGATAGGTCCTCATGTAGAAAAACCTCATTCACCCTCCCCTACCTTCTCTCATGGATTTGTGGGAACCAATTTATTTACATCTCAACCTTTTACTTATATTATGCCTCCACACATCATGACATCTTCTTCTATAACTTATTGAACCTCCATACCAAGTATATATATTAACATGGTAGGTTCAACTTCTAGTGGGCCTCTTAAAAATACCTTTCCCCTCAACCATACTACTAGTGCATCTTTTGATACCAATTCTAACCATGCTACTAGTGCTTATTTTTCTACCAATGCTTCTCATGCCACTAGTATGCCACATGTTACTACTCATAGTACAACTCAAGCCATTAATACTAATATTAATGCATCACATGCTGCATACACTTGTTAAAATATTACCAAAACTAACCAACTCTGATTAAAAACACTTAATTAAATTCATACATTTAAAACCAATAACACAAATTAAATGATGTGTATGAAAAACCATCTCATTAATATTCAAAACCAACCTCATCATGTTTCATGGGGAGCATAAAATCTAAATAACCCCCACCCCCTTAGAGATTCCCATGGTAAGCTTATTCCACAACCACTCCTCATTAATCAAATAATTAAACATCTATAAAATGAACCTATTATACCTAAAATTACTAATATTTACATAGGATATATCACACCCACCATCACCTATGATGGATCCACCAATCCCACATTACATTTAAAGACATTTTGTAACCTTTATAAAGATTAGGTTAAACTGAATAGCTTTGACGCTACCAAACTATTAGATAAAACACTCTCGATAGATGCTATATATTGGTACAATAAATTAAAAAGCCATTCTATAACTATCCTTAAAGACTTGGTTAACTCACTAGCCCAATAATTTCAAACTATTTATCTTATCAAGAACAACTTATCCCACTTTATAAATTACAAACAACTTGAAATTGAAATGGCACAAGCCTTCATCAAATGATGGAATAAATTGTTTAAAAAATATGAGAATAATATGGAAAATGAAAACCTCTTCCACCTATTCATACATGCTCTCTACCCCAAATTACAATATTGGGTTAGGACTCTCTCTCTCTCTAAGAAATTTGAAATAAGCCCTTAACCAAGCTAAGCAATATGACTTCCTCATGTATCAATTCAAACCATCAAAACCTACAATGGGCACTTGTATGATCATTAAAAACAAAAACAATCATGAAACCAATGATGGTATTACCAATACCTATGACACTATTAATAACATTCAAGAAATCACTCCAAATAATTTTATGGAGCATGCTCCCACTCCAAACAACAATGCTACTCCTACATTTCCTCAACCCAACCACACTAATGTCCACAAACCATTATCATTATTAGAGTTTAAAAAGAATATGCCAAGACCTCTACCATAAGATCTTGACCCCACTCATCCTATGAAATTATGATACGATCAAAACAATTTTTTGTTTGCATGCAATTTGGGGCCACTCTCATGAGACTTGTAGACAATTACATAATCTAGCTATGGATTTCTTCTTGGTTCAAACTTTGATCATGAAACACTTATTTGAAAATGTCAAAAAGTATATGACATATATTTTAAAGCCCATGAAACATAAAACAAAAACTAATCTTTAAACCAAACTAACGTTCATCTTTCTATCTACAAAGATCCTCTTCCCAACCACTAAGATAACATTTACAAACCTAATCCTTTTAAAAACAATTTTTAAAGTCTTATAGACCTCAGTGCTAATGAATAAAACATGGTTATTATGACTAATATGTGAATATTAATCATTTTTTTAATCAAACCTAATACCTATGCATCATACCTCTCAACTATTTCACATCATTCAAGACAATTCCCCATCCCATCTAATGGAGTTGGGGCAAGAGGACCTTATAACCTTCTAAGCACATCTCTCAACAACACAACTTGATTATACCTCTCATACCATCTCTACTCTTCCCTCGGCATCCACATAACAATACAACATTCCCCAAACTTACAATAGTATTTACTCAACCCAACCACAATATATACTTTAACCAACCATCATGATGAGCTTAGAATATGGCTCATTATTGACATGTTATTTCCCTCAATTCATCTCTTGAAGGATATTATCTTATGAAAATCATAGATTGTTAGATAGTTATTACATGGAAAATAGATACTTGTCTTGTTTATATTAAACCAAAGACTAAACCTTTACTTTGTCATTAATGTCTAATACATAGCATGTTTTAGTGATTTTTTGTTATGAAGAATGCTTAGGAAGAAGACATAGGTGATGTATAGTAAAAGTTCAATTTCGATCTCCATCTAGCAGAACTATGGACTCCACAGGCTTGCTTCTACGAACTCTGCAACCTTGTTTCTATAGACTCTATAGGTTTGTTTCTATGGACTTTGGTGGCTTGCTTCTATGGACTCTACAGGCTTGTTATTATAGACTCCACAGGCTTGTTTCTATGGACTCCACATGCTTGTTTTTATGAACTTTGTAGGCTCATTCCTATCGACTCTATAGGGTCAATTCTGAGAATTTTGTAAGGATGAAGCTACAAATGGGGAAGCTGGTGGCTAGATAAGATAAGAGAGAATCATTCTAGCTAGATTCAAATAAGAAAAATAACCACCTACTATTTTGTAGGATTTGCTTTTAATAAAATTGTATATAATTAGATCTTAGGACTATTATAGGATAGTATATTTATTTTATCATAATAATTAGATCTCTTGGAAATCCAATCTCCTATCTTTGGATGAATGGATTAACTAAGGAATAAAATTTCTTTGCATCCTATTTTGAGTTGATTGTATTAGTATAAAATGTAAGACTTTCATCATTGAAAGATATTAGATATTATATTAGATAATAGAAATTGGATAATAGAGAAAGGATATGTATAAGCATATTATAGGTTTCAAACAGATTGTAATCATTTTAGTTTTATAAATTATTACTTTAATTTATAGCATTGATTAATCTTTGTTCCTGAGTCTGAGAGGAGCAAGGGCCTACTCTCCTTAGAACTAGGAAATATGTACGTTATTTATGTTATCTTACATTAACTCTTTGTTATAACTAATTAGAATCTTGTTACTATTTACATTTATTGATAAAAGCATCAAAACAAATTCACAATTTAAAAGGCATTTCCTTGTTTTAAAGTCATTTCTTTTCTATGCAAAGTGTGTTTTCTTTTACAACAAATATGTGAAGCAAATTTCCTTTTTTCAGTTAGGAGTGTGACTTTACTTTCAATAAAAAGAGTGGATTGGTTTGATTTCTTCTTTTTCAGCAAGAGTGAATCAATTAGTTTAGGACACATTTCTTTCTTTAGTCAAAGTTAGAATAAGACCATCAAACACCCCCATAAGTACACTTCTAGATCTACCATCCTATACCTTACTGTAGATAGCTTTGGACAACTGCCCTAGTTGATAAGACATCAATTGAATATTGATTAAATTATGATTTAAATGATACTCATTATTTTTGGCATCATTTTCAAGGAAACAAGGTGTTAGTAAGGTAATAATTATTGGTCTAGAGTGAAAAATAGAAAAAAATGTAAAACCCATAAAAATTAAATAAATTGGTGTACCATCCTAGAGACTCTAAAGGATGATTCATCCCAAAATTTCCACTAAGAACACAAGTTAAAACTCCTTCAACATCTCTGAGTATTGAACTAGAAGCTATGAGTGAAACCTATCTGCAAGAATCTTCAGAAACTTGGATAGAAACCAAGCCATTGCCACAAGTAAGCCCCACAGGACAAATTCCTCAGGATAAATATCTTGTAGGAAGACATTATTTATAAATTTCTAAGGACTTAGAGGAAGCCTTTCAAAAATACATAGCTAAATAAAATTTTGAGAACTTTGAACAACCCATAACTAGTACCACAAATATTTAGTGGGAAGATCATCCCAACTTTGAAACATCATCAAAAGAAGAAATGCCTCTCCAACAAAATCAACAATCTGCACAACCAAGAAGGACTTTTTCCTTTCCTATTGTTTCATATCCTAATGATCAAACCCCCTTGAAAAATATTTCACCATCTAATATGTCAAATTTTTGGGGATGATCTACAGAAGACCCTGATCAATTCTTGTTTGAGTTTAAGGTGCTATGTCAAACCTATGATTACACAATAGATAGCCAGAAATTAAAATTATTTTCCTCTACACTTAAAGATGTAGCTATGAGATGGTTCATGGGTTTACCTGGTGATTCTATTAGAACATGGGATGACATGGAGATAGAATTCTTGAACAAATACCAAGATTACTGCCAAGTATGAGAAAGAAATGAGGATTTATTCAAAATCAAACAAAAATGAGGATAAATATTTAGAGGATTATTTGGATAGATTCATGTTCACTCATAAAAGGAGTAATTATCCACTCACTAAATAAGTTTAGAAATTGGTTTTCTTAAAAGGGTTGGATGAAGATACTAGAGATGCCTTAAATATGAGGGGTAACACAGTCTTTTAGGAGGAGACACCTTGAAAAAGTTAATATACCTTAAGCATGGAAGACAAAATCCTCAGTACAAGATTAACCTCCCATCCTTCTTATATGGTGCCCTTCAAGTTATGACTATAAATCCTAATTCTATTCTTAGGCACCATGGCCTGATTCACCTAATTATCCAACATCACTTCCTTCAGCAAGGACAAGAGGTTTGGGAGGAATTTTAGAATAGTATAGCATAACAAATTCCAAATATTCATACATAAGAGACCTCAAATTTACCATAGGAACATTCATCTCCACCTAATACATCCATTGAGAAAACAATTCCAAAGAATAAATATCAGATTGTAGTCTTAATAGAAGTCCCTTCTTCTTCTTCAAGACGAATCACAAGGTCTCAAATCCCTGAAGTTTCAAGGTCTCCACAAGAACCTCATGAATATATAGTGCAACCAATTCCCTTGTTAGGAAGAAGAAAATTAAGATGAAAGGTTACTATAGAAATTGAGAAGATCGAGGGTTTGATGGTTGAGAAGGAAAGCCAACCGAGTATAGCTCAAAGAGTGACCAAAAGAAGGAGAAGGCTAATTTTAATAGATGAAGATGAACAAGAGGCTATAGACATTTTAGATAGTCTTAAAATGGTATCTCATTCCCTCATAAATAAAAATATCCATGTAATTGTTGATGTTGAAGAAAATATTTTTGAAAGGAACTCTCCAATCATAATGGAGGAGCCAATTCTAGAAGACAAGCTAATTCTAGAAGAAGAACCCAATATGGCAGAAGAATCAAGTATGGTGGAACAACCACCTATTCCAATTGAAACTATAATGGATAAAGGGAAAATTGTATGTACAAATGAGAAAGGTGAGTCATCTAATCTAAATGATCCTATTATTTAGTTAACCTTTTAGCTTTCTCAAGCTCAAGCTCTAGAGCAACAACAAATAGCTGACATCATTGACTTGATTAGTCAATTGCAGAACAAGGATCATCTCAACTCATTGTTGGTGCAGAAATTAGACACAACATCTACTAATCATGTAGTAGAAGTTCAAAAATTAGAGGAAATAATAAAGGAACATGAAATTGAAAAAATATATCTTTGGATATATGTAGAAAATTTGAAGAAGGAAAATAGGAGATTTCAGAGTTTAGTAAACTCTTCCAAAGTACCTTTTGATGTTGCACCTTCTCCTCCTAAGGTATTTGTTGATCACAGTTGTCAAACAAGTTGTCTAGGTATTCCTCCCTTGCAAATACTACATCAAATTGAAGAAGAATATTCCATACTTCAATAGAAAAATAAAGATGCAACTTCTTCAAACAAATTATTGGAAAATGAAAAGAAAGAATTAGAAGTTAAGGTCCAAAAGTTAGAAGGAAATTTGTAGAATGCATGCAAATTAGGGGAATCTCTTTTGGCATGTATAAATAATTCTCCTATATATAGTTTATTTTTATTTTAACAATTGTATAGATTGTAGCTTTCTATGGATCTCTTTTCATCTTCCTTCCAAGATTTTATAGCTAACAACATTTTTGGAAATTTTCTATAGTGCTGAACCTGATCAGTAGGATTTGCTTTATGAATTTTATTTACATGATTTGATCTTAGGAGATCATGAGCATAATAATTTTATGATAAACCTCCATGTAGGAGAAGTTAAAATGAGGGCATTACATTCTACATTCAAAAATCAACTAGCATGGAAAAGCAAATTTGAGGACTATACAAATCATGCTAAGACTACGGGATTGTGTGTCACACCAACCTTACCTATTCCTAGATTGATCAAATAGAATTTTAATTGTGCTTGTTTAAGAGATGAGGTTAAAATTCATTATTTATAAGCTTTATATGATTGTGTTATTTCTTTTGACTTGTTTTCCAGACAGAGTTTTGATTTAGTGGTGACTGCAAGTGTAAATAGATGGGACCAACTTTCAGTGCCTCTTAAAAGATGAGAGGTCATGCCCCCAAATAACTTAAGATAGAGTATGAGGAGAGCTTCCTCAATTTTGGAAATCTTAATAGAGGTAATAAATTTTAGGGGAGAACAAAAATGGATTGGCATGAGATATAGACCCCCTTTGTTGATCATACCTATTTCAAGATGGCAGAGTTGGGCTCCACAATCAGAGGAGCAATTCAATATATGGAAAAAAATTATTCAAGCACATCAAGGGTTTACAAGAAATTTATACAAGCATATAACATATGAATTTAAGGAATATGATTTGATTCAAAGTGTGGAAAGCAGATGCCAGAGCTATGAATGCTAATAAATGTTTGCAATGGGACTTACAAAAGGTAAAGCTTGGGGAAGATGATGAGCTTAGTATATGGCTTATTATTGAAACTTTATTTCCCTCAATTCATCTCTTGAAGGATATTATCTTATGAAAATCATAGAATGTTAGATAGCTATTACATGGAAAATAAATACTTGTCTTGTTTATATTGAACCAAAGACTAAACCTTTACTTTGTCATTAATGTCTAATACATAGCATGTTTTAGTGATTTTTTTTTGGTGAAGAATGCTTAAGAAGAACACACAAGTGATGTATAGTAAAATTTCAATTTTGATCTTCATCCAATAGAACTACAGACTCCACAGGCTTACTTTTACAAACTCTGTAGGCTTATTTCTACAAACTCTGAAGGCTTGTTTCTACAGACTCTATAGGCTTGTTTCTATGAACTCTATAGGCTTATTTCTATGGACTCCATAGGCTTGTTTCTAGGGACTCCATAGGTTTATTTATATGAACTCTACAGGCTCATTCCTACCGACTTTGTAGGGTCAATTCTAAGAATTTTGTAAGGACAAAGCTACAAATGGGGAAGCTGGCAGCTAGATATAGATTTAAATAAGTAAAATAACCACTTGTTGTCTTTTAGGATTTTTTTTTGATAAAATTATATATAATTAGATCTTAGGACTATTATAGGATAGTATATTTATTTCATCAGAATAACTGGATCTCTTAGAAATCCAATCTCCTATCTTTAGATGAATGGATTGACCAAGTAATCATATTTATTTGAATCCTATTTTTAGTTGATTGTATTAGTATAAAATGTAATACTTTCATAATTGAAATATATTAGATAATAGAAATTTGAGAATAGAAAAAAGATACGTACAAGCATATTACAGGTTTTAGACATATTATAATCATTTCAATTTTATGAATTATTACTTCAGTTTATAGCATTGATTAATCTTTGTTCCTGAGTCTGAGAGGAGAAAGGGCCCACTCTCCTTGGAACTAGGAACTGTGTATAGTATTTATGTTATCTTACATTAACTCTTTTTTATAACCAATTAGAATCTTGTTACTATTTGCATTTATTCATAAAAACATCAAAACAAATTCATAGTTTAAAAGGCATTTCATTGTTTCAAAGTCATTTCTTTTCTAAGCAAAGTGTGTTTTATTTTATAGCAAATGTGTGAAGCAAATTTCCTTTTTTCAGTTAGGAGTGTGATTTTACTTTCCATGCAAGCGTAAATAGGAGTATGATTTTACTTTCAATCAAAAGAGTAGATTGATTTGATTTCTTATTTTTTAGTAAAAGAGTGAATCAAGTAGTTTAGGAAACATTTCTTTCTTTAGTCAAAGTTAGAATAGGACCATAAAACACCCCCATAAGAAGACTTCTAGATCTACCATCCTATACCTTACTATAGATAGCTTTGGACACCAGCCCTAGTTGATAAAACATCAATTGAAAATTGATTAAATGAGGGGTTAAATGACACTCATCACATCACACCACCTAAATTCAATCAACCCATTTGTAATCAACCCAAAATAACTACACCCCATCAACACAAGTTAAATTTCACTTCCAAACCTCCTTCTCAGGGTCTCTTGTAATATTACACACCTATATCTAGAAATCATACTATGGGTTATGATAAATGGGATCTCATTGCATAAATTTCTCATCTCCCATCTCAAATATATTTCCTCAAATTAATGTGAACTTCTCCCCATCATCAAAATTGACTAATGTAATTATTTATTTGAAATGAACATCCATCATCCTCCTCTAGTAGGATGTGATTATACTTTATCCAGATCTAAAGATAGTATACTTTAACAATGTGAATATATGGTCATACATGTTGATGAAGTAGTGGATAATTCTCTTTCACTTAAGTTCCCCATCTCTTCCATGATTCTTGATGAGATACTACTATGTGCGGATGATCCTCCTCTATTCATTAGCATCCAAATTGGTAATATCCAAGTTACTCATGCCTTAATTGATGAAGGTTTAAGTAATTTCATTGACTCCCTTGAATTCATTAAGACACTTTTATATTCTTAATGCAACCTCAAATCCACATGTAACACATGTTAGGGATACGATTGAAGTTAAATGCCTCCTCTAGGTTACATTTGGATTCCCATTATTATCCCTCATATCACTATCTAAGTGTTATTTATGATCTTTAACTTTCCCCTCTCTTACAACATCTTTCTTGGTCGATTTTGGACTCATCATATGAGAGCAGTCGCTTCATCTATATGCTAGTATGCCAAATTCCCCCATAATAGAACTATTTACAAAATTCAAGGAGACACAAACCATTCAAATTTTGAATATTTTCAAGAACATGGTATCTTTAAAATTCCTACCATTTAAACTTTTCTTAGTATCCCATTTATGGAATCTCAATTCTTCAATTATCCCATCAATTCCACTCAAGGTTATAATGGTCACCCTAAATTAATTAATATCATTCCACCTAACTTTATCCTTCTTTGCAACCTCAATCCTATCAAAAAAATTATGATGACATACATATTATCTTAACCAAGACTAAATATTATATCCATCATTCATATTTTGACAACAAAGTCATAACTACATGTACCATCGACTTGCATACAATTGATTATGATGATGGTTATGCCTTAGATGACCCATTTTTAGTTGTACTTATCCAAGGTCAAAATGCCAAAATTATTTGATATCACACTTATTTAGTTTAGTATTTTTGTTCATATTTTAACATTCTTTCCTTTATAGTACCTAATACTAGTATTCTTCCTATTTGTCACAAGGTAGAGATAGAGTGCTCATATGGCACACATCTAGTTACAATAAAACCCCTTAGGAGTATGCTCATGGATCATAGCATGATAGGCCCTTACCACTTTGATAGATATTAGTATCCTTATATTTTTATTACTCTAGAGATGTTAATTACTATTTTTAAGCCTTTTATACGACCAACCTCACCTTCAGATGAGCCTAGTCTATTTTTTGCTCCCACTCTACTTTTAGATTAGCCTAGTCTAAATATTATTCTAGCTTGACCTTCCTTCAATTATGGCATTATTAATTTTCCTTATCTTGATCCCATGCCTACATAATGGGTTGATTAGCCTTATTGTGATATCCAAAAAGTTACCAATCATTGGACCAAAGATTGCCAGTTATATCAACCACCCCTAGATTTTCCCTCTACTTATTTCATTAGTAAGACCCCAAAGCCTACTAAAAATATATTTTTCCTTATATAGGATAGATAACCACTCTTAAACTCATTGTCAAAAACTTATTTAGTAAATTGACACATTTCACCTAGCTAGTACTCAGCGCAAAAATAAGGTTATACCTTCTCCTAAGCTATTACCAGAGTATATACATAAATTTAGGGATGTATACTATCTTTAACACTAGTGTGGTTCACATCACACTAATAATTTCCATAGTATCCCAGTATCACCTTCATGATCACCCACAATTGACACCTACCTTAGTCAACCCTCTTTCCATAGGTTGCCCATGCAATATGGCTCTTCCTTCTTTGTCAGTGGTACATCCTTCTCATCCCACAGATATTATTCCCATCCAAAAATATATCCCTTTCATTGATTATCTTATGCATAAGATCCCTCATGAACATGATCTTTCATTAGCTACACCTACATTTTTAGTTGAGGATATTTATAAAGAAGTATTTTCACAACTTTTTATGAAGATTGATGAGACTCTGACTACAGTCAAAATCCAACTTCATAGAGATGTTTTAGATGTCATGGATAATGTTTGTGGTTAAATTTATCAGTATTTATGAAAATGGCATGGTGTTCTTTCACATTTTTATACATTATGATTTTGGTTTAGATTTGTGATCCATTTTTAGATATCTTATACACTTTATTATTTGTTAAATTTGGTTTCACTTATTATTTTACATGTATCATTATCTTATTATTTATTTTTTTTATTTGGTTTCATTTACTTTCATCTTTTATTATGGATTCTTATCATTATTTTCATGATTTCAAACTAGTTATGTTTATGAGTTCACTTCTTTCATAGATTATTTTTCTTTTACAATGATTGTTTGCTATCTTATCTCACTCAAAAATTAGATAATTATTATTGTGACTTGGTTGATACAAACCTTGATTCCCTTAGTCATCTCTCTCTACTATATGATCAATTAGCAAATAAGACATCTCATTTTACTACTATATAATGATCTACATTGGTCTCCATTTATTACTTTATCTTCTTTTCACATGATAAGTATACATATGGTTGAAACTTGAGATTACATATTGGTTCATAGGTAAGCCTAAGTGTTTAGTCAATCATATCTTTAGATGTATAGCCTCCTCTAACCCAAAGTTTAAAGCTTATTCATGTGTCTCAATTATATCACTCATGTCGGTTATTCCAAATTCATATGGAGGAGGAATCATAAAATCCATAAAAATTTATAAGACAAATCATTTAATCTAAAATAAATGATTCAAAAAGGCAACATACAAATTCAAAAGTCTAATCACACCAAAAGACATGATTCATAACACATCTCATATTTCTAATCAAATCTCAAACTCCACAGTTGAACTCATGATAGAGTTGAGGTCCATTAGGGTGTGGTAGGTTGGTAGACTTGGATAGGAGAATTAAAAAATCAATAAGTGTTACCTACTTTCTCACACAAGTACCCAATCTTTGTAGTAGACTGATGACTCTATAATAGGCCTTGAGAAATGGGGAACATGTTGTGATAAGGTAGGTCCATTTTACTTTTCTTGTTCATATAACTAGCATGAGATGATCTTAGTATCTCACCTATTTACCTATACATCTTTGTGCTTATTGTGAGTAGGTATCCTTTATATTTAAATGGTCACTAGACTCTTAGTGTCTCTCCTTTGTACCTAGTATGTCTCATGTTTCCTAAGGTCTTCTCATATATGCCTATGTCATTATTTTTACATTCCCTCTTTCATTACAACATTCCTAAATATTTCCCATTGAGAAATGTTGTTTTGTCAATTGATCATCTCCCCTAAGGTCTCCTTTTGTGAGTTGTAGTATAAGACCATGGATAGGACCAGACTCTCCTCACAAATTACCATAATAAAACATTTCCTTATTACCATTCACCTCATTATTTTTCCCCTCGTGATTTTTAATGTAATACCATGGATAGGACCAAGCCCTCATTAAAAACATCCTTTTAATGCCCATATTTTTTTTACACCTCATTGATGTTCCATTTGTGAGTTGTAGTGTAAGACCATGGATAGGACTAAGCCTTCCTCACAAAATATTCCAATACCCAGTTCATACTTTAACCAAGTCACAATGAAATTACATGCTTCAAATTTGAGATAAGTTGTGTTCAATTATGAGTTCTAAATCATTTGACATACTTCCCATCTTGAATTAGTTTGTTTTATGATTAGTTCATAATTTCGTCACTTATATCTTCTTATTTTTTGATTGCCTATATGTTTACATTCATTTTATTAAATTTCTCATACTTCCCAGCTTGAACTATTGTGATTAGTTTGATTTCTATTTATATTTTGTTTTTATTTACATACTCCCTAGCTTGATTTAGTATGATTGATTAAATTTATTGTTTGTTTATTTTTTTATACCATTGAATTTCATGTTTCTTCCATTTTATTATAGATTTTTATACCTCCCAATGTGATATAGTATGACTTTTTATTTTTTTTTAATTTGATGCAAATTTTTACATGGTTTAAAAATATTTATTACCCTTTTTGATTTATTATATTTATTCATCTTTTGTTTTTACACATTTCCCATCATGATATAGTGTGTATTACATTTATTTTGATTAATTATACTTTTCTAAATCTTTTTTCCCTTTTTTTTTTAACCACGCATGTGTATCACATAATAATAGAAAACAAAACATACATCACATATTTCCTATAGCATATACAACATAAGAAAAATACATGTGCTAGAAAGGAAATATATCCATGCATCCACATCTAAATCCAAGTACAACTCATAAGATCAATGAACCAACCAACCACCCACACACACACACACACACACACACACATATACATACATACATACATACATATATATACATACATATATATATATATATATATATATATATATATATACATACATCCACATATATACATATATATATATATACACACACACACATATATATATACATATATATATATATATACATATATATATATATATACATATATATATAAATATATATATCATTTGTTTTATAAAATACAAGTACACAATACAATAGCTACAACTCTAAGGTTGTGCTCCATCCTATCTATCTTATGGCTTAGCCACACTACCCATCAATGCCTATGACTGACCCCTTTAAATGGTGTAATGTAAAGAGGCATTTTGAGATCTCAAGTCAACAACCTATCTTTATATGTTGGCCACATAGGTCTATACTTATTTGAGTTAAATCATAGTCTTCATGTGCATAGTTCACTCATGTGTTAAGGCTTGCCAGGCTTGAACCTCTCTAGCTCCTACCCTTCTTAGTGGTTGTAACCCATCACCTCATGCTTGTAGCTATTACATAACCTATCACACTATTTTAAACCAAATCATAAGATTTTGTGCATATGGAACCATAGGGTCATCCAAATTGGTAGGGTTGTAAAATGATAGCACCTCATCCAAAATGTCATGATGTGAAGCCATAATTAGGGCTCCTCATCTAACCTCCTCTACAGTAGGATCTATAAAACTAGAAATCAAATATACATTAAATAATATAAATATTAAAATATCTATTTATCATAATCAATGATGCAACTAGTGTTTTATATATAAACTTAAAATTAAATTAAATTATTTCTCACTAATGTTGGTATCACTAACCATGGTCTCACTATCTGCTTTCCTGATGAGCACCTCTTCCAATGGTTAGCTTCATACCAATGTAAAACATGAAGTCACCACCTAAACCTATTGCGGTCCTATCCTAAATGGCCTTTCTATCAACCAACTATGTCCTATAACCATTGTAGGATCCCCCTACATGATAGTTAGTTCTTGTGTCTCTTTATGTCAATGATGTCTCTATCTATGATGAGCTCATGACAGCCATTGTCTCCATTGATGTGGTCTCTACTACACTCCCTCATTTCATACATCCACAGCCATCACATCATCTCCTCTAATCATTACTACCTCTTACTATTATTCCTAACCAACCTATGGTCTAGCTTATTAAGTCTTAATCACTGGTATCTCAATAGGTACTCCTCTACATCCTCTCCCTCTCAACTCTCTATCATGTCATGCCAAATAAGTAGGCACTACTAGAGGGGCCAATAGATGTGAAATTCCTAATTTTATAGGTACATGAGCCACTAGATAAGGCTCTACCCATGAAGTATAGTGGCATGTGATTCACACATGTATCCAAAACTATAACAAAAATATCCCAAATCAACCATATAGTAGTTATGTGAGTGTATATTTGCCACACTATTTGCCCTCATGTGATAGTTTGTAAAGATATAACATGGAGTATGACCCACGTTGCATGGTATTACCTCCATCAAAAGACCTAAACTAACCTATCATCAACCTCATGGGGTAACCTAGCTAGTTGATACATAAGGAATCTCTCATATAGCCATGTTCTTGGTAAAATAATAGGTCCTATCATCTTATATCCTTAGGACAACATCCCATACATGGCATGCATGAGCTGGACCCAAATGATAGAACCAAGATCACATAACCCTCCTTGATAAAAAATTAACTAATATAAGGCTATCACATATAATAGTATGTTATCATCCAAATTATGACATAACACTCATGCTATCACAAGCCATATCATGACCTTCTAGATATCCAAAATGGCTATGAGATAAACATTGAATAAGTTTATGTGTAACCTAGGATAAATCCTATTTGATCATGTAGCCTATTATGCTAAGGCTCATCTCTCATCATATAACTCTAATGTATCACAAATAATTATCATCCCATCTATAGGAAGTCCAATTAATGCATGGACATGCTCCAAGGTAATCACCACCTCTATGTTATACCCCTCCACCTCCAATCAGAAAGTGTTGGTAAATCATTCCCATGATCCTAAGAATAGAACAATGAGATCAACAATCAGTGGGATCTATATCATCTCCATAATACCTCCAAATCCTAAGGTGACCATTCGAGCCCTATCCATGCCTGATAACCACTATAATAGATTTAGTAGCTAGGATGCATCCACTAGGCACCAAAATATATAGTGTCTCTGCAAAATATCAAAAAATAGATGATGTATTAGATCTTTATGTCATAATAATAAAATAAATTCTCAAATATTCTCAAAAAAATATAAATTAACTACTTCATTGGCTTGTATGATCTAGTTTTCTTAGTTTTCTACATAATTGACCTAGTTAATACTAAACTAGCCCTATCAAAGTCTTTTCATACTGCATCAACCCACTAGTATGTAGTTAACCTTTTTTTTAAACACTATCAACATATTTAATAATAAATCATCCCTTTTCTAGTTTTAGCATATTATATCATCCCTCTGGTACATAACCAGCCTCATTTAGCAAAATATATTAGCCACATAGTATAAACTAAATCAACCAAAGGGTATTATGCTAGCCATCTCCTTATTTCCAATTATATTATCCCACTATTATATAGTTGTCCATCTCCAATTATACTATATCAGTCCACTACTATGAATTCATCCCCTTATTTGTATCTCACCTTGCAAACTAAGTTGATAAGACTAACTCTTTTGTTAGTTTGTAACAACATTTTAACTATTTACCATAAATGCCTTAGTCATTTATTGGTCTAATATTTTCCTATCCAGTACCTAATTCTACCCCTAGTTTACCTTAAAATTTCCTAGGGTCAATTTTCGTGTCTAAATTTTGCTTACCTTCCAATTTTCTATATTTCACCTAATTTTAATTAAAATTTCTCAAAATTTTGAAATTATTTCTTTCTTACCTATGTTCCACTTGCCACAATCATTATGCATCTTCCATGTCATAAATGTCATCTCCTCACCATGTTTACTCTCTAGGCTCAAATGGGGTCTCTCAAAGTAATATTTTCTTAGGATAGTAAAATAACAAATGAATTGATTTTCACTCTATTTATATTTAATATTCAAAATTATTTACTTGTCAAATATTTACCATCAGATTCTATTTTTAAACCATATCTTTGTTTATACTAGATCTTTTTTGAACTGTATGATGTTTTGGAATCTTGACATTGTAGATAAATTTTTCACATATTACATGTAGATTTTGCAAAAATTTGATTTTTTGCTAATTTTTACAGGTTTTCCTAATGTTCCTTACATTGGACACCTTCACATTTATTTCACTTCAATCCTTATATACATCACTAAGGTAATTAAAGGTATTTTTTTTCAATTTTATCCTTTCATTTATCTTATTCACTTCTTACTACAATTTATTTAGCTTTAGAATTATTTGTCATTATATTCTTTTTTTAAAGCACCATTCAATGTTACACCTATGTGATACGTGATGAGCTTTGAGTTAGGCATATGTACACACATAATATTTTCAAACTTTATCAATTACTGATGCTTTCTCTCTTTTAAGGAACCCATCAATTCTCAATCTCTCTAAGTGCATGCCTTAAAGGGTATGCTAAGAAAGGAGTGGGCAGACCATTGTTGCTTCACAAGATTATTATTCCCTATACCACCACTTTCTATCTACACAATCACATGCTATACACTTCCCTAATATTTATCTCTTCCCTTAAAAACTCCTTTAAAAAATTCACTACCTTATTTAGCCCTTACCTAAGCCTAAACCCTTTTTTGGCATTTACCAAATAATGTTAGCGTACGCTAACCCTATATTCAAATTAATATTTTCACATTATGGGCCTAGGTCAATCTTAGTTAACCCAGATTGAGACCTAAATTGATTTTATCAATTAATGATACAAGGTCAAATTGGGCCAACCCTATCATATAAACTTTTTGAAAGGTTTAGGGTTAGATTCATCTATATATGCACATCTATTTCTACCATTTATGATAAATAGAAGAATAATATTATATTTCACATCTACTTATCCACCATTCTACTTGAGGATCATTAGTTAGGGTTTCAATACTATACTTACAGATATGGTTCTTGTCTTATGGAAAAATATTTTGGATACATAGATAAGTTGTGTAGCTTAGGTCTGACTTATCTTAGTTATCCTTACATACCACAATAACCTCTTGAAAATTACCTTGGCTAAGGGAAAAATTGAGGCTTGACAAGTTCATCTTCAAAGGTAAGTATCCCTAAATTTATTCTTCCTTTGTTAAAGTAATAAGATTTGCATTTTTACTTCTCTCCCATGCATTAAAATTTCCTATACATTTGCTTAACTATAGATATTTTATGCATGTTTACTTTTTATGTTTATTACCCCCACTTTGTGTCAAAATATTTGATGAGTACTAGATTAGATTTTAATTTAATTTGCATATACTTAGTGAATATGAAAACATAGGACCTAGCTAGGGTTATTGCATGGTGTTACTTGACTAGAGGCTTTGGAACCTTCTCTAATGATGTTATTGTGATAAGGGACCTCTTGGCTAGGTCTAACATATCCATCTTGGTCATGACCCCAAACAACTAAATATATCAACAAGCAAAAATGTAAGTGTGATTTATCTTCTCCAAGCTAGGATTGATTTGTGGGTTAGCTACATTTTCCCTTGTATACATTACCCATGTACCAAAAATATAATTGGAAGGTTAGTGAAAGAGCATATAAAACATACTATTTGCTTGCATATCATTGATAAAGATAAGGATAAGGGTTGGGGTCTTCATATTGCACTGGGATGTTTGTTAAATTACATTGAATTTTAGTTTCCAACTTGTCAAATAATAGCAATCTAATTAAGGCAAGCCCTTCATACCTACTCTATAATTTTTAAGGTTTTAAAAATTTATTTGAGCTTAGTAAGGTTCTAAGTAAGGATAAGGATTTACATGAGAATTTTAGTAAATTTTTAAATACTAAGTGAGGAATTTGAAGTAAAGGAGAGGAAGGCATTCATAAATTTTTTCTATATTTGACATAATTTGACCAAGAGTGTATAGTCCCTAACCTATAGTGTATACTACCTAACCAATTGCATACATTGTTTGACAAAGATAACTTTATTTATATGAATACACCAACATGCTCATGGTAAATCTAGGAGCATACTAGCACACTCCAAATGATTTTTTATAAATTATGAAATCTATATAATTTTCCTAGGTTTCCTTGAGATTAGTCTATAGACCTATTTAAAAAAATTCTATCCTATGAAAATATATATGTTTGATACAATTTGGTATTTATCTTATAACCCTCTCTTTGTAAATTTAAATCATTCAATACATTTTATTCATGAAATTAGATCTAAACTACATATTTTTTTTATGGTTTATTATAATGTTATTGACCTAATTCCACTTTACCATCTAAATTTTTTTGTTAACCTATACCTTCTTACCCCCTTAGAGTTATATAGTTTTTATATTTCATATTGGTTCTAATTTTGTTTATGGTTTCCTAGGATCTAGTCTTGTTGTGCCATACTATTAGGGCTACCCTCTAATTGAGTTGTATTACCTTTCATAATCCCTTCCATTCTAGGTTTATCTCTTTTTGTGTTTTTTATATATATTATTTCTAGATGGATAAATCTAATTAGTTATCCATCATTAGCCCCAGCTCCTTGTTTTATGTTGCAAGCCCTAGTTTGTTGTTATTACTCTATGATTCAAACATTCAAATTCTAGGGTACCTTTGCATGTTATATATGCATCCATATAATGAAACTTAAGATTAATCTATTTAAGACATACAATATGATAAATTATAAATTAAGTTTCAAACATTTTTTTTTTTTTTAAATATTAGTTCATACTCTTTCTTATTTTAAAAATAAAATGATGATTGTCAATGATGTTAACGTATCTTCTTTAGATACACACATGGATAATAATGTGAATTCAAATAATATCAATAAATATGATTATAATTTTAAAGATATTAATGATATTGGTGTTAATGATAATATTGTAATTAGATATTAAAATATTGATATTTCTAATATAAATAAAGATAAGGTTGAAATACTTTCCTTATCTAGAAAACGCATCCTAGATCACCTTACAAGAACATATGAAATATTTCATGAGATATCCAAACAAATTCCTATAATATATGTGAATATCTTATAGGGTCCCCTTCCATGTTAGATAATCTTGTTGTGTCTCACATTTCTTTTAATGTTGTTCCTCATTTGATTTATTCTACTCATACATTGTTATGTCTTTGCCTTGTCAAATCAGTTTTAATGCTTCCTTTGTTGCTTCACAAGTTCCTCAACTGCCTCAACATGTTTTTTGACCTTCATTTTTTATCCATGGTTTTTATAAATGTATAATTTTTCCATTCCTACCTATACCAATACTAACTCTATTCCAAACACTAAATTTACCATCCTTCAAGAGACCATGCATGATATAAAATAAAAAATTAAGTTGCTCTCTCAAGGGTCTCAAAAACTAAGTCATAAGGTTACTTCAAATAATATATTACTCAACTATTTGGCTTATTATTTCCTTTCCTATCTTATTCCTATCAGTTATTTGGCTCTTAATTTTGAGTTGTTTAATGGTAAAGGTGATATTTCTCATCACATTAAATATTTTTATGCTCGTGTCTAGGAATTATGAAAAATGATAAATTATTGATGAAGTTATTTCAAATAATCCTTGAGGACTATGTTCTTGATTAGTTTTATAATTTTACATCTAAATCCATTAAATCTTTAAATTATTTGGCTAATGATATCTTAGCTCACTTTTTAATCAACATTAGTATAAAGGTCATGTTTTCACTCATTACCCATCTTAAACAGGTCCTAATGAGAATGTTTATGAGTGTGTGCTCAAGAAAAACCATGGTTACAAACATGACTCATCAATTACCTAATATTTAATTACAAATTATATTCTCTCAAGGTTTATATTAAACCATTAAAAATTTTAGACACTCAAATTTAATCATTAATTTTTTGATAGTGTTTAATCTTGACATACTTACCTTACTTGGCCTATTCACCATTCCATTAACTTGAAATTCATATGAGATCCTTCACTATTTTACTCATTGAATTTAAATTACTAAAAACATCATTAAAACATCCCTATTATACTTATATACTCCTATTAACCAAGTTCTAATAGTCTATATACTTCTAGGATAAGGTTGTACAAGCTTAGATAGGGTTGTAGCTAGGCCTTATCCACTAGTGCGACCTCATCTCTTATGCTTCAATAGTTAAAAATTCTAACTTTATTTTATTTTAGGTCAAGGTAATTCATTGTCAAGAATTCAAGTCAATTTTCTAGTTGCATCCATGTAAACAAAATGTCAAGATTCACACTCTCACTTTAGGATGGATAACTACATTGGCCTAAGGCCCTTTTGGAATATATGTAGCATTCATATTATGTAGGGTTTTCTAAATATATCTCATCTATTCACATTTATCTATTTCCCCTACATTTGATGTATATTTTTTTATGTGTAGGAACTAGGGTTTAAAATTTTTAGTTATTTTATATGAAAACTCAACACCCACATATAATCATCAAACCACCTATGAAAAACACATGTATCCAAGTATGAAAATAACCCACACAGTCAACATAGATAAGGCCAAAATAAAATAGATAAAGTTTTAGTGAACCCCTATCTTCCTTAGTGTGGCCCTAGCCTAATGCATTATAGGATTCTATTGTTAGGTGAAACACACTTCAAATATCTTCATAATCAGTTCTACATCATATATTTTCCTACATAGTTAGCACAAGTTAGATTTGAGATAGGTTTGTATATTTCATTGAAAGTTACTATTTATAACTCATTTTAATTTCTATGATTTACTATATTTTACATTCATATTTTGTTTATTATGTAAATATAAATTAAATTCAAATATTTTAATGTTTATATCATTTATTATATTGAATAAAAATAAACCATCAGACATATACAATAGGGTATTCAATACTTACTAATATTTCAATTAACTTTTTATGCAATTAGAAACTACAAGATCAATATTTTAGAGGCTAACTTGCTCAAATATGGGACTAATTCCCATACATTTAATGGGTTTAAATTCCAAAGTAAATCAACATTAAAAACTAGGGCTAATGATAATACTTTTCATCCCAATAATGAGGCCAAAAATATAGTGAATATGATATACCAAACATCTAACAAGCTAATATTATCACAAAAGGAAAGAAGAAAATTTGTGTAGTCAATTGAAAGTCCTCAAAATGTGCCTAAGTGATTTCCTGAATGCAATATGATCTCTTTACTTCCTACCCAAGAGATAGACTCATCAATTCCCTTACCTAATAACCATGATGTTAATTCTTATTATGATTATCATATAGTCCCTATCCATTCTAAAAATAAAGGCACTACTTTAAAGCATAAAATTTGAGATATAATTTAAAAAAATCAAATCCAAAGAGAAGGTCACAACATTACTTTAAATGAATCAATTTCATAATCAAATCAACATTTTAAAATCTTTATAAAACCTATCCAAAATCATGATACTCAATCTAAAAACTAATATTATGTTCATATGATAGCTCAAAAATAATCATTATAAGATTATAATGATTATCTAGTTGATGAATTCATAAATGTGGTTGATGACAAATAGAAAAATCATCCTCCAATTATATTCTACCACCAAAAAAATCCTAAAATATGAAAACAAAAAAAAAGTGGAACACTCTTCATTAGATATTTCATAGGCACACACTCAAGGTTAACAAATGAGTTTGTGTTTGATAATGGTTCAATTATAAATATGTGAACAATGAAATTTATCACTAGCCCTGATAATACTCATATAGATTTAGTCAATATAACCATAATTATCAAAACATGTTATGGTATAACCAGCACACCACTTTAAGGTAATTACCTTTCCTTCCACCATAGGTCACAAGACCATCTTAGTTTAATTTCCTATATTACCTAATAATGGGATGTATAATATATTATTTAGGTGTCCTTGGCTTAATTTAATGAAATTAATTTTGTGAAAACTACACTAGAGATCATAAAAAATCCATGAAAATAAATTGATTACTATCCAAGGCACTACCTATGAGTCTCCATCACAAGTTCAACACAACATGTTACCTAAGACACACCAAAAAATCTAATCATACAACCTCAAAAAAGTGCACCTAAATTCAAAGTACCTACTCATCCACATACCAAGGTAATATTATCACAATCTTTTACATATATTCAAGATAAATCATCACTAGAGATTAAATAATTTGACATGCATTTAAGATAAAAGAAAGTGAAAAATTATAAGAGTTTACCTAAATTAACATAACCTCTTACAATGATAATAATTATCATGAGGATGATTATCCTACTGATGATAATGGTGATTATAATTCATTTTCATTCTTGGACTCAAGAGTCCTAAGAAATCCATATCTTTCCCATAAATATACTACACTATATACTTAAACACAATATGATAACATACTTGAATATTTTAGTTAGTCATTCTTGTAACCCCATACACCTAGATTGAATAATTTATTTTTTACATAGTTTCTTTTCTTTACTTTCTTATTTGTCCCTAGATTTAATTTATTATATTTTATCTCACATGTGTATTTTTGGGGAATTAGTTTTTCTCATTTAGCTTCATTCCATGTGTTTAACCCCCTTGGGTCTTTGTTTGGTACCTATTTCTTATAGGTTCCTCATATATCTTGTTTTTATTTTTAATTTACATTATTTTTATGTTTTTATATTTTGGTTGTATGCTGACTTCTCTCTCAATTTTATCTCCTTGTTTGTACGATATTCTATCCTCTCCCTATATTTTATCATGCTAGTTTATTTGCTTTCAATCCTTACCTTTGATTAATTTTTCCCATCCCAAAAGACTATAGAACTTCCCCATGATGATAACACTTTCTCATTGACAACTTACACCCTAGTGCATGCATAGTTATAATGGAAATTTTAGGTTAATAGGGATCCTTCCCTTCTTACTTATTCTCACTTTCACCCATTATATTTTGTCTTACTTGGTTGATTTCTTTTATTGCTTAAAGTTTTTTGATATTTATGTATTTATCTTTGAAAGCTAAATGTTTACACAACTTAGCATATTATTATTATCTAGCTATTAATAAAGGTTCTAAATTATTTATGCACGTTCTACTAATGGCACTATTGATTTAGATGTAGGATAAATATTTACATGCATATGATTATGGTTTCATATTTTACTAGGGATATCCTTAGGGTCACTCTATGGGTATCCTAGAGGATGCTTCAAAATACTACTTCAAGTTCAATCATTCCTATTTTCATTTATCATGTTCATATTTTGATTATATATCATGATCTATTATATATATATTGTGCTTTGAGTATTGTGATTCAATGTTTCTTTATGCTTTTTTGTATGAGTGTTTTTTGTTGATTATAGAATGTTTGATGTGTTTTATATGATGATTTTTTTTTATGTTCCTTTCTTTCCTTCCATATTATGGATTATTTGGTTGTATAATTTGTCACATACTTGTGATTATTTACTTTTTGTGTTATGTTTGATATATCTTCTCTATATATGATATTTATCATATTTTATACTTTGTATGGACTGCTTAAATTATTTACTCTGTGTAAATGATATTGCTTGTATTTTATACTCTGTGTAAGATGATTGACTTATTTGTTCTGCTTGACATTTCATATATAGTTGAGTCTATATATGTGACATTGTTTTTCCTATTCACTCTAAGAGTGGTATGGTTTCTATGTACTTGGTGTGCTTTCCCTGATTGGTGCCATGATCTATGTCATGAACATTATTCTTGAATTAGATATATGTTCATTTTCCTAAGTTTCCATGGTATCTACCATGCATATATTGAGGAATACTATTATTTTTTCATTTATTTATTATATTGGGGCATGTTATTTCCATAATTTAACACCCATGTCTTATCCAAATTAATGCATAATATTGTTTATGATTTCATATATTATATTTATTTTTGTGGGATTTTCAATGATAAATGTTTTATTCATTACCCAAATCAATTTTTTGAGTATTCATTACCTAAATAACTTTTTTACTCATATATTTTTGAAAATAATCACAAGGCAAAGGGACCCACTTTAGCACATCACCACAATAAGAATTTGTTAGTAGGGGGAGAAATGGTGAATGTAATTCACCACTTTGGACTTCTCACCCTCTAGCCTAGTTCCCCATTGGAAAAAAAATTGCTGATTGTAGTGCCTAATAAATCACCCTTGTCTCATAATTTTTACAAATGTGGGATTAACCCAGTTACAACCCAATCATGTATTTTTATGTTAATTTGAAGGTTTCCATGAGAAATGTTAATTAGTTATGATTATTTTTTGGATTTTTACTCATGTATGTTTCATTCATTACACAAATAAATTACATGAGTAGTCATTACCTAAATTAAATTTGTATTCATGTGTCTTGTCCACATAGGGGCAACCTTTTACTGATTGTGCTTATATTGCTTATACCTTGCCTATAAAGAGGAAACAATTTATTGCTTCCAGTCATGCATATATGAGTCTAGTTACCTATTATCTATGTGTTTCATGATGATATATTCCTTTTATGACTTATCTATACATACACATAGGCTAAACTTCCTCTTTACACATGTACTTGAATGAAGATATATTTCAATGTTTATTTTAAATTGTGTTATAAATTCACTTTAATGATGTCACCATCCTATGATTATACATAAAATATTTTATTTATCCTATTTTACATGGTGCATGTAATCCTTTTCTTTGAAGATATGTGATTCATAAGTTCATCCCACATTTAAAAAAGGGACATATGACCTGCTTATTATACATAATGATTTATAATTTTTTCATAAAGTTATAAGACACACTAAAAATAAATATAAGACACTTCCTATTATAATTAGAGGTATTCACCAAAGAATTATTAGGAATTACCATACATGCTTCTACATTTAGAGGCATTCACTAGAGAGTTAAAATACTTACTTCACTTGCTCTCCTCAATGGGATACATATTCAAAGATGATCTCAATTCTATAAATATGATTTTTTAGTTTTCACGAGATCATGAATGTTTATTTCATGATCCACATGGATTTTCATAGTGGTAGTAAGGATGGTCATGAAGATTGCAATGAGTACAAGGATTATTTTGTTTTATTGATCACAGGTGTTAGAATCTATAATAGGGTAACCTCTCTCCTAATTTTAAATTTAATATCATTATTATATCCAATATTGAATTCAAAAACTCTTACAAGTTTTGGCTACAACTTCTTCTTCAAGCTCTCCTAGGTATATTAATGATGATGGATATAAGGAGACTTTACTTATAACCTTCTTCAAATAGAATAAAAGGTTTACAAGCCTAATTTATTTTTGAAAAAAAAATAAAAAAGGGTTTATTATTATTAAAAATACTTTATCACATGCATATAATGATATCCCAGCTTATCCAACTAACCTTTAACCATGTATTTGCTTTGAAACTTCAAAATATGATAAAATAAAGTTTTGTGGATAACTAGGCCTACAAGCATATTCAACTATAATTTGAGTTAATTAAATGATTTTGATTGTTAAAAAAAATTTCCACCTCAATTAATTTTATCTCAACTCAATTCAATCATTTCTACCTTCATTCAATCTTTAAATGCAAGAAAGTTCAAAATTAAGGTTTTTCTAGCCCTTCAACTAGCCCTGTTGACTAAGTTTTTGAAATATTTATCTATATAGGTACTAAAAAACATTAAAAAAAATTAATATATTAAAAATTATGTATTTATTATATATATATAAATTCACAATTTTTCAAAGGTTTATTTTCTTTTATGGAGATTTTGTTTCAAACCCTTAGTTTTTAGGCCTATAGGCCTGCACACTGGTTGAGAGCTAAATACAAGGGATAATTTGAAAATTAGTTAATTTTTTTCACTTATTTAAACTTTATATATCCTAACTAGTCAATTTATATGTTTTCATACAAATTTAAGCCTTGAAAAATCTTATAAAGTGATTTAACAATTTATTCTTTGATTGTACCTATAGGTTCTTGGACTGAAAACATCTTGTTTATTGTTTAAGAAAAAAATGAGGATAAAAGATATTTAAATAAATAAAAATAGATTAAAATTAAGTTAATATTAATTTAAAATTAGTAACAAGACTTCTTTTTCAATATCCATTCCATTAAACAAGTTTTTTATTGCATTTGAAGAAAAAACATAACACAATTTTAAGTTACACATTCTTGTCTTTTCAAGATTCTTTTCTTGTTCAAAATATTAGTATTTTATTTTTTTATTATATATATTCTCATTTTTTTATCCTATACAATTTACTCTTATCTTCCACCTTCTCTCCTTATTGTTTTAAGACTCCTAAAATTTCTCAACTATCTAAGTAATCTTGATAATCTACTTCTAAACTTGAACTTGGTTGAGTTTTTACAAGACTAGGAATTATTTAAAGCATTATAGACACCTAATACATGTCCCCAATAATTTATGTACCATTAAAATAAGGATAAAGTATTTACAACACATTATAAATGAAGAAAGAACACTAAAATTCTTAGAACAAGTTTAAAATTTTAAATTTCCTGGTTTTGCCAAGAAAATAGGAAACACACCAAAATGACTAATTATTGAAAATATAACTATTAAATAACCTATAATATGATATCATAATACTATATAACCATACACACCACAAAAATTAGATTAAAATTTATAAAAATGAATCTCCTAAGTTGATGCACCTGCATCAAACTCCCTAGGAACAAGATTTGTTCATACTCATGAGGTTTTTGACACTATATCTATGCTTAGATATTTATGAATATGTCATATATGTTATATCCTCAATTGGATGGTTTTTAAATTTTACTAAGTACTGAAATTACTCTGTCTCTAGTATTCTTCATTACCTTCTTGTGTATAATAACTTATATCTAATATGGTTGAGCTTTAGGAAACTACTACCCCCAATCAATGACCTTATCATCAATGTATTCATGTGCCTTTACTATATGTTCCTCTCCTTTTAAAGGATATAAGTCTTCAAAATTAAATATGGGTGAAATCACAATGTCAAATGGGAGTTCTAGATCATAAACATTTTTAAAAACTTTCCTTATGACCTTACAAGGTCTAATTTACTTCAATTTCAATTTTGTATACTCTCCCTTAGTAAATATATCTTTCTTAATATGTGTCAAAAAAAATAACCTATCTAAAAATCCACTTATTTTCTTCTCATATCATCACTTCTCTTATAATTGTTTGTACTCAATTCTAGCTGATGTATGACATGCTCATGCAACTCTTGCATAGTTATAGTAAAATCCTCCCCTTTTACACTTATTTTATCTTTCTTACCTAATTTACTCAAATAATATACTCTTATTGGATGTATTCCATACAAATTATTTAATGTGTTGTAACCTATAATTATTTTTGTAATCATTGTATACAAATTTTGCCTAAGCTAACTTTTGATCCCACTATTTTGGATGATCATTTACCAAATATCTAAGTATGTTTCCTAAACTTTTATTGATAACTTCAGTTTTAACATAAGTCTAAGGATGGTAATATTAAATTAATATAAATATAGTCCATAATTTCTTCCAAAGTGTTCTCCAAAAATTCCCCTCCAATTTTTATATCTCTGTCAAACACAATGCTTCTATGAAGCCCATGTAATCTTACTACCTCATTAAAGAACAAGTTTTAAATATTAGTGACATAACTTGTTTTATTAAAATATATGAAGTGTTACATCTTATAAAACCTATAAAATACAAAAAATATGTTTTCATTTCCTAATTGTGTCTTTGGAAACCTAAGTACAAAATCCATGCTTATTAAATCCCATGTCCTGTTTGGAATAGGCAGTGGCTGGTATAGGCCTACATTCTAACTTTTCCCTTTGGCATGTTAAAAAATTATACATATATCCACAAACATATTCACATCACCTTTAATTCTTGTAAAATATTAATGTAAAATCAATTGATCAAGGGCCTTCATTCACCAAAAATGCCCTACTAAGTTGCCACTATGTTTTTCCTTTAGAAAATTTTCTCTCATGGATCCTTCGGGTATGAATAGTTGGATGCCTCTAAATAGAAATCCATATTTTATCATTTAGTCCATTCATGTAATCCTATCCATTATTAAAGTATTTTCACAAGCTTCATAATCCTCCTTGAAATTAGAATCTTCCTTATATAAGTCTTTAAGTGATTCAAATCCTAGAACATTCACTTGAGATTCATGCATAATCATGTTTATTCTACTTAGTGCATCTACTACCTTGTAAACTTTTTCACTCTTATGATTGATAAAAAAAATAAAAAAATTGTAATAATTCAATCCATTTCATGTTCCTTTGACTCAATTTAGTTTGAATATTAATATATTATAAGGCATGGTTATCTATTTAGAGTACAAACTCTTTAGGTAATAAGTAGTACCTCCATTTATTCAAGGATTAGACAATGGCATAGAACTTTTGATCATAGGCTGACTATTTCTTATTTGATTCATTGAGCCTCTCACTAAACTAGGAAATATGCCTTCCTTCTTGGCTTAAAACAACTCTTGTTGCAAGCCCACTAGCATCACATTCTACTTGGAAATTCTTGTTAAAGTTAGGTAAATATAGAATAGGTTACTCTTTAATATTTTTCTTTAAGAGATGAAATTTTTTCTCAGTTGATTATATCCATTGAAATTTTATTTTTTTCCCTTTGATGGTTTTAACTATTATATAAAAATGCCACTAAAATTCTTAATAAATTTCCTATAGAATCTAGCCAAACCATGAAAGCTTCTTACCTCAAATGTACTCCTTGGATTAGGCCACTCTATTATGGATTTGACCTTCTATTTTTCCATCTTCAATCCCTATTTTTAAATGACAAATACAAAATATACTAACTCTATCTTCATGAAGATACACTTATTGAAATTGATTAACAACTTCTCTTCTTTCAACTTATTTAAGACCATTCTAAGATGCTTAAGATGTTCTTCCTTTGACTAACTGTAAATTAGAATATAATCTAGGTAAACAATGAAAATATTACCTATAAAATCCTTGAAAACCTCATTCATAAGCCTCATGAAGGTGATTGGAATGTTAGTTAGCCCAAATGGCATTACAATCCATTCATATAACCCATCATTAGTCTTAAAAATTGTCTTACATTCATCTCATTCTTTGATCCTTATCTAATGATAATCACTTTTCAAATCTATCTTAGGAAAGTACCTTATACTCCAAACACCCCCATTTGGCCACAATTGTTTTCCAATTAGACTTCAGATTGATTTTTACCAATCAGTGCAAATTAAGCCTATGAACCACTGAATGTCCCAAATTCATATGCACATCAGACATTAGTGCTCAAAATCATGTTGAGGCATCCCTATTTGGGGTATTATCCTATATACAAAATTAACCTCTCAAATATTCATCTCCAATCAACTTTCAACATAGAAAATTAATATTTAGGCCTTTGGTCCCATTAAACGAGGCATTTAAATAATTCCTAAAGTATAGAAATGTTAAGCACAATGAATTAACTAAGTAAATCAAATTAAATGCTTAAGTGAAATTTCCATGTTCAATTAGTATAGATGAATTTTGTAAAAATAAAATTCCAATAAAAATGAGGTCATGATGATTTCATTATCCTCAAAGTTAAGGAATTGAAAATATCTCCTTGAAAGCTTTAAATTTAGAAACGGAGAGTCATTCTTAATAAATGGGATATATATCCCATATATAAATTGATTGTCCTCTCCTTAACTCAACTAAGGTTAAACTAAAATTAATAGCAGTTAACTCTAACCTAACTACACTTAGGTTAGATTTATTTTGGAAGTCTATAAATACAAGGCTTCACCCATTGTTCAACAAGCTCTTTTGGTGTAATTTTATCATGAAAAAATAGCTTCAAGGAGTCTTTTGTGTAGTGTTATAATGCCCATTTATTCAGAGAGAGAAGCATAAAATCCAAGCCAAATCCAAATCCAATCCCAACATTTCCAAGGTGATAAGTAGAGATGATTCAAGTAAAACCATTTATAAAGACTCTTTGAGCACATTATTTAGCACATTCCTCCATGGCCAACATACAATTCTTGCTCTCAAGGAAGGTAAATAATGGTTGTTTTATATTCTATTGATAGTTACTTGTATTGTTCTCTTGCTCCTTGAGTGTCTAGGCTTGAGGTGTTAGATTTATTAGTGTATTTTTATTTGGTTTTCATCATACTACATAATACTAACTCACCTCTTGGACTCCTATTAATCACATAATGGCATACCTAGTGGGACCCATACACCCTACTAAATTCTTCTAGCTACTTCTTAGGATGTTTTTCTAGCCATTTTTAAGCTAAGCTTTTTATCTAATTGTCAAAAATGTGAATAAATTTGAGTTCTTGGTTGATCCACAAGGATAAATGATGATTGTAATAGATCAGGGTTGATCACTAAAATTGACATTGATCAGAGGAATTGAAAACAATCTCTGCATCAAAAACATAGTAAAAAATCAATTATTTATTATTTTTTCTTAGTGCCTTATAAGTTGTTTATTGCTTATCTAACATTTTTATTGTAGGGAATAAAGGATTTTTGAGTTTGAAACATTATTTACCAAGCATTTTTCTTTCAAAACACATTTGTATTTGGTGTGATTGTAGGAATCGGTGACAAACGTAACTAAATCGGTGTCAATCACAGAAATTCACCATGATCCCTATAGTAATCATAAATGTTTTCTTTATGTTTTTCTTTTTTATAAACTTGAGAGATAAATTTTGTGTTTTTATTGGGATACCTTTCATAAATATAACTTTGTCTTAAACACAAATTAATCCAGTAACTTTTTTATAGAGAATTAAGCTATGAAAGAAGTTTGGGTGCTTTTTAATCACCTTTTTTATTTTTCAAATTCAAAAAATTCACAAAGTTTAAAACTCATTCACATTTGTTTAAGGTGATTAAAATTCACTTAAAATTTTGTCTTTTTTCATTTCACAAGATTTTTAAAATGTAAACATAGCGAAGCAGCCAAAAATTTTAAACACATTTCAATTTGGTGTTAGTAAAAAGAACCTACATCTTTAGATAGAGCCCCTAAGGGCTTTTTTGATTCTTTTTTAATCTTTAGCTAACTTTAATTTATTATATTAGATTTATTTATTTTATGAAACAAAAAAATTAGTGTGTATGCTCTCCACATCTCCCCTTTAACGAACTCAAGTGACCAAAATCACTTGGTTTATTTCCATTGTTTGTAAATAGTTGTGTCAAAAATAATGTTGTCTACACTCTCCCCAAGATCTAAGTGACTTGGGTGATTCAAAGGTGACCTATAAAATCTTTCCATTTTAATTTGTTTCTTTTTATGCATTTGGATTGTGGGTGAGAGTTTATCGCTTGCCCATAAGTTCTTTAGGGGTGTGTTAACCTAGGGCTTTCTCTCTCAGCATCATACCAACCCCATTCCATGATGGGTATACAAATTTAAAAAAATATTTGATGGGATAGTGGTGAGCAGTTATCTTGACCATCCTAATGGGTGCCCAGGCCATACAAAAGATAAATAATAGAATTCATTAAGAAGTACATAAATGAATTTTTATGTGAAGGACTAGACCATTGCATAACAAGATAGGTAGTTTAGATTCAATTGATGTGATTGTGCCCTTATGTTATCCACACTTGGGACCATCTAGTGTGTTTGAAACTTATAGAGTTTTAGTCAAACCCCATTTTCCATAGAATTTCATGTCAAATGTCAAGTTCTCTTCACTCTAATTTCATGCCATGTACCAATGCTTTAGAGATAGAGAGAGGCATAAAAACTCTACCTACACTTGTACTTTTATTTTTGGGTTAACACTTAATTCCTTATAACCATTGGTATATCAGTGGAAACTTTGGCTGAAGCTATGCACATACATATCAGTTATAGGGATAGGATGAGCCGTCTATGCTACTTATATTTTTTTGATTTACATACGTGTTTTGAGACTAAAAACTATTTGTTTTTTCAAAATGAGTCATAAACATCACATGTTTTTATACCAATTTAGCCTAAAAGGTGTTATTATATTCATTTGGTGTCACACTTTTTCCCTAGACTTTTTATCCTAAAAACATTTATGTGTGTGTTACTTGTTTAAATGGGGCATTGTTACACTACCCATTTCATCCCAAGTATTTTCCTTAGAGTTTTTAAAACCATTGTCATACCTTTTTATTGAAGTAACATCATTACTTTGTTTGTGTTATTCTAAAAACATTACCTTATTTCAAACCAAGTTCAAAACCATGTGTTCCATTGGTCTACAATTGATGTTATTATGCCATCCATTTGGGTCTACGATGTTATCCATTTGAACAATCCAAGTCTTTTAAACCAAGTTCAAAATTTGTCTTGTGAATTTTAGATTCCAAATTTATTGGTCTACACCTTGATCTTGCTTAATTTTGGCTTGAGTTTTTACATCTTACCTTTGAATTATGTAACTTAGACTAATTCCTTTCTTTATTTAAATACCATTTTACCTAGATATAGGAGGTGGTTTATTTTTTTTGTGCCTCAAAATTGGTTCCTTGAACTAAGGCTAAAACTCTCTTGTAAGTATAATCTTGAGCATAGTTAGTTTACATTGGAGCCTTGCTTATCACTTGATCTTGAATGCTTTACTCATCACTCTTATTTTAATTACCTAAGATTGACTTTCCCAGTTAGTTTTAGACATGTGCCTAGAGTAAATGTCTTCTACCAAGGTCAAGTTTGTTATAGAATCCATGTGTTGAGATCGATTCAAGGCATTTCAAACTATTTGCCTTAGAAGTTAGATTAATTGCAAATTTTTACCTTGAGCTACTGTGTTTTAAAGTCTAGTTTTGTGCCTTTTTACTAAAGACCTAGAACCATTTGCCTCAATTTTTAGATATAGTTCATGCCTTTTAAGTTTAAATTTATTGCTTTTTACCAAAGACCTAGCACTGGTTACCTCAGTTTTTAGATATAGTTCATGCCTTTTAAGTATATATTTGTGCCTTATTTCCAAATACCTAGCACCATCTTCATTTTAGACCTAGATTATATTTGTTCGAAACACTTTACCAAAACTAGGATTCAAACTTACCTTTCATTTGATAATTTGTGTAAAAGACATTAGACCTTGGAGATATTTTAGACCAAGATTACCATTGTTGATTTTGGTGAAGAGCTCCATTCTAGTCCAAGTTTAAACCATTTTTAATAATATATCGAGTGTTCCATCTATACCAAGTTTCTATACCTACCAATCATCGACCAATCCAATTAGACTACGTTTTAAGAGTTTTTTGAACTTTAGACATGTTTCTCTTTGTAAAACATTGGTTGTGGATTTAAATATGCCTCCCTACACATGTAATGGGAACATATATAATCTAATTTATGAAAACATGGTCATGAATGATGCCTTTATTTAAGACCCATATGGTGATGATGTAGTTTGTGAGATAGATCCATATCCTCCTTGCACTACTCAATATGAAAAATAAGGCCAAGATCCATTAACACATTACCTAATTAATATAACTCTATATTCAGGGTAAGATCAAGGATAGATATCTCAATACCTTTATAGTATGCCAAATATTATCAAATAAGTACAACAAGAATCTTACTATGTTACATGCCATCAACCTATGAGCCATAATTTTTCAATTGTCACTTGCTTGAAAAAAGGATGAAGTTTTGGTTAGATCCATAGAGGTGAGGGCCAAGTTTCCAAAATTCTTTCCCCATGAAAACTTACCTAGTCTAATTAGAGTGCCTCAAAATGTGCCTTATACCCAAACTATCAAATAGGCCTCTACTAGATACCCTCAGTCACTCATGCCAATTTCAATCCAAGATCTAAATATGATTTCAAAGGGAAAGGGACCTATGGTAGACCAATTCATGTAAATTCAACAATCATATCAAACTTATCTTAATCTAGCATAAAATTTCAATATTATGGCCATATCAAATACCCTGCTTATCTATCTAACTCCTTCAACATGAGTGTCAATTGATTTGTTAAGTCATGCTAATCCAGATGTGGACCCATTTTCCCAAATTAATTTAGTAGGTGAAAATTTTAATTCCCCATTAATTTAAGAAGTGATTATGGACTCTACTTAAGACCATGTGCCAAATATAGTTGATAACATGCAAGTATCTTTCAATTCAGGCCAAGGTGGGTTAAATGTGTATACACATAATATTTTCAAACTTTATCAATTACTAATGCTTTATAACTTGCAAGAACCTATTGAGTCCCAATCTCTCTAAGTGTATACCCTAAGGGGTGAAATAGGAAATGGGTGGGTAATCCATTGGTTTTTCATAGGATTTTTGTCCCTTTCATAACTTGTTATCTACACACTTGTCTCCTAAAAACCATTCCCCTAAGTTTTACCTCCTATTTTGTATACTCCTCTAGTATTTTACCACCTTAATTATCCCTTTCCCTAACCTAAACCCATTCTTTATAGTTTACATGACTATGTTGGTTTCATCAACCTTATATTTTTATTGATAAAACTTATTAAGGGTCTAGGTCAACCCCTGACCAACCTAGTCTATGACCTAGTGAGATTTTATCAATTATGATACTAGGTCGACTGAGTCGACCTTATTGGTAAAAAATTTTGGAATGGATTAGGATTAGATATACCTATATAAAAACATAAATTTTTCCAATCTTATATATTAGATAAGATTTATTATTCATTTAAACGTCTTTACAATATGCTCTTCCACCATTCTACTTGAGGAGTCTTAATTTAGGGTTTCTAGTTGGAGAAGAATCTAGTCTTGTGAATAAGTCTTGGATGCTTTGGCCTTTATTAGTGATCCTTAACAACCATAATAACCTCTTGTGAATCACCTTTGGCTAAGGGAGAGATTAATTCTTGGCAGGTTCATCTTCTAGGGAAGTATCTCTAACTTTGAACATATCCTTTAGTAGATAGAAGTAGCATAAGTAATGGATTTTAAATAATATTCTCTCTCTCAATGCATTAGGGTTTTACCTATATATAGTTTAATTATGATTCTCTTATGCATGTTTATTTTTAGTGTTTATTATCCTTATTTTGTGTCATAATATTTGGTGAGCACTAGATTAGCTTTTTACTTTACTCGTTATTAGTATAATGAATATGAAAACATAGGACTTAGTTAGGTTTATTATGTAGTTTTACTTGAATGGAGGTTTTGGAACCCTCCCTAGTGATATTATTATGATAATATATCCCTTGATTACGTCTAGAAGATCCATATTGGTCATGACCTTGATTATCTAATATATCCTCAATCAGAAGTGTAAGTATGATCTATCTTCTCTAAGCTAGGATTGATCTGTATAAACTATTGCATTTCCCATTGTATACATTCTAGTGAACCTAATGTGAATCTAACCCTTGAAAGTTTTATTTCATTCTTTTCATTTCTATCATTTTATTATTTTTTTATATTTTTAATACTAGGTCGACAAGGCCAATATAGTTCTAACTTCTGTGCACAAGTTTAACACACAGTCACATCAAAATAACTCTATTCTTTCTATGCAAGTATTCATTAGATATATGTTATTGGATCAAATAGTTTGACATAGTAATATTATTCATTCCTAGAAAAATAGACTATGTTGAATAGGTCGACTTAGTCTTACAATCAGCATTTAGATAACTCAACTAGGTTGACGTAGTCATCTTAATAGGTTTTAGCAAATAGGGTTTTCATATAATTAGGTTGACCTAGTTGACTCAGTTGGTAGAAATTGAAAACAACATTCAAGGCACTTCAACAAAAAATTTGTAATCTTTGGCATCTTCCAACCCACCAAGGTTCCTTTCTTTCTCTCTCTTATAATTTAGTACTTCATTAAAGTTTGGTATTATGCAAGTTTGTAGTCTTCAAAATTGTAATCCTATATCAAATAAGTTGACCTATTTGACTTAGTTATGTAGTATGTATTCTATCTAAAAGACTAAGTCAGCCTGGTCAACTTAGTTTTTAAAGACTCTTGCTTCTATAGTATAGTAGCAACCCTATCAACTATGTTATGTAATGTTTACATATAGTGTCATCTAAACTGACTCTATACCATTCTTAATTTGGGAATTAATAACTATATGCTAGTAATTAATTCACACTTTCATTTTTAGTTATTTGCATGCTTAGAGTAGATCACATAGTATAATTAGGTGGTTTCTCATTATACCATTTAGTTTCACTATTTTTCTCTTTTTGCACACAATACCAAATCATAAATTTAAAAATGCATTCAACATTTGTCTTCTTAAGGCCTACTTACTTGTATTTCATCACCAAGGGGGAAGCTAACTTGGTTTTCTAGCCAAGTATAAACACATGGTTAATGGTATATATTGTCAAAGAAATAGATACCCTTATCATTATAGGATTGTGAAGTGAGGAGGTAGACCCTAATACCAAGAAAGTACCATTTTCAACATAGATATCTTTTGGCCTAAACATCCTAAAACCATCTATAGATTGTTTTTTATTTTCCTACATTCAACCAACTTCCCTATCATACTTAAAATAACACTTTATAATAAGCTAACAACACTCAGGATGACCACTTAGCATTTTATTTTTAGTTGATTACTGGTTGTTTGCTCATTATATGTTATATTTTAAAAAATTACATTGGCCAGCATTGGTTTAATTTTTTTATGTTGTGTGTCAATTGGATCATTCTTATTAATCCAATTATTTATATGTTTGCTTCCGTTTCTTGATTCAAATTACACTGTAAAATATTTTCCTAGTTTAGCACACTATCATTATGTTGGATATAGTCTCTTATAGACTATTTTTTTCCCTATCTATAGTACTAAGTTGACCTATATAACTCTATACTCTTTTGACTATTATTTACAATATTAAATCAACCTGTTCAACTTTGTACTCTTTTACCTATTGTCTAGTATTACTAAGTTGACCTAGTTGACTCTATACTCTTATCATCTCCTTTTCAGTACTACATAATCAACCTAGTTGAATCTGTATCTGATTCTTTCCCTACTCTCCTATCTAGATGATTTAGTTATCAATTTCTCTTTCCTTAGCAATCTATTCATTTTCTTCAAAACATCATGAAGTCCCCTAATAAAATTTTCTTGTGCAACTTAAATACATTTATAAACTATATGGTGTATTCATTTCTCCCTTTCTTTACCTCCTAAAAAAACCCTCACTCTTGGAGCAACTTTTCCCCTCCTTCATCTATGGATCATAACATGGTTCAAATCACACCTCAATATGAAGTAGGTGGATCTGATCTTTTTTGTACCTATCAAGACAATTCTCATCTTTAAGATTTTCAAAATAATGTAGGTGAAATTGATATAAGTCTATCTAATAATCATACTAGTAATCCACCTTCTAACAACTCTCCCCCTAATACCAATTTAGGGAGTTCTCCTAAAAACACCAACCCACCAATTAATATAACTCAACTTTTTGCATAATTCATACAACAAATCAACATAATTAAAACTTATAACACCTCTCAAATGATGTAATTACAACATCATTTTATCAATATGGCTAATCAACCTCTAGTTATCAATCATCAATCCAATCCAAATTTCATTCCTATACCTCTTAGAGATGCCTCAATAAATGTTATTCCTCAACCTATCATAAATAATAAAATGCTTCAAAACATCCAAAATGGGCCTTTAACTCCTTTCATCATGTCCATTGATATTGGTAATACATTTCTAACTATCACGTATGATGGGACTAAAGACCCTACATCCTTTCTCAAAGCATTTGGTAATCTTTATAAAGAGTAGATCCAAACAATACTTTTGACACTACTAAACTTCTAGTTAAAACCTTTATTGGTGATGTATTGGAATGGTATAACCAACTTCCACAACATTCCATTTGGAATCTTGAGGATTTATTCAATTTTATAGTTAAATAGTTTCAACACAATGACCTTCCCAAAAATTACCTTAGTCATTTCATTAATGCTAAGTAATCTCCCACCAAATCAACTCATGATTTTATCAAATAATGGAAATCTTTGGACCATAAGGTCAACCATAACATGACTGATGATAATTTATTAAAACTCTTTATAACTACTATAACTCTTTCACTTCAATATAAGGTTTGAACTTTTGATCTTCAAATGCTTAATGAAGCCCTTGACCAAGACAAACATCAATACTTTCTCATGAAGTAATTCAAACTGAAAAACAAATTCCTTAAAGGATATTTTCAAACTTCTACCAATGCCATCATCAAAAATACTCCTCAAACTAAGCTAGGATTTACCAAAGCTAATAATCCCCCATATTCGCACATACCACTAACTGTGCAGCAAGTGAAACAATTTTTACCGCCCTTTAAATCCTTTACTTATCTTAACAATCCTCCTAAATGGTATGATCCTAATCAATTTTGTTGGTTCCACATTGACAATGGTCATTCCCACGAAACTTGTTGAGGGACTACTAGTTTTTTTGTCTCCTACATGCTTAGCGATTCCTTTAATCATGAAGCCACAATCTAACTCCATCATCAAGAGTACAACACCACTTCTCAAAAATGACAAGGTTTCAAATCTTCTTATTTAAATAATCAAAAATATTTTTCCCTATCTAATCATCAAAAAAATACCAAAGATGTTTGTGTTATTAATGTCGACTATGACCAATATTACAAAAATTCTCACATGTGTTAACATAGCTAAGGTCAATTATCATCTCAAAATAACTCACAAAGATCATATCAAAAAACCTTAGAAATAATCTTTGGAAGAAAAAATTCTCAAATATACTACAACCACTAATTTAGCTTTAGAATCTCTTGAGGAACCACCTCCTTCTTTCTAACCCCCAACAACTTTCATTCCTTTAAAATCTACCATACCTTCTAAAACTCACACTAGTTCTTCTTTTATATCCCATTGGAACTTTCTTGAAGAACTTAACTTCATGCTTTGCAAGATTCCACTTATGGATTTAGTTTGTACTTGCCCTTATCATCACAAGTTCCTTATGCAATAATTATAATAAATTAAAGATCCCTCTCGTATAGATGAAGAACAACCCTCTATTAAGCCTCAACCTACCAATGTGCATATGATTGAATCCATTTGTCCTTATTCTAATCCATCTATTAAATTTATTAAAGAGGACATGATTAATAATGAAATCCTTTTTCACATCAATGATCCACCACTATTCATCAAATGAGCCACTAATACTACCCTTATTCATAAAGTTTTATTTGATTAAGGGTCTGGTATTAATGTGACATCTTTATGGCTCATCCAAAAATTTGGATCTAATAACAATCATCTCAAGTAAACCCGCCTCACCTATCATGGATTTTATAAGACTAATCAAAAGCCACTTGGTTGTATTTGGCTTCCTCTAGCAATCAGACCTAAGACTATTTAAACTAAACTTATGGTCCTTGATTTACCCCTATCTTATAACATACCTCTCGATCACCCTTGGACTTATATAATGAGAATCATCACCTCCTCTAGTAGCCAATGCATCAAATTCATATATAACAACAAATGTTATAAGTATGAGGTTGATCGCAACCCTTGGATTATTTAACTTCCTCATCCAAAATCTCAATATCGCATTCCTACCATTCCTAATATAAATAGTGATCCCTTACTTGAATTCATCAACATCAATCTAGACTCATAGATCACTCTCACTAATTTAGATGATGATGAACCTAATGACTTGAAACATACTTTTAATACTACTAAGTTACCTCCTTACATATCAGAGTGGCTTCCTCATTCTTTATTACCTCATGAACACACTATTCCTCTCATTGATGAGATCATCAATTTTCCTCCTCCATGCAATGCCCAAGAACCTTCTTACCCAGAAGATGCCTTCACATGAAATGATTATGGAGTGGCCAAACTATTAAAATATCCTCTAATCATGTATCCACACAAATTTAGTGACCTTAGAATTTAACCTTTTGAAACTCCCCTTGAATATCAAGTATATACCATTTATCCAACTTATAATGATAACTACATCATGGCCCAAGCTCAATATCGATACTTGGATATATAACATTATCAAAAAAAAATAGCTCAAATACATGATTTCAACAAGGATGTTCACACCATTTACATTGATTTTGAATTATTTCCTGAAGGTCATATACCTCTCACTAATACTCCACTTCTTAATACTCCTTTAGTGGTATAATAAATCCTACCTTTTGAACCTCTATAAATTCTTACATATTATATACCACCTATAGATCCCATCATTACATCTAATTTTTTCCCCATCAAATAAATTAATGACATACCAATATCATCTAATCAATCTACTCCTCTAACTCCCATGATTACATTAGATGTCAAGGCCATAGATGTTCATCAAATACATTTTGAATATTATAACTAGGGTAATCAAATTATTAATCTCAAAGTGGATGTTGAGTATTATGTCCCTCTTCCCAATTTACCTAGAAATAAATCTATTCTTGAATTAATTCATGCTCAAGAACCTCAACTTCCTCAGCAACATCACAAACTTGGGAATTTCAAAAACAAATCCCCTTGTTTCAAAAACTTTATTGCTAGCATCGACCCTAAAGCTGATCCAATTTATTCATTACCTAATGCACCATAGCACTTAAAAGATGGAAATGGTATGCTTATCAAAGAAAATAATCACATTGAATATGGTATTCAATCTTTCCCTTGACCTATTATAATTTCTCATGAACTCACACCCACTAAACATGATAACTTCAATTTATTTTTTATAAATATAGTGAGATATTCACTTGGTCCTAAGAGGACATGGCTAGTACTGACCCTAGAATTATGGATTGAAATTTACACTTGAATTTTCCACCTTATGTCATAAATAAATTATCAAATTTATTGATGCTAAGTTTATAAAACTAGTGGACTACTCTGAATGGGTTTATAACATAGTCCCTATTTAGAAAAAGGTCACTATGGTATTCTCATTTGCATTGATTTCCTTAATCTTAACCTTGCTTATCCTAAGGAAAATTTCCCTCTACCTTCAATAGATTCCATCATTGATTCCACATTTGGTTATTAAATATTGTCTATTATGGATGGCTTCTCAGGCTATAACCAAATTCACATTGCCCCTGAATACCAACATAAGATAACTTTCACCATAGAATGGGGCACTTATTATTATGTTAAAATTCCCTTCAGACTCAAAAATGTTGGAACTACTTATCAATGAGCAATGACGCATATCTTTCATGATATTATTCACAAAATTATAGAAACCTATGTGTATGCCTTCATTGATAAGTCTAAATGTCACAAGACTCATCTTTATGATCTTTCCATCATCTTCAACTGCTTTCTTAAATACAAAGTTAGACTAAATCCTTATAAATGTGTCTTTGATATCACATCTAAAAAATTGTTAGGATTCTTAGTTTCTCTCTGCAACATTGATTTTGACCCTACCAATATTAATGCTATCATTAACATTCATATCCTTCAATCCATTCTAGACATTCACACTTACCTTAGTAAACTTGGGGTAATTAGACAATTTGTCCCCAAAATGGCTTACCATATCCACTCTATCAATTCTCTTCTTAAGAAAGGGATTGCTCTAGAATGGATATATCCCCATCAAAAAGCATTTGATAATATGAAATAATCAATACTTCACCCACCTACTCTTCATCCCCCTTCAAATGATTAACCTTTGATCCTATATACCTCTTTCACACCCATATTAGTTGGGGTAATGCTTGCATAATAAGATGATACTAGAAGATAATATTCCATCTACTATATCAATCAAGGCCTCATTGACAATGAAAAATGTTACACCAAAGTCAAATGTGATTACTTTGCCATATATTTTGTAGTTGAAAAAATTTGACATTATATGCTTTATCAAACCACTTATGTTATCATCCATTCTGATCCCCTTCATTACTTATTCTCCAAAGACTTTCTTTTTGGAGGTATAATTGTCAATTAGATGGTCCTTCTCATGTAATTTGATCTATGAATTATTACTAAAATAGCTATCAAAGGATAAATCATCATTGATTAACTTGTCATTGCTCTTGTACCCACTATCGATCACTTTCAAGATAGTATTCTTGATGACAATATCCTCTATATTAAAAGTCTCAACCAAACCATATCTCTTAAATATTACTTCTATAACTTTATTTTTGATCTTAAAACAAGTAATGTTGATGAAACCACTATCTTCCCCTATACTACTAAACCAAAAGTAGTTATTGAATAACTTCTTGAAATTAATGTTAATTTACATGAGGATACTTGGACCCTTCACTTTGATGGCACTAAATGACTTCAAAGAGTTGGGGCAGGTTGTATTCTTATAATCCCTCTTGGAAAAATCATCCCTTTAGATTTTTTATTAAAATTTGATGTCACTAACAACATGGTAGAGTATGAAGCTTTAATCTTAGGCATGAGAGTTGCCCATGATTTAGATATCCAATACTTACATGCTTTAGGTGATTCCAAACTCATTTACCACCAAATCAATGGTGATTACCAATACAAAAGAGATAATCTCATTTCTTATCATCAAATCACAACCACTCTCACCAAATACTTCATTTCTTTCACCATCGAGCCTATCCCTTGAGATAAAAATTATATTGTTGATTCTCTTGCTTCTTTAGCATCTCTTTTTCATCCACACCAAGTTCTTATCGATCCCACTTTTCTTATCCAAATAATAAAATCTATGTATTTTATTCAATCACAAGATTCACTTATCTACCACATTGATGCCATCACCATTCAATAAATCCCATGGTATAAATACATCATTCAATTTTTATAACACCAAACATACCCACCCAACCTAGATTCCCACAAAAAACTCACATTTACAAACAAGATTTTAAGTATGTATTTTTATATAACATCATATATTATTGAAATGTTGAATTTACCTTAATCTATTGTGATATGAAAGATGAGGTTCCTCCTTTTTTTGAACAAGCACATGGGGTCATTTACTCTAGCCACTATAGTAGACATGTCACAGCCCACAAATGCTTATGTATGGGATACTTTTGGCCCACTCTTGAAAAGGATGCCATAAAATTTGTTAAAAAGTGTACTCCTTGATAGCTTTATGATAATTTAATTCATTCACCTCTATATGAGCTTTAAACTATAGAATCTCCCTAGACATTCTCCATTTGGGGATTAGATCTCATAGGCAAAATACCTTGATCTCAAGATGGGCATGTCTTTACAATCATAATCGTTGAATATTTCACCATGTGATTCAAGTATATTCCCATATTTAATGTCATAAATAACACCATCTCCAAATTCATCTTTGATCAAATAATTTACCTCTTTGTGTCCCTCATATTATCATTTTAAATAATGGTGGTAATTTTAAAAATAAAGATGTCAAACAGCTTTGTGTTAAATTTAAAATCATTCAAAAATTATCCACACCCTATCATCCATAATTTAATGGCCAAGTTGTGGCCACCAACAAAATTTTTAATAAAATTATCCAAAAGATAATTTTTGAAACCTGTATGGATTGACACCTTCATCTCTATCTTGCTCTTTGAGCCCATCACACTAGTATAGGTATTACCATAGGGCAACATTGTTCTCTCTAGTTTATGGTTTTGAATTAGTCCTTCCATTAAAATTTGAGATTCCATCTCTCTCTCTCTCTCTCTCTCTCTCTCTCTCTCTCTCTCTATATATATATATATATATATATATATATATATATATATATATATATATATATATATATATATTCATCGTATCATAATTGATGAATAATTATGTTAATCTCACCTTCATACTCTCGATCTTCTCAATGAACACCATCTTTTTACTTTACAACACAGTATCCAATACAAGGCCCATATTGCCAAACAACATAACAAATGAGTCAAATTTTTCACATTTAACATTGGTGATTTTGTCCTTAAATTATACTACACTCATGATAAATAATTTAAATATGCCCAAAAAAGGTGGGGCCCTTACTTATTCAAAGATATTCTTGGTCCAAACACCTATCACCTTCAAACCAATGAAGGTCATATATTCAAAGAGCCCACTAACGCACAATTCCTCCAAAAATATTTTGCCTAATCCTTCCCTTATTTTTCATGATATCTATATGCTAGATATCTAACACTTTTTTTAGGATACTTACATAGGTCTTACCTTCTACAGTAGTTTTCTATTTTCACAAACCTTAGTCCTTTCTTTTGTTCTTTTGATTTCCTTTTTTTTCATGATTTGTATTGTAAAACCATGGATAATACCTGATCTTCCTCATGATTCACTTTTATCCTCTTTATTTTTATACCTTTTACACACGTTTTGACACCCCTTGGGTTTCTCTTTTGTGAGTTGCAGTGTAAGACCATGGATAGGACATGGCCTTCCTCAGAAATACCATCTTTTTCTTATCCTATTTTTCTTTCCACATGATTTTTGGCACCCTCATGGGTTTTAATTTTATGATTTGTAGTGTAAGACCATGGATAGGACTTGGTCTTCCACATAAAATAACCATCTCTTCACTCCTTATCTAGAATGTGTTTTGTATTGGTTACGATTTTTTAATCCTTTGTTCTCAGCTTTAGCTTTTTCTTCTTTTGTAGATAAAATTTGTAAAACAACCTATGTTATCATGTTTTCCTATATTTACCTCATTCTTATGATAAGGAATCACACTTTTTTGTCATTGTATCCCTTTTCACCCTTTGTCATATTTTTTGAAACTTGAAGTAATTCAAATTGTTTCATGTTTCATTCCTCTTGATTTCTTTTCCTTTCACTTCACATTAGATAAAATAAGTTTGAAGTCAAGATATCACTTTTATTTCACCTAAATTTTTGAGACTCTTAAACACCATGCTCTCTAATTTATCTCTCTTAGAAACCAAGTCTCAATTACTCAAATCAAAGTCATCTTTAGCACCCATGATTGGTTTTCCAAATCCATATGGAGGAAGAATTAAAAAAGCCATCAAGTAAGTTAGAATTCAAATCATTTGAAACAAAAGGCAATGATATATAAAAGGAAACATAAAATTTTCAAAATTCAAAATCACATCAAAAGATGTGATTACAAGCACATCTCTTATCTCCAATCAAACCTCAAACTCCACAATTAGCCTCAACATAGAGCTAAGGTCCATTGGGGTGCAGTAGGCTAGTAGAATAGAATAGGAGAATTCAATAAATTATATGGTGATACCTAATTTATCATGCAAGTACCCAATATTAATAGTATATCTATGACTTTATAAGAGATCTTGAGGAATGGAGAACACGTTATGGGAAGGTAGGTCAATTTTAATTTTTATGCATATAAGCCTTCATGGGATGATCTACATAATTCATTTGTTCACCTAAGACTTTTTTGGATAAGGTAAGTTATTTAGATTCCTTAAGGTTTAAATTCTTCTTGTTTTTACAAACCTAATTTGAGTGTCTTAACTTTGATAAAGAGTTCCTCTACCTTGGTTTATCTTTCATTTTCCCCTCCACCCATTTCATTTCCCCCTTGACAAGAAAAGTGTGATCCCAAATCTATTTTTCCTCTTCTGTACTTCCTTCTTCACATCTTAAAAACATGTTATCACTATTTTTTTTTAATTTTATTTACCCTTAGGACAAAATAATATGATTTATCAACTATGGATTTCTTTCTTTACATCAGGGCTTTACATTTCTAGATATGCCTTGATTTCTTTTTACCATTTGTCATTATTGTACTACCATTTTTGCAAACACCTAAGTTCATTTCTACTTTCATGTAATTTTTCCATTGTTGATTTAGGTTGTCTTATTACTTCTCACTCACCAATTTTGTTTTCCCTTTTATGTACCTTTTTCCATTGTTGAATGAGGTTGGTTTTTTACTTCTCACTCATCAATGTTATTTTACTATTTTTTGTTTCCCCATCTTTATTTAAGTAAGGATTGTTACTGATTTTACATTGATATTTTATTACCATCTTTTTGACATATATACTTGGTGTAAATTGGTGAATTTACCTTTCTTAATTAAGGTATACTTGTTTGAGTATTTTGATCTTTAGTAGCCTTGGATTTTTAGTTACCCAATTTTCTCTAAATTTTGACTTGGTCATTTGGTCTAACATAGCACTTGTAACCATCTTGCCAAATTTTTAAGTACACCCCATCTACATAGCACCATTTATCTTGTATTTCCTACATTTTTTTGTTATCCTCTTTAGTTTTGTATTCTTGGGTTTGTCAAAAGCACTCTCAATGCCCTCCATAATCAAAACTATAAACTCAGTAGACAACCATATAGTGATAAAGGTAATTCAAGGTATGCATTACATTTACATTTTAGTTATTTCCCTTTTAGTAAATTAATTTGAGTTATTAATGATTTAAAATACTACAACCTTTTTTTAGCTTTAACATTGTGTGTTACTATGTTCTTTCTCAAAGCACCATCCCCTATTACACCTAAGTGACATGTGATGAGCTTCCAGAGGAGAATATATATAAACATAATATTTTCAAACTTTATCAATTGCTGATGCTTTCTATCTTACAAGATCCCATCGAGTCTCAATATTTCTAAGTGCATTCCCTAAGAGGTATACCGAGAAAGGGGTGGGCATACCATTAGTGATTTGTAAGATTGTTATCCCTTTTTCCACTAGCTATATACATAATTATCTCCCAAAAATTAATTCCCTAAGCTTTGCCTCTTACTTTGCATACTCTTATAGTCTTTTACCACATTCATTATCCCTTTCCCTAACCTAAACCCTTTTTTATAGTTTACATGACTATGTCGATTGCATCAACCTTGTATTCTTATTGATAAAACTTATTAAGGGTTTAGGTCAGCCCCTAGCCAACCTAGTCTGTGACCTAGTGAGTTTTTATCAATTACAATACTAGGTTGATTAGATAGCCCTTATTAGCCAAAAATTTCATAGGGTTTTAGGGTTAGATCCACCAATATAAACACATCCATTTTTCCATTCTTATAGAGTAGACAAGAGTTATTACTCATTTGTGCTTCTTTACAATCTATTCTTCCACCATTCTACTTGAAGAGTCTTAGTTTAGGGTTTCTACTTGGAGAAGAATTGAGTCTTGTGGAGAAGTTTTGGATGTTTTGGCCTTTCTTAGTGATCCTTATAAACCACAACAACCTCTTATGAAGCACCTTTGGCAAACTAAGAGATTGAATCTCGACAAGTTCATCTTCTAGGTAAGTATGTCTAACTTTGTTCCTCTCTTTTAGTAAATAGAAGTGGCATAAGTAATGGCTTTTAAATAATATTCCATCTCTCCATGTATAAAGGTTTTACCTATATATATATATATATATATATATATATATATATATATATATATAAATTAGGATTCTCTTAATCATGTTTACTTTTAGCGTTTATTATCCCCACTTTGTGCCACAGGTTTTAGTGATCACTAGATTAGATTTTTACTTTACATGTTATTAGTATAGTGAATATGAAAACATAGGAATTAGTTTGGGTTATTGCATATTTTTTTTTGAATGGAGGCTTTGGAACCCTCACTACTAATATTATTGTGATAATATATCCCTTGATTAGGTCTGGAAGATCCATATTAGTCACGACCCTGATTATCTAATGTATCCCCAATCGAAAGTGTAAGTAGGATCTATCTTCTTCGAGCTAGAATTGATATGTAGAATATGTTTTATTTCTCATTGCATACAAAATATACCATCAAATTATATAAAACAAGTACCTCTTGCCAATACCATGAGTGGTTTGAAATAATAGGGGACATGAATGCCCAGTTACCAACCATAATAGGTTACTTCCACTCCTCAACCAATTATTTCTTAAAGCATGCAATAATTAGGAACAAGTAATCAGGTGAGCCAAGTTTTTACACCAATAAGTGGTGAATGTTATCCCACCTCAATAGGTGATAGATAATATTCCATAGTCATAGGCATAGATGAATTTACTATCTCATCAAAGGCAGAATACTACACTACCTCAACAAGTGGAAACAAATTTTCCACCCCAATAAGTAGTGATGAATGTACCTTAATATTCATAGACCAATGTACCTCAACAATTTCAAACATTATCTAATCAAAAAATTATTCCTATTGGTAAATGATAAATACCAAACACCCACCAAGCATCTAGTTGACAATAGGTGCTTTTTAACAAAGAGGTGCCAATTTTCAACAAATAACTATTAAGAAACTATTACCTTTTACCCAACATGTGCCACATGTTTAAAGATAGATCTTTAGTTGACAAGAAGTACCATTTATATAATTAGGTTTGACTAGTCGATAGTAAGTCCCTACTCAAACTCAGTATATATAGTACCTTCTATAAAGTCAAATACTTCCATCACAATCCTAATTCCCTTAGACCCAACGCCATATTCCATATCCAAACCATAATATTTACTAATAACACATGTAATATCAGTAACCTAATCCCAATACATGAATGTATATTCCTGGTTGATTGATCCATCAAACCAACATTCCACAGTACTCCATTCCCCATTATACCCTAGTCAAGGTAATCTACCTTTGACCGCCCAACCATAACCAAAACCAATTGTGATATTAATATTCTTAGCCTAAGAATTACAATAGATGAAGGATCCAATTATAGCCATTTATATGGGAAAGCAAACCAAAATTTTCAAACTAGATAACATGTGTTCATACCTATTTAACATGAAGTATCTTTAGATACTATTTCCTCTAGGTTATGAGACACCAAAATTTTATAATTACAAAGGTAAAGGAGACCCTAGAGAACATCTAAAACATTTTTTTTCACTTATTATCTAGTGGCCTATAGTGACATCTACCTACTTCTTATTTTTATTTGAAGTCAAGTTGGATAGGCATTGGAGTGGATTTTTAAATTATCCAAGAACTTAGTATTTTAACTTCGATGATCTTTTGAATAAGTTTATACAAAATTTATCCTACAATCTCAAGCATGATATTTTAGTAGTATATTTAAGTCAAGCTAAGTAGAAAGTTGGTGAGGTATTTGTGAGTTGTTTATAGTGATGAAGAGTACTTACTAGTCAGTTCACCCATAATCTACTAGATAAATAATTGGCAGCTATGTTTACTAAATAAATTCATAGCAAAATATCTTATCACTTCAAACTTTAATGTGCTCACACATTCAATAATTTCACTGACAAAAGAATACAAATCAAAAAGGCCCTTATCAACAAAGGTATTATCAAGTTGTCTTCCTTAAACTAGAATCAAATCCAAAATCAAAACTCAGGCCCAAGTCAAAACCCTAACCCACTCTAAGTGCAAGCATATGCACCCACTTAAGCCAATAATTATGAAAAACCCAAGTTGTTTAATAGAAATAAGAATGTTATTGGTAATTGAGTAACTAAGTTGCATCATGTTTAAATGGTACAAACATTTTCTACTTAGCCTATGTCATAAATATAGCTTTTTCCATAAATATAGCCTATCCCATAAGTAGTGTGTATGACTCAACCTAGGCCAACACCTCAAATGCTACAACCACCACCCTTAAAAACCACTCTGCCAAGAAGAAGACCCACTCCTAGAGTCTTCAATGACCTTGGTGAGCCTATTGAAGTAGTTTTTACAAACTAGTATGGCCAATATGATTAGTTGGTTAATTATAAAACACTTTCATAAGGGAATAACTTATCCAAATTGGTATAAAGAGCATGAGTTCTATGAATACCATCATGTTCATGGATATTATAAATGTTTTTGTGTGTAGTTGAAGCACCTCATTGAAAATATGTTGGAAAATGGAGAGATCCAATTGGATAATAGACCATCTACTTCCAATCAAAACCTGGGGATCTACTAAAATCCTTTTCCATAACATAACAATGCCAATTAGTATTAATAATATTGAAGACCACAATAATAGCTACAACACCAAAAATAACAACAACATCAACCATAGAATATAAGGAACCAAGACTAGAATGACCTTAATAACCAATAGACCTATCATATAGTTACACATGACCATAATAAATTTGTAGGTCATAATACAGGTTATCATGTATCTACCATTACCATCAATCCTAGACCAAATGCCAACAAAGCAAGACTATTGCCTAATAATGCTAATCAACCTATCAATGCCAGTAATCCTTCCTTAACTTATGATTGCATCCAAGAATAATAGTAACCAAGGATTAACATCTCAATACCTTATGTTGGTAACTCTTCATTACCCCATGACCACATCCAAGTGCACCAATAATCAATAATTATCCTCTTTGGTCTATCTCCATCATTTTCCAATTACAAAAATCTCATACCTAATATAGATTATGTAATCACAACTCGATGGTCTAAAATCACCATCCCATGCCTACAACCCCCTACCAATGAGCAAATCCAACCCACTATACTAACTAAGAGTAATCTAGTTACCACTATTAAGGAAAATATATATGGTATTATGGAACAACTCCAAAATACACCCACTAAAATATATATTTAGGATTTTTTGTGTACATCTACCATTCATAATAATATCCTTACATAACTCCTAGGCCAATCCCAAGTGCCAAATGACATTACACCTAAAAAATTTCAAGCTTTGGTTGGACACCTAACCCTAGGCCAATAATTAACCTTTAACCCAAGTGATATGTCATCCCTTGGCCCTCTCCATAATAACCCATTATATATTGAATTTGTCATCAAGTAGCACAAAGTAGATAATGGAATTGGCCTAAATATTATGTCTTTGAAGCTAATCAAGCATCTAGGATATACAATATCTAACCTTTAGCTAGAGACTATTACTATTGATGCCTATGATAATTAAGAGTAGGAATGATAATAAACCATTAGATTTTTAGTGATCATTAGTAGTTTGACCCATAAGACACTTTTCCATGTGTTAGACCTAGATTTATCATCTAATTTACTTTTGGGTAAACCATGGATACATGAAATACGTGTAATTCCATCAACATTGCACCAATGTATTAAGGTTCCTCATTCTAGTATAAAGGTAAATATCTATGTAGATTTACATCCATATGAACATTGAAATCATTTGGAGGCTGAATATGAAATCTACAGTTACTATTTACATCTAGACCCAATGCCAAATAAGGATAAAGACAAATAGATACTTGTTGAATTACTAGAGGCCAAATACATAGATCCTAATAGCCTTGCCTCATCTTCACATGTGACTCCTATTGAAATGTCTAATAATTTTACCATCTTAGACAATGGTCTAGGAGATTAATTTACTCATGACACATTCCACATATCTGAGATTCCACAAAATCCCAAGATCTATGGAAGATAAAAAGCTAAGCCAATTTATATGGAATGGTGATGAAAGGGAAAAGAAAATCTTAATAGCCTAATTCCTATTATTTTCACACCAACCACTAAATAATAATAAGACCCACTTGATAATGATTATTCTTGGTTATACAATGATAAATTGGCTAATTACTACCAATGTATAAAGTATCTCATCCCTAACAAGATCAAGGATAACCAAGTGTATGAAGGTAGAGGCCTAGGGGAAAATCAACATGGTATTCTTGAGCCCATTTATATGACCAGATACAAAGGAACTCATGGTCTCAAATTTAAACTACATGTGGGTGACCCCACATATCTTTTTCATGTTCCAATGCTAAGGACTAGTGACGATGATGATAGTACTAAAGAAAATTCTAATCATAGCATATATAAAGACCTTGCTAGTACCAACTTATTTAACCCATATATAATTTGTACCATTATGCCATTAATCTGACATTCCCTACTAACCCTTTTTCATCCTCAATTAATAGACTAGGACCAACAATAATCCATAATACCTTTAGACAAGTTTGAGAATGATGAGGCATTTTGTGATTTTATAGGCCTAAGAGACAATGTTTTATTGGGAGACTACAAACAAGGTTTCTCTATCAAACTAGATCCTATAACTTATTTTAGAGACAGAGTGAACACCCTTATCCAAAAACAAAATAATAAAATCTGAGGTCTCAACGTGAAAACCTCTTTAAGGCACTTTTGGACTAGGGTAAAAGAAAATAAAAAATCTAGTCTCTTGATGAAAACCTGTTTCAAGCGCCACTAGGTGGGGATGTTCATCCTTCTTTGAATTAAGTTTGGGAGACCACCAAAAAATAAATTTCTATTGGTTCTAATATAATTATATAGAAATGACATGCCTTTGATCAAATGATCCAAGCACCAATTTAGGTGACAATTCGGGTGACAGTTCCACCCCAATTGATGACGGAACTTCTGGGAGCCATAACTTTTGCACCGTAGCTCCAATTGACTCACCGTTTGAACCATTGTAAAGCTAAGAATGAGGAGAACATCCTGAAATTACATGGATATCAACTCAATAAATTTTGACCCCCGAAAACCCAAAGGAAGTGCCTCAAATTTCAATTTTAGTAGTGCAGTCTAAAAATAGTAAGTTTTTAAAAATAGTAATTCCTCGAATTTTGTATTGTTTTAAATATCAGAAGTCAAACCACTTAATCTCCCTTGAGATTGGTGACCTTCCACATCCTCCCCATACTTTCAAAATGTTTATAAATGAAGAGGTAACCTGAAATGTGAAGATAGACACCTCTTCCCAGAGATAAGCATATATTTGTATTGTGATCTTGAGTAATACTACATCTCTTCTCAAAGAATTCATTGTTACTGTGTTATTTCTATGATATTGAGATATTTATAAACCAAAACTTCTAAGTTTTGGATCATCAAATTATCTAAGAATGTCCTATAGTGTTTATTATATGGCCATTGCTACCATTAGGTTTTTTAGATTCATCTTACTTAGGAAAACTTGAAGAACTAGTCTGACCATAGGACTTTGCCATTGCTAGGAAATTTACATCTTTTCCAACTATTCTAAAAGATGGATTGAATGTCCTAGTATAAGATACTATGGAATTCAACATTGGGTCTCCAAAATACCCAAATTGGACCAAATTAGGTGTATCCCTCACTGAGGAAAAACATGAATTTATTACATCCCTTTTGAGAGATTTTGTTGGCATATTTGCATGGGTCTATTAAAACATGCTAGGTTTGCACCCCACCTTGGTTGTACACCATATTGTTATACATCCTGATGTTAAACCTATGAAGAAAAAACCATGTTATAACATACATCCTCATATTATTGTGTTAGTTAAGAAAATGTCATTACCAAGATGCCACTACCTTCTACTTTAAAATAGATCTATAGTTTACAAGGCAAAATCTAATCTATCGGACACTTCATTTCATAGTTGGCCAATAAGTTTCATCATTTCATTCATTTATTAAAGAAAGGTATTACATTTATTTTGGATACAGAATGTGAGAAAGACATTGAACATGTGAAAGAATACCTATCTAATCCACCTATTCTATTACCACCAATGATAGGGATTCCATTCTTACTATACCAATTTACCACTAGCAATACCCTAGGGGAACTATTAGGCCAACATGATGAACATGGGAAATAGCGTGCCATGTACTATCTAAGCCATAATTTGTTAGCATATGAACATAACTATATGATAATATAGAAATCTTGTTTAGTTATGGTCATTACAACCTAGAAGCTACATCATTACATGCTTAACAACAAGACCATAGTCATTACCAAAGTAGATATGCTCAAGTATCTACTATCTAAATAAGCATTATAGGGTTGTATGGCCAACTAGATCATGCATCTAAGTGAGTTTAAAATTGAGTATGTTAATTAGAATTCCATTAAGAGATAAGTACTTATAGATTAGCTTATTGAATCTCCATTTTTAGATACTAAACTGTTCACTTTTGCATTCCCAAATGAGTATAACATGACCATCATAGAAACACCTCCTAAGTATTAGCACTAGAAGTTGTATTTGATGGGTCATTCACATCTCATGGAATAGTGGTAGGCTTGTTATTTATTATAACACTAGGGGATCTCATTCCTAAATCATTTCATATCATCTTTCTTTATACCAATAACATGGTTAAATAAGAAGCACTTATTGTAGGGATTCATCAAGTAGTATAATGGAACATTCATCATATTTTGGTTCATGGTGATTCTCAACTAATCATCAATTAGGTTATAGATCAGTTCTAGACCAAAGATGATAAGTTGGTACCATATAAGGTCATGGTGGACATTCTCAAGTAGCAAATTTCCCACATCTAATTTGAACACATACCTTAGGCCATCAACCAAATAGAAGATGCCATGGCTACTATTGGTTCTTTGATATATAGCATAGACAAGGAAAAAGACTATCATTTCCTCATTGAACATCTTCTAGAACCTACTCATGAACCATCGAGTGTTTAAATGATCTATGATATTTTTGGTCTTAGTTCTATTTGGTATTCAAACTTATATAACTACCTTCATGACCAAATCCTTCCACTAAACCTTTCACATAAAACAACAAAAATATTCACACACCAAGCCCCTCAATATACCTTACTTGGCCCAACCCTTTACTATAGAAGCTTTGATGAAACTCTACTTCATTGTTTGAATTTGGTAGAAGCCACATTACCATTAATGGAAGTTCATGAAGGAGTTTGTGGATCCCACACCAGTGGGTCATCCTTGCCAAAAAGCTCCTATGTAGCAGTTATTATTGTCCAACAATAAAAGAAGATGTAACTACTTATGTAAAAATATGTAAAAAAATTTAGAGGCTTGAAAATTTAATTTATACTCTAGCCAAAACACTCAAACCAATGACTACACCATGGCCATTTTCAATGTGGGGACTCAATTTCATCAAGAATATTAACCCCACCTCCTCATATGGCCATAAACATATCCTTACTACCATCGAGTATTTCACTAAGTGGGTTAAATCTATACTTCTCACTTATGTGATTAGAAAATAAATTTCTAAATTCATTTTCAACCATATCATTTGTTGTTATGGTATCCCATCTGACATTATATATGATAATGGTAGATCATTTAAAAACAAGGATGTCAAAGTAATTTGTGTCAAGTTTAACATTACCCGATATTTTTCCATTACATATTACCCATAAGGTAATGGCCAAGTAGAGGCATCTAATAATACCATTTTCAATATTCTTAACAATATTGTCAATGATGTTGGTTGTGATTGGCACCTATAAAATTTTGCACCCTCTAGGATTATCATAATAATTATCATACTCCAATAGGAAGCACACCATGTTCCCTTGTCTATGACACTAAGGCCATTATTTCCATCGAGTTTGAGTTACAATTTTTATGTATCTCATTGATTCACATCCTTGATGATGAGGATTACAGATTAGCTTTTCTGCAAGAGCTAGAGTTACTGGATGAAAAACACATGGCCGATGTAAAAACTTTCAAGCATATCAAAACTAGTTACATGGTATATATAACCAATGTGTCAATCATAGAGATTTTGAGCTTGGTGATCTTTTCCTTAAATAAAACTAGAAGAATATCATGGACAATAAAAATAATAAATTCAATTTCAAGCCTAATTGGATAGGCCCTTATGTCATTGTTGCTAATTATGGCTATGGAGCTTACAGGTTAGCTACATCAAAAGGATATGAACTTGATGATCCTATGAACATAATACATCTCAAGCATTATTTTGATTGATATACCCAATGTATTAGCTATGAATATAATTTACATCATACCTTAATGTCACCTTATTTATACCATAACATGTACCATTCCTCCCATACCTTCTCTATTGACTGAAGTTATTTTACCCACCCTTTTTTACCATGGTTCTAATCTATTGGTTCATTAGACACCTTTAGAGATTGGATTAATATTATTTTTTAGAAATTTATTTAGTATTTCATAAAGAGGCAATATCTTAGATTAGTATAACAGTGGTTTGGCAATTAAATTCTTCATTGTTGTTATATTCTATTTCATTTTTGGTGCTACTAATTGTAACTGCCTTTGGGCAAACCAATCACATTGACCCATGTCATTATTTAGTAATTATAACGACCTATGTGAAAATAAGGAGAAACACCTTTACCATATATTTCCACATCACCTTTCCATTACTATTACTATTACTATATTATGCCATTTGACTAATTCACAAACTTGTTGCTACCTAGTTAGATTCTTTTGTTATAGGGAGGAACTACAGTGACTTGAGGTCTCATTCAAGACTAGTAGGTAGTGCTCAATTTATGTTGAGATTAGTTCATTAACTCATTTTACACGTTCATGTCATTTTTAAAGAAATTTAAGTTTGAATGCTCTTGTTATTTTTCAAACATCTTTAAGCCATGCTCTCACTATTTTGTGAGTTTACCCATTTTTTGTCTCGTAATTATTTATTGAGTTGAGATGCCTTAAAAACCCCAAAAAATAGATATATGGACAGACATTTAGATTGTATCCTCACCAATCAGGATGTGCATCTCCTCATTAGTAAGTATAACTAAAGCATTTTCATGGATTTTGTCATGACCATTTCCATTTGCTTGTTCCATTTTTTTATCGTATTTCATCCCATTCTTGGGAGAACTACATTTAGCCTAAATTACATGTTGGACCTTGTGTCTATGGTAATATGTAGGTAGCATCTAATTTTCTAGTGAATTTGGAGTCATCTCATCCATTCTTGGTGATTGATTTCATTCACCATTTTCTTGGATCATTCCTTATTATAGGGTTATCTAATGCTTTTAGTGTTTTGTGAGATATTTACACTCTCACCATTTTACAAGCTCATTCTCATTCTAAATTTTAGATATAGTAGACACTATGAATTAATAATTTGGTTCATTTATGGATACTTGTATCTTGCCTTTTAGTGTGGTTTTATCCTAAACCATACCTTGTACTTATGTGATTTTATTATATTGATGTTTTCATGATTTTAAATATCATCCCTCTCTTTTTATACACACTTTCCATTTTTTGAGACCATTCCCATATTCTTCTACATGAAAATCATTCTTTTATAAATCATTCATTTTATTCTATCCTATATCTTAAGATATATACATTCATCCTAAAGTCCATGTTGGACCTTGTGTCTATGGGACTATATAGGCAGCATCCAATTTCCTAGTGCATTTGGAGTCAGCTTAGCCATTCTTGGTGATTGATTTAATTCACATTTTATTAGATCATTCTTTCTTATAGGTTTGTTAGACATTCTCTCCATTTTGTGAGTTATTTATGCTCTAGGCATTTTGTGAGCTCATACTCATTCTAAACCTTAGATATAGTAGACACTATGAATTACCAATTTGGTTCATTTATGGATACTTGTATCTTGCCTTTTAGTATGGTTTTATCATAAACCATACTCATATGCTCATGTGATTTTATTTTTTTGATTCTTTCATGATTTTAAACTTCTTCCCTCTCTTTTTATATGCACTCGCCATTTTATGAGACCATTCCCATATTCCTCTACATGAAAATCATGTTTTTCTACATCATTAATTTTCTTCTATCCCATAACCTGGGAGAACTACATTTAGTCTAAAGTTCATTTTGGATCTTGTGTCCATAGAACTATGTAGGTAGCATCCACTTTCCTAGTGCATCTAGAGTCAGCTCAGATACCCCTTTCTTTTCTTCTATTTCCCCTCACTTTATTTGTGTGTGTCATTATCTCTTATAGCCTAAGAGTAATATTTACCATATTTTTGTGTCTTATTATTCCCTATAGCCTAGGGGAAACTTTTCTAGTCTTTTTTTCTTATATCATTATACCTATATCTTTTCTATCTATCTTAGGGGTCACCTTGTTACCAAGAATAACATCTATATTACACATGCATGAATAATTTATTTTCTATTTGTACTAACATTATGATTAACCATTACTTTCTTTTACCTTTGTCCATTTAGAATCATTTATTTATTGCACTTTTCCTTGCTTTGGATTGTTGATTTATTTTGTTTGTTTTATTTATTTGTGGCCATATTAGTTTTTTTATTGGTGTTTTGTTGTGTGCTTATTTTTGTTTATTGGCGTTTTGTTGTTTGTTAGTGTTTATGTTTATTTATTTGATTAGTTGTTTATTTGTTTGTTTTTATTCACCTTTTTTTTAGTTGTAGTTGGATTCTTACACTTTATTCTTGATTATCCATATCATGTAATTCAATAATGAATTAGTGGACATTCCTAAACTTTGTTTATTGCATTATATTCACTTAGGATTTGATTTTTCATATCTTACACATAATTAATTTGTACTTGCATATAAATTTATCAGATTTGTTGCCAGAATCTAAATAATGTGAGTGCAATGGAGACGTGATTACACAAGATGAAGCAAGTGCACACCACATAGATGCTAAAGCAATTTGAAAATAACACAAAAAGATAAATTACACAAGACAAAATGGAGAAAACCAAAATATGATTAACATGAGATGGCCAAAGTGAGGAATACATATACGAGAGTACGTAACTCCTCCACAAAAGGTGGACAAGGCACCCCAAAAATAGACTATAACTCCTCCATGAAAGGTGGTGACAAGGTGCTAATAATAGAGAAGTAACTCCCATCAAGGGAGTTACTTATGACATTCTTATGACACCTATGACACATCTATGACACACATCTCCACATAAGCTAGCCTATCCCACAAATGTAAGAAAACTCCATGTATGCACAAGAAATATAATTCCCCTAATTAAAAAATAGGTAAAAATAAAAACCTACACTAATACCCCCCGATAAGCGTAGCTTAGGTGGGTAGTGCGGAAATATAAAATGGGTCCCAACAACTAGGCCTGATGAGGTACCCATGTACACATGCAATCTCCCATAAGATAGAGAAAAGGAGAAAACCCATAGGAAAAAACTCCCCCCCCCCAAAAGAGAGACATAAAAGAAAGAAGAGGCTAGTGGGCCCCTCCTGAAGATGATGTTGTTATAGATGTGGACCGCACCCCAAGAAGAGCTTGTAGATGAAGGAACTTTCTCTTAGTGAAAGGTTTGGTGAAGATGTCTGTAACCTACTCTAAAGACTGGAAAAATATCAAGTCAATGACCTGACTATGAATAATCTCCCAAATGAAGTGCATGCGAATCTCTATGTGCTTGGTCCGCTGGTGCTGAACTAGATTCCTGCAAATCTGAATGGTACTCTGGTTGTCACAATAAATGATGGTGGCTTGCTTGATAGGAATGTTAAACTTGGAAAGTATCCCATGAAGCAAAATAGCCTCAGTATCTACATTAATAGCTCCCCTATACTCTACCTCTGTGGATGATATAGCAATAGCATTACGCTTCTTACTAGACCAATTGATAGGACCAGAACTTAGAGAGAAACTATAACCAAAAGTGGACTTGTGAATCTATGAATCACTAGCCCAGTCTTAATCTGTATATCCAACCAAGTCAACCTCTATGCCAAATCTATAATGAATCCCATATCTCTGTGAACCTTGTATATAATGCAAGATCCTCTTAGCTGCTTTCCAATGCAGCTCATGAGGTTCCTACATGAATCTGGAGACAAGTCCCACTGTATATGATATGTCGGGCCTGGTGTGAGTCAAGTAGATGAGACTACCAACAAGTTGTTGATACCAAGTGGCATCAACCAATGGTGAAGAACAATCAGCCTCAAGCTTGACTCCTGATAGAAAGGGAGTAAGAGATGCCTTGCAATCAGCCATGTGAAACTGAGCCAATAAGTCAAGAGCATACTTAGGCTGTGTAAGAGAAATCCCTAAATCTGACTATGAGATCTCGATGCCAAGGAAGTATTGTAACAAACCCAAGTTTTTCATGTCAAATCTATCCTGGAGAGATGCCTTCACCATTGCAATAGCCGATGAAAAACTCTTGGTGATCAAAAGGTCATCAACATATAGAACCAAAATCAAGAGCGAATCATCCTATCACAAGAAGTAGACATTGGGATCAGAATGGCACCTAGTGAAACCTATTGTGAGAAGGAAGGAATCCATCTTGGCATACCAAGCCTGAGGGGCCTATTTGAGGCCATAGATAGATTTCTTAAATCTGCATACTAAGGAAGAATCCTGAACAAACTCTGGTGGCTGCTCCATGTAGATCTCCTCCTTTAGGTCTTCATGAAGAAAGGCACTCTTAACATCTATCTGATGTACATCCCAACCATGTGTTGCGGTAATAGCCAAGGTGAGTTGGATAGAAGTCATTTTTACAATGGGTGCAAAGGTCTCTGAGTAGTCAATGCCTACCACCTGTGAAAAACCCTTGGCAACCAATTACACCTTATACTTATCAATCAACCCATCTACTACAAACTTGGTCTGATATATCCACATACATCGAACCATCTTTCTTCCCTTAAGAAGTGAAGTCATATCCCAATTGTGATTTTTGATTAAGGAACAATACTCTTCCTCCATAGCACTATCCCACTCAGGTACCCCAGATGCCTCTCGAAAAGTGTGTGGATCCAAAACTAAAGAAAAGAAGGCATGTGGATCTCTCTAAAAATCCCCCCTAGTATGTTTGTCATCTACGAGATCTCCTACCCAAGTGATAGCACTCTCAAGTGTCTGTCTAGCCCAAAGTGGCCTAGAAGTGGGCGAGTTAGGTGCTAACTCCTCATCCTCTAACTGACTAGAGGTGGATGACCCTGCATCACTATCCTCACTATCTAAACTCGAAGAAGAAGAAGATGTCTCTAGCTCAAGACCCTGTTGTGGTTGATTTGAATCTGATGAGAAATCATCATGAAGAAGTAGATCTGATGAGGGAGAAGAAGTGTCAAGTGTTGAGTCTCTAGGACTCTCCTAAAAATGGATACTTCTCTTGATGAACAACTCATGAGTGACTAGATCTAGAAGGTGATATCCATTAATACCATCTGGATATCCTACAAAGATGTAAGGCTTGGACTGACATTCCATAGCTTTACATTTATTTTTTGGAATACAGGCCATGGCTGGGGATCTGAAAACTCTAAGGTGCTCAACATCAAGTTTCCTTTTATACCAAGCTTCAAAGGGTGTTATCCCTTTCAAAGCTTTGTGAGGAACCCTGTTTTGAATGTAGCAAGCACAATTGATGGCTTCAGCCTAGTACTATGGTGCTAAGGATTTAGAGTGAATCATACAGCTACCCATCTCTTTTAAGAACCTATTTTTGCATTCTACAACCCCATTCTGTGAAGGACTGTAAGTGACTGTGCATTGTATATCAATCCCCTCTGTGGTGCAAAACTGCTCAAACCTGATGCTGACATACTCCCCTCCATTATCAATTTGAAGAACCTTGATGGATTTCTCACTCTATTTCTCAATAAGAGCCTTGAAGTCTAGAAAATTTTCAAACACTTCAGACTTTTGTTTGAGAAAATATATCCAAGTTTACCTAGAGAAATCATCAATGAAAGTGAGGATGTACTTGGCCCTTGTGAAAGATGGTTTGGGAAAGGGTCCCGATACATCACTATGGCCTAACTCCAAAGGTTGTGAAGCCCTCCAAGCTTTGCCTTTGTCAAATTGTGCTTCAAGATGCTTCCCAAGGGAGCACCCCTCACAAATTCCTTTTGAGAATTGGACACAAGGAAAGCCAATGACCATGTCGTGTTTGCAAAGTTGCTCAAGGTAGTGGTAGTTAAGGTGGCCAAAATGCTCATGCCATAATTTTCTAACTCCATCTAAATGAGTCAGTAATGTTGTTGGAGAATAATTTGATGCAAAATGTGAGGTTTATAACCTAGCTTGGTGATTTACCCTACCCACTGCCACTGTAGTATCACTATGCAACTCCCTGATAGCCACTGAATCTGGTGAAAACTCAACTCTCATGCCCTGACCAATATGAGTGATTTGGTACACTGATAAGAGATTGGTTGAAAGATAAGGAACACTTAGAACATTATTGAATGTTCCTCCTTCCATTTCAACTAACCCTTTCCCTGCAACAGAAATTGATGTGTCATCACCCAAACTAATTGAAGTCATGCTACAAGGCTCTATAGATGAAAACTCAACTAGTGAAGAGCCCATGTGGTGAGAAGCACTAGAATAAATGACCCATGATGATGTAGAAGCTATAGTAGCTATAAGGGCCTTGCCCTTTTTTTTATCCTTACCCTTGCCTTTTGCCTTGGTAGAATCTTGGGTCGATGAATTCTGCTTGATGGACTCATGAACACCTATGTTGTGCTTCTCTAGAAGATGAGTTAGGTGATCTATTTATTTCTTCATGCATTTGTGTTCATCATGCCCTATATTTTTACAATAGGCACACTTAACCTTCTCCTTCTTAGGTTTAGCATTGGAGGATGAAGACTCAGTGTTGTTTTTGGCAGGATTGGTGTTTTCTTTCTTCTTCTCCTGGTCCTTGTTCTTTTTCTTCTTCTCCTTTGTTGAAGTCTTATCCTTACCATTTATAGCTATCAAAGCTTGGGGTTGATTAGACTTCATTGTGCCCATTTGAATTATCTTATCTTGCTCCCTAGTCAAGTCGGCAATGAATGAATCCAAAGAAGGCATTTTCCATGTAGTGCCAAGAGCACTTTTTGTGGCATGGAAAGTGGAGATAAAGACTGAATAGCTTGGACCTAACTTTTCAAGAATAGAAAGAATGAGTTGATCATCTTTCTTCTCTATCTCGCATTCTTTCAATTGCAATTTAATGGCCTTAAACTTAGTGAAGAAGTCCTATAGGGTGTCAAAGTTGCTAGGACTTAGACTTATGAGTTCATTTTCGAGCTCATGACTTCTCATCTCATCAAGCTTCCCAAATAAGTTTTCTAAGGTGTCTCATATGTCATTAAGAGTCTTGGAGGATTATAAATGGAAGAGAATTTTTGGAGACACAGACAAGCTCAGTAATCCATAGGCTTCATCACTACAGTTGTACCACTTGACCTTTTTAGCATCAGTGTTGGGTTCTACTTCAGTACCCATGGTGATCCTATACAACCCTTTGCTTCTAATAATGATTGACATTTTAACCTTATATTCATTATAGTTGAAGGGTGTTAGGGGATTAAGTTAAAAAGAATCCATTTTTAAGCTGAATTTAGGTGAAGCTGTGTTGATTGCAAGTTGTGAAATTATGCAGAAAGGAGAATGAAAGCAAAGATTTGTAAGTTTTGAAAAGTAATCACACCCCCCCAAAATATTGAGCCCACCCCCTAAATATGCAAGTACACACTCAAAAGACATTGAACTCAGCCAAGAATACGTCTTAGAGTAATCAGTGCAAGACTAAATCAAACAAGACGTCAGACTCAGCCGAAAATGCGTCCTAAGAGACCCAAATTTTAGGCACTTTATAAACTAGTACATTTTTGACAAATAACAAGCCTATGCTATGGAGAATTGAATTAAAAACACTTTTTCAAAAAATGGCACCCAAATCCGAGCTACCGTTTGCAAGATATTATAGGTTCAATTTTCCCATAAACTAGTGTTTTTATTAAAAAAGTACTAAAACATTAAAAAAATACCTGTTATGAAAGAGAAAGTGGACTTCCAACCACTTGTTGGATTTAAAATGGAATGAGGAATCCAAAGGAGGTTTTTGTGATGGGGAATCGGCTTCCCACCAACCCGGGCCTCACCCTTCGTCTTTGTAAGTTGAAGATACAAGTTTTAAATGAAAACCCCCAAATTACCAAACTGTCTAAAAAACTAAATATTCAGTCAAATTGACTGATAGACTTATTTTACAAGTCAATTTTAATTAAAAATAAATAAAGCATAGACAAAATGAAGGCTTTCCAAGTGTCCAAGGGATGCCACATGGGATGCCAAGTAAGGAAGGGGTGCCAAAAAGGCACAGTCCAAAATTTAACTTGCACAAAAGACAAAAAAATGCAAACGTACTGGAAACCATATGGCTAATGGTGCCTTGCTGGAGAAAGGACTATGGCATGGTAGAACTGAAGGTGCCTTGCTGGAAGGATTGTGGCACAAAGTTGACTGTTGACTAGAAGTTAGGCCCAGACCAGAATCTAGGCGCAGACCAGAAGAAGGTTGGCACAGGATGCAGAAGCTTGGCATGGACTGTGTGAGTGTTGACTACTGCTGAGTGCTGCTCTTCCCTCTTCTACTCCACACAACAATGACACCCAAGCTAACTATTGAACCAGCCCTTAAAGTGAAGACAGCCAAGACACCCAAAGGCCAAGGATCCCAAGATGCAAGAAATGATATTGAAAGATTTTTTTTTATTTTAGATCAGATCTAAAAATAAAAAAATAAAGAGAACTCCACTCCTCTTGATTTCAAAATAAATTAAAATCATAACAAGACACATGATTATCGAGTTTGCTCTGATACCATATCAGAGTTGTTGCCAGAATCCAGATAATGTGAGTGCAACGGAGACGTGATCACATGAGATGAAGCAAGTGCACACCACATAGATGCTAAAGCAATTTGAAAATAACACAAGAAGATGAATTGCACAAGACAAAATGGAGGAAACCAAAATCTGATTAACATGAGATGGCCAAAGTGAGGAATACATATAGGAGAGTACGTAACTCCTCCACAAAAGGTAGACAAGGCACCCCAAGAATAGATTGTAACTCCTCCATGAAATGTGGTGACAAGGTGATAAGAATAGAGAAGTAACTCCCATCAAGGGAGTTACTTATGACATTCTTATGACACCTATGACACATCTATGACACACACCTCCACATAAGCTAGCCTATCCCACAAATGTAGGAAAACTCCATGTATGCACAAGAAATACAATTTCCCTAATTAAAAAATAGGGAAAAATAAAAACCTACACTAATAAAATTGAGTTTCCCATGCTTTAGATACACATTTTTATTATAGTTGTCTATAACTATGATATATAATATTCCAAACTACATCAAAAATCAATTTGGTATAGCTTACAAGCAATGGTGCCACAGTACTTCTCCTTACTCACATTTGGAAAATTCTTGACCTACCCTAATAATACCTAAATACAGAGTAATTAAATCATAAATGAATTTTAATCCATGCTAGTTAGTATGTGCATCTCCATACTAATAGGTAGCCCAAATGCATGTTTATCCTCTGTGTCAGGTTACTATTACTCCATAAGTATAGATTCAGTATGTAATCCCCCTTTTCTTGATTTTCCCTACTAGAGAAAAGATGAATTATATCACACTTCCATATTCTCTGTTAGGGTGAAATATTGTGACAATTATTATAAATGCCTTTGGTAAAATCATTATTTTTTATGTTAATGATTATAACCACATTTGGGTAAATCATTATTTTTTATCTCCTACCCTATTAGGGCACCTCACTATGCCGATGATTATAACTACCTTTGGAAAAATCATTCTTTTCACCTAACCTACTAGGGCATCTCACTATGCTACTAATTATAATCACCTTTTGGCAAATCAATATTTCCACCCCCATCACCTATAGTTCACATTGTTTCCTTATTTTTGAGGGAATGTTTTTTGACCTTATTTTCCACCCACTCCCTTAAGGGGGAATCCAAGGCTCATCCATCACATTCTGTAATGTTAGCCAAGGCATTAAAAAAAATTCATTCTTTGAGAAGATTTTAATATGCCTTTATCTTGAAACATCTTCCTAAACAAGGTAAAACTATAGACACCCCCATTTAGCCATAATTGTGTTCCAACTAGACTTCAGATTGATTTCTACCAAACAGTGCAAATTAAATCTAGGAATCACTAAATGTTCTAAATTCATTTACACATCAGATATTAATTATAAGATTCATGTTGAGTCATCCCTATTTTGGGTATTATCTTAAATGTAATAGTAACCTCACACAGATTCAACTCTAGTCAACTTGTAACCTAGTAAATTGACAATTTGGCCTTTAGACACATTAAGCAAGGCACTTAAATAATTCTTAAAGTGTAAAAAATCTAAGAAAATTGAATTAACTAAGAAAATAAAATTAAAATATTAAGTGAAACTTCCATTTGTAATTAGTGAAAATGAATTTTATAAAAAGGAAATTCCAATAAAATAAGGTCATGATGATGTCATCATCCTCAAATTCAAAGAATTGAAAATATCTCCTTAAAATACTTAAATTTAGAAATGAATAGCCATGTTTAATAAATGAGAGCTCTATTCCAAATATTAATTACTTATCCCCTCTTTAACTTAACTAGGGTTAAAATAAACTTAACTATAGTTAACTCTAACCTAACTACACTTGGGTTAGAGTTATTTTAGAAGGCTATAAATATAAGGCTTCACCTATTATTCAATAATCTCTTTTGGTGTAATTTTATCATGCAAAAATACCTTCAAGGATTCCTTTGTCTAGTGTTATAATTCCCGTTTATTGATACAGAGAAGCATCAAATCCAAGCCAAAGCAAAGCCCAACATTGCCAAGGTGACAAGGAGAGATGATGCAAGGAGCACCATTGCCAAAAACTATTTTATCACATAACCAAGCACATTCCTCCATGTAAAACATATAACTCTAGATCTCAAGGAAGGTAAATAATGGTTGTTTTGTCTTCTATTGATAGTTACTTGTATTGTTCTCTTGTTCATTGAGTGTATAGGTTGGAGGTGTTATATTTGTTAGTGTGTTTTTATTTGGTTTTAATCATACTAACACAATACTAACTCCCTTCTTGGATTCTTATGAAGGTGATTGGAGTGTTATTCAACCCAATGGAATTACAATCCATTCATATAACCCATCATTGGTATTAAAATTTGTCTTTCATTCATCTCCCTCTCTGATCCTTATCTCATGATAACTAATTTTTAAATCTATCTTATAAAAGTACCTCACACCACTTACACAATCCATGAGATCATCAATTATAAGGAATTGGAAATATATATATGAGTATGATCTTATTTATATCTCTAGATTCTATACACGTTCTACATCCTCCATCCTTCTTAGGGGTTAGGGTTGTTGGTATAGCACATGGGATTAAACTCTCCTTGATCAAACCTTTATCTAATAGCTCTTGCACTTGTCTTTTTATCTCCTCATTCTCTTTTGGTTTCATTATATAAGCTCCCTTGTTTGGTAGATTGGATACTAAAATGAAATCTATATGGTTACTTAAGCTTCCCATAGGAGGTAGTTCATTAGGTAACTCATCCACTATTATATCAATAAACTCATTTAGCAAATCCTGAATCTCTAAGGGTAGATCATTTGGTTTAGTGGTTGTGATAACTATTTTAGGCTTGGAAACTAGTGCAAAACCTACTTCTTTTTCTTTGACTAGTTACAATAAATATTTACCACTTAGTAGTAGTACTTTAATATTGTCTTGTATTGTTGCATTATCATCTCTCAATGGTATTAGTGTATGCTTATACTTTAATACTTTTAGATTCATAAGAGAAACATCAAGAACTAAATATATTTGAATTATAAGCTAATATTGTTTAGATTTTAACAATATAATACAATATTTTAAAAATATATCTCACTTAAGTATGTGTAATAAATATAGAATGTACTAAACAACAAAGGAATAAATAGAGTATATCTTATTTCTTATTATGTTTTGGACTATGGCAGTGATCAAGAGTCATAAAAAGGATATGTTAGAGATATTGAATTTATTCATTTTGTATTCTAAATAATTTGACCTTTAAACAGTTGAATCAATTAGGGATAGTAACATTGGCACATAGGTTTGTATCTAATGCAAGTGTCTAGTGAAGGATAGACACAAGAGTGACTCAAATTTGGATAGGCCTACATTTCCCCTATGTAAATATTTTGTGCCATAAATTATATTCACCTATGTGTTAGATATAAATAATAAGCAACCCTAGTTTTTTTTTTTTATACCTATTACAACCTAGTAAAAATGGGTTAGTAACATGAATTCAGTTATCCCAATAACCATGTTTGTAGTTAAGTGTTGCCTACATAGCCAATACTCATAAGAGGGCCTTCAACTCGCATGTATTTCTCTCTCATATGCATGTGTGTGTAATTTAAATGGTGTTACTATATGCTCTTTCTCCTAGTAACCCTTGGTATAAGTGATGCAATAATATATTTGACTTTTTTAATGTTTCATATACTTGATTCAGTGTTGTAGTGCAATTTGATAGCTAGAAATAAATAGTGATTTTTTATTAGAGAGTTGCCTTATCAAATTGGAATATTATAAATTAGACCATATCATTTTCATATACAGAAAACTTTTGAATTTGAATTAGAACCTAATGACATGCAAAAATCCAATGATAGGATGGGTAAAGATAGAGAACAAAATAGTCATAAAGTGAAAGATACAGAAAAAGATAAAAAGATAAGTCTAGATAGTTGTGTCAAAGTTGGACACTAACATCGATGTTACTATATAGGATAAACACACATGTATAAGGGATTAAAACATATAAAAAATAGTCCCAACATGTAATTATTTTGTCATACATTATATGAAGATAAATAGACATAGTACACTAGCCCAAGGGGTTGGTAAATGACATGAAATAAGATAAAACTGAAGAGGTCCATGAGAGACCACATCACTAGATGTCTAATTATTAGAAAAAATGTATATACCTAAAAGACTATTATAAATATGTGTATTTATACCAAATTGGTGTCTACATTTCCCCCTTTAATATAGTAATACAAGAAAATTGGAATTACTAGTTTAAAGGAAAAGAAAATGCATGATGTGTTGTGGACAACACACCTTGTCTTTACTTGAGTTTTTATCTTTAATATTTCATTTTGAACATTACCTAAAACAAGGCATATATAGAAAAAGTAAATTAATGTATATAATATGTATGTGAATAATGCTAAACATTATCATAAAATAAAGAGCATAAACCAAGTACACCTATGTATGTGTTGCATAGTAAAATGGTTCTAAAGTGATGGAAACTGGAGAAGTAGATAGGGGGCTTACAACCTCATCCATATTCTATCTAGGAAGATGAGTGAGTCTAAAAGTGATAAAGTGTGATGAACCACGGTGGTGTTATACTTAGATTAGGAAGAGTTTGGAGGTATCATGCCCCCAACGTGAACTAGTAAAAGTGGTGATTTATCCGTCAAGAGTATCATTTCCCAATGAGCATAACTCAAGTGCAATGTATATGTATATATAGAGCTCAATATAGGGTGAGTGATGTAATCAAGTTCACCCAAAAAATTGATGAGACCAGATGATTTAATCCCTCCAATCACAACAAAAATAAGATGTTGAAGATAGGTAAGGCTCAATATAATCTATCAATGCTCGATCATGTATCAGTATGTCAAGGTGTCAGTACATAAAAGTTATGTTATGGTAATAGTCCATAAAAGAGTTTTAGAATTTGAAACTAAGTTGAATTTTTTTTTATTTGGCACATGTTATATATCATATGCACCTTAGATATGTTTCATGCTAAAATTATGTATAGCAAATGGTACTAGTGTATATGTTGGGTTTTTAATCTCTTCATCATGTTTTCTTTAGGTGCTAAAGTGTAGCCCAAAAAAGCTTGCATGTTTGCCTTTTATGTAAGACTAAGGTCTTCCATGCTTACCCAAATCACATAGTAATAAATTAATTTATGTGAGTTATGTTGCTCAGTAACATGCTAATCATACACTTGAGTTTATTCATATATCTGATTAGTAACTACACATAAAAATGAATACACTACTATAGACTGTGACTCAATAATCACAACAACCAAGAACACAAAGATAAATGCCATGAATTTCAAATAATTGTCTACACAAACTCATATAATGCATGTTTTATAAATCCCATTATGAAAGATAAACAATAGAATTAGTCAATTCAACCCACTATTCATAATAAAATATCAATTAATAGAAACACAAAACACATAAAATGATTGTAATATCCACATGTCTATATTTTATAGTCATAATATACTATCCATTATTGGTCACCTTACATGATTCCACACAGGGGTATTTATACTTATTTTTCCCTAACCAAGTAATTACATAATAGATGACAACATGGATGATTAGCCAAAAAAATCTTAGTAGATTAATATTCTTGGTATTCTTTCAATTATTCTCTCCTAATGACTTGAGCCTTTATTCCCCCTATATTCTTATTCAATGTTATATCCTTACTGCCAAATGTCTTCCTCCTTGTGGGCTGGTGTAAAACTCATGACGGTGAAGTATATATGGTCCTTGAGAATAGATCCTCAACCATATCCTACTTCCCATGTACTCCTAAAGTATTTTTCTATTGTTTTGAGTCCTATGCTCTTGGGTTCTTTGTAATTATGTTTCATATTTGACTAGGTCTTATTGTGTTGATAAATTCCATAGCCTTATCATTTTGCACCTCATTGGTTCTATGTCATGGTCCTCTTATGTCATGTCAATTCCATGCCAAAAATGAAAAACACTAAGCCTAAATTTGGGGTCCAACATCATCCCACACTACACTCTTAGTCTATCCTATGTTAAGTCTCAATCTTGGCCTCGACCAAAAACTTAGGCCTAGTTTGTTCAATCTGCTTCCTGACACTATCCCAATATGACAAAGTGTCAAGTAGCTTGGAAATTATTTCTTATATGGATGCATTTAAATTAATAATCTCCTTAGGTTGGTTGGGGTATTCATTGGCCTTATGAACCAATTGGTCAAGGGATGTGCTAGCATTCTTCTAAACCTCTTTAAGTGTAATGACCTCAATGACAACTTATCCTTAGAGAGTTACAAAACTAACATTAATTTGTTACTGATGTACATTTATTGTCTCTTCCATATATTTAAAATCTTTAAATAACTTTGTGTACTTAGTTTTATCCTTTATTATGTGGGAAAAATCCACTTACTACTACCTTTGAGAATCATCTGTGTTGAGCCGAGCCTCCAAATTTTTATTAGGTCATGCCAATTTTTCAAAAATCTCGTCCAAGATGGGGATCATTTCCCCAACTATTTTGAGGGCATGCTTTTAGACTTATATGGCATTGATAAACTAATTTTCCACCCATAATGCTTTGTTTCTTGGTGTAGGTTATTCCTTGTAATGTTTTAATAGGAGATTCATAGAGGTCTCTTATTTATCCATAGTTTCTTTGTCTAGAGGTACTCTATCTACCAATGTCAATTCTTGGCCCAAAATATATTTACACAAATTCAATTTTTTTACTTTGTCTCCTTGGCTTCCTTCATTTCTTATTTTAACATGGCCACTTCTTCTTTGAGTGCCTTTCAAGCATCAACCTCTTTCTCATACATTTCCACTACCTGGACATGTTTCTTTTCTGCATCATGCACATCACAATTTGAAAGTATATTTTAGTGTGCAATTTGAAAATCCATTTTCAAAAATGTGACATTGGCTTCTAGAGGGGATATCTTATAGGGATTAACCCATAGTGGATTTGGTAGCAATGGTTCTTGAGAATCTAACATGAGGTTGTCTGAATGGATCTCAAAATAGTGCTCTTCATTATATGTGTCCAAAAGGAAGGACATTTGTCACCTTGTATAAATATTTGTATCTTGGGGAAGGAAATGTGGCCATAAGTAGAGCATCTTATTTGGGACTCCAATTTGATATTGAGCACATAAATTGGTGGATGCATCAATGAAAGGTGGTTCTACTTCATAAATAGTAGGTTTATTTCCTTTTTGGGGGGTTGTGCACAAGGATTTCAATCTCCATATCAGTAGTAAAGAAGTGACACTAATGTCCATTCCATTTGTTTTTTGAGTATCAAAACCATCCCCCTCTTTGTAAAATGGACCCCAAATGTCTAATTGTGCATCATCAAAGGTGGTTTCCTCCTCTCACACTAGGGAGGGTGTCTTTTTGGAGTCAGATTCCTTCGTTTCTTCCTTGTGGTTTTTAGATTCTTCCTGCACTAGTTTTAAAGGTGATAATGGTGTTAACCCCTCAATTTATTTCTCTAGTGTACTTTACAAAATATCCCCTAATGGAAAAACCCTTGGTGGTGATAAATTTTGTGAAGAGTTTATTTGAGTTAAAGACATGGGTGGAGAAACCCATAGAGGTGAAGCTCTTGGTGGAAAAACCAATGGAGGTGAAGCTTTAGGTGGCGGTGCTTGGGTAGTACTCTAATATTTTGAAGGATCCTATCATGAACTTGTGTTATCATCATTCCCAGCCTTTTTCTTCTTCACAATTTAGGGTATAGGTGGAATTTTTTCCCTTGCATTCTCTGTACCTTTTGAATATTTCTTCTTGGGTCATAGCATATAAAATAGATTATGAACTTGTTCCCAAACCATGGTCTACTTGACCTTGATGTTGATCTAATCAATCTCCCACTTCTCTTTACAGGCCTTCTTACTAGGATAGACATACATCTTCTAGAGAGTGTGAATTTCCAAGTCAATTTGGTTTTCTTCTAAGGCTGAGAGGTTGTGCATAAAAAATTCAATTCACTGAATCGATGAAGTACCATGTCAAAAAGGCATAGATTAGATTCAACCATGACAGAAATTTCTATCAAATGAACCATCTTGATTTGCACCAAGAGAAAATGTTTTCTTTATGTAAAACTATGTTTGCTCACCAACTTAGATGGCCATATTCTTATATGTGGGGGTGATATGACTAGGTCATGAGAATGACTTGTAGTAATTAGCATGGGATTTGTGTTTGGGTGAATATGCCCTGTATCAATTTTCTTAAAGTGTAGTTTGGTACATTGATCTCATCAAATACCATTAACAACAAAAAACCCTATGTAAACCTATAGCCTAGTATTTGATGGGTCTTCTCAGCATCCTCTATGATCTTATGGGCAAAATACATTTCCCAATTATATTTTAGGCCCTAAATCAATTGGTGAGTGATGTAGAGGTGATCCATATCCACCTATTTCCAATGATTAGTGCCACTTATTTCAATCATGATGATGTGCATGACCATTTATAGGGTAGGATATTATAGGTCCTTGATGTGTATGGCATGGCCCTAATTTTTGTACATGAGCATCATTGTTGTTTTTTCTATTTTCTCTGTCTTATAAGTTAAAATACATGTCCATGCTAGAGCATTACAATCCTGACACCTTGCTTATTCTCTCAAGTGTAATCTTTATGATATTCCCAACAAAGTAGAGGTAGTCCTCATGGATGTAAAAGAGTAGAAACTTAACTTCCTCCATAAGTTTTCCAAAGTATGAAAGGTTTAATAATTGAAATAGCCCTATAGAGTCTAAGGCATTAAAAATCTTGAGGTCATATACCAACTAATTTTTGGTGTTTTGGCACTCAACCCAGTAGTTATTTTAAAATTCAACCTCATTCCCTAGTTGACTGTTGTTATAATCAAATATAGTAAAAGAGGGTAATTTTGATACCCAATTTTCTATACACAACATCATCTTTAGGTATTAAATCTCTTCTATCATTAATTTATGGGGTGGAGGTGTTTGTGACTTATTTTCTTGGCATGTCATCCCAAATTCTTCACCTTTTATGCATTATGCCTATTCTTTAGGTGTTTCTTCTTTGAGTAGTACTTCTCTCCCTAATTGGTACTTTCTCTTCCAGTATGGTTAGCAATAGATCACTTATTAAGGCCTTTTTCTTAGGAAACATCACCCTCCATGGATCTTGAAGGTTGAGGCATGGTCATCCAAAATTCCCAAAAGACTACATGATTGTGGTGTAGAGGACTTGAATTTTCTTGCTTCATTACCCTTTAATGATAGACGTCTACCTTTACAACCTACAACTACCAATTCTCCCTATCGTAAGTCATGTTTCAAGGTTAGCTTTATGTTTGATTACTCAATATCCTTATCAAAACATATTCACCAAATTTTTATGCTTTGAACTTGCACTTTCTCTAAATCACCTAGACTTAGTTCACTCTTTGGCTCTGTAAAAATCAAATGAAATTAAAGGTAAAAGTTAAAATGAGCTTTCAAGTCCTTTTTATATATTTGAGGAGGTAACTTGCATTTACTATCCCCTTTTTTTTACCATCACATCTTGTTATTAATGTATTTTTAATGGCCACTATTCTTCAACCATCACTTCTCACCTTAAATGCATTTAATGGTATTATCTTGTCATGATGTTGGCACATTTATCTCAAATAATACACCTTTCATATTAATTACATGTCTTGTCTTGTGATTTTCTTTGGAGTGGAAGATAGATGTTCAAATTTCAAATCTTTAGTCTATTTGGTGGGAATCTCTTATCCTAGGGCTATTTAACTTGCACACTTTAAGTTGCACACACATCCTTAACATGAATACATGTTCCTACCTCTTAACCCACACTAAAAATTGTGTTGTGGTCCTACACAAAATTATAAGTACAAAAATAAATAGACTTTTATTAAAAACATTACACGTAACTAAGGTAGTGATTTTATTAAAAATATGGAATCCTAAAATAATGGCATAAGCCTTATTATTACAAAAATTATATTATTAAGTAGAGAAATATGTCCATAGTCAGGTACCATTATAATATCTAGGAACAAATTAACCATCCAATATTTATAAATGATAAGCACCAATAGGCCAAATTTTATGAATGAAAAAAAGACCATCCTAGTGAATATGAAATTTTATAGAATAGCACGTGAACTTGGAGTCATAGAGAAATACTTTCATTCTTGGGGTAAATGTCTTATGTTTGATGCATCGATCATGCCATGCTTTTTATTGATATTTCTACACATCTTGACTCTAATGAGTAAGTAAATGGGATTCATCCAATTATAACAAAGCATCTAAACATGCTTTTAATTATGAATCTTTATCCAATTTCCAACACATGCAATACAAAGAGATGGTACTAAGAATTAAACTAGTAAAATTGCTTCCATGCCATACAAAAAATTAAATAGTGTATTCTTGTTCAAGCACTTGTAAGTTTCTTGGTAAGCCTAAAGTAATACAGACACTCTATCATCTCAGTCAATGCATCCAATATTAAAAATATTTGTAAGTGTTGTGCCTAAGATTCTATTGAGTGCCTCGATAGTGCCATTAGCCTGGGGATGGTATGATGTTGTTTTGTGATGGGAAATCATGAACTCAACAAGTAGGATATGGATAGTTTCATTGAGTAAATGTGTACCATAATCACTGGTAAAACTTAATTTGTAGCCAAAACAAGTTATGATATGTTCCCATATGAAGTGCACAATAGTATAAATAGTACAATCCCTTGTTTTCATGGCCTCAACCCAACATATAAGATAATAAGTTACTATAATGATATAATGGGAACCTATACATCATCCAATTAGATTGATGGGACTAATAAAATAAATGGCCCACTTTTCAAATGGATCTTGAGATAGAATAGGGCATAATGACATGGCATCCCAAAGATTTAGTTTTATAATGTGCTGACAAATATCACATTTCTTAACATGTATCTTGGAATCTTGAAAAAGGGTAGGCCACCATAGTCTATCCAGCATTACCTTGCATGCAGTAGCTTCCCTAACATAGTGTCTACCTATAATGACTCCATAAACTTCTTGGATTACTTCAAAGGACTCATGTTTCATGACACAAAATTAAATAATGTTTCCTCATCCAAACTTGTAGAGGTCCCCTCTAATGATCTAAAAAGGTGTGGTATAGACTATGAGTTATTTCTTATCTTATGGAGTCAGACAATCAGGTATTGAGCCAATAATTAAGAAGGATGTAATATCTTCTATTTCTTCAAGAACACAAGAAATAATAAATAATTATACATCAGGTAGGTCATATTAAATAGTGTATGGTGGTTCTTTGGAATCAATTTGAGAGATATGGTTAGGGCCACAATTAGTTTTTACTAGTTTAACCATGATAGAGAATTGAAATTCTTAAAATAATATTATCTAGTGGCAAATGTAGCCATGCAACACATGTTTATTTACTAGATATTTTGAATATAAAAATAGTTGCCAATAAGTATTGTCAAAAAAAATTTAGAGCATAAACCATTGAAAGCGATTTTTGCTATGTGATGGTGCAATTCCTCTCAGCTAGAGTAAGTTTTCTACTAGAAAAATAGATAGGGTGATCAAGGTAACCTCCACCCAATTATACAAGGACTAAACCAATGGCCATTCTAGATGCATCAACATGGACATGGAATGGTTTTGTCTAATCAAGGAATTTTAGAATCAAAGCAGAGACTAGTTTGTCTTTTAAGGCTTCTTGGTAAGATCAAGTCTAAATGAAGTGTTCATTATGTTTTAAGAGTTCTTCCAAAGGTGCAACAATCTTTGCATATCCTCAGATGAATTTCCTATAATACTTAATATGTCTTAGAAAGGCACAAACATCACACTGAGACTCTAGTGTTGGGAGGGAAAAATGATAGCTACCTTTGTTGTTTTTACCGAAAGTCCATCCTTGTAGATAATATGACCTAGAAGAACATTGAAAGGTGTCATAAAAAGACACTTCTTTAGATTCAATGATATTTGTAGTACTTGACAATGCTCAAGCATGAATCATAAATTAGATCAATGGTCTTTTACCAAGCCATAGACTATCTAGTAATCTAATTAAAATTGAAGGAATTTATAGATGAAGTCTTTAAAAGCCTCAATAGTTATATGGTAAAATATAGCAGGTATGTTCTTCAACCTAAAAGGCATGATAGTATATGAAAAATATCCCCATTCGGTGGAAAATTTAGTCTTAGGTTGATCTTCCTCAATGATCTAGACCTGATGGTACCCAAAGAATCCATCTTTGAAAGTATAAATTTCACACCGAATGATGCCTTCAAGGATTTCTTCTATGAATGGCATTGGGAAGGGATCAGTAATGCAAGATGCATTGAGTATATGGTAATCAATGAAAATATTAATGCATCCATCTATTTTTATACTTATGACCATGGGATTGACCCACTCAGACTCATCAATTGGGGTGATCACTCTAGTGTACAACATACTATTAATTTCTTCCTTCATGCATGCTTGTAAATTTGGATTCATCCTATATGGCCTTTTCCTAATTGGTCTAACACCTTCAACTAGTTTGATATTCATTTTTCCTAGAATTGGATGAACACCTTTCATCTCACTATAACTTCTTAGAAAGACATCCTAGTATTCTTTTAATAATTTAGATATTTTTGAAACCTCTATGTCATTCTAGTAATTACCTATGGTAGTTATTTTTGGTACTTACTCTATACCAATGTTAAGTTGGATAGTTTAAAGAGGTTCTAAGTAAGGGTCATCTAAATTAGGACCAATATCATGAATATTTCATGTGTCATAGTTTGTAGGGACATCTAAATGATTTTCCAATGGGTCAAGTGGGTCAGACCCTTCACCTTCAACCACTTGAAATACTAGTTTTTGCTTCCCTAGGCATATCTCTTCACGATATTCCTATCAAATACTAGGTCTAACATGGGGATGGGTTTTTTATATGGATCACTAAAGAGAGATAAACCTTATTTTATGAAATCATACATATATCTCAGGTGATTTTCAATGGGACTAGGGTCACCAACAACTACTTCATGAATAGCCTAAAGAGTGAGGTGCAAATCCATTATTAGAGATGAATAAGATAACACTAAGTTCATGTTATCCTTTAACAAATGCCAAAAATGAGTACCCATATGTCATTATTTATGAATATGCCATGATCTATCCCAAGTTTTTAAAGTTTTGTAAAAGACATGTACCCATAGGTACTCTAGTAAGAAAGACTCTTCAGCTTTCCACATGGATTCACAAGCTTTTATGCATATTTTTGGTGCTCATTATCCACTATAGCTGCCTATACCCTAGAATTGATTGTCATGATGAAAATAGTGATGTAAAGTGGAACATACTTGATCCTAATAGATAAGTTTTTCATTGTGAGTGTACCACTGCCTTATGGTTGTGCTATCAAAAAGGTGAACCAATGATTGCATACAATCATTATTAGAGTTATATAAGTCTTCAAGGTGTTGAATGATGTCACATACTTCCATTTATTTATGAAACTAGGGAGCTTCATAAAAATTTTCTAATGGTGCATCCATTTCTGGTCCTCTCATGACTGGTCTCATAATAAGGCAAACAAACCTATGATATCTATGATACTAGTGTATAATGTTCTCATAACTACCAATGGCACTACACACTCTTTTAGTGAGGTCATAGTCATCATGGGCCCAATAACTACAAACATTACTTGTAGTATCAAAAAGGGACTAAGTGTCTGTCCATCAAAGGATGCCATCAGGAGTATGATCATGTTGCTCACCATATTTGGATTTGATGTTATTAATGTGGTTAATATCTTCTTCCACGTTAACAATTTCTACATATGGGGTCCCATGTGTTTGATCCAATGTAATAGCAATGTATTGATCAGTATTATCAAAACTAATGTAGCACTTTCTAAAAATTAAGTCTACATTATTTGCATAATACCAAAGTCACCCCAATAGAGTTTTAAAATCATCTACCTCAACTAACTTGAGAAATTTAAAATTAGCTTTGAAAGTTACTCTAATGATATTGACTATTACATTCTTTAGGATGTTAATTGGAAAAACATGAGTTTTATTAGCCATAAACAATACGTGCATTGATGGTTACAATGTTAGAACAGCCATTTTTTTGTCATGTATCCTTTATGAGGATGTTAAATTTAGTGTCAGTGTCAACCATGATGTCTTAGATCACCCAGTCATTAATAGAAGCATTCACCAGTATTTCCTTATCCTCTTAAGGGCTAGGAGACATAGGGGTATCTTTTTATTGATCACGATTCAATTGACAATCCTCAATTTGTCAAATCAATTGAGGTTGAGCACCAGTTGGTGTTTGTACCTAATTTTAAAGCCAATTACTTAATTATGGCACAATTTATTCATCTGACATATGCTTACAAAGCTCTTATAAATCATCTTGTACCATGTTTTGAGGTTTTATGGCCTTTTTCAAATCAGCACGTTGTGTTACTTATTGGTCCTTAAGAAATTGATTTGCTCTTTGTAGTTCCCATATCAATGTGATAGTATCTTGGAGTGCATCCTTCTATTTCTAAGCATCGGGATACCTCCTTTCATGAGGCTCTTCACACTATACCTTCTCAATAGGAGTAGATGTAGACTGAGACTGTCCACTATTATGTATAGTGATATTTGCTTGTTATGTTATTGGAGTGCTAGAGTGTGATCATCAATGAGGTTTCTCAATGCCAATCATCCCCACACCTTTTTCATTTCTTTCCTTAGTAATGGCCATGTATAGGTCAAGACATTCTTCCAATCAATGCTCTTTTTTATAAAAAGCACATGTTGGGTAGACTAAAAAATCTCAATGAGAGTGATCTTTAGATACACACTTATAGCACATTCTTGGTGGGAAATATCCACCTCCTCATCTTTATCCTCGACCTCATCCATGATATCCACCATTATCTTGATTGTTGAAAATAGATGTTTGGCAAGTACCACACACATGTGCCTCAATTATATCATAAATTAGTCAAAAATCATTTGTGTCATAGGTGTAGACATCACATATTTTTCAATATTCAAACACCTTAGAATGTGTATCCTACTATATGAGAGGATAGTAATGTACATTATGCTCTTCATGGCAAATTTCACATGACTGCTTCAATGCGGTATAGATGTTTTTACATGGTCAATTACTTTGATTATGACCTTAAAACTCATAATCAATACACCAAAGACCATTATGAGTGATGTACACATTATCTATAGTTATATTTTCTAAATATGATTCTATTAAAGCTATTTTGGCTTCCATGAAAGGACTAATTCCAGTGTTAATACTACCAATAGCTTCATCATAGAGGGTAGCTTCCAAAGCTTCATGTGGGATAGTAAAGGTATTCTGAGATTGTGTTCACCTAAAGGGAAGAAACAAACCTCCCATAAATCATTGGGAAAGTTAAGAATAATTAATTTAAAATGACATTTTTGACAACAGTGTTTTAAAATGTGCATCATACTCCTATACACTTTTAGTGAGCTCTTATTTTATATCTTTTAGTATGACAATATATTTGTTTCTTAATTTCAAGGATATCAAATTCTTAAAGGAATGTTTTTTTGATTTGATAATAGTTAATTACTTCTTTTGAGGATTGAAATTCCTATACAAATTATGTTTTCTCTCCAAAAGTGTAGTCATGAATTATGTGGCCTTTTGCTAAGAAGAATTTATGCCTCGTGCCCTCTAAATGAGTTTGCACTTATGGACATGCTCCATAACATTCTTCATGCCCTGATATTTAGGTAAGTGAAGCATCATTTCATAATATACTATTGGTATTTGGGGTACTTGTACCAATGGCTATTGATAATCCCAAATCCTATTCCTTGAAGGGGAAGTCCACCACTTCTTCCCATGCCACCTCCTAGTTTGCCTCCAATATTAATACCCATGATGTGGGGCATGATAGCTGGTTGATTAATAATATTTGGCCCTGTACTCTATCCACTATGAACTATAGTTTTGCTAGGCATCCTAAGTTAGGACATGAAATTCCCTTGAAGAGGAAAAGAAAATGTTAATTTAGTATGAGTTAAAACTGGCTCAGCTACAATTTCCCTTATAAGATCAGTTACCAATTCTATACTATGTGTATCCCAATTATATATGAGTAATTAATCTAATGAAAAATCATGAGTGTGCACTATGTTTGGGGAACTTGGGTGGTTCAAACATTATTATTCATTCTCCTCTATTTATTTTCTCCCTCATATGATAAACTTGGCATTAGGTGTGGTTTGAAAGTGACTGAGTCCTTTTTATGCCTTTTTGCTTCCCTATGAACCCTAGTAGCACTTCTTAAGTTCTCTTGTTCCCTTCCTATACCACTTCTGCCTGTGATCCTTTTTTGAGATTCATCATATTTTTGCTTTCATAATGCTCACTAACTAGCTACCTTTTTTAACCTAAAACTCTCACCAACTCCTCTATATTTCCCTTCCAATTGTGTGTCTCATGCAAAGATGGATTTAGCCTTCCATTGGCAGAGTTTCAAGTCCATAATTAATGAATAACTTCTTGAATTCTAGTTATAAATGTCTAATGTATCAACCACATGATTCTCTAAGAAATTGGAACTTGGATTATTCAAGACAAAAGTAAGTGGTTACAGCATACTTCAGAATGTAGCTATTCAATAGTCCTCTCTACCAGATATTAATAGCCTATGTCCACAATGTTCCTAGTCATGCTAAATCTCTTTAAAGTTATAACATCCAAGCTTGTCTTCATTCAAAATTTCATGATCAACCTTGAGCATAAGTAGAGAGCTAAGTATTCAAATGAATAGGGACTTTAACAAAGAAGGTTTCATATAATGAACTATAGAGATGTTGTTCCACCCATTCACATATAGAAATTCTTGGTTTAAGATAAGGATCCATAAAATTATCCTTGACCTCAGTAATACATTGTTCAATACTTTCAAGGGTTATATGTTTAATCATATTCCATTATTATGTAGTAAGCATTATAAGTCCTAAAAATGGAACAAAAATGTTGGGTTTTTATTCTCTTAATCATATTTTCTTTAGTGTAGCCCCAACAAGCTTGCACATTGTCCTTTCATGCAATACTAAGTTATTGTATGCTCACCCAAAGCACAAAACAAATAATCAGTTCTCATGGGTTATGTTACTTAGTAACATCCCAGTCATAAACTTGAGTTTATTCATATATCTGATTAGTAACTACATAGAAAAATAAATACACTACTGTAGACCTTGACTCATTAATCACAATAATCAAGAACACAAAGATAAATGCCATCAAATTCAAAGGCTTGTCTACACAAAATCATATAATGCATGTTATATAAATCCCATTATGAATGATAAATAATAGAATTAGTCAATTCAACCCACTGTTCATATTTGAATATCAATTAATAGAAACATACAACACCTAAACTGGTTATAATATCCACAAGTCTATTATATATTCATAATATACTATCCATATCAGTCACCTTACATGATTCCACATAGGGGTATTTATATTTATTTTTCCCTAACCAAGTAGTTAAATAATAAATTAAAACATGGGTGATTGGCCAATGAACTCTTAGTAGACTGAGAGTCATGGTAGTCTTTCAATTGTTCTCTCCTAAGGACCCAAGCGTTTGTGCCCCATCTATTCTTGTTCGATGCTAGATCCTTGCTACCAAATGTCCTCCTCCTCATAGGTTGGTGAAAAATTCATGATGATTAAGCTTATATGGTCCTTGATAATTGCTCCTCAACCATCTCCCTCTTCCTATGTGCTTTCCAAGTCTTTTGCTATTGTTCCAAATCTTATACACTTGGGTTCTTCATAGTTATGTTCCATCTTTGACTGGGTCTTCTCTCACTGATAACTTTTACTCCCTTATCCTTTTATGCCTCACTAGTTCCACACCATGGTCCTCTCTCATCATTTTGGTTTTGTGACAAAAATCCAAAACATTTAGTCAAAATTTGGGATTCAAAGTATAAAAAAATTCTACAACTATGATTTTTCCAATTTGGAAACTATGTAATAGTAGAGAAAATGATTTCAAAGTATTCCCCCACTATATATGGAGAAATCTAAAAATTGATATTATTAACAATGTGGAGGACATGTTTTCCAAAACGTGCCCCCAATGTAAATTGGGAATGTTTAATATTGAATAGGTGTGGAGGACATGCTTCTAAGCCATGCCCCCATTGAATTCACAATATGTGGAAACTATATTTGATTATGTAGAACATGTTTATAAACGTGCCTCTACTAATATTGCCCATTTTGGGAGGAGAGGATACAGTGTTTGTTGGTCATCTCCTTATAAAAGGAAACTAGATGATGTGCTTGATATTGATCTAAAAATATTATAGATAATAACTTGTAATATTGTTTTTGATAGTATTTGAAATCTAACAGAATATTTGTGTAGAAAAAAATTAGTGTTTTTTGGTAGTATTTTAAAAGTTTGTAAATTTGGTATAATATGGAAGGGCTCATTGTCTATATCCCAATGCAACTTGGGGTTTCTAATTTAGATACTCATGGCTCAAGATATGCATATTTGAATTTGGTGCCAAAGTGGTATATTAGGTGGGTTGTAGAATTTTGAAATCTTTTGCATTTTTAACTTTGATAATTTTGAGCTCTAAGTCTATATAAAAACAATGCCATGTAGAAGAGCTCCTCACTTGATGTGATTTGATGTGCTTAAAAGTGCCTTAACTGGTCGTAATTTCTCTAAGCTAGTAAGTTTTATTATGAAGTGTTAGTAATTTTAATTTTTTTAAAATTTTATATTTTGCATATTTTTAAGGATTTTTTGTAGGAGGTCAGACACTTGCATCAGTGTCATAGATGCTTGCATCGGCACCTTAATTCAAGTGTCTACTTTTGGATGCTAGCATCTGACATTTTTATCTAGTATATATGGTAACATCTAACACTATTATCTTGCATGGATGTTATCATCTGATGTTAATGCATTTTTATTTTGTGTATGATTAATTACTATTTCTATATATTTTCATAAAAATATGATCACTGATGATTTGTTATTGTTGATTTCTTAGTTGCAGAAGGATATTCATATTTGAGAGTTTTGTTATGGGTGATTTTATTTAAAATTAGCAGAGCTAGGTCTAGATGCACCTAACTGGGTTGTTATTGATCAGGTTGGATTGGGGAATGTGGCATATTTTGGATATATCCCATATTATATCCACCTCATCACATCCCTATTTGAGATATGGAATCATATACATGTACATTTTGGCTTCCCATTAGTGACATGACCATTACCTTAGAGGATGTGTATCAGATTTTTCATCTACCAATTATGGGTGAGAGAGTTTAGGTTTGTTAGAGATGGTAGTTGAGGCTATATTAAATGTTCTCATGTATGTTTTATTGATTATATGGATCTTGTTGTATAGTTGAGTAGTATGATTTAGTTTTATGATAGTACTAGAGTTGATGTTCCATGAATATGGAGGTTTATTTATATTTTACTAACATCATTTGTAGTTGTGGAGGGTGGGACTATTGGTATTTCTTATAGTATGTATCAAATAATACCTCATATTGAGATATATAGGACTAGGTATTGGTTTCATACTATACTAACCCAATTATACAAGGATATCTACAGGGTTACATTAGAGATTCATAGTGGGGGTGTTATAATGGTAACTTTATTGCATGTCTAGGCTTATGAGCATATCATAGTAGTATGACTAGTCGATGGTCCCCTCCCTAGATGGGCTTAGCCATAGGATTTTATGAATTGGTGGGTATTCCCACATGGTAGACTCCATACCATGATGGATTATTGGATTACCTTAGACAAGTTATCTCCATATCAAATTGTGTGGCATCTTTATAGTATTTTTTTTGGGTGGCCTGAGGATGGACATGAGTTATAAAGGGTTTGAATTAGGATGTGGTTGATTGATCAATTTCCTAGTGTCTATTAACTTTTTAAGTAAGACTAAGTTTTAAGATAATTTTGGATTGAGTATGGAGTGCCCTTGATACCATATCTATGGCATGATATGGTATGAAGTGGTCAAAGGCCACATGATAGGCTAACACCTACTACTGTAGATATATCCCCATGCTTAGTTGATGATCGAGACTATATGGTTCCCCTCATAGTAGGATATTATGTAGAGTGTATTTATGGGTATGTGTAGTGGTGGGTTGAAGCCTAATGTCCTTTATGATTTTATATTGTATTTTTAGCTGTAGATGCCATTATTACACCATAGGGTTATGGCAGAGGAGAGATAAGTGGTGAGGTAGGATATGGTTATCCTATAATTCCATCACTAATAGATGAGCCACATGTGAGTACCATAGTTTTAATTTTTATGATTGATTTAGTTATAAAATTATTTTATTTTTATATATTTCACTAACTGATGTCGTATCTCAAATGTGTGTAGGTAAATAGGAGTGGTCTACCATGGTGTATTGAGTAATTCAGGCCCTCACTCATATTATGTCAATGGACATATCTAGAAATTTATTTATTCATAGAGTTGTTGATAGTGTTAATGAATATGCATTTTTGTTTGATCATGTTATGAGAGTTATGGCAACTTACCATACTACAACCATTGAGAACAAGGATTTACATGCAAAGCTAGATAGATGGGACATCCTCCAGTAGAGTTCTACTAAGATTATGTAGATGGTCATTGATATTTATTATAATTTAAAATGAGATCATGAGGAGATATTGTGATGGATAGGTTATTTTGAGGAGAGAGTACACATGATATCACATGCATGGGGACCATAGATTGATCATGGTGCATCTACCTCTAGAGGTGTTGGATTTGTATATGTTAATAGTGATGAGGGTTATACCTAGGGGTATATTTCCACAAATTATGATTGATATCTTTATTTATATAAAAAAATTATTAGCTTATATATATATATATATATATATATATATATATATATATATATGACATTGCTCACATAGGTTTTATTTGGTATTGAATAAATTTGCCTTACTTAATTCTCGTTTGGTCATTATATAGTTTTTAATTAAATTTATTTCCATGGTGTATGTTAGGGTTTGGTAAATTTATGTAACATGTGTATTTTCATATGTGTGTATTATATTATCAATAAATAAATCATCATATGAAATTAAATATGGATGGGTATAATAAATACTAGTTGTAATGATCATATGGAAGTGGGATTGTAGATTGTGTTTCTATGATCACCTCTAAATTATCTATATAAATATGTTGTGAATTTGTGTGTAGATGTTTAGGTACCCATATATACTATGTAAGTTTACCTTTTCCCTATGCCTCTTTATGAGGGACCTAATCAACTAATGGTTCCTCAGTAGGATTAGTGTGGGAAATATTAGTCTTAGGAGAGAGTACACTAGGAAAAGGACTTCTACTAGAGGTGGTCTTCTATGAAGGCCAACGGACCATGTGTTTCTCACAAGGCTCATCATGGGGTGTCTCAACCTTATTAGATGAGCCTCTAAGATAAGTCTGTGGAATAAGAATAGATATGTCTAATCAATATACAATTATTATGTGACAGCTAACTATATAAGCTTTTTATCAAGAGAAAAACACTCATTATCTCAATGACCATTAATACCATGGTAAGTGTAGAAGTGTTGTCCTTTTGCCTTTTCAAATATGTGAGATGGGAAATGTGAATTAGGAGAGATATTGATCAATTTTTTATCCAAAAAAGTTTATAATATGACATGTGGTTTATGTTGGAACCAATAAAACTGAAGAGGTTGTCATTTTGTAGTGATATATTATCTAACTATGGGAGATACTTTATATTCATGTTCCTTTCCTTTATTGAAAACATTTATTATTTATTTTATGACATATGGGTTCAGTTCTATATAAGGATTTTGAAGTGGTTCAATAGGTTTTGTAACTTGTTTATTTACCTTAGAAATAAAAATTTTACCATGTGTGGGTTTGAATGGATAAATAGGTAACTTGGTTTGTTTATTCACTAAAACACACGCATATTTGTTCACATCTCAATATAAGATCTTGAATGAAGCAAAGGGATTATGTAATTATCTTTATCTTAGTGGATAAATAAGATATCTACTAAATATAAATTGTATTTCCAAATATGAGGGTGTGTAATGTAAGGAATATATAACATCTTTAAATCAAATGTTATAATCTTGTCTATGATCATTTTTTATTTATGTCAATGCTCCAAATGTAATTTAGGTAAGGTATAAGAATGAAAATGTGATATAAATACATATTAAATTTATTTAAAATTTGATAATGAACCATTTGGAAAAGTATAAAACTAGTCAAGAGCTCCTTGGTTTAAGCTATGATAAAAAAATCCTTTAATAACAAGCTTGATTTGGGCCCAATGTTCAAAATAATGTGTATATTTTTTCAAATTAATATCGGGATCCCATTGACCATCAAAGGAGGATAATTTAGGCATAATTAAATATGTAGGATAAGGATACTCAAACACAACTCTTGTAATAGGTTGCTTTATTAATGTATTCTCCTTAAGAATAGCTTCATGAGAAGAGACTTACAATTTTAGAATATTGAATTGTTGCTTAAAACCTCTAATGGTAGTAATAATAGATAACATGTCATACAAATAATTTCATAATTTTTCTAGTGGTTGTAAACTACCATTCGTATAGAATATAGGAATGACAGACTCTTTATTATTCTCTAAAATAGGCTCATCACATGTTTTTTCAATGTTTGGTAAATGAAAACCCATGTCTAAATATGGAATAGCACAAATTTTAATATTATTATCATTACAATAAGCTACATTGCTTGGAACTTTGTGACATATTTTAGGAGCAGGAGGTATAATTTATTTTGAGGCACACACTCCTTTTGAAAAGAAAATGCAAAGGAGGAAAGGGAAGAAACATTTGCTATGTCATGTACCACATTAAGAGATGTAAATATGTTGCTTTAATTTTGATTTTTGGTGTCACATATTATATAAATAAGAGTAATTAATTCAATATCACTTTCTACTTTAGGTTCATCATTGTTATGTGAGAAAGGAATATTGATATGACTATCACTTTCATCCTTACTATTTATTTTAGGAAAATCTTTTGTTAGGAAACCTTTGTGAAACATAGTTTTTTATTTCTTGAATTTACATGGTTTTACCTTTACAAAATATCTATCAAATATATTTGGGACTTTTGTTACATCCTTAAACAATGCAGGTTGGGTAGTTGTTTCCTTAATATTTTTAAATGCACTCTCATTGTTCAACCAACACAATGGGAGATATGGGACATGTAATTTTTTCCTCACAAATTAAAGGGGAAGAAGGAAGTTGACTATTTTCATTTTGATCATGAAAATAATTAATGGAATTTTTAACACTAGCATTATCTAGGGAAGGGGAGACACACTTGATTTTGTCAAGATTTTCACTGAGAGGCAATGGAGGAACATTCAACTTCTTTGACATTTTTAACATTGGGAATGTTATCATTTTGTATATTTATTGGCTCTTCAGTATCATAAAATATAGGAATAGGATAGGTCTCATAACTAAGGGGCATTTCATCATATTCATAACCAAGAGTGGAAGTATCATGATCACTACTTTGCTCAATTATATTTACATTTTCATCATTATATCTTTCATTATCATAATTGTAAGCAAAAGTGGCTTTATCTAGTTTTTGGTGTTCTTCTAGGTCCTCATATGCAATACATTGATCATCAAGTTGATTAAATAAATGGTCATAATGTATCTTGCATGCATAACCTTATATTAATAACTCCATAAAGGTTAAAAATTAATTTAAGATGACAACCAAGCACATGACCAAGAAGAAAAAAATAATAATATGACTAAGCATTCCTAAGTTATTCCCATATAAGTGAGGGAGCAATTAGATTTGAAAATAAAATATATAAATTTGAGATGAATTTTCAAAGAAGGAAAAAAACCTAATATGGAAATTAGGGTTTTGGTTCAACAAACATAAGATAGTTTCACCAAATGTTCTAATGCTTTTAGATTCATAAGATAAACATCAAGCAATAAATTTGTTTGAATGTTAATCAAGTATTATTTATATTTTAACAATATAATATAGTATTTTGATAATATATCTCATTTAATCATGTGCACTAAATATAGTAAGTACTAAGCAACTGAGGGATAAAGAGAAAATATCTTATTTTTAAATTTTATTTTGGACTATGGCAATGATCAGGGGTCATCACAAGGTTATGTTAGAGATCTAGACTTTATTTTTTATGTATTTTGTTCTTTGAATAGTTGTGTCGATTAGGGATAGTAATGTCGACATATATATATATATATATATATATATATATATATATATATATATATATATATATATATATATATATATATATATATATATATATATATATATATATATATATATATATATATATATATATATATATATATATATATATATACATATATATATATATATATATATATATATATATATATATATATATATATATATATATATATATATATATATATATATATATATATATATATATATTCGACGTAAGTGTACAGTGAGGGATACACCTAGGATTGACTTTAAATTTATACCAAGCCTATGTTTCCCCCTATGTAACTATTTTATTCTTAAAATTATGTTTGCATATGTGCTAGATCTAGATATAAGAAAACCTAGTTCCTTTGCATTATACCTCTTTCAACCTAGTAAAAAAGGGTTAGTAACATGAGTTTATCTAACCGTAGTAACCCTATTTATTTCTAAGTGCTACCTACATAGCCAATACTCTTAAGAGGGCCTCAAACTCACATGTAGCTCTCCCTCTCATATATGTGTGAGGAGTTATAGTAGTGTGACTATATGCTCTTTCTCCTAGTAACCCTTGGTATAAGTGATGCAATAGCATATTTGACCTTTTGAATGTTTTAGATATTTGATTTCGTGTCATATTGTAATTTTATAGCTTGAAATAAATAATACTTTCTTATTTGAGAGTTGCCTTATCAAATTGGAAGGTGTGTTAATTATACCATAGCCTTTGTATATATAGAAACCTTGTGACATTAAATTAGAACCTAGTGACATGTGAAAATATAGCCATAGAATGGGGAAATAGGGCTAAAAAAATAGTCATAAAGTGAAATATACATAAAAATATAAAAATAAAAGTATGGATAGTTGCGTCAAAGCTAGACACTAATGTTGGTGTTGGTGTTGGTGTTGGTGGTGTTGGTGTTGGTGTTGGTGTTGGTGTTGGTGTTGGTGTTGGTGTTGGTGTTGGTGTTGGTGTTGGTGGTGTCTATGGATGAAAAATATAAAAAATAGGCACAATAGGTAGGGATATCTAGCATATATTAGATCAATATAAATAGACATAGTACATAGGCCTAAGGGGTAGGTAAATCAATTGAAATAATATGGAATTGAAGATTTTTTTGAGAGACTGCATCACTAGATATCTAATTCTTAGTAAAAATGTATATACATACAATAAGATTAGAAATATGTGTACTAGTACTAAAATGGGTGTCTACATCTTCTTACCATCTTTTTCAAAAGTATATGGATTTATTCTTCCATCATGTATGGCTTTCATAACAAATCACCAAGGTCTTCCTAATAAGACATGGAAAACATCCATAGGCATGATGTCACATAACACCTCATCCTTATAACTGTTGATCTAAAATTCTACTTTGCATTGCTCATTTACCAGGACTTGATGTCCTTTTTGTATCCATAACACCTTAAAAGGTGTAGGATGTATTACTATATTCAATTCTAGTTTTTCAACCATTTTAGAAGAAACTAAATTGGTTGTAATTCCATTATCAATTATCACTTTGCAACACTTACCTATGGATTTGCATGTGGTTTTAAATAAGGCATTTATTTGAGTTGTTTCTTTCACCTCCTTATTTGGATTGAGCAATAATCATTTAATTATCAAAGACTCTACTTCTTCATGTTAATCCACATGTGATGGTAATCCCACACTCTCCTATTAATCATGAATAATTTAATTGTCACCCTCAGTCCTATCATGACTTATTTGAGGATTCTCTAGGAACTCATATGATTTGTCGTCTGCATTTATTACAATTGAAACACTTTCCCTAAAATCCTCTTCCTCTTCCTCTTGCTTATGGTATTCTGACTCTGAAGGAATATCCACCTCTTATAGAATGACTTTGACTTTGATAGTTTTTTGCTTCCTCGTTATGGACATGCAATTGATTTCTACCACCATGTTGTCCTCTACCTCTAAAAAGTTCTACCTCTTCCTCTAGAATGTTGTGTTTACTATTTAGATAATTTTTATTTTGCCTTGAGTGAAAATTGGTATGCTTCTTCAACTAATCTTTGGGATAAAATATTGATTTTATATTTTATATTAAACCTTATACCATTGATATACCTTGAAATATTTTTTTCATCTTCCTCTATATGACCTACCCTCATTATTAACCTATATAACTCTTTTGTATATTCTTTCACTATCATATCCTTATCATTTGGGTTTTGAAGCTTCTTGAATATATTATTCTGATAATCCTTTGGCATGAACTTACCTTTCAGTTTGGCTACCATTTTGTCTCAACTCTTAATCTTTGATTTGTATTTTCTTATTCTTTCATATTGAACTCCATCCCAACAAAGGGATGCATGACCTCTCAATCTTGTACAAGCAAACTTCACTTTATTTTCATCCTATATTCCTTAATATTCAAAATACTTTTTCATTTCTATGATCCAATCTGCAAGTTCTATCACATTCAAGCTACCTTCATATACTAGAACTTCTAATTTAGATTTTGAACCTATCCCTATGATTGCCTTTAGGAGTTTTTCTTCCATTTTATTTGTTTCTTCTTGTTCTACCAATTCTTTTGGAGGTTATTTATCTCATTCACTCACATCCCCTATCTCAACACCTCTTATTTGAGTTATTTCTTTTGCTTCTAAGTGCGCCTACAAATTTATTATCTCCTTTAGAAAATCATCCCTTGGTTGCCTTATTTGACATGCTCTAGAAACACCTTTGCTTATTCCTCTCAGTGTCATCTTGCACTTTATTGCAATTTTATGTTTTTAAAATTTCTATTCAATTCACTCAATTAAATATTTCTTCTTAGGTCACCTCTGAAGTACAACCTAACCTGCTCTGATACCAAAAATAATGGTGATGGATATAAGGAGAGTTTATTTACAAGCTTATTCAAATAGAATAATAGGATTACAAACCTAATTGATAAAAAAATAGAAAAACAAATGTTTAATATGCTTAAAAATACTTTATCACATGCATATAATGATATCCCAACTTGCCTTTAACCTTGTATTTGTTTGAAACTTCAAAATATGACAAAATAGGGTTTTGTGGATAACAAGGCCTACAAGCCTATTCAACTATAATTTGATTTCAATCAAGGATTTTGACTATTAAAAAACCTTTTCCATGTTAATTAGTATCTAAACTCAATTCATCCATTTTTACCTTCATTTGATCTTGAAATGCAAGAAAATTCAAAAATGGGGTTTTTTTAGCCCTTCAACTAGTCATATTGATTGTATTTTTACAATATTTATATATGTAGGTACTTAAAAAAAAAATACCACTTTAATATCTTCAAAAATAACATCTTACTTATATATACAAAGTTTCATAATTTTTCAAGGGCTTTTTTCTTTTTATGGAAATTTTTTGTTTCAAAACCCTAGTTTTTAGGCCTACATGCCTACACATTGACCGAGAGGTAACAAAAAGGGATAATTAGTGATTATTTATAACTTATTTAAATTTTATATAATCTATCTAGTCAATTATTATGTCTTCAAGTAAATTCAAGCCTTGAACAATCTTGTAAGGTGATTTAACAATTTATTATTTAACTATACTTGTAGGTTCTTGGACTACAAACAACTTGTTTGTTATTTAAGACAATAAATGAGGATAAAATATATTTCAATAAATAAAAAAATATTCAAAACAGGTTACCAATAATTTAAAATTATTAATTAGATTACCTTTTCAATATCCATTCCATAAAAAAAGATTTTTATTGCATTTGAAGAAGAAAACATAACATAATTTTGAGTTACACAGTCCTATCTTTTCAATATTCTTTTATTTTTTAAAATATTGGTATTTTATTATTTTTATTATCATTTTTTATTACTTCCAAACATGCCTTTCTCTTCTATCTTATCTCCTTCTCATTCCAAGACCCCTATAATTTATCAACTATGTAACTAGTCTTGATAATCCACTTCTAATCTTCATGTTGGCTGAGTTTTGACAAGACTAGGAATGATTTAAAGCATTAGAGACACTTAATACATGTCTCCAAAATTTTATTTCCCTTTAAAATAAGTATAAAGTCCTTATAACACAATATAAATTAATAAAGATCACCAAAATGCTTAGAACAAGTTCAAAATTTTGAATTTCCTAGTTTTGGTAGGAAAACAAGAAACACACCAAAATGAGTAATTCTTGCAAATATAACTATTATATCACATAAGACTATCAAACCCTACACACCACCAAAATTAGATAAAAATTTACAAAAATTAATCTCCTAAGTTGATGCACCTACATCATTTACTTGTTTGTTTTAATTTGATATATAAACACACATCAAGATGGGGTATTATGGAGGCATCTGTCATACCCTAATTTTTTAGATAAAAATATTTGTTGTTTTATATTTTAATAAGTGTATTTTTTACTCCATGTGAATTTTAAATTTATTTATCATTGACTATTTTAGATTTTCATAGATAACAACTATTATTTTCTCTAAAAAAGTAAGAACTAACGATGGTTAATTTAATGGAAATTAATTTCTTATTATGAAAATTGGGTTATGATTATGTTAAATTTTGATTATTTTGATTTAATTTATAGATGTACTAATGATGATTAATAAATGAATTCATTTCTTATTATTTTTTAATTTAAGTTGATAATATTAGAAATATTTGATGTTTATTTAGCATATAATTAATAGATTGATTTGATTACCTTAACTGGGTTTAATCATTATTTAAGTTGTAGTAAGTATGTGATTACATAATAGATAAGACTCCCTTAGCATAGGGAGGAAATTAGTGAGATATGGGTAGATACTCAACTGATGTCATGTTGAGAGAAAATTGTGAATGAAATTCAATAAAAGCACCTTCGATAGTGAACTAAAACTACTACCCTATGCCACCTTGGAAAGGGTAGATAAAATGTTTTAGAAACATGTTTATTGTTCAAATTTTAGTGCATATGTCATATTGTGTGATTTGATATATTTAATTATTGTTTGAATGGATGTATGCTTATGTTTTTAATATGATAGTGGAGTTTTATGCTTACATTTATACAGTGATTGATTTTATTTAATTTATTATTTTGTGGGTTATAAATGATGATGAGTATGGACTTGTCACTAAAGATGGATTAATTGGTGTGGATAGTTTAAGGCTATCACACTAATTTATTATTTCCATGTGACTAAACCCAGTTTATGAGTTTATCTTATGACTAGTAAACACCCATTAATGTGTCAATTTAGTGTTGTTTTGCTATACCAAATTCACTAATCTTACTTGTCAATGAATTGGCTCATTCACAAGTTTTGAGATATATCACTATCTTTCTTGATGTTAACTTTAATTATTAGATTTATTGTATAAATTTTAAGACTTGAATTTGACTTTGGTTTTGAACCTTGAATTCATATAGATATCATAGTCTTAATAAGCATCTGTTATAAGTTTACATTTAACATTAGCAGTCAAAATGTGACTTGATGTATAAGTTGAAACATTACTTGAATCATATTAGAGACCTACTAGCTTGGACTTGACATTATTATAACATATACTTGGACCTAATATTTGGTCAATAATCAAGACCTAAGGTCTATGATAAACTACATTAAGCTATACTAAAATATAGATAATTCCAATATTGATTGCATCATTAAAGGTCTAATTTATGCCTAAGTGTTTAATACCTAGACTTTGAACTGAGAACTAAACACTATAAACTTGAGACTATTATAAACTACAATGATAAAACTTATATTGCATGGCATATGTTTTATGTGTCTTGCATAAATATTGACTATGACATATATCATGGGTTAGACCTGATAGTTTATTAAATTAAATATATGGTGAATTATTTCAAATATGATTTGGAACATGAAAATATACTTGGTTTTGTCCTAACCAATTATCAATTTTAATAAAACAAAAAAATTTCCAAGTCTAAAATCCTCAAAAATAAACTTTGGGTTTTATTTTTTGAATTCTTCCTATTATCATTACATTGAGCGGTCGACCCTTATGGTGGTGACAGGGAAATTTTGGTTTTTAGTCATTACATAGAGATTATGGAGTTTGCATGGACTTTGCATATAAATTTTAAGAGGCTTGATTGGATATATGGAAAATATTTGGATAATTTTAATGATTAATTTATAATTCTTTCAAGTTTATTTTAAGATGGTTGCCATGCAATCTTATTTGCATGTCATTTTTATCACGTCATAACTATTTTAATTTATATAATTTTATAATTATTAGGCCTTTGTAAAACTATTAGAAGATGGTTTTAGTTTTTCTATGTGACATAAAAAAATGGATAAGAGAAAGAATACATATGGAGGGTTTGATAGAGATTGTGGGGAAAATATGTTTAAACCCTATGGCATTGGCTTAAATTATTGATGCCTACATTCATCTCATTCAGGCAAGGGTGTTTTCTTGTTCTATTTTTCAATTTTATGGATGCATACTAATTATAATATTAATTTTTTATGTTAAGAGGGTATGAAAATTGGTGTACATCATCACACTAATATGCATACACTTTTAGATATTTTCTTTTTATGAGCTAGATAGTATCAAATTATGGTATTGTTATTTGCATTACAATAAAGGAATGGTTTATTGAGATATTATAATTCTCATAGGGTTTTCTCTATATTATTTAATAAAATTTCCTTTTGTATACCATAATATTATGTTTTGGACTTTTTTTTCACATTAATGGGGATGTGAGTTATGTGGACTAAGTTCTTATAGTTAACATGTTAGTTCTCCTAGACCAGATAACTTTGTGTGATTGTTTGAAATACTTCTTGAAATAGAATATATTCTTGTGTTGAATTAAAATTGTGTTTGCATTTAGTTTTAGAGAACTATAGTGTGTACTCTAAGGGTTTTTTTATTAGGAATAAATATACTTAAGATGATAGATTCCACTTAGTAGATGAGGCATGAATTCTTTAATTTTTATTACTTAAGTAAATATTTGTTAAGTAATGATGTGAAAATTATAATGTACCTTTATGGGACTGAGAAATTGTTTCTTACTCTTAATTTCATAGAGGAAACTTTGAGTCTCTTACACATCTATTTGTGTTACTTATTTTCTCCTAAGTGTTTCAATTTTTTTTTACATTTGAGTTAATGACTAAGTATGATTTTGATTAGGATAATGAAATCTGGTTAGCATGTGATTTAATGACTATGACACAACATATTGAATAGGTATTATGTGGAAAATAATATTGCATGTATATTTTTTTGAAATGTAATAAATATAGTTTTAAGCATACTACTCTATTGATCTTGCATTGAAGACTTAAAAGTGAGAAGTAGGTAAAGGTGTTTGTGAAGATTGAATATGTGTAATTTTTATCCTCTATTAAAAAGTCTATAAAGGGATTATTTATTTAAAAAGAGTTGGATGTATCTATTTTTTATATATGCAATACTTGTTTTATTTTGGTAAAACATGGGAAGAGTAAAATCAAAGTGGAAAATTTTATCATATTTAAACAATGATTGTAAATAAATGTATATCATTTTGTAATGATTAGATTCCTTCCTAGTATGTTAATTGTGAAAAAATTATTTCACCTTCTTTTAAGAAAAATGTGTTTATATATGTATTCCCTTAAACTATTTTAAGTGTTTTGTAAATCCTCAACAAGGAATATGGATGATAGCACATCGTGCAAGTTGTATGGGACACATGTGAAAAGTATTATCATTCAAACAATTTGTTGATGATTGACCTTGTGATTTTTTTTTGTATTGTTTTCTGATATTCCTAGAACATGGAAGGATGATGACATTTCATGTGGATGGTTTGGGACACCATCCTGATACATCATCATTATTACACTTTTCAAGTATTATCATCATATTGAGTTGTGATTGTTTGTATGTGGATCATTGCATTATTGATTGTTGTTATGATAGATAGGTTGGCTATGGATGTGGACTTAGGAACATGAACACTGAATGGATTGTGGAGATCCTTAGTTTCATCTTGACTCTAAAAGTGATAAGTAATTTCTAAGTCTCTATGAAATGAGGTGGATTTCTTGACTCTTAATTCTAATGGCCATAAGCTAATTAATTCCTAATGTTCTATTTCTTGTTGTGTTTCACTACCAGGACTTGTTTTATGTTTCATGAAGCTAGCTAAAGTATGAATTATATACACATTATTATCTCTCATGTTGATGATTCTACATCTACCTTTCTCATGAAGGGTAGGGATACTCTCATAAATCAGAGGTGTGTAGGGGATATTAATGGATATGTGGTTGGAGATAAATTTTGCAATGATATTTCCCTCTTCCTATATGGTTTTTAATATTAATGAGGATCTTCAATGTTCATGTCAATTACTTTATGATGACTTACTCTTGTATGAAAATTTTGGTTAGTGGAATGTTAAAATGTTGTATTATAATTAAAATGATAAAATCATGTATTATGTAATCAATCATATATTAATAAAATGTATAAAAAAGATAAATAATGTCTTAATTTTTAAATGTTGTAAGTTTTTATTCAGGTATAATCATGAGATTTATTGTAATTTGGTCATATGTTGGAAATGTATTATTTATTTACTATGCCTAATACCGATTTAGATATTGATTGTATTTGTAACTATATACAAAATATAAATGCTAATTTAAGTTATTGTATGTAATCACCTTATTTATGAAAATATGTTTGATTTAGAAAATTAATTATCTATTTTGATTTGATAAGTGAATGGATTATGAATTCAATAATTTTTAATTAAATTAAAAAGGAATGGTAACATAATTGCATGTGTGATTTAACATAACAAACTTGTTATGTTTTTATTTCTTAATATGTGATAATTATTCTAATTATTTATCAAACACGTAAATTTAGGATTATATAATTAACCTTGTGGAAGATAAAAAGCAATCACATCAAAAAAATTCTAGGAGCAATTTTATAGTATCCAACTAGAGGGTTTCTTACATTGAGGTATCAATGCTCTTCATCAATGCTTGGGCCTAATGCATAGATTTTCATTTATTAAACTACATATTATTGGTCCTCTTAAGGAAACATGGTTATAAAAATAAATAATTAGTATGGATACAAAGAGGGAGAGGAACATATAAGCAAGATCAACTAGATCTTCACCATGGTAATTAGTACTCAAGATAGAGTTTATGCCCTAGAGTAGTGGGTACAATAATTAAGCTTGGAAGATGGTATGGGAAGAAACCAAGGACAAAATAATCAAGATGATCAATGAAATCAATAGGATAATAAAAATCAAAATAATGATCAATATCAATGTCATTAGGATGAACAAAATCATCAGTATCAAAACCAAGACTATCAAGATCAATAGGACCAATAATTTTAAACTTTAAAAGAAGAGAGTTGGATTTGAAAATAATTTAGCTAGGGATTTTAAGATAATATATCCACCCAAGTATGATTTCATAGTAGTTTTGGATGAATATAATCTTGTATGATTGATATGGATATGTAATTCATAATATGTGACTTTTTTGAAGAAATCAAGGCAGTTTGGGGAGTTTACTACCTCTTTAGAGAAGCTATGTCTTGGTGGACTAATTATAATGTTGAACGAGAAATCACTTAAGAGTACATCACTTTATATGTATTAATGTCCTACTTCAAGAAGATATGGATTCAAAAACATTATTTTGATGGAAAGATGATAGGTTTTTAAAATTTCCAAAAATGAGAAATGATAGTTATTGAAAACTGTGATACATTCACATATATCTTAAGTTACTTACCTCAATACCAAAAATATGATATATTCATAATAAATAAGTTTATTCTAGAACTAAATTACTATGTTGGTGCCAATGTTGGCATTCATGGACAAATAATCATGGAACAAGTATTTAAAATGGTAATAAAATAGGAACAAAGATTAAAAACTCTTAAAGTAACAAGAAAACAATTCAAATAAAAAGTAAAAAGATAATAATAAAATTTAACTTCCTTTGATAAGATAAATTGGAAAAATAATGGTAATGGAAATTGGAACACATAGGATAACAAAAATTACAATAATGGGCATTCAAACATTAAAAAAAATAAGCAAAATAATAATATTGGTAAGTCTACTAACAAGGAGAGAATTCAGGATAAATCATGTCCTATTGGTGGATGCATCATTTATAGAGGCAACCACTATGCCAACAAGTGTCCTAAAAATCCAAATGTGGAAAATATAAGAGGAACACCTTTTATAATTCGATAGAAGGCCTTTAAAAAAAGGATGTGTTCAATGGTATATAATTACAAAATGATGTTCATACACTATTAATTACATAACCCAATGATAATTTTGGTATGACCCCTTTGGGTTAATAATCTTTTAAATTTAGTTTGAAAAAATAGGAAATACCCATGTGAAAGATTCAATTGGATCCTTAATCTTAAGAGAGTAATTACATGGGAAGAATATTGAATGAATATTAATGGCTTATTATTATTTTGTTTGAACATATTATTTTCATCAGCTATCTAGAATATGTCTTACATAATAAGGTGAAGATGTCACATTTCAATTTTTTAGTTTAAACTAATTGATTTTTTCTATTGTATTAAGTGGATTTTATGTGCCACGTAGATTTGACATTGATTAATCATTTATTAATATATATTTTCTTAGATAGATATTTTTATTTTATTTGAATGACTAAGAACTAATGATGGTTAGTTTGATGGAAAATCATTAATTAATGTGCAAATTAGATTATGATTATGTTAGATATCTACCATTGTGATTCACTTTATAGCTAGACTAATGATGATTAGTAAAGGATTTCATTTCTTACTATGTTTAAATTTAAATTGATAATGTCATATGGATTTGATGTTTATTTTTATTATAAATAACATTTTGAATTGATTGCCTTAACTTGGTTTAAATATTCTTTTTATTGTTGTGAGTGGGTGATTTCAGCATAGTTGGGACCCCTTTAGAAAAGAAGGGCATCATCAAGGAGAGATGGGTAGATGTTCAAATAATGGAAGAACGAGAAGGCTAAAAATAAAAATTAATAAAAACATCTTTTAATAGTGAACCATAAATAATACCCTATGTTATCTTAGGAAGGGTAGATATAATGTTGTGGAAACATGTTTGGTGATCACGTTTTAGTGTGTAGATCATTTTGTGTGATTTTATCTTTTAAATTTGTAGCTTTATTTGAATGGTTGTATGCTTATGATTCTATTGTGATTATTTAGCTATATTATTACATTTTTAAGTGCTTACATTCTATCATAATTGATTTCATTGCATATATTGCATTTTAGGTTATACAAGATAATGAGAATGGACTTGTCATCAATGATGGAGGTATTTCTTTGGATAGCCAAAGGCTATCACACTAATGTCAATATTTCCATGTGACTAAAATCAGTTTTTAATCTTAGCCTATGACTAGTTGACACCCACTGATGTGTTAATTTGGTTTCAATTTAATATATCACCATCACTAGTCTTACTTGTCACTAATTTTACTCATTCACATGTTCTGAGTTTTGTTACTATCTTGCTTGATGTTAACTTTAAGTACTCTCTTGATTGTATAAATAATAAGAATTGAATTTTATTTTTATTTTGAGTCTTGATTTGGTATATATGTCATAGTATTAATACAACATTTATTTTAAATCTACATTCAACATTAGTAGAGCAAATGTGACTCATCATATAGGTTGAAACGTGACCTCACGTGGCTTACAAACCTTCATGCTTGGACTTGACATTGTTATTTAACATATACTTGGACCTAAACTTTGGTTAATAATCAAAACATAATATTTATGATAAAATAAACTAAGATATACTAAACTATAGCTTATTTATATGTTGATTACATCATTAAAGGTATACTCTATGCCTAAGGACTTAATACATGGAATTTGAACTAGGACCTAGACACTATAATCTTGAGATTATTCTAAAATATAATTAAAAAAACTTATATTTCATGACATATATTTCATATGTGTTGCATAAATATAGACTATGGCATATACCTTAGGTAAAACCTAATAATTTATTAAATTAAACATATTGTGAATTATTTTGACTATGGATTATAGTCTGACAAGAAACTTTGGTTGGACCTGACTAATTATCAATTTCAAATAATAAAATTTTTAAGTTTTAATTGACTAAAAATAAAATTAGGGTTTCATTTGTTGAATTTTTCTTGTTATTATAATGTTGAGTAGCCAAATATTATGGTGAAGCCCTAGAAATTTTGGCTTTTGATCATTACATGGATATTATTGGGTTTGCATGGACTTTTCATATAAATTTTGAAATATTGATTACTAACAAAGAAAATATTTGAATGATAAATGTGTAATTCTTTTAAGGTTATCTTTAGGTGGCGTTCATATAATCTTAATTTGCACCATTTTTATCATGGCTTATATATTTTTATCTTGAATAATTTTATCCATTTAAACCTTGTGCAATACTATAAAAAAAGGGATTTGAGTTTTATATGGGGCATGAGAAAGGTTGGATAAGAGAAAGAGGTTTCAGTAGAAATAGTAGGAAAATAAAATTTGAACCCTATAATGTTGGCTTCAATTCTTGATGCTTGTATTCATCTCACTCATGCAATGGTGTTTTCTTGTTCTTGTTTTACCTTTTTTAGATGCATATTTATTTTTTTATCGAATCATTATATTAAGAATTTATACACATTTGTGTGCATAAACACACCAATATGCATACTTTCATAATTTTTATTTCTATGAGTTAGATAAGAACATGATATGGTACTTTTATTTGTATTATAATACATAAATGGATTTATTGAAATATATCATTATTTGTAGAGTTTGACTTTTATGCTTAAATAAAACCATGTTTAGAATACCCTAGTTTTATATTTTAGAATTATTTTTTTGTGCATTAATGCAAATGTGGGCTATGTGGATTGAGTTCTTATAGTTAACATCTCAAATCCCCTAAATCAAATAGCTCTATGTGATTATTTGGAATACTTATTAAAATAGAATAGATTATTGTGTTGAAATAAAATTATGTTTGTGTTTAATTGTTAGATAAACATAATTTTATTGTGTAATTTGATGTGGTTTTGATTATGAATAAATTACCTTAATATGACAGATTCCACTTAGTCGATGAGGCATGTATTATTTACTTTTTATTACCTTATTTAAGTAAATAGTTATTGAGTACCAATGTGAAAATTGTAATGTGCCCTTAAATGATTAATACATTATTTATTTCTCTTAATTTCATAGATAAAATGTTGATTCTCTTTGTAATCACCTAAAAGTGATAATGGATGTTAAGAGTGTCACTTGAGTTACCCTATTCCTAGGTTAGCCCTATAGCTATCTTAGAGAATTAGATAAACTTTTCCAATCATTTAGTGGAAAAAATTCACCTATAGTCAGTCAAAACATAATCCCAGTATTATATTCTCATATCCCAATCCAACTTACTCAACAGTCTATAAAGAGGACATTAGCCCCACATTTGGGACACTACAACCACATGGCACTAGTGTCCCTAATTGGGTGCTACTTTCCTTAACACTAACTCTTCCAATGAATAATTTTTCAAATGTGTGCCCCTCCTAAGGTAAGCCTAATCACATTTTATTATCCACACAAGCTATAAAACTCTATAAATATAAGTCTAATTAACTTTTATTCCCTAGATGGAAAATAGATGCAAAAGCACATTCAAACCAAAGACAAGTTGAGAAAAATTAAGGTATTTGATCCCTATTCCACCCTAATTATACATAATACCATACAAAATATCCATAATCATAATTTTCAAATATTTCAAAGCTCAATCACATTCAAGGCATCCAAGTCCACTCTCATTCTAGCATTCACTTGCACTTGCATCAAGTACTAGGTGGGAGAACTACATCAGGATTGACCCCTCTTTCAAGTATTGGTATGTAGTCAACTCTCTTCATATTAGGGTTTTGAGGATGTCCATCCTATCCTACTAATGAAAAAATAATTATTTTTTATGCCATACTTACAAGGAGGATTAGGTTTTGCACATTAAATCAAGTTTTTCAAGTACAAGATAGAGCTCCAAGTTTTGTGTACACAAGAATATGACATAAAAACATAGGCATAAGTGCTCCTAGAAAATAGTAATAATATTGAAAAGGGTAAAATATACCACCTAAAGGACACTACATAAACATGGTGCTACTATCCATACTAGATGTTATTGTCTAGTGAGAAGATAAACACTATAATCTTGTTGACGACACTCAGAACTGCCTAGATCTCAACTTTTAGAACTTAAATCATTAATGACATTTAGTTTGTAGATAAGTATTTATTAATGCCTATTTATTTATATTTTTAGAAAGTTAAATAAATTTAAATGCTATAGAAAATTAGTACTTAATTATTTCATATTTATTTGACTATTTAGACATCTCAGCCCTTTAATCTAAACATAGGATTTTCGTAGTAAAAGTCTAAAAGGTTAAATCATTTGGTGAACCCGACTTACTTAAAATATTGCTTCAAACCCTAGTTTGCATTAATCCAAATGTTATGCAATAAATTAGGGCTGCATACTTCTAAAAAAAAATAGATAACCTAGCTAATTAAAACAATTTTAGTTTAGGGTTTCAATTTATTTTACATATAATTTAAATTGTTACAAAGAAAGCCTAGATTTAAAAAACCTAACACTAAACACCCTTAGGGTTTGTATGATTTTTAATATATAATCAGATTTTACTTCCAAAATATCAAATTTACTTCCATATGTCTTCTCATATAATCATGATCATAATGACACAAAAAATTAATCACTTTTTGTTGCAAAGCTTAATACTTTCATTTGCATGCTTATTCCCTTTAATTCAGAATGAACTTAGAAAATACAAAAACACATGTATATATGATGATTTATATCAATTTAAATACATGTCATATCTCATAACATGTTATCTTTCTCCTATATGGAAATCCATTAACAAGCAAACCCATACACACATAGAGGATTTAACACATAAGATAACAACTATGTTTCTAGTTTTAATGTCATCTATTGTGTATAGGAAAGAATCTCCTTCTCCTCCTCATCTCCATAAGGGTGATATCTAATTTTATTTTAACCAAATCCATGATATCATTCTTCCATGATATGAAGCATCTTATAACATTATCACTAATTCCCCTACTTAGCCTATTCACACATCTTCCCTACATGGTGTGTGCCTATATGTTCAAATAGAAACATCTAGGTTTTGCACTTATGAAACTTTATGTGATCAAATTATCATTATGATCAAGATAATTATAGGTTTAAAAAATCAAAATCAACTACTTAATGAAAAGATTACAACATTGAAAAAATAATTTAAAAAATAAAGGCCTCCAGGGCACAATAGTGTAAATCATGTTTATACATCTTCAACTAGTCAATTTGAGGCAAATAATGTTACATATCAAAACATGAAATCACAACAAAGTACATCTACAACTAGTGATTCAAAAATAATTCAAAGGTTAAATAATATTTCAAGTGAGACACTAATGAAAATGATTAAATCTAAGTTGATCAACCTACCTCTTCTACACCTAATGAGGAAATCCATATATTTTTGTGCATATCATTTAATGCATGAGCACCACACATATTCGTGTTTTATCATTAAAAAGGAAAATATAATAGATAATGGATACATATGAATCACATAGTGATGCATCATCCACACAACATAAAATTACACATATACAAATTCAAAAAGGGTCAAACTCAAAAATAGTACCAAAATGGTTACCAAAGCATAACTCAGAACAACAAAAGGTTCTAAAATCACAATCACAACAAGAAACAGTACAAGCATAGATAAATCAAGCAAAGATACCTATCCAAAAGGAGGATCAACATTAAATATGGTATAATTTTGGTCATAAATATATACAATAGTATGATTATCACGGTCAAGGTTTGGGCAAACATGCCCAATGCTGATATCACTTCTCCTATTCTAGTAGTTGATAATAATTATCAACAGGGTTTGGGATTTATTAAACATTCTAAGGCACATTAGACATAGATATAGTTTATCAAGTCAAAACATCCAGATACATAGGAAATGTTATAGAAAGAGAAATATCTTAAGTTTCAAAGTCAAAATCATGCTCAGCCAAAAAACATTTTCAAACAAGGTTTTCAATCAAAAGATCCTCCACAACACCGTATGTCTACAATAAGCATAGTTTCAAAGGGAAAAATCATAATCAATATTCTAAAGAATAATTTAAAAAGGCCAAATCCAAAGTATGAGGTAGTTCCCTCCAACACACCAGATTATTATGATTCTAATGATAAATAATAATTAGATTCATATTGCAACAACATTAAACAATGACATAGTAATCACATTACACGAGAGATTATTATTCTTATTTTTAACATAGGCCATAGTGACAGTGCGTCTCCCATGAGACTAATTAGTTAGTATGGTTCCTACCCTTGTAAATACTTCTTTCTCTCTCTTGCTCATTGTACATAGTTTATTATCATTTACTTGTACATAGCTTATACTCATAAAACACAAAAATAATATAACATGTCAAAATACAAAAACATTCAAATATTTCAAAAGAACAAAATTTTACAAATCATATGCATTGATATGTTTACATTTACACTACTTATCAATTATTGCATATCATCATCTATCCTAGTATAGTCAATTTTATCATACACATATGCTTCACTTGTTCTTGTTGAGTGCTTGTATATTTTAAATAGGACTTTGGTTCCTTACACTAATCTAGATTAGCTATCATCTACCCATTGGGGGCATTTACACTGATCCAAGTTTATACATTTGATACATCTGCCCACTTGGGGGCATCTCATACACAATTGCTACTACCAGGTTCTATCTTTACATATACATTCTATCTTATGCATTGATTTATATTGATATTGATCATTGCTAATCATTTCTTAAATTTTTTCTAACTATCAATATTTAGACTTAGTATATCTACATCTTAAAATCTACATAGATTTTTACTACATAATTATACATGATTTCATTTCTAATTATCCTATATTAGACTTGATTGTGTTCCTATACTTCTTCCATCTTTAAGGGCATTTGAATATTCCATTTTTATTTAGCTCTACACCACTTCTCTATTTATATGCCTTGTACATGTGCCCATGTCCCTTGTGTGTGTTTTCTTTATTGTATATGTAGACATTTGAACATGTCCTTATATGTGGCTCTAAGCCAAATTGATTGATGCTTACATATGTGAACATTTGAAAATGTCCTTGTATGTGTTCATTCTCAGATTTAGTGACATGTGTCCATGCCCCTTGTATTATGGCCCCTTGGCCTACCTTTTACATGCCTTATGTGCTTGTATGTATGCTTCTCCACCATGACACTTGTATTTCCTTATTACACACACTATTTTTTTATGCCACGAGGGACCTCGTGCATCTACCCTTCCTATTTGGGTGTCATGATGGAAATCATGCCCCATCCCCCCTAGATAATTACTCAAATTTTATGTTATACACATTGATTACATCTATGTTGACACCTTTGTGCAATTCTAGATTATAACATGCATCTTACATTAGTTTCTTATGCTCAAATACATTTACATTCTGATGTTATGTTTATATATTATATTAGAATATCATGCATATGCTCTAGCTAACACATTTTATAGAGCTACTTATTTAGAGGGTGGTTCTTACATAGGTTCCATAACTACCCTTAAAACAAGGGGAATTCACAGGGGTTTGTCATAGATGTTAGACTCCCACTTTGTTATTCATAGGTAAAATTTAGCACACAGGCTTAGTTTCAGACATCAAATACATGGTAGACATATAATAGAATAAAGACTTAGAAGTTAGTTCAAATCACTCAAAAATTAGACTAGGTAGACATTAGCACCCAAATTAGGACACTAGTGCCATAGGGCACTAATGTCTAATACAGGGTACTAATTTTCATTAGTCCTAGCTTTAGGATAGTCTATATCATTCAAACCAGTACACCAAGTATAGCATAGATTTACAAAGATGCAGTCATAGGTTTGATAGTTATGATCAGATTCATTCATTTCAGCTCAAATTTATACCAGTTGATTATATTTGGGGGCATCATGAATGGCATGATCACTCCCACATTTAGTTAAGTTACACATATTTAGTTATTACATACTCAATTCAGATTCAATATACTCAAATACTAGATTAGGGGTATGTGCATGGCACATAGTTTCCACATACTCAGCTACACATGTTCATCAAATGGAATGGAAAAATCCATGTCATTTTCTATGTTATATACACTTTTTATCACATTCTAGGTTGTCACCATATTTATGCCTTACTCCATATATAGTGATTGGCATTCTCAAGTGGCCTAGAGCTACCTAATATATACGAGTTGCCACAGAGCTGAAATATATAGTTAGATTTACTTAGTTAGATACTTTTATCATTTTACATAGTTCATTTATAAATGCATTTACCTCACACAGATGGGAAATGATGGATTCATGGTCTACTTGATTTATTGAGCCACCCACATGAGAGGGTTAGACACACTTACAGTCTTATCTAAGCTACTCATAAAGATCAGGATCCACTGAGTAGGGGTGGGCAATGATGGATTCAATAACTAAATTGATTTCTTGAGCCACCCATATGAGGATTGAGCAAGTCATCAACTTATTCCAAGATATTTAATGATATTATTACTATGTACACTCACACACACACACACACACACACACACATTGTCATTAGTTTTATGCATTGGTTCATGTACCCAATAAGATGTATTCATTCCTTTCCTCTCTCTTTACTCATATTTTACTCAGTTACTTAATTTTAGCATAGTCTTTTGCTTTGATCATCTCTTAATTAAGGATTGATTTTTTCATGTTTCATTGCAAGACATTATTTTGGATCATGTTCCACATACATAGACCTAGATTCACATACTCAAACTCATCTACATGGGCTTCACTTCCAAGTTAAGTCCAAGTATGCTTCTTTTTCCTTTATACTATTCATTTTGCTTTAATGCATTACTAGCATAAAGGGGGGGGCAAATGTAATCACCTAAAAGTGGTAATTATATGCTAAGAGTGTCTCTTGAGTTACCTTATTCCTAGATTATCCCTAGACCCATATTAGAGCATTAGACACACTTATTCAATCATTAAATAGACCAAAATCACCTATAGTTAGTCAAAACACATTCCTAGGAGTGTCCTCTCAGATCCCAATCCAACTTACTCAGTAGTCTATAAAGAAGATATTAGCACCACATTTGGAACACTACAGCCACATGGTGCTAGTGTCTCCAACTAGGTGTTACTATTATTAGCCCTAACTCTACCTAATAGATAATTTTTCAAATGTGTTCCACTTATAAGGTTATCCTAAGCACATTTTATTATTTACACAAGCTATATAACTTTATAAATAGAATTATGATTGACCTCTATTCACTAGATGGAAAATAGATGCAAAATCACATTCAAACCAAAGATAAGTTGAGAAAATTTAGGGTATTTGATCCCTATTCTACCCTACTACTACATCCTACCATCTATAACATCCCTGAGCATAGTTTTCAAAGATTTCAAAGCTCAAGCACATTCAAGATATCCAATTCCACTCTCATTCTAATATTCACTTGCACTTACATCAAACACTAGGTGGGAGAACTAAATCATGCTTGATCCCTATTTTAAGTATTGGCATGTAGGTAACTCTCTTCACGGTAGTGTGTTGAGGATGTCCAGCCTATCCTACTAATAAACACACAATTATTTTTGATGTCATATTTTAAGGAGGATTAAGGTTTTCACATTAAATCTAGTTTTCTAGGCATAAGACAAAGTCTAGGTTTCATGCATGTAAGAACAGGACCTAATAACATAAGTGCAAGTGCTCCCAAAAAATAGGAATAGTCTTGAAAAGGGGACACCAACACCACCTAAAGGACACTACATAAATATGGCACTATTTTTCATATTAGTTACTACTATCCAATGAATAAAAAAACCAAAATGCTATTGATGACACTCAAAACTACCCATATCTCAACTTTTAGAACCTAGATCATCTGTGACAGTCAGTTTTTAGATAAGTCTTTATTTATGCCTATCTATTGCTATTTTTACAAATTCAAAGAAGGTCAAATACTATAATAAATTAGTACTTAATTATTGCATATTTATTTGACTGATTTAGACATCTTAACCCTTTAATATAAACATAGGATTTTCATAGGAAAACCCTAAAAGGTTAAATCACTTTTACACATCTATTTATGTTTCTTATTTTCTCTTGAGTGTTTTGAAATTATTTCACATATACGCTACTCAATGAGTATGATTTTGATTGGGATATTTGAAATATGGTTGGCATGTGATTTAATGGTTATGATATATCGTATTGAATAGTTATCATGTGGAAAAGAAAACTATATGTATGTTATAATATTAATATGAAAAATGTAGATTTAAGCATACCATTATATTGATATTTCATAAAATATTGAAAATTGAGTAGGTAAATATGTTTATGAAGCTTGAATCTATTAAAAAAACTCTTATTTTAAAATTATCTAAAGGGATCATTAATTTATAATGATTTGTCCATATTTTCTATTTATATATGTGAGACTTGTTTGATTTTGGTAAAATATATAAGGAATTAAATAAAAATGGATAGTCCAATCATATTTGTATAATTATTGTAAATTAAATATGTGTATCATTTTTAAGTGATTGAAATCCTTCCTAGTATGTTGATTATGAAAAAATTATTGTATACTATTATAAGACAAATATGTTTATATAAATATTCCCTTATACTAGTTTAGGATTTTTTAAAACCTTGGTAGGGTAAATGGATAATAACACATCTTAGAGGTTTTATGGGACACTATGTGAACTGTTATCATTAAAACAGTTTGTCGATGATCAACCTTGTGTTATTTTTCTTGTATGTTTTTGTATAATCCATGGAAACTAGAAGGATGATTACACTTTGTGAAAGTGGTATGGGAAACCATCATAATGCATCATCATTCTTTCACTTTTTAAATATAATCATCATGTTGAGTCATGATTGTTTGTATGAGGATCAATATATTGTTGATTTATGTTAGGATATATGGATTGGGTATGGATGTGGACTTAGGAAGGTGAGAATTGAATGGAGATTGGAGATCCTTAGTTTTAATTTGATTTTAAAATTAGGATCTATTTTCTGAGTCCAAATGAAATGAGGCAGACTCGTTACCTCCTAAGTTTTATGGCCATAATCATATGTACTTAGTATGTATTAGGAATGTTTTGTTTCATGTTCTCTTTCAAGAATTTGTTTATGTTTCATGGAACTATCTATAGTATGAATTTTATACACATTATCATCTCTCTTTATAATGGTTTCACATCTACCTTTATCATGAAGGGTAGGACTAATCTTGGAAACAAGATTTGTATGGGGCATACAAAAGGTTATGTGGTTAGAATTAAAGCCTCTAATGATGCTCTCTGTCTTCTTATATAATTTTTAGTAGAAATCATGATCTTTGGTGTTTGTTTGGATTAATTTATGAATAAGTACTCTTGTATGACTATTTTGGACAACAAAATGTAACTATGTTGTATTATTATTGAAAGGATAAAATCATGTATTATGTAATCAATCATGTATTAATGAAATAAATATAAAAGATAAATATTGTCTTGATATGTTAAACATAGTAATTTATTATTTTTTTATGATCTTGAGATGTTATTCTAATTTAGACATCACATTGGAAATGTACTATTGATTTAACAAAAGAAAAAAAATGATTTTCTTTGTTTAATATCAATTTAGACAATGATTATAGTTTTACCTATAAAAGAAAGATAAATGTTAATTTTAATTATTATACTAAATCACTTTATTTATGAACATATGATTGATTTATAAAATGAATTTATATTTTTTTAATGAGTGATTGTATTATCAATTTGAATTTTTTGAATGAAACTAGAAAGGAATGGTAACTTGATTGTATGTGTGATTTTACATATCAAACTTGTCATGTTTTTATTTCTTAACATGTAGTAGTTACTTTAGTTATCTCTCAAACAAGTTAACTTAGGATTAGTTAAGGAACCTTCAAGAGGAAAATAAGGAATCACACAAAAAAAATTATGGAACGGTTCTTTGGTATTAGACTAGAGGGGATCTTACAACACCTAATTTTGGTACAGTGCTAGTAATTTTCTATGGTATTAGTTTACATATATGCTTGTAGATCATTGGTTCAGATAAGGATATTATTGGTTTGTATTCCTTGTGTTATTGAATTCTTTTTATTTTTTATTTGTGTTTCCTTTGCATCTCAAAATTATTCTCACCTTATGTCAATTATTATACCACCATTCCATTTGAAATGTTTAAAAACATATTAAAATATTATTTGTTTTCTATGATAAAGTCTCAGATGCTTCTAAAATGTTCAGATCAATATTTTAGGGTTTCCTAATTTATCTTACCAGAAGTGGACCAATACTCTCTTGGTATAACCTTTTTTGGGTCCTTTGAAACCTTGTCTTGACTTATTTGGTTTTATGTGCCATGTTTTTGGCTTTCCCACATTTTTATGTCATCATAGGGTCCTAAATTGAGTCTGAGAAGTATAAACATATGAGTGCATTGATTCATTTATACAGGGATGTTGGAAATATAAATTTAGTACATCACATGGTTAGACTATTATTTATGAGTGAGTAGTTTTATGTATATGATTTGTTATTAATAGCCCACTTTAGATTAAGTTAAGTTGAGAGTTTGGAGGGTTTGGGTATTAGTTGAAGATAAGTCAAGACTCATATTTATTAAGATTTGAGTCTTATATGTAAATATTTGTTGATTGAATAGAATTAATTATATTTGTGTGTTATCTCTGACCAAAATTATCATTGGTATCAAATTAGGATATTATGATGGTGTAATAAATGCCAAGGGGTGGCCCTTAAATTATTTCCCCACTGAATGTAGGTCTAAGAGGAGTTTTTTTAATAATTTATATTATATTATGTATGATCCTTTGGTAAATTTTAATATAAATTTATTTTGTATGGCATTCCCATGTATATCTATTTCCATTTTTTTGTGGTAGTGTTCATCAACATGTAACCAACATCTTTGTTTGCTTGATGCTTGTACATATCTACATATATCAATGTGAGTATAATATATAAGGACTTGCATAAGAATGTTCAAGCATAAGCTTACTAACTAGATATTAATTTTCAAATCTATCCACTCACCATACTTCTACCATCATCCATTAGGTAGTATTTATCATGCACATGCAAAAAAATAAAGGGGTATGAAAGGTAAAGAGACACACCTACATAAAATAAGATGTTAGGCATGTCAACTAAAGCACATCAATTAGATAAAAAAATCATATATGTGGAGTAAAGTGTAGGGAGTTTTAGATTTTTTGATATGAGCCCAACAAAAATTTTAGTAATCTTTGGCATAGAAAGATAAATATTTATAGGGGTAAGTGCTTTAAATGTTTGTATATTTAAAGAGAACGAGACATTTTATCTAAATTTTTTCTATCTCATAATATATTAGGGATTTTTTTGGTTTAAAATTTAAATTTTAAATTTTAAAAATGTCATTCTGAGAGGGAACAAAATCACATGAAGGATGAGGAGACAATTTTTTAAAATTGTATGAGGTGTCTTTAATATTTTTTAAAAAATTAAAAAAAAGGTGAAGTGTGCTCAAAAGGGTAGTCTCCTAAAATAATTATAGTTTGTCATTTAGTGGTTGTTTCTTTAGTTAAATAAATTATTAATATATTTTATTTTTTTAGTCTTTAAGTTAGATAATTATTTGAAGAGTCAATGTCAATAAAGTATTATATTTGAAATGTAAATCTTAGAATTTTAGTGTAATTAGAGTTATAGGGTCCATTTACAATAAATTGTGTGTGTCATCAATCATTAAAATGTCAAATTTTATTATTTTAAAAGACACATTATCGAGTGAACTAATTGTCTTAGGGAGTGTGTATGTATATTATGTAGTTGAAACACTGTCATAAAATGGCATGCAACTAAAATAATTCATGCAAAAGGTTGGACAAAATTGAGTAATGAGGGAAACAAACCAACCTTAAGTTTTCCCATAACTCATGGGTTGAAAATAACATTAGTAGCAAAACCAAATGAGCCCAAAAGACAATACAACTAAAGAGTTGTTAATCACCAGTGTAGTGGTGATGTAGTCTAGCTACACACATTAACAAAAACTAAGCCAAACCTACTAATGCAAAAAATGGTTTCTAGTAGCTGTGGATATGATTTATTATGTTTGTGATTAGGTTTTAATGATAAATAACGTAGGTTATAAATTTGATTTCAATGATAATCTTGATATTATGATGTAATTAGACCTTTATAGGTCTACCCAATTAGGTATGCTAGGTCTCCTTAATCTGTTTTAGGCTTTGTTGCCTTATTCAACTTGTCACCTTATTGATTCAATCCTTATTTTAATTAAATGTCTTGATAATTTTATGAATATCCTTGATCTCATAAAGTTTATCCCATACCTACAATTATGATATATCTCTGCTACATCTTGATTGAAAATAATATTCACATATTAGTTGTGTTCTCTTCTTGAATGATTCATAGTCTTCAATATCGATCTTGACCTCAATTCATAATTACCTCATTGTGATAATATTATTTCATTTATATTTATGCCTCTTACCTTACAATACAACTTTCAAGTACTCTTATTAAAAACATTTAGTTATGAAACAAAATTTTGCTTTTTTGGCCTTATGCATGAACCTGTAAACTAGTCAAGTGACTTTAACTTGAGGAACAAGGGTCATAAGTTTCTAAAACCAAATTTAAAACCTTACACACCAAATATTTTTACACTTTACAAGGTCTAAACCTCATTTTCTCATGCAATTTGGTCCTATACTCACTTCTTTTGAACTCTCAAATAGGGTTTTAGACTATAAAACACATATCTAGAGATTGAGATATTATGATTTGTCCCTGTACAAACACTCTCACTACATTAAAAACAATTTAATACATTATAAACATCCTCTTGAGTGTGTCTACAAAATTTCAAACATTTTATATGGATAATTTAGGGGATATAGAGTTTTTATGTGTTTGAAAACCTAAACTAAGGTTTAAGCAGATTGTGTTAGGTTGAAAACTTGCTTGAAGACTAATTTGACTTATGATGACTATTATATATTATTTTATTTTGTATTAGGACCTTTACACTTTATTATTACCCTAAAAATTGACTTCATATATTAAAAAATCTCACAAATATACATAAAAAACCTTTCCTTCTTGACTATTACAGTATGGTTAGGAAACACATACCCGAGGGCTTATATAATGGAAAATCTTAGAATTTAATGATTTCCAAAGGTTACTATCACTATGATATAACCTAAAAAATATTTATATACCTTTTCAATGACTTATCCAGACTTGACTATCATAAAATTACATCAAAATACATCATTCAATCAAATTATGTCTCGTAAGAACCCTATTTTCATACTTATCAATCTAAAAATCATCACAAAGTATAAAATAAGATCCAATAACCATTAGTCATTAACTTACACATTAAAAAATGTCATATATTTATCTTAAATATCTAAACCCCTATTCATTACTTCTACTTTACCTAAAACCTACAACCACACTTCTTTACTTGTCTCCCTTGTCATTATACTTGTTTTTGGATTATTACCTACTGCTACAATCTTTATCTCATTGCAACAACATATAAAAGTTTAGTTTGGTCTTGTTTCAAGACCAAAAATATCTCAAAATCCCTTTATACTTTTCAAGCATGCCTAATATAGTCACCATCCTACGTTGGAGGTCTCTACATTGTGTTTAAGATAGACTTTAAAATAAATTAAGATTCTAGAACATTACAAACACCCTCTACAATTCCAATGGACCCATACATTACCATATATTACCTCACTACTCTTTAGAGAGTTATAAAACTACACAAAATAGCCAAAATTAGCTGGAAAATTCAAATTTCCTAGTTTTGGTGGGAAAGTTGGAAATATGCATAAAAGAATAAATTGTACACACCTAATGATCTAAAAATATATAAAATGAATTATGAATATCTATACTAAAACATAACAAATTAAATACAATATGAATCATATTCTTATGGACCCTACCTTGACCTCTTAGTTCTTCTAAGATCAAACATAATTTGACTTATTAGACCGAAAAGTACAATGACTTGATGATGTTTTTGCATCACATTCACTCAAGATAGTGAGGACCTAGTCATCATTTTTTTTAATTTTGTGTTTGAGTGTGCTCAATAATTATGTTTTCTCATTGAGAATATATATATATATATATATATATCCTTATTTTTATATGTGATGTGTCAGTGATGGTGTGTTCTCACTAAAATTAAAGCATGAACATTTTTTTGTGTCTTTGTTTCCATCTATAGGTTTGTGAATAGTAGAGTGCATATATAGTGTGTTTGTGAACAAATGTGTATGCTCACACATATTTAGAGTATGAAATAATATGTGTATCTATGTTTGTACTTTGATTGGTTGATTTTTTCCCTATCCATCAAAGCATATGTTACATGTTTAATGATCCTTTACCCTATGTTTGTACTAAGGAAGGGAATGTTGGAGATTATTATTTAGGATTGAGTGATTTTATGTTCATGAGCTATTATTAATAAATCACTTTAGAGTAGGTTTAGTTGATATTTTTTAAGGATTGAATTTTAGTTGGAGATAAGTAAATACTCCTATTCAGTAGGAGCTAATTCTTATATGTAACTCTTTGTTGATCTAATATAATTAATTATATTGTTGTGTTATCTTTGACCAAAAATATTAGGGGAAAATATGATATGCATTGATTTGAATCAAAAATCCATCTATTGAAGTGTAAAATCAAAGGATTACATTATTAGAACAACACCACCATATCAAAAGTAAAATTGAAGGGTTAGTGAAAGATCATATAAACTATATTATTTGTTTATTTATCATTGATAAAGATAAGGATAAGGGTCAAGATATTCATATTGCACTGGACTCCTTGTTGAATTGCATTAAATGGTGATTTCACACTTGTTAAAGAATAGGTGTTTAACTGAGGTAGGCCCCTCATAACTTATCCAAATTTTAAAATGTTTTTAAAGGTGATTTAAGTTGATTATGGTTGCAAGTAATAAAAATCATTTAAATGAAATATGTGGTGATTTATGAAAAATGGGGTAAATTTATTGAAGTACAAAATCAGATGAAGACATTGGTTAAAAAAATGGGATAGGACATAGTTTGACCAAGAGAATAGCCTATTTGACCAAGAGTGTACATTATCAAAACAGGAGTATTTTATCTCTCCAAGAATGGACCAACCTCTCTTAGTCATTCAGATACATACTTGCATGCTCTTGATCAATATATTTAATAGATCAACTCTAAAAAAATGGGTTATTTTTGGATTACTCTCTAGAACTATTTGCACTTGATTCAGCCTTCGATAATATATAAGTTTGATATGATTTCATATTTATTTTCAAAACCCTATTTTTTTAGTTTAAAACACTTCAAATACATTGTATTCATGTAATTAGGTCCATTCATGTTATTATATTATTTTGTTTTATTCAGATCTAAATTTCACATCATTGTTTGTGGTTTAATGTAGTTTTGTTAACCTAAGTCATTTTTAACATAAAAAAATAAAATATGAGAGAATATACTTTATAATTAACTATCAGGTAATTGGCAAGTTGTATTTTTAGCCATAATATTGAATTTAAGCATGCACTCACTAACATTTGCATTAGATCCTTTTTTAAGTTGAACAATCTATGAAAACATGAATATATGTATGTATGTGTGTGTGTGTGTGTGTGTGTGTCTATGTATGTATGTATGTATGTATGTATGTATGTATGTATGTATGTATGTATGTATATATGTATGTATTTGTGTGTGTGTGTGTGTGTGTGTGTGTGTGTGTGAGTAAAAATTCATGATGATTGAAAAGTGAGATAATAAATCATTAGTAAATTAATTAAATGATTGTATCAATTCATATGTTAAAGCATTAAACCAATCAAGGGCATAGTCCTTAAGGATTATTGGAAAGAGATTTGTCAACAATTTATATTTATGTGCAAATTTGAGACATGAAGAATATAAAATCTTGATGTGATGAGAAGGATCACCTTTCCCATTGAATAATTTAAACTTTGGAGTGAAAAACTTATAGACAAAAGGTAGGCAAGTACATAAAATCCAAAGGGTTGAGTAATATATCATGTGAATTGGCCTTATAACTTGATTTTTTAGACTGCATAGCACACATGATTTATGTAATGGTGGTAACATAAAGTTTTAGAATAGAATTGGTAGTGGTATAAGTAGGGATGGAAACATTAGGTAGTTGAGAAACATTATTGAGAAATAATGAAGTTTTGGAAACATGTTATATGGTTGAGGATCTTTTCAAGAAACAAATGAATCATTAAAATTGTTTTGATAATGCAAAAAAACATGAATATGATTGGAAGTAATGAGAGAAGGAACAACATTATAAATAATTTGAGAAACAATAACATTCTTAGGCATGGTAGGGGAACCTTTAAAAGGTTGATCTACATTAGAAGAATTAAAATATCCATGATTCACCTTATATGGTATATCTTCAACTAGGGGCTCTTTAGCTAGGGATTTTATTTGACCATATTTTAAAACATATAGCATTGAATCAATTTATTAAGGGTGGTCTAGGATGTGTTTTCTAAATATAACAATTCTTTTAACCTTATCTTTATCTTTATAAAAAATATCAATAGTTTGAAATCTAATCAAAATGATTATCATTCCCATTACTATCATTCATATCATTGAATTTATATCATTTACAACCTTATAATTTACATTTACATCAGAACATGTCATTAAGAGACATTGTTTTCTTTTTCAAATAAACACAAGTATTAACTAAAGGAATTTCAACAAAAAAATATATTTGAAACTCAATATATCACTTTTCCTAGTATGGCTCATAGATATAATCTCCTTAGGTAGAATTATATATACATATATATAGCATGTAAATATACCCTAGAATTTTAATGATAAAATAAGCACAACAAATTAGGGTATGCAACAACACAAATGGAGTTATGGATAATGATGTGGAAACAAATAAACTCAAGCCTATAAAAAATAATTCTAATATGTAATATAGGAAAAATATAACCCTAAGGGTTATAAGAGGGCACAAATTCACAAAATCTTAATTTGGTAAAGTGTTTTACATGATAAATTTACTACATTAAACAATTAACATGTGTGAAATGCAAATCTAAGTATATTACAGTAATTTTAGACACCTAATTGTGGTAAAATACTAGTTATTTGTGATGGTATTAGTACATTTATGTGATTTTGAATCATTGGTTTAGATTAGGATCTTATTGGTGCTTTTCTTATAATTTCATGAGTGAAACTTGTGACATCTTTATTTCTCTTTGTGAATCTATATTCCTCTAGGTGTTGCCATGTTATTTCTCTATTCTTCAAATTTTCTCTCTCTTTAGTGTTTTGTGTCTCTATTATTTTTCCTTATTCCTTTATTTTTTCCTATAACTTAGTTCTTGACCTAAATCAAATGGTTTGATCTTAGTCATGACCGATCCACTCAATTTTGTTTTTGTTAAAGATCAACAACTCAATTTTGGTCATTTTTATTTTTGTGGGCCTTTGGTTCTCCTTCACTTTTGTGGATAATTGTGCCTTTTAATAATTTTTGTGACCATTATATTCAATGTTTTTTCACCAATAGGTATTAATTTTAATTTGACAATTTTATAAGAACATTGAGTGCATTGGTACATTTAAGATAGGCATTCATAAGGTGAACACATTATGATTCATTTGATAATTTATCATTTGAAGTGTAAAAGGTAGAATTAAATTGATAGGATAAAACCCCTTGTAACAAAATTCAACTTTAAGTGTGAAAGAGTGATAGAATCTACTTGTTTCTTTCATCTCATATCTAAGGATAAGGGTAAAAATATTTATATTACACAAGACTACTTGTTGGATTGCATGATTATTGATTAAATTGTCTAATAATAGGGGTCTAAATGAGGTATACTCTCATAAATACCATAATTTTTATGATCTTGCAAGGTCTCTTGGAGTGCATTAGGGTTTGTGATAAAGGATAATAAATTATGGAATATCTACATATAATTCTAAATATCTAGGCAAAGTTTCTAATAAGAAGGTTTGAACAAATGAAGGTGATTGTAAAGTTTCATAATATTATAACACTTTCTAGATGATATCTAAGTTTGTTTCTAAGATCAAATATTATCTTACTTAAACCAACAACCATATGCCAGTCACTGTCAAAATGAAGACGCTCAATTTTGGTCATTTTTTGGGACTTTTATGATTTTTACCAAATTTTTATATTTACTTCAAGATTGCTTCCAAACTATCTTTCAATCACTTTAAAGCCCCAATAGTACACATGTAAGTGATAATTGAGGTACAACTCTAATGACCCCTCTTGTCAAATTTTAATAATAACAATTTCCCATTTTACACGTTTGAAATCATTTTTATTAATATATTATTGTATTTAGTTTAAATTTTTCTTGTGCACCCTATTTTGATTTTTAATGTAATTCGGCTAGTTTATGATCCCATTTATCCACTTTTAATCAAAATAAATTGGTAAACCCGCATTACTTTGCATGTTCTTTTTAAGGTTTGGTTATGTTTCTCTTGCATATCTCATTAGGATTTAAGCCTTATTTATTTATATTGGTATCTTTCCTAGGGTTTGTAATTGTTTTTATTATATAACCTTTAAAACCCTAATTCTTGATGGATTTTACCCCATTAATAGTAAATATCCAAAGGCTCAAAAGTGTGCAATGCACAGTTTATCAGTAAATCATATTCATTCAATTTATTTAATCAAATACATTATATATTTATATTATTTGCAACTCCTACTAAATAGGAGACAAATTAACCATTAACTTCTTAAAACACTAATCTAGGAAGGTTGTTCTAACAACTTATATTCCTTCTCAACTATCACACCTATAATTTTTTCATGAGTTGTATTATCAACTAATTATTTTCACATACTATTTTATTTTATACTAACCCATACAAATGTGAGCACTAATATTAGGATATTTGTAACATTCCCTCCCTTAGTGGTCACATGGGGAGAGAATGTATATGACTATATTGCCTCAATTTTATTTTACAGGTGTTGGCTTCAACCGAAAATGCATCCATTACAATAAATCAAACTTTTTTCATTGGAAAAGAGTTTTACAAAATATCATTTGAACATAAGGGTTTTTTTTTTAAATGTCTCTCAAAATTTATTTGAAGATCATAATTTAAAAATAAAAATTCTTAACTCACAAAACTTTAGACTATAAAATGACACAATAGACTTGATTATAAACATAAAAGACACTTTGGACCTTTTAACATAATAAAAAAACATAAATAGAGACTTTAAAAAATGACTCTAAACACAAATAAATCTAAAAATGGCACAGACTAAACATATAACATAATTAAAAATCATGAAATATTAATAAAACAAATTTAACCATAACAATAAAAAAAATAATATAAAAATAAACATAAATACTATGACTAAATTAATATGACTTGATTCATTATAAATAACAAATCTAATAACTAAATAAATAAAACTTGACTCATAATAATTTACTTAAAATAAATAATATAATAATAATAGTAGATTACATAAAACTAAAACAAGACAGAGTAACATAATCAAATCACATTCTTAAAAACATAAAACTACAAACATTTAATAAAACATTAAAAAACTTAAAATTGTACCATATACCCAAAAATCTAAACAATTCTAATATATTTTTTTTAAATGCCGATTAAAAAATTATAAACTAAAAAATAATACCACCTTACACTAAATACCAAAGACTTAAAAACTATTAAAAACCTAACCTAAAACGTAAATCATAAACTTTCATCTAAAAACTTAAAATAAATAACACTAGAATCAAAATAATATATAATTGAAATAAATAAAAAACCGAACCCTAAAAAAAATTCTATTATTATCTTCCATCGTAGAACTTATACTAAGGAGAAGATACAGGTTTGGGTTTGCATGGCTTGTGTAGCTTCTCTAGCTGCGGTTAATCTTCTAGAATTTATACTTCCGGAGATGTGTTGAGGACTTAGGCATCTATTTGTCCACCAGATCTTAGCTAGGCAAAATGTCAAGGTAGTTTTAGCAATTATATATATTTTTATTTATATATATAACTACCAATAACATTGATAGTGGTTTGTACTCTAAAATTATTGGTAAATAACAACCTATCAAATGGTAGGACTAATTGACATGGTTTACACTCAAAGGATCCTATAAAGAATAAGGTGAAAAATATAAAGGTCCCTTAGCGTACCTACTCTGATACCATTAATGGGTTTTACCCCATTAACAATAACGTGTCGAAGGCTCAAAAGTGTGTAATGCACAATTTCTCAGTGAATCGTATTCATTCAATTTATTTAATCAAATACATTACATATTTATATTATTTACAACTCCTATTAAATAGGAGGTAGCTTAACCACTAACTTCAAATATTAATCTAAGAAGGTTGTTCTAACAACCTATATTCCCTCTCAACTATCACACCTATAATCTATGCATGTGTTGTATTATCAACTCATTATTTGTACATACTATCTTATTTTATACTGTAACAACCCCACCAGATTTTACCCAAATATTGTAATAATTTTTTTTCAAATTAAATACACATATTCAACATATAAATTTCACCATGAAAAATCTTATCTAGTGATCTTTAATTAACTTTATTAATTTAGTTAACTATTTAAAGTTATAGCTAATCCACTTAGTTAAGGATCACCATATACAAATAAATAAATCATTAACAAACTGAATAACCATAATTATTGAATTTTAACATAAATGAATAGTACAAATTCAACCACCACTAATACAATATTACAGCCTCTATTGTATGAAGTACAATGCACAAATAATACAATTTCAAAAATACATAAAATATTTAAATGATAAAACATGATACAAAGCTCCTTTGAGTGGAGTTTTCATGACTGCAGAGTCTCCATGACTCAAGTATTAATATGTGATCTCAAGTATAGTACTCTATCTAGGAGGGAGAAAATCATCTGAGCGCTTCTCCACACCAACCACGGACCATATATGCCCCACACTATCTCCAAAATAAGGGGATGACCCTCCCTTCACGGATGGTAGATAATGATGGTGCAAGAATATGGAGTAACAAACCAGAACCTGTGTGTCAAAGATATCTAATATATAATATGTACCATAAATAAATCCATTCTATTATGATATCACATAAATATGAAAACTATATCAACATATGAAATGATAATGTTTATCAAACATTACTTTGGTCATTTCAATAAAATAAATAATCTTTAAGATCAGTCAAATTCATACACATCACTTGATTAGATTACCCCTTATCTTGCATTGATGGCACTAATTAATTTAGTGGAATCTGTCTACTGCTTAATTAGCATCATGAATGCGAGATTTGATATTAATAAATAAAACATTAAAATACAAACGATTCATTCTTAATATTTCATATAGCTATCAAAATACGTTAATTATAGAAATATCATAAATATTCATTTAATTCATCAAATAATGTGAATGAAATTAAAACATCTATTTTATTATTAAATAATAAATAGATTCCAAAAATAGTCCTCAATATAACACACCATTCGAGTAATGAATATTTAGACCACTAGTTGCTTTATCCATTAAACAACATATAATATTATTTCTCCACAAAATAGTATTATAACTCTGCTAATAAATTGATCATATTCCACATACAAAAACAACGACTCTTTTTATACAACTATGTTTCGTATTTAATCTCATAAATACATTAATGTTTTTTATTTAAACATTCTAATGCTTTTAAAATCATAAATATAATTGAACATCCATTATTTATTGGTACAATATTTTTAACACACCTGAATGTGTGTGTGTATATATATATACACACACACACATTTTTATAGTTATATTATACGTACTTCATTTATATGGTACACTATTAAGGTGACATCCATCATCTTTTGTCTTAGTGTGTGTACTATATACATGAAGTATACAGTTAATTTACAACAAGGCCCCATAACCTCTTATTTAATTGTAAAAACTCCATTTTCCATAATAAATAAATACATAGAATGTTCTATAATTCAACTCTATCATATTTATCTTTCAGCATATTCAATTCATTCTAATCAAAATAATCATTTGTGTTTTGTCTAATCATAAAATCAATATAACTAAACACACCTATTTTACCCTATTTGGGTTTCAACCAAAGCATATAATAATACTCAGTCAAGTAAAAATATCAATTAACACCAATTAAAATGAATATAACACTCAGTAAAAACAATATAACACCCAGTCAAATCAATATAACACCCTATCAAATACATTAATAAAAACACCCAGTGGAATACCTTCTTAGGTGTTGACAGTAATTCATCTGATTTGGCCGATTAAGACTAACTTATCACATATTCCATGTAATCAAATTATGATTTGAATGACCCTATGGGAATTTGTGTACTCAAAATTTATACATCTACGTATTATATAATTACATAGTATTAAACAATCCCAATATGTATATTAATAATATTCAAAACTTAATCAAGCCATAAAACATTATCAATTTTCTAATCTTTATATTGTTACAAAATCAAAAGTATCCTACAGTCGAAATGTTCATCTACCCGTAACTAGGTACTACTAAGTAAATGCACCGAAGATCTTATATAATCTATTATGGAAATAGGATTCATAACCGAGCTTCAAAGCCCAACTACATTTCAACCCAGTCATAGCCCATATTAAACCTAAACTGAAGTATACATAGTTTTATATAAATGACTTAACTGTTATATATATAATTTTGACAATTTCTCAAACATATATATATATATATATAATTTTGATAATTTCTCAAACATGTGTTTTATGTGTGTGTGTGTGTAATTTTGATAATTTCTCAAACATGTGTTATATATATATATATATATATATATATATATATATATATATATATATATATATATATATATATAATTTTGATAATTACTCAAACATGTGTTTTATATATATATATATATATATATATATATATATATATATATATATATATATATATATATATATATATATATAATTTTGACAATTCAAACATGTATTTTGGGTTCAGACATATACATACATACATACATCTGTGTGTGTAAGTATATCATTTATATATAGTCAAAATCAACTGAATGTATACCTAAATATATATTCATGTATATATAAAAATATAAATCAATATCCCTAATAAACCAAAGGAACAAATTATTAAACAGTTGAATAAAACATGTAGACTTAAACAATTAAGTCTATTTTCCAAATACCCCATGGAAATATATTAACCTGGTTCAACATAATCATCTCAACCAAATTGTATATATACCCTATGAGTAAAACTCTATTTTTGAACAATAAATTTGAATTGCTAAAGAAGGAATTATTATTCCTAAATCCTTTAATCATTATGGCCAAGAACAACTTTGTAACCCTAACCTTCCCAGATTACCCTAGGTTAGATATAGGGTTCTATGGAGGTCATGCCCTCTATAGGTCCCTATATACATCCCACGTAATTTTCCCCACATTATTACAATAAAATAACTAGCACTTAGCGATATCAAAACCCATTCTCAAACATATCATACACACACAGGCATTCAATTACAAAACCATTTTGTTAAAATGTATGCCTGATGAATAATGTTGAGCCTATAGTCATGTTGGATCCTTCTTATTCTTTCTCTCCACCTTCTGTCTTTTTCCTCTTTGAATGCCATATATCCTCTCATTCACAGTCCATACTCCCTTTATCCATTTTTATATCTTTTATTTTTATTTTCCACTACCCATCTTCTTTGACTGATTAAACTCCTCCTAACCTTGAATGTCTAGATAGCTTAACTACTCATAATCCGCCTCCATGAATACAGATCAAAACCTCATGGTTTCCTCCCAAAGCCATGCTTAAATAAATTCAATGAATGATTAACAACTAATCATTCTCGATGTTCTTCCAATAATACCAAATTAATCATATCACATTCCCTTAACAAATCTGCATGTTATGATTTAAACAAACCATCATCAACCACCTTATTCACTTAAGTCACCACTTTATGTTTATAACTCATGCAAGACTTTACAACTAGTGGTTTATCCAATGTATTTCCCATGCAATGACTAATACAAAGATATCATAACTTTAGACAATGCAACTATGCAATACAAGACTTAGAGCTTAGTGTACGTTAAATGTTATCCACTAACATATATGTATTTATTATAATAAATTTTATAATCAATTCTTAATTAAAATTTATATATCCATTTATATATATATGAATATATTTATTTAAAATAAGGTTAATGAAATATAATCTATTTTAAAATAATGTTATTATTATAATAATCTTTAATTATTATTATCTATATCTTATAGATTTAATAAAAATTATAGAATTTGACAAGACATCATAATGTTTTACTATTCAACCAAATATAATAAAGTAATGATATAAGTAAACACAACCAAATTTATTTGTTAATCCAACAAAGATAAGTTACATAAGATCACAAAACACAATGAAATCACTCAAACAATCTAATGATCATCAACATCAATAAATATTATACCAAAAAATATACTAATAATTAACTAAATAAAAATTACAAAAAACATGTTATGTTATCCATATCAAACAATTATAAAACATGATATGCTAAGTGGTGTGTGCAAGGGTTTCTAGATTCACTTCTCTGTCGACCCCCAATGTCTCCATCTAACCACCCTCTCTGATCATACTCTCCCTCAGTCATGATTTGAGGGAAGAGTATGTCATGCATCCACCTCATTCCAATGAAGTTAGTTATCCCATACCATCATTATATTCATAAAATAATGTTTTATAATAATCTAGCATGATCTCAAAGTACATAATATAAATTACTGTTAATTCAAAGCATCTAATCGTGTAAATTAAGTAACATAAATTGTTTCATAATCAACATTTATCATCAAGCTTAAATAAATATTAGTTATTCAATTAATAAAATATAATAATCCATGAATTTAACAAGTTATTTAGCTTAAAGAGAAATCAAGATGTGAAATCTTTTCCCCCTAAAGTTGGTCATTATCCCATTGACTTTTATTCAAACACAAGTTATGAATTTAAAACATTGTTCAACAGAAAATAATATAATAAGCAATAATAAATCAAAAAAATAAATGTGGAAATAGCCTATATAACTCATCATAGTCCTCCCAAGTGGCATTATCCTCAGAATATTGGTCTAACATGACCTTACACTATGACACTTCTCTATTATGCAAACTAATTTTGTGAATGTCAATTACTCTGATTGGTTCTACCATGACCACCCTGGGATCTAGAAATTGTAAAGCATTCCAATCCAACACATGTGAAGGATCAACTATATATTTTTTAAGATAAGACACATGAAAGACATTGTGTAAAAGAGCTAGAGATGGTGGCAATGCAAGCCTACTAGGTTGACCACTTCTAAAACTTCTAAGGGTCCCACATATCTCAATGAAAGTTTTTCTAACTTTTTAAATTTAATCAATCTTTTTTAAGGCTTAACCGTCAAAAATACTTTATCATTAACATAAAATTCCCTAGTTATTCTCTTCATATCAGCATAAATTTTTTATCTATTTTTGGCCTCAGCCAACCTCTATCTAATTATCCTAACTTGCTCTTCCATTTCTAAAAGTATCCCAAGTCCAAAGACTACCTTGTCTTGCAACCTGTCCCAATTGTTTGGTGTTTTAAACCTCCTTCCATATAATGCCTCAAATGATGTCATCTTCAATGTTGATTGGTGTGAGTTGTTGTAAGTAAACTCAACCAATGGAAGATATTCTTATCACTTGTTATTTTATCCATGTAATACATACGAAGGAGATCCTCTAAAATTTTATTTACTTGCTTTAGCTACCCATTAGTTTGTGGGTGATATGCAGTGATAAAATTCAACTGAGTACCCAGAGTTGAATTCAAAGTCAACTAAAATCTAGAAGTCATCTTTGAATCATGATCCAAAATAATTTTTTCTACAAATCCATGCAATCAATACACTTATTTTATGAATCTCTTCACAATAGTAGGTGCATCATCAATCAAATTGCCTGATATAAAGTGAGCTACCTTGATTAGTTTTTCAACTACTACCAAGATCATGTCATGTCTATTCCATGATAATGGTAACCCTTGGACAAAATCCATATTGATCACCTACCACATCCATTATAGTATATCATGTGGATACAATAATCTTATTATATGTACACGTTCAACTATCACATGCTGGCATTTCAGACAACAAGACATAAAATCTGATGCATCTCTTGATTCCTTTCTATAAATAGAGTGGTCTAAGCTTAGCCATGAGCTTGACTACTCCTGTATATCCTAAATATGGGGCATTGTATAATTTATTTAGAATTATGTTCCTCAAATTATCTTTATTAGGTACATACATCTTATCATTATACCATAAAATACCATCATTTTCTAATCTGAATCCCTTATACTCAGGATTTTGAGCATTCTAAATCAATACTTTTTTGACCTGATCATAGAATTGATCTCCTAGTGAGAGTTTGATCACTTGATCTCTAAAAGTAATCATGATAGTATCCATGACTTCTATGTACCTTATATGTCTTAGAGCATCATCTACTCTATTCTCCTTGCCTTTGATATAGTTAATATCAAAATCATATTCAAACAAGAATTCTAACCATTAATTTTGATGAGTATTTATATTCAATTGGGTAAAAATGTACTTGAGTCCCAAGTTATCAGCGTTGAGCTCAAATAATTTTTCTAACAGATAATGTCTCTAAACTTAAAAAACATGCATGATTGTTTTAATTTATAGGTCACATGGGGCATAATCCATCTCATATGGCTTTAATTTCCTATATTCATAGGCTATTATTGAACCATACTACATAATAAATCCTCCAAATCCATACTCAAATGCATCTATGATTACTAAGAATTGACCATTAGGATAGGTAACTATTAACATTGGTGTTGAAGCCTTCTTTTCAATTCCTAAAAGGCTACCTCACACTTATCTAACCAAATGAAACTATGATTCTTTCACTCAAGAGAGGTAATCGAATTAGATAGCTTTAAAAAATTTTAAATAAATTTCTTATAATAACCTGCTAATCCCATGAAACTTCTTACCTCATGCACATTCTTTGGTGCTAGCCACTCCATAAAAGTTCTTATCTTTATTGGATCAACTAATAAACCATCCACAAAGATAATATGTCATAGATACTATACTTTTTTTCTAAAACATACACACTTAGACAACTTGCCATATAATCTAAGCTTTTGTAAATATTTCAAAATTAATCCCAGATATTGTAAGTACTCTTCTTCATCCTTGGAATAAATGAGGATGTCATCAATAAATACTAACACAAAGCAATTTGGATAATCTCTTAACACAGTATTCATAAGATTCATGAATGTTGTTGGAGAATTCATCAATCCAAATGGTAACACTAAAAACTCATAGTGCCCATATCTAGTCCTAAAATCTATTTTTGAAATATCCTCTTATCAGATCCTCAACTAGTGATAACCTACCCTGCGATCAATATTAGATAATATTTTGGATCCTTGCATTTGATCAAATAGATTGTTTATGCATGGCAATAGATATTTATTTTTTATCATTGTTTTATTTAGCATCCTATTGTCTATACAGAAGTGAAGAGTACCATTCTTCTTTTTTATAAAGATAACTAGAGAACCTCATGGTGACACACCCAATTGAATCAGACCTTTTGATAACAAATCCTAGATTTGTGCCTTTAACTCAAAAAATTTAGTGGTTGTTAGCTTGTATGGTTCTTTATACTATAGTTTTGATCCAAGTATAATATCAATTGAGAAATCAAACTCATGCTTAGGTGGAAATCTTAGTAACTCTTCCAAAAACATATCATGGAAGTTCCTCAGAAAAGGATAATCTTTGATAGATGGTTTTTTGGACTCTTCTATCTCATTTATCTTAATGATAAATTCATGGCATCCCTTCATTTATGTTTTCTTGATTTGAATTATAAAAATCTACTTCAATTTCAACTCCCTTTTCTCACCCTAAAGTTGTGTCTAATTTCCAAAATCATCTTTACACTCAACCTTCTTCAAAAAAGTCAACCGTGGCTTTATGGTTTGCAAGCCAATTGACTCCTAAGATCACATCATATGATACCAATGGTATTGCATAAAGATCTACTACTATAGTAAACTCAAAAAAATTCATCTCTATTTCAAATAGTCACTTGTCAACTTTGACCTTTGACTTAATCCTATATTGTACCAACCATACATTTACCATTGTCCCATCCCTTCTAGATAATTTACTAAGCACTATAGGAGTAATGAAACATTTTGTATCTCTTGTATCAGTTAAAATATAAACTAGATAATTGAACAAAATACATGATAGTTCTATGGGTAAAACTTAATACTCAGCCTATCGATTATCAATAGCTACATAATTCATTGTTTAAATGTACTTTGATGATAAGTTGAACCCTTGTTCTTTGATTTATCCTAAGGGCATTCACAAGAAAAATGGTCACTTCCACAAATGAAGTAACCTCCAACTGGTCATTTTTTCTCAATCTATTAGTTTCCCTTGAAAACACTCTTGAAACCATTACCAAGATTTCTATTCCCTGAACTATTATTAAATTTAGAATTTTGATTCTTGAACTGGCCCTTAGAATCTTCATTCCTCTACTTCTAGTTTTTCTTCTTAAAAGTTGGTTTATAACTTCTAAATTTCTTTTTAAACTTATTTCTAACTTGAGCAAGAGATTTTAGTTTTTATTTTTTTTTACTACCTTCTCAAACACTTGATCCATGGTAGATAGACCATGCACATATACTTCACCTTCTATTTGGGGTTTAAATCTTATGATGAATTTCTTAATTCTAAATCTCTTATTTACCTAATACTGAGGTACATACCTAGGAAGCTTGGTAAATTTCTCCCAATATTCATTCACTAACAAATCTTCTTGCTTAAAATTTTAAAAATTCTTAAGCTTTTGGTTGAAGTACAGTTGTGAAAGCCATTATGACCTAAATAGTGTCACAAATTATTCCTAAGTAATGATGGTTGAGTCAAGGTTCATCTCGAGCTTCTTATTTACCCACCCAGTTGTTGCTTCACTAGAAATTTAATAAGCTCCTTACACTACTTTCATGACTTCATAATAATTCTAAATCTCAAAATACTTCTTCATTGTTATTAAACTAGCAAGCTAATAAGCTCCCTAAACTAATTTCATGACTTCAAAATAATTAAAAATCTTAAAATACATATTCATTTATATTATCCATGCTTTAAATCCATCCCTCGATACATTTCTATCAAATTTGGGTGGATTCATTTTTTTCATGTCATGTGTTATCTCTGTAGCTACTCAAGCTCTTGCATCTTGCGGCACCTCCTCATGCCTCAAATCTTGAAGATGTTCCTGATCATTAGGATGCTCTTCAAGTTCTTCTTGAGTATTTTTCTCTTCATGGCCATGCACTTCCTGTTCTAGGGCCAAAATTATGTCCCTAGTCTCTTGCATGGTTGCAAGGATTTGGTCAAACTTTACATCTTACTCAACTACAAACTAATTTGGATCCATAAGGGATTTTGTATTTGATGTACCATCACCTCATGTTCTAGTACACATCATTTTTCATTCTATATCAGTAGAATAAGTTTTGTGTTAGTGAATTTATTAAGTCCTAGTGTTTGAGCCTCAACTTCGATACCACAATGTAACAACCCCATTGGGTTTTACCTAAATAGTGCAATAATTTTTTTTAAATTAAATGTACGTATTCAACATATAGATTTCACCATGAGAAATCCTATCTACTGATATTTAACTAACTATATTAATGTAGTTAACCATTTAAATTTATAACTAATTCACTTAGCTAAGGATCAATATGTACAAATATATAAATCATTAACAAATTAAATAACCATAATTATTTTATTACAACATAAATGATATAGTACAAGTTCAGCCATCATTGATATAATATTGCAGCCTCTACTATATGAAGTACAATGCATAAATATTAAAGTTTTAGCAATACATAAAATATATCAATGATAAAACATGATACAAATCTCCTTTGAGCGGAGTCTCCATGACTCAAGTATCAATATTTAATCTCAAGTCTAGTATCAAATATAGTACTTCAGCTGGGAAGAAGAGCATCATCCGAGTGCTTCTTCACACCAACCACAGACTATAGATCCCCTACACTATCTCTTAAACAAAGGGATGGGCCTCTCTTCATGGATGGGTAGATAATGATGATGCAAGAATCTAGAGTAACAAACTAGAACCTGTGTGTCACAAATATCTAATACATAATATGTACTATAAATAATTCTATTCTGATATGATATCACAAAAATATGAAAATTATATCAACATATAAAATGACCGTATTTATCAAAGACTAATTTGACCAGAGTTTTTGATAAAATAAATGATCTTTAGGATCAGTCAAATTCATACACACCACTTGATCGAATTACCCCTTATCTTGCTTTGATGGCACTAATTAAGCCAGTAGAATCCATCTACTATTTATTTAGGGTCATGAATATGAGATTCAAGATTAATAAAATATTAAAACCCAAAAGATTCATTCTTAATATTTCATATAGATATCAAAATACTCTAATTATAGATATATCACAAATATTCACTTAATCCATCAAATAAAGTGAATGAAATTCAAGTATTTATTTTATTATTAAATAATAAATGGATTATAAAATTAGTCCTCAATATAACACACCATCTGAGTAATGAATATTTAGACCACTAGTTACTTTATCCATTAAACAATATATAATATTATTTCTCCATGAAATAATATTATAACTTTGGCTAATAAATTATTCATATTCCACATATAATAACAGCCAGTCTTTTCATATAATTATGTTATGTATTTAAACTCATGAATGCTTTTTATTTAAACATTCTAATGCTTTTAAAAACACAACTATAATCAAACATCCATTATTTACTGTTACAACATTTTTAACATAGTTGAATTTATAATATATATATTAATACATTCTTATAGTTATATTATACATAATTCATTTACATTACACTACTAAGGTGATATCCACCATCTTTTATCTTAGTGTGTGTATTGTATATGTAAAGTATCGAGTTAATTTACAATAAGGCCCCATAACCTCTTATTTAACTATAAAAACTCCATTTCCCATTATAAGTAAATACATAGAATGTTCTATAATTTAACTCTTTCATATTTATCTTTCAGCATATTCAATTTATTCTAATCAAAATAATCATTCATGTTTTGTCTAATCATAAAAGATATATAGCTAAACACAGTGTATTTTTACCCCATTCAGGTTTCAACCAAAGCATATAATAATACTCAGTCAATTAAAAACATCAATTAACACCTCATCAAATGAATATAACACTCAGTAAAAATAATATAACACCTTGTCGAATACATTAATAAAAACACCTAGTCGAATATCTTCTCAAGTGTCGATGGTAATTCATTCGATTTGGCCAATTAAGACTAACTTATCACATATTCTAAGTAATTTAATTATGACTCAAATGAACTGTAGGAACTTTTATACTTAGTATTTAGACATCTATGCATTATATAAATACACAGTTCACTAAATGGTCTTAATATGTATATTACTAATGTTCAAAACTCAACCCAACCATAAAACATTATCAATTTGGTAATTTTTATATTGTTATAAAATCAAAAGTATCCTTCATTTGAACTATTCATCTACCCATACCTAGGTATCACCAAGTAAATGCACCTAATATCCTATATAATCTATTATGATAATATGATTCATAACCAAGCTTCATATTCCAACTACGTTTCAACCAAGTCATAGCTAGTATTAAACCTAAATTGAAGTACACATAATGTTATATAAATGACTTATCTCGTGTGTGTGTGTGTGTGTGTGTGTGTGTGTGTGTGTGTGTGTGTGTGTGTGTGTGTTGTAGTATTAAAGTTTGACAGTCAATTATGAATATGTGTGTGTGTGAGAGAGAGTTTATCATTTATATAGATTTGAAATCAACTGAATATATACCTAAATATATATATATTCATGTATATATATAAATATAAATCAATATCACTAATAAACCAAGAAATAGTTTAACAGTTGAATAATACATGTAGACATAAACAATTAAGTCTATTTTCTAAATACCCCATGGAAGTATATCAACCTGGTTCAACATAAGCATCGCAACTAAACTATATATATACCCTATGAGTAAAAATCCAATTTTTAATAGTGAATTCAAATATATAAATAAGGATAGTATTATTCATAAAGCCTCTAATCATTATGGCCAATACTTATTATGTAACCCTAACCTTCCTAGGTTACCCTGGGTTGGATATTAGGTTTTATGGAGGTTGTGCCCTCCATAGGGCCCTATATATATCCCATGTAATTTCTCTCACACTATTATAATATAATAACCAACACTTATTAATTTGAAAACCCATTCTCAAACATAGAATACACACACATGTATTCAATTACAAATCCAACCTATTAAAATGTATGCCTAATGAAGAATGTTAAGCCTATAGTCATGACAAATCCTTATTTTTCCTTCTCTCTACCTTTTGCCTTTTTCCTCTCTAAATTCCATGAATCTTCTCGTTCATAGTCCCCACTCCCTTTATCCATTTTTTGATCTTCTATTTTTATTTTCCACTACCCATCTTCTTTAGCTAATTAAACTCCTCCTAATCTTGTATGTCCAAATAGCTTAAGTAATCACAATCTGCCTCCATGCATATGCATCAAAACCCCATGATTTCCTCTTAAATCCATGTTTAACTCAAGTCAATGAATGATTAACAACTAATAATTATCAATGTTCCTTTCAATAATACCCAATTATTCATATCACAATCTCTTAACAAATCTGCATGCTATGATTTAAACAAACCATCCTCGACCACCTTACTCACTTAAGTTGCCACTTTATGTTATAACTCATGCAAGACTTTATAACTAGCCATTTATCCAATGTATTTCCCATGCAATGACTAATACAAAGAAATCATGACTTAAAACAATGCAATTATGCAATACAAGACTTAGAGCTTAGGGTTTATGTTAAATATTATCCACTAACACACACACACACACACACACACACACACACACACATATATATATATATATACAATCAATTCTTAATTAAAATTTATATATATATATATATATATTTAAAATAAGTTTAATTAAATATAATCTATTTAAAAATAATGTTATTATTTTAATAATAATATTTAATTGTTATTATCTATATATTATAACTCTAATAACAATTAAGAAATTTAACAAGACATCATAATATTTTACTATTTATCCAAATGCAATAAGGCAATGATATAAGTAAACACAACCAAATTTATTTGTTAAGCCAATCAAGATAAGTTATGTAAGATCACAAAACATAGTGAAATCACTCAAACAATCTAACGATCATCAACATCAATAAAGATTATACCAGAAAGCATACTAACAATCAAATAAATAAAAAGTATACAAAACATGCTATGTTATCCATATCAAACAATTATGAAACATGATATATTGAGTGGTGTGTGCAAGGGTTTCTATATTCACTTCTCTATTGAACCCCAATGTCTCCATCTAACTACCCTCTCTGATGATAGTCTCCCTCCATCATGATCTAAGGGAAGAATCTAATCTATATCCACCTCATGACAATGAATATAGTTAGCACATAATATCACTATATTCATAAAATAATGTTTTATAATAATCTAACATGATATCAAAATATAGAATATAAAGTATTGCTAACTCATAGCATCTAATCATGTAAATTAAACAACACAAACTGTCTCATTATTAGTATATGTCATCAAGCTTAAACAAATATTAGTTAATCAACTAATCAACTATAATAATCCATTGATTTAACAAGTTATTTAGCTTAGAGAGAAATCATGATGTGACATATACTAACCCATACAAATGTGAGCACTAACATTAGGATATTTCTAACAATTCTCTTATAACCTTGTATCTTTGGTAGATAATTTTTTTATTTAAAATTATCAATATGGGTTGTTGTAATGAGAATGTGAATTATATATCTTATTTGAATGATAATGAGCCAGGCATGTATAATTTTGATAATGATTATGATTTATAAGTTTAATTATATGCACAAATTAGGAGAAAATCTGTTGAAAATATTACAAAATATTTTATGGAACATATTTCTCATTTTTATAAAATTATGGATATGATGAAGGAATTAGTTAGTAAGATTCCTACTTGTGTATACATTTATATAGTTATTATTTCTAATAATTTTTATCTTTCTCCTTCTATGATTTCAAATGTGCCTAATGCTTGTGAACCTTCTCATTTAGAGTTTTCCACTTCCTTACCTAAGCCTATAGAGGTGTCTCACATTGCTAGTGATAATAATCATCCTTATCCTCCCCTCGTACTATATATATATATATAGGGGGGAATAGGAATTACAAAGACAAAATCAAATTCTATATCTCAAAGCAAGGCTTAACTCTCATTCTATATCGTCAAACCCCTTAGCACTAATGGTTGTGAGTTATATGTTTCTGCATGGCTTTATCATACCTAATTTTACTTTATATAATGGAAATGGTGATCTCTCTAGGTACCTAAAATATTTATATGCTTCTATTCAAGATTATGCACATAATAGAATCTTCTTATTTAAAATATTTCCAAGAAGCTTGACAGATTTCACATTAAATCCATTCAATACTTTGCCTATTATCTCTATTGATTACTTTCTCATGTTGATGGACATGTTTTTATCACATTTTTTTATTCATTAAGGCCCTAGGATCACTTTTGGAAAATAAGTATATATTAAACAAGATATGCATGAAACCATTCATAATTGCATGATTAGATATAATATCATTGTATATGGTGTGTTTTATCCCCACCAATAGATAGGCTACTAATATTTTTTTTTAATAGCCTCCTAAAACCTCTTAAATATAGCATCATCATTGACATGCACTGACATATGAGACATGTAGTTTATAATTTTTTATTGACCCAAAATAACCCAAATCTCAACGTTCAAATCTATGACCTAATACCATGAAAGAATAAAAATAAGTGAATTGATTATGTGATGTAGAAAAAATAGGCCAACCTTCTAGAGGCCATAACTTTTGACTTGTAATTTTGTTTGAGCTCTTCCACATGCCAAAACAATTGTATCAAAAATTTTGATTCTACCCTAAGCCGTTCCATCTATTTAAATTTTATTTTGATATTTTTAGGAGGCCAAGCATGATCATTTGAGGGTCTATAATTAATGTTTAATGATTTTTTAGAAAAAAATCTATTTTTTAAAATTACATATTTTTAGAACAAGATGTCAACTTTAATTGAATTTCATCCCATAGACTAATTTTAGTATTTAGGTTATTTTGAGAAATTTTTAGAGTCACATTCCCTTACATGCAAAACTTAATATAAATAGCATCTGCTAAAAATAGATGTTTTTTTTTAGATTTTAGATTTTAGATTTTTTGAATTTTTTGCATATCAACTCTAAATTCTGAGTTGAGACTTATTTAAGCATACTTTGGGTTTGTAATTATTTCAAGATATTTAATATGAATCAATATAAGTTATTATTTAAAATATTATTCTATTGGTAATTTTATTTATCTTGTTAATTTTTAGGTTTATTATTTGGTATCAGAGCAAGTTTGAATCTTAGAGGAGTAAAGAATGGTGAGAGGATGAGGAGGTATTACATAGATGAATCAAACTATATAAGAGCTATAGAGGCAAGTTAAACAATTAACAGAGGTTATCACCAATCATCAGAGAAGACAAGGTGGTGATGAGGAAGACATAAATCATGATAAAGAAGTTCATCAAGAAAAAGAACAAGAGCAACCACCATCGATGGAAGAAAAGATGGTTTGGGTTTTAGAAGGAAGAAATAAAGGAATCAAGGTTGATGTTCTAGATTATGGAGGTAGTTTCAAACTAGAAGAGTTGATAGACTGGATGAATAGCATGGAGAAATTATTCGAGTGGAAGACTATGAAAGAAGACAAGAAAGTAAAGTTTTCATGCACAAAATTTAAAGGTCATGCAATGATTTGGTGGGATCACCTATAGAAAGAGAGGTAGAGAAAAGGTAAAGAGAATATTAATTCATGAAAAAATATGGAGAAGAAGCTGAGGGAGAAATTTCTTCCTATGGATTATGCATAAACTTTATACAAAAGATTCTAGAATTTGAGGTAAAAGGATCACAGTATACAAGAGTATACACATAAATTTTATACGATTTTTATACAAGTGAAACATGATGAAATAGAAGAGTAGATGGCTTCAAGGTATGTAAATGGTTTTAAATTTTATATTCAAGATGAATTAAGCATGCATATAATACTTAACATGGAGGAGGCTTATCAATTAACTTTGAAGGTAGAAGAAAAAAAATAGATAGAATTTTAGAAGAACGTCTCTTGGTCCAAGAAGAGGTCGATCCCATCCAAATAGGAGACAAGGTGGATTTAATACCATTAGAGGTGGCTTTAATTCCAATAAAGTTGAATTATCATGTGGTGCAGAAAGGTAAAATGATAATAGGTAAGGGTTTCAATACCAACAAAGAGGAAGAGGACTCCAGAGAAGATGAGGTTATGGTGGTGCTAGAAGATGGTTTTTGAATCAGCATAGATCTTATGTCTATTATAGATGTGGAGAAGGTCACAAAGTGTTTAAGTGTCCACACTATCAAGATCAATAAAGGAGGTAAGAGATCACCTGACAGTAAATCTAGTTGAGGCTAAAATAGAAGAGAAGAATACTAAAGTCGCACCAGCAAATGTTGGAGAGAATCTAATGATGAGAAGAACCATGATTACTCCAAGGAAGTATCAAGTGTAGAGTAAAAAATGTGGTGATGCATGGATATGATCAAATATTTTTCAAACAAGATGTAATTCAGGTGGAAAGGTATGCAAAGTAATTATAGATGGTGGTAGTTGTGAAAATATGGTTTATAAAGAAATGATTGAGAAACTAAATATACAATGTGAAAAACATCCTAATCATTATCAGCTTTTATGGTTTAAGAAAGGGAATTAAGTTACAGTAGATAAAAGGTACTTAATCAAGTTTTCTATAGGAAAGAGTTATAATGATGAAATATGGTGTGATGTTATTTCAATGGATGCATGTCATGTGTTATTAGGAAGACCATGGCCATTTGATAGGAAAATAATTCATGGTGGAGCAAAGAACACGTACACTTTTTGGAAAATTGGTACAAAGGTAGTTTTGTTACCTCTTAAAGAGGAAGAGAAGATAAAAATTATGCTCTTTACTAAAGAATTTATATAAGATATGAAGGTAGCAGGTTGTTGTTATGCATTAGTAGAAAAAAATGAAGATATAGAAATGGTGGAAATACCAACAAAAGTAGCAAGAGTGTTAAAATAATATGCAAATGTTATGCCTGATGAGTTACTTGATGGTTTACCATAGAAGAGAGATATATAACATCACATTGATTTGATTACAGGATCAACTCTACCCAATCAAGCAGCTTATAGAATGAGTCCAATAGAACATGCAAAATTAAATAAAAAATTTACTAAATTACTAAGGAAGAAGGTGATAAGGGAGAGTATGAGTCCTTGTGCAACACCATCTTTGCTAGATCCAAATAAAGATGGAGGATGGAGAATGTGTGTGGATAGTAGAGTAATTAATAAAATTACAATCAAGTATAGGTTTCATATACCATGTTTAGATGATATGATGGATATGCTTGCAAGAGAAAAATATTTTACCAAGATTGATCTAAGGAGTGGTTATTATCATATTCAAATTCATGAAGGAGATGAGTGGATGGTGATGCCATTTGGATTATCTAATGCACCTAGCACACTTATGAGGGTGATGAATATAGTGCTATGAGAATAAATTGGTAAGTTTATGGTTATTTATTTTGATGATATTTTGATATTCAGTAAGACTAAAGAAGAACACTTACAGCATTTGAGAATGGTAATGTATTTGTTAAGAAAGGATAAGTTATATGCAAATTTGAAGAAGTGCAAGTTTATGCAAAATAGTTTGGTATTTTTGGGATTTATAGTTTCAATAGATGGTGTAAAAATTGATGAAGAAAAGATAAAGGTAGTTGTTGAGTGGCCTATTCTAAAAATCATTACAGAGGTAAGAAGTTTCCATGGTTTATCACCTTTTTACAGAAAGTTTATTAAAAAATTTAGTAGTATTGTGATACTAATAATAGATTGCATGAGAGGGAAGGAATTTTCATGGACTAGAGCGGCCACATAAATTTTTGAAATTTTGAAGAAGATAATATAAAGACCAATTTTAGCATTATCAAATTTTAACAAAGTGTTTGAGGTTGATTACGATGCTTCATTTATGAAAATTAGTGTTGTGCTAAGTCAAGAAGGAAAGCCAATAGCATATTTCAATGAAAAATTGAATGAGGTAAGAACAAAGTATTCTACTTATGATGTTGAACTTTATGTAATTGTATAAGCATTAAGACATTGGAGGCATTACCTGGTGCCTAAGGAGTTTATCCTATTTATAGATCATGAGGTTTTAAAGTATGTGAATACACAAAATAATTTGAATATTAGGCATGCAAAGTGGGTTTCTTTCTTGTAGGGCTATACTTTTATGTTGAAACATAAATCATGAAAACAAAATTAGATAGCTGATGCATTAAGAAAGAGGGTGGAGTTATTAACTACTATGGTGAGTGAAGTAGTTGGATTTTAAGCTATTAAATAATTATATGATACTAATCCATATTTTAGAAAGGTAGTTAAAAAGTGCAGAAATCCATTAACAGGTGGGATAAATGCTATTCATGATGAGTATCTTATGCAAGAAGGTTATCTCTTTAAAGAGAAATAATTGTGCATTCCATTTGGGTCTCTATGAGATAATATAATAAGAGAATTACATAATGGTGGTTTGGTTGGACATTTTGGTAAGACAAAGATAATAGCTTTGGTGGAGGAAAAGTATTTTTAGCCAAAGATGAAGAGAGATGTGACACTATGTGTTTCAAGTTATAGAATATGTCAGGGGACTAAAGGACATGCAAAAAATATTGGACTATACATGCCATTACCTATTCCAAGAGGGCCATGGATATATTTGAGTATGGATTTTGTGTTGGGATTGCCAAACACACAGAGAGGTAATGATTTAATTTTTGTTGTTGTAGATAGATTTTCTAAAATGGTTCATTTCATTTCATGTAAGAAAACCAATGATGCCACTAGAGTTGCATAATTATTTTTTATGGATATTATGAGATTGGACGGTGTTCCAAAAACTATTAATATAGATAGGGACACAAAAAATTTAAGTCATTTTTGGAGGACTTTGTGGAAGAAGATGGGTATTAATATACAATTCAATACTGCATATCACCCACAAATAGATAGACAGACAAAAGTTGTGAATAGGATCTTGGGAATTTTATTGAGATGCATCGTGGGAGAGAATCCAAAGTAATGTGACTTGGATTCACCACAAGCTGAGTTTGCATATAACAGTTCAGTGAATATATCAATAGGAAAGTCACTTTTTAAAATTATTTATGGGATAAATCTTGTGGGTATTTTAGATTTGGTATAATTTCTAATTACATATTGAATTAGTGATGATGTAGAAGTGTTTGCATAGCATATACAACGGTTGCAAGGAGTAAGAAGAAAGTTGTATGAAAATAATGAAAAATATAAAGTAGTAGTAGATGTCAAATGAAAATCCAATGTATTTTAATGATATTTGGTAATGGTTTACTTGAGGAAAGAGAGATTTCCAAAAGGCACATGTAATAAGTTGAAGTACAAGAAAATTGGACCATGTAAAATTGTGAAGAAAATCAATGACAATGCTTATGAGGTGAGTTTACCATAGAATTTTGATATATCTACAGTATTTAATGTTTTAGATTTATATAAATTTTATGGAGAAGATAGTGAATATGATGAAGATGAAGAAGTAAATTGGGAGCAGCATGTTCTAAGGAAGAAGAAATAAAAAATAGTGCAAGTTTTGGATATGAAGATAGTGGGCACAAGGCAAGGGAATTATAATAGGAATTTGGTGTAGTGAGAAGGATTGCAATAAGAAGACAACACTTGGATTATAGAATGGGAGTTAAAGAATATTGATAAAGACAAATGGCAGTAGTATAATCAGGCCAACTCGTAGGAGCTGAGTTGTTTTCAACTAGAGGATAATGATGCAAAAAAAATAAGCTAACCTTTTGGAGGCCATAAGTTTTGACCTCTACCTCCATTTGAGCTCTTATACATGTCAAAATGACCATATAAAAAAATTAGATTCTTCCCTAAGATTCTCTATCCACTTATATTTGATTTTGATATTTTTTAGAGGCCAAACATGATAATTTGAGGGTCCAAAATTAACATTTAATGATTTTTTTGAGAATTTTCTATTTTTATAAATTGCATATTTTTAGAACTAGACGTGAACTTCAGTTGAATTTCATCCCATAGGCTAATTTTAGTATTTAGGTTATTTCAAGAAATTTTTAGAGCTACATGAGCTTGCATGCGAAACTTACTATAAATAGTGGCTGCTAAAAATAGATGTTTTTTTTAGATTTTAGATTTTTTGAATTGTTGCATGTCAAATATAAATTTTGAGTTGAGGCTTATTTAAGCATAGTTTGGGTTTGTATTTATTTCAATTCATTCAATACAAATCAATACAATTTATTGTTCAGAATCTTGGCCTATTGGTAATTTTATTTGTCTTGTTAGTATTCAAGTTCATTATTATGATATAGAACCATATTAAAATAAATTAAATCATTTTTACAAGGATAATGGGACATTTTTTAAGCTTCATAATAGTCCAAACGTTATATTGAACAAACTACATAAGTGTAGGAAGATTTATTTTCCTTCCACTAGGCCACATGATATGACTAAGCCTTTGCCAAAGTAATTTGATATATATTCCTTTTGTAATTATCATAGAATTACAGGCCATTTAATGGATAGATTTTTTATGTAAAGCATAATATTAAATATCTTATTGATATTGGTAACATTGGAATTGATATATCTATAGATAAATCATTATCTAACAATCCATCTCCTAAAATAGAGTGAAATTGTTATTACAATGCACCACTTATGATTTATAAATAATATAAACTAACATATCCATCCCATAATGAATCATTAGTCAATATTGACTTTGGGTAAGATAATAAATGACTTGGATTAATGATTGATGGTAATACAGTACATATTACTTACACAATGTATTTTCTTGTTTATGCCTCTTGGGTTTAGTCTAGTTGATTTAACTAAGATTTCTTTTTCTACTCCTAGACATGCTCTCTCAAGGTTTAACCCTTAAAATTCATTTCATTATCTATTAAATTTGGTCATAGGACTATCTCCACACCATTTTATATAATATCAACCATAAGTATATATAATGATATATTTTTGGATACATCAAATGAGCATTACCCTATCTGATGAACATAAACAAGTAATATTTGACTATGAAGGTGATATTATTATGATTCTATGGGATAGGACATAACCAATACACCCCAATATGACTTTAGTTAAATCCTAACATGATTTCAAATGGATACCTAAGAAAATAATTACTAAAGAGCATGTATAGAAAATACACATGCATCTCTTGATGCCCCTCTAAGGAAATTTGAACTAAATGATAAATATCGATGTATTGGAGATGTCGATTATAATTTGGATATGATGATTTACTAGATTAACCTCCTAATAATGATATTTTTGAATTGCATATTTCAAAACACATCATTTTTTATGATACTATAATTTTGTCTCATATTATTGGTTATTGTAATTAACATAATTTACTCTTCAATGATAATAACTATAGTATTATGTTAGTCATTAGTATCATACATTTTATAAAATGTCATAGTCCACATATTTCAAACATATATAGCCACTAGGTAAATAAGACACAAATAAAAACAAATAAAAAATGAAATATATTATACAATATAATGTTTACATCATGCATAGTAAAAAAAATTAGGTTCCATGACCAATGGGTATCACATCCTATGTAGAAGGGAACCATCCTCTCATCTAGATATACTAACCTTAGTTTAAATTGAACATGTATACATATGCACCCTTTTTTGTGATTTATCTCTATATCAGGGCCTATGTTCCCTCTCTCATCATCTACTTAGTTCATTGGCGGTCTTGGCATGCACCTTTTACAATGTCTTAAACTATATAAAAATGATCTAAAATGCTCCACCATCATATGTTGGGGTGGAATATCTCCTACTCTACCATTTCTCTCTTACTCTCAATCCCATGGTAGAGACAACTCAAACACTAAATTGTCAAATTTAACACCCCTACTAAGTATGTTTTGTAAACAAAATAAAATGTAGTTAATCTATTAATCAATCCTAGATTAGAGAAGATAAATCTTCCTTACACTTTTAATTGTTGATATATTATATATTAGGGGTCATAACCAAGATGGATCCACTAAACCTAACCAATAGATCTCTTACCATAATAACATCACTAGAGAGGGTTCTAAAGCATCTAATCAAGCAACACCATAAAATAACCCTAGCTAGGTCCTATGTTTTTATATTTACTAAGTAAATGAAAAGTAAAGTAAAATATAATCTATTGCTCACAAAATCTCATGGCATAAAGTGGAGGTAAAAAACATAAAAAGTAAACATGCATATGAGAATTATAATTAAACTATGTATAGATAAAACCCTGATGCATTGAGAGAGAAATATATTCAAAATCCATTACTTATGTTACTTATATCTACTAAAATAGAGGAGTGAAGTTAGAGATACTTACCTTGAAGATGAACCCGTCGAGACTCAATCCCTCTCTTGGCCAAAGATGTTTAGTAAGGGGTTGTTATGATTTGTAAGGATCACTAAGAGAGTCCTAAGCATCCAACACTTTTCTAAAAGACAAGATTATTATCCAAGTATAAACCTTAATTAATAACTTCTCAGGTAGAATAGTCAAAGAGGAGATTATAAATAAGTACAAATGAATAATTAACTTTGTTATCTCTAATAAATGGTGAAATTAATGTGTATGTATAGCTAAATCTAACCATAAAACTTTATGAAAGTTTACCTAACATGGTCAGCCCAATTTGACTATGTATCATTATTTGATAAAAACAAGTTAGGTCCTCATCTAGGTCGGCCTTGCATAACATGTTTTTAATAATTTAAATCCAAGGTTGGCCTACACTGATAGTGTACTATAAACTATCAAAAAGAGTTTTAGGCTTAGGAAGGGGATAATTAAGGTGGTGAATTGCTTGGAGGAATGTGTAAGGGAAAAGGCAAAAATTAGGGAAGTGTTATTGGGAATTTAGAGTTCCCATGGTAATTAATATTTACCATTTAGTAAATAAGTTGGTAAATATTTTTATGTAACAACATTATATTTTAGGAGTTTTGGATATTAATATTGGTTAGTACATGAATAGTGAACTATATAACTAACTCACGTATTTAGGTATAGTATGATTATTATGGGATTAGGAGTTGGAACAATATCCTAGTTTATAGGAAAATATTTCATTATATGTATGCATCCAATCTATGAAATAAAATAGTGGAGTTGAGTGACAATTTATGCTTTGCATTATCTGGTATCAGAGTAGGTTCCCTAGACCCTTCTATAAATTTGATCTTTCTCATATTAAGGTTTTTGTAGTGCAAACCATGTCCAAATATATTATCATTTGATAGATCTTCCTCATTTATGTCATTGCTAATGTAGTGTAGACCACTACAAATTTTGTTGACATTATGTGAGCATTTTATATATATATATATTACAATTTTTTTGTCTAGTATCTACATTGTAGGCCATACATAATTTCATCAGGGATATGCATAAGGGTTTGAAAATATCTTGAACCTAGTATCCTTGCATTGTTGATAATGTGTAATATCCTCACACTTGGATCAAGCTCAAGCCTATGGATCCATATTCGAATCAAAAAGTCCATAATAACCTCAAGAAGACTGCTCCCAAATTTTATAATCTCTCCATGCCTTCACTATTCTTATCTCATCATATCTACATCAAATTAAAAATTGTGAGATTATTTTTACATTTGAAATGTATATGCATCACCTATTAGGATTCTTGTGTTCATATTACACATTTAAGTATCATTGACAGTCGATGTTTGAATACTTCTATCGACATTATTTAGTGCTAAAACTCTTGACAATAAACTATCTTGATGACTTTGTTATTGATGCCTCAAAAGAACCTATAGTTCTCTCTCTCTATGTGTGTGTGTGTATGTGTATTACTTAGTTAAAATATGCCATTTCATTGGCTTGCATGAAATGAATCTTGTTTCTCCATTCATTTATGACATCATTTAATTTATAAAAATGGCTCATGTAACATACAAATCTCCTACTATCATCACCATCTAATCCTCCAAAGGAACCTAACCAAGTTTAGTGTTTGCAGTTTCAAATACTCCTTGCTTGGATATAACATATTACCTCATCATCTAGCTTCACCACTTGTCATTTCTTCCACACATTGGTGTTTCATTCAAGCATTTTTCTTGGGAAGTGTGGATCTAACATTGCTTAATGAATTTTAATAGTGATGGGATATATTCTTCCATACTCCACTTCTCATCATAATCCTATCCTCCATCCACTCATCATTCAAGCACCTACAAACTCTTGTTTCCGCCATCCAACCAGTATCTCTACACAATTTTGGGTTAAAAATCAAAAAAGTTGTAAGTTTTAAGTTTAGGTTTCATTCCATATATGAGTCGGTGATTTTATGTTTCAAAGTGGTTTGGTTTTAAAATGCCATTATTTGAGATTCTAAATGTCACGTGTCATTTAGGTGATAAGTTTTAAAAAAGGGGGGATTGAGTTTTGGTCAAGTGTCTAGTATTGAACTAGACTCCATAATCAATATAAGAGGTTTAAATGAGTTAGTATATGACCTTAATTATTTTTTATTTAAAGTGTTAAATGTGTCAGTCATTTTAGTCAAAAGTGACAAGTAGTGTCTAAAATAAAAAAGAGTCAAAGGCTTTTATTTTTAGTGTTATTATCAAAAATTAAAAAAGAGTCACTATTATAAGGAAGTATTATCGATAGAAACCAATGTCTATATTATGGGAGGTTAAAATGGAAAAATTGGAAAAGATTTCAAATAAGAATTGCAAGGATAAGGTAGAATAAAAGTTCCCTGATGAAGAAAGAGAAGACAAGAAGAATAAGGAGGTGAAGCGAAATGAAGAAACCTATAAGATCTATATTTTTAAAGTATTGAAGCAAGTGCAACTAGACATTGATATTTATAGCAAGGGTATGTGTATTATTAACTCTAATATTAATGATATATTTTAGAAATTGTCTGAGGAATCATCCAAGATCACTCATCACAACAAGAAGTAAATTATTATAACTAGAGAGATTCAGATTGTTGTGCATCATATCTTACCAAGAGAGCTCACTAAACATGTTATTTTTTAGGGTACCAAAGTTATTACCAAGTTTACCAGTGTTTAAAACTTTATATAGGTTTGTAAGAGTGTTTGTGTGATATTTGTTTCCCCATGTGACCTCTAAGGTAGGAAATGTTGGGAATTTAGAGTTTCCATGGTAATTAGTATTTACCGTGTGGTAAATAAGTTGGTAAATGTTATTATGTAACAAAATTATATTTTAGAATTTTGGGATATTAATATTAGTTTATATTTGAATAGTGAGTTATATAACTAACTCACATATTTAGGTGTAGTGATATTATTATGGGATTGGCAGTTGGAACAATCTCCTAGTTTATAGGAGAATATTTCATTATATGTATACCTCCAATATATGAAATAAAATAATGAATTTTTTTGACAATTTGTGATCCATATTAAATGTATAAGATAATTTTGTGTAGATTATGAGTGGTGGTATAGGAGACAAAAATCCTAAAAAGCACCAATGGTCTACTCACCCCTTTCCTGGTGCACCTTTTAAGGCATGTACTTAGAGAGATTGAGACTCGACAGGTTCTTGCAAGAAAAAAATCATTAGTAATTGATAGATTTTGAAAATATTATGTATACATATGCCCCACTCAAATCTCATCATGTGTCACTTAGGTGCAACAGGGGATGGTGCTTCGAGAAAAGAACATAGTAACACACAATGTTGAAGCTAAATAAATTGTTGTATTTTGAATCATAAAATAACTAAAAGTAAATGATTGAAATAGAATAACTAAAAATAAAAGTAATGTATGTGTACCTTGACTTGTTTTATCATAGGATTATTATCTACTGTGTTTATAGTTTCGATCATGGAGAGTGCAGAGACTAATTTGGACAAATCCAAGGATACAAAACTAAATAGAAAAAACAAATAAATGCAAGAAATCCAAGATAACTGAAATGGTGTATGCATGATGTACTTGGAAATTTGGTAATCTGGTGTGACAAATATTAAGTTAGGAATAAAAGACTAAGTCAAATATAAAGTAAATTAGGTAAGCAAAAATCCAAACTTACTAAATGACCAAAAAACTCAAACAAGTAAACCTTAAGTAAGAAAGGAAAACAAACCAAGTCAAACTAAGGATACAAATAAATATGGTAATCAAACATCAATTTGAAAGTAGTAACAATCCTTACTTAAACAAAGATGGGAAAGTAATGGTAAAACAACATTGATGATAAGCAGTAAAAATTCTTACTCAATCATCAATGGAAAAAGTGCATAAAAGGTAAAACAACATTGGTGAGTGATAAGTAACAAGCCAACTTCACTCAACAATGGAAAATACATTAAAATATGAAAATGGACACAAGTGTCCAAAAAAAGGAAGGTACAACAAAAATATAGAAACAAATATAGTTATCTAAAAAAATGAGGTACAACGATGGAAAATTTTCAAGTGAACTAAGGTAATTTCTAGAAATATAAAGCAATGGTGTAAAGAAGATACTCCATAGTCATTCAAGCCTATTGTTTTGTTCTAAAGATAGATAAAATTGAAACAAAGTAGTTCTAGCATGTTTTTAAGATGTGAAGAAGAGGGAATATAGAAGCGGGAAAATAGATTTAAAATCAAACTTGCCTATCAAAGCAAAAAATAAAATGGATGGTGGGGGAAGTGAAGGAAAAAATAAGGTAAAAAAACTCTTTACTGAAGTCAAGACACTTAAATTAATTTTGTCAAAACAAGAGGACTTTTGACATTAATGACTCTGAAGAACTTCTCTTATCCACACAAATCTTAGGTCATAAAATTAAGTATTAATATCATCCCATGAAGGCTATATGCATGAAAATTAAAATAGACCTACCTTCCCACAATGTGTTTCCCATTCCCCAAGACCCTTTACAGAGCCATCGATCTATTGTGAATATTGGTTACTTACATGAGAAAGTAGGTAGCACCATATATTTTATTTATTTTTTAATTCTCTTATTCCAATCTATTGGCCTATTGCACCCCAATGGACCTTGGCTCTATCATGAGGCCAACTATGGATTTTGAGCTTCAATTAGAGATAGGAGATGTGCTATTAATCACATATTTTGGTGTGATTTGACTTTTGACTTTGTATGTTGCCTTTTAATCATTGTCTTTTATTTTAAATGATTTAAATTTTAACTTTTGATGGATTTTTCTATTCTTCCTCTATACGAATTTGGAGAACCAAATATGGGTGCTTAAAATGACTATCATTTGAAAACTTGGGACATAGTTGCTAAGAAAGATGACTTAAATAGCATGGTGTCTAAGAGTCTTGTTAATTCATGTGAAATAAAAATGATATCTTGAATTAAACCCTGTTTTATCCAAAGTGGAATGAAAAGAAAGGAAATCAAGGAGAATGAACATGAAATAATTTGAATTACTTAAAATCATAAAAAAAATGCGATGAAGGTGAAAAGGGCTGCAATGATAGGTAAGTATGATTCCTTATGATAAGAATGTATAGAATTCTATGGAAGCATGCTAGCATAGTTTGTTATGCAATTTTTATCTACAAAAGAAACAAAAACCAAAGTTGTGAATAAGGGATTATAAACTTGTATCTAGTTCTTAACATTATAAAAAAGGAACACTTGGTTCAAAAAAGGTGTTTTAAAATAAAATGGTGATTTTATAAGGAGATCCTGGTCCTATCCATGGTCTTACACTACAACTCATAAAAGATAAAACCCAAGAAGGTGCAAAAATGGAAAAAAAATGGTATTTTTGAGGAGGGCCTAGTCCTATCCATGGTCTTACACTATAATTCACAAAAGATAAAACCCCAGAGAGTGAAATAAGAATTAGAAAATAAAAATTTAAATAAAATCAAAAGGAATTCATGAGGAAGTATGGGTCCTATCCACAGTATTACAATACAACTCATGAGGAAAATAAACCAAAGGACCAAGAGAAGGAACTAAGGTTTGTGGAAAGAGAAACTACTGGAGAGGGTGAGACCCCAAAAGAAATCTTGAAAAAGTGTTAGTAGGATATAAATATGATAATAAGGGAAATATCTAAGCAAAGTATTTCTTTAAAAACTATGCATTGATGGGCTCTTTAAAAACATGGCCTTTATTATTTAAGAGGTGATAGGTGTTAGGGCCAAGAATATCTTTGACTAAATAAGGTCCCCACCATTTTTGGGTGTATTTACCTTCTTTATCATGGGTATAGTATAATTTAAGGACTAGATCACCAACATTAAAAGTGTGAACTTTAACCTTTTTGTTATGTTGCTTGTAAATACAAGCCTTGTAATAACAATTATGTTACAGAGAATTTAAATGATGTTCATCAAGAAGATCAAGAGAATTAAGGTTGGATTCATGTAACTCCTCATTGGGTATGATACTGTGAAGAGATATGCATAAGGAAGGAAGTTAAAATTCTAATAGGAGGATAGACTTGGAACCATAGACTAGTGAGAATGGCATTATCCTAGTGGCAGTATAAATGATAGTATGATAGGCTAAAATTATGGGATATAAATGAAGATGTAAATCTATGCAAGTTTCATGGATGATTTTTAAAAGGATTTTATTGAGAATTTTATTAGTGGCCTTAGCTTGGCCATTGCATTGTGGATGATACGATGTGGTGAATTTATGGGATATTTTGAATTTAGCATATAATTACTTCATGTCTTTGTTCTTGAAATTGTTACCATTATCATAAATGATAGTATGAATAAATCCAAAATGAAAAATTATTTGGTTAAGGAAAAACTTAAAAATAATAGTTCCTATGATGTTTACGAGAGGCATAACTTTTACCCATTTGGTAAAATATTTAGTAACCATGATGATAAAAACGTGCCCATTTTGTGATCTAGGTAATTTACCTATGAGATCTAATCCCCACATAGAAAATGGCCAAGGAGATTCCATTGTTTGGATCTCAGCTGATGGTGAATGGATTAAATCATCATGGAGTTGGCAAGGATTATACTTTTTTGTAAATTAGATAGCATCATTTTTTAGAGTATGCCAAAAGTATCCAATACATAAGCATTTTCATGTTATAGTATGTATGATATAGTGAACACCATAAATTCCCCCATGAACTTGTTCAAGGAGAGGAGGGACCTCTTATTTCATTGCATAGCATAGCAAGGTACCTTTTATGTTATGATAATAAAGGGTATTATATCAAAAGACATATTTAAAAGCTTATTTTTTAATTATATTCTTTTCATGAGAATATGTGTCTAGAAGATAAGTTTAATGTTAAAATAATTAGATAATGTCTTTATACCATAGGATCTTTCAAATGGTGACAACCTCAATATGACAGATAAGTGACTCTAACAATTGGATAGAATATGGAGACTTTCTTATTTGAATAACAAATTAAGAATCATTGATAACTTGATGTGGATGAAATAAGGATGCATAAGAAGCAAGAGAGTTAGTGATAGATATTTAATCTCTTGAAATGGGCTTAATGGTAAAATAAGCAAACTCTTTGGAAAGAGTAGCATTCATTTGATGATAAGTGATAATATTTTCACTTTTACATTGATAATCACCATTAAACTAATGGTAGATGAGTTAGGAGTCACCCAAAGTGTGCGGATATGCAATATCTAAGCTGAGTGTCACTTTCATGCCTAAGATTAATGCTTCATATTTTGCCATGTTATTAGTGACATCAATGGTAAGTTATAATTCTAAAGGGATTATTTTACCATGGGGACTAGTTTGAATACAACCTACCCTAGCTCCTTGGAGATAGTTGGCACCATCAAAATGTAGGGTCCAAGTGTCTTTGTGCAAATCGATGTTGATTTCAAGAAGTTATTATTATAACTACTTTAGATTTAGTAATATAGGAATGACATAAGTATCTTCTTGATTACTTTATTATAAGTTAGTATTATTATTTAAGAGAGAGAGATTGATTGAGACCTTCAATATATAAAATGTTACCATTAGGGAGACTATCTTGAAGATGATTTGTAGCGGATATGGGTGCTACTGCAAGTTGGTCAACAATGAATTTCCCTTTGATAAATTTTTGTTTTATGATGTGAAGGTCAAATTCCATTAATATAACCACCCACTTTCCAATTCTATCTCTAGGTATAAATGATTTGGATAAAAAGTTATGAAGTGGGTTCGAATGAACTATGACATAAGTTGATTAATAAAGCATGTAGTGATGAAGATTTTTAGTTGTGAAATAGATACTGAGGAAATCATGTTATACTTTGATATAATGTTTTTTTGTAATTGATGAGACCTTGACTAATATAGTAGATAGCATACTCTCTTCCAATATAATCTTGTTGGGAAAGCATTGCCCCAATTGATACCAGTGTAGAAGAAGTGTACAAAATCAAAGGATGATCATTAGAAGGTGGATGAAGGGTAGGCAATGGAGAAATGATTATTTCATGTTATCAAATGCCTTTTTCCAAGGATTGGTCTATTATAAATCATTATCTTTCTTAAGAAGGTGATTAATAGAATAAATGTGATAAGCCATTTTGGATATGAATCATCAGATTACCCCAAGCTTGTCGAGGTGAGTATGAATTTATAGAAAGGAACAAGGAAAAGACATGTTAACTATAGCATTGATTTCAGCATGATCAACATCAATACCATAGAAATTCACTAGATGTGATTCTAAAAACACATTTTTAGGGGTTGACTCTAACTTTGTACTTGATGAGTCAATCAAAGATGATGGTGAGATCAGAAAGATGGGTTTTATGAATTTCATTTTTGTCAATGAGATCATCCACATAGGTTTCCATAATCTTATGGATAAGGTCATAAAAAAAGTGGGTCATAGCCCGTTGATAGGTAGCTCCAGCATTTTTAAGGCCAAATAGTATTTTAACATATCAATAGGCACCCCATTCCATAGTGAAAGTTGTCTTGTGTTGGTCTTCAGTGGTGATGTGAATTTGAGTGTATCCAAAAAAACCATCCATGAGGGAAAACATTTTGTATCTAGTAGTTGAATCTATGATGGAATCTATCAAAGGTAATGGAAAATCATCCTTGGGACAAGCAAGGTTGAGGTTACAAAAGACTATGTAGATGTGAATAACCATGGTAACTTTTTTGTGAATGAGAATAATATTTTTCACCCATTCAGAATAGTCCATAGGTTTGATAAACTTGGCAACTAATAGTTTGATAATTTATTTATGGCATAAGGTGGAAACTTTAGGGGGAATTTCTCTTGTTTTTTCTAAATGGGATTAGTGTCAAGGTATGTGATTATATTGTGCACCACAATACTAGGATCAATATCAAGCATGTCCTCATATGACCAAGAAAAAGTCCCATGATATTTATTTAATAAAAAACTAAAGTTATCATGCTCAGTCACCATGAGTTCTCTAAAAATAGTGATAGGTCTAAGACATGAGGGTGTTTCATATTTTATTTCCATAACTTTATCGATAAGCATAGCATTTTCATCTTCAAAATGATATTATGCATTAGGAAGAGATGAAATGGGATTGGTTTTAGGATCAATGCTAGCAATGAATTTGTTAAAATGAGGTGCCTTTCATTTAAATTTCCCAAGTTTATGATGTTTTCAAGGAAGTTGAGGTTCTTGGTCATGGAGTAATTCAAGGATGGCTTAATTGTTACGTAACATAGGTAGATGTCCATAATATTCTACATCTACTTTAAGATCAATAATTTTGTTACCATGGTGATCAAATTCAGAACGCATCTAGTATACATATGTGGCCTTAGCATCAAGATTGATCTCAGGCATAGGTGGAACCATGAATGAAGGTTGATTAGGTTTGATTGGTTGAAAAATAGACATATCTTTGGAATAATTGATGGAAAAAGGATTTGGTAGAATAATCGATGTGATATGAGGTATATAAGGTTCTAAAAGTTTTGAAGGTGTGAGAGGTCATATTTATTCAACCACCTAAGGAGTATCAAGGAGTGGATAATTAATTAGAGGTACATACCTTAAATTTATAACTCAATATCCATGGAAATAGTATGAACATCATAATTAAAAGCATGTATTTTATCCAAGGTTTTCTGATAGTGTTGAACATCTAAGTCTCTTGATTGAGTTTGGGCCATAATGTAGTTATTCTCATAGGTTGGAGATATAGTACAAGCTTGTGTCTATAAAATAACTTTGGTAGGTGAGATGCCTATATATCTAAATTTATGTGGTGACATGGTTAAAGGGTCTTGAAATAACGTGGCCACTCCATAATAATTTAAATTTAAACCATCTTCAGTATAAGATTTTTCATGTGCATTACATGGAGAAGGGAAATTGGTGATCTCATCGATAAGAGGGATAGTATGATCATGAGGTAATAAATAAATAGGAATCCACTCTAAAATGTAAGGAGATATCTTGGTAGTATTTCATGTATTTTTTAAATCATTTGGCTCATCATTATCAAAATTGGCAAGAGTGACTTGTAAATTTGGATCCATACTAACGAATTTAGGTAAAGGTGCACTATTAATTTTTGGAATAGTGGGAATCTAATACTAAGGTTTAGGATTAATAAGTAAAATAATCTAAGGTTTAGGATTGACCTCATGTTTATACCATTTTCCATTATGAATAAACTTGATACATCGGCTTTCGAAAGAGGCAATAACCCTTATACAATGGGTCCATGGGAATCCGAGGAGTATATTATAAGATAATGGTAAATCAAGGACCATAAGCCTAGTATGTATAATTTTGGGTCCAATAGTAATAGGGAGCTAAATACAACCAAGTGGTTTTTTATTGGTCTTGTTGAATCCATGACATGTTAAATAAGTTTGGTTGAGACGATCTTTGTTATATATGAGTTATTGAATAAGCCAAAGAGATGTCACATTAATTACCAAACTTTCATCTACTAATACTTTGTGAATGAAGATGTTATTAATGGTTATTATAATAAAGAGAGGTGGATCATCAACTTGAAATAGAATTTAATCATTGATCATGTCTTCTTCAAGGAACTCTATGGAAGGTTTTGAAGAAGGGCAAATAGTTTCAATGGTATGAACTTCTATTGGTTGAGGCTCATGAAAAGGTTGTTCCTATTCTAAGGAATATGGTTTTTTAATTTCTTAGATTTGTTTCATTAGGAATTTATGATGTAGGGATAAGTGTGAAATAAATCCATGAGAGGAATTTTGAAAGGCATAAAGTTGAGTTCCTCTAGGAAATTCTAATGAGTTTTGGAAGAGGAAGAACCAACATGAGGCTTCGAAGGTGGCTTGGATTGAGGAAGTGGTTCCTAATTGGTTTCTAAATATAATTTAGTGGTATTAGTATCTTTGGAATTTTCTATTTGAATAATGGTTTCTTTGGTTTGTTAATGGGATATTTATGGACTGGTTTGTGTTGATAATTAACCTTAGCCACATTCATGTATTGGTAATTGGTATATATTAATCATAATCAGTTTCAAATGCATAAATATACTTATTTCATTATTGAGGGTTATATGTAGATAAATATTTTATATTGTTAGAGGAATCAGATTTGGAAGCTTGTTTCTTTTGAGAAGCATTAACATAATCTTAATGATGGATTTTGATCATGGCATCATGGTTGAATGAATCTACTAGGATAAAAGAAATGGAAAATTTTGCAAACCCCTAAAATGTCTCATGGGAATGACCTAGATCAACATGAAACCAAAAAAATTTAATAGGATCATACCATTTATGGGGATTATTAGGATACATGAATGGTTTAGAAGGTGTTAAAAGTTGTTTCATTTTTTACATAGTTAACGACATATGGGAAGGTTGGGGATTTTTTAATTTGGCTACTCTAAGTTTGGGTTGAGGATGATTTCCATTTATTGTATTAGTTGAAAGTTGGAAAGATTCCTTTATGATTTTAGTTTTAAGTTCAAACTATTTCATTAAGAAGTCTTGGAGCTTAGCCTGATCAAGAGCATCATTTAAAGTTTGGGGAGTGAAAGTTCAAACCTTGTATTAGAGTGAAGGTTTTAAGGCCATTATAAAAAATTTAAACAATTTATCATAAATCATGATGTTATTTTCCTTGTGATCAAAATATTTTCATCATTTGATAAAGTCATGAGCTGATTCAGTAGGATATTGCTTAGCATTGATGAAATGACTAAGACAATTTTTGGGAAGATTATTATGTTGGAATTCTTTAACTAAGGGATTGATTAAATCCTCAAGTTTCCATATATAATTTTGGATAATTTGGTTATACCATTCTAATACATCACCATTGAAGGTTTTAAATAAAATTTTAGTTGTGGTGAAGGTATTAGTTTAGATCCACTCTTTATAAAGATTATCGAATGACTTAAGAAAAGATGCAGGGTATTTAGTCCCATCATATTTAATAGTTGGAGATATATTACCAATATCAATGGATAAAATGAAAGGGGCTAAAGGATCCTTTTGAATTTGTTGAAGCATTTTATTATGCATGATAGGTTGGGGAATAACATTTCCCATGGCATATTTATGAGGTGGAAGGATAAAATTTTGATTATTTTGGGGAAGAAGAATAGGAGGCTGATTATCCATGTTTATCAAAAGATGTTTTAGTTGCATCATTTAAGAAGTGTTATATGTTTGCATGATGTTCATTTTTACACTATTTATGCAAGAATTTGATTTGTATCAATTATTGCATTGGTGTTGTCAGGGGGTTTCTCCAAATTGGTATTAGAGGGAGAGTTACTAGGTGGCAGATTTATTTTGAGGTTATTAGATAGCCTTGTATTAATTACCCCCGCATTATGATGATATGAAGATGGAAATTATCTTGATAAGTGTGAAAAAGATCTAAGCCATTGATCTCATTTTTTGGAGTAATTTAAACCATGTTTCAATCAAAAGATGAGAAAGGAGAAGAGGTGCTCCAAGAGTGAGGATCTTCTTAGGTAATGAAGGTAGGAAGAAAATAACATCTCAAATAGCATCTGAATCAATTTAGATAGTCCAAAAATATTTTGATAAGGGATTTCATGATGCTTTAAAAAATCATCTAATATCAGGTAACAAGGAATAAAAATAGAGATAGAGTCAGCCACACACAAAATAGTATCATCCAATAGGTATAGAGTCGATTGGGTCAATAGAGTCTATGATAAAGGTCCACAGAACAAGATATAAAAGACAGTTGAATTATTTAACTATGTTAAAAGGGATAAAACTAAATCAATCTAAAATGATACATAATCATATGGGTTAACTATGTACTATATATGAATAAATTAAATAGACTAAAAAAGAGAACACAATCAGACATATCAACTGTGTACTGTAAGATGGGAAATAGAATAGGATGATAAGATACATAGTTAGATGGGTTGACTATGTACCTAAGGGAAATAAAGTGAAAAATTTATAAGAGATTATGTCAATAAAAATTACTATGTTCCAAAAATAGGGAAAATTTATGCAAAATAATATCTAAATAAATAAAATGAAACACACAAGCAATTGGATCAATGTGATTGATCCAATTGGAACACTTAGTAAAAACCTTGCACTAACACTAGCTAATTCAAGTTTTACAATATAAAATACAATAATCAAAAATTAATCAGCAAACTTAAAATAAAATGCTAATTAATTGGTCATTCCTAGATGTTGTTAAGTTGTAATAAAGTTTGAAATTAATGTGATGGAGAGTTGGCTATAAGAAGGAACTAGAAAGAAATCTATGGGTAGTTTCAAGAAGTTTAGACTAAAAGGGATCTATATTGGCAATGGTATTGGTTTGGTATTAGGTCCTTCCCCTCACTTCATAATCCTACAGTGATAAAGGTGTCAGGTGATTTACTAATATATACTATCAAACATGTGTTTATACTTGGCCATAAAACTAAGTCAGCTTCCCCTTGGTGATGAAATCCAAGTAGGTAGACCTTGGGAAGAAAACATTTTAATGTTTTTTTTTGTGTAAAGAGATTTTTAAGTGTGTAAAAGATAAAAATGGTGTGAATAAATAGGTAAATTAAAAAACCACCTAATTAGTCTATGTTTGTTACTCTAAGCATGCAAGCAATTGAAATGAAACATGAATTAATTACTAGTAAAAATAAGTTAATTCCTTGATTGAGAAGAGTATAGAGTCAATTCAGGTGACACTGTATGCAAACAATATAGAACATAATCGATAGGGTCATTGTTATTATATAGAAACAAGATCTATAAGAACACAATCGAATAGGTCAACTATGTCTTATAAATAGAAGACAAGCTACAGAACTATTTTGAGCTAGTCAACCTAGATTACTGTAAGGATCCAATTTTATAGACTAAAAACTTGTGAAGAATAGTACTAAAAATGAAAGACTAAAATGACAGAGAAGGTAAGAAGGAACCTTGGTGGTTTTAAAAATGCTTAGTTTGCAAAATTTTAAGTTGTGATGCTCAATTTGATTTAAATATTCTACGAATAGAATTGATTATCTCAACAAAAAATTTAGAACTTGTGTGCTAAAAATAAGTTACAAACAAAGTTAACTTACTCAAATATATTTGACAACCTATATGCTAAAAAATAACTACAAATAGATTTGACTAGTTCGACTACGTATGCAATTTTATAACTGAAGAAGAAGACTATACCAAGTTAATTGATCTAGTCACATGTATTTGGAAAATACCTACACAAATAAAATAGAATCATTTTGGGGTGATTATGTGTTGAACCTGCACATAGACTGTTAGAACTATATGGATAGGTTTGATATAGTACTAAAAGAATAAAAAGTATATAATATCATAATAAAATAAAATCATGAAAGAAAACCTATAAGGTTTTGATCCACATCAGGTTCACCAAAATATATACAAAGGAAAACGCAGCTGATATATTAATCAAGCCTAGTTCAGAGAAGATAAATCCTACTTACACTTTTGATTGTTAATACACCAGATATTTACGGTCATGACCAAGATGGATCTGCTAGACCTAACCAATGAATATTTTACCATAATAACATCACTAGATAGGGTTCCAAGGCCTCTAGTAAAACAACACTATGTAATAACCCTATCTAGGTCCTATGGTTTCATATTCACTAAGTAAATGACAAGTAAAGTAGAATCTAATCTAGTGATCACAAAAGCTTATGACACAAAGTGGGGGTAATGAACATAAAAAGAGTATAATTCTAATTAATCTATGTATAGATAAAACTCAATGCATGGAGAGATTAATATATTCAAAATCCATTACTTATGTTACTTCTATCTACTAAAATAGAGGAGTAAAGTTAGAGATACTTACCTTGAAGATGAACTCGTCAAGACTCAATCTCTCCCTTGCCTAAAGGTGCTTCACAAGAGGTTTTTGTGATTTTTAAGGATCACTAAGAAAAGACTAAGCATCCAAGACTTTTCCACAAGATAATATTCTTATCCAAGTATAAACCCTAAGTAATTAATCCTCAAGTAAAATGGTTGAAGAGTATATTGTAAAGAAGTGCAAATGAATAATTAACTTTGTTTTCTCTAAGAAATGGAAAGTTAAATGTGTATATATAGTTGAATCTAACCCTAAACTTTTCCAAAAGTTTAGTTGACAAGGTTGGCCCAATTCGACTCTGTATCATTATTTGATAAAAATAAGTTAGGTCCCAGTCTAGGTTAACCAAGGTGGACATCGACTTATAACATGTTTTTAACAAATTATATACCGGGTTGGCACATGCTAACATTGTATTGTAAACTATCAAAAAGGGTTTTAGGGTTAGGAAGGTGATAAGTAAGGTGGTTAATTTCTTGGAGGACTGTGTAAGGAATGAGGAAAAGCTTGGGGAAGTGTATAGGAGAAGTTTGTGTAGATTTTAAGTGGTGGTATAGGGGACAACAATCCTATGAAGAACCAATGGTCTGCCCACCCCTTTCTTGATGCACCCTTTAAGGCATGAACTCAGAGAGATTGAGACTTGATGGATTTCTGTAAGAAAGAAAACATCATTAATTGATAAATTTTGAAAATATTATGTGTATACATGTTTGATGTGCCTAACTAACTATATTTAAAAATGAGCATGTGTCATTGCCTAAAGATCAACTCTCTAGCATATCAAGGATGTCATCCAGAAGATATCAATTCAATCATTTTAATAAATCCTCGATGACTATAATCCATTAAACAAATATTTTTATAAAACACGTGTAATTTTAAATATATGATCAATAAAAATACCATTCAAATTAAATGGAAAAACTATTAAATACATGTGATTATCTAGATCATTCTTGGCCATGTCACCCCCTTAAGCCACTAGTGGCATACCTATGCCTACTACCTCATCTACTCCCTCTCAAGAGGTACATCCTTTTGCTTAGCCTATTCACCACCTTGTGTTGCAACTCTCAGAGGGAAAATGGGTGTTGGACTTGCTCCTACCCACTGATCACACATGCCTTGGTCACACCAACAACTTCTTTTTTGTTTATCATGTTTATCATAATAGATGGTGGTATTTCCCCTACTCTTGGAGGGCATTACCAAGACCACCTCCATATAAAACCATCAAATGGTATATACCTATGAATCTTAATTTTTTATGCCATATGATCAAACTAGATCTCTCAATAATACCCTTGAATTGGGCTCAATACCACCAACTTGGATCCATCACAACTTAACTATATCCTCCAATTAACCTAGGTGATCTCTATAGGATCTCCATATGATCCTTCATTCTTTTAGCTCATCTATCATTCATTCCTATTGAGTGGTCTCAGCTTATCTATGTCTCCTCATGGGCATAACTACCCATCTAGTTTCATTTGTATTATCCTTATCCTATCTATCTAAATGTAAACTAATTGGCCTTATCACTAGGATATGCTCATAGTCCCACATTTATAATAGATTCCCAACTATTAATCCACCATTGTGGCCCTCAAAAGTAAATTTATATAGATCCCTCTATAAATTAGCTAGCATACTTCATATCTAGGCATATATGGTCTAATGTTCCTCCGCATCCTAAATAATGACCTGTAACCATAAGAACTAGCTACACCATTGGGATCTTTGACCACAAATGTTGATAAAATAATGATACTATATTTTCACAACCTAAGTACCATCCTAAATAATGACTTGTAACCATAAGCACTAGCTACACAATTGGGATCTTTGACCACAAATGTTGATAAAAGAATGATACTATATTTTCACAACCTAAGTACATTACCGTACATAATATCACTCAAAATGAGGTTAGACATGCCTCTTTTATGTCCTCTCTCATTGTCACCCATATAATAATTCAATTTTTTTTCTTGAATCTCACATTTGCTATACACCATGACCATCATCTTCTCTTTGATCAAGACCCACTGAATCCTCCATATTTCCTCGAAGGTCATCATGACCTCTGATGACGCCTAGAAATGACACTAATATAACTATCTATTTTTAAATACTAAAATCTAATTTATATATCATCTCAATCTTGTATACTTGATAAATACCTATCAAGACTCTACCCTTCAGTTTTAGGCCTTCATATTTTTGAAATTCTTGCATTCACCATTTCACTATGCCAAATTTCTTATCTTTTGGTTTATCCCCATCATTCTAATGACATAAATATTTTGTACAATACAAAAAAGTTAAAACCTAATATATATCCTTCACTATCAATGTCATAAACTCAATAGCTTTCTAGCCTACCAGACACTTACATCCCATTTATGCAAACTTGTGTCAATTTAAGTGTCTAAATTATTCTCTGTTGTATGTACCTTAAAATTAACCTAATTTACAAATATTTAGAATCTTATGGATTGGCCCATTTATTTTATTTAACCATTCCATAAGATATATTCAAAAGGTGTGGTATAAATATAAAACAAATACCATTAATTTTCACCAATTCATATTCAAAAGCTTACCAAGCATGCATTTATAAAATCACTTTTCAAGTATTCAAAAAAAATTATATTTTTCCCTATTTATATATCAATCATAGGTGTAGTCATATTATAGGTCTAAATCATTAAAAGATCAACCCATGAGTATAGTTTATCAAGTTATAAGTTATATCATTTCATGCCCTTGCAAATAGTATATTGCATCCTTATTTACATACAAGCCAACACTTAGGGGAGAACTACATATGTTTGAGGCCCTCTTCAAAGTAATATCTATGTAGGTAGAATTCATTGATAAATGGTTCCTTAAGGTTAAATCAACTTTGTGAGCCCACTAACCCATTTTTAGGAAGGTACAAAGACCTAAGGTGAAGAGATAAGGTTTGATCCATAAGTAGTCTTCAGCATCCTATATACACGAATAAAATATATTAGTAAAAAGGTGACATAAAACCCATAAATATCTATGTGGTCATTCTGCAATATATGAGTATTCCTTACTATAAAAATACATTGACATCATGGCACCTATGTCGATGCAAGTGTCCTATGGCTAATGCAAGTGTTCAAGACTTTAGAAACAATATTTCCAAAATCTGAAGACTAGATCCTGATCTTATTCCCACCTATTTTCAGCTCTATATATCTCAGATATACTTGCACATTTGTAGATAAGCTAAGTATTATATCTTCCTAGTTTTTATGTAATTGAATTATTGTTTTGAATGTATTTTATATATTTATCATAACTCGACATTTAATTTAGAATATTCATTTATCTGAGTTTCAATTAATTGGTCTGCTTTAGAATAGTTTTATTAATCATTATGTATAGGCTATTATACTCTTTAACCCTCATCCAAACCTAAAAATGGTTAAAAATTTGGTGAATCTAACCCTTATGTCTTCTCATGAAACTCCTAGCTCACTTTAGGGTTTTTAGCCTTTTAGGGATTTTGATTTCAGTAATTTGTAGATCTGAATTTTTGCATTTCTTTTTATATTTTTATTTGCATTTATAAAATATGGAAAATGTTAATAAAGATAATTTCAGAATGGAAGATAAAGAATCGTTATTCAATCATATAAATACAAATAATTCACTCATTCATTCATTTTTACATGTTACACAAGAAGAAATAATAAACATGTTACGGCTAGTGCATCCACATCCAATAATGGTGAACCTTTAGATGGTAAAACTCTTGCTACTTCAACCTAGTTACTAGTTTCAATGACCATATCAACATAGGTGGTTTTTTCATCCCCTTTAGTGGATTTTCAAATCTTAAATCTAAAATCTAATGGATCTAGTGTACAAACTCTTCTCCAAGCTATCCAAGATCTAGAAGATAAAGTTACCAAAATTGAATAAAATGTTTTGAAATCAACTCATGTTGTTGATTCAAAAGATGTATTAAATAATATTTAATCACCTAAGATATCTTTGAACCCTTTTTCAACTAGTTTTTTGCACCCAAGTTCACATTTTATGGTGGCAAGGGTAATTCTAAATAACATCTTCAATATTTCTATGAAGCATGCCTTGATTATGCTTCAATTGATAAAGTTTTAACTAAATTATTTTCATGGATCCTTAAATACTATGCTTTATTATGGTTATATTATTTACCAATTTAATTAATGAAATCATTAGACTCTAACAAATCATTTTCTATCATATTTCTCTATCAACATAACTGAGAAGATGTCATATGCACAAATTTCTAAGATCAAATAAGGAACCAATGAACCTATTAATGAATATGTTTTGAGGTATAAAATAATGTTGGATAAAATGACAAATCTAATGATAGATAAATAGCTTCAAGACATCTTTAAGATAAGATTTATTTCACTGTTACATGAATCCATTTTTTTTAAGAAGTTTAAATATTTATGCCATGTTTTCCAAGATTGTGAAATGAAACTTATTTCATTAAAAAAACTTAATTATGTATCAAACACACCAACTAAAACTACTACCAAGTTTTATATCAAACCAAGCTATAAGTTAAACCCTGCATGACCTAAAAAGGAAGGAACCACAATAGTTCATGCAGTGTCATGATAGCCTAATCAAATCATCTTATCCAATGCACCTAAGATATAATTTACATGATTACATGAGTCTCCAGCTTCATTACTTATGAAGCTTGTGGAGTGTCATATCATATCTATCCATCCTCCCATAGAGGTTGATATCATTCAACCTCTACCAAAAAAATATGATGTTAATGTATATTATGACTATCACCAAGGCCATGGGCATTCTAAAAACAAATGTTATACCTTGAAATATAAGATCCAAGTTCTTATTGATAACCAGTAGCTTACCTTTGATGATCCTCTAAAGAATTTAAGTCACAACTAGTGACCATCAAAACTAGAATATATTTAACAATCCATTGCAAAATCATTATAAAAAAATATATAAGTGTAAATGGAATATAATTCACATCCTCCTCTGTCACATTATGGGAACTGATTAGATGGGATTATTGGTACTTATACATGTGTAGTAACTCATATGGTTCAAATACCTTCTATTTCATTAGATGACAATGAAATTGTGGATGATGACTTGAATATTCATTATTTATTTATTCAATCATACCTTTATCATCATCCTATACATATTATTATGATTGAAAACACTTTCAATGAGAATGTATGTATTGTGATGTTACTTATACATTTGAGATATACACATGATGATTTATACCCTTCAACCAAAATGGTGAGAGCATTTGATGGGACATCATAACACGTTATTGGTGATATTTATTTACCTTTAAAAGTTGGTCCAACACATGTAATCACTATCTTTTCTAGTATACAAAACATAATATTCTTTGATATGTTATTGGGATGACCTTTGATACATAAGATCTATACAGTACCTTCCATAATGCATGGGTGTATAAAATATACTCATTCCAACATGGTAATTATAATTTCTAGAATTCCATATGAACATCCAATTAAATAAGAGAATTTTATTCCAAGACAGTTGTTTAACTCAAAAATATATATTAAAGAATCTAGGGTTAAAGGGATAGAGATAGCTTGGGGCACAAGGATGGTAGACTATCTCTAAAGTAGGCCAATTAATCATAAACTTAGATCAAACATATATTAAATTTATTATATTGAGATATAATAAAAATAAATAGTCTAGTTATGTTAGATATTATAATGATAATGAAAACATGAAACTTATTTGGTTCTTATGCTAATAAATATCTAGATGTAGAATAAGAAGAAAGTGTACTGGATCTAAATTCTAGATCAGTTGCCTGATTTTGAAAATTATACCTCTATAGTCACAAAAACTTGTATCAATATGGGATGGTTGGACCAATGCTTCTGTCTAACTTGTATATAGGTGTATACTATGGAATACTTATTAAAAATATACATGACCACCTGGATGCTTCTAAGTTTTGTGTTATCTTTGCTCTGGTACATTTCATATCTTGGTCATGGACTATATCTCCTTGTCAAATGAGAAAACCCTAGTTATTCATCTTCATAGTGGTTGTGAGAAAAATTGGTTAGTGATCACATGATTTCAAGCTACCCCAAATACTCTACTATCAATGAGCACTACCTACATATCCAATACTCTGAACAGGGACTCAGACTTATGTAGTTCTCCCTTATATGTTGGATTTTGTGTGAATAATGTAATGTATGATAAGCAAGTATAATAGTGACCTAGATTTTAAATTATAAAATGTGGATCATGGGATGATCCTTCAGTAATTTAGACATGTAGATGTGTTGTCCATATGACTGGTATCGAAATAAGATAAAATAAGGAAGATTTTTTCATTTGAGTGCTTGATTGAATGCCTTTGATAAGTTATCTTGTGAGTTCATTGGTATGTGATAGGTAATTAATGAATGAGGAATGATCTTATATTTATATCAATCCCTTTGGATAATATCTCATATTAAATCACTTGGGCCAACCATAAGAAACATTTCATATGCAAATTTAATGATTTTAGGTCATTATACATTTTGGTTAAGTTAGGACACTTGCATTGACATAGATGTCTAACAAAGATGCAAGTGTTTGGGAAGCATAAAATTAGGTACATGTCCAAAACTTGTAGAGATGGAAGATAAGTAGGTTTATGGTATTTTAGGCAAGATAAATGGCTTGGGTCATCAAAATGACATTGATTAGATTAAGAGATAAATAATTAGGCATAAAGAGATAATGGATGTGAGCCTTTTAACAGTGAAAAAGATCTAAAGCTGAAGGTACATACATGATATGTATTTACCAAGTATACAAGATTAAGGTTATATATAATTTATAAATAGTGTATACATTTCTCCCTTTAATATAGTGAATTAATTGCTAGTTTAAAGGAAAAGGAATGTTTACCTAAGTGTGTATAACACACCTTGCCTTTGTTTAAGTCAAACTTGAGTGCTTTGATGGTGGCTGACCTACAACCAAGATCAATTTACAATATATAATCAGTGCACATAATATGAAATTAAAAGCATTAAAATGATTGAAATTGAAAGAGAGAAAGGTTTAGGAGTACGCATGTGTATCGATATAATTACCTTCCCTTTTATAAATTTGATTTGAAAAGATGTAGCGTTATGAACATAGAGTTGAGAATAGGACAAATGTAAAAAATTATAGAGGTACTTATATAGAGAGGGATATAGATATATTATAGGATATATGCCCCCAACCTTGGATAAAAAGTGAGTTTCTACCCAACATTTGAGATTAACTCAACTGTGCAACCCAACCATACATATAACCTAGTGAGCGTGAGTGAACCAAGTCAACTCACACTATAAAACCAGTGAGGTCAGATGATATAATAAAGTCCAACCTATAAACCTGGTAATATTGAGTGATCTAATCACCTCAACCATACCAAAAATGACCCAATTATTGTAGTAGATTGGTTCAATATAGTCCATAAAATTTCAACCTAATGGGTGATGACAGTCCATAAATGTGTTTAAAATATGAAACTGATTTGATTTTACAATATTAGGTGAACATTTCATAGCATATGCACCTTAAATATTTCTTATGTTGAAACTATGTATAACAGCGGTACCAATGTATAGAATTTTACCATAAATGTGTATCTAAATTATATAACTATGAATTTTTCCAATTTGAAACTGTGCAAGTGTGGAGAACATGTTTCCAAAACATGTCCCCATTGTCTATCTAAAATTTGAAATTGGTGTATTTATACAGAACATGTTTCCATTACTTTCCCCTATTATAATTTGAAACTGTGACAAATTGGAGAAAATGTTTTCAAAACATGTCACCACTGCAATCTAAATTTGAAAATTAGTATATGTGTGGAGAACATGTTTCTAAAACATGCCCACATTGAATATATAAATTTGAAAAAATGTGAAAAATGTGTAATCCATGCCTCTATGGCATGTCCCCATTTATATTTCCCATTTTGACGTGAGGGAAATTAGAAACTGGTAGTCACCTTACCTTAAAAGGATAAGATAACTGTATAATTTATGTATGAACCATGTAGCATATAAAAAGAACATGTCTAAATAGATATATCATTAAAACATCAAATAATTTTATCACACCCAGTGATAAGATGCATCATGTAGATCATATAAACATATATGTAGTAACAATACAAGATCAATAAGTAATCAAGCACACATGTAAGATCACTCAAAATCAAATCAAAAGACAATGCTCTAAGGAGACCTCAAACAAGGGGCATGTCCAAATGTCACACAATTGAAGGGACATGACTCAATTAAATTTTAACATACAAAAATGGATGTCATATTCAAATTTTAAAGAGGAAACAAAAGCATGGGGTCATAAATATTGGAGCATATTCAAATTCTCAAACAAGTGAATCAAGACACTCAAGGAAGTGCATAAAAGAAAAGTATAAGCAACCAATATAAACATATCATACTAGTATTAGTGTAATATGTGTTATCAAAAAATATTAAGTACCTATCATATTAATTACACTATGAAAGATATAAGCATGGATAAAGGCATGTGTAAGTACATAATCTCAAACATTATAATTTAAAATGACCATAGAATTATATAACCTAGATGTATCATGATCAAGGAAGTAGATGGCTCCAATGTTGACATGACATGAGTAGAGGAAAGGCCAAACATCTGAAAGTGCATAGATCATATATCTATGTATACCTATATCACACTCAAAAAATGTGTGAAACATATGTACATACAAAAATATTGATATGTCATCCATCAATATGGAACCAATAACATATATGCTAAAGAACTAATAGAACCTATGAATGCTATAAATGTTTTTGGATTTTTTAAGTTTTTTTACTTTTTTGGTAATTTTGGAATATGAGCAAATAAATAACTATCCTATGATCTCATCCAATGAATACTCATAGGTATCTCCCCACTAGGAACCTAGTACAGTACTGTCAAGGAGCATGTATAGGTGAAATATCTATCACTATAGAATCTATGATATTTTGCATTTGTATAAAGTAACTTTGTGGTTATGAAGAAATGATAGGAATAGGGGTTTATATAACCAATCATTTATTGATTTTTAGTTTATTTAGAATATAAGTAATAGGAATATGTTTAGGTGCTCTAAATATCTGAATATGATGTGTATTAGATGAGTATTTTATCAAACTCATTATGGATCTTTGACGTAATTGTCTCTCAAGTATTAGCCACATGGTAAAAGGGATTGCCTATTTCTTACTCTTTTTTAGAAAATTAACCTTAGTAGGTTTGATAAATAATTGTCTAGGTATAAAATTCTCATATTTAATTGGATGTTTGTATGTAATTTTGAAAATTATAATTACTTCATTGGCATGAATGTATTTAACACACCCATGCACTGTAGAAGGTACTACTTGAAGTGTATATATCCAAGGTCATCCTAATAACATATCAAAGACACATGTGGAAGGTATAATTAAGAAGGTGGTAACCACATGTGTGGGACTCACCTATAAAGATAAGTCAATCTCACCAAGAACCTATTGTGAGGTCCCATCAAATACTCTAAATGATCTAGTTGAAGAATGTAAATCATGATTTGTATAACCCAAATTCATAAGTAATTCCATGGTATAAATGTTCTCGCTTGCAGCATTATCAATCATAACATTATGTATAGGTTGGTGATCAAGATATACTTGAATGGATAAAAAATAAATATCTGAGTCATCATCCCTAATCTCATTATCATCAAAAGTAATATATCTTTGAACCATAAGAGGTATATGCTACGTATAGGTACCAATAATCTTATCCAATGGGTGATCATAATGATATAAAGGAGGATTCACATTATATTCCATTATCACTTCTAAATCCTTATTTGAATGATCTTGAAATGGATTGTTAAATATTTTCTATTTTTTGTGATCCCTAGGTTGTGAACCTAATTCCTTTAGAGGATCATCAAATGTAATCTTTTAATCATCAATGAAGTCTTGAATATTATGCTTTAAGATAAAACATATGTTTGTAGAATGCCCAGCACCTTGGTGATAGTCACAATAAACATTCGCATCATACCCTTTGGGTAGAGGTTGACTCATATAAACATCTATAGTATGAGTGAAATATGTGAGGTGACACTCTAAAAGTTGTGGGAGTAATGAAGCGGGAGGCTCAATTAAGCATGTAAACTACCTTTAAGGTGCATTGGATAACACAAGCCAATTAGGTTGTTGTGACACCATATTAATTGTGGTGGTTATTTATTTTTTAGTCTTAGGAGATTTGACCTTATAACTTGGTTTGATAGTAAACTTGGTATTAGATGTAGATGTCATTGGTGTGTTTGCTACATAAATTTTTTCAATGAGATAAGTTTTATTTCATGATCCCAAACAACGTGGTATAAATCATAAAAAGATTTAAATTTTTTTAATACAATGGACTCATGTAAAGGGAAAATCAAACTTTGCATGAAAATGTATTGAATCTCTTTATCTACCATAGGATTGATAATTTTATTTAATATTGTCTTGTACTTTAAGACATACTCATTAATAGGTTCATTGGTTCCTTCTTTTATCTTTGTAATTTTGGAATAGGAAACATTTTTGGTAATGTTAATAAATAAGTCTACCAAAAATTGATTTATAATAGGTTTGAATGCCTTCAGTGATTACAGAGCTAAATCATATAACTATCTCAAAGCATAATCCTTAAGACTCCTTGGAAATAATTTGGTCAAAAAATTATCATTAGATACATAATTAAGGCATGCCACATAAAAATATCAAAGATGTTCAAAATCACCCTTGCCATCATAAAATGTGAACTTAAGAGAAATAAAGCTAGTTTGTAATGGGTGCAAATATATCTCAGATGTAAGAGGATTATGCAACACATATTGTGAATCAATAGCATGAAGAGACTTTAAATCCTTTTATTCAATATTTATGACCTTGTCCTCCAAGGTCTTCATAACTTGAAGGAGATTTTACACTATATATCCATTGGGATTTAGATTTGCAAGTTGAATAGTCATTAAAGGGGAAGTAAACATGTTTTAACTAGTAATAGATAGTGAAATCAATATTTGTGTTGAAGTATTCAGTAACCTCATAGTACTTGTATTAATAGTAGTCTCTAGAAACAAAGGTTAGAAGACATATCACATGCCTCCACTAGATGTAGGTGGATTGATTAGTATAGAATCAGTTATGGTACCCTCTAATGACTCACCTTCACTAGGTGAGGAAGCCTTATCCTTATCATGCTTGTTGATTTCATCTCTTGTAACATACAAAACTGCATCCATTAAGCCCTAGTTATTATTGAGATGAGTGATCAATGTTTCTTTATCTTTTATTTGAAATCATGTTTTTTTATTACTTACAAATGAAAAAATTTAAAATTTAAATAGTAAAGTGAAATCCTATAAATCATAAAAAAAATTTCATTCATATGAATCTAGTTCATCAAATGTTTAACTTTAAAATCTATATTAGAGAATTTTGGGTTAAATGAGTAGAGATAACCTAAGGCACAAGGATGTTAGACTATCTCTAAAGTATGCCAATTAATTTTAAAACTCAAATAAAACATATATTGAATTTATTATGCTAAAATATGCTAAAAATGGAAAGTAAAATTAAGCTAGATATTAAAATGATAATGAAAATATGATAGTTTTGATGTTAACATAAATCTAGATCAAGAACAAAAAGAAAGTGTACTGGATCTAAATTCTAGGTCAGTCACCTAATTATAGAAATTGTTCTTCTATATCTATGGACACTTACATTAACCTGGGATGGTTGCATCAATACTTTTATCTAACTTGGACATAGGTGTTTAGTAAGGAATACTTACTAAAACTAGATGTTACCACCTAGATGATTATGGGTTCTATGTCACCTTCACTCTAGTGCATTCAGATTTGGGTCATGGACTATCATTCCTTATCAAATAAGTAAACCCTAGTTTTTCATCTTCATAGTGGCTGTGAAAAAAAAATTAATGGGAATATGATGTCAAGTTGTCCCAAAAAACCCTTTTTCAATGAGAATTTAATACATATCCAATACTTTGAAGAGGGCCTCAAACTTATGTAGTTATCTTCTACATTTTATCTTGTGTGTGAATTATGCAATGTGTGATAAGCAAGTACAATAGTGATCTAGCTTGTAACTTGGAAAATGTGGCTCATGGGATGCTCATTCAATACTTCAAACCTATAAATGTGTCATCTCTATGAATAGTATGGAAATAAGATAAAATAGGGGAGCTTTGCTCACCTGATTGCTTGATTGAATGGCTTTTACAAGTTTCATTCTGAGTTATTTGGTCTATGATATGTGAAGAATGAATAAGGATTGATATTGTATTTATACCAATCTTCTTAGAGAATATCTTGCATTAAAGCAATTAGGCCAACCATATAAATAAATTTTATTTTCAAATTTAATGACTTTAGGGTACTAGACACTTGCATCAGGTCAAGACACTTGCATTGACAAAGACATCTAACTGGGACACAAGTGTCTGAGAAGTAGAAAAGTAGGTACATGTCCAAAACTTGTAGAGATAGAAGATAAGCAAGTTTATATAATTTTTGTTAAGATAAAATGCCTAGGTCATTATAAATACATTGTTCATACTAAGAGATAAGTAATCAAGCACAAATAGATAGTGTATGTGATCCTTTTGATGGTGGAAAATGTCTAAAAGCTAAAGGTACATCCATTATATGTATTTTTCAAGTATACAAAGCTGAGGTGCTATATAATTCATATAAAGTGTCTAAAACAACTAATTATACAACCTATTGCATATGATATTTATGAACTATATATCACCTCAGTCTTGTACACTTGAAAAACTCATAACTTGTTTGTTCCTCTTATTTATAGACCTTTCACGCTTTTACAAGTCTTGCATCTACTCTCTCTTGTACCTCTTGTTCTATCTCTTAGTCTGACTAGTCTTATATTGTTGACCCAAGCCTTTTATTTTTCTCAAAATTCTTAAAACCTACTTATCTTATGCATATACAAGTTTTGTATTTGTACCCATTTTTCTACTTTCTAAACACTTGCATTCTAGTCAGATGCCTACATCAACATAAGTTTCCTTACTCGATGTAAGTGTCTAGTGCCCTAAAGTCATATAATTTTCAAATGAAACATATCCTATGGTCATCCTAAGTGCTTTAATGTGATATATCCTCTAAGATGATTGGTATAAATATAAGATAAACTTTTATTCATTCCTCACCTAACACAAACCTAGATTCATATCAAAGAGCATTCAATTAAGAAAAAATTCCTTATTTTCTCCTATTTTCATATCAATAATAGGAAAAACACATTTATAAGTTTAAATTACTAAAATATTACCCCAATATCTACATTTTTTGAAGTTACAAGCTAGTTCACTATTGTACTTGCTTATCACAAGTTACATGATTCACACACAAGCCAAAATGAAGGGGATAACTACATAAGTTTGAGGCCCTCTTTAGAATATTAGATATGTAGGTAGCATTCATTGATATATCATTCTTTGGGGAAGCTTGACACCATGTACCCACTAATCTATTTTTCCCACTACCACTATAAAGATGAAGAATTATGGTTTGATCATTTGACAAAGAGAAACACTCTGTGACCTAGATATGAATGCATCAGAGTGAAGGTGATGACAAACACTAAAACATCCAAGTGATCACATCTTATTTTAGTATTTATTTTATATTATACACCTGTGTCTAATCTAGATAATAGCATCAATGTAACTATCCCAATATTATGTAAGTGTTTATGGCTACAGAAATACTTAATTCAAAATTTGGTGATTATTCTAGAATATTCTCACTTTGATTCCTACATATTCCAAATCAAGATTTGTATTAGCATCATAAATATCTAAGTATCTTATTTTAAATATCTATAATAGTTTTACTTTCTATTTTTATCATATCTCAGCATAATAAATTTAGTATATGTTATGTTTGAGTTTTGCAATTAATTGGTTTGTTATAGATTTATTTATCGCCCTTGTGCTTATTAATTTCTATATTCTTAACCCTATCTACCCATATTAGGATTATCATAAAATTTAGGGTTAAACATTTTGTGAACATGATATGTGATTTCCATAAGGGTCAAAAAAATATGATTTATTATTTTCGAAAAAAAAAATTTAAAATTTGCAAATAATCAGATTTTATTTTCCTACGATCATGTTTATTATGGATATCTATGTTATTTATTTTGTGTTAAAATACCTTATGGTGGTTTTTAATTTTTATGCCTCATGCATTATTAAATCAATTCATTCTTTAATGGGTTCCAAATTTTCTTATTGCAAATACACTATAATTTTGAATATCCCCTCTTGTTCTAATGTTTAAAATGAGTTTGTACCTATTACTACAAAATGCCAAAGGGAGTGCATGAAACAACCATTATACCCATATAATTTTACCACTCAATAAAATAATATTATTGATCTTCATGGTTGGACTTGTTACACCATTCATCCCCTTACAAGTATGTCATTTCATATGCATTGTGTATGATCATATTACCTTGTAATGTGGAACCACTATATATGGCTTCCATTTTAATTTCCATCAAATGGACTAAGAATAATATATATTTTGAAAAGGAGGATTTACCACCTCAACAAATTATAAAAAATTGTTTTCCACTCTAAATCCAAGTGTGTGTTTGTAATAAAATGGTAAAATGAGTTCTTGTGGATAATGGTTCAGGAGTCAACATTTACAACATATCCTTTCTCTCCTTAATTGGCATTCAACATTCAAATCTGGCACCATATAATATGAACATCAATGGATTTGATAATATTTCATGACAAGTATTGGGAAGAATAACAATGAATATTATTTTGGGTCCTTTACATTACCTACTTTATATCAAGTTATGCCAAATGATTTGAACTATAAAATTCTTTTGGGACAACCTTGGATACATGAGATGTATGCAGTTCCATCTAATTTGCATGCATGTTTAAAATTCAGTCATTAAGGATTCATTTACACATTTCTTATGGATATTATTCCCTTCAAACATTGTTCAATGGTCTAACAAATGGATAATCTTACACTGCAATCCTCCAATCCTGATTTTAGTTCTTGATATTTTCTCATATATGGGTACAAGGACAAGGGTTGGGTAAAAATGAGAAAGGCATAGCTCATACTATATATACTAAAAAATAATACAAACAATTAAGGCTTGGGTTTTCCAGGAAAAAATCAAACTCACAAGCACAATTCTCATAGTACAATGTGTTTTCAAAAGGTTAAAATATAATGGATGCATACTTTTGTAATCGAGTTAAAATTCGTCAACCCTCATATAATCAATGAAAATGTTTCCCTATAAATTTTGACATTGAATTAATTCTAAAATGATGAATCATTAATAGAGTACTTGGGGGAATATGAGGATCTCCCTTCTATCATAATAATAGGTTTTCTCATGCCACCTCTTCTCATGCTTACATTGGTGAGAGCGATGATAATAATGTCCAACATGACACATTGAACATTAATCCTACTACACCATTTATCATAGAGAGTTAAACTTTTCTAAATGAAAAAATATTAAAATATAACTATGAAATAGATAAATACCCTCAACCATTTCTAATTTTTGTAATGATGTCAGATGATAAAGGAAAATCCTATCAACAAGTCCTTCATGATTTTCTCAAAAGATTTACTTGGGATTATTCATATATGCCTAAAATTGACCCATCGATGGAAATGCATAATATATTATTATACCCATATAAAAATTTGTTAAAACAAAAGATTTTTAAGATGCATCCTAAAGTTAAATTATTGGTAAAAGATGAAATTTAAAAAATCTTAGATGTAAGATTTATAAGAGCTATTGCACATTCTGACTACGTGTCCAACATTCTACCTATTACAAAACCAAATGGTGATATTATTTATTACACTTATTACTATGATTTAAACAAGGCTTATCTAAAATATTATTTTCCATTACTTAATATCAACATGATTGTCAATTCTATAGTTAGATGCGAAACATTTTCATTTATGGATGGATTTTCTAGATATAACTAAATTAAAATTAACCTAATAGATCAATAAAATACAACATTTACTACACCATGGGGCACATTTTGTTATAATGATGTACGATCATCTATGGAGTTGAGTGATCTTGCATCACCAAAAAGAGTGTTTTTTTCTAATTTTTTGCTTTATTTTATTTTGGTGTGTATTAGTGTGCATTTTGGTGTGTCGGAAGTATTTTCAGAATTCATACCAAGTGGAAAGATTCACCTTTTGAAGTTGACATATCTTGTAGTTGGAATTGGGACTTAGAATACCAATGTGTCCTTGAGGATAATTTATTTGTAAATTGATTCATTTCTTTCCAATTTGGTCTTGGTTTCTTATCACTTGTGTTGACCAAAAGCATAATTGGTCTTATGAGAGACTAATACTCCATATATTGTTTTTATCAAAGTTAATTTGGATGGGTCGTGAGATTTTTTTTTTTTTGCATACTGTGTTTTTCGGCCTTCAAGTGCCAACTAGGTTGTGGTAACATGCCTCAAAGTTCGTATGTGTTAAGTAGGAGATTATAATCGAATAAGTCTTTTCTTTATTCCTTTGGTAATTTACAATTAGTTTCTAACTAAGTTTTAATGATTAGCAAGTTGGTCACAATATATATTATGATTCAAATATTAAATAGTCTTTGAATAAGATAAGACCATTTGAATAATGTTATACTGAGAAACAAAGAAACCAATAAGATCTATTTTTTTATTCTTGCCTTATACAAAAATGGATAGGTTTTAAGTTATGTTTAACTTGGCGAGTGGATTTTAAGAAGGAAATGATGGTATTAGTATGTATTTATCTACCATTTAGAACACAAGAGCATACATTAGGATTCATCTTGGTTCATAGGTTTCTATACCGAAAAGGCCTTATACAAGATAAACCACTACACAAGGGTACTCGAAACACAAACCCTGAGTCAATCTTGAATACAGCTCCACTATGCTGATCAAATATTGAAGCCCAGATAGAATAGGTAGACTTGTTGATGCTCATAATGTATATCAAAGGTTTGTGACTTGATTGGGTCTTGACAACTTCAAATTGATTTTTTGCTCTTATAGAATTTTGATTTGGTCTTATAAAACCAAAATGGCTTCCTAAAGTCTACCTATGACTACACATTGGAAAATGACTTCATCTAAGATAGATAGAGTCTAATAATAGACAAGAAACATGTTTCCTTTTATTTTCACAATAGAAAACTCCAATTAAAACACATACACATTCTGAAATAGATTTTTGTCTTTTTCTTTGAATTGTTTATTCATAAAAACACCAATAATGGCTTTGAAATGTCCTAGGAATTTGAGGAGGCATCGGGATAATACCAGGGGTTAGCCCATTCCTATCTATATATACAAAATGGAATTCATTTAAGAATTTTAGCTTGGAATGATAGAATCATACAAGAATTGCAATATTTTATTTATTTTGCTCTAGGAGTAGTGTGTGGCAACCAATTTGAAGGCATAAGCTTTGTATGAGACTAGGGATATCTGAATTTGTTTCTTACTTGTAATTAAGTGTTCAATAAGTTATATTGTGTAAATTATTATATTTGATTTATACTATGATTTAATGCATGAATCAAATCTTTGTAGTTTGAATGGTAATTATTCAACAAAATGCATGTGTGCTTATTTGTGTTTTGAGACACCTACAACTTTCACATTATTAGAAACCTTTAATTAGTCTTATCATCTAATTATTTTCACCAAGTGGTGTTATATCAAGGTGGTGTCCTTGTGGATGTGGAATAAAACTCCTTATTGTGTTTGTAGGCTATGAGAGAGAAGACTACATAGAGTTGCAAGTTGTTGAGGGATGCTTGCTTAAGTGGTTTCAAGTGTGTGAAGTCTTGTAAGATTGAGGGAGTTTATGAGAGACTCAATTTGGATTCCATTATAGGTTATGAAAGAGGAGCCTATTGATTTATGGTGAGATATGGCACACAAGAGAAGGGCACATGAGATGGATGAGTTGACAGAGATGCTAAGAGTATTCTAAGAAAGAATGGACATGATGGAAAAGACTACACAAGATGATGAAGGTGAAGTTGAGTGTGCTGTTTATGATAAAGAGTTGATGGTGAGGTTTTTATCCCTATAAGCACAGATATATACTTTGGATAGATTCCAAGCAAGTAGAGGAAAATAAACCAGTAGATGAAAGATACTAGTTGAGGTTGTGGTGGAGAAAAGAGGTAAACCTTTGAATGATATTTATTTATTTTGTGGACAAGAAAATTCAAAAAATCTCATAACTTATATAATTGAGCTAGAGTTTCATTTTGAGCATATGCATATTTTTGACCCTATGAGGGTGAAGACTATGTGTAAGTGGTTGAGTGGAGATGCAGTAGTGTATTGGAAATATGTCCAAGTGAATAGATAAATGAAGGGTAAGTAGAAGATTAGTGAGTAGGAACATATGGTTTCTAAGATTTTGGGTTGTTTTGTGCACCCAAAATTACAGCTAGGATGGTTGAATAAGCTTCGTGTGAAGAAGATTGAGAGCAAATGTGAGAATCATGTTTCTAAGAGGAGAAATACATATGGGGAGTTATCATTTAAACAACCAAAGACTACTTCATGGAGTATCAAAGAGGTGTATAGGTACACCAAAGAGTAGGTTGTCTTAGAAGGCAAAAAGGAGAGGCTTCTGTATGTAGAACCTAGTTTTGATTTTCATGATAGAAATGTGGAAATGAGCTATGAGCAGCCCATAGATGGATAAATCATTATGAAGGATGATGGAGGGATGATATATTATTCATCAAAATTTGGAGACCTATTGTCTGATGATGGGAAAGTGGTTGAGAATTATCATGAGTGAGAAAGTGTTGATTGGTCCTTGGTTCGTAATGACAACAAACTTGTCAATTTTATTTTGGATGGTAGTAGGGTTGAGGATAACCAAGACATGAATTTTTATGTGAATGAAAAAATGGAGTTGAAGGAAAGTGGAAGCCATGTAGATTTATAGATAGAGGAAGAGAGAAGCCAAGTAGAGTTACATGTTTCCATGGTGGAAAAATTAGATGTAGACTTTATACAACTAAGTGCACACAAGGATATAATTAAGAAGGTTCAGCTATGCAAAGGATCTCAAATCATAGCCGTGATTGATAAGAAGATAGTCTTAGAGGTGGCTTATATAGAGTTTTTAAGAGCTCATTATGAGAGTGAAAAGTATGGGAAACATGCAAATGGTGAAGAGGATTTGGACAACATGTCCTTGGGGCTTGATCGAGTGGTGGATCAATTTTTTAAGGAACTTTTATTTCCCCTAATGTATTTGATCATTGTGTAGGTCCAGCCATAGAGATAGTAACAAAAAATAAGACTAAGTGTGATGTAATCTAGCATAGTCATATGTATGAGAGGTGGAGTGAATAAGTTGACCAATTGAATGATATGGCAGCATTAGATGAAGAGCTAGTTGGTGGTGATGTTCCAACCAATGTGAAGTGTCTTCAAGCTAATGTGAAGACAAGAGAGTGTGATAGATCATGGGAACATGTTTATTCTCAGGAGTATGTGAAGATAGAGGCTAATTTTTAGCCGTTTTATGAAGGAGAGTTATCCTTAGAATAGTTGAATATTGTTCAAGAGAGTGGGTAGAATGAAGGTGAAGGCTTTGAGAAGCCAAAGCTTGATGTAAGGCAAGCTTATAACATGGTGAAGGATGAATTGGAATATCTAAGTTTGAGATCAAATAAATTATGTGATGAAGAACCTGATATTATAAGTATGGAGAGTGAGTCTCTTAAACTCACCAAGTGGAAGGATTTGTTAAGGTATATGGCAGCCCAAACATGTGGAGAAGAAGTTAAATTTGTAGCTAAGATGGAGATATTACTTGCTATATCAATGTGGATAGTGAAGGATGAGAAGGTAAGGAATGTCCTTGAGGTAATATTAGATGATATGAGTTATCATTTGGATACCCAATTGTATTTTGATTCATTTTTGTTGATATTGAGAGTGACAATTGAGATTGCAACCATGAGAGAGCAACTACAAATAGTGGTATTTGATGGTGTGAGTGATCTAACAGCTGGTTAGACAAGGTGTGGACAAATCCAAGTGGGATTTTTGAGGAGGTGGTTAGTTTATGATGGGTTTATCCCTCATGGGAGTGTGTGATGCATGATGGAGCATGATGGGGGTGGTGGATGGATGAGAATGGGTTTCAACCCATAAGTGAGTTAACTGAGAGATGGTTATGCCTTTAAAAAATGAGGAAAGATGATGGTGGGTCAAATCCCACAAAAGATATAAATTATGATGAGTCAAATACCACAAGGAGAGAGAGAAAAAATGTGAAGAGAAAAGAAGATATACCAACATGTAGGAGCTGAAAATGGTGAAAGAAAAATAAATACATTCAACTGGTTTTCATGGTATGTTAGAAGGGGATGCCATGGTCACTTTGCCTCATGACTAGAAGAGTAGCTTTGATACTTATCATATCCATGTGAGTCAGAGCTCACATTTTCAAACCTTGGGTGTCTGATGCAAGAGCATCCTTGAACTTGAGAAATCTTACACCACCAAAAATAGAGTGTGTTTGTTTTCTAGTTCTTTGCTTTTCTTTTTTTTTAATGTGTGTTTTAATTCATGTTTTGGTTCGAAGGAAGTATTTTTGAAATCCATGCCAGATGTAAAAATTCACCTTTTAAATTTGATAGATATTGTAGTTGGAATAGGGACTTAGAGTACCAATGTGGCATTGAGGAGAATTACTTTTCAAATTGAGTCACTTCTTTCTAATTTGATCTTAGTTTCTTATCACTTGTGTTGACCAAAATCATAATTGGTCTTATGAGAGACCAATACTCCATCTATTGGTTTTAGCAGTGTTAATCTGGCTAGGTCATGAGATTTTATTTTCTTTGCATATTATGTTGTTTGGCCTTCAAGTTCCAACTGGGTCATGACAACATGCTTCCAAGGTCTGATGTGTTAAGTATGAGATTATAATCGAATAAGTCTTTACTTTATTCATTTGGTAATTGACAGTTGGTTTCTCACTAAGTTTCAATGTTTGGTTAGTTTATCATAGTATATATTAGGATTCAAAGCTCGAAATAGTATTTGAATAGGACAATACCATTCGAATAATATTATTAGGAAAAATGAAGAAACTGATAAGATCTATTATTTTATTCTAACCTTATGAAAAACTAATGGGTTTAAGTTATGTTTAACTCAATGAGTGGATTTAAAGAATGGAACGATGGTATTAGTCAATATTTGTCTACCAATTAGAACACAATAGCATACATTGGGATTCCTCTTGGTTCATTGGTTTCCATACTGAACAAGCCTTGTACAAGATAAGCTAATACAAAGGGGTGCTCAGAATACAAAGCTCGAGTCAATATTGAATGTAGCTTCACTATTTTGATCAGTAATTGAAGCCTAGATGGAATAGGTAAATACTTTTCAATGCTTATAATGCATATCAAAGTTTTGTGACCCAATTGGGTCTTGATAGTTTCAAACTAGTTTTTAGCTCTTGCAAAATTATGAGTTGGTTTTGTAAGACCAAACTAGCTTCCTAAAGTCTGCCTATGACTACACATCGGCAAACAACTTCATCCAAGCTCGACAGAGTCTGAGAATAGACAAGAAACATGTTTATTTTTATTTGCATAGTCCAAAACTCCAAATGGAACACATGTACATTCTAAAACATATTTTTGTTTTTTCCTTTGAGCTGTTTGTGCACAAAAATGCCAATAATGGATTTGAAACACCCTATAAAGTTGAAGAGATGTTGAGAGAATACTAGGGGCCATCCCATTCCCATATATATAGATAAAATAGCATTCATTTAGGAGGTTCAATTGGGAATGACAAAATCAAATGAGAATTGCAATTTTACATTTCTCTTGCTCTAGGAGTAGTGTGTGGCTACCAATTTAAAGGCAAAAGTTTTGTATGAGATTAAGGTTGTCTGAATTTGTTTCCTCCTTGTAATTGAGTGTTCAATAAGAGAGATTATGGAAAAGATTATATTTTATTTTCATTTTGAATCAATGCATGAATCAAATCTTTGTAGTTTGAATGGTAATCGTTTTATGAAATGCTTGTGTCCCATTTTATGTTTGAGAACCCTACAACCTAAACATTGTTAGCAAACTTTAATTAATCTCCCCGTCTAAGTAGTTTCACCATATACAGTCATGCCTTTTGGAGTCAAAAATGTAGGAGCTACATACCAAAGGGCCATGAGTCATATATTTCATGATTTTATTCAAAAAAATGTTGAGGATTATGTTAATGATTTACTTGAAAAATCCAAACATTGCCAAGACTATGCTACTAATTTACAACAAATATATTTGAACTTTTACAAAAGTTTAACATTCGATTAAATCCCATAAAATGTGTTTTTAGATTATCTTATATAAATCTCCTTGGGTACATTTTTTCTCATTGAGGCATTGAAGTTGATCCAAAAAAGATAAATCCATTGTTGAAATGCCACCACCAACCAATCTAAATTAGTTACTATGTTTACAGGGTAAAATTCAGGTTATTCAATGCTTCATTACTCAATTGGATGATAAAACAATTCCTTTCATGTATTTTCTTAAAAAATACACAAAATTTATATGGGATGATGTTTGTCAACAATGTTTTGATATAATCAAAAAATATTTATCAAACCTACCAGTACTTATGCCTCCTATTTTGGATAGAACATTACTTCTTTATATCTCATCCACTCATGAGGCCCTTGGGGCCCTATTAACACAATATGATGATGATCACAAAAATCACATAATCTATTACATCATTCGCTAGTTGGTTGATTATGATTACAAATATACAGCAATGGAAAAAATATGTTTAGTTCGGTTTTTGCTACCCAAAATCTATGACATTATCTTCTCAATAATGAGGTTCATGTTATAATTAAAGAAGACCTATTAAAGTTACTTATGAACAAAACACACCTAACCGATTGCATTAAAAAATGTATGATGCAACTTACAGAGTTTGATCTTAAAACTATATCCCAAAAGTAAATAAAAAGTCAAGTTGTAGCTGACCAATTAGTTACTACTCCTTACCAGATCCTTTTTTTCTCACCAAAGCTTTTTGTGATGAGTTCAAGGCATATAATATATCCTCCAATCCATGTAAAATGTTCTTAGATGGATCTAGATGTAGAACAAGAGTGGGTGTTGGAATTGTATTTCACACCCTCAATGGTGAATACATGTCTTTCTCCTCCAGATTAGCCTTTTCTTGCACCAATAATATAACCAAATATGAGGCCTTGAAAATAGGTTTATACATATTACACAAAATTTATATATAAGACATGGAAGTTTTTAGTGATTCTCAATTGGTTGTTAATCAAGTTGCCAATCATTTCCAAACCAAAGAAGAGCATCTTATGCCATATAAAGAAATGGTGGATAAACTCACGGAGGTGTTTGATATATTTTTTATTGATAATATTCACATCCATACAGATGCCATGGCAAGTGAAAAATCCTTAATGCCTTTTGATCTCAATAATGATCACATAGAATTTACCATACGATAGTTATGGGATCCTTCCATTTCTTCTGATAAAATGGATGCTTTTTCCATTCTTGTTATTACTCGTAGTTCTAAAAACACAGAATGGTACAATGATATTTATAATTTTCTCTATCAAGATTATATATTAGACCATTTTAAGTGGAATAAGGAAAAATTATAACATGAAGAACTTCATCATGTTATTATTATAAATAATTTGCTTAAATGAGAATTCAACGAATAATTACTTTGATGTTTAAATAAAGAGGAAGCCTATACTACACTCTTAGACATACATGACAATGAGTGTGGTGGACATTTCAGCAGATGAGCCATGTCCCAAAAACTATTAAACAAAGGTTATTATTGGCCCACCATGGAACAAGAATATATTAAACATGAAAAATTATGTTTACAAAGCCAAAAATAGGCCATTTGAATCATGCACCATCATATGAGGTACAACTAATTGTTTCACCGTAGCCTTTTTATTATGGGGTTTTGACTTGATTGGAAAGATAAATCAAGTATCCTCTAGTGGACATAAGTTCATAATAATATCTACATGATATTTTAAAAATGGGTGGAAGAAATTCCACTTGAGTTTACCACAGGGGATGACATATGTAGGTTTATAATGACCAATATTATTTCTCATTTTGACATAGCTTCAGCTACTATTTTTAATAATGGAACTTCATTTAAAAATAAGACAGTAAAAATTTTTTGCAATCAATGAAAAATTAAACATTTCTTTTCTACAACTTATTACCCATAGGTTAATGGAGATGTAGAGGCAACCAATAAGACTATTGTCACGATAGTTGGCAAGACAGTTGAACAATACAATATTGATTGGCACCAATAGATGGTGTATGTTTTATGGGCATATCGCATTAGTGTTCACACACCTACCAAGAAGACTACACCTTATTCTTTGGTATATGGTACAGAGGTAGTTTTGTCGATTGATCTTGAGATACATTTCTTGCATTTTTTTTCAAATACATAGTCAAAGATAATGAATACTATGAAAAGAGACTACATCAATTAGAATAGTTGAGTGAAAAAAATATAAAAGTTGTTGAACACTTACGATTTTATCAAGATCATGTTAAGAAAGCATATAACAAAAAGGTTTGGCCACATGATTTTTTTGTGGATGACATGGTACTAAAATAAAATTAAAATAATACCAATGCAAAAAGAGACAATAAATAAAAGTTCAAACCAAACTAGTTAGGACTATTTACAATTACAAAAAAATTGGGAAAGGGCATATACCGTTGTGTTATAGTTGAATAAAAACCTCTAAAAATCCCAATAAACGTTATGCACTTTTGTAAATATATTACATGAGACTCTTCTAAAAATACCAAAAAAAATTAAAACATTTAAAAATCCAAAAATATTTTTGTCGTCTATATATTTTATTAGTTCTTCAGCATCTATGTGTTAATTTCATGTTGATGGATAGCATATCAGTTACTTCTACATACACGTGTTTTATCCTTCTATTTGAGTGTGATACAAGCATACATAGCTTCATGATTTATGTACTTGTGGATGTTGGGCCTTCCTTTTTATCACATCATCAAGACATTGGAGGCATCCACCTTCTTTGATCATGATACATCCAGGTTATATCATTCTATGGTCACTTTAGATTATCATGTTTTAGCTAATATGTACTTACACATGACTTTATTCATGCTTCTATCTATCACAGCTACTAGGCATGCTATCTACTTGATGATTTTTGCTAACACATTTGATGTATGGGATACTATGATATGTTTATGTTAATTACTTATGTTTTCATTTATGCACTTCTTTGAGTGCCTTGCCTTGCTATTGTATTTTTTGTTGAACATTTGAATATGCTCCATTGCTTTTGGCCCCCATGCCTTTATTTTCCTATTTTACATTTGAACATGTCATTACTTATTATATAGACATTTGAATATGTCATTATTGCTTTGGTGGACATTTTATTGAGTCTTATCCATTCGATTGTGTGGCATTTGAACATGCCCCTTGTTTTTAGTCTCTTTGGACCATTGTCTTTTGATTTGATTTTGAATGCCCTTATGTGTGTGCTTGATTGCTTGTTGATCTTGTACTTTTACTATCTAGATGTTTACATGATCTTTATCATACATCCTAGGCCTTGATGTGATCACATTCTATGCATTTAATGATACATTTACCTAGATAATTTCTCATATATGTTACATGGTTCATTCATAGTTATATGGTTATCTTATCCGTTTGAGGTGAGGTAACTACCATCTTTTATTCTTATCTCACCTCAAAAGAGGATATATCATTGGGGACATGTCATAAAGGCATGACTTTCATATATTCATAGTTTACAAATTTAGTTGGGGCATGTTTTGAAAACATGTTTTTCACACTGATTCAGTATGCAACATACCCAGATTATAGTGGGGGTATGTTTTAGAAACATGTCCTCCACATTGACACTTATATTAGTTTTAAATTTCTCCATATATAGTGGGGGTATGTTTTGGAGACATGATATCTACACTTACATCCATATTAGTTTCAGATATATAGTGGGGGCATGTTTTGGAAACATGTTCTCCACACTTCACAGTTATTAGATTGAATAGATTCAAAGTTATATAATTTAGATACACATTTGTGGTAGAATTCTATACATTGGTACCATTGTTATACATAGTTTTAGCATGAGACACATCTAAGGTGCATATTATATAAAAGGTGTGCCTAATATTACAAGATCAAATTAGATTCAGATTCTAAACACTTTCAGGGACTATCACCACCCATCAGATTGGACTTTACAGACTATATTGAGCTAATATTTTACAGTAGTTAGCTCAATTTTTGGTATGGTTGAGATGATTAAATCACTCAATCTTTCCAAGTTTATAGGTTGAACTTTATGGTATCATCCAACCTCATTAGTTTGATATTTTTAGTTAACTTGGTTACTCACACTCACTAGGTTATAAGTATGATTGGGTTGCATAGTTGAGCTAGTCTCAATTGTCGAGTGGCAATCCACTTTTTCTCCAAGGTTGGGGGCATGTGCCCTCTTATATTTATCTCTCTCTATCTCCTTAGATGTATGCACTTTATATAATTATAATTTTCCTAATCTTAATTTCAATGATTCATATTGATACATCTTTCAAATGAAATTTATAAAAAGTAAGATGGTTGCATCGATACATGTGTGTAATTTCAAACTTTGCTCTATTTTAATTTCAATGTTTTTAATTTCATATTATATGCATTGATTATATATTGTAATGTGATCTTGGTTCCAAGTTAGTCGCCATCAAATCACTCAAGTTGGACTCAAGTAAAGGCAAGGTGTGTTACACACACCTAAGTACACATTCATTTCCTTTAAACTAGAAATTTTATTACTAGATTGAATGGGGTGGAATGTAGATGATATTTATGAACTATATATCACCTCAATATTATACATTTGGTGAACTTAGACCTTGGTTGTTCGTCTCAATTCTAGACCGTTCATGTTTTTACAGGTCTTGCATCTACTCTCTCTTGTGCCCCTTGCCCTATCTATTAGTCTAAGTAGTCTTATGTTGATAACCCATACCTTTTATCTTACCCATAATATTTAAAACATAATTATCTTATGCCTCTAAAATTTCTAAATTTGTACCTATTTTTTTGCTTCTTGAACATTTGTGTCCCAATTAGACACCTACATTGACACAAGTGTCCTTACTTGACGTAAGTGTCTAGTGCCCTAAAGTCATCTTATTTACAAATGAAATGTATCTTAATGGTTGGACTAAGTGATTTAATCTGATATCTTCTCCAAGAGGATTGGTACAAATACAAGATCAACCCTCATTCATACTAAAGAGCATTCAATTGAGAAAAGCTTCCTTATTTTCTCTTATTTACATATCAATCATAGGGACAAAACATCTACAAGTATGAGGTACTTAAGGATAAGCCCAAGATTTATATTTTCCAAGTTATAATGTAGGTCATTGTTGTATTTGCTTATCACACATTGCATGATTTTCACATAAGCTAACACGTAGGGGAGAAGTACATAAGTCTAAGGCCCTCTTCAAAGTATTGGCTATATAAATAACACTTATTGACAGATGAATCTTTGTGGAATCTTGACACTATGTGCCTATTAATCCATTTTTTTCACAATCACTATGAAGATGAAGAACTCTGGTTTGATCATTTAACAAGGAGTGACAATCCATAATCTAGATATGAATGTACTAAAGTAAAGGTGATGAAAAATAAAGAAACATCTAGGTGGTTGCATCCTATTTCAATAATTAATCTATACTATATATATACATATGATCCAGACACTAGAATCGATGTAATTATCTTAGATTGATGCAAGTGTCTATAGCTACAAAGGCACTTAATCCATAATTTGGTGATTATTTTAGAATATTCTTCCAGACTACTTCTCGCTTGTTCTATATCCATATTTGTATTAGCATTAGAACTAGATAAGTATCTTGTTTTCATTATCATTAAAATATATAGCATAGTTGTTCTTTCTATTTTTAGCACATATCAGCATAATAAATTCAGTATATATTCTAAGTTTTACAATTAATTGGCATGTTATATATATGTTTATCACCTTTTTACTTATTCATTTCTATATTTTTAACGCTATCTACCCATAGTAGTATCCTCGCCTAATATAGGGTTAAACACCTACTAAGGTTAATCATCCATGAAAGGGTAAGCAATAGGAATTCCTCTTTCCTAAGTGGCCCATACTTGACATACCATTGCACTAGAGATACACAATTGATTCCATGGAATCCTCATCTACACCTACACAGTCTACCTAATTTCTAAGTGAAAATAAACATGCTCTAATTACAGTTGTATCAAATAAACCACATATCACTAAACAATGGGTTCCTACTCCTATTACTTATTCATGACCATAGAGTCTTATGAGACATTCACAGAGTACCACAGATTCTACAATTCCAAATATGACACACATCCTTACTCCTTGGTAGTATCACTAGTTTGGTGTACCATATTTTATTTTGGAGCTACCTATGAGCATCCCTTATATGGGATCTTAGGTTAGCCTTTTCCTTTTTAAATATTTTAAAAATCTAAAAAATCAATTATTCAAGAAAATACAAATAAATATAAAAATATTCAGCTTTCACACCTTTATTAGCTCATTGGCATCTATGTTGTTTATTTTATGTTAGTAGATGACATAGAATTTATTTTATAGATACACATATGTTTCATGCATACTTGAATCCGATATAGGCATACACCAGATACATAATACATGCACATATAGATGTTGAACCTTTCCTCTTCCTGTGACACACTAAATTAGAGGCATCTACTTCCTTGATCATGATAGATACATGTTATATTATGTTATGATCACCTTTCTATTATGATGTTGACCTTATATACTAATGTTTATGAATGTATATACTCATGATTACATCTTTCATAGTGTACTTGATTTTTTTATAACACATATATGTAGGGACTAGTCTGATATGCTTATGTTGGTTTCTTATACTTAATTTATCCACATTGTCCCTTCTTGAGTGTATTTGTCTTGATTTTTATTATCTTTCTTATGTAAATTTTGAATATTTTCTTAGAGTTTTGGCCCATGTGCCACTATATGTTGTTTTGTTTTGACATTTGAATATCATTCCTTTGAGTGTGTGGAATTGGAATATGCCCCTTATTTTCAGTCTTCTTAAACCCCTTTTGTGTGACATTGAGTTCTCTTGTGTGTGTGCTTGATTGTTTTTGAGCTTGTATTGTTACTTTATAAATGTTGCCATTATCCATATCATGCATTTTAAGACTGGTTGTGGTCACATACTGTGATTTGCATTGATATATCTACTTAGACATATGAATTTTATATGCTACAAGATTCATACACATATTATATAGTTATCTTATCCTTCTGAGGTAAGATAACTACCAAATTTCATTCCCCTCACCTCAAAATGAGGGGAATATTATTCGGGGCATGTCATAGAGACATGACTCCACACATATACAGTTTACATAGTTTTACAACATTTGATACAATTTACATGATTTAAATATACACTTGAGTCAGAATCCTATACACATTGCTCATATTTTTATAGATTTGGGATAAAGTTTTCTAGATTTATGACAGATATTTTACATAGTTATAGAGGTTACATATTGAGAGATAATTCATCTTGAGACACATTAGAAGGGCATATGTCATGCAAGTACACAAAAAATTACAAACACATATCCAAAATTATTTACCAAAAAACATCGATACTTTACCAAGAAGTACCATTTTGAACCTTTTTGTTTATATAAGTTGGCTCATTTTATTAGTTTGGTTGATATTAAACACCCTCAATGGCCTAACACTGCTTCCCTTTTGTAGGTCGAGTTAGTTATAACACTTAACCTAGATTTTATTGTATTGTTACTTGACTTGTGAGATTGAGATTCAATGATCTAAATAGTCATGTCACAACTCTTGCACTAGATTAGGAGCATAATTACCTTCCAATATCCCTCTTCAAATCTCTAAGGTTTATTTTTGAACCTATCCCAACTCCAATGTTTCATAAAGAAACATATTTACCAATTTAAATTACTAAAGGGAAACATGGTTGCATCTACACACAGTTATACTCTTTCCTTGCTCTCTTTCTTTTTAAACATTTCAATTATTTCAAAATTTAGATTATATGCACTAATTTATACTATAATATGCTCTTGGCTACAGGTCATACATTAAAGAATAACTCAAAATGGGTTCAAGCAAAGGCAATGTGTGTTGTACACACCCAGGTATACTTGTATTTCCTTTAAACTAATAATTTCATCCTTATACATGACTAGATTAAAGAGGAGGTAATTGTAGATACTAAAATATGATATATATAGCACTCGGTCTTATATACTTGACAAATACTAATCAAGGATCTACCCTTCATTTATAGGGATTCCTAATACTAAAAGGCTTGCATTCTCCATCTCATTATGCCAAATTACTTATCTTTTGGTCTAACCCTATCATTCTGATGATCCATATCTTATTTACAGTACAAAAAGATTAAAACCTATATATATCCTTCATTATCAATTTTAGATTCTCAGCAACTTCATAGCCTGTTAGACACTTACGTCCCATATAGGGACACTTGCATCAATGTAAGTGTCCAAATTCTTATCTAATGTCCATACCTCCAAAGTCATCTAATTTGAAAATCTTTCAAATCCTATGGGTCAGCCCATTTATTTTATTTATCCCTTCCGTGAGATCTTTTGAAAAGTTGTGGTATAAATACAAAACAAATATCATTTATTATCACAAAGTCATATTCAAAATATTATCAAGCACATCTATAAAATCACCTTTCAAGTATTCAAAACTACCTTATTCTTTCTTATTTCTATATTAGTCATAGGAGCAATCATATTACAGGTCTAACAAATTCAAAGAGTAGCTCATGAGTAGTATTTATTAAGTTACAAGCTAGATCATTAAATGCCCTTGAATATAGCATATTTCACCCTTGTGCACACACAAGCCAACACTAAGGGGATAACTACATATGTTTGAGGCCCTCTTTGGAGTAGTGGTTATGTAGGCAGTGCTCATTAACAAAGGGGTCATTGAGGTCAGCTCAACTTCATGAGCCCATTAACCTATTTTTGGAGAAGGTAGAAATACATAAGGTGAAAAGCTAGGGTTTGATCCATAAATAGTCATCTATAGCCTGTGCATGTGAATAAAATATATCATCATAAAGGTGATAGAAAACCCATAAAATTCCAAGTGGTCACTCCACAATATAATGAGTATTCCAAACTTAATAGATTTGTTGACATGACACCTGCATCGACACAAATATCCCAAAGTTGATGCAAGTGTCTAAACCTCCAAAAATAAAATTTATAAAATTTGGCGACTAGATCTTGATCTTGTTCCCACCTATTTCCACCTATACATATTTCAGATCTACCTTTGCATTTACAAATTAGCTAAGTACTGTCTCTTTCGTGTGTTTATGCAATAGAATTACTATTTTGAATGTATTTTCTATATTTAGCACAACTCATCATTTAATTCAGAATATTTATTTATATAAGTTTTTAATTAAATTGGCCTACTTTAGAATTGTTTTATTCATACTTGTGTATAGGTTATTTTACCCTTTAACCCTCATCCAAACTCAAAAAAGGTTAAACTCTAGTTATCTTTAAACCCCTTACTATACTTTTACTTCAAGACTCACCATAACCTTTTATCCATGTTTTAAGCCTAATACCACAATGTGTGTGTGTGTGTGTGCGCGCGTGCGCTCGTGCATCCATGTGCAACATATATTCATTTTTATGGTTTCAATTTTTTGGTTTCTAGATAAAATAGTATAATTTTTGGTAATTCTCATTTGGTATTACTAATGGTTAGTAAATAATGTAGGATTATTCATGTTCCTAACTCTTTGAAAAACATTACATCTCTATAGCCACTAAGGTTGGGTTTCATGTACCACTTTTGACTATGCCAACTCTGTTAAGTTTTAACTTATAGCCTATAGCCATTGATTATTCCATGTTTATAACCACAACTATAATTTTTCATTCACTTATTGCATGTGGTTAAGGAATTTGCTACATATTGTGATTAAACATGCCTAAAAATAAAGAGAATTTGTTATTATATCTAGAGGAAGGAAAAATATCGTTGTTAGCAGGAAGATGTTTTTAAAGTTCTCAGTTACATACTGTTTAATATATTGGACCGTGTCTTGCATGATATATCTCTTAAGATGGTTCTAACTAATTTTCCCAGCTATAGCCTATTGCTATAACTTATATTTTTATTATTGCTAAAGATTTGTTGTTGTAGCCACTAGATGGTAGAATATACATTAAGCTCTACACTCTATTTATCGGAGAAACTATAGATTGTAGGTAGTCTAGAATTCATATTTATGATATAATTTTAATCAGAGTTAGCCAACAATAAAGTCTATAATGAATCCCATATCAATTCCTTTATTGCTACGAGTTAATCAAATTGTAATTGCTTTGGTGAAAAAAAAATTAGTTCAGGGGATTTGAGCTTCAATCCAACTAAGAAGGGCCCTGCTCATGAGGGATTGTTGTATAGACTCCTATATGTTAGACTATATTTAATTATGTGTGATTATTTATATTATACATGTTAAATTTAGATTTGTGTGAATGGGTGATTTCTTTCAACTTAATCTTTTGATTAGTTTTCAGCTAAATAAGTAATTTAATTATTTGTGTGCCCGTTTCAATTATGTTTTATGTAGGAAGCTTCCAAAACTCAGATTAGTATTTCAATTTTCTAGCATTACTTTTAGTAAAGTGATTTACATTCCATTGCAAGTGTGGTTTGTTTTAGTTTGGTATTTTTTTCATTTTCTGATTTTATTTCCATATACGCAACACTAGATTATAAATTAGTTACTCAACTGACTAAGGAGTCTATTATTGCATATACAGTGGAGACCCCTAATCAATTTTACATTCTATATTGGCATTAGTAAATTTATTCACCTATAACCTTTGCAATAAGCAACTACAATGTTCATGTGTTATTGCCTCACCTCCCTACGAGAGCTATCAATAGAGATGTATCATATGACACCATCTATAGGCAACTAGCATGGCCCAAGCTAACACCTCCAAATGTTTCTAGTCCTTTGAACTCAATTTTAGAACATGGATAGTCTATATAACTCTCCGCTGGAGACACTCCCAAATATGTATATCATTTTACATCACAAATAAATAAAAACAAAATTAAGTTAATAAATCCACAATGATTTAAAGAAAATACATTTGATATATTAATAAAAGTTAAAAAATAAAATTTATAACTATAATCAAAATGAAAACATACCAAAACTATATTTTTAATTACCAAAATTGAAGTGACATTTACTTATATTCAATTGTCTAATACCAACATCAAACAATATTTTACTAAAATTGAACACTACCCATAACCTACCAAAATCATACACTAAATACCAGAATTGAAGCTTGTGATTTATGGCTCAGAATGTTCTCCTTTCATTTTTGAACAAATTTCATTTTTTTTAAATTACTTAAAATCAACAAAAATTAATAGTGTTTGGTACTCACCAATTATATCAACCTATTGGCTGGTAGGTTCTCATGTACAGTGTCCAATCATTGGGGAATGCCCCTTCCGTGTTGCTATACTTCTCTCTCATAGATCCAATTTCTATAAATGATTTATATTTCATGGTTGACTTGTACTTTATATACCGAGGACCTTTATAAATTCATTTCACTATGGTTCCCCCATCAGATAAGTTAATAATTACTTGAACACTCGGTTCGTCTCATACCGATTTCCTATGTTCTTTCCAATCATTGTGTTCAAGTTTTGTACCTATCCATGCACCATTTCTAATGCTTCGTAAGGGCATTTTTCTAACTTTTATAGCGTTATATTCATTCAATTTTCCTTTCAATACATATTATTAGACCACTTTGCTCTCTCAGGGCATTCTATTCGAACTTATATGACATATGTCTTAGCCACAATGGGGCATTCCATTGTTGCGCCAACATTAATCTTTTAATTGTACATGTTTGGGGCATGATATTAAGATGCTTCATTGGTTATATATTGTTCATTAGGGCATGATATGCAAATATATACATTACGATTACAAAACTTATAGTGGAGCATGTTATTGCCATGCTTTGTTTTTTATTTTATTTTTTCATCATGGTATTTTTTTTATTTATGCTTCTATCAATCTTATTCAAATTATCTTGAGTCGTATAGACACTCTATGTTGATATTAACTCTCAGTGGTCAATTTCTTGATTCACTTAGATATTTTAAGATGATTTAGACCCCACAATGATTGTACTCGTTTGAGTTTATACATAATCTTTCACGATTATATGTTAATTTAAGATGATTTAAACCCCTGATGGTTATAGTCTCTCGAGTTGCATATATATTTTATGACACTGTATTGTTTATAGGATTTATATCCTCAATAGTCATACTCTATTGAGTTACTTATATATTGCCATAATGATATTTTGATTGTTATACCTAACATGTGATAAATTATCTTTCAACAGGAATGTCCTTGTATGATATATACATTTTACACATGGTACACGTAATACCTTTTATTTTGAGATGATTGTTATGCAATTTATGCTACACCTCAAAATGGGGACATACGATCCACTTATTCTAATTTCAACATCACAACAAACTACAATTATTTGTCCTAGAGGTGAGCCAACATGACTGAATATATTTTTCTCCATATAGTTGGAGGTGCACAGTAGAGAGTTAAAAGATATTTGCTTCTTCAGCTAAGAGGCACACATCAAAGAGTCATAAGGCACATTTTTCATACCATCTAATTATAATACACCCTCTATACATTCAAATATTATACAAAGATGGCAACGCAGTTCGCATACCACCAAGTGTACTCATTCATACTTATTCATTTTATGTAGTTATTTCATCAGTTTCTATACTATAGATTTATATAAGCATTAAATTTATTTAAAATGTTTTGTTTTATTTCAGGTACACCATAGATTCACATGCCACGCACAAGCATTGATGCTCATTCACAAACCCTCAGTGACAATCAAGACATTCATGTAGATAGCAAGAAGATAGGGTTTTTATGTTTTTTAAGTCGCATGAGTTAGACTCTATGATAATGTGACCTCTCTCCTTTTTACTTTTAGATAATTATCTGTAGACAAATATATTAATATTTATTGCTAAAATAATGTATTTATGACCGCTCCTTATACAGACTTAGCTCATGTTTGATTCCACAGTCCTTGACCACCCTTCCTTCACTTCTTATGTGGATGACTCTTACCTCTTAAGTAAATTATGATTCTAAACATCCATATCCAATATCATAAACATCATAAGCTCACTTTCAAATTGATTTGCACTTCCATTTTATTTATCTTTGCTCTTTAGACAAGTTCGCTCCATTTGGACTATCCCGCTCCCCGATTCTATCCAATTTAATTGGTTGCATCCTCTTGCCAAACAATGACTCTTTAATCAAATTCAAAATTAACTAATGGGTCGTCCCACACATTCCATGAAACCCATATGAATGAATTCCCAAATGATCATTATAAAGCCACATTTTCTAACCATTATCCACTAGAGGCTCATGATTGAAAAGCATCATAATATATAACTGCACACTGAGATAAAAGCACTTATTTTTTCCCAATTCAACTTCAACACAATGCTAGTATCCATGAGTTAATTCCACATACACCTACAAGGTCACACATTTGTTGAAGCACTTACTTATACTAGGATTGCACCAACATTTTGCATTTTTCACTAATCTTTCACACACACCACTGTAGCATGGAAGAACTACATGGAGTTTGATCCTTATTTGAAGTATTGATATATATGTATTATTCAACGTAGGGGGTGTTGAGGCATATCACAACTTAAACCACTAACCCCTTTTTCCATTTTATTTATTTTTATCGTTTGTGGTTTATTGAGTTATGGTTACAAGAGAAGAAGGTACACTATAGTTTTCTCAATAGATCAAGAGCTACAACACAATCAAATAAGACATATATGTGAAGTGAACTTGTCATATAAGTGATAGAGAGAAAACCCTCACTGGACGTCGACATGCCCTAAGGATATTAGTGTAGGGTGCCTTTGTCCAATTCCAACAACCTTATCCTAGATCCAAGCAAAACATTTTTCTTGATTCATATTGTCATTACACAGTCACACAGTCAATTTCATAGTTGCACTTATAGTCCTACATAGTTGATTTCCAATTAAATTATATTGCTTTGGTACTTTTTCTTTTTAACATTTTTCTAAATGTGGCAAGTTCTAAATCAATTTGTGTCATTTATTGCATATCTATAGTATTCTGATTTTATGCAAAAGTTTGTCTAATTAAGATATAATATCTATTTATCCCAAATTTTGATAAAACATATTAGTGAATCTGTATTTTGATTGAATATTGTAAACCCTAACCATAGATGTTGTTTGGGTTTCTTTCTCTTTTTTTCCAATTATTGTCCTAGGGTTCTTAAATTTGATAAATTCTTTGTTAGCAACAATATTCCAAGTTTTCATTTCATATTTTATGGACTCTAAGAAATATATTTCTATCTCTCTTATAATTTCTAGATTAAGTAGTACTCACTTTGAGCATACTCAGAATTCTTTTAATAAGGTACAAAATTTGGATAAGAACAAGGGCATATCAAAACCTTCAATTGTTAATGAACAAGCTAAATATGTAGAAGTGAATGATAATACTTCAAAGCATGAATAGTATAATCAAGACAACAATGACTCTCAAAATGAGCATCAAGATGTACTTCCACCTCTAGATGATTGATAACCACCGATTAATAGTGAAATTATTAAGAACTTTCATGAAGCGATGTGTAATTGATATCAGGATTATCATATGATTTATCAAACTCTTTTGGACATAAAAAGTGTAAGCATGGATAATATGTTTGATACTTATATTGCTATGGGTTCTTTATCTTTTTTGACATTATTGGTTACAACTTTTATACCAGCATTTAATATGGGGGAAACCCAAGGGCTTCAATAGATTAATATGTCAATTCCTACTCTGTCATTGGGGACACCACCTTTGGTTAGCACGTATTCTTCTGCTATCGATGTACAATCCTTTCTTCATGAGATTCAATCTCTACAAATTAAGGTGTTACATTTGGAACAAGGTGATTCAAAACCAAATTAGTGGCTTGATTATTGCAATCTATTGCACATTCTATTGGCACAAAACATTGTAACATCTCCTCTACCAACTAGTTTTGTGTCACCTCAGCTAACACTATATGATGGAAAGGTGACTCTAAGTAGCACTTGATATCATTTCATGCAGCATGCTTGGACTATGCATCCAATGATCGGTTATTGACTAAGTTATTTCTACGAAGTCTAAGAGAGTACACACTAAGATGGTTCTATGATTTACCACATCAATCAATGCATGAATTCAACCCTTTGGTCGATTTATTTCTTTCACATTTTTTAATAAATAACAGTGAAAATAATTCATATGCTCATATTACACAACTTAAAAAAGGATTTAATGAGCTTATCATAGACTATGTCTTAAGATATAATAACATGTTATATAAGATGATGAATCCAATGGCTGACAAGGAATTTCAAGATATAATCAAGTAGAGCTTGCTTCCACCCCTACACAAATCCATCATGTTTAAGATTTTTTTCTCATTCACAGATTTGTGCCACATGATAAAGGAAAGAGAGGTCAAATTATTGGCAATGAACAATTTAAAGTATGCAACTAACCCAGATTCTAGTTCTCAAGAAATAAATCAAAGTAAGCCACTATACAAGGTAAGGCAAAATGACATTAAGAGTGATCAAAAGACAATAGTAAATATAGTTTTAGAACCAACTCCATTCATTGTATCATCATCTCCTCCAAGGATAGTTCACTAATTTACCAGAAGCTCCATATAAGGTCCTAAAAACATTATTGGAATGCAATCTCATATCTCTCCCTCCCATTAAATAGGTTGATGTGGGCAAGCCTCTTCTAGAGGGATTTGATCAGAATGTTTTTGGTGATTTTCATAAAGCATTAGAGCACACTACTAAAATGTGCATCAATTTAAGACACAAGATTCAAAATTTAATAGATGTAAACATCATTGATGTGAGTACACCTACAAATAGATCAAAGGCACAAGAAAGCGAAAACAAAGCAATGAAAATATTCAGTGATCATTTTCCTAAGAATACATCTACTGAGACAGTAGATACATCAAGAGTGCATTATTCATACAATGCACACCCTCCCCCAATTTATTATCATTTGCGTACATAAGTACAACATCCTCTGAATGGTATTATTGGTACCTATCATACTTCAGTACCACCTAGACTGCTTATCACATTTGTAGAGCATGAGATAGTATATGATGATTCAAATTTTCACTCTTTGTTTATTCAAACTCATATTGATCATCAACCTATATAGAGTGCCACGGTTGATAACTATTCAAGTGTGAACATGTGTATTATCACATTTCTATATCATCTTGGATACACCTAAAGATATATTTCCTACTACTACAGTCATCAAGGGCTTCAATGGTCGCATTAAGAGTTCTATTGTAAAGTTTACACTATGACTATAGGTTGGTCTAGCACATGTGGCCACCAAGTTCATGGTAGTACCTAGTGTAGGCATCTTCAATATGTTATTGGGGTGTCCTTGGATTCAAAGATTCACACAATTCCTTCTACAATTCATATATGTTTAAATTACATATATGCTAATGATTCATCACATTTCAGGGTATCCCATATGAATACCCCCTAAAATAGAAAGTTATAGCACCTAAACAACAAATTTCAATTCAGGAACCTAAAAAAGTACAACCAACTCATAGAGTGAAAAATCAAGTGTCTATCCTTCCAAGGATGCATATCCTTGAAAGGGCACTTTAATAGAGATTTGTCACACATTCTAGAGAGCCTCTCTCTACTCCTACACATCCCAAATTGATATTGCATGGCAATAAGGATGATTCACATAGAGCACCAACACAGAGTTCATACACTCCACGATTGGTTCTAAAATCCCTATAGTTCATCATGCATAACAACACACACAATATGTTATAGATCCTCATCATGATAGTGGCACTTATAGTACAAATAGAAATCGATATTTAGATTCCAAATTCAACTCAGTTCAGTCACAACAATGTGGCACTTTCCATTCGTGAAAGGTCACCATTCTGAGGCTATATACAAGACCTATTGATTGTGAACCCCTTGCATGACTCACTGGTTAGTATTATTCATTCTCTTTCTCAGTTCATATATATTCAAAAATACAAAAAATATATATATATTCTAGAAAATTTAAAAATCAGAACCTATGCATGATTTGTGTAGTTTATTTGTATCTATTAATTTATGCTCGATATACTTAATATTTCTCTACATATCCAATTTATACCTAGCGTGCTTCAAAAGTGTATATAAGTGAATGTATAATATACATGTTTCCATTTCCAAACATAGTTGCAAGTCATGACACTATCTCAAACCCATAAATGTTGCATAGACAAAAATGCTTTGCCCAGACAGTAATGCATTGTGTTGTTGTTTGCTTCCATCGGAGTCACCCCAGTGAACACAGGTTATCAATTCTCATATCAAAGCAATACACGTGCCTCATATAGTTATTTTTATATTAATAAGTTCACTGGGAGCATCTCTCTTACATGGGTTCTATCATTATTTGGCTATCGCTTATTGTTCATACCTTACTTCCTTACACTACACAAAATATATCGATATTGCTCACTTACTTTCACAATGATATATTATTGGTTATCTAAGTTGTTGAATATATTGATGTTACTAATTGAAAATGTTTATTAGTTACATTTACTCTTGCATGATTTACGTGTTTGCTTTTATGCTTTATGTTTTGTGTGTATTCTTTGTTTTGGATGGTGGACATTTGAACATGTCCTTTTTTCTAGCTCTAAGCGTATTGTATGTTTCTATGTGTGTAAGTGACATTCGAATATGTCCCTTATATGTGTCCCCTTGGCCTTCTATTGTGTGCTTTCTATATTTTTTGTGTACTCTTTGTGTATGTGTCGTGGCCAGGACACTTGTTTGCTATTATTTCTCAGTTTTTGATGTCATGATGGACATCATGCATCTTCCTCATTTTCTGATGTCGTGATCAATATTATGCATCCCTCCCCAAATAGTTTTATTCAACTTTAAATACTCGGTTTTCATTAATTTATACTACATACTTAATTGTTAACATCTATCCAGATATGACATTGTATATGTTTGGATTTATACATGCATCTTACATTATGACTTATTGATAAATTCATTTGTGATGATGCCATGCTCTTCTATGTTATCATTATGACTCTAGAATTCAATTTTATATATAACATCTTTTCGCACAACTTTTTATTTTGAGTTAAGTTATTGTGTAAGATCCACAACTCACCTCAAAAGAGGGGGCATACATAGTAGCTTGTCTTAGAGACTAAGCTCCAACAATACAATACACCATCATAAATTTTTAGGCTTTACCTAGTTGATCACAGTTAATTCTTGCATTTTACTCAGAAAGTAATTTCATACAACACTCCATTTCGACAAGGGTACAGGCTAGTCGTGTTCATAACAGTGTGTTTTTGTCCCAATAGGCATAAAATAAAAATTTCCATGATTCGTAGTGTCACTCAATCTACAAATCAATAAGAAATTTGCTTAGAAATAAGTTCCAATTTTTTTACACGTGTTTGTCTTAGATTTTGCTCAGTTTGTGGGAATTGTGCACAACATGTGTTCAAATTTATCACACAGGTTTTCACTCTAAAATTTACTTGATATTACTCAGTTCTAGAATCTATGTATAACCAAATATAAAATTAGGGGCATGTGTGCAGCAATGGCCACCTTCGCACCCAATTTTTCACCAATTTCGTAGATGGAGTGGAAATACTTATCATTATCTATGTTGTATACACCAAACTCAAATCATATTATCTTTTGCAATAGTTTTTCACCAGTTTTGCAATAATTTTTCACCAAAAATGAACCTTACTCCATATGCAGCGGTTGGTTTACATTTTTGCACCAAAAATATCTATTGGTATTCATACAAAGATTCCAAACTACTTTACCTACCCTAAGTGTACAATTATGGAGTCAATCACACCTTCAGTTCTTAAGAACACTCTCTTTTTAATCAGAATTGGGGCATGCATAGTCTAGTCTAAGTGTTTCAAATGAAGAAAAAATCTCCAAGGGTCGTACCTTCTCCACTCACTAGTTTTTTGCACCATAAAACACAACAGTTCGCATACCCAATCAGGTTTACTCATTCCTTCTTGTTAGATCTATATGTTTTCATGTATTTAATTCTTTATTTTTCTCTTAAGCACTAATTTTATACATGTTTCATTGTAAGTTCTGCATGAAGCATGGTTTAGCGTTGTGGCCTACATCCAAGACTACTCTTCATAGGTAAGTTCATGTATGCACTTTTCCCTTTACTCTATTACTTTCACTTTGTTATATTACTAGAATAAAAGATGAGCAAATGTAGACACATTAATTAACATTTAATGCTACAATAATGTACTTATGATCATTTCTTATACACACTTAACTCATTCTTAATTCCACAGTCCTTGACTACTCTTCCTTCACTTCTTATGTGGATGACCCTTACCTCTTAAGCAAATTATGATTCTAAACATCCGTATCCAAAATCCTAAACAACCTAAGATCCCTTTCAAATGAATTCACACTTCCAATTTAGTTCTCTACTCTTCAGGCAAGGCCACTCCATTTAGACTATCCTTCCTAGTTATGTCCAAATTCATCGATCATGTCCTCCTGCCAAACAATGACTCTTTTCTCAAATTTAGAATTACCCAACAAATCATCCCACACATTTATTGAGTCCCATTCAAAGGAATTTCAAAATGATCACTATAAAGCCAACTTTTATAACCATTATTCACTAGAGGCCCATATGAATGAAAATCACCAGAATATCTAACTATACATTGAGAGAAAAGTACTTATTTTTTTCCAATTCAAAGTCCACATAGCACTAGTAGACCTAAGCTAAATCTGAATACACCTCCAAGGTCATAGGTCAATTTTGAAGCACCTAATCACACCAAGATTGTACCAGCATTTAGTATTTTTTGTCAGTCTTTCACACATACCCTCGTAGCATGGGAGAACTACATGGAGTTTGATCCCACTCCAGAGTATTAGTATGTAAGTAGTGCTCAATAAAGAGGGTGCTGAGGTCTAGCACAACTTCAACCACTAACTTATTTTTTCATTTTATTTTGTTTATCATTTGTGATCTATTGAGTTAGGATTACAAGTGAAGAAGGTAAATAGTGGTTTTTGTAATAGATCAAGAGCTCTTGCACAGTCAAACACAACATATAGGTGAAGCAAACATGTCATATCAACCATAGAGATCAAACCCTCGTAAGACATTGGCGTGCCCTAAGGACACTAACGCAAGGTGCCTCTGTCCAATTACAACAACCTTGTCCCAAATCCAAGCAAAACATTGTCCTGATTCACAGTGTCATTACACAGTACACAATCAAATTCACAGTTGCACTTATAGTATTGCACAGTCGATTTTCAACTAAGTTCTATTTTTGTGGTACATTTCCCTTTTAACATTTTTTGAAATATAACAAGTTTCAAATCAACTTATGTCATTTATTGCATATTTGTAACAATATGATTTTACGTAGAAGTTTGTCTAAGTAGGATATCATATCTATTTATCCCAAATTTTGATCAAACATTTTCATATCCAGTATTAACTTCAAGCAACATTTATAAGTTTTGGATAAAACTTATTTTTCGAGCAATCCAACTACACTTTTTTTTTTTTACTTCAATATGTACACATGCACACACATCAAAGTGGGGCATTATGTAAACATTTAATTTTGATACATGACTATTTATTTGTGTGGTATTAGTGCATTTATGTCTTTTTGGATTATTGGTTCAAATTAGGCTCTTATTGTCATTTTTTTTATAAACTTGTGACTCTTGCGACATCTTTGTTTATATTTGTGCCTCAATATTCTTCTTTGTGTGGCCATGTTTTCTCTCTCTATTCTTTTTATCTTCTCTCTTCAGTGTTTTCTGAGTCTCTATTATGTTTCCTCCATTTGTTTTTGTTCCTATCTATTTTGGTTCTTGACCAAAATTGAAAGATTCAATCTTGGTCAAAACCGAGATTGAGCAAGCCGATTTTGATTCTTTATAAGATTGAAAACTCAATTTCGATCGTTCTAGTTTTTGTGGGCCCCTTGGACCTCTTGATTTTGTTGATATTTGTACCTATTTAATTAGGATTTTTTACTATTGTATGCCAGCGTTGTTTGCCAATATGTCTTAGTTTTCAACTTTAAAAGTTTATAATTATGAGTGTATGGATACATTTAGAACAAGCATTCATAAGGACAACACATGATTTATTTGATAAGTTATATATCAAAGTGTAAAAAACATAATTGTATTGTTAGGCAACACCCCTTGAACCAAAAGTTAAATTGAAGTAGTGAAAGAGCATATATAATCTATTAGTTATTTACATCTTATATCTAAGAATAAGGGTCATTATATTTATATTGCACAAGACTCCTTGTTGGACTACATGATTGTTGATCACCAAACTATCTAATAATATGAGTTTGACTAAGGCAGATCCCTCATAACTACCTCAATTTTAAATATTTTTACAAGGACTCTTGGAGCAGATTAGGGTTTGTGACAAATGAGAAGAAAATATGGAATATATAAACATCAATCTAAAAAATCTGAGAAATGTTTATAATCAAAAGGCACAGATGAAGGCGCTCGTAAAGTTTTATTAGGTTCTAACATTATCTAACCAAGATCAAAGCCTATTTCTAAAATCAAACCTTAACTTTATGACATCAACATACCAATTTTAGTCACTTCCAAAATCAAGCTGCTCAATTTTGGTCATTTTTTAAGACTTATATGCTTTGTACCAAATTTTTAAATATGCTTGAGGTTTGCTTCCAACCCAACTTTTACTCACTTTCAGGCCCTGACAATACACACATAATTCATAATCAAGGTACTAACTCTTGTCAAATTTTAAAAATAGTAATTCCTTGTTTTACGCATTTCAAATTTATTTTTTATCGTTATATTGTTGTATTTAGGCTAGATTTGATTTGTGCACATGTTTTATGTGGAGAGCGCACTAGTGGTCAAAACATTGCACCAACCACATAAAAGGGTTGCACAATAAATAAATTATGCTTCAATATAATAATATAGGAGGTATACATAAATAAAGACCTAATTGAGGGCAGGAATGAATGGCATTACCTCAAGCAATTGACAATTGGATTGTGGAATAGATAGATGTGTACCTAAAATGTGACTTGCCTAGTTCTGATAATGATAGATGATGCTCAAAAAGAGGTTCTGAAATAGTGCAAAAGAGCTCATAGAAAGCAAACAACAATATGAGATTATGCCCAGTTTCAGACTATTCCAAAAAGGGCATGACCATAAATGGAATCCAAAAATGACATGCTCACCTAAAAATGGTTAGACAAGTCCAAAAATGGCTCTATAGATCCCTTGGGTATGCAACTTTATAAAACCCTTTGTTAGTAGTAAAAATCTAGAATCCTCCCTCCGATAAATATAATGATGTGCACAACTATCATAATCTCCTCTTTTTATGTAACCCTAATTCATCCACAATAAGTATCAATACATCCAAGACTTGAGGAAATATTTAGAGTTAGAAGTATAGGCCCCTTGAGTGCAGGGTGCTCTACATATCATGCACACTGAGAATAAAGGTTCATGTAGTTCTATGCATGAAAATGACCCATCCTAGTGTGAGAGAAGACATCACCTTCTCCCCTATGATAATCAATATGCTATATGATCTTAATATAATCTTTATTTTGGTACAAGTATGTATCCACAAGACTTCAGTAGATAGAGAGTGGAATTACAAAATATGTGAACTCCTCAACAACTGTACGAAGGATATGCTCAATGTGTGTTGTAGGAGATGATAAATGGATTAGGGTACATGTGTATGTATATGCATCTTTGAATTCATATTGAAACATATTTTTGCATAGGACGGCCATTATAAGGCGTGAAAGTTGAAATTGGAAAATCATGACATGACACAAAAGACTCACAAACAACTTAACCACTTTCAAACTGTTTTGAAAGAAGTCAAGACCGGGTTAGGGATAATAAGTAAACTATCAAGGCCAAAAACCCATGAATAAAGACCAAAATGAATTGCAATATAACTATGTGAATCCTAAAGCGAAAAGACGAATCTGATTGTGTTTATGAACAATTATGGATGATGAAAGACTATGACAGGTCCAATGTGAAGGAAAGTGTATTAATAAGAGCACTCTAACAAATATATCAAAGCACGACCAAAAGCACTCTAACAACATGACTTGTACCAAAATTGTCTACATAATAACTCACGTTGATATGTGTCTGTGCATATATATCAAAATAAGACGAACGCAATCCTAATAAGGTTTGGGAAACTCTATACTCCTTGAATTTGAATGAATGTTCCAATGTCAACATCTCAAGTGTACCCACAAGCAAAAGTGACTGCATATAAATAAATCAATATCATAATAATTTGATAAAATGTAACCAAATGAGATAATTGAAATTTCTGAAAATGAGCAAAGGAACAAATACACCAAGTAGCATGCAAACCATGTTATCATCTTTGAAAACTCTAAACCTACCCTGGGCCTCAATTGCCCCTGCCAAGCAATAAAAAAACTGAAAATTGAATCCTAATGACACATGCCATGGGGCAAAATTTGCTTCTTGGCCAAATAAGCAAATATATGTTACCACTTGAAATCTATAACCAAATGTACAATAAGTTGACTATATGCCCCCTTTTGAGGTGAGAGATGCTTTGACATATCATTCATCTCAAACAAAACTGATTAAACACACCATGTGTAGCATAGATAGAAAGCAAGAGTAAAAATAATTATTAAAATGACATTTGTAAACACATGTATGTAACCAAAAAAAAAAATCATTAAATAAAGCTCAATAGTAACCTATAACCCAATACTAATATGCCCACTATGCTCTCATGGCTAGAATACTTGACACTACTTCAGCCAAAGACAAGAAGATTTAGAGAAGATGCAACAACTACTAGAATTTAGATTTGTAAAGATTGATGAGGAGCATGCCAAATTGTGGAAGATGCTCAAATTATTAGAGGATTTCATTAAAGGAGTATGTCAGAGCCTCTCTTTTCTTAAAGTATCAGCTTGTTAATGTCACATTTTGACCCTTCTAAGTTGTTTTGTAGGGGTGATGTGATCAATTTGGCACATGAGAATCCTACATCTAGGGGGGATGTGATTTGCCCCAAGTGGGTCACCATTATCCTTAACGAAGTTAAGGAGAATAGGGAGGATGAAAATTCACCAAAGAGGACTTAAAGTGGAAAACAAGAGGGACTAGAATACATAACATTGTTGGGGAAGCCAAAGACAAAGGATTCAAAGAACATGTAATGGCTACAAATTTCATATTTGTGATCATTGATGAGAATCACCCCAGATTGCATAAGATGTTAGGGTTATCAAAATATGTTATTAAAAGGGGGATTTCATAGCCTCTTGTTTTCTAGATGATTGCCCTATCAATGCCACCTCCTTTTGACCCCCCAAGTTGTATCATCGTTACAAGTCCTTATGAGTCATCAACATTTGTGGTGTTACATTGGGTCCACCAGATTTTATATAACCCATAATATATACCTTTCATAGTGTAGTGTGTACCTAGTGTAATTATAATTTATTGGCGTTAATGTCTTACTTTAGGTCAACCTACACTTTATATGTTGACAAGTGTATATAAAGGCAATGTCTTCGACCTATTCAACCATCTCATTCTTTTTCTATTATATTATATTCAATTATTATTCTTTAGATATATTTCAAAACCACCAAACAATTGTATTGCATTTTCTTCTATTATTTAGAACATTTCGTTATTGATTGAGTGTGAACTTGTTAATACAATCTAATAAATCCAACCCTATATAACAAATATAAACACTAAAACAAACAATGTTATTGAGTCTTGGACATTGCTAAGGCCTTCAAATTGCTACAAACCTAAGACTTCTCTTCGTGATAGATAGCCATACAAAAAATACCATTCTCATTATTTATTTATTTTAAAATTGTCTTAATTGAAAATTTCAAAATTTCAAAATATTGTATATAATTTAACATTGAAATTGACATACTTAAAAAAAAGAGCATTGGTGCACTTTCCAAGAAACCCCAACCAAACAACTAAATAGGGCCTACATCTAGTTTTTGGGGAGGAATTTGTAATCAATGCAAACCTTTACTTGAAAGGCAGATCTGATATTTATGTATTATTTTTAATTTGATATATTTTGATGAAAATATATTACTTGTTAAACAACTACTAATGAATCTAAGGGACATCTAAATGGAAGGACAAATTCTACCAAACATTAACCTTATATTTGATGTTACATTACCTTTGAAAAACCATTTAACATATATTATGATGATGCACACTAACATAAATGTTACAGGGAGCTAAACAAAATATTGTTGTTAATCAAGTGGGTTGTAGTCCAATGGTGAGGATGATGGTGTAAAAAAGTGTTGTCTAGCCATCCACCAAGGTACAAATCCCAAGAGATACAAAAAAAGGATGAGGCCAGGGTCGTGCTTCGAACGAATTTGGCAGAATGGATACCCCTCAATCCTTGGCACTAAACCGAAAAAGCATTATGTAAACCTAATCCATATACAAACAGGGTTTCAATCAAAAAAATATTGTTGTTAAACTAAAACATTTGTTATTCTCCGTTGGGTGTGAATTTATTTGTTTGAAAAGGGCATAATGTATCCCAACCTAATGGCTGGTATACTTGGTGCTAGTTCAAAATGACTCATGTATATAATACGGTTACAAGATACAATGTACCAACTTATGCAAGACACTGCCACAACAAGAACTAAGCACCATATGTCAATCTAAACCCTAGATGCAAAGCATGTTATCTAACAGAGAAATTAAATGAGTCATATTAATTTAGTTGTTGGGAAACATTCACTCAACTTACTAAAATGTGCAAAGTTAATTTCCATTACAAAAAAATAAAGGATATGTTGTCCATTGTGAACACTACAAATTGGAAGAATAGGAGATTTCAATTAAGATATACAACTGGTTTGGATTGTTGCATAGCTATGTGTTTGGCTATAACTAATGATTGGATAAACATTCATCTAGAGGAATTAAACTCCCTCAAGTCTCAACGCAAGAGTTTGTAAAGTGAATGCCTAGAAGCACTCTAAAATCCTAGGAAAGATATTTGAATGGGAAAATAGCATAAGGAACCAAGGGGTGGGAACGTGTCGCTATTGAACACCGATATTATTTCTATAACAAAAGGTTCTGTGTAGAAAGCTCCATGCAGAAAAGATAAGTTGCCAAGAAATGAATACAGGTTTGATTTTGGATTTCGGTATGAGAAACAACAATTTGTTTGGGACTGTAGATAGTTTGTGTAAACGTACATACATAACATATAAAAAAAGATGCAAAATATAAATAAAAAATAACCATGAAATTAATGTTATGTGCATAATCAACATTAAAATTAACAAAAGTTAACACACTGTCATTCAAAATATCATAGGTTTATAAATAAGAATTTCTAATTTAGATTAAGTAGTTTCTCCATATTTTGTTTATTTATTGGAACTTTTATTTTTGTATACTTTCAATAGACACCAACTGCAGGTTCAGCACAGAAATGTCCTTGGTACGTTTCAGGAAAGGACTTGGCGACTCTGAAGAACCCAATACACTCACATGAAGAACCAGAACCATAACCAGTTCAGTTCAGATATGTCAGGGGCTTTTGAAGAATCCAATAACTAGGCATAAAAGTATTAATTTTGGGTTTGACTCGACTTTGTTACAAAAAAAGCAAAATAGAATAGCAAGCACAGGGAGTGTAAAAATTCAATTCATTTATATTTCAAATCCTATAAGTAGTCCAAGGAAGTAAGCTACACTAGGTAAAAACGAAATTTGAAAAAATTAAAAAGGAGGGAAGAAAACCACTATTGAAACAGTTACATCAAGAAAGATAAGCCATATTTTAATTAAAATGCATCTGTAGCTGAACACTAGTTTACATAAACATTCCAAATAATCCACATTTCAAGTTCACTGCCACTTAGAAAACAATGGAGTAGTTACGAGAACATAGATATCCAACCGACACTCCAAGGCAGGCTCCCACAATCACTTGCAGAGGTGTGTGACCTAGAAGTTCTTTCAGCTTTTTGTCACAGATGGGATGCCCTTTGAATAGATCCTCTACAATCAAGTTTAAAACCTGTAATAAGCATGAAAATGTTTCTTTCAAAAGAACATAATAGAACAAACAATTCTAAAACACATAATACACCATTTAACCTTTTCACCGCAAGCGAGGAATACAAATTGTTAGAGAAAACTTCTTCATGTTATACCGTTCTACTTTGATAAAACGCATAAGACACGCATGCTACAATATGCAGCTATATTGTCTAACCAATCAAATAATCTCAACAAAACACTTCGAGTGGTGAGGAAAGATGGGGAATTTAAGAGTGCAGTGTTGTTCATAAAGCTGATTTTGGACTTGAAGTCAAAATGGATTTATCTTTTCTATTAGGAAGGTTCAAGTAGACAATGCACTTTTGTCGCCTTATATCTGAAAATCGGTCCAACCTGATGCACTAATACAAGAAAATTCATCTCACAGTCCAACCTGTTGGAACCAATGCAACAAAAACCATCTCCCATTCCCTACGTGGCCAATATGTTAACCATGAAATTTCATCTATAAAATGTGTGGGATATCTCATGACATCAGGTTGAACAGTTATTTAGGCGTTGGCTTGTTAGGCAGTCATATTCTATACCCGGCATTCACCAAATTCCTTATAAAATGAGATTCCTGGTGCTATTTATGAAGGGGCTTGCCTTCAGAAATACATGACAATCGTTTTATCAGATCCTGTGTGTTATTGTACATCCATTTTATGTAGACATTTTAGACACGATCCTCATTTTTGTTTCAATTTAGATGTAACGCAATTGTCTGACATCTCATTTTACCTGACAATGTTATTCTAAACAGTTGTGACTTTGCAAGCAGTCACCAACTACAACTTCAACAAAACACGATGATCATATATCCCACTAAACCTCCGTTTCAGGGACCAAGAATTTTAGAACTACTTCAAAATGATTGGTAGAATAGTTACAAAAAAAAAACATTGCTAGCTCTAAATATGAAATGTAAATTCCAAACTCCGTCCACTCAACACAGCAAACAAGTTTAAGAACCAAACCAGCGCATAAGGAAAACTCACAAAAGAGATAACCTATGTACTCGAGGCATAATTTCTTCCATTTGCATCTTAAGACAATTCAATAGTCAATGGAAAATTCACTCCATGGATTAGAGAAATTTGTAAATATTAGGCTGAAGTGAACATGGCATTTATTCTAGAAGTAAGACACTTGAACAATGTCATTGCAGAATACATTTCCATTGCCAAAGAGATATTATCATGTTGCAAACTCAAAATTGCAGCACCATACAAGATATCATGGCTTAGATGACAGCTATGCCAATGTGGAACTGCCCCTCGAATACTAAAGCTTTATCAAAAATTGAAGAAAGGATTTGATAAGCTGGGATGACACATAAAACAGGCATAAAACTATTTTGCAAGCTTATTATCAGAATTGACAGTGGATGATAATACTGCTAGCATTTGAGGTATGAAAAAAAAAATGCACGATCCCTACAACAATAACGTCTTTGGAAACAACTAAATATAAGGGAAATTTAGAAAACATTTCAAGATGAAATTTGATTAAACCTTTTCCAGCAATACTAGCAACGTAATAGATACTCATTCACAAATACAAGGCCAACAAAAAATATTTCCATGTCGGATGATTTTTAGAAAAAAGGGAACTATAGCTCAATTAAGCAAGATGGGTAATGGAAACTGACTTTTGAGTAATGCAACCACTGCTAGCTGCAGACTAATATTGAGGAAGTTCCACAGCATGTTGAAATCCATGAGGACATCAAAAGCTTCACTGTCCACATGGAGAAAAATGACAGCATGTGGCACCTACAAAACTGTGGTGCAAGAAGGTGATGTCCACATTTGAATGACTATAATCTCATCTGTTGATCAAAAGTCAACACATAGGCATGATTTATCTTCAAACAAGCCATCAAAACCAGTAACGCCCATTATTTCCAGTGGTGCTCAGCCGCATACGGATAGCCAGAGTAGCTCACTAAGTGTTATATAAGTTTATTATTGAGGCATTGTGAACCTTTCCTTCTAAGTGAATATGATGTCAAGAGCTTGCGAGAAAAGTTTTTATTGATGACCTTCCATCAAGCAGTTGATATCCACGAAGAACCAAAAACAAGCTCAACATTGATAAATTTGATGGCAGGGACTTAAGTGGGTAGAGCTTAATGTGTGCCTCTTATTGCACACTAGAAGATTAAGCATCAATGGTTTGTGTTTGAAGTAAAAGACCACTTTGCTTACATTACGATAAAATATTTGGTGATCAAAATGAGATCTCTTAAAAATTTATAAATTTTTAGTGGCCAGCATATAATTAAAAAAATATTATACTATACATCTCCATATAAATTTCTGAACTGCATATCTCCCTGTGATTTTGTTAACTGCACTTCTCTGAAATTTCTGAACGGCACATTTCTGTAAGTCTTTAAGGATAGGCCTGTTACAGTAGGTAAACCAGATCAGCAATTTGTGGATGTGATAAAATGGCTGTGGCCAGAAGAATGTTGTTGCCCAGACAGAAAAGGGTAGAACTGCCCTACATTTGTGTGGCTCTTTACCCAATTTTGATGCATGGTTGCATTTATATTTTGTTGAAGTGCCTGATCTGATTTTTCTTTGACTGTTCCAAGTTGGGATGTTTAGAAAGGACAACCCAAGCAACATTTTCTAAAAGCTGAGAAATCCAGACTGCTGCAATCAGTGGAAAAGATTGTTATGGTATAATGTCCCTTTTGGGGCAGATTTAGAACAATTAGGGTTTTCCTACAAACCTTTATCCAAAATATAAAATTTTGACTTTATTTCAAACCCTAACAGCGATCTGAAATTATATATATCAGGGCAACAAACACACAAACAGTTGAAAATAGATGTAGAAACCCTTGGAAATATTTTATAAAATATTTGGTAACCGAAAATTGTATTTTCGGATTTTTCACCCTCAAACCTTAACACCAAAACTACAAATTTCTGAATTAAACATTCAAACCCTAGCCTCTAATTTTTTGAATGCTGAAAATAAATATTCAGGGATTTCATACCAATAAAACACTGCCAAAAAGGCGTCAATTTATTTTGAAAAGTACAGTAACATGAATGCCTTATTTTTGTTGATTTTTCCGGATCAAATGTCTAGAAAACTATATTAAAAATAGCAGAAAAATATCAGAATATTTATGCAATACTTCCAAATGTATTTCAGGTTGAAATAGCCCTACAAACCCTCAAATCAAGCCCTCAAAAGAGGTTGCCCTAGCTGGAGATAATGAATTTCTGAATGTAACTCCACACAGCTCTAGAAAAGGGGTCTTCAACACTTGTAAAACCTTATTTCTCCCTGATTTGGGTCTCAAACCCTAGTCACCAACCTCCCAAAGCAAGTCGCCCACCTCTCAAGTCAATCGCCAAGCCCTAGGATGAAGTCACCCACCTGTTGCAAACAAATTGGTGTTCAAAACACCCTTGGTCGCCAATTACGCACAATACAACTCCCTTACAAAGTTGCCCTAACTGCTTATTAAAGGGTTTCATCCTTAATTCCAATCAACTTTGAAGGTTTTCGTCTTCAAAGCAATAAGTCAAGCTTTTGTGTGCTCAAACTCATCAAATTTCAATTAAAAAAAATAGTCTGCTTTCCAATGAATCACCATCTCCTTCTTTATACCCTTTTCCCATCAATTATCTTCCCATAGTAGGGCGCTCCACTTGGGGGGGAAATAAAAGTATCTTTTTTTTATAATTCACTTAAGGGTTATCTTTTAAAAAGGTCATCTTCTAAAATCACAACTCAAGTTAGAATAAATTGCCAACATATTCTCCTTTTTGGCAACTTGAACATATCATTATTTTATATTTTAAGTATTTAAAAATACTTTTTATTTTAATAATGATATTATTTTAATTTAGAAAAGGGAACATTACAGTCCGCCCTTCCCAAATTTGCTTGCCCTCAAGCAAATGTAAGCTCGCCCAAATAGTCATCTCTGTAATACATAGATCTCAATTGACTCTTGAAAACTTGAAATCAGCTCGTGTATGGGCTGGAGATGAGTTATAACGGCCACAAGTCACTTGGAATTTCACCCAAATCAACACTAGGATGGTTGGGATGATTGTTTTTAATAATGGAACCCCTCCCCTAACAATACCATGCAAGGAAACCTTCTCAATTTGCTCAAATGTACAGCTATTCATGACTGAAAATATACAGACCAGCAGTATAGAAATGATGTAACAGCTATAAATGTGACAAACCCATGCAAAATCTAGTAATGTGATTGATGTAGGAATAGTAGGTAGCCATACAAGGACTGAAAACTCTTCATTATTTGCTTGTGTTGAAAACAAACTCAGCTGCTCTTTTTTTTTTGTCTGTGTACCTGCACATAGAACAAATTCATTAAAGAAAACATGAGTGTTTAACACCACCTTTACACTCACTTCATGATGCCTTATAGACATAAAGGCCAACTTTCTTCCTTGTTTGCTTTCCTCTCATAATTTCCATTCACATGTCGGATTCCCAAAACTTCAATCCTGCTGCCCCAAATGCAGTTGTAACCTTGTCTTTTCTTCCCCAAATCCAGAATGATAGTGGTTGGAATCCTACTTGTATCTGCTGAAGATACCTCCATTTCGACCACGGGTTTGCAATCCTTGTACCTTATGCCTTGAAACACCTTTATGACTATCATGGTAGCCGGTAAAAGACAAAAATAGCAGTTATATTTAATTTCCTTCACACATTCATCTAGTGTGTTAGAAGAAATTGCATCCTTGGCTAGACTCATCATGATGAGCCATTCCCAATCTTTATGAAAGATAGAAACATGACAAAAAGTAACCATTTTGAAACAGAATTTAACATCTACATTTATTTCCCTTTTTATATCATAATTTTGGATTGCTCTTACCCCATGTTGTGGCTCACTATGTAGATCCACAAAAAACTTCAAACACTTACTATGAACCCGGTGATGTATGGATTTATTGAAAGCATGCATGATGGAGGATATTTTCTCATCATATCTTGAAAAACTTGTTTCAAAAACTTTGCACTTTATGCTTCCATTTTTTGTGCCAAATAATAAACTACCCCAAAAGCTTGACTGAAGTATTGCATTCCTTTATTGAAATTCAGAATGGTGGTGGCTGGAATGTAATGTCCCTTTTTCTAAATTTAAATAATATCATTATTAAAATAAAAAATATTTTTAAATACTTAAAATATTAAATAATGATATGTTCAAGTTGCCAGAAAGGTGAATATGTGGGCAATTTATTCTAACTTAAGTTGTGACTTAAGAATGGGACCTTTTTAAAAGATAACCCTTAAGTGAATTATAAGAAAAAGATAATTTTATTTTTTCCCTCAAGTAGAGCACCCCACTTTGGGAAGATAATTGGTGGGAAAAGGGTATAAAAAATAGATGAAGAGTCATTGGAAGATAGACTATCTTTTATAATTGAAATTTGATGAGTTTGAGCATGCAAAAGCTTGACTTATTGCTTTGAAGACGAAAACCTTCAAAGTTGACTGGAATTAAGGACAAAACCCTTTTATATCTAGCTAGGAAAACTTCGCAAGGGAGTTGTATTGTGTGTAATTGGCAACCAAGGGTGTTTTGAATACCAATTTGTTTGCAATAGAGGGGCGACTTCATCCTAGGGCTTAGCAATTGACTTGAGAGATGGGTAACTTGCTTTGAAAGGTTGGTGACTAGGGTTTGAGACCCAAATCAGACATAAATCAGGTTTTACAGGTGTTGAAGATCCCTTTTCTAGGGCTGCATGGAGTAACATTCAGAAATTCATTATTCCCAGCTAGGTTTACCCCTTTTGAGGGCTTGATTTGAAGGTTTGTAGGGCTGTTTCAGTTTGAAATACACTTGGGAATGTTGCATAAATATTCTGATATTTTTAATATAATTTTCCAGCCATTTGATCCAGAAAAATCAACAAAAATAAAGTATTCGTGTTTCTGTACTTTTCAAAATAAATTGACGTTTTTTTGGCAGTGTTTTATTGGTGTGGAAACCCTAAATATTTATTTGCAGCATTCAAAAAATTAAGGGCTAGGGTTTGAATGTTTAATTCAGAAATTTGCAATGTTAGTGTCAAGGTTTAAGAGTGGAAAATCCAAAAATACAACTTTTGATTACCAAATATTTTATAAAATTTTCCAAAGGTTTTTGCATCTATCTTCAACTATTTGTGTTTGTTGCCCTGATAAATATAATTTCAAATCGCTATTAGGTTTTCAAATAAAATTTGAATTTTGTATTTTGGATAAAGGTTTGTAAAAAAACCCTAGTTGTTCTAATTATGCCCCAAACGGGACATTACAATGGTATCAGAGCTATTTTCTAGCTAGTTGTGGGAAGCAAGTTGTTGCAGACTCTTCTTCATGCAAGGCAGTGATAGAAAGATGAAGACAACACTAGAAGCCATGGAAAAGATGTTGGAAGCTATGCAAAAATCTCAAAGTTAAGGGCAATGGGTCCCAAAGCATGGATGAAGTTTGTAGGGTTAAGCCCTAGACCTCCAGAAAAGAAAATGGAAAAGATAAGGTCTAAATTCAAAAACCCTACAAAGAAGCAAATGAATGAGAAAGCCAAAGAAGAAATCTTGGAAAAGGAAATGCCATTCGCTGATTGCCCTAAGAGTTCAGCAGAAAAGAAGGGCATAAATGACATATGTAAGGAATAATTTAATGATCCACCATCAACAACAAAAGTGGATACTAGGATTGAAAGGAAACCAGTTACCTTGCTAGCAAGCATAAAAGATGTGATAAGAACCCAAAGGGGGTGTAATGATTGGCTAAGAAGAATGAAAGAGGCACAGTTGGTGGCCATTCAAGCAAGACAACACCTAAATGAATTCAAAGAGAAGGATAAACAACTTGAGTCTTCAGTTCCTAAGGGTAAAATTCTACCCTTTGAACAACAAAAAACTAGTATTTCAAGATCCTTTGGACAACAAAGGGACAACAATTTGGAGCAACCCAAGGCTGCAATTTTATAACATCAAAAATCAGTCACCTTGGGGTAGAAAAATGAGCCCTATAAGCAGGGTTTGGGGTGGCAAAAAGAGCTGCCAAAGATAGTTAAAAATGAAGAAAAATCAATTTTGCAAGAGGTTTATGAGAGGGAATTCCAAGAAGACTTTGTTGTAAGGCATACTCGTGTAAAATCCCTTGTTAGATCTGATGTAAATTTTTTGTTTTTCTACCTTTGGGATTTTTGTCAAACACTTGTCTTGCAAACTGTTGTCAGTTGGTTTGATGATGGTTTGTTTATTTAATCTTCTTTTTAGTATGATGATGAAATGCATTAGAAGACTTCAACTAACTATGCCCAAAGACTACAAGTGCAATAAGAATGTAAATGCAAGTATTTTTATGATTTTCCAATGCAACTAAATGAATGATATGCAAATATTTTGTTACAGCAGTATGACATTTTGTCAAAAATATGTCATGCAAACTCCAAACCCTTGTACTACTGCCATGAACTTGAGTTCGATTACAATGTAATATTTCCAATGCAATAAGTAAGCTAATATGCATCTATAGCTCATGGACATTTAGACAAACATTTCTCATGCAACCTATCTATGCAAAGGAACACCTATAGCAAGTAAGCATTTCGACAAACACTTTGTGTACAAACTCCTTATGCAAATGAGAAGCTACAGCAACTAGTCAATTTGTCAAACACTTTCAATGCAACCCCAAACTCCTCAATATTGATTTGAAAGTGATAATATGACCAATGAATCCAGAGCTAATCGCTCTTATGCTGGTGCGATTCACTAAGGCAAAGACTACAAACTGATATGAAATGTGCAAACTTAAAGAAACATGAAATCAGAAGATAGCAGCGATTATTAGCTTCAATATTCCTTCTTTCTCTCGTTGATCGACTTCACTATGATGCTGCGCCTCAAGTAAAATGTGCCACGATTTTTCTAGACTTCAACTGCTGATAAAATGGGCTCACAACATTCCATATATTGTTGATGAAAATCCACGCTCCCTTCACCACGAGCAGCGCCCCAAGCTGTACAAATTTTTGCGATCTCAATAACAAAGATGCCACGATTTTATCCTCAGCTTTTTCAAGAAAATCGCATTGTTTCCTAGCTGCCAAGAAATCGACTTCTATATGCCCATCAATGATAACAAATCTGAGATAAATTGAAGTAGTCAAGACTAGAAATTCTTTTTCAAATCAATTTGCTTTAATGCTCCCAAAATTTGGTCCAAGACCATTAAATTTTGGCAATAATCAAACTACAAGCAATGAACCCCTCTTTCTAGTGAAGTTGCAGCAATACATCAGCTACTACAACTCAAGAATGTAAAAATAATGGTTGCAACAATACCTCAGTGGTTGTAAGTGAAATGATGTTGCAATAATAAATCAGCGATTGCACCCAATCAGTTTAATACTCAAAATTGTAATAATACAACAGCTATTGCAATTGAAAATCTCCTCAATAAAGCACAAAGTATAAACCCTGGATGGATTCCTCAACTCTAGCTAGGGTTGATCTCCCACAACCGACCTTGGTACTCTAGAGTCTTCAAACCCTCAAGCAAACAAAGCATTCAAGCTTTCTTACCAAACTGGTAATGATAAATGAATTCCAAATCAAGCATGTCCAAATGTTAAGCCAACAACGCCTTATAAAGATTTCTCAATGACTTTCTAGGTAACTTCTAAAAATAATACTATTTAATCCCTTAAGTGACTTTATGATATAATATTTATTTTCAAAATTGTAATAATACAACAGCTATTGCAATTGAAAATCTCCTCAATAAAGCACAAAGTATAAACCCTGGATGGATTCCTCAACTCTAGCTAGGGTTGATCTCCCACAACCGACTCTGGTACTCTAGAGTCTTCAAACCCTCAAGCAAACAAAGCATTCAAGCTTTCTTACCAAACTGGTAATGATAAATGAATTCCAAATCAAGCATGTCCAAATGTTAAGCCAACAACGCCTTATAAAGATTTCTCAATGACTTTCTAGGTAACTTCTAAAAATAATACTATTTAATCCCTTAAGTGACTTTATGATATAATATTTATTTTCAAAATTGTAATAATACAACAGCGATTGCAATTGAAAATCTCCTCAATAAAGCACAAAGTATAAACCCTAGATGGATTCCTCAACTCTAGCTAGGGTTGATCTCCCACAACCGACCCTGGTACTCTAGAGTCTTCAAACCCTCAAGCAAACAAAGCATTCAAGCTTTCTTACCAAACTGGTAATGATAAATGAATTCCAAATCAAGCATGTCCAAATGTTAAGCCAACAACGCCTTATAAAGATTTCTCCATGACTTTCTAGGTAACTTCTAAAAATAATACTATTTAATCCCTTAAGTGACTTTATGATATAATATTTATTTTCAAAATTGTAATAATACAACAGCTATTGCAATTGAAAATCTCTTCAATAAAGCACAAAGTATAAACCCTGGATGGATTCCTCAACTCTAGCTAAGGTTGATCTCCCACAACCGACCCTGGTACTCTAGAGTCTTCAAACCCTCAAGCAAACAAAGCATTCAAGCTTTCTTACCAAACTGGTAATGATAAATGAATTCCAAATCAAGCATGTCCAAATGTTAAGCCAACAACGCCTTATAAAGATTTCTCAATGACTTTCTAGGTAACTTCTAAAAATAATACTATTTAATCCCTTAAGTGACTTTATGATATAATATTTATTTTCAAAATTGTAATACTACAACAGCTATTGCAATTGAAAATCTCCTCAATAAAGCACAAAGTATAAACCCTGGATGGATTCCTCAACTCTAGCTAGGGTTGATCTCCCACAACCGACCCTGGTACTCTAGAGTCTTCAAACCCTCAAGCAAACAAAGCATTCAAGCTTTCTTACCGAACTGGTAATGATAAATGAATTCCAAATCAAGCATGTCCAAATGTTAAGCCAACAACGCCTTATAAAGATTTCTCAATGACTTTCTAGGTAACTTCTAAAAATAATACTATTTAATCCCTTAAGTGACTTTATGATATAATATTTATTTTCAAAATTGTAATAATACAACAGCTATTGCAATTGAAAATCTCCTCAAAGCACAAAGTATAAACCCTGGATGGATTCCTCAACTCTAGCTAGGGTTGATCTCCCACAACCGACCCTGGTACTCTAGAGTCTTCAAACCCTCAAGCAAACAAAGCATTCAAGCTTTCTTACCGAACTGGTAATGATAAATGAATTCCAAATCAAGCATGTCCAAATGTTAAGCCAACAACGCCTTATAAAGATTTCTCAATGACTTTCTAGGTAACTTCTAAAAATAATACTATTTAATCCCTTAAGTGACTTTATGATATAATATTTATTTTCAAAATTGTAATAATACAACAGCTATTGCAATTGAAAATCTCCTCAATAAAGCACAAAGTATAAACCCTGGATGGATTCCTCAACTCTAGCTAGGGTTGATCTCCCACAACCGACCCTGGTACTCTAGAGTCTTCAAACCCTCAAGCAAACAAAGCATTCAAGCTTTCTTACCAAACTGGTAATGATAAATGAATTCCAAATCAAGCATGTCCAAATGTTAAGCCAACAACGCCTTATAAAGATTTCTCAATGACTTTCTAGGTAACTTCTAAAAATAATACTATTTAATCCCTTAAGTGACTTTATGATATAATATTTATTTTAAGTGACTTTATTAAATTAATTAAATATAAAGTATCTTTTAATTTTACTTTATTGAAATAACTTTATAAATAATTAATTTAATACTTACTCCCTTATTATTTAATTCCTTAAGTGACTTTATGATATAATATTTATTTTAAGTCACTTTATTAAATTAATTAAATATAAAGTCATCTTTTAATTTTACTTTATTGAAATAACTTTATAAATAATTAATTTAATACTTACTCCCTTATTTCTCCTGTTTAGCCTTCGGGAATAAATAAAAGCTAAACGCTCATCAAGGTGGCTATCGAAAAGGGGACATGACAAAAAGTGCCTCACTAGTTTCTTATGATGGCCTTTAGCTTGTTGGGATTTTCAGACCAACATCTAAAGTTAAGCAATTTGATTATCTTCGTAGCAAAGATTTATTGTATCACTATCATACTATATCCTTACAATGTTTTGATCATCGTGAGATTCATGCTAACAATGAGGATAAGATGAAGGGTGCCAAATGGAAAGAGGATTTCTTCCAAGAAACCCCCATCCATCTTTTGAGCATCCCAATGAGCGAGACAAGATCTATGAGAGCAATCAATTCAGATAGAACAAGCTAATTGTTCTTGGAAGGAGTGTCAAGGAAAGGAGACTACAAAATGGATCACAATTCATTTCAGGAGTTGTCTCCAATATTAAAATTGTTGTTCCACATGTTTCCAGTTTGTTCTACATTGCATTTGAAACCTTCACGGGATATTTTATCACCATAAAAATGCATCTGAATTCCAAGCTCGAAGATATTGAAGAGGTCACAAACCCTCTTCATCTTGTAAGGAAGGATGGACAAGTGAAGTGCAAGTCAAGGTATGGGAATGTTTCAAATTTGTTGTTTACTCACATGTCAACTAGGATGAGTGGTTACAGGGGGAAGCATATGTCCAAAGATGAACCATTGGCAAGTTTGGCTTTTTTTAATAAACCATGGCAAGGCTGCCTTAATTATGGACAGCCACATTAAGGTAAGAATGCAATTAAGATCACTTGGAGTGACAAAAGTGGTAGGGATTCCCTTATTCCGGGTTTTGATGGTGTCCACATGAGAGTTGGGAAGGTGAGCACCCAATGGGAAAGCAAGAAGGGTAAGGTATTTGAGGAATTCAATGTTCCTATTTTTAATGAATTATTTATCTCATACGTTTGGATAGGAAAGAGGTTCGCAGGAAATCCTATGAAGGATATCATGCATTCCAATGAATTTATGGAGAGTCAACGCTCACATTCTATGAATCACTCCTTGGAGTCAAGTCCTACACGTAAGAACAAGGCTATGAAGAAAGCATAGTTGCTAGGAGACCAGTACAGGGACAGGTACAAGGAGACATGTACGGGTATCGGTACACCATTTTTTCGAAAAATAGGGGATGGGTATGGGGAGATGACAATATATATTCATTATTTAATATTTATATATTAATATATTATATATAATATATTAATAATTATATATACTATGAAAATTTTAAACAAATTTATACTATTGCAATGCCAATGCTAGCAATATACATACTACAAGCCAACCAAAGATCTTGACCGAATGAATATCTCATCATATTAAGCTTAAGGGTCATCATATACAATGAAACGCCGCCAAATAGGCATGCAAAAAACAAAAAACACACATGTGAAATTGGGTCATATTTGATCCGATACAATAAGATCAACTATCACATCAATTACATCCTCTAGGTCCTCCAAGATGTTGTCTAGATAGGCATCACTCTCAAGTTGTGGCTCATCTACAGGTAATATAATAGAGGACAAGTCATTGAGGCCATTTGTCTCAAGCACATCATCCTCCAAGGATGTCTACTGCTCCATCAGGTGGAATGTGGTCCTATTTTGCTGAAGGACCTTCCTTGTACCCTGGGTCTACACAAGAAAGAAGACGAAGTGTGCTATGAATGTGCACTAGGTTCTCTGCCTTCTTTGACCCTAGTCAGTTCCTCTTCAATGAATGAATGGAACCATAGGTACTCCAATTCCTCTCACAAGATGATCAACTCGCTACTTGTGAGAGTAACCATATTGCAAATTATTGCAATTCAAGGCCTTCACTGCCATGGTTCCACCACCACTCTATTGGGTCATTCGCACGCATATCATAGAGAGCCTCCACTGTATAAAACTATCCACGACTACGTGAAAACATGTTCCATTGAGACATGATACAAGAAGCTTTCTCTCCTCAACCATAAACTTTTTTTACAGCAACCCAAAATTCTTTCATTACTTATGTCTTCATATGGAGCCCTCTTCTCAGTGACCTTTGTATCATACCACTTTGGATTCAAAGCATAAACAACACAATGTAGAAGTGTGTTAAGCTTGTTCCATCTTCTATGTATCTTTTCCTCAATCAAAGGATATGAAGAAGGATCCCTTGAGTTTGTAATTTTTTTAATTATTTCACACAGAATCAATTTCTTCGTAAACCTCCCCCAAACATGGCTTGTCTAAATCAGCAAAACGAATGACCTCACAAATGGACTACATGAAGTCAACAACAAATTTCACATCAGCCCAAAAGTGGTCATCAAGGACCATTTGACTCACCTCACCTGCAATCTCTAATGTAAATTGTCTCCAACCAACCCATGCATCACTAACTACAATAGAACACAAGGCCCCTTTACAACATAAAGATAATAAAAAAGTATGAAGAATGAAGCAAACTGTGTATCTACAAGTTTGAGAAGTTCCACCTTGGCAAATCTTTTATAAATGGCCTGTGTGGTGATGATTGCATATGAACATTTGTATTTTTTTGTCCTCAATAAGCTCATAAACCCACTAAAACCTACCAATGTCTTTAAGAGCATTATTTAATGTGTGCACACAACATGGTGTCCAAAACACATGTTTGTATTTTTATGCACCAATAAGCGAGTTGATTTACAAACTGAGACAATGTCTGTAATAACTTGGACAATGTGCGATGCCCCCACCTTATCAATTGCTTCTCAAGGAACTCTACATTTTTCTCTTGTCCTGAACAATCAATAGCCTTCAAAAAATAAGGGCCTTTGGAGCAAGTTACCATAATGTTCAGAAGATGTCAGGGTCTTGTATCAGTCCAACCGTCCATTACCATGCTAAATCCCTCTGTAGACCACACTTTTTTGACTGGTGCTATTTGTTGCTCTATGCTTGTTTTTTCTTTGTCAATAAGAGGCATGTGAAGCTTCTCGTAACAAGGGGTTTTATACCCCGTCAGCCCATTGTTGATAACACAAACCATCTCGTCATAATAAGGTGATCAAGCAACATCGAATGGAATGCCATTCGCATAAAATAAGCATGCAATCACTGCATCCACTACGTCTCAACCATGCAAACCGAACAGGTTTCCAATGGGGTTCGAACTGCGGATGTATGATCTCTTACGAGAAAACCCCACATCCTCTACTGCATGACCAGAAGACATCTACCACTGTTTCTGTTCTCGAGGTTGGAATGCCATGGTGATGTCATATCCCCTTTTCGAAATAATTAATAATCTAATAATAATTTATTAAGTTGTCTAAAAGGTACTTTAAGTTATAATTTATTAAGTTGTCTAAAAGGTACTTTAAGTTATAACTTTGGAAAAATGACACTTATTAATTATTATTGAGTGGAGCCAAAAACAATTAATACATACATGGCCAAAAGTAATTAATATTTATAAGTTGAAAAAAGATGAATATTAAATTAGAAAGTAATTCTAATTACCTTAGAGTTTGGGTGAATTGAAAATTAAATCTTATATAAGGACAAAAGGGGCAATGAATAATCATTAATGATTATTAAATTTTTGACAATTCACGATTGAATTCCAAATTCATTCAACTTTTGCTTGAGGACGGAAAACTTCATTGCAATCAGATCAGAGGACGAAACCCCTCCAGTGTATTGTGGTAGCTCCATACAGGGGTTACAAATGATTTACACAACTGGTTATTCACACGAAATCAGAAAAACAGGGTTTTAGCAAAATTTTGGAGCAAATAACATATTTTCTTAGCAAAGTGAGAGTTGTACAGCTAGGGTTTGGTCCATTGGCAGCCAATAGTCCTATGTCACACTTGCAAGTCTGCCATATCAGAATAATTACTACAGCACAACAAACGAAGACAATTAGTATTTATCATTTGTAATCATTGATATTTGTGCAAATTTAGTAGGGTATGATCCAGTTGATTGTAATTGGTAGTGGGTTATTCGTATTTGATGTTGCATGTAATATTTAGTATTCAATTGATTGAAATTAAAAAGGGGTGTGGTTGGAAATCCTATTGCGTGTATTGTTCTATTCATTTATTATTTGGTTATCTTGGTGAAAGAAATTTTGTGCCTCTACTATTACTCGGTGACATTAATGGATTTATTGGGGGTTCTAATTTTTTTATGAGGGTTTTGATTTATATTACCCGAGGGTTCTAGTTTCTTCAAGAGGGTGTTGAATTTATTTCTTCTAAGAGAAATTTATTTCTTTTAAGGGAGATCTAAATTATTTTATAAGGGTTTTATGGAAAATCCAAAATTGTTAATATTTATTTAAAAAAAGATATTTTAGTGGTATCAAAACCTGTATTTTGTCAGCGTGTGGAAAAAATTTATTTTGTTGCTTCTACTTCATGCAAGGTAGTGACAAAGAAACCAGATATTACCAAAAAGAAAGGAAAAAAGGCCCAAAACAGCCAGAGGAAGGATTAGGATAGCTAGATCCAGAATCACTTGCAGGGAAAGAAAATGAAGCCATAGGTAACAGAGATGTTGATGAAATTTGCTATGACAGGTTTGTGCAAAGATGAGCCTTTAGCAGATATGATGGCTCAATTAGTTCACAACATGCAGAATGCAAAAGTGCAGAGAACTCAAAATGGTGAAGGAAATTCTTTAGGGGTGAACAACAACCAGCACACGTAGAAGGCAGCCATTAATTCCTTTGCTAGGCCTTTCCAACCAACTTTTCTTCATAGGAAGTAGCAGTTCCAGAGGTGAAAATTAAGCCCACTATGGCAGATGAAATTGCTGCCAGCTATGAAGAATATAGGGTCCTACTAGATGAAATTAGGGAGGCTATCTCCCTCGCTAATTTTATAAATCTAAAGAAGGTGGTCAAATCGCTGAAACTAGGCCACAAACAAATCAGAAGGACCTCCAACAGACATTAGGGAAGTTAACACTTCCTACATATGATGGCTCCGATAAGTGCACAACAGGTTCATGGATACAGAAATTGAATACATTTTAATTATTGAGGCCAATGATGGAAGAAAAAGCCATCAAATTTGCCACCCTTCACCTAGAAGGTGTAGCACACTAGTGGTGGTACCATGACTTGATCACTTGGGGGCACAATCACATCCACTCATGCATGGAATTTAGTACTAGTTTAATAGAGAGATTTGATAGAGTTGATCCAGAAATCCATTTTTTGGAGTTAGTTCAACTCAAACAATCCAATTCAGTGGAGGACTTTGTTGTTGATTTTCAGAAGCTTTCAGTTATGGTCTTTGATGTGACTGAAAGGAGACTTGTTTTGTTTGTTGAGGATTTCACTGAAACACTCAAGGGTTTGGTGAAAGCTTTCAACCCTATTTCTCTTCAAGAAGCCATCCAAGAGGCTTTAGATTTGGAGACATCAACACCTAAAGGTAAAATTATGACCTATGAACAGCCAAAAACATCTTATGGGCAGCCAAAGACAACATCTTATGGGCAGCCAATGACATCAGTTTTTGAGCAACAAAAGAAGCCATTTCAACAAAGGGTTTCTCTCCAAAAAGAGATGCCACAGAAGCCATGTATTGAGATAGAAACATGAAATGAACTCAAAAGGTAAAAACTATGCTTCATATGCAAAGATCCACGGGAACCAGGTCATAGGTGTCTTCCAAAAAGACAGGTGCACTAAATTGAGGTGATATCTAATGATGAGTTAGAAAAAGTACCAAAACCTAAAAGAGGAGATGGAGATAGTTCAGGTAGCACCCTTGCCACACTTATTTCAGCAGGGACTTATGCTGCACTTTCTGGTACACCTTGGTATTACCCTTTCAGAATTTGTGAAGTTACGCAGGGACATAAACTCACAGTTTTGATTGATAGTGGGGCAACCCACAACTTCATTAATGAGAGTTTGCTATCCCAAAGATGGCTGAAATCAGAAATTTTCCACGGCTTAAATGTGATTGTAGCTAGTGGTTCTACTATTCCTTGCACCAGAAGGATTCAACAGTTGGAGATTGCACTTGATAATCACAGGGTGTGTGATGACTTCTATGTTGTGAGCATAGGAGAAATAGGTTTGGTTTTAGGGGTGCAATGGTTACATTCCCTTGGGGAATTTACACAGAATTATCAGACCTTGGAGCTGAAATTTGAATTTGATGAAAAAAGGGTTGTACTTCGTGGTATAGCCAATGGAGCCCCTACAGTTCTTACAGTGAACAGAATGGAGGGTGTCATTGTTGGTAGTACTCTCTCTAGATCACAGCACATTCATGATTCTGTTGTCATGGATTCACAAATAGAGTTTGTTGAAGTATCAATAGATTCAGAGCTTCCAATCCCTAATTGTATCAGATTAGTGCAACAAAATCCATCTACATCACCAGAAGAATGGTAAAAACATCAAGATTGGTTTGGAATCTTGGTATTAGCAGAGTGGTTTAGGTATTGCTTGAGGACAAGCAATTTTGAAAAGGGCGAACTGTCATGTCCCCTTTCAAAATAATTAATAATCTAATAATAATTTATTAAGTTGTCCAAAAAGTACTTTAAGTTATAACTTTCGAAAAGGGACACTGATTAATTATTATTGAGTGGAGTCAAAAGCAATTAATACATACATGGCCAAAAGTAATTAATTTTCATAAGTTGAAAAAAGATGAATATTAAATTAAAAAGTAATTCTAATTACTTTAGGGTTTAGGTGAATTGAAAAGTGAATCTTATATAAAGACAAAAGGGGCAATGAATAATCATTATTGATTATTGAACTTTTCACAATTCACGACTGAATTCCAAATTCATTCAACTTTTGTTTGAGGACAAAAAATTTCATTGCAGTGGGATCAAAAAACGAAACCCCTCCAATCCATTGTGGTAGCTCCATACAGGGGTTAAAAATGATTTACATAGTTGATTATTCACATGCAATTAGGATACAGGGTTTTAGCAAAGTTTTGGAGCAAATAACATCAATTTTCTTAGCAAAGTGAGGGTTGTACAGACAGGATTTGGTCCAATGGCAGCCAACAGTCCTACGTCACACTTGCAGGTTTGTCATATCAGAATAATTACTACAGCACATCAAACAAAGACAATAAGTGGTATTTATCATTTGTAATCATTGATATTTGTGCAAATTCAGTAGGGTTTGATCCAATTGATTGTAATCAGTAGTGGGTTATTCGTATTTGATGTTGCATGTAATATTTAGTATTCAATTGACTGAAATTAAGGAGGGGTGTGGTTGGAAATCCTAGTGCATTTATTGTTTTATTCATTTATTACTTGGTTATCTTGGTGAAAGACAAATATTTTGTGCCTCTACTATTACTCGGTGACATTAACAGATTTAACAGGGGTTCTAATTTCTTCAAGAGGGTTTTGATTTATATCCCCTAAGAGTTCTAGTTTCTTCAAGAGGGTGTTGAATTTATTTCTTCAAAGGGTGTTAGAGGAGATTCTAGAGAAAGTGGCTTGCTTCCTCCTAGGATCCCCCAACCTGGCTCCTTCGACCTTGTATACTCGCCAAACAACATCATCAGATCTCTCACAGTGATCAATAATGGCTCAGATGATTACTCCACTTTAGGCACAGACAGAGATATTCAATGAGATTTACCTCCACTCTTTATTGACACATGCTCTTGGGGCTCTTGTTCACCCCTCATTGCTATTTGCATAGGTCCTTTGCCACTTATGTTAGTGACACGCTGTTCTATTTTGTCTTTGTACTTTATTTCTTTGGTTCACCTCTAGGATTCTCTTCCTAGAACTTTCTATTGGTAATGGTTGTATCCTTTAGTTCCATTGACCTACTTTTGGTCATTTGTGGAAATTAATATAATTATTTTCTTTCTTTCTAAGGGAAATCTAAATCATTTTATAAGGGTTTTACGGAAAACCTAGAATTGTTAATATTTATTCAAAAAGGGATATTTCAGGTGACTTTGAATTCGATTTGTGGTTGAAGCGTGAGAACTTAAAGGAGTTGTTTTGCCTTCAGCGCTTTCTTGTTCCCTAATCGCTTCACACCGTGCTTCCTTATTTCAACAAGGTTCAACCCCTTTTCCTGTTGTTCGGAAAAAATGAGCCTCTACCCTCATGTAAGTGCCCTGAAAGGCCTTCCCACAAAGTTTACAAGTGATCTTTGTTGTTCCACCATTCCCTTTGTGAACACGATCGCAAAACTTCCACAATGGAAACAAACCACCTCTCCTTCCGCCTAACATTCTGCAAAAAAATAAAAAAAATCCTATTTAATAATTTTAAATTTATTTTAAAATTAAAATAAAATATATCGTTAAAATTAAAAAACCTAACTAGAATTAAATAAATTATTTAAATTAAAATTTAAAATTAAAAAATTATAATAATATATATAGGTGTTAAAATTAAAATTAAAATTTAATATTTTTTTTAAATTAAAATTTAAAAAATTAAAACATTAAATAATAATAAATAATTAATAAAAATATTAAATACCAACTGCAATTATTAAACAACTATTAAAAAATAAAAAATTAAATTAAAACATTTTAAATCCCTAAAACGCTAAAAGTAAATCATTTAACTTTAAAAAAATTTAAAAATAAATATATATTTTAATTTCCCTATTGTTTTAAGTTTTTACTTTTAAACAATTTTAGTTTTATTTTTAACATTAAAACATAAAATAAATTAATTAAAAAAAAGCATTGCAGTGACGATTTTTGTTTTTGTTTTTAACATTAAATAATTTTTTTTAAAAAAGCGTTGCCTTCATGGCAATGGCCTACCATAGTTGTGAAGGCAATAACAATTTTAAATTAAAAAATGCAATTTATACTTTCAGCCTAACCAAAAATAAAAAATGGTGAATGGATAAAAATGCTACATACCTTAGATCTGCAAACGGCACAACTATGAATGGCAAACACCTCAACTGTAACTGTAAAAACTTCTACTGCAAACACCTCGACTGCAAACTGCAACTACAAACACCTCGACTGCGACTGTTGTGCTAAAACCCTGTCATTCTACTTTTTATATAGATTTTTATGACTTTCAGTCGTCTAGGGTTTCATGCGTTTAGGGTACTAGAAATTTGGACATGGGACAAGCGGGAGATGGGGGACGTCTCCGGGTACGGGAGATGTCTCCGTACCCGTCTCCCATGCCTGACATGTGTCCCGAGGGTTGCAAGACACGTCTCCCTGCAACTCTGTTAGAAAGTCACCATTGTCGGGGCAACAAGATACTTGATATGGAAGGTGGGTAAGCCATTTGATCTTTATGTATTTGTTACCATGCAAGTAATTTAAGTCATTATAGCGAGTAATTGTCAGTTGGAGACTACTTTTGAAGAAATTTCAGTCACATGGTGTGAAGGGGAACTCAAGGAGAATGTGTTTGTTCAAAATAGATTCACTATTACAGGTCGGAGAGCTGCTGTCATACTCATTTCCAGCCAGCTCAATAGTTGGTATGCAGCCAAACAAGTAAACTCAGTCATACATTGGAAGGATCTTCCCTTTGTTGATATTATTGAATCTTTTTTAGCCACTTTATGGTTGATTCAAACCACCACCATTCTGATTTTCAATAAAGGAATGCAATACTTCAATCAAGCTTCTGGAGCAGCTTATTATTTGGCACCAAAACCGGAAAGCATAAAGTGCAAAGTTTTAGAAACAAACTTCTAAAGATATGATGAGAAAATATCCTCCATCAGGGATGCTTTCAATAAATGCACACATCACTGGGTTCATGGTAAGTGTTTGAAGCTTTTTGTGGATCTACATAGTGAGCCACAACATGGGGTAAGCGCAATCCAAAATTATAATATAAAAAGAGAAAGGAATGTAGATGCTGAATTCTTTTTCACAATGGCTAATTTTTGTCATGTTTCTATCCTTCATAAAGATTGGGAATGGCTCATCATAATGAGACTAGCCAAGAATGCAATTTCTTCTAACACCCTATGTGAATGTATGAAGGAAATCAATATAACAACTGCTATTTTTGTCTTTTACCGGCTGTCATGACAGTCATAAAGGCGTTTCAAGGATATGGTACAAGGATTGCAAACCCATGGTCAAAATGGAAGTATCTTCAGCTGATACAAGTAGGATTCCAGCCACTATCATTCTGATTTTGGGGAAAAAAACTCAAGGTTATAGCTGCATTTGGGGCAGTAGGATTGCAGTTTTGGGAATCCGACATTTGAATGGAATTTTTAGAGGAAAGCAAGCAAGGGAAGAAAGTTGGCCCTCGGGTCTACAAGGCATGATGAAGTGAGAGTAAAGGTGTTGTTAAACACTCTTGTTTTCTTTATTAAGTTTGTTCCATGTGCAAGTACACATACAAAAAAGAAAGAGTCACTAAGTTTGTTTTCAACACAAGCAAATAATGAAGAGTTTTTGGTCCTTGTATGGCTACCTACTACTACTACATCAATCACATTACTGGACTTTGCATGGCTTTGTCACATTTATAGATGTTACATCATTTCTATATTGTTGGTCTGTATATTTTCAATCATGAACAGCTTTACATTTGAGCAAATTGAGAAGGTTTCCTTGCACGGTAATGTTAAGGGAGGGGTTCCATTATTGAAAACAATCATCCCAGCCATCCTAATGCTGATTTGGATGAAATTCCAAATGACTTGTGGCCATTATAACTCATCTCCAGCCCATACACGAGCTGATTTTAAGTTTTCAAGAGTGAATTGGGATCCAGGTATTACAGAGATGGCTATTTGGGTGAGCTTACATTCGCTTGAGGGCAAGCAAATTTGGGAAGGGCAAACTGTAATGTCCCTTTTTCTAAATTAAAATATCATTATTAAAATAAAAAGTATTTGTAAATACTTAAAATATAAAATATAAATATGTTTAAGTTGCCAAAAAGGTGAATATGTCGGCCACTTATTCGAACTTGAGTTGTGACTTAAGAAGGGGACCTTTTTAAAAAATAACTCTCAAGTGAATTATAAAAAAAATATACTTTTATTTTCCCCCCCAAGTGGAGCGCCCCACTTTGGGAAGATAATTGGTGGAAAAAGGGTATCAAAAAGAGATGGTGATTCATTGGAATATAGACTAATTTTTATAATTGAAATTTGATGAGTTTGAGCACGCAAAAGCTTGACTTGTTGCTTTGAAGACGAAAACCTTCAAAGTTGACTGGAATTAAGGATGAAACCCCTTAATGTCCAGTTAGGGCAACTTCATAAGGGAGTTGTATTGTGCGTAATTGGAAACCAAGGGTGTTTTGAACACCAATTTGTTTGCAATAGGTGAGCGACTCCGTCCTAAGGCTTGGTGATTGACTTGAGAGGTGGGCGACTTGCTTTGGGAGGTTGGCGACTAGGGTTTGAGACCCAAATCAGGTAGAAATCAGGTTTTATAGGTGTTGAAATCCCCTTTTTTAGGGCTGCGTGGAGTTACATTCAAAAATTCATTATTCCCAAATAGGGCAACCCCCTTTGAGGGCATGATTTGAGAGTTTGTAGGGCTATTTCAGCCTGAAATACGCTTGGGAATATTGCATAAATATTCTGATATTTTTCTGCTATTTTTAATATAATTTTATAGCCATTTGATCCAGAAAATCAACAAAAATAAATTGTTGTACTTGTCAGAGTAAATTGGTGCCTTTTTGGTAGTGTTTTATAAGTATGGAAGCCCCTAAATATTTATTTGCAGCATTCAAAAAATTAAGGGCTAGGGTTTGAATGTTTAATTCAAAAATTTGCACTTTTGGTGTTAGGGTTTGAGGGTGAAAAATCCGAAAATACAATTTTTGGTTAGGAAATAGTTTATGAAATATTTTCAAGGATTTCTACATCTATTTTCAGTTGTGCTGCCCTGATATATATAATTTCATATCGCTGTTAGGGCTTGAAATAAAATCATTTTTTTGTATTTTGGATAAGGGTTTGGAGGAAAATCCTAGTTGGTGTAATTCTGCCCCAAAAGGGACATTACATGGAATCAACTATAAAGTGGCTAAAATAGCTTCAATAATATCAATAAACAGAAAATCACTCCAATGTATGACTGAGTTTACTTGTTTGGTTGCATACCAACTGTTGAACTGGCTGGAAATGAGTATGACAACAGCTCTCCGACCCATAATAGTGAATCTATTTTGAACAAACACATCCTCCTCGAGTTCCCCTTCACACCATGTGACTGAAATTTCCTCAAAAGTAGTCTCAAACTGACAATTACTCACTATAATGACTGAAATTACTTGCATGGTAACAAGTACATAAAGATCAAATGGCTTACCCACCTTCCATATCAAGTATCTCGTTGCCTCAACAATGGTGACTTTCTTCATAGCCTTGTTCTTACGTGTGGGACTTGACTCTAACGAGTGATTCATGGCACATGAGCATTGACTCTCTATTACTTCATTGGAATGCATGACATCCTTCATAGGATTCCCTACGAACCTCTTTCCTATCCAAATGTATGAGATAAAGAATTCATTAAAAATAGGAACATTGAATTCCTCAAATACCTTAACCTTCTTGCATTCCCATTGGGTGCTCACCTTCCCAACTCTCATGTGAACACCATCAAAGCCCAAAATGAGGGAATCCCTGCATTTTATGTCACTCCTAATAATCTTCAATGCATTCTTACCTTCATGTGGCTGCCCATAATGAAGGCAGCCTTGCCATGGTGTATGGAAAAAAAAAAAAAAAAAATTGCCAAAGGTTCATTTTTAGACATATGCTGCCCCTTGTAACCACTTCATCCTAGCTAACATGTGAGTAAACAACAAATTTGAAAAATTCCCATACCTTGAGCTGCCCTCCACTTGTCCATCCTTCCTTACAAAATGAAGAGGGTTTGTGACCTCTTCAATATCTTTGAGCTTGGAATTCAGAAGTATTTCCTTCAAAGCATGTATTTTTATGGTGATAAAATATCCCTTGAAGGCTGAAAATGCAATGTAGAACAAGCTAGAAACATGTGAAACAACAGTTCTAATATTGGAGACAACCCCTGAAATGAATTGTGATCCATTTTGTAGTCTCCCTTTCTTGACTTCTCCTTCCAACAACAAGTAGCTTGTTGTTCTATCCAAATTGATTACCCTCAAAGAACTTGGCTCGCTCATTGGGATGCTCAAAAGATGGATGGAGGCTTCTTGGAAGAAATCCTCTTTCCATTTAGCACCCTTCATCTTATCCTCATTGTTAGCATGATTCTCATGATGATCAAAACATTGTAAGGATATAGTATGATGGTGATACAATAAATCTTTGCTACGTTGATAATCAAATTGCTTACCTTTATATGTTGGTCTGAAAATCCTAACAAGTTGAAGGCCATCATAAGAAGCTAGTGAGGCACTTTTCTCATGAATATGCCTCACAACAAAGTCTTCCTAGAATTCCCTCTCACAAACCTCTTGCAAAACTGATTTTTCTTCATTTTTAACTATCTTTGGCAGGTCCTTTTGCTGCCCCAAATCCTGCTGATAGGGCTCGTTTTGATGTCAAAAGGTGACTGATTTTTGATGTTCTAAAATTACAGCCCTGGGCTGCCCCAAAGTGTTGTCTCTTTGTTGTCCAAAGGACCTTGAAATGCTAGTTTTCTGTTGTTCAAAGGGCAGCCTTAAGAACTGAAGACTCAAGTTGCTTACCCTTCTCTTTGAATTCCTTTAGGTGTTGTCTTGCTTGAATGCCTATCAACGTTGCCTCTTTCGATCTTCTTAGCCAATTATCACACCTCCTCTAGGTCCTCCTCACATCTTCCGTGCTTGCTTTCAAGATAGTTGGTTTCCTTTCAACCCTAGCATCCACTTTTGTTATTGATGGTGGATCATTAAATTCTGCGTCACATATTTTATTTATGCCCTTCTATTCTGCTGAACTCTTAGGACAATCAGCCAATGGCGTTTTCTTTTCCAAGATTTCTTCCTTGGCTTCCTCATTCATTTGCTCCTTTGTAGGGTTTTGGAATTCAGACCTTGTCTTTTCTGTTCTCTTTTCTGGAGGTCTAGGGCTTAACCCTACAAACTTCATCCATGCTTTGGGTCCCATTGCCCTTAGTTCTCTCTGAGATTCTTGCATAGCTTCCAACATCTCTTCCATGGCTCTTCCAGTGTTGTTTTCATCTTTCTATCACTGCCTTGCATGAAGAAGAGTCTACAACAACTTGTTTCCCACAACTGACCAAAAAATGAATTTGATACCACTATAATGTCCATTTTGGGACAAAATTAGAACTAGGGTTTTCCTACAAACCCTTATCCAAAATACAAAATTTTGATTTTATTTCAATCCCTAACAACGATTTAAAAATATATATATCAGGGCAGCAAACACACAAACAACTGAAAATAGATATAGAGACCCTTGAAAATATTTTGTAAAATATTTGGTAACCAAAAATTGTATTTTCAGAGTTTTCACCCTCGAACCCTAACACCAAAACTACAAATTTCTGAATTAAATATTCAAACCCTAGCCCTTAATTTTCTGAATGCTGCAAATAAATATTTAGGGCTTCCACACCACACTGCCAAAAAGGCACCAATTTATTTTGAAAAGTACAGCAACATGAATACCTTATTTTTGTTGATTTTTCTAGATCAAATGGTTTGAAAATTCTATTAAAAATAACAGAAAAATATCTGAATATTTATACAATATTCCCAAGTGTATTTCAGGCTGAAATAACCCTATAAACTCTCAAATCAAGCCCTCAATGGGGGTCGCCCTAACTAGGAATAATGAATTTTGGAATGTAACTCCACACAACCCAAAAAAGGGGTCTTCAACACCTGCAAAACCTGATTTTTCCCTGATTTGGGTCTCAAACTCTAGTCACCAACCTCCCAAAGCAAGTCGCCCACCTCTCAAGTCAATCGCCAAGCCCTAGGACGAAGTCACCCACCTGTTGCAAACAAATTGATGTTCAAAACACCCTTGGTTGACAATTATGCACAATACAACCCCGAAGTTGCCCTAGCTGAATATTAAGGGGTTTCGTCCTTAATTCTAGTCAACTTTGAAGGTTTTTGTCTTCAAAGCAATAAGTCAAGTTTTTGTGCGCTCAAACTTGTCAAATTTCAATTATAAAAAATAGTCTACTGTCCAATGAATCACCATCTCCTTTTTATACCCTTTTCCCACCAATTATCTTTCCAAAGTAGGGCACTCCACTTGGAGGCGGAGGGGTCGGGGGTCGGGGCCGGGTAATAAAAGTATCTTTTTCTTATAATTCACTTAAGGGTTATCTTCATAGTTTCCATGTTCGACCGAACATGGCTCATGTTCGGTTCGAACCGAACAAATAGCGTTGACCAAATTTGTGCGGTCAAATTCGACCGAATAATTTTTTTATATTTTTGATTAAAAAATAAATTTAAAAAACTCCCAAAGAAAAAAATAAATAAAATGAGTCATCAATCAACGGCGAACGCAAAGCAAAGCGAAAAGATGGAAACCCTATTCCGCAAAAAGGCAAACGCGAAGTATTCAATTGTTCATCGACGAATGGCAAAAGATATTGAGAAGTTGAGAACGGCGGAACGAACGCAGTCACAGTGGTATTCATTCATCTGCTATCACGCGACAGCATCACCATCACCATCGCATCGCCATCGCCCGGATTCGTAGTCAGAGTTTGCATCACCTACTGTGAAGGGTTTACAACTTTTCTCGAGCCTCGCGAGTCGCATATTTGTCTGTCTTCAAGTTGAAGTTGAACGGAGCAGCGGTGTGCGGACTGCGGATGCTGGATAGTATGGTATTAATTTTTAATAGGTATGGACCTATGGATTCGATTCTATATTAGGCTGCAACTAGACTTTAGTTTTTATTATTTAACCCAATTTAAAGATTTACACTACTATTTTATTATTTACTATTTACTAGATTTACTATTTAGTAATTTTGTTAATAATAAATATTAAATATACATGCATAAGTCCACTGTCCTACTGTTAGTTTATTATTTTATTTTTTTTATTCATTACTATAAGTTTATGATTAATATTAATCTTTTAAACTTTAAAATGATAAAATATTGTTAAGTATAAGTTATACTATATTGTATTGTATAATGTTAAATTATTAGAATGTTACATTTATAGGTCAATATGTTTTATTAAATTTCAGGGCAGAAATCAAAGGTTCATAATAGTGTATGCAAGGGTTATTCACTGGGCAGTGCGGGGCCAAGGTACAGTGAGAAAATTTAGAACAGTGTACGCAAGCCTCAAGGTTGAGCAGTGGGCATTGGGCAGTGAGGAATCAGGGTTCAAGTTACAGGGGGCAACATGTCTAGCCATCCATTAGAAATGAAATATATTGTCCAGAGAGATGATAAAAAAACAAATATGAGATGCACCTTATGCAATGGTAATATCACCGTAGCAAATGAAAATTCAAAGGAAGTGGAGTATGCAGATTTCATAAAACGGGTAAAAGCTAAATATGATGTGAGTCGTGTTGGATCATTTGCTTCAGAAGCAAAGAAAGTTAAAATCCAACACTCTATCTCACAAATTGGCTCATTAAATGGTTCAAGTGGTGCTCCATCATCATTTACCAGTGGAAGTGCAAGTGAAGCTGAAAAGTCACAGGTTTCATTAATGTCCATGTGGAGACCACAACAAAAGCATGAAGTAGATAAGTTGGCAGTGAGATTGTTTTACGCTGAGGCCATTCCTTTCAATGTCATTCGTTCCCCACATTTCAAAACCTTTATAGATGCAGCGATTGAATTTGGGAAGAGTTACACATTGCCTTGCTATGAAAGAGTAAGAACTAGTCTTCTTGAAGAGGAAGTGGCAGCCATATCTAGTGAACTAGCTGAAATTAAAAAAAATTGGAAAAGAACAGGTTGCACAATAGTAAGTGATGGCTGGTCCGATTCAAGAAGAAGGCCCCTCCTAAATATTTTGGCAATATCTCCTGATGGTGCTATGTTTATAAAATCAATCGATACAAGTAATGAACCAAAAACTTCTCTTTTCATTTCCCAATGCATCGAATCAACGATTTTAGAGATAGGAGAAGAAAATGTTGTTCAAATCATTACAGATAATGCAGCGAATTGTAAAGGAGCAGGGGATATACTCATGGATAGATTTCCTCATCTCTTTTGGACACCATGTGTTGCACATGTGTTGGATCTTTTGTTTGAAGACTTATCAAAACTGGAGTGGGTAAGTAATATTGTGATTGAAGGCAAACAAATATCTAAGTTTATCCTCAATCACTGCTTGACAGTGAACTTGTATCGTTCATTTTCAAAGCGTGAGCTTTTATCCCCTGTCGAAACAAGATATGCCACCAATTTCATTACTTTGCAAAGGGAGGTAGAGGAAATGACAGCATTGAGAAAAGTAATGGTTACTGATGAATGAACAGAGTTAAAGCTTTCTAAGGAAGCCCATTCAAAAGATATTGAAAGAATAATCTTAGGGGACACATTTTGGGAGGGGGCCAAGAAAATCATAATGGTGTTTGAGCCTCTTGTTAAAATTTTCAGAATGGTTGATGGCAATCAACCTTGCATGGGCTTTGTGTATGAGGGAATGGACAGAGCAAAGGAAGAAATTCAAAAGTTACTTGCAGGTAATGTTGAAGAAATCAAGAGCATTTGGGAAATTGTGGACAAGCAATGGTTCATGCTACATCGTCCTCTACATGCGATAGCTTGCTATCTAGATCCTAAATTAGTAGAGGTAAATCATAATGCAAATGAAGAGATAATGAGAGGTGTATTTGCAACAATAGATAGGTTGCTTATTGATAAAGAAGAGAAAGAAGCAACAAGGCAACAACTTACTATTTTCAAGAACCAACTAAAAATGTTTGGCATCAAGGAAACAAAGGCAAGCAGGGCGAAGTGAGAACCATCTAAATGGTGGCAGACTTATGGGGCTTTTACTCCACAATTGCAAAGGCTTGCCGTGTGAATCTTCAGCCAGTGTTCCAATGCTTCTGCATGTGAAAGAAACTGGAGTACACATGACTTAATCCACACCAACAAGAGGAATCAACTAGGGGCTCAAAAACTCTCTGATCTTGTGTTTGTTCATAGCAATCTACGATTGCTTACTCTCTTGCAAATGAAGATGACAACTCTCGCCTTGGCGAACCATGCTTTGAAGATGAAGAAAATATTGATGTTGATGATGAGCCTACTAGTGTAGGATTGGATGATGATGCCACTGCTAGTAGTGATTTTGGTGTAGATGTAGGGTTTGATGTTGCAGATGTTTAAATTTCATTCTTATTTTTAGTTAATGCCAAAAACTTTTATGTTAAACTTTAAGTATTTTTATGATGTTGAACAATGAACATTGATGATTAAACATTGAAGTTTAAGTTTAACACTTTATTGGATTTTGCTATCTATTATATAGATATCAGATACTTATCAACTTATTTATGTTTATGTTTTTCTGTTTACAAATATGTTACATGCATGATATATTTATTTTTTATAATTTATAAAAAAATCTTAACCGAACTACCGAACATACCGAACCAAACTTTTTTCAAAATTCCGAACTTCCGAACTTTTTCCCCCTTCTAAACAAACCGAATTTTTTGAACATGGTAACTATGGTTATCTTTTAAAAAGGTCCCCTTCTTAAGTCGCAACTCAAATTAGAACAAGTTGCCGAATTATTCACCTTTTTGGCAACTTGAACATATCATTATTTTATATTTTAAGTATTTAAAAATACTTTTTTATTTTAATAATGATATTATTTTAATTTAGAAAAGGGAACATTACATATGGTAAAGAGGCAGTCAACCTAGCAAAAGTAGAGGTAACATAAAAAAAAGTTTTTGTTTAGTTATTTTATCTGAATTAAAAAAATGCTTTTTTTGGTAGAGAGTGGAATATTAGCAAATAAAAACACTGAAAGAATGAAGAGAAATGAAGGCAAACGGCATACACACTTGTGTGTGTTCGTCTTTTATTAAGCATAAAAGAAGTTACATCAGTTGGGAAGGTTGATAAGCAACCATTAGTTAATTTTTTTTATTGATAAATAAAAAAATTATCACTTAAAAGAAAATTTCAAAAGGTGCTGAGCACGTACAAAACATGAGACTAACAATAAAATCCATGATCGGGCTAATATTCAGACAAGTGCCTATACTATAGTAACCCAAACCTATCATTAATTTGGGTCAAAGTCATCAGCTCTGGAGTACCTATGGTGAGGAAGATTATTCATTCTCCCTTTCTTCGATCACCTCTCTAGGACAATTAGGCAGACTTAGGTTATCTTTCTGGGTACACAGCCAATGGTGAATGTCACCTTTGATGCTTGTAGTATCTTTTGCCATAACATTAATCATACTATAAATAACATCAATTTCATCAGTATTGACCCTGATCCCCACGAGCACTTCGGTGTGAAGCTTGATTTCTTGCTCATTGTTCTCACTGTGGGTGTGGATCTAGGTTAAGTTGTCATTGACCGCCTCCAGCAGATTCAAGTGTGTCGTGAATGATTCTCGCAATTTGTTAAAGATTTCAGACATTTCCTTACACTTTTGCATCTCATTACTCTGATTGATAAAAATGTTTCTCGTGTTGGCCATGAGATCAAATTTTGCATGTCCTAGTCTATTATTCATCCAAATTCCTTCAATCATTTCTTTAAGATAATTCAGGAGCTCACTACCATACGTGGATTGTGTATTTTCCCCGTGTTAAGAAGTTTCTCCTTGCTCCCAGTGTCCATTCATATGCTCCTTGATTTTGATGGCATTTTGCTTCTTGACTGGACCTCCTCCTACAGAACTTGCTTTTCTCTTACTGTGTTGCATTAGGACCGAGTTATATTGATCTTTCTAATCTCTGGCTTGATTATTGTTGGGTGAATTGACAACTGGCTGATTCCTACGTTTTATCTGTTTCCTCCCTTTTTCAAATGTAGTAAAGAAACTTCTTTGTCCCTCATTTTGGTGTTGCTCCTCTGCTAAATGACGTTGTTGGTTATCCTAGCCAGTTGATTCTTCACTATCAGTTGGGCCATTCAAACGATTGCTAAAATTGTTATGGAAATTATTAGTAGCTAGTCCATCTTGGCCATTCTTGATCAGTCTTCCACGCTGTCTTCTGTGCCAGGCCTGAGATGTTTGGCATTGCTGAACTTGATCCCGGTTGCTATTGGCTTGATCTGGAGCTAAGTTGGCATCTTCACTTGCTTGCCCCAGTAAAGATTCATGTTGGTCCATACTACCACAACAAATTACAAGGAGTGTTACGCTAGTGAACATTGGCACGACAGGGTTGGTACGTAGCCTGTCCATGCCACGGAGACTGAGGGAGAGAAGGAAGCAGATGAGGATTAAAAGGACCATGGTAGAGATGCCTCGAAACCAGGAGAACATAGAGCCACCCAAGGTAGAAGGGATGAAAAGAGGAGTCACAAGCTTGGGGGAGCCACTAGAGGATCAAAGAGCCCACAAGAGGATGCGATAAATAGCACAAAAGCACTGGAGATGGATGAAGACTGCCAAAATAACAAGTACCTTGAAAAAGGAAAGCTCTAGGCTGCGCATAATAACAAGACACCAGCGAGGAAAGAGCAGTGACATGCTAGTCCACCAAAGAGTGAAGAAAGTTAGCTAACCAAGACTGAAAGTCCGATAATATAACCCAGAAAGACGTTGGGGAAGATGAGACCTTAAAAATGAAAGATGCCTTCTTGGACCAAAACGGCAAAGAGACGACCAAGAAAGGGAAAGCCTGGCCCGATATGGAAAGAAGACAAATGAAGGAAAAGCCAGGTGGATGAAGGAAAATCCAGGTGGATCAAGGTTAACACCGGATTCCAAGAGGTCAGATGCCACTTAGAGAAAAAGGGGCTGATTAAGAAGATGGGCATTCCTTTAAAATAACGTTTTTGAGATTTAGCAACTCCAGGTTGTGAGTAATGCCATTCATATTCCCACTAACCGAGGGAGAATTAGACCTTAAACTATAATTAGCAATCCATTCCGCCACTGAGTTTCCGTCCAGGTAGATGTGGAAAATCTTGGTCTGATTAAAAAATTTGATAATCTTTAGAGCTTCTTCAACCAAACCTTGAAGTCTACAATTTTGGTTATTTTTTCAGTTGATAGCATTTACAATAATGTATGAATCTCCTTCAATAACCAGATTTTTTCATTTTCTAGGGCCATCACAAGGCCCAGGACAAGACCCTCAACCTCCGCAATATTGCTGGAATTAATCTCTGTGTAGATGGTTTTATAAGCCACAACTATTCATTTATGATCTCTTATAATGGCACCAGCTCCTAACTCTCCTAGACTAAGCTTAGACACCCCATTGAAATTCATTTTGAACCAACCCTCTTCCAATGGAATCCATTTGGTAATAGCTCTCTTCTCCATTTTTTTTTTTTTTTTCGGAGGGCTCCATTTTATCGAAGTGTGTTCTAAGTGAAGGCCATTTAAGAAAAAGGTTAATTTCTCTAGGGATAGCTTCTTTGTTCTTAAAGTTGTTTGTAATGGGCACCATATTTAGCATACTAATTTCAATTTCCTTCCATAATTTATCCTCGTCTTTGTGCATTCGGTTTTCTTCAAAAATTCTGGAGTTTCTTTCCAGCCAGACTTTCCATGTTATGAAGCTTGGGGCCATGTCCTAAATATTTATGAGGAGATTCAATCTTTCATTACACCGCCATGCTTGTATGTGAGTGGAGAGAGATTGATTTAGAACCCACGTAATTTCAAACACATCCAGCATCTTGGTCCAAAACGAAGAGGCATAATTGCATTGGAGGAGGAGGTGTTCCACATCTTCTATGCTCTCATAACACATGACACATCTCGATGGTCCATGAAAGCCTTTCTTCTTTAGGTGTTCTCCAGTTAGAATTTTTCCATGTGTTGCTAACCACGGGTAGGCTTTGGATTTCGGCCATGCTTTCAAATTCCATATTATTCCCCAAGGATATTCCTCATTATTAGGCAAATGGCTGATGATCTGATAGTTATAGCCTTCTTTAGCCAAATAGTGACTAGTTCGTTTTATGTCCCAACCTATTGAATCATTTTCAGGGCTCCAGGGAATACAAAAGCCTTGGAAAACGTTGGTTAGTTTCTCATGAGCTTCCTCCTGTGAGCTGTCTCGATTTTAAAATAATCTCCATTTTCTTATAGTGTGACCATGCTCAGTGCTTTCCTCCCAATAGTCTTTAACTTTGTGACCCCACTGGCTAGTACTTTCTCCGCGAATGTTACTCAGACTTGGGTCCGTTCTTAAAGGTTGTTCCATTAGCCATTTATCCTCCCATAAATCCAAATTGGCATCATTTTAAACTTTCTTGAAAATCCCTTTCAGTAGGAATTCCCTGGATTCCTTAATGTTGTTCCAAATTTTGGACCATGTAGGGAGGTCTTTGATTGTGAAGATTCTTTTTGAGTTTTCATTTGCAAGGTATTTACCTTTAAGAATGCTACTTCATTGTTTTGGGGTACAAATGCTAATTCTCCAAACCAATTTGGCAATTAGAGTACGATTGAACTTTTTGATATCCCTTATCCTTGCCCCTCCGTTCTAGAATGGTTTGCAGATAGTATCCCAAGCCAGATGAGGAACTTTGAAATTTCCCCATGTGCCTTTTGCCATAAAAGGGTCCTCATGTTTGTTTTTTTTAATTTCCGTTAAGACCCCTGAAGGGGCTGACATAAGAGAGATCCAGTAAATATGGGTCACTTGAAGGACCGCTTTGATGAGGGTTAATCTACTTGCAAAGGATAGATGCTTTCCTTTCCAATTACTTAGCTTTCATCAGATTTTATCAATAATTGTTATCCATATTTTCTATTTTCCTAATCCTTTGAAGAGGGGAATCCCAAATAGGAATCTAGTAAAGTAGCTTTTTCAATTCCTATTATCCTATAGAGAAAATTTTGGAGCTTGGAGGAAACATTGAGAAAAAACACTTTAGATTTGCTCTTATTGATTGACTGTCCTGAGGCTTTCTCAATAGGTCTCTGAATTCTTTGACCTCTTGGAGATTGGGAAATGCAAAAAGCATAGTATCATCTACAAATTTGAGGTGTGGGTGGGCATTACCTTTTGTGGTCGCTTGAATACCTTTGATTTTGTTTTTGTCTTTAAGAGCCTTTACGCTTCCCCCAAGAGCTTCGGCCATAAGGATATAAAAAAAACCTTTTGGCGACCTATTGATCAAAATGAAGAATTTGGGGGTGGAGTAACAGCTTTTTATCCAAGTTCTCCATTCTTCTTCAAAACCAAATCTCTGCAAAATCCCATCCAAAAAAGACCAATTGACTTTGTCCTAGGCTACGGATATGTCCAAATTGATGATCATACCCTTTCTTTTACTGGCGTGAACAGAATGGATGATTTCATGAGCTATGACAATGCCATCCATGATTTGTCGTCCTTTAACAAAACCCCCTTGTTCCTAGGAGATGATTTTGGGGAGACGTTGTAGCTTGTTAGCTATGACTTTGGAAATGATTATATGAATAGTGTTGCAAAGAGAGAGAGGTCTGAAATCCTCTTGTGACGTAGAATCTAACTTCTTAGGAATAATTTCTAAGAATGTGGTGTTACTAGCTTTGAGAATGGTCTTGGACTCTTTAGATGCCTAAACAACTTCACTGAACTCCTCCCCAAGAAGATCCCAAAAATGGTGGAAGAAGAGAATAGGGAAGCCATCCGGTCCTAGAGAATAATCCCCAGTCATTCCAAAGAGCGCTTCTTCGACCATGTCAACCATAAGGGTTATATTGTTCGAGGAAGTAACAAGATGTAGGATATGATTGAATAATATCTCTTATTCCCCCTGATTGTCCATGCTTTCCTGTTTAAGAATATTTTCCCAATAGTTCACCACATAGTCTTTGCTATCATGCGGATTCTCTATAGTGTTACCCTCGGTGGTTTCCAATTTCCTAATATGATTTCATTGTCTTCTTACCTTATAAGAATTGTGGAAAGACCTGGGATTCCTATCTCCTACAAGCCACCTTCACCCTTGATATTTGTTTCTAGAAAATTTCCTCTTTTTGTAGGTGTCTTCCAATTTCTGATATATTTTGTCTTCTTCAAGGAGGTCATCTGAGGTGATCCCTGCATTCTAAGTTTTTGGATAGTTCTGCTTCTGTTTTCCAATTCCTTTTTTTCTTTAAAAATGTTGTGGAAGGAATCTTGATTTCACTTTTTAAAGGTGGCCTTTAGGTCTTTTAACTTTTGCACAAATTGAAAAATTTTGTGCCATACTTGTTATTGGGGGCTTTCCAGTTCTTTGTGGCGAGATCATCAAAATCTGGATGTTCCAGCCACATTTTATCAAATTTAAATGGAGATTTGGTGGGTTGAATATCTTTATCAATCTGAAGAGCAATTGGCCAATGGTTTGAGCTTACTGTGGTTAAGACTTCCAAAGAAAGAAGATAATTGCTTTCCATCCAATTCTTAGTAACCAGAAATCTGTCTAGTCTTACAAGGATGAGATCTTTGCCTTTTCTTCTATTATTACAGGTGAACCAGCCCCTATTGGGTTTGATGTCCCATAAATCAACTCATTAATAAATCTGCCAAAGATAGGATTACCTATGCATTTTGTGTTTCCTCCTTTCTCCGAGGAGTTGGTCCTTGAATTAAAATCTCCTCCTATAACCTAGTTGGATTTTGAATCCGAGTTAAGTTTGAGATGGGTTTTGAGAACCATAGATATTAATCAGATTAAAGAAAAGAAAGAAAGAAATTATATTAATGTCCACGGATGACCAAAAGTAGGTTAGTGGGACTCGAGGATACAATCGTTAACAATAGAGAGTTCAAGCAAAGAGAACCCAATAAACTAAAGCACATAAGATGAAGTAAAGCATTGTGCCACTAACAAAGGTGGTAATGGAACCAATACATATAGCAATGAGGGACAAATAAGAGCCTCCAAAAGCATGTGTCGATGAAGACTGGAAGACCTCATCGGAACTTTCTGTCTATCCCTGAAGTGGAGGGGTCGTCTCACCCATCATCAATCACTGTGAGAAGATCTAATAGTGTTCGTCAGGAGTACCCAATGTCGCAGGGGCCCGATTGGACGATCCTAGGGGGAAGCAACGCGCTTCCTCTAGAATCTCCCCTAGCATCCAAAGCCGAGGTAATTCCCATAGTACAAAACAAATTGGTAATGTGAGTTTGTCCCTCTGGTTTGGGGGGCAGCTGGTAAGTAGTAGGTCCATGTCATCAGGAAGGGGTGGAGCCACGCTAGTGGGAAGAAGCAAAGCCACAGTGCCGAGGGAGAGCAGGATGGGGGATCTAAGTACTCTGAGTAGTAATGATATGCTAAGAAAGTGTCGTTTGACTGATCTATCAACTCTGATGTGTGATGCACTGGTGTCCAAGGGACGCTTAGTGATGCCAATCGTCTAGATGGGCTAGAAGAAAGCGGTGACCAACAAGGGGGCTCTAGAGCCTTTGGGCTCATCCTGTAGGGATTTGCGCCGAAGGGTGATGACCTCGTGAAGACAGAGCCAGGCACCATTGATCTGGATATCTAAAGAAAGTAGATAGAGAGTTGGTTGAGTCTTGTCCCTAAATCTCATAGTAAATGGGGAATTTGAAAATGAAGTGTTCCTCGGTCTCTTGGAGGGAGCAAAGACCACAGATCCGATCACACTCTCTCATCTAGCCAAGGGGAAACCTCAAGCCATGGGACCAATGGCACTAGAGATAGTGAGGCCGACCAATAATACCATCCACTACTTGTAATAAATGCTCGACGAAGAAAACAAGCTTGGGACTGAGCGGCTCAAGGGGGAGATCTAGGTGGTCTAGATATATTGTCTGTAGATGTCTTCTTTGGTAGCTCTAGTGATGATGTCCTTTGTGGGAAGGAGCCCGAGGGGACGTCCAGGGAATAAGTGAGAGCGTAACCGATCCATAGAGATGCCATTAGAAAGGAGCAACCTAGTCTCAAAGTACCAACAGTGTCGACATCTGGTGGGGACCAATGAAGCAATCATGTCTGAGGAGCAAACTACTAAGTACGGATATCTCTCATAACCATAAGTTGAGTCCCCTAGGGACCTAAGTTTGTGGATGTAGAAAGTAAGCCTGAAGATAGTTTCAAGATGTAGCGATTAGGCAGAAAATTCAGCTTGGACAATGTGTTGAGAAACTATCCGCTTGCAACAGATCTTCCACTGTAACATGAGAGTTTGGATCCTCTCAATACAGGCCTAGTCAATGGCCCCCAAGCTAGGTCCCCACACATTTGAACCATATAAAACTTTAGGTTTGATGATTGCATCAAAAAGGCGTAACTTGGAAGGAATGTCTTGGAAGTGGATCTGAAAACATTGATATTCTAAAACAGATAGAGAAGCACACCCCTTGCAAAGGCATGAATGAGAAGCCGACTTCATGCTAAAACATGGACCAGAGAATTGGACCCCAAAATAAGTGTACATTGATGTGATCTCTAGAAGTTCCCCTTTGTAGAAAAACTGGAATCTGGAGAGAGGACGCTTGGAGATATTAAAGATCATAACCTTAGTTTTACTAAGGTTGACCACAAGCTATCGGAGTTCGCAAAAATGAGCAAGGGCATCAAGTTGCCATTGCAAACCCTTGACAGTGTGTGAGAGGACAACATCATCGGCAAAAAGAAGGATAGCTAAGCACCTCATGCAAAAAACAACCATCATCTATATGAGTATGTTGCCGAAGAAACTCCTCTTAACTCATCAATGTAGATGCTGAAAAGTATCGGTGAAAGAGAGCACCCTTGCTTGACCCCAATGGTACTCTTCAAAAAGTCAGAAAAACCATGTGAAGTACAAAGCTGCCCAAGAAATATCTCATAAAGTTTCCAAGTGGCGGTAATCAAAGAATATGGAATAATGATATCTCTCATCTTCTTGAAAAACAAGTGTCTCAAAACCAAGTCAGGCTTTCTTGAAGTCAACAAAACAGCAAGACTTTGGAAGATCTGTGACGAACTTCTTCACTAATAACCCAAAGTGTGAAAATGTGGTCAATAGTCTGATAGTCCTTTTTGAAGCCAACTTGTCCCCTAGCTCTGAGATTTTTCCTTTCTAGGTACTCTGACAACTGCATGTCTAACATTGTGGCATAAAGTTTGGCAAATGTATGCCCTATCATAATGGTCTTGTAGTTGCCAGGGATAGAGAGATCTTTGGACTTATGAATAGGGTGAATAATGTAATGGGACCATGATTGAGGGAATTTTAAATACACCATAAAGAGCATGGCAAGAGGGAAGGCAAGGGAATCCACACCATATTTGATGAACTCAGCTTAAAGACATTCACAATCAGTTGTTTTGTTGGTGCACAATTTAAAAATATCTCTCTTGATAGAAATAGTGGTGAAACAGAAGATGGTGGCAAGGCGGGGGTAGTGGCAGCAGGATGGACAAGAACATCATAGAGGGAACTAGCGTAGGCGACCCATATTTCGGGGGTGATGTCAAAAGCTGTGGTTTTTATCAAGAGAAGAGTACGCCAAAAAGTCTTAGGTGAGTGGTGGAGATCAACAAGGAGTGGAAGCCATCTAAGAGTAGAATTGAGGCTAGTCACTTTGCATGTGAGATATTGATTATTAATTTGTAGAAGTTCTAGGTGTACTGTGAAAGGATTCCAAAGAAAGGCAAGTCCTCCGGTAGTACTAAAGGAATTGCTCCCAAAGATTTCTCTATTTAAGCTATGGGATAAACCTTTAACATGACCCAAGATATTCTCTAGTTTCGTTTCTTGGACATGAAAATATTTGGGTTATTTGAAATTATAAAATGTTTCAAGAGTCTTCGTTTCCTAGGTGCATTAAGACCCCTTATGTTCCATGAGACTATCTTCATTGTGGAGGTTTGATCCACTTGGTGCTCATCGAGGTGGTGTCAACTTGTTTTTGACTACCAACTATAACATCTTCCATTTCCTCGTGTCTTTTCTTCTTTTTATTGGATCTCCATTTAGGTTTGCTTCCAAAATATCCTTTTAGATTATGGGTGGGAGCTTGTGAAATTCCCATTCTATCCTCCTCAGAATTGGAATCTAAATCATCCTCTTCTTCTTGGCTAGCCCAAAATTCCACTTGCATGTTATTCTCTTAATTGTTTTTCGTTTTATTCTGGATTTTTGAGTTGGTTTTGTACCTATTGTTTATGGGGTTTTTGTTGTGATCCTGGAGAAGATTTTCAAGATCTTTCTTGAAACCATAATCTGCCATGAGATATCCTCTTTTTCGGTGGTTTGCATGCATGCAAGGAATTGGGCTTTTGGCACTGATTCAGTAGCTTCTAAAGAAGTAAGAGTTGTGTTGTTAGCCTTTTTGGTTTCCTTTGGAATATATTGAGCAGAAGCATTAGTCTTATTTCTAGCGATGTGTTTTCTTTTTGGCTTCACAAATGTTTTTGAGTCCTTGTCCATAATTTCAAGGGCATTCTGTTGAGAGGCATCTTTCTAAAGCATTAAGCATTCCCTAATGAGATGACCATATTCGTGGCAACTTCTACACCTGAAAGGGATGCTTTCATAATCAAGGTCTTGGACCCATTCCATTTCTTCAGCTTTTAGCTTGATGTTTTTGGGAAGGGGTTTAGTCAAATCTAGTTCTATGCATATCCTAGCGTAGTTAGAGAGACCTTTTCCATGAAAGGGTTTTGAGTTTCTACAAATTTGCCTAAAGTAGTTGATATGGTTTTGAAGACATACCTTGACCATATTTTTTGTGGTAGGGCATACAATTAGATCAAAACTGGTGCTATCGTTGGTATTTCTTTTGTTGGCTTGAAAGTTTTATGCCAATGTTTCATGAATAGTCATGTATTTCTGAAGAAGTACGGACCTCCACCAAAAACTTTATCTTTGTCTGAATCATTCGCAAAGATCCCTATAAAGTATCCTCTTGTGCATGTCCTTATCTCATATTCTTCATTTGTCATCCACACCTTTCTTGTCTAGGAGTACAGCTCTTCCAGAGTGAGTTGGGCTCCTAGAAATTTGCAAAATAGGCTTTTGTCATGCAAACCTTCTATGTTCTTTATTTCGCCAACATCTAGCATAACCACAGGATTATCTTCCAACTCTTGCATGTAGGCGCTTCTGAGTCTAGATTTCAGCATCTGGATTCTTTATCTTGCCCACTATCGCCATTATCACATTGATTTGTTCTTCCATAGTGGATTTGCTAGTTCTACCCACCGTTTGCTTGAAAGTGGATTTCTAGGGGTGGGGGGGAGCCTTCCCCCCTATAGATTCATCAAATGGAAGCCGATTCATGGATTTTTTATGGAGATTCAAGCAAAGAGATAGAGAATCTAGTTATCTGAAAAAACCTTCCACCAAACCCTAGCAAAGCTCATGTTCTTTTATTTACCATTTTTGTCATTAGAAAACCATAAGACAATTTTGAGTTATGCATAACCATTATTTAATGTTTAACTAATAGCAAATTAATAACTTTGATAACCTCCTTGAATGACTAAATCAGAGAATACACCAAGTTTGTTCCAAAAAAATTCAAAGAAAGTGGGACCAAAGAGTTTAGTCATCACATTTACAAGATACTCTTTAGATATCAATCTGAAATCTGCAGTCCTTTGACATATTGCAATTATCTAATGTAGGAGCTTTGGTGTAAACTAAAAAATAAAAAATAAAGATCTGGTCGTGTGGACATAAGAGATATCAAGCTGTCCACCAATTCTCTATAGAATGATTCATTGACCAGTAATGAATCATCATGGGCTAAAAACTTCAGCTCAGCGTCCATAGTTTTGAATCTAGAATCTTGGAGATGTTGATCAAACAAAATATACCAAGCCCATGGATCCAGCTTAAGTTCATACACGAACTTAATCATCTTACAAAGTATATGATCACTATTGGGTACCAGAAACCTTCAGGTTGCACCATGTAGACATCCTCGTCCAAATCTCCGTTTAGGAAATTAAATTGAGCTACTACAGAAAGAAGCAATTGAAGGGTGACCATCTTTGCACTGTGAGTAAAAATTATCTCCTTTTCTATTCCTTTGTTACGCCCTTAACCTATAGTGTGTTTAGGGATATGTGTGGCCAACTTGAGGCTTACATAACCCTTCATATTGTCTTGTCACATTTCTCTAAGAATATTGTATTGTTAGTGGGGTCGGCCTATGGAATAACCATGGCCTAAGTAGAATATATATAGGAGGTGGTGGTTAGTCTTTGATCATCATATTGTGAATTATGTTCTTATCACATTGTTGTGGAGGTTTCCCCCTTGAAGTGGCTCGGTCATATTTATCAAGTATTTTGCTCTTTCTTTAATTATTGTTGTGAATTTCCTTGTTCTGCTTATATTTATGCAATATTTTATTCCCTTGGAGTGAATTATCTAAGTAATTTATTTACAAGTGGTATCAGAGTATCGATTTGGGCAAGGTTTTGCAACATTATTTTTTTCCCAGATCTGGTGTTGCGGTTATCCTAAGAACTGAAGGATTAAAAAAACATAACTTGGGATCTGAGAAGAATTTAATTTTTTCGTCACCGCATTATTGCTCGTCATTTTTTGAAAGTGGAAAAAAATCACACCCTTGTGCAAATTAGCGGTCATTGAAATCATCTCAGCAAGATGAACAGAACAGTATAATCTTTTGGTACACCTTTTTCAGGCCTGAAACCCTCCATCCCAGGGTTTGTATATGGTTGGGCCTAACACTCACGGCTGCAAGAAAGGGCAAAACACTCCAAAAATGCCTCACAAGGATGACATGGAGTCCAAAACTTCGGATCCTTTGTTTCTAATGTGGTTCACCAACTTCAGTTAGATATGCAAAGCATAGTGAAGAAAGATCTTGATACGATAAAAGGGGATATAATTGGGTTAAAAGGGAACATCGATGATATGAAGAATCAGTTGGCAACTATTAGTGGAAAATTGACCATTCTTTTTGGCTCATCTTCAACCAAACAATACTCTGCCACTCCATTCGGGTTCTCCCAACCAAAACAATCACAACTCCAATACCATTTTGAAGCACATGATGCCAAAAGTATAAGTGCGCAAATTTGATGGTAAGGATCCACTCACGTGGATTAATCAAATGAAAATTTTATTTGATCTACATCAGACCCCGTGTGCATAAAAGGTGGTCATGGCATCTCTATATCTAGAACCTAAGCAATTTATTTGGTATCGATGGTTGTGCACTCAGAAGAAAAAAGGGCCTTCCTTTTAGTTGGTCGATATTTACTGATGAGTTGCAGATGCACTCTCACAATGACCTCTCTGAAAACTACTTCAGTCAATTAGCAAAGTTGCGACAACTAGGGCCTATTAAGGATTATATTCAACAATTCCAAAATCTCTCCTTACATTGGCTAACATCAATGAGGACAACATGAATGACATGTTCTTGGGAGGGCTCAAGGATAACATCCAACTTGATGTTCGCATGTTTAATCCAAGTTCAATATCTAAATCCATAACATTAGAATGCAAGGTAGAGGAAAGAGATTTGATCAAATGAACGATTTTCACTATTGGCAGAGAATGCAATTCCCCAGCACAATCATTTACTCAGCCTACAAGATTGACCCCTCAGCAAATTGAAGAGAAACATGCAAAAGGGTTAGGTTTCAGTTGTGATAGCACGTGTAGCAAAGGACATAAATGTGTTGAGAAGAAATTGTTCTATATTGAAGAAGCCAATGAATATGAAGAAGATGATGTGGCCTCAGGTGAGGGTGAGGAAGAGACACAGGAGGAATCTACAGATGCCCACCCTATTATCTGCTATCATACACTTTTGGGTATTAGCATGCCCCAAACCCTTAAAGTTGTGGGCTTCCTCAAGAAACAGAAGATGACAGTGTATTTTGACTCAAGGAGTACACATAACATCATCAACAATAAGTTGGCTACTTGTTTAAACTATTTCATTTACCCAGCTCCAGAATTTCAAGACATGATTGCAAATAGTGGCACAATCAATTGTTTTGGGAAATTCCATAGTATTAAGCTTGACATGGAGACTACAAGATAGATTCTCCTATGTTTGCCATTCCCATGGGTGGGCATACATTGTTTTGGGAGTGCAATGGCTTACAACCTTGGGCACAATAGAGAAGAATTTTTAGGAACTATTCATGCACTTTCATTATGAAGGGAGGACATTTGAACTACGTGGATTACAGACAAAATCTCCACAATTGGTTAGTTCGGGATTCTTGATGACCACCCAATTGTTTTTAGCGCCATGCCAAAAGGACTACCACCAAGTAGAGAACAAGATCATGCCATCCACCTGCTTCCCAGTAGTCAACCACCTAACATCAAACCATACAGGTATCGATATGCACATAAGAGTGAACTTGAAAAGATGGTACATGAGATGCTGGTGGTAGGTCTTATCAGACATAGCCAAAGTGAATATTCATCCCCTATGGTCATGGTGCGTAAGAATGATGACATTGGAAGGATGTGCCCAAATTACAGAGAACTAAACAAGTACACCATCAAAGACAAATTCATTATTCCAATAATTGATGATTTGCTAGATGAATTACATGGTGTTGTTCATTTTACAAAACTAGATCTTCGTTATGGGCACCATCAGATTTCGATTCACAATGAGGATATCCCTAAAACAGCTTTTAGAACTCGTGAAGGGCATTATGAGTTTATGGTCATGTCATTAAGCCTCACAAATGCACCATGTACCAAAGTTTGATGGCCACCGTTTTTAGGCCTTTGTTGAGGAAATTTGTGTTGGTGTTTTTTGATGACATCCTAATACATAGCAAAACTTGATAAGAACGTAGACAAGTTTTGTTAGTTCTAGAACAACATCAGTTTTATGCAAAATGTGTTTTTGGAGTCCAAGAGGTGAAGTCATTGGGTCATATTGTTTCACTTGAAAGACTCAAGATTGACTCTCAGAAGATCAAAGCTATGATAGAATAGCAGGTGCCAAAAACCCTCAAGAATTTCCAAGGTTTTTTGGGGCTAACAGACTAATATCACAAATTTGTGAGAATTTATGACAACATAGCAGCACCACTCATAGCCTTGTTGAAAGACTATTTCCATTGGAATAATACAGCTACCAAGGCCTTTGACAAGCTAAATGAGGCTATGTGCACCACTCCAGTTTTGGCTATCACTAATTTTTTCAAAACTCTTATTGTTGAATGCGATGCATCAGGTTATGGCATGGGAGCAGTACTCATACAGAAAGGAAGACTCATTGCATTTTAGAGTCGTCAACTCAAGGGTAAAAATAGGCTAAAGTTAATCTATGAGAAAGAGATGTTGACTATTCTTCATGCAATCATGCAATTGAGACCTTATCTGATGGATAGACACTTTAAGGTAAAGACTGATCATGATAGTCTAAAATATTGTTTAGAACAATTGTCATCAAAGGAACAACAAAAATGGGTGACGAAAATGTTGGGATATGACTTTGAAATCATCGATAAGAAAGGTAAAGAAAATGTTGTAGCAGATGCACTATCCAGGAAGGATGAATCCACCGAGGCATTGTTATGTGCAATGATTATTTGGCAGGTAAATTGGTTGGAAAAGGCACAAGCAAAATGGGAGAATGACAAAGATACATAGGTTTTGATTCAAAATATCCAGCACAATTCTGATGCCTCAACCAAATTTGAGTGGAAAGGTAATGCATTATGGTATAAAGATCACTTATACCTATATAAGAATTTTAACCTCAAGAATGAGATCCTTAAGGAGCTTCATGCATCTCCAATAGGGGCACTCAACATTTTTGAAAACCTACCATAGAATCAAACAGGGTTTCTTTTTGGGAAGGGCTCAAAAGGGATATACAAAAATTTGTGACTGAATGCATGGTGTGTCAACAGAACAAGGGTGAAACAATTAAGACCCCTGGTCTTCTACAAACTTTATCCATTCCTAGCCAAAGATGGGAGGAGGTCTCCATGGATTTCATTATAGAGTTACCAGGTACAAATGTCATCATCGCAATTGTGGATAGGCTCACAAAATATGCTCATTTTTGCTCCTTGTCACAACCATTTATAGCTAGTATAGTAGTCGTTGCTTTTATGGATACAGTTCAAAAGCTACATGGTACTCCCAAGATCATTATAAGTGATCGTGATCCCAACTTTACCAATAATTTTTGGACTGATTTATTCTCATGTTTAGGCACTCGGTTGGCTCATAGCTATCATCCTCAATCTGATGAGCAAACAGAGGTGTTCAATATATGCCTTGAAGGTATCTCTGTTGTTTTGCATTAGATAAACAAGAATAGTGGGTCCATTGGCTGCCACTAGTAGAATGGCAGTATAACACTTTCTTCCATACCTGTTCAAAATTGTCTTCATTTGTGACGCTTTATGGTTATCATCCCCCATCCATCACTTCATCCTTGAGGGTGCAACCCAAGGTTTGAGTTGTTGAACACATTCAACATCGATAAGAGGTACTAGCTAGTCTAAGAGAAAATTTGACCATGGCATGGAATAGAATGAAGCAGCAAGCGAATCAGCATCGAAGTGAGCAACATTTTGACACAATTGATTGGGTCTTTGTGCGCTTGCAGTCATATAAGCAAATGTCTCTGAAGCAACAAAAAAAAGATAACAAACTTTCTTCAAAGTATTATGGCCTCTATGAGATGTTGTAGAAAATTGGCAGTGTTGCATACAAGCTTGAGCTACCCCAGTCCACTGGCATACATCATGTATTTCATGTATATTGCCTAAAGAAGGTAATTGGATAGAGTTTCTGCCCAGACTAAGTTACCAGAATTGGATGAAGAAGGCCGAGTTATTCTGGTACCTGAAGAGATTATGTACACGCACAAAAATGCTAAGAACAAGAGAGATTAAAGAGGATTTGATCCAGTGGAAGAATTTAAACTGTGAAGATGAAATGTGGGAGGATGAAGCTTTTCTGAGTAGCATCCAAAATTGTTCAACGTTGAGGGAAACGTTGGTTTGAAGGGGAGGGGCATGCTATGCCCTTAGCCTATAGCATGTTTAAGGATATGTGTGGTCAGGTTGTGGCTTCCATAACCATTCATATTATCTTGTCACATTTATCTAAGATACTTATGTTGTTAGTAGGGTTAACCTATGGAACAATTATGGTCTAAGTATATATAGGAGGTAGTGGTGAGTTTTTGATCATCATATTCTGAATTTTGTTCTTATTGCATTGTTGTGAAGGTTGCCCTGTCGAATGGCTGTCATATTTATCAAGTATTCTGCTCTTTCCTCAATTATTGTTGTGGATCTACTTATTTTGCTCATATTTCTATGATATATTATTCCATTGGCGTGAATTAACTAAGTAATTTCCTTACATCCCTCCTGTTGGGAAAAGCCTTTCGCAACAAGATGAGCCTTGTACTTGTCCATAGTACCATCAACTTTGCTTTTGACTATCCACCAATTTACATCTAATGGGTTCAGGTACCATAAAAAGGTCAGAAGCAAAGGACCAAATTAACAATCTTGTTTTTGGTCCTCTAAGCCAATGCCTTTGATTAAGGCATGTTATCCTCTTACACAGCGACCCATGCATTTGATGAGGAATTACATTCTCCTGCACATTATTTATAGTGGATATTCCCTCCACAACTACTGCATGTAAGTTGACTGGAGCAGGGTCAACAATCCTATGAGGAATTTCATCCTCCAACACATCCTCTATGGTGGCATCTCCCTCCACATGCATTTAACTCGATTGTCACAGGGTCAACAACCCTATACAAGCCACCTTGCCCAATACCTAGGGCAATTACTCTATCCTGTTTCACATCAGACAAAATAGACTGTTGTTTAGAGAAATCTACAGCAATGTTAGGATTTTCTTTTAATTGACTAATAGACTAGAGATTTTTATTTATGCTAGGAACATACCTAACAATCCATGTAATGATTTTTTCAGAATTATTCAATACAATGTGAATACCTCCTATCCCCTCTACTGCAAGGGAATCTCCATCAACTAATAAAACTGAATCAAAAATATTTATATTTCCAATAAATGTGACATACCAGTCCTTATGACATGTAAAATGTCAAGATGCATTGGAATCAATGACCCAACAATTGGTAGCAATATTATTCGTGTACGATGCCACAAGGGCACACTCTTCCTCAGAATCTCATTCTTATTCAACTGCTGCCACATTGCCCCCTAATTGCTTTGTTGGGAAAGTGCATATTGTCGTTTTTGGCAATCTTTTTTAACATACCCAACCTTATGATAGTAAAAGCACTTCACCTAGTACTTGGAAGATGAATCAACATGGATACATTTCCACTTCCCTTTTGACTTAGCAACAAATGCACTCTATGTTTCTCTAGCACTGGACTCATTTGCTAGTGTTTGTCTATATTTCTTTTGCATCAAATAGGAACTAACTTGATCAAAAGTCAAAATCTGACTTTTTGCCATCAAGTGTAAAGCCTCCACAAAAGATTCATATGAGGGTTGTTCAAAACAAGAGCCACCATGCCTTCATCTACCTTTTTGTTAATGGCAATGAGCTCGTCTCGAAAATCTTTCTTTCGAATAAGATGTTCTAATAAAGACCCATCCTCATTCATCTTTGTAGAAAATAGCAAATTCTTCAGGTGCAGGGCCCGGCTTTTCTCCTAAGTTTGATACTTATTTTTTAGATTGGTCTAAAGCACACTTGCCTCAGTGGCATTATGAACCTCAAAAATCATATCATCTGACACAAACAACTTCAACAATAGTAAGGCTTCCTTATGACGCTTGTCATAATTGGCAAAATGAGTAGCAGGGCTTGCTTTAGCAACGAGAATGATTTTATCACAATCATGATATTTCATAATTGTTGATATCTTATGAATCCAGACATTGTAATTATGACGAATCAATTTTTGTGCTTTTAGAAAAACCAAGTTTTAAATATTGGCCATTAATCACACAATATTTTGACCTCTAACCCGAAAATCAATGCAAAATCTATTAGTTACTATTTTTTGTGGAAATGAGACCGTACCGATTGATTTCCTGTCAAAGTCGTGAAGTAGAGTCAACTAGACTATTGTCTTTACGTGCCTTATCACATACCTTGAAAATCATTTTTTTTAAACATAACCACAATCATATTAGATATAAATAAAAACTACAAATTCTACTATGCCAGGCATGAAAACTATTTGTCCAACCTTGAGCAGTATACAAGAAAAGACCAATAGAAGCACTCATTACAAAGAATCTGAATTTAAAATGCTCCCCATGTCATCCTGCATCTTGTTGGACCACCATATAGGTGGCTGTCCATAGCACAGAAGATTATGATTGTCCAAGGCCCAGTTAGCCATCATATCTATCATTTTATTTCGTTCTCGGGGAATATGGCTAAAATGCACTACTTGAAACTGTTCTTGCAATTTTCTTATTTTTCAAACCTCTCTCGCCATCTGTCAATTTGGACTATGACCTTCTTCCGAACCAGATAACAAGCTAACAATCACTTTGGAATCCAATTCAATTTGAATGTTTTGCCAACCACTTTTTAAAGCCTCCTGCATGCCTTTGTATACAGCTTTGATCTCTACTAGGTTATTAGTTGTGGTACCCAAATTTTCAGCAAAGAAAAACACCACCGACCCATCGAAGTTTCTACCAATTCCTCCCATAGATGCAGGACCCAAATTACCCCTGGATGCTCCATCAGCATTCAATTTCCCATACCCTAGAGAGGGAGCAATCCATTGACCATCCCTCTTAAGTGTCTTTTTTTGCCAAAAAACCGACATAGTAGAATCTTTGGGTTGCAAAAACAGTTGTTTACAAATATACTCCCATTCCGGGGTAAGAAGAGGAGGTAAAGAAATCTTATGTTTAATGCTTTCAGCAACATTGGTTTTGGTGTTCTCCCAAACATAAGATATATCTCTATTAACCTGTTGGAAAATTTTGTTATTTCTTTCTTTCCATATATTCCAAAAGAGAAGGGAAATGCCAATCCAGAGGACTAGAAGTAAATTTTGACCTTTCGGAAGATGTCTTTGCCAATATTTAATCAGCTGTTCAAACAACCCAATATTATTCCAATGCATGTTAAACAATGTAGATAGTCGATGCCATAAGGTTATAACCCACAGACATTGGAAGAATAGATGAGAGATAGTTTCATCATCCTCCAAACATAAGACACATATAAAAGGACCATGAAACCCACGCTTCATAAGCCAATCACCAGTTAAGACTCTTCTTTGTAAAAGCAACCAAACAAAAAAACTAACCTTGGGCCACATGGCAGGCTGCCATATGTGTCTAAAGATGTCCTTAAGAGGATGAGAGGTGCCCTTAGTCAAAGAAGCATATCAAACCTTGAAAATCATGATTTTGATTGTAGTGTACCACTTTCTTGCAACTATAAATCAACTGGAAATCGCGTTTTTCCTTCAACATTTTTCACTGCAAATACTCTTAGGTTTGTAAATAGCATTTCTCCTTCAAAGTTTCTTTACTATGGATACTCTCAAGTCTATAAATCGTGATTTTATTCACTATCGATTTCCTTCCCACTCGGTCTGGTCTATCACATTTGTTTTGGGCCTACATCGGTTTCTTTTGTCTTACCTTAGTGCGATTTTGGTCTGCGTCTGGTCTCTTCACACATCCTGCATTCTTTACCTCACACATCCTTCAAATTGACACACGTCCTTCAAATTGGCATACATCCTTCAAATCACGTTTTCCTTCATGAAAGTACCAGGTTCTCTAGTCTTCCCCAAATCACAATTGTGTCACGAAAGTACTGTGCTCTCTGGTCTTCCCTAAATTGCAATTGTGTCTAGTTTCCTTCTTCCTGTGAATCTTCACTTCTATCACCGTCTTTTGCAATGCTTCTGCAGTACATGCAAGATTGTGTGCCCTAATTTCTGCATTTTTTTAATTGATTTTGTCCTCTACTGGTAGAAATCTTGCACGCGGTTTTTGTCCTCATCTAGTCACGGGAATGGTGACTTCTATCCTCTATGGGCTTCGCCTTTGATTTGATAAAACCTCTTCAAAACTCGTCATTCATACCCTACTCCAAGGGCTTCCTCAAAAAACTGGCAGCTTGTTGCCCGTACCCTTCTCCTAGGGCTTCCTCAACCAATGGCTCTGATACGAATGTCAGTAGATATAAAAACTGAAAGAATGAAGAGAAATGAAGGCATACAGCATACTTACACACTTGTATGTGTCCGTCTTTTATTGAGCATAAAATCAGTTACATTAGTTGGGAAGGTTGATAACTGACCATAGTTAATGTCTATCTAATAGCTAATTAATAACTTTAATAAGGAATTTGGTGTTAGAAGTTGGTTTTTGCAATAGAATATAAGACAAATGGCAAATCTTAACAACCTTATTTAGAGGACCATGGAAATGTTCTGATAAAACCAGCAAGAGGTAAGCAAACCAGAATTCAGAATAATTCATATATCCCTAGCATGAGTAAGCATCTATTGTCTATCGGTCAAATAACTAGGCAAATAAATTTAGACGTATCATTAAGTGAAAATCAGTGATTTGTGAAGGATAAGAGGTGAAATAAGGTTACAGCCTCCAGCATCAAAGAACATAATATCCACCAGTTTCAGTTGGCTGACCCTTGATAAACACATGCCTTGGTTTTTTTTGCCGAAATTAGCACACTTCGGCATCAAAAATATGGTGATTTAAATTTTCAGTATCTTTCTAGCTTGGAGAAACATAGAATGGTCGAAGGATTACCTCGATACAAGAAAACAAAGAAGTTTGTCTAGCATGCTTGACAGGGAAACAATGTTAAACACCTTTCAAGGAAAGTAAGGCTTGGCGAGTGAAGCACTATTTGAAGTTGGTGCAAGGTGATAAATTTGAACCCGTGAAGGTAAACTTTATTTCTGATGCCACATACTTTCTGTATTTGTTGATAATTATAATGGGAAAATGTCGATATATTTCTTATCAAGGTGTCCAATGCTTTTGGTTGGTTCAAAAATTTAAGGCCGCTAATGAAAATGAAACCAGGAGGCTAAAGACTTTCCACACTAGTAATGGGGGTGAAATTTTCCCTTGAAAGTTTTCTGATTTAAAAAAAAAAAGAGAGGATACATAGGTGGGTCACAACCCCATATACAGCGAGAAAAATGATGTGGTTGAGAGACAACTGAACAGCTACGGATATAGTGAGGATCATGTTAAAAGGAAAGAAACTTCCAAACAAGTATTGGGCAGAAGCAGTTCATATGCTCAACAAAAGTCCGTCTAAGGCACATCAAGGCATTACACTCAAGGAGGTTTGGACAGGCAGAAAACCAAGAGTAAATTCTTTCAAAATATGTTGTTCTACTGCTTATGTCCTTGTTCCACAAGAAAAGACGAGTGAGTTAGATTTTTGGTGTACGAAATGTTGTTTGTTGGATATAGTGGTCGTTATGATACATATAGGTTGTTTGATGTCTCTACCAATAGGGTGATGGTAGGGGCGTCATTGTAGATGAAAATAATATTTTCGGTCTAGTTCAGGTTCTCCATGTCACCTTGATACTAATGAAGCAACTGACAAGGAGGTTCAGGGTAACGGACCGGATGTATAGCTGCCACGTGATGAAGATAGGCCTAAAATGCCTCACATTGAGGATGCTGAAGCTGAAATGTCCTGGTTGAGGTTACTGGCAGGTCTGACCAGCAGGTTCTTGTAAAGAATGGACATAAGTGGTATAATTCTACCATAGAAGGAGCAATAGAAAGTGGGCTCTCTTAATTTGAAATGTCCCTAGTTGAGGTCTTTAGTAGGTCTGACTGGCAGGTTCTTGTAAAGAATAGACACTAGTAGTATAATTCTACCATAGGCAGAGCAATAGAAAGTGAGCTCTCTTAATTTGGTATAAGTGGTATAATTCAGGTGGATGTTTTAAGAGACAGAGTAACAAGTGTTTAATTCACTGAATTTGAATAATAATTCAGCATTTTATCACATTGCTTTGATGGCTAATATTGTTGAACACAACTATCGACTGAGAGGGGGGGTGAATCAGTAGATCAGCTAAAAAACTTGTTCTTTAACCTTTTTAATGAGGATACAAAACATATGCATATCAAAGAACAGATGTAGAGAGCGCACACACAAAAAAAAACAATACACCAGATTTATACGTGGAAAACACAAAGGGAAAAACCGCAATGAAAATAGCTGCTAGAATCTACTGTTCTAATCCAGCCTCACAGTTAAATGCCTCACTGGCAAACCTCACCGGTTACATTCAAGAGCACCCACTCTAAGGAAGCACCCACTTCCTAACTGAGCACCAACTCAATCTGTCTTATGGCACCAATCTATCAGATTTATGAAGCTACAACTTCATAATACAAAATAGATTCATAAATAAATCCAGCGCTATTACTATGTTACCAATCTAGTCTATAATTGCTTAAACACTGCACATTCTCTATGTGTCTTCACTTCCTCTCTGCCTTACGCTCTTGGTGTCTGGATGTATTCTGTTTGGAGACACCTCATTCCCTTTTTCCCTCTGCTTTTTACTCTATCTGCATACGTCTAGATATGTTCTATTCAGACATGCTTCATTCCCCCTTTTTCTCTTGCCTTTTACTATGTCTGCATATGTCTATCTTCGACAACCTTTGACTCACACTCAAATATCGGCAGTAGCAACAGCATTATTAACACAACAATGTTATAGATGTTGTGTATATACATTGAATCTTAGGGCTTCATCTCCAATTGCATTCACACTTCAACTGCACTTAACCGGTTCCAGTTCTGGATTTTCATTTAATGCAACTTTGACTTATACGCTTTCTTGTGTCTTGGATCATGCATCACACTGCAATGTTCAAGTCTCTTTTCTATTTTTGGCAACTACTGGAATCGAGTCATAACTACGTCGTTTCCTTAATCGAGGATTGATCGGTTTGATCGATCAATCTTGAGCTTTGTGTAATCATTCACAGGTTTTGTCTGTTCCTTCATTTGTCCGTCGAGAACGTATTCAATGAGGGCCTTTGATTTCTTTCTTCGCGCCAAGTCTAACCATCGAGCTCCTTTTTGCATCTTGTTATTTCCTATATATCAGGATCGCTTTCACTCCTTTCAATTTATTTGAATATGCTCGATCCATAACTTTAGTCAGACATTAATCTTCGGTAGATTTGACTTCATCTCACTTGTCGCGGCATTCATGAGAGATTTCGCTCTGATAGATCTTACCAGACTTGCTCGGTCTTTAACTTTGCCACTGTACATTAACCTTCGAGCACTTTTACGGCTTTGGATCCACTCGCTCCATTGGATCTTCTTAGTCCTGACTTGCGTTTGTCATTGGATCATCAAAGATGCTTGCTCTTTATGTTGACTAGATTGTTAACCTTCGACATGTTGACTTCATCTCGCTTCTTTCGACGTTTTTGAGATGCTTCCCCTTCGTCGATCTCTTCAGACTTGCTCGATCTTTAATCTCACCTTGATCCTTCTGCAATATTGCAAGTGTCCTATACTTCATCTGAAATATCCTTCAAAAACTTTGTAAGCGTCCACTTGCCCTAGACAAATTCTCCAAAAGAATTCATCTATGCCCTTCTTTCGAAAGTGTCCTCCGAAAACTCTTGTTTGTGGCACATACCCTTCGGATCATATCCTTCGGACAAAATGCTACGGGCTTTTTGTCTACATGCTCTTCGGGACAATTTCCCCGAAAGAATGTCTAAGTGCCCTTCAGGACAATTTCCGCGGGCTTTTTGTCTAAGACATTTCGGGACAATTTCTCTAGGCTTTTTGTCTAAGTGCCCTTCGAGACATTTGAATTGCCCTACAATTTTTTGCTCATTTGTTTAGGACACATACCCTTCGGGATTTCGTAAAGTACCTTTCAGAGCCTTGGTTTGGGTCACTTATCCTTCGGCATTTTTGTAAAGATCCACATACCCTTCGGCCTTTTGCAAAATACCCTTCAGCGTTTTTGCAAGCGTCTACATATTCTTCAGCTTTTTTGTAAAGGTCCACTTACCCTTCAGCTTTTTGCAAAATTACCCTTCGGCAACTTTTGATCGGATCATTTCCTTCGGGATAATTGTTGCAAAAGAATTCCCAAGCAAACTCATTTCCTTCGGAAACTGTGTTGAGGACAACTGTTCCGAAAGAATTGTCTTCACCAATATTTCCGAAAGAATTCCCCAAGTCAATTCTTCCGAAATAATTCCCAAGCACTTTCCCAAAAGAATTCCCAAGCTTGTAAAATCGACAAGTGTTCAAATACCGTTCAACTGCTTGGGAGCCTTGCTTTGCACCTACATAACTTTTGCTCCTTCCATCCGCATGACTTAGAACTTGGACCATAAGGAATAGGCACAAACCTAAGTAGCTTGGTGTGATTGTTTCCTCCAGATGCTACCATATATGCAAATGTAGTCACCAACAAACTGTGTACTAAGCCATACTCAACAAATTAACAGAGGCATTCATATGACTATTCTGGGAATTCAAGGTGCACATATAATCTCCATGAGGACTCTACAACTGATCTGTTCAGCTCAACACAGCTCAACACCTTTGTCATTAATGCTTGATAGAACATTTATCATTTGACATCAATGACAATATTACAGACAGCAATCTCCTTGTACACCATGACACTCCAATTGCCAACAAATATTGCATGTGGGCCTAATTCTTATGATGAAGCCAAGGGGAAATGGGAAAGGGCTCTACATGTGGAATATGATCCTAACAAAAAACAAAACTAGGTTACTAAATTGCCCCCAGGATACAAGCCCATTTGGTGTAAATTGACATATAGGATGAAATACAAAGCTGATGGGTCCTTGCAAAAACATAAGGCAAGGTTGCTGGAAAAGGGGTTTTTCCAGCAAGAGGGTATAGATTATAAGGAGGCCTCTGCAACAACAAAGATAGTGACTATTAGGTTGATTCTAGCCATTGCATTGCAATTTGGCTAGGTATTCTACTAGATGGGTGTGAAGAGAACTTTCCTGAATGGAGATTGAGAGGAGAAAATGTATATGGATCGGCTGCAATGCTTCAAAGCTGCAGGGAAAAAAACACCTTATGTGTATGCTGGTCAAAACTCTTAACAATATGAAGCAAGCTCTACGAGCAACATTTGGATTCGGTAGAATCCCTTCTAATCCAAATCTACATGTCAAGTTCAGATGATGATATATTTATTCTAACTGTTTATGTAGATGGATTTATCATCACATGCAACAAGATCAACACAATTCAACATCTAAAATCAGACTTATTGTCTACTTTTGATATGCCAAATTTAGGTCTCTTGCAATTTTGCATTAGTAGCATTTTGAAAACCTAATGATGGAATCTTCATTTCATTAAAGAAGAATGTCAAAACTTTGTTGGAGAAATTTCATATGGATGATTGTAAGCAGGATCTATTTCTGTGGAAGCTGGTCTGAAGTAATCAGCCAATAATTCCTAACATAAAGCCAATGAGTTGTTTTCTTCTAAGTTGGTGGGCAGGTTGATCTATCTTATACTAGGGCTGATCTCAATTTTGTTTTAAGCTATATTTCCATGCTCGTGAGCAAACTTAAGATAGATCATTGGAGAGCAGCAAAACAGACTATGAGATAGGCACAAGAGACACAAAGTTTGGCAGTTGGTATTGTTGGAGTGATCATTTCAACCAGTTGGTTTCATTGATGTTGATTTGGTAGATTCGACATATGATAGGAAATCTATCGCAAACTAAGCTTTTGGATTCGAAACAGAAGTTGTTTTATGTGCTACTAAAAAGAAGCAAACAACAGCTGTTTCCCCCACAAAAGTTTAGTAGACAGCTTATCAGAGCCCAGGTTACTACACTGGGAGCTCTAGGCATTTAGAAATGTTTTGTGGCTTTCTAGTTTCCACATGGACTCTAAGGTCTATCATGTAAATGTGCAGAATGAGGGGAGAACGCCGTACACGTCAAAATAACAATGAAATTGGTGAGCATGTGCCTCCCAATCAGCCGGGCCTGAATGATATAGGACCCCAACTCCTTTTGGCCATGCAACAGATACATGATGTTTTACAAGAAAGACTGCTGGCAGAACATGAGACTAAGAGGCACTCTCCACAACAATCCTAGGATGATTAGAGATCAGTTGAGAAAGAAAGGTCTTGAAGTCCTTCACATCACCATTTAGAGGGTGATAGAGGTGAATTGCATCGCCATGGTGAGCGTCGGGAGACACAAGACTTAGACCATCCTCCTAGACCTGTACTTGGATACTTGGTAAAGGATTTCATAAGACTACATCCTCCTACTTTTGATGGTACTCAGGAAGGATTTGCAGCAGAGGCTTGGTTGGCAAGCATGAGAGGATGCTTCACATTGTATGATTGTGACACCAACGGAAAGGCCCGTTTACGAACCCACCTTCTTAGAGATGCAGCTAAGATATGGTGGGAAGGAAAGGATCAAAAGCTCCAGTTGACACCAGCGTCCCTCACTTGAGAATTACTTGAGGAGCGTTTCAGAGCACGCTACCTATCCCCTCAATATGTTCAAAAAAAGGTAGATGAATTTCATGACCTTCGGCAGGGGAGTGGCACAGTGGCACAATATGAGTATCATTTTTTGGACTTAATTAGATATGTGCAAGGTTATACGAATGAGACTATCCAAGTAAATAGGTTCATTACAGGCCTAAGTTTGGAGCTCGTTGGCATAGTTCGCATTTTAGCTCTCATAACCTCAGCAGCAGTAGTTGAAAAGGCATACTTGGTTGAGGTGTTTCAAGGAAAGACTCAAGATGCTCGAGAGAAATTTCGAGGCAAGATGCAATCTCAGCATGACTCAAGGTCACAAGGTGTGTACCCTACACCGAGGGGGGTTGGAGAGCAACTTAATCCAAATCTAGACCCCCTCAGTAGCAGCAAAAGAGTAACCACTCTGGCCGTGACCAAAATAGAGACTGGTTTGAGAGATACCACCAAAGGCAAGGTGATGCTAGACCTCAGGATCGTCAGCAAACTGGACCTATACGGACTCAAAAGACAGTGCAAATGAGACCATCAAAATTGACGACATCAGTCAATCAGAGATCAGTTGGAGCTCCCTCAGGGTGAGACCAACGAAGAGGTGTGTGTTTTACATGCGGATCCCCTGATCACTATATGTCCTCTTGGATCATCAGTTGCCAATAGGCAAAAGGCCCCAATGTCAGAGCAAACAGTGGGTGACGTGGGTCGAGGATACAGAATTTATGCAGACCACCAAGCCGAGCACCAGATAATGGTCATTGAGACCACAGGGATAATTAATGGAGTTTCTATAACAGTCTTGTTTGATTCAAGAGCCTCGGACTCCTTTATTTCTCATTCTGTTGTGGACCATTGTGGGATGTAGACTATTAGGCAATTAGAAAGTTGGGCAAGAAAGTTGGCCACAAGGGCCAAGATGTTTGTTAGCTCATTGGTGAGCAGTTGCGTTTTAGACCTTGATGTCTGTTGTCAACCTGGAGTTGCACCCTGAAACAAAGACGTGTTGAAATGGCTAATCCTCTCTCTAGTTGAAACAATGAGATCTTCTCACGAAGGTGGGTGTCTCAATGGTGAGAAGAACCTCCAAAGAAGGTTGGTTCTTGTAAGATGTATCAGTGCGGATCTCTACTCCGTGTTGCGGACTACCATGAAAAAGGGAGAAAGAAACTTGAAAGGGAAATCCTACCTAATGATGGTGATACACCAGAATGTTGATCCACTCTACTTGGAACCTTGAACACTAATCAAACAAGGGAAAAGGAAGACCTTAGATTTCAATTGATCACTATGCATAAGTATTTCATGAGAAGGTTCGATCCAATGACAAAAAAATGTGAGGGAAAACGATGGAGAGAGCTCTGATACAAGACACTTTGCAGCGACCTAACATCCACTTATAGCTTCAACAAAAGACATATAAAACACTAAACATGACCTACATAACATGATAAGCTAGCAACTAGGTTCAAATCAGAATTTGGAAAGGGAGAGAAATCTACCACGTATGCAAATTGCAGAATGAATGTACACTATGCCAGCACTTGAAATTTGAAAGTACAGTCCTTCTATTGATTAAAGAGGTTACACAACTCACCAATGACAGTCTGGTCTTACCAAGAGGGATGGATTTTACAAGGCTGAAAAGCCATTAATATAGAAAATTACAAAAACCCAAGAGATTGACGTTGGAAAATAGAGAGGGAGTAAACTCAAACCAACTCGGCCTTTACAAAAGTCTATTTTGTCTTGCATGAAAATTCCTTGCATTGGAAAAGAACAAGAAGACAAGTTTTTGACGCATGAAATCTACGAATAGATGTCTTGACTCGAAAACTAGTCAACTCCAAAACAAGAGTAGTCAAATCCACTCAAACTGTTGGAGCGTTTGAAAGTCTCCCCTTTGCATGAAATCAATGCAAATGTCAAATTAAGAATTGCGTTTGAACCGTCGGAACGTTTCAAGCTTTGAGACAAACGAAAATGCGTGCATGGAATTTCTAGCTGTTTGAAACGTTCAACACTTGCTCGTTCATCATGCAAGACAACTCTATTTTCATAACTGAAGCATGCTTGTTTATTAAACGTGTTCACTTCGTTGGAGTCACTCACGTTAGTCTGTGCATGATCTTTGTTCATCATGCCTTTGTCTTTATTCTGCATTTGTTTTATTCACTGTTCATGCTTATGTCCATATTCAGTTCACTTCGTGTTTTCTCTGGCTTTTCTCGTGTTCTGCTTTAATTCGGGATTCAGGTTTTATTTTGGTTGGGCCTCTGTGTTTATATAATCCTGTGCTTGGCATTTTCTTTTCTCTTTATTGGCCTTTGCTTACGCTTTAGCCTTCGGGTTTTGGTTCTTTGCTTGTGGCCTTGTCTTTTCTATTGGGCTTTTTGTCCCTCTTGAATTCCTTCAAATTTTTTGTCCAAAGGAATTCATTTCCTTGTGCCTTTGCTTTATTTCTATCGGGCTTTTCCCCGGATATATCCTCCGTCGGATCTTTTTCTGAATTCCTTCGAACTTTTTGTGCAAAAGAATTCCATCGGACAAAAAGTCCGAAAGAATTCGTCTCCTTTGGCTATCTTTCCCCGAAGGGCATGTGCCCTTCGGGAACTTTGTTTTTGTCCTTCGCTTTATGAAGGTGCCCTCCGCAAGGGCTTTTGCTTCCCAAAAATGCCCTTTGGGCTTCTTGATTTGGTCCTTTTAGTCGCCTGGGTGCCTTCCGCAAGGGTAAGGTTCTTCCAGAAGTGCCCTTCGGAAGAATGGAAAAGGCCCACTTCGCTGCATAGTGCCCTCCGCAAGGACTATTCGTCCTCAAAAGTGCCTTTTAGAACTTTTGAAAGGGTCCTGCCACCAACCAAGTGCCCTCCGCAAGGGCAAGTGTCCTTCGAAAAAATTGATTTTGTCCTTCGGAACTTTTGCCAAGGTCTTCTTCGTGCTTGAAGTTTCCCCCGCAAGGGCACATACCCTTCGAGGTTTCTGAAAATGAAAGGTCCTCTCGCAACCTGAGTGCCTTCCACAAGGGCAGTTGCCCTTCCGGCTTTTTGAAGGGCACCCAGGTTTTTTGAAATTGTCCTTCAGATGAATTGTCTTGACTTGAAAACCATAAAGTGAACCAACCCGAAGGGTACATACCCTTAGGGACTTTTGAATTGGACCTTTTCAACTGTGATTTTTTTTTTTCTTTCGGACAAAAAGTCCGAAGAAAATAAACTTTGAATGACTGCCACTTAGTCATTTTTTCGGACTTTTACACAGTCCTTTGAGAGCTCTCTCTCGGACAAAATGTCCAAAGAAATAGTCCACCTCTTGTAGCCAGAAAAAATCCTTGAGAAGACTAAATAAACTTACAGCTTGTATGTCTTGGCTTTTAGCTGTACGTGATGCTTAGAAGAGGAGGAAAACCCTTTCAAACTTTTGTAGATGGCCACTTGAGTGGCTGCAAATGCACATTTAAGAACCCCAAAACTGATTCAAAAGACAAACTTGGCACCATAGCAAAGTTCCAAATAGTAGGGGTGACAATTTGCCCTATGGGGGCAAAATTGTCAACATTTTTAACCCCGATAGAAAAGACAAGGCCACAAGCAAAGAACCAAAAGCCTGAAGGCTAAAGCGTAAGCAAAGGCCAAAAAAGAGAAAATAAAATGCCAAGCACAGGAAAATATAAACACAAAGGCCCGACCAAAATAAAGCTCGAATCCCGAATTAAAGCAGAACACGGGAAAAGCCAGAGAAAACACGAAGTGAATTGAGCATGGGCATAAGCATGAACAGTGAATAAAACAAACGTAGAATAAAGACAAAGGCGGGATAAACCAAGATCATGCATAGACTAACGTGAGTGACTCCAACGAAGTGAACACGTTTAAGAAAACAAGCATGCTTCAGTTCTGAAAGTGTTGAACGTTTCAAACAGCCAGAAATTCCATGCACGCATTCTCGTTTGTCTCAAAGCTTGAAACGTTCCAGCGGTTCAAACGTACTTCTTAATTTGGCATTTTCATTGATTTCATGCAAAGGGGAGACTTTCAAACGTTCCAGCAGTTCGAGTGGATTTGACTACTCTTGTTTTGGAGTTGACTGGTTTTCGAGTCAAGACATCTATTCATAGATTTCATGCGTCCAAAGCTTGTCTTCTTGTTCTTTTCCAACGCAAGGAATTTTCATGCAAGACAAAATAGACTTTTGTAAAAGTTGAGTTGGTTTGAGTTTACTCCTATTTTCCAACGCCAATCTCTTGGCTTTTTGTAATTTTCTATATTAATAACTTTTCAGCGTTGTAAAATCCATCCCTCTCTTGATAAGACCAGACTCTGTCATTGGTGAGTTGTGTAACCTCTTTAATCAATAGAAGGACTGTACTTTCAAATTTCAAGTGCTGGCATAGTGTACATTCATTCTGCAATTTGCATACGTGGTAGATTTCTCTCCCTTTCCAAATTCTGATTTGAACCTAGTTGCTAGCTTATCATGTTATGTAGGTCATGTTTAGTGTTTTATATGTCTTTTGTTGAAGCTATAAGTGGATGTTAGGTCGCTGCAAAGTGTCTTGTATCAGAGCTCTCTCCATCGTTTTCCCTCACATTTTTTTGTCATTGGATCGAACCTTCTCATGAAATACTTATGCATAGTGATCAATTGAAATCTAAGGTCTTCATTTTCCCTTGTTTGATCAATGTTCAAAGTTCCAAGTAGAGTGGATCAACATTCTGGTGTATCACCGTCATTAAGGAGGACTTCCCCTTCAAGTTTCTTTCTCCCTTTTCCGTGGTAGTCCACAACACAGAGTAGAGATCCGCATTGATACATCTTACAGGAACCAGCCTTCTCTGGAGGTTCTTCTCACCACTGAGGCACCCACCCTCGTGAGAAGATTCCATTGTTTCAACTGGAGAAAGGATTAGCCATTTTAGCACGACTTCGTTTTAAAGTGCAACTCCAAGTTGACAACAGTGTCTTTTCCACCACGGTGTATTTGCACATTATACCCTTAGGCACCTATGGGGTTGTCTTGGGAATGAATTGGCTTATGACTCATAAAGCCAAGTTGGATTGCAAGGACAAGGTTATCGATTGTGTAGATGACCTTGGGACTCCTATGGTGATATCTGGAGTCGAGACCCATTTCCCTTCGCATGGTTTCCGCGATGTAGCTCAAGAAGAGCATGTGGAAGGGTTGTCCTTTGTTTGCTATCTTGGTAAGTGAGAGGTCGGATGAGTCAGAGAAGGCTTCTCTGGATGGCCATCCCGTTCTTTGGGATTTCCCTGATGTATTTCCATATGGATTGCCAGGTATGCTCCCGTTGAGAGAGATTGATTTTCAAATTAACTTAATACCAAGCGTTGAGCCCATCTCGAAAGCACCTTATTGGATGACCACACCTGAAATGTGTGAACTCAAGATGCAGCTTAAGAAACTTTTAGACAAAGGTTTGATTCATCCCAATGTGTCCCCATGGGGAGCACTAGTCATCTTCGTGAAAAAGGAAGGAACCCTTCGATTGTGCGTGGACTTCCACCAATTGAACAAGGCAACGATCAAGAATCGTTATACCTTGCCGAGAATTGATGATTTGTTCGATCGGATGCGAGGAGCCAAGGTGTTCTCCAAGATAGACTTGAAATTGAGATATCATCAGTTGCATATTGCAGAACCTGATATTCGCAAGACTGCATTTCGAACGCGATATGGGAATTACGAATTTACAGTAGTACCATTTGGGTTGATCAATGCCCCATCAGTGTTCATGAGTCTTATGAACAGAGTGTTTCATACTCACTTGGACCATTTTCTGTTAATATTTATTGATATATCTTAATTTATTCATGAAATGACAAAGAACATGAGGACCACTTGCGGCAAGTCCTGCAAGTTTTAAGAGAAAATCAATTGTTTGGCTACTTAGAAAAGTGTGCTTTTGCACAATTTGAGGTGCAATACCTCGGGCACATCATCTCAGGGGAAGGAATTTCTGTAGACCCCTCCAAGATTCGTGCCATCATGGAATGGCCAGCACCCACAAACATTGTGGAGGTTCGCAGCGTCATAGGTTTGGCAGCATATTATAGGCACTTTGTGGAGGACTTCTCTCGCATTGCGAATCCAATAACTTCACTTCAGAGGAAAGGAAAGAAATTTGTTTGGACAACTGAGTGTGAGGAAGCCTTTCAGTTATTGAAGGAATGACTCACTAGTGCTCCTATTTTAGTTGTACCCAATCCTACGAGAGAGTTCTTCATTTGCACTGATGCATCGAAAGCGGAGTTGGGAGCTATACTCGTGTAGGATGGCAGAGTAATAACATGTGAGTCTCGAAAAATCAAGGATTACGAGTTAAAATATCCCATGCATGATATGGCATTTGCAGCTATTATACATGCTTGCCTAAGTTGGCGGCATTTCTTGCTTGGTCGTCACTTTGTATTAAAGACAGACCACTTAAGTTTGTAGCATCTATTCAATCAGCTTAATCTCAATGCATGACAAAGGTGTTGGATGGAACTGTTGTGCAAGTATGATTGTGAAATTTTGTATATCAAAGGAAAGGGAAATGTGGTTGTTGATGCCTTGAGTAGGAGGCTCCATGAGTTGGTAGTGATGAGTTTGCGTACTGACTTGCGAAGTCAGATTTTGGAGCAACTTCTAGAGGACAACCTCTATAAGGAAGTGCAACAACTGTTGGATTCTGGTTTGAATATGAAAAGTAAATTTGAATATTATTATCTTGAGCCAGATGGCCTTTTGCACCATAAAAGATGTATCTATGTTCCGTCAGCAGGGGGCTTGCGTGAGCTGATTTTGTCTGAATCTCAGAGAGCTCCTTACCAAGCGCACCCTAGAGTTAACAAGATGCATGTTGAGTTAGGCAATTGTATCATTGGGCTGGGTTGAAGCATGATATTGTTGAGTTTGTAGCTCGCTATGTAGAATGCCAAAGGGTTAAAGACGAGCATCAACATCCTGCAGGATTTTTATATCCTTGTGAGATTATGGAATGGAAATGGGATACAATCTCCATGAACTTCATTGTAGGTTTGCCTACTTCATCATATCATCATGATGTGATTATGGTCACTGTGGATAAATTGACCAAAGTAGCTCACTTTTCCCCCACGAAGACTACCTACAATGCCACCTCAGTGGCAAGAGTTTTCTTGGATGACATTGTTAAATTGCATGGGATTCCCCATAAGATTATTTCGGATAGAGATCCGGTGTATACTTCACACTTTTGAACTTCTTTGCAGAAGGCATTGGGCACGCAACTCAATTTAAGTACCTCCTATTCTGAGACTGATGGATAGACTGAGAGAGTCAATCAGGTTCTTGAAGACATGCTTTGCATATATGTTATGGACCAGCAATCCCGTTGGGAGAACTATTTGTATCTGGTTGAATTTGCTTACAATAATAGCTATCATAGTTCAATTAAGATGGCACCTTTCCAGGCTTTGTATGGCCGAACTTGTAGAACCCCACTGAGTTGGGATAGACTTGAGGATAGAATCATGATTGGCCCTGCCATGTTAGAAGACATGAAACGGCAAGTAGTTAAGATTCAACAACACCTTGAGACCGCTAGGGATCGGCAAAAGGAGTATGCTGATGCAAAGAGAATTGATCAACAATTTAAAGTTGGTGATAAAGTATTCTTGAAGGTGAGACCCAATAAAAGCCCTATCCATTATGGAAAAGGTTCGAAGTTGGCACCTCGCTTTGTAGGGCCACTCAAGATCTTGGGGATTGTTGGCCCAGTAGCTTATTGACTGACCTTGCCACCCAGCCTATCTCAAGTTCATGACGTATTTCATGTTTCTATTTTGTGGCAATATGTAGCTGACATTGCTCATGTTTTGGATTGGACGGCCTTGCAAGTCGAGACCAACGAAACTATGATTTTCGAGCATGTCAAGATTATAGTGCACAGGACATTAGCCCTTCGAGGCAGAGACCTGGACTAGATCAAGGTCCAATGGGACAAATATGATAAATCAGTAGCTACTTGGGAAAAAACTACACCTTTGAGGGTTCGGTACCCTCACCTCTTTCAGTGACTTCCAAGAGGAAGTCTATATAAGGGGAGGGGTATGTAAGACCCCATTTTGCATAGTGCTCATCTTTGACATTCGATGACTATGAGATTTTGGCTACTCTGACTTGGAGTCAAGAGTTATGTTGTTAGTCACGTCTAGCATAGACATGCAAAGATTTTAGTGGAGACTTATCATGTGTTGGGAACCATGAGAAAGACCTATTATCAATCATATTTTGATTACTTATGAAATTATAATGCTTACATTTCCTTTATAAGTTGTTGCAGTTATGAATCTAATTATGTCTATGGGATATATTGTCTTAAATGATGTTGGATCATTGCTCATAAACTTGTATATTGGCAATTGCATGTGTATAAGGTTATATGAAGCTATTTATGTAAATGCTTGTAGTCCTTGGATGATTTGTTATTGCTTATATTGATTGAGTGCCTAATTGATTAAATTCAGTAGCTTCGGCAATTAGGTTAGAGGAATTTGATGTGTGCATCGAGTGTGCAAAAACAAGGAAGGGGCCAACGAAGGAAAGGGACTATGCCAAGCATGGTTATATCACTAAACAACCTTACCTTAAACCTTTCTTAAACCATCTTAATTAGTCGGTTGTCTATGATACCGTCGTTAGCTCTATCTAACTTAGCGTGTTGTTTAGGCGGCAAGCCTTTAAGTTGGTGGGTGAAACTTGTCTCCTGGCTTTAAGATCTTGCAACCAACGTCTAGAATGGCTAGTGGCCGACTGGCAGATCTTGGATTGATTTCTTAAGTCCTGAATCAAGTGGGAAGAGGTGAGAGAGTCTAGGAAGCAACCACAAGAACCTGCAGAGCCGCCATGCGCCTTAATTGAACATGGAAAAGAACATCCTGTAATGAGGCATGCGCTGGTGAGCAGAGGGTGGTTGGTTGAGTAACTTTTTTAAGTTGGGGGGTGAAACTTGTTGTCTCCTAGCTTTAAGATCTTGCAGCCAACGTCTAGAATGGCTAGTGGCCGAATGGTAGATCTTGGATTGATTTACTTAGTCTTGAATCAAGTGGGAAGAGGTGAGAGAGTCTAGGAAGCAACTGCAAGAACTTGCAGAGCCGCCATGCACCTTAATTGAACATGGAAAAGAACATCCTGTAATGAGGCATGGGCTGGTGAGCAGAGGGTGGTTGGCTGAGTCTAGGACGTCTATTTGTAGAAGTTGAACACTTTATGTGAGGACCTTTTTTGGCCATTTTAGAAGAAGGTTGACTATGTAGAAGAAAAGAAGAAGCAAGTAGGAAGAGCTAGTTAGAGAGCCGAGTCTTAGACAACTGAAGGATAGTGATCGGAAGGTCTTGAAGCACTTGGGTGGGCTTTCTATTAACTTGTTTTACAGAGTATTCCTTTGAATGAAAATAGTTTTGTTCTTTGTTTGACTATTTGGCTTTAAGCAGAATAAGACCACTTGGTTTATTTTGTCTTTCTTATTGTTTTTCCATGGTTGTGCATTGGCCGCCATGTAGTTCTTTGCTCAATCAAGGGCCTTGGAGAAGTGTTCCTCCTTGATTGACTTGAATGTTTCAGCTTCTTGTTTGAGTGTATAAATGTTGTTGTGACATAATGTAGTAGTTGTCTGAGAGCAACATCTTTATGGTGGCAGAATATCAAGCCTCATATGTTGGGCATGGTGGTAGAATGCTTGACCCTCCCATGAATGTCATGGTGGTAGATTGTTAAGCCTCCTTGTGCTGAGGCATGATGGTAGATTGCTTGACCCTCCTATGACTATTAGATGAAAGCATTTGAGTGAGGTGCCCTCTTGCTATCTAATCAAATGGCGGGCCTTGTTTATGTTGTGAAAGCTTCCCTGTGTGTTCTCTATATTTATAAATGCTTAGCTTCATTTTAATGTTCATCAAATATTTGTTGAAATTGTATTTGAGACTGAGAGTCTCCTTGGGTAAAAATCAAGAATAGGACTGCAGGTGGGTGCATGGTCATTCCCTTGAATATACTACCCTTACTTAGATATCCACCCTTGCCTTTGCCAAGTGATGTAAACATGCTCGGAGCTAGGAGTCTCGAGCTCTAGGGTGTCTAGAGCAATAGTTTGATGATGACAAAAGGTTGGGTGGTGAGCCTTCCTTCAAATGGCCTACAGTTGCTTGCAGCAAATGAGAATCATTTTTGAAGAATGATTGTTCTTCTAATTCTTAAATTAGGCCTAGAGTTGTGCCTCGTGCTTATGCATAAGATAGACGACATCTCTTGTATTGATAAATGTTGATAGCAGCCAGCCTGCTTGTATTATTCTTATGGAAGATAGTCTTTTGTATAATGACCTAGTTATGGGTAAAGACTTTTGTTATCTTTCTGTTGAACCTCTTTGATAAACTTAGATGTAACCGAATAGTATATATTTTGTATGTATATCCTTGGGAAGGAATCGTTATGTTAGAACAATTCATTACCTTGTTTGGCCCTTTAATACATATTGACAGTTTGATTCTTTTGCTTAAATCTTTGTTATGAGAGGCTTATTATATAAGCATTGTGTCTCTCTTTATGATGTAAATGTGATGTGATCTAATGGATCAAACTTATCTAAAGATGAGTGAAACTCAAATAGATAGCTTGCGACGGTTATTGGTAATAACAATTAAGCTTGTAGGAATAAAACTAAACATTGATGTTATTTTGGTGTGAGATTATGGCTTGGGGAAGAGTTCCTTGATACTTAGCAAATGAATAAATAAACTGTTGTAAACCTTCCCCTTAACAAGACCATTTCATGTTAAAAGAATAAATTTATTAGAGTTTGACTCTACTATTATAATTATAACATGGCATGAAGCCCTTAGGTTTGACTGAGGTCTCCCTTGCAGAGAATTAATGAAAGAAAAAGCTCTGATAATCTTTCTTGAATGAGTTGCTCATGCTTCATAGCAAATTATAGCATTTGACCCCTTTTCCCTAGAATGGAATGAAATGTGCCAAGGGCCATTACCAGTCAAATCATTCGATTAAGCCGAATAAGCCTTAAAGCAATCCTCATTATGAGTGGATCCCTTGTAACCTTAGAGTTTTCTATGAAAAGTCGAGTCTCTCGAAATTGTCTACATATTCGGCTAAACCAATGAGAATATTGGTTTAGCGTCGAAAGAGTATTTTGCTTGGGCACCTTCTTGTTCGATCGCTTATGCGATGCAAACTTAGCATTAGCAGAACCTCTTCCAAGGAACTCAGACTTTACCTGGATCAGGTTGTTGGCAGCAGTCGGTACAAACTTATTAAATTACCTTAGCCGAATTCTAATTCTTTGAACCATCTTTGAGTTTTCTTTGATTGTGCCTTAGTTGATTTATGAGTTCGACTGTATCGGGATTTTGCTTCTTGTCTTGGCTATGTCCGTTGGCTCTATATTACATTGTGCCTTAGCCGTTCGTCGAACCTCGGTTGCAAGTTTTTACCTTGTCAACGGATTCTTGTATGTTGCTTTGTTGTTATTTGCCTTGGCTTTTTCTTTGACAACTTTGCCTTAGTCAATTTTGCAACTTGTGGAAAGTTGGTTGAATGACTCCACATGTTGTCATCCCGCTAACCCGGGAATGACATCAATAGGTTCCATTGTACAATCAATGCCAGGCAAGCAGATCATCGAGAGTTGTCCATGTGTCACCATCCCGCTAATCTAGGAGTGACATCAGCAAGCTCCATTGTACAGTCGATGCCGAGCAAGCGGATCATCAGAAGTTGTCCATGTGTCACCGTCCTGCTAACCCGAGAGTGACGTCAACAAGCTCCATTGTACGATCAATGCCAACCAATCATATCGTTGAGAGTCGTCCACGTGTCACAATCCCGCTAACCCAGGAGTGATGTCAGCAAAATCCATTGTACGATCGATGTCGAGCAAGCGAATCGTCGGGAGCCATCCATGTGTTACCATCCTGATAACCTGGGAGTGACGTCAGCAGGTTCTATGGTATGGTCGATGTCGAGCAAGTGAATTGTCGAGAGTCATCTATGTGTCAGCATCCCGCTAACACAGCGGAGATAGCAGTAAGCTAGTTGTTGTCATTCGAAATGTGCACCCGTGGATGCTCCACGGCGTAGGGAAGCTTGGCAATGGGGTGCTAAGTGCAAAGGCCTTGCACGGGGCACAAGAGTCTAAGGCGCTGGGCGCGGAAGTATTATCGTGCACAAGCATCGATTGTCTCGTCGCAATGATGGGAATGTCCCCAAGGCATGGGACCCTTGTGCTCCTTGGAATGAGCCTCTAGAGTAGGCCAGATTCATTCTATTCTAAGCGCACCTGATTTAAGCCCAGCGCGCAGACATAAAGAGCATAAAGGTAAACTACCGCTAATCTAAACCTAGGATCTTGAGGGAAAAGGGAGGGAGAAGATAAGAGGATGCTGAAAGTAAAAGGCGATGCACCCAGAATAAAGCGAGTGCTCATAATGCCGTAAACACAGGGCAAACCTTTGAGAACAAGAAAATATCACACGGTTTTCGCCAAGTCACTCCAAATGCATAAGTGTTTCGCATAGAGGCGCGGGAAACAGCGCAACACTGAGAGGGATGACAAACGGTCCACAGACAACATCAACACAAACTCGAGTGCGCACAGAACATGACCTGCAAGTGAGTTCTGAGTTCAATGAGGAGGTGTTGGGGATGAATGACAATGAGAGGGACGAACATTACCCACAAATAGATATCAACAAACACAAATAGCACACAAATCATTCGAAGAACAAAAGGAGGTGAACTTAATTCTCATTAATTTACAAGGTTTAGCCAATACAAGTGCTCATGGAGGGCGAATTTCGACCACGTAAGGTTGTTAAAATGTGTCCACCCTTTTACAATGGAAAGCCAGGCTTTTATAGTGAATCAAGTTTGTTTTACAATAAATGCACCACTTGGGGCGGTGGGTATAACTTTAAATTCATTTGTAGTGCTTCGCCGCTAATTCTTGAATTTTGATAGGCTGATTGGATCTGGAGTTGGTGGCAGGGTCTTCTTGAGATACACGTGCATAGGGGAACGAAAGATTTCCCTAACGGAGTTAGAGACTGGCGTGCACTCAAGTCCCGATGTCCGGTAGTCACTTCTGCATTTAATTGTTCTAACAGCACCTCGAGCTTTTCTCAACCACCTCCAACAATCTTCATTATATCTGGCAGTTACTCGACACGTAGCGCTTCCTGATTGATCTTGGGTGTGGCGCTGCAAGAATGCCACGCGTCACTTCGATGGGCTCTCAGAGGAGTCCTTTGGAGCTTTTGGTCGGAGGTAGCACGGTTGTGACATGTGGAAGGCTAGCGCTTGTCTTGGGTGAACCAAGAATCTCATTGTGTAGAACGAACGTTGGGCCACCACGTGGCAATGGCAAAAATAAGGTTGTATCCTGCGCAATGGAAGGGTGCAGATGAAGGATCCTGCGCACAAGCACGAAACTGCATTGGATAGGCACAAGGAGGTCCTTGAATAAGATTGCGCACGAAAGCTTAAGGTCTTCGCCACGTCTTTATGACCTATAACTGCTCCTCGCGTGTTTCCTCTGCTTTGGCCTTTTAGAACTTGGGGGTCTTGCATCCTTAAACATGTGCATCTTTTGAGCTACGCCTTTCGAGGGTCTTGCATCCTCTTACTCCTGCGCAAACCTGTGCTTTTATCTCGAGATTGAATGCAGATGGGAAGCTCTTGCTCACCTTTTGCTTGAAGCACTTGGGTCATCGCAGGTGCACTCTCTTTGTAAGCCTTGGGAAGCCTTGCGCCGATCAAGGGGTGACTTAGAAAGTCAACACTTATGGCGACCTCTGCAAGTTGCTTGCCTGCTAAGCGGAAATCCAGTGGCATTTAAAGCGATCCATTGGGCACAGAGTCGTTAAAGCTACAACCTGCTTGGCCTATGCCTGAATAGATTGAATTGAGTTCTACCCTCAACAAAACAAAAGGGAAAAGGACAAGCAACAAATGTGTGAAACGCACTTAGGGGAAAACAAAACTAAACTAAGACTATACAATGTGCACATAGGCACTTAGGGAAATGTAATGCAAGCTAATCTAATCTACTATATATAAACTACAAACATGAGCCTTCACCCTCCTGGATCAAAACAGAAACCTCTTAGGTCCTTTGCATTGTGCGCCATCCTGTTGTTAATATGTGACAAGTGAAGGCACGGTGGCATCTATTTGTCGCGAAGGAAGCGCTCAAGGAAGTTCGTCTACCCGGGCTCCCCTTTGATGAATGAATCCATCATGTTGCACAGAAGCCTTTCTCCCAAATGGCTGATGTCTTCAGTGTCGAACCAATCCTTCCCAGATTTCTCGGCACTTCGCTGCACTATTTGCTTGGATAGAGCCTTCTGAAGCACAGGAGGCCTGTACATGGTGCTTGAGTAGCTCATGGCTCTAACGGTTGCCTTTGCTCATCTCGTAGCTGTTGCTCCAAGTCCAATGTGCCTCTTGGAAACCATTCTGTGACATGCCTAGGCGTGCAAGGATTGATAACGCTCATTGCCACAGCATTTGCATTTTCTCATGGTGCTTCGGGCTCAACCAGCTGACATTGCTCCTTCAATTCGAATAAGTTCTGAGATGACTCGTTCGAACCTAGGTGTGTGCTTTGCTCCCTGCGAGTCTTCGCCATCTATGCGGTTGTAACCTCCTTTATGTGTGCACCTTGCCTATCTGCGATATGTTATTGAACATGGCCGTCAGCGCAGAGCTGGGGATGGGTCTGCTCCTGAAGGGATGTCGGTTTGTCAAACAGGCCTGCGCATAATTCCTCCAGCTCGTCAAAGAAAGAGTCCTCTTGTGTCTGTGATTGCACCTGCGGGCTCACCTTGGGGTGATCACAGTCACTCTCTTTGATCGCGCACTCCTTTCGAAGGTTAGCTTCTTCTTCGAGGTCCTCCTTCATAGTGCCAAATGGCAACGCATTCACCCAAGAGAGGTCAGGCCCAGGCCTTTAAATGCACTCTGGAGTGGCATAGATCGACTCTTCCTCATTAAGGTCCTCCCCTTCTACCGCCACTTCGATCATCTGCTCATCAACCTGTTGCTCCATCTAACTGTACCTATCTTCTTCTCGCAGCAGGGTTGATTCTTTTGGTGTGGTAGCGCAAAAAGGACTACCAATGATGATCTCCTCGTCATATTCACTCGAAGCATCCTCCTCATCTGATGGTCTACACTTGTCTTCCATACAACTGATCCTCCTTTGAAAAGGGAGATGATGGGAGGGCAAAAGAGGCTTCAATTGGCGCAAAGCATGGGGGCTTTACAGGGTTGGGCATTGTGAAGTCGGGACACATGGTCCAAGAAGGCTGCCATGACTGCGCTTAAGGCTTCTGAGAAAGGATGGGTTCTTGAGCTGGCACAAGCGCAGGCTCTCTGAAGCTTGGTACTTTGAAGCTGGGAGGCTTGCTTGAAGGCACAAAGGAGTTATCCTGCCTTAAGCTAGGGACTTTGGATGCGAAAGCTTTATGTCCCATAGATTGGCTTACAGGCACAGGGGGAGCCTGCTTGAAGCTAGGAAAGGAAGGTGCGGGGCATTTGGTTGCGCTTCAATTTTTTGCATCTACACAAGTAATCGGCACATCTGCTCTTCTTTAGCTGCTATTTGCCTAGCCAAGCACTCTTCAAATCTGCGTTGCTCCATCATCTCCTGCTGAGCATGAGTTTGACAAGCAAACTCCTCTTGTTGCCTACCATACTCTTTCTCCACTTTGATCTCCCTCAGTTGTTTCTGGAAATCAAGATATATGTCATTGATGCTCTTTTGAGGTGGATCAGGAGGGTAGCCATACTGATTGGGAGCAAGGTAGCTTGTGCAGGGCTGATTAGAAGCATAAACAGGTTGCCATAGGGGCTGAATTGGAGAAAAGCTACAGGTGCTCGCATAAGCTTGATATGAGAAATGGGAAGGCACGAATGTAGCATTTTCATGGAATGGGGGGTGGAAAGACATCTTTAAGCACTCGGGCTACTTAACCAGTAGATTTGGACATTCGGAGTCGCCAGGTGCTCTGCGGAGTGTCTTCCACACTTTATAGCTAAGGATAGCACCGATTCCTTAGCTTTTCTTCAACTTGGTCCCACTAGGCGTGCCAAAAACTGTTGTCGTTCGAAACGTGCACCCGTGGATGCTCTGCGACACGGGGAAGCTTGGCGGTGGGGTGCTGAGCACAAAGGCCTTGCACGGGGCGCAAGAGTCTAAGGCGCTAGGCGCGGAAGTATTATCGCACAGTTGTGTGCACGAGCATCGATTGTCTCATCGCAACGATGAGAACGTCCCCAAGGCGTTGGACCCTTGCACTCCTTGGGATAAGCCTCCAGAGTAGGCCGAATTCCTTCTATTCTAAGCGCACCTGGTTTAAGACTAGCACGCAGGCCTAAAGAGCAGAAAGGTAAACTACCACTAATCTAAACCTAGGATCTTGAGGGAAAAGGGAGGGAGAAGGTAAGAGGATGCTGAAAGTAAAAGGCGATGCGCCCTGAATAGAGCGAGCGCTCCTACTGTCGTAAACACAATGCAAACCTTTGAGAACAAGACAATATCACACAGTTTCCGCCAAGTCACTCCAAATGCATGCATAAATGTTTTGCATAGAGGCATGGAAACACAGCATGCCACTGAGAGGAACAACAAACGGTCCACAGACAACATCAACATAGACCCGAGTGTGCACAGAACACGACCTGCAAGTGAGTTTCGAGTTCAATGAGAAGGTGCTAGGGATGAATAACAATGAGGGGCAAACATTACACACAGACAGAAATCAACAAACACAAATAGCATATAGATCATTAGAAGAACAAAAGGAGGTGAACTTAATTCTCATTAATTTACAAGGTTTAGCCAGTACAAGTGCTCATGGAAGGCAAATTTAAACAACATAAGGTTGTTAAAATGTGTCCACCCTTTTACAATGGAAAGCCAAGATTTTATAGCTAATCAAGCTTGTTTTACAATAAATGTAACACTTGGGGCGGTGGGTATAACTTTAAATTCACTTGCGGTGCTTCACCGCTAATTCCTGAATTTCGGTAGGATGATTGGATCTGGAGTTGGTGGCAAGATCCTCTTGGGATACACATGCATAGGGGAACGAAAAATTTCCCTGACAGAGTTATAGACTGGCATGCACTCAAGTCCCGATGTCCAGTAGCCGCTTCTACATTTAATTGTTCTGACAGCGCCTCGAGCTTTTCTCAACCACCTCCAACAATCTTCATTATATCTGGCAACTACTCGGCACGTGGCGCTGTCTGATTGATCTTGGGTGTGGCACTGCAGGAATGCCACGCATCATTTAGACAAGCTCTCGAAGGAGTCCTTTGGAGCTTCTGGACAGAGGCAGCGCGGTTGTGACACATGGAAGGTTGGTGCTTGTCCTGGGCGAACCGAGAATCTCATTGTGTAGAACGAGCATTGAGCCACCACATGGCAACGACGAAAATAAGGTTGCATCCTGCACAATGGAAGGGTGCAGATGCAGGATCCTGCGCACGAGCGTGAAACTGCATTGGATAGGCACAAGGAGGTCCTTGAATAAGATTGCACACGAAAGTTGAAGATCTTTGGCGCATTCTTTGCAACCTATAACTGCTTGTCGCGCGTTTCCTTTGCTTTGGCCTTTTAGAACTCGGGGGTCCTGGATCCTTAAACATGTGTGCCTTTTGACCTACACGCCACAAAATCCTGCACGCAAGCACACATCGGGAACCTTTAGTGAGCGCAAACCATCCTCTTACTCCTGTGCAGACCTGCACCTCTATCTCGGGCTTGAGCGCAAATGGGAAGCGCCTGCGCACCTTTTACTTGAAGCGCTTGGGTCATCGCAGGTGCACTATCTCTTTGTAAGCCTTGGGAAGCCTTGCGCCGATCAGGGGGTGACTTAGAAATTCAACACCAGTGTTGGAGGTATTGGTAGAATATCGGATGAATCTGTTGCCTTTATTTTTGCAAAAAAGCAAGGACATACTACTAATAATATGGCGGAGATCAAAGCTATTTATAGAGGGATGCAAGAAGCTTTAAAAATTGGTTGGCAAAAATTGCAAATTGAATCAGACTCTAAGGTGATTGTGGGAAAGTTATCGGACCCTGGAGGAGATCCTAGTAAAAATTGGCAAATAGCTAGAGAAATGGGGAAAATTCGTACTTTGCAAGATAAGTTTCAGGAGACTTATTTTTGTCATGTTCCTAGAGCAAGTAATAAAGTGGTTGACAGTTTGGCTAATTGGGTGTTGGACAATCACAATATTCTTTGCTATGGGGTGCCTCCAATCTGGGGGTCAAGTAAATTGCAAGAAGATTTGAGAAAGATTCTAGATCTAGATTTGCATCAATGAGTGATTATTGGTTATCGTTTATGTTCAATGCCCGAGCTTGGACTATTAGTTTTCAAGCTTAGCATATTCAAATATGTACTCTTTGATTTAGTTTTAATATAATTTTTGATTTGTTTTTTTTTTTGTTTAATTAAACATATTTATGTGCATTTTGTGGAAATAATTGGGGAGACCACACTTGCACAACCTACTTAAGAACAACAGGATCCTTCTTGCATAAATAAACATTAGACACTTCCTACAATACAAACTGAATTCAACACAGCAAGAAAATCATAATAGCAATATAAATGAAAGAATGAAAACCCTACATTGTATTATACTCCTACAAGCTGCTCTACAACAACATTGCACGTGTCTAGGTGCTCTCATGCATCCTCAGGGCTTTCCCACAGACTTCATCTTATCCCTGAATATTTTTCTAGCTTCCCGACATGCATAGGTGAGTGAGGAGGAACGTGTTTATAGGATTCTAAGGCTAAGCCTAGGAAATATCTGATTGGACATAATATCTCACCTTCCCTCTAGTTGGCCAGTGACTTCACCCTTCAATCCTATTGCCAGGGGAGTTTATTTATTCCTATTGGCCTGCTTGCTCAAGCATGACTTTTCTAATTTCCTAATAACTAAAAAAGGAAAATAGCTAACATTTATAACTTGGGGATATAGTCACCATCCTAAGAAAACGTAAAACAAATGTAATTACAACTCACAGCAACACCCCTCATTAAGTGCAACTTAAGGAGAGTGTACAAAATAGGAGGTTAAAACCTAAAGAAATGGATCCCAAAAACAAGGCTAGATCAGGTACCCACACACAATAACTCAAAGTCAATAAATCCCTAAAAGTATGAGTGTCCTTATAAATGCCATTCCATCCTGCCAGAATACATTGGTTACTAGTTGTAACCACCAAGTCAAAAAGGAAACGGTGTTGAATACGAGGATTCCTCTGAAAATGTAGGATCTCAAACAAAGTGACAAGTGTTGGGGCTGCCACTATTTATCCACAAGAAGCAGCAATCAACCTGCCCACAAGAAGAAAATCACCATAAAAGACTGCAAGAGTTGTCTGAATCCAGGAAGTTGACAAATGATGGGGCCACCAAAAGTTGCTCCACACATAGGGAGAAAGTCACTCTGTCAATAATGCCCAAAAATACATAAGAGGTGATACGTGTAGTAAGCCAGGGTGTCTCTATAGATTCCCTGATCCATCACTCAAAGATGTCAAAAAAGGTGAATCACACCAAGGAAGCAATACTCATGGATGGGCTGACCCATCACTCAAAGCTGTAAAAACATCGTGAAACACACCAAAGAAGTAGTGCCCAATACCCCCTCTCTCCTCCCCTCCTTGCCCACCCCCCTCCTCCAATGTTGAATTGGGGTGATGCCTAAACGAAATCAAGGAAAATGTTGAAGAACTCCAACAAAAGATGGTGTTGGCTCCATACAATAAAAGACTCGGTGCACGGATGGGCTGCCATCACTCAGGCAAAAAGGTCATTGTGCTGAAGGGAAAAATCACCGTGAAGCATCCATCAACAAGAACACACTCACAAACTATGCACAGATTTCCATGTATATGAAGAAAAACTGCTTCACACAATCACTCAACAAGGTGCATAAGCGCAGAAATGGTGATGTCAAAATGGAGAATCCATTCAAAAGAATTGCTAGAAATAGATGTTGCATATTGTGATTTTGTATTTGTTGCAGCAAATTATCTCTCAACTTAGCAGATTAGTTGTTCAACAATGTGAAACAAATAAAATGTGAATGCAGTACAGAAAGAAAACAACAGATGTGCCTGACGTTGTGCACATAGAAGTAGAATAAGGTGCTAAAAGACTTTATCAAGATGTCCCAAAAAGGAGCTCAAAATGTCCCAAAATGGAGCTCAACACAAGCGACAAGTGTGCCGAAGATGTGTCCTGAGAAATGTCCCGGCCCCGCAAGGCATGAAATCAAGAATGCCAAATACAAATGTCCCTAAACAAACAACGCACAGAATACAAGTGTGCCAAAAGATCTGCCCCCTAAAAAAACATGAGTTGTGGCACTTTATAATGCAGTGCATGAACAAGCAACATCCCAAAATTCTTATAATTGTGCAGCTTTACATAAAAAGTGCCCATTTTACAGTTTTGTTGAAAATGGGAAAAAAAAAAAACTGATGTTTCCGTACAATATTTCTGATTTTTCTCTGCAAATATGGATTTTGTACAGAAAAACACACTTTCAAAAAGAACAGCAATGAAAAAGGTGTTGCTAGTATGGAAAAAGTGTCATTGTAGTTTTGGCGTTGAATAGGGCCAAGAAGACAAACAAGCAAAAAGTGTGACCTACATCTACGCTGGAACCACCCTCTCATCTTCAACAATGTCAATAAGGGGCCCACCAAGTGAAAAGGTCCATAATAGCCCCTGGAGCGCGTTGGCACAAGAAACAATACAAGGACCTAGAGAAGGAACCAAAACATCCTTGGCCTAGGTTGGTGGCCTCAAAGAAGGTCGGCAACCTTGTTTGGAGGGTCGGGGCATTATTTTTATGAAAAAAGGTCGGTATAGGACAGGTAGATTGGATCTCTGTGTTCAGGGGGAGGGCCACCCATGATGGGTGACCTTAAAAGGAAGGGGGATGTAGGGAGGTCCACCTAGGGTGGAGGGGCAATGGGAAGGATGAGATCCAAAACCCTAGACGAGAAACACCCAAAGTAGGGATGGAAAGAGACTCCAAGCTAGGAAAAGTCCGAGTTGGGGACACGTAGGAATAGCAAGCTACGGGGGATAATAGGGTGCCAGGGCGGTTAGCTAGGATGGGGTGAGATGGGGTAGAAGATAGGGTAAGGGCATGAGGGTCTGCCCAGGTTGGAGCTTGGGCTGGTGGAAAGCAAGGTCAAGCTAGAGGCAGCTCGAGGCTAAGAAAAATAGGGGAGGGCATGGGGTTCACCCAAGGTCAAAGAGGACGTTTTAAATTACTAAAACAACTTGGAAACCCTTAAAAAAAATAATAAACCTCCTAAAATCGCTAAAAGCCCTTGATAAATTTTGTAAAACCCCTATTTTTTGCCCAAAATAGGGGCGGGCACAAGGTTTTGCCAAAGTCAAAGAGGTCATAAATTACTAAATCAGCTTGGAAAACCTCATAATTTTTTTTTATAAACCTCCTAGAAATACTAAAAGACCCTAGGAAATTTGTAAAACCCCTGTTTTCCCAAAAACAACCAAAACTCTCCCAAAGAAATTTTTTTTTTTAGAAAATGACCACTGTTTTTTCCTAAAAACCACTGCAAAAAGAGGTATAAAATTGCCCCTAAAACCCCAAAATCTCCCACATCTGATTTTCTAAAAAAATAGATTTTTTGGAAGATTTGAACTAGACAAAAAAGAGGCTTTCAAACAGAAAAAGACCAGAAAGTGAACTTTTCTCCTCTCATGGAGATTTTTGGGTCGCCAAAAAAGTTGGAGCATGCAAGATGGGGCTCTAATACCATGTGAAAACATGTGGGGAGACCACACTTGCACAAACCACTTAAGAACAACATGATCCTTCTTGAATAAATAAACACCAGACAGTTCCTAAATTGCAAAGTAAATTCAACATAACAAGATACGGAATAACAACATAAATGGGCTTGAAAGATTGGGTTTGAACTCTCATTACAAATTGTGACTATATTCTCTAGAGGTGTGAACTATGGGTCGCCCACTGGGTCGGTTCGCCCCGTCGGTCATGTCACTAAGTCGATTTCCTGATGGGTTTTCTAGTTGGCAACGTTGGATTGGGACAATCGGAGACAATAGTCATGGCGATCTATTATTCGCAACTAGCATTTCGTTCCTCGATACTATGTTTTCACACCTAGGTCCTCCCAACTATAGCTAGTATTCCCAAACTCCCGAATATAGAGTATAGTTGCCCTTCAAATTCAGCCTTACGTACCTTCACTTTTCTTGAATTTTCTAATTTAATTTCCAACTGATCCCCCATCACAAGAGGCCTATGATTGACTGAATTTTGGCGTTTAACAGTCTTGTGGAGTGGCTTCCCCTTGTACAATTGGAAATTAGGCTCAATTAATTGTTTTAAGAGTTTCTTTTCATCCAATTGGAAACCTTTGCTTGGTGTCCTTAGTGATCTTGGTTTCGATGGCTCCACCTTCTTACCAAACTCATCAACGATTCTCTCAAAGAACTCCTCATGTGTCCCAATGATGTTGTGCCCTTGTGTTTCCCATCCATGATGCCACCATTCATTGCCTGTAATGAGCCTAACCCAATCTGACTTGAATTTCTTCAATTTACTGCCCTTGTAATTTCGTCAAACAGTTGATGTGCAATATGCTTGTTTGCTGATTTGAGTTTTTCAGTTTATGGATGATGCTTGAGATGCATGCTAAAGTGAGTTGATGGCTTGTAATAACCTCTACGATGTCTAAACAAGGAACCAAATGCAATGCAACACCTTTTTTTGCATTTTCAAATGCATATAGATGAGAAACTACATAAGGGAATGCATCTATAGCCAATTTGACATTTCGTCAAACACTTGGCATGCAACCTAGAGAGCTAATTATTCGATAATGCAAATGAATACAATATATCATGTAGATGACTCCAATTGAATGCTTCTTTATTAACTACTCTACTACAAAGATGCTATGAAATCTACCAAGACTCTTGGCTTACAATGTGCAACATATAAATAGCTTAAGTCTAATATGAAAATGGCTACCAATGCCAGCGATGTTACAATAACAAAATGCTAATGCGAGACACCAAATAATGCAAGGAGAACCTGGTAGAAGTGGCGCCCAACCATGTAGATGAAGCAGCAAGCAAAACCCAATGAATTGGAAGCTCCCTAAGCCCAAATCGAATTTATCTCCAAATCGCCCCTGTTCTAATCTGATATAAAAAATATAAATAATATGCAGCTTCTTTCACTCCTCTTAAGCAAGAAATATCATCAATAGACTCCCTCAAGAAGTGCGCCTAGGTCAAGAAGTGTAATCGTTGCAATGGCAAGCTCCCACAAGCAAAATCGAACCTCTCACAAGCTGGTAGCAATGACTGAAAATGCATATATCAGAACTTATTATCAACTGATGATGATGTGAATCGATTCTCCAATGATGTAGATTCAAGCATGAGTTATCTCCAATACTCCTCCAAATCGTACCATGCAAAATTGATCATTGGCCACTAATTTTGCCCAAGTGAAATGACTGAATTGCCACTTCCAACAATTGCAACCCTTCAGAAGGTATTTCACTTCCTCAGTTATGCTATCAATGAGAGTTTCCGTTCCCAAAGACAAATGTGAATACTCCATAGAAACCCTTGGCTCCACAAGATGCTCATCAAATAGATATGTTAACAACTGGATGATGAGAAGCAAGCCAACATCTATTTATTCTTTTTCCCCGAGGGGTTGGCCCCTTCTAGAAGCTTCCAAATAAACAATATAATATTATAATATATTTACACTTTATTATAATATAAAAATATAATTCATAAAGTGCAAATATAAAAATATAATTCATAAAGTGCAAATATAAAATAATAACACAATGTGTTATCCAACATCCAAGATATCCAAAGAAATAATTATCCAAGCATCCAATGAGCCCAACACCTGGGTAACTGTCGAGAAGACCCTCTATCCATGCCCTATTAGCCTACGAGGGCCACTGATAGGCTACCCATGCTGATATATAAATGTCTAACTGGAAGGGGACAATCCATGAGCAACCCCATCCAAATGTTGGATGACAAAAATTAGGGCTTCCCTTCTACCCCTAGGCCTCAAATCAAAGTACTCACTCAACTTGTCCACCCAAACTCTCACCAGAATACCTGGATCACCATCAAAAGTTGGAAGAACTATCTTCCCCAAGTTGTCATGCGTAGCTATGTGCCCATGGTGCCCTTTGCCATATCTCAAACCTAGCCAATACTTGAAGCTCCTTTCCTTTTTGTATCGTGGTGCAAGTGTCAAGTACTCATCATAATCTTCCATTAAATCCCAATGAACCAAAGGTTGGTCCTTCACCTTGAGGGACTGATTCCCACGATTCTGGACCTGAGTAAGACTTTCAATCATTTCCTTGTCCATGTTACTGTTTGATATAAACCTTGAATTCCACATATAGCCAAGATATGGCTTTGATACCACTGTAATGTCCCCAAATGGGACAATTAGGACAATTTAGGGTTTTCCAACAAACCCTTGTGCCAAATTGAAAATAACATGAATGCTACTCTAAAAACCAGCAAACCCTAGTAGCAATAGATGTCCCAATCTCCAAACAATATGACTCTACAATAACTCTAATAATTATTGAATTTGCAAATACAATAAAATCTCTTTTTGTGGCAATATGGAATGGCGATGTGGTTAGAAATTCTTTGCAATAATTTTGAATTTTAAGATCTTGTTACAACTGTGTTTTCCCTTCCAATCAGCATTGAAACCCTTGCATAAACTCACGAAAAATATGCCAAAATTTTTTGCAATTTATTAGGGATTCCAAGGAACAAATTAGGGCTGTCAATGGTCAAATTAACCCCTCCAAACAAGTCGCCACACTAAGAAAAAATAGGGAGAATAAATCTAAAATTCAAACCCTTGTTTTATTCCCTCAACAAAATCTCCAAGTTCCCCAATTTACTTCGTCCCACTTGCAAAAATATTCAAATAATTTTCAGAATATAAACTAAATTATTTCCTTCAAAAATAGAACCCAAAAACACTCCAAAAATCTACTCAAGTGAATCACTCCACTAAGAAAAATTATGCAAATAATTTTTTGAATTAATTACCTTATTTTCAGACCTCAATAATTTATTATTTGCCTTAATCAGTTGAAACTTCAAAAATTCATATCTTCCGAAATACTTGGAATTTCAATGCAAAAGTTAGCTCAAAATGATCACAAAAATAGTAGCTATCAAACAAAATTAGAATCAGAATTTTCCTCCATGGGAAGTCCCTTAAAAGTTGTCTCAAAGTTCCAAAAACTCTAGTTACAACCCCAGGTTCCTTCAAACCTGAAAATGGAGCTTAATTATGCAACCAAACAATGAGAAATCAATACAAACAGCTCTCCAAGGTATTCACTTTGCCTTTGAACAAAATGGTGTTATAAAACACCTTTGTAGAATCAATTGCATGCAATCATGCAAATCTGAAACGCAATTACAGCCCTTGAATAGAGCTACCTTATGTGAAAGAATGGAGGTTTTCTTCTCCAAACTCCTTTGTCCACTTGAAGGGTTTCGTCCTCAAGTCACTTGTTCAAACTTGACATACTTGAGCATAAGATTCAATATCCAAATAAGCATAACCTTTGCAAATGAGCCTTTCATTTCCTTTTATATCTCTCCTCCAAGTGTAGCACCGAAAATAAGGAGGAAGAGTTTACCTTTATCTTTAAAAAAGATATTATATAAAGCTTCTTTATAAAATTCACTTTTAGGCCTTAAGTGCCCATGACCCTAAAAAGTTTCCAACTTAAGTGAAAATTAGATAAAAAGCACTTTTTGCATGACTCAACTGATAATTAGAATACTTAAGTACTTTTCACCTTTTTGCTCTTTGAATAGCCCCCTCATAGTTCCCTTCTCTTTCTTTTCCTTAGCCTTGTGGGAACAAAACCAAGCTAAGGGTCTATAAACAAGTTATGCCAAAAAGGGGGACATTACAGGGGATTAGTTTATATCAATTGATTAGCTTCATTTCATGGGGGGAGAGCAATCCATCAAGAGCAGTCCATTGGGTGTAGAGAGAGTTGTCCGTTCATCAAGTGAATAGAGAGGTAGGTGGGAGTACTTGGTAGGTGTAGTTATTGTCAACATGATCATAGACAAACTAAACTCTAATACGAGTGGGGAGTGGGGAGCGGAGAGTCGGGAGTGGTTCTATGCTTGACTAAGGACTGAACTATGAGGATAAGATGTTTGTGCCCCTGATTGAAGAAACTATACATGATATGAATGGTGCATCTTGGACAAAAGGCTAAATGAATATTCTGGTAATAAGGAAAGTTGTTCCCTTGACTAAAGACCAAAAATGCAGGTGAGAAGATTGTTCCCTTGAATATAGCCCGAAAATGCAGCCTTATATCTATAACTTGCTCCCTTGATTCTCTATGTAATAGGAATGGGTGCATCCTCAAACCCACTCCCCTTTATATGTATAGGTTATGGGACTAACCAATGTGAATGAGATGCTCAACTAGAGAAAAGATAACCGATGCGGGTGGGGTGGTCGACTAAATAATAACCAATGCGAGTGAGATGGTTGCTCTCTAAATGCTCGGCTAAGGACTAAACAAAGCGAGTAAGTCCTATATCTGAATTCTGGCTGTCCTGAAGGAGATATATGGTGCGGGTAACATAACTCGGCCGAGGAGTTGGATACTAAGCGGGTAAGCCATATATCTATATTTGTTGGGTCGATGGAGAAAGAACTAAGTTTATACAATTGCTCCAAAGTGTGACTGCCCTATCCTATATAGATAGTTGATATCTCATAGCTATTGATCATTAGTAAGCCCTCAAGTCCATATCTATAGATAGTAAGTGCCCTATGTACAGATAGACTTCCGTCTAGTCTAGAAGACCCTATCTGAACTTTGGGTTGGGGCCCTCAATTTCTTCAAGACAAGGGTGAGTCACTTGACTTCCAAAGAGTGACTTTGGCACACACACACACACACCCCGACGCATGATACAACTCAACTGATGACAACCAACACTAATAACCAGTCCAATCTAGTATAGTCATATCACGTATTTAATGGATGGTAGATTTACTCTACTCTTCTATAGAGAAATGGGGAAGATAAAAATGGGAAGAGGAGCCCTAGCCCTATATATCTATTTTGTTCGTTATTGTTCACACCCCCATGGATATATGGGACTCCTCCCCTAGCTATATATAGTCAAGTGGGCCATCATGAGAGAGAATAAATGCCCCCTATGGTAGATAGTCTCCCTCGATCTCTTGATCAACACCCTACACCAAATATCTAAATAGGGGAGAATTCTATACTCTAGAATTGGGGGGAGGGCTATATAGACTATAGATATCTATATAGTTGAATCGATCTCGTGTGAGTTGAATGCGCCCTCTCCCAGCAGTTCTTTATGCCCTTATATATAGGGCCATATGTTTGGAGTATAACTCCTCGGCTTGCGATGAATTGATCAACCTAATGAGTTCAAGTCGCTCCCTCCGCCAATCATGTTCAATTCACTAAATTTCTTTGAAACTCATTGCCCCTATATATATATGAGGGTCCCTATATATTATATGGGAGATGAGTCTGTTTTGCATGAAGTATCTTCTCTCCTCTTCTGGATCGAACAACCCAACCCCTAAATATGTTTGGTTGGATCTCCATGATTAGTGTAATAAAATTAAATCACAAATAAAGAAAAATCACAACAATAGATCACAATATGACTAAAATAGAGCAGAATATATGATGAGCCACTTCGAAAGGGCATCCTCCACAACCGTACAATAAGAATTCAATTTCCAATATGATGATAAAATACTAGCCACTGCCTCCTCTATATACCCTAATTATGCTATAGAAACACCCTAGGCCAACCTTACCATCAATATTAAGCCAAAGAGATGATCATATGAATTAATTAAAGCTTATGCTAGCCACAAGTTGGCCACACATATCCTAATACACGCTATAGCCTAAGGGCATAGCATGCCCCCTTTCAAACAAGCATTGTCCTCAATGTTGATGATCACTGGATGCTTCAGTATGAATTTTGTCCTCCCATGGCATATCCTCCCTCGACAAGACCTTCCACTTGATAAGAGACACGATGATCGCCCTTGTCTACATCCTCTTGAATCGAGTTGGAAAAATATCTTTTTGGTTCCAATATGTCTCTTCCTTCTTTAAGCTTCAGCAACTCTATCTGGATGGGAATCTTTTGACCAAAATCTGAAACATGAAAAACTGGGTATATTTTTGTTGTCTGAAGAAGCCCCTGTTGAGGGTGTACCTCGACTGCTCGAATTTGTGGTTGTACCTTCAAGGAAGAAGTGTTGGATGGCAACTAGAAATCAAAAAGTTCTCTAAATGGAGACTTTTTGGAAAAAATGTCTCTTCTAGGTGGCCTCTCTATTGGCATATCCTCAACAAAAACTGAATACTTTTCCACCCTTTCCTAAAAATCTGGTGGTGTTTGCATGTGACCAATGATCAATTTTCTTCCACTGAAGATGATTGTGCCACATGCCCCGTTGATCTTTTTTCAAGCATCGTTTGCATTTGATGAGAGCTTACCATCTGCAATGCCTTTGCGCACACCCCTCTCAACTCAAACATCTTGCCTTCCGAATGAAACACATGAACAATTCCTAGAAGTTCATCTCGATCATGCCCAAGGTTGTGAGCCATTGGACTCCCTATACAATATCAACTCCCCCCATGGAAATGAAATGCAATAGGTAGTCCCCCATAGTGATTTTAAGACTATGGCATTTTCCTAAACAATTAACAGTACCCCCATCCACAACCATGCCCTGGAATTCTAATGTTGGATAAACAAAACAATTCAAACGTGCAACCAACTTATCATTGAAAATTGTGAGTACTTCCTGAGTCAATCAATACGATCACTTGTTTTTCAAGAAACCTACTATCTTGAGAGTTGTGGATTAACCTGATAGCACATGGCAAGAGTTGGTTGGAAATCCCCAAACTCTAGCTCATCAACAACCTCTACAGCTTTTTCTTCACCCTCTTCTTCTTCATCGATGCCCTCAATGTAGAACAATTTATTTTCAGCACATTTATGTCCTCAACTGTATTTGTTGTCAAAGTTAAAACATAAACCTTTTGCTCTTTTTTCTTCATTTTGTTGGGGCATTAATCGTGTTGGTGGAAGAAATGATAGTGCTAATGTGTTATTATCACTACTACTAGTGATTGCATGTGTACTAGTAGCCAAGAATGTTTCCTCTACCTTGTGTGCCATGATATTAGAATCGGAAACATTAAACGGATTAAACATGCGTACCTCAACATTAAACGAATTAAACATGCGTACCTCATGTTGAATGTGGTCCTTGCGACCGCCAAGAAATAGGTTCAAGTTCTCATTTGTAGTTGTCTCCACGTGCAAAGATAGATTCTAGAATTGATGAATATAATCTTTGGCCGTGCCTATTTGTCGCAGCTTTGCCAATTGGCTGAAGTAATTCTCCGTCACACTACTACTATAGTGTGTTGCAACTCCTCTGTAAAAACTGACCAAGTGACACTGAGAGCCTTCTTTTTCTTTTGAACACAACCATCGATACCAAATGAATTGTTCAAGTTCCAAATATAGAGATGGCATGGTAACCTTCTACCCACATGGGATCTAATGTAGATCAAAAAAAATCTCTATTTAGTTGATCCAATTGAGTGGATATTTCCATCAAACTTATGCATGTCCACCTTTGGTAGTAGGTTTCACGACCTTGAATTAATGCTAGCCATTGGTTGAGGTTACACAACATTTGGACTAGGATTGGGTTGTCCCTTGGATCCACTTTGAGTTGTTTGTGAGATTGACAAATTATTGGCAAAATATGTGAGAGTAGCCAATTCTCCTTTCAATTCATTGTGCATATTCTCCATTTTAGACTCTGTGTTGCACATACAACCCATCCAAATCACACACTTTCTCATCTAGCAAAGAAGATGTCATATTAGAAGTCCGACTTGATCTAAACTCAGACTCTATCTCCTCTTTGTTAGGAGTTTTCCCTAGTGTAAATGAATTCTTGCCCTAGTCTATAGTTTGTGGCCTTGTCATGTTGAGGCTTGATAGTGCAAAATTTTATTTTCTCCTTTGACCGAACTTTGACCAAATGAATTTGGACTTAGGTCGGCTTCAAAACTAAAACTTCAAAGAACAAAACCCCACTAGATTTGTGCAAACTTTCCAAAAATGTAAATAACAAAGAAAAAACCTTAAAATGCGGCCTATAGAGCAAATTTATGAAAAACCCTAAAACATCAATAATTCGCTAAAAATAATCACCAAACCCTAATTTTTTTACTCTAGAGTCCTTGAATGATTCTCCAACTCCAGTTTAAAAAAATGTAGAAAAATTCACAATGGATTGCAAAATATAAGCGATTCTCCAAAATTAAGGTTTCACCCACACTTTTGCCCAAATCGAAGCTTTGATACCACTTGTAATGAATTTACTTCACAAATAAAGTGTAATCACAGGAGTAGATCACAATATGACTGAAATAGAGTAAAATATATGAATAAATGATAAGCCACTTCGAGGGGGCAACCTCCACATCTATACAATAAGAATGAATTTGCAATATGATGATGAAATACTAAGCACTACCTCCTATATATACCCTAACTATGTTATGGAAACACCCTAGGCTGACCCTACCACCAATATTAAGCTAAAGAGATGATCATATGACTTAATTAAAAGTAATACTAGCCACAAGTTGGCCACACATATCCCAATACACACTATAGGCTACAGGTGTAGCAATTAAATAAGGGGGCGCAAATAGAAGTATAGGGTCAAAGAAAGAACATAGGAGAACCCATCAATCGAGTTCTAGTTTTCTTGATCTATATATAGATGAGATGCCCTTTCGTCAGACGAGAGAAGAGAATAAATGCCACATACCGTATAGTTAAGTTAGTAGGCCATTGGGAGAGAGCAAAGCCTATAGCTGGCCCCCATAGATCAAATCTATTGCCCATCAATCAATTTATAGAGGTTGACGGGACTATATGTCAGATAGGGAGCTACTTAGGAGGCCAAATAGAGTAGAATATAGATAGGTTTTTCAACCAAATAGATAAGATAGGTTGCCCAGCTAGTGAATACCCTAAATTGTATTATACTTTTACAAGCTGCTCTACATCAGCATTACGTGTGCCAAGGTGCTCTCATGGATCCCCAAGGTCTTCCTACAGAGTACATCTTCTCTGTCAATATTTCCCAACTTCCCAACATGCACATGTGAGGAAGGAAGAATGTATTTATAAGAATCGTAAATGCCCTAATTGGCCAGAATACCTCACCTTTCCTTTGATTGGCCCAATGACTTCACCCTTCAATCCTATTGGCTAGGGGCCAATCCCAAGTTGCAGCTTGAGGCTGGAAAAAATAGGGGAGGGCATAGGGTTCACCCAGGGTCAAAGAGGAGCTCGTAAATTACTAAAACAACTTGGAAAACCTCAGAAATAATTTATAAACCTCCTAAAGTTACTAAAAGACACTAAGAAATTTTGTAAAACCCTTTTTTCCCCCAAAAACCACCAAAATTCTCCCAAAAAAATGATTTTTTAGAAAATGCCCACTATTTTTTCCTAAAAACACTTGCAAAAAGAGGTATAAAAGTGCCCCTAAAACCCCAAAAACTCCCACATCTGATTTTCTAAAAAAATGTTTTTTTTTGCAGATTTGAGGAGATTAAAAAGAGGCTTTCAAACAAAGAGACCAGAAACATTTTCCTCTCATGTAGATTTTTGGGTCCCTAAAAAGGCTGGATAATGCAATAAGATGGCTCTAATACCATGCAAAAACAGGTGAGGAGAACACACTTCCACAACCTGCTTAAAAACATGATCCTTCTTGCATAAATAAACGCCAGACAGTTCCTAAACTGCAAACTAAATTCAACACAACAAGAGACAGAATAAGAGTATAAATGAAATATCAAAAATCCCTAGATTGTATTATGCTCTTACAAGCTGATCTACAACAGCATTGCATGTGCATGGGTGCTCGCATGCATCCTCAGGCCTTTCCTACAGACTACATCTTCTCCCTGAATATTTTCCGAGATTCCCAAAATGCAGAGGTGAGGAAGGAAGAACATATTTATAGGAATCTAAGGCTAAGCCTACAAAATAACATGATTGGCCAGAATGCCTCGCATTCCCTTTGATTGTCTGGGTGGCTTCACCCTTCAATCTTATTGGCTAGATGAGTTTCTTAATTTCTATTGGCCTACTTACTCAGATGACTTTTCTAATTTCTTAATAACTAAAATAGAAAAATAGCTAATATTTTTAACCTATGGATATACTCACTATCCTAAGTAAACTTAAAACAATTGTAATGACTTACACCAACACATTTTCATTATATCTAGGAGCTCACCGACAATTGTGAGATAGAGTTGCAATATTGTACAGCTCAAGAACAAACAATCGACCTTCTCAGGAAGCCTATTTGACCTAATAAATTCATCAAGTTTAGAGATAAGCTTGGTGAAGTTTGGTACATGACCCATTAAGGGAGGATATTAGAAAATATGTAATGGTCATACTCGGTTATAAATTATAATAGTTATTAGTTCGTAGTTATGAGTTAGTTGACAGTTACAAAAGTTAGTTAATAAAGCTATAAATGTAATGTAAACCTGCCCACAATTTAATCCCTATATGTTTTCTAGTGTTATATCTTATGCTTCCTTTAACCCTTCCACATGCTCTTATTTTGTGCAGGTCATGAGTCGAAGGTTTGTGTGCACATACACAAGATCATCCACTCTGGATTACAAACCTAAATGAATAAAGTCAAATTTGCTCAATTTCTCTTTCCTACTGAAGATGATGACATTGGGAAAGAATCCAAATGGAGATATAAGAGATACATATGTCTAGGAACATCATAGGGCCACCATCTTGTAGGATTCATCTTTCCTCTATCTACAAGTGCATCCATATCACAAGATGTTCCACACCCTTCAATAAACATGGAAAACTGCTCTGAAATATGTTTGGTTGCATTAGGGTCAAGGGCAATTTTAGAAAACATTGCTTTGTGCCTCATAGCTACCTCCTTGATTTGGAGTTTTTCTCTTGCCTCTAAATTCAGCCAAGTGCATTGTATTGGATAGTTCTTTGGATTCAATGCATATCCCACAATATGCAAATTAGTAATGAATTAGTTCTGCATGTTAAAACAATGTCAGGAACTTTTGTATAAAACTCAAAATATTTCACTACCTCTTCAATTTTTTCAATTCCGTGGTCCATACCCTCATAAACAAGGGATATATTTGTCACACACCCTAAGCGTATCTACAATCAGCTCACAAATAGAAAGAAAAAACCAGACCTGTTCCCATCATGTCTCATCAAGATTAATGGTCCTGATATTATCTACCTTTGTTGCATTTGATTGTCTCCAATATTTCCACATCAATGACCGCCATAGTGTGCAATGCCTGTTCCAAGCATGTCTTGTCAAGAATAGTGGTCTTGATATTACCCAAATTTGTTGTGTTTGATTGTCTCCAATATTAGCATAATGCACCTTTCACATCATGCATGTGCTTCAACCATTGTAGGCAGACACAGTGAGTCTCAATGAGTGCTCGCAAGTCCGACTTGAGCCCAAGTCCTTGTCAAAAAACCCACAAGTCAATTTCAATCATTTTCAAGTCTCTACCGAGTCAGGTGAGTTTGGGCAACCATGGCGAAGATTAATTAAGTTTATTATATTTAATGTTTTCTCAATTTTTTGAGTTTTTTTCACGAAGTGCAATTTGAGTCCAAAATTGGTCAGTTAAGTCCGAGCTTTTCTAATATGGTTTGAACACATTATATTAAATGGCAAATCTTGTTTCCCCAACCTCCAAGGTTTGTAATTTTGCGAACTTGATGTCTTGCACATAATGGCAATTGGTTATGAATATCTCAATTTCATTTGCCATGTTGCATAAATATATCATTCATGTTATCTTATTAATAATTATAGATTTCCATAAATCTTAGTTTATATACAACCTACAAAGACACAAAAAGATATATTCATTACCAGTTTCAATAACTGGCCAACAACTTTGTATAGAATGGCATTTGATGATGACTTACCACATTTTTAGTACCAACCTCCTTAATTAGTTCCATGATCAAGTCTACAATGTTTTGGCTCTTCTCATGCACTTTAGAGAAAGTTGCTTTTATAGGAGACAATGCACACAAGTTCATCAATGGTCTACTAGCTACATCATTTCATCCATTTGAGATAATGGATACACCCCAAGTGCACCAATTGGAATGAACAAGCTCCAAAGTATTATCCATACATTTTTTTCTCCCACCCCATTACAATGGTGCAAATTTTATTACAAGAAGAGCTCTTGCAACCACTTGGTGATTCATTGATTCTTGCACCATGTCATGCCAATAGAGGTAGACCACAAGCATAAAAAAACCTTGCAACTCTACCATCAATTTCTTCACACTCGCATTTGAAACATTTGCCCAATCGTCATGCGGCATTAACAGCCCCTCGTTTTCGCCTCTCATGAGCTTCTTCAACAATTAATGGCTATTTTGGATTGTGTTTCCCCATCCTAGTCCTTTGGACTGTCAAAAGCTAAGCTTGTCTAAGAGCCTTCTCATAGCCTGCTCTAGCTTGGACCCTGTTAAAATAATACACTTCACATGTTTCAATGCCTTGCATTTCTCAGCTAATTTTCTAGTAGTATGAGTGAGATGTGCTCATACTGTTGAATATGAGCCTGAGTACTTTTATTTCTTGCACTTGAATCGGCATGACCCTCCAACATTTTTCTTATCACTCGGGAAATAAAAATATTTCCACAACAGAATACATCATCGTGATTTGCAGGGGCATTTTTAACCATGTTGGCAACCTTTAAAGATTGAGACTGTCTCGTCTTAATCAGAAATTTTATGGGGAGCCATGGGATCATTATTAATAGTTTGAAAAATTAAAACGAGCATGAAAAACACAAAGAATGCTAGCAGACTTCTCCTAAATGACCAAATACAACTCTAAATTATCAAACCAAGCTCCTCGATGCTACAAAATACCCAATCATGCTGCAAAACCCCAAATCCAAGGTTGGAGAAAAAAATAGGTATGACAAAATGAAAATAGATATTACTGTTTTTCAGGTCACGAATTACTTTTAGGGTTTTCTTTTCTTTCAGTTTAGGATTTTTTTTATTTTTAATATGTTACTTTTCTTTTTTGGGTTTTGTTTTGCATGGGCAATCAAAATGCCCAAAACAGCACTTGAAATGTTTCCAGCCTGGCAGAAACATTTGGGCACCCCAAAGCATTTCTACCAATCTAGAATCCTCAAGCTTAACAAATTACCCATTCAATCGGCATTTTTCAGGTGCTTCAAATGTCTCAAAATTGGAAACATCCCTCCTCAAAGGCATATATGTACACGTGCACACACAGATTATGGGGATGGGGATGCAGATGGGGTCCCCATCCCTACACCCGAGATTCATAGTAATATGCGATTATTAAAATTGAATAAGATGTAGCCAAAAAGCACTGGATAGAGGAATAGAAAAGTAAATTGAAGTAAACAAACCTTTTGGGCAGCATATGGAGCAACAAAGTGATTTAGAGGAACTTGGGAGCCTAGTTGATTGCTTGGTAGCAGCAATACAGTGGGTTTAGATGATTGTTTGCGTAGAAAATTGACAAGGAAACCTTTTTTTATTTGATTATTCATTACAAACACACCTTTTACATACCTAAATCGGTCTCTGTAAGAGATGCCTGGATAAACATCAAAGCTCAGATACAAGTTACAACGCAAATAGAAACACCCATTTTCATTTAAACGACAATAAATATTTTGCTAATATTGTTACAGTAGTAGATGACGTAACAGGTCTGATAGACCAAGCACAGAAAACACACGTATGGAGATAATTTCATAATAGAACATCCATGCATAACAGTTGTATCATAGCCACTTTCTTAGCTTCATGGGAGAAGTCTTAGCAATGACAAATTGTTTTCAAAGAGGTAGAGAGTTGGTCAACTTCTGGGCTTACAGGAAACTTGTAATGAAGAATCTCCTAAAGACTTTTCTTTTCCAAGAAAAGTTGAGCTTTAAGAAGAAGATCTAAAAATGTTTCTCTTAGAACTTAAAATTCTATGATGAAAGCTGTAAGAAAATATAAAAATGGTCCAGTCCATAAAACGAACAGTGAAGATGAGGTTCTTAAAGATGGTCCTTACAAACATGAGGTTAACAATGTAGATGTAGTTGAAGGAGTACTCAATTGCTGCAGTCAATGTCCACTTGAATTTGTTGCTAAAAGATGCAATTGTTCCATCAATTAATCTCACGAACTCTCCAAACATATATGTTGTGGAGATGGGAATAACGGCTTTGGCTAATCGGCTTACAGATGAAGATTGTTGAGGAAGCTCTTGTAGGTGAAATTATTCCACAATCAATCTATGCTGAGGAAGCTCTTGCAGATGATATTATTCCACAATCAATCTATGCTGAGGAAGCTCTTGCAGATGATATTATTCCACAATCAATCTATGTTGAGAGAAGGGACCATCAACTAAAAGCAACATGCAGCATATGTATCAGATAGATTAGCATGTCATGGTGGTCACATGATCATTGAGACAATTCACCAATGTAGAATTGTTCTTCACCTAGTCTCTTTTCTTTCTACCACAAACTTCGAAGGTAGGATTAAAGCAAAGGAATTTAAAACACTTGCCTTAATGACCACAAAAAATGCAGAGGGACTATCAATAAACCTCTATGGGTGGTACTTGTTGAAGCACACCTTACTTCTTGGAGCCACTGTAACTATTAAAGAAAGAGCAATTGAAGTTCCTTCTATATTGTGCCAACTTCAGTATGTATTTTGTGCAGGTACAATTGTGGAAGCATTAAGATCAATTGTTGGAATGGATAATAATATAGTGCACCATGCTTGGGAGGTGAAAACTAGAAATTGTTCTTCTCGTCTATGTAGCCAAGAAACATAGACAAAGCAAATTTAAAGTTCCGATGTACTAGATATGTTCCTACTATAACTCATTTTGAAAGACTCTACTTGATTATTTTGAAGGAGAAGCCCAAGAAGAATTTGAAAAGGCTTGGAAATTCTTCAGCATCCAGCTCTACAATTGTTTTAAGGAAAAACTAATTACAGAAGGAAGCATTGTTATGATCCTAGTTTGTAATTAGGGTGAAAAATGAAGTTAGTTTTTATTGTATTAGGAAAAAAATTAAAAAGTGAATTCAAATAAGTGGGCCATAGGACAAGGACAGTAATTTTCCATGGCATTGTCATAGGAGTTACAAACAATTTTGTCATAAATGTAATGAAATTGCTTAGATAGATAGAGAAAAGTCACCACAATGAATGGTAATATAAATATCAGGAGCAAGAATACAGCAGTGATTCGCAAAATTAAGAGCTGAATAGAACATATTCACACAAATGATTGATAGCAGAGTAGAAAACTGGGAATATATGACTAAGCCACTTCAAGGGGGAAACCTCCACAACCTTGTACTAAGAACATAATTCGTAATATGATATCCCAATACTAACCTCTACCTCCTATATATACCCAAATGAGGCCATGGACACTCCATAGGACGACACTACTTCCAATATGAAAATATAAAAATTATCATATGACTAAGTAAAAGGTTACGCTAGCCACAAGTTGGCCACAAATATCCTAATACATGTTATCGGTTAAGGGCGTAGCATGCCACTCCCCTTTAAACCAACATTGTCCTCAACATTGGTGATCGTTGAATGCTTTCCAGGAATGCTTCATCCTCCCATATCACATCCTTACTACCCAAATTCTTCCACTTGATTACATACTTTGTAATCACCTTCGTGCACAATAGCTTACTGCATGTATGGAGGATTTTCCCAAGTTCCACAATGATTTTTCGCTCCTCATCAAACTCATGTAACCCTGTCTAGACTGAAACTCTTTGTCCAATGACCTTCAAGCAAGAAACACGAAAGACCAGATGTATTTTTGTTGAATGAGGTAATGCCAGTTTGTATGCTACATTGCCTATCTTCTACAAAAACCTTATAGGAGCCGTAATACTTAGATGAAAGCTTGTTATCCTTGTTATTATGTTGTTTCAAGGACATTTGCTTATATGGATATAATTGCACAAAAACCCAATCTCCTGCTTCAAAATGTTTTTCTGTGTGGTCTTGGTCAGCTTGTTGCTTCATTCGATTTTGTATCATTGCCAAGTTCTCTTTGAGACTATAGAGTACCTCATGTTGGTGTTGAATGTGTTCTTTCCCTCCCCAAACCTTTCATTGAACCCTCAAAGATGAGGTGATGGATGGTAGCTAGAAACCAAACAATTCCAAAAATGAAGGCATTTTGGATGAGCTATGGAAAGAAGTATTATATGACCATTCTACCAGTGGCGGCCATTAAATCCATCTCTTGTTTATTTGAAGCAAAACATTGGAGATAACCCTCCAAGCGCTTGTTGACCACCTCAATTTGTCCATTAGATTAGGGTTAAAATGACAAGCTATGATCCAGTTGAGTACTCGAGCATGAGAATAACTCAGTCCAAAAATTATTGGTAAATATAGGATCATAGTCACTAACTATGACCTTTGGGGTCCCATGTAGCTTATGAATTGTATCCATAAAAGTTGATGCTATTGTACTTGTTGTGACAAGGAAAAAAAATGGGCATATTTGGTGAGTCTATCCACAACAACCACGATGATATTTTTCCCTTTAGGTGTGGGCAACCCTGTGATGAAATCTACGGAAACCTTCTTCTGCCTTTGGGTAGGAATGGATGGTTGTAGTAGAAGACCCGAAGTCTTAATCGTCTCACCCTTGTTTTGCTGACACACCATGCATTCTACCATCCATGCATTTTGCCACAATTTTTTGGACTTCTCCTTTGAGCCCTTCCCAAAAGAACTACTTGATTCCATGATAAGTCTTTATGAAGCCTAAATGCCCACCTACTAGAGAAGCATGGAGCTTCACAAGAACCTTATGCCTAAGGGTTGAGTTCTTGAACAGGTATAGACTATTGTTGTACCATAGAGTGTCCACTTTCTATACAAAATTTTCAAACACACTTGGGTCCGTTGAGATTTTGAATAAGATTATGTGTATTTGTGTCACTCTCCCATTCCAATCTTGCCTCGTCCACCCAATTTGTCTACAATATGGACATGGCACACAATAGTGCTTATGTGGACGCATCCCTCCTGAATAAGGCATCAATAACTACATTCTCCTTTCTTTTCTTATAGATGATCGCAAAGTCTTATCCCAACATCTTCGTGACCCATTTTTGTTGGTTTTCTAATGACAATCTCTATTCGAAGAAGTATTTTAGACTATCATGATTTATCTTAACCTTAATGTGTCTTCCCATCAAATATGGTCTCCATTGTTTGATTGCATGAAAGATAGCCATCATTTCCTTCTCATAAATGGGCTTCAGCAAATTCTTACCCTTTAGTTGGTGACTCTCAAATGCAATAGGTCATCCCTCTTGCATGCGTACCGCCAAATGCCATACCTTGAACCACCACATTCAACAGTGAATGTTTTGAAAATATATGGGTTAGCTAAAATAGGAGTGGTGCACATGGCCTCCTTTAGCTTCTCAAATGCCTTGGTGGCAGCCTCATTCCAATGGAAGGACTCAAGGAGTCCTCCAATAAAGTTGCAAGTGGTGTTGCTTTGTTGTCATAATTTTTTAAAAATCGATGATAGTAATCTATGAGCCCTAAGAAGCCCCGTAGGTTCTTGGGAGTTCTAGGCGCTTGCCATTCAACCATGGCCTTGATCTTTTGAGGGTCCACTTTTACGCTTTCATGCAAAACAATGTGACCCAAGTACTCCACCTCCTTGACTCCAAAATCACATTTGGAAGCCTTGGCATAAAGCTAATGTTGTTCCAAAGTTTCCCAAACCTGATTGACATGTTACAAGTGTTCCTCCCATGTTTTGTTGTATATTAAGATGTCATCAAAAAACACCAAGACAAATTTTCGAAGAAATGGCCAAAAGACAGAGTTCGTCAAACTCTGAAATGCAAATGGTGCATTTGTGAGGCCAAAGGGCATCACCAAAAATTCATAGCGACCCTTATGGGTTTTGAAATTTGTCTTATGTATATCCTCTCTAATTCTGATTTGATGATAACCTAAGCAAATATCTAGTTTTGTAAAATATACAACACCATGTAACTCATCTAGCAAATCATCAATTATTGGAATCGAAAACTTATCTTTGATGGTGTATTTGTTGAGTTCCTTGTGGTCTGGACACATGCATGGCATGTCATCCTTCTTACACACCATCACCACTAAAAAGGAATAATCACTCTAGTTATGCCAAATAATACCTATCTTGAGCATCTCTTGTACCATCTTCTCAATCTCACACTCTTGTACATATGGGTACCTATAAGGTCTGAGTTGGGTGGTCGGATCCTTAGTACTAGTGGAATGGCATGATCATGATCACTTTTGGGTGGTACTCCTTTCGACATATCGCCAAAAACTACTCAGTGCCCATCGACAATTGCATTTAGATTTGGCGGTGTAGCCCCTTTGTTGGTTGTGCTTCTAATGAAAAAAGATGTACCACAAACCCATTCGCTCCCTTTTTAAGAATCTCTTGCATCTGATGTGAACTAACAAACTGTAGGGACTTTGCACGCAGCCCACATAATTGAAATTTCCTGCCCTCTAAATGAAAACATAAGAACAACTCCTAGAAATTCATCTCAATCATTCCCAAGGTAGTGAGCCATTAGACTCCCAACACAATGTCTACTCCGCCCATGGGAATGGCGAACATAGAGAAATCTGGCATGTAGTCCCCCATGGCAAGTTTAATACTATGGCATTTTCCTAAACAACTGATTGTACCACCATCTACAATCACAACCTGAAATTTTGGAGCTAGATAAACAAAAATAGTTCAAGCGTGCAACCAACTTACTGTTAATGAAGTTGTGAGTACTTCCCAAATTAATCAATACTATCACCCAATATTTTTTTAGGAAACCCACTACCTTGAGGTTTGTTCGAGTGTTAATACTTAAAAGTGCATGCCAAGATAAAGTTGGTTGGGTATCTACTGACTCCTCATCTAGGTCATCAACAACCTCTAATTCTAATTCTTCATAGGCACCTTCAATGTAGGACAACTTCTTTTCAGTACATTTGTGTTCTCGATTGTATTTGTTATCACAATTCAATGTAGGACAACTTTTCAGCACATTTGTGTTCTCGATTGTATTTGTTATCACAATTAAAACATAACCCTTTTGACCTTTTTAATTCAATTTGTTAAGCAGTCAATCTAGTCGAATGAGGGAATGTTGGTGTTGTAATGCTTCGATCTCTTATGCTCATGAATGCCTACCTTTGTTGCCCAGTTTCCTTTCCTCTGCCCGGTGTGCCATGATAATAGAATCAAATATAGTAAGTGGATTAATCATGCATGCCTCATGTTGGTTGTGATCCATGAGTCCCCCAAGAAATAGGTCATTCAAGTTCTCATTTTTTATTGTCTCCACTCTTGATGATAGATTATGGAATTGATGAATATAATCCTTGACCAATCATGTTTGTTGTAGTTTTGCTAACTGGGTGAAATAATTATCCATCACACTATTGCTATAATGTGACTGCAATTCTTTAGAAAAAACTGACCATGTGACACTGAGTCTTCTTCATCTTTTGAGCACACAACCATAAATACCAAATGAATTACTCATGTTCCAAACATAAGGATGCCATTATGACCTTCTGTCCACATGGAATCTGATGCACATCAAAAAAATAATCCATTTGGTTGATCCAAGAGACCGTATCCTTCCCATCGAACTTACACATTTCCTCTTTCAATAGCATGTTTTGATGCCCCGAATTGGAGCAAGTCAAGGGTTGAGGTTGCAATGTATTTGGATTTGTATTGGGCTAGCCAAAAGATCCACCATGGTTGCCCTGTGCGTTGGTGAATTGTGGCTGATTTTGTGGAGTTTGCTACAAAGCCATAAGTTGATCAAATTTGTGCAAGAGCTACTCCAATCGCTAACTGATTTTGTGTAGATCTCCTTATTGGTCATTTCAGACTATATGTTTTGTGTATTGTAATCAAGTTGGCTCACTCTGTGATCTATCGAAGAAAACCCTATTGATTCCAATTTCTAACTCCATCTCTTCTTTGTCAAAAAAAATTCCCATAGTGATGCAACCCTTCCCTCGGCCCTTAGTGTGTGGTCCTACCATGCAAAGGCTTTAGGCTTTATGGTTTAGATTTTAAGGCTTAGGGTTCAAAGTTTAAGTTTGACTAGAGGTCCAAAAAAGTTATCAAAGGCTTATACCGCCGCGATCATCTCGTTGAGACAAATCCAATGATTGCTATATTGCGCAAGGCTAAAAAATCCCAAAAAATTAGGGTTGACAAAGGCTTATACCGTTGCAATCATCTCACTAAGATGAATCCAACGATTGTTATATTGCATAAGGGTATGAAAACTACCAAATTTTTATTTGTGTAAAAAAAATGCAAATCTACCTAGTGCAGGCAAAATCCTTAATCTTTTTAGATAAAAAGTTGTGTTTTTTACCCGCCAAGAGATATAGACTAATCAAATGCACTGCAAAAACTTGCCCAAGTCGAAGCTCTAATTCCACTTGTAATGAAATTACTTAGATACATAGAGAAAAGTCACAACAATGTATGGCAACATAAATATTAAGAGCCTAACTACAACTGTGAATCGCAATAATAAGAGCATAATAGAACAGATCCACACAAATGATTGATAGCAGAGCCAAAAATTGGAAATATATATCTCAATCACTTCAAGTAGGCAACCTCCACAACCTTGCAATAAGAACAAAATTTGTAATATGACATCTCAATACTAACCACTACCTCCTATATATACCCTATTTAGACTATGGATAATCCATAGGCCGACACTACTTGTAATGCCTCTCATATTAGAATACTATCCCCTAGTCGAGCCCTCCTCTTTAGTCATGTTCAATGCCTTTAATGAACCCGAAATGGTGATGTGGCTTGATGAATGCCATTTGTCTCCTAGTTGCAATAAATTACAAAACTTAACAAGAGGTTAATTAATGTAGTATGTGACAAATTCAACTTAGCCATGTCGAGATGGATAAATCTCTCGACGTTCTTCATGTTGGATAAGTATACGATATCTATGCTGGCAAATGTTTATGCATATTAAAATTGTATGCGTGTATATATAGATATGAATATGTATACATATGAATATATATTAAATTTAATAATAATTTATACTTATATGAAATAGTGAGTTATATTTATAGAAAAACGGGGGGGAGGTTCAGCTCATGGTTGGGTCGTAGGGACTAAATTTGACAACCAACCTTGCTTGTCAAAAAAAAAAATCCTATGAGGGTTATTCACTCAACTTGGCTTCTCAAATAGTGGAATCGTTGTTTCTCACTAATTTGGTTTCTTTTCTTGGATATTTTGAGATGCTTTTGACACTCCCTTAATGTGGTGGTTTCTTGTAATACATTATGCAGTCCTATCGGCCATTCTTGGCCTCTTGTGGACATTAATATCTATGTCAAATTTAATTAAATTAAATCTTTTGTATTCTAGACTTTTTGGACTGTTACTCCTTCGCTCAACTGCTTTAAATGGAATTAGTTGTGACCCATGAGCACATGGGCTGCACCATGATTCTAGAGGAAAAGTTTTATACATGAAGGGCTTGTTAGGCATTTAATTGGATTAACCACATGTTATAATGATTTCTCCTAATGTGCCCCTCTAGTAAATATTTTGTCCTTGTCAAATTGAAGATGGTGGTTTGTAGTTTTGGGCTTTATTTAGATGCAATCTTCCTTTGGGGGAAGGGCAGGGTAGGGGGAAGGGAAAGGGGGGTGGATGGGGCGAAGGGGGGACATAGGATGTAATTTGAGAAGGAATAGGATGCAGTCCAAACTAAGCTAGTGATAAGAGAATAAGAATGTGCTAGCAAGAGGTGAGAAAGCCATTAGCCTGGAAGGAGGCTGCAATTGAAAGGAAGAACAAAAGAGATAGAAGGCATTTGTTTGAAGGAGAAGAAAACAGTAAACAACACACAATGTTTTTGAAAAACAATTGAGATACCATTCATATGGCTAAATTAAATCAGGTAGGTCTGGCTTAAACCTATTTCAATTTATCTAGGATTATCTATTACAAAGTAAACATCTCCTTGTGAATTTAGGAAAGAGAATAGATCATAGTTTTAGCTGTTTTCCTTCTAGTTCGTCTGAGTTTCATCTTCATGACTACGTTCTCTTTAAGATCTGCCCTCTGATTCTTAGAAATGTGTATTTAACATTCTTAGAGATACAATTTAATCTTCAATGAAGTATATTTGAGTTGTATTAAATCCTTTGACTACGTAGAAACATATTAGCCGTTGTGTAAAACTTGTGTGATTACCTCTTTGTATTACACCAACCATCATACTACATGTTAGAAAACAATTATGCCTCTTCGGATTGTTCTTCCCTCAACAGAAATACTTTCTTTTACTTCTAAACTGCGCATTAATTCCTTGGGCTGTGCTTTAAGTACCCTGCCGGAGTTTTTCTTACATAAAAAACTGCTCTAAATGTAAAACGGACCTCTTAATAAATTTTCTGGGTTTTGTGACCCTCAGAGCCAGGTTTCCAGAACATTTTGAATTTTACAATTTCGTTTAGAAATAAGAAAGATGTGGTGATTTTACTGCTGCTGTTCTTTTATTCATGTTCGTCGTAAAACACTCGTAAATTTATATTGGTAAGTATTAAAATTGTATAATTTAAATTTAGCTTGGCTTCCTCATGAAATTACGAACCAACTATATAATTTCAATCTATTTGTTTTTCTCATGAAATTAGAAATCAGATGTACATTATAAATTGAAATATAAAGGATACGAGAAGAATTAAATAAAAAGAAAAATGAGTTTCTTTAAGATCATAAAGAGATGTTATTCTAAGATTAACAGGTAGAAAATCTGAGTATCCCATATGGAACTCAAATTGCCAAATGTACAGTGAAGATAACGCAGCAAGATTTTGAACCGTATTTTAGGCTGTAAGACTTTGAAGGAATTACGCTAACCTTCAAATTAGAAGCCACACAAAACATGTAATTAGAGCACAAAAAATTGAATGTCCTAATTTATCTGTTTTAGATCAGGATTAACGTTTAAATTAAATGAAAACAATTGTTCGTTGTGATATTTATTAAAAAAATTATGATGTCAGAAGCTACCTCTTTTGATCAATTCCGAATGGTGTTTGCAAGAGCAAACTTTGAATTATCTTTTTCTCGCCTCCAAAGTCGATTTGGGGTAAAACAAATACTTAAATTCAAAATTTACGAAATCTGAGACTCAGTAATAATTCTAATAGGATACGAAATATGGAATCAGTAATCAAATAATTTTTATACCTGTTAGGAATCTTCATTTTCGACCAATTCCGGGAGACATTTGCAAGAGCAAAATCTCACTATCTTCTTCTTGTTTTGAAAGTCGATGTGGAATCAACATAAATAAAATACCTAGAAATGGAATTTCTCCAAACGAAAAGTAGTAACCAAATTCTAGTAGCTTAAAATTATCAGTAACATAATAAAATAAATTTTATGGCAAGCTTTACTACTTTTAGCAGGATAAATCTGAAGCCGGTTTATGGATAAAGTTTGTAAGACAATTTTAAGCAGATAAAATCAATCTGGAACAGTGACCAAATTTGTAGTTTTAATCACAATAAAATATTCTTATATTTTAAAACACGATAATTCTAGCTAAGAGAATAGAGTATAAAAATTTATCTGTCTTGTTATGAATTAAAACAAGGGTATTTCTGAGCCCACTTTATCCAACTTGGAGTTGGTGTGTTCTCTAGCACTTTGAAGCATCATTGGTCGTGAAATTTTGTTTGTGTCATTTCCATTTCTTATTAAATCTAGAGGCTATCATGTATTCTATTAGCCTAAAATAATTGTTATGACCTTAGGTCGGATTTTGAGTCGTAAACTCTTTTAGCTATATAAGGCCCTAGTCGCACCTTGTTAGGTCAAAAGGAGGTCCTTTTAGTATTTGAATTGGAGCATAATTTTGGAGTATATGTTAGGGTGTGGAGTTAAAAGCTTCAACTGTTGCAGACATGGAGGAGGTTGCTGAGTTCCAGGGAGACCGGCGTCGGCAGAGTATAGTGCAGAGGGCAACCGACATCGGCAGGTGTGAACTGAAGACAACCGGCATCGGCAGGAGGTCGGCCGACGTTGGTCACCTCCAGGCAGACAGGGACCGACGTCGGTCGCCTGTGTGTTCCAGAACTATTTGTTGCACAAACAGTTAGTTAGTTGAACTGAGAGTTTGCATGTAAAGGCTAATTATAGTCTTGAATTGTGTGTCTAATTATTGTATGCATGAGATCTATATAATAGACTCATACGCTGTATTGTAAAAGTGTGCTAGAAAGCCATTGAGCTTGTAGAGAGAGCTAGAGTAGCTCCTCCTAGTTCCAAAGGGGTACTGAGTGTGTATGATCAGGGAGAGTTGCAGGTTATGCAAGTTCTACTAGGAGATCCACCGAGGTACTGGTTGAAGAATCATAAGGACTTGGTGAGGCAAGGACAAGGGTTCTTCAGGGTGTAGAGATATCTACATGGTGAGTATGGTCTGTTAGTGATTGCAGGTTGATTGCAAGAGCAGTGAGATCTACTTGGAGTACGGTTGTGTACTTGGTGTACTGGCAGCGTTGTTACTGACTGGTTGGAGAGGTGAACAACAACTTTGTGTTTGAGTTGATTGTTGTGACCGTGAGAGAGAGAGAGCTTTGAGGAGAGAATTACTGTTCACTTGAGGTGTGGGAAGCCTCTGAGAGGTGGTGGAGAAAAAGTGGCATCTTCTTTATTGTATTTTCTTCTGAGTGATTATTAATACAATTGTGTATTGTCTCTCATATCCTGTGTTGTTTCATATTTCTAGTTACTTATCATTCTGGTATAATTCCGTGTTTAGTTGCTAATACAAGAGGTAATCATATATATACTCTTATTGGGGAGAGTAGGATCCTGACAGTTGGTATCAGATCTTTTGGTTGGGTTGACTAACAGGTGGTTCAGATCTGGTTAGTGTTTATTGATTACAGGGTACTCACAGGGGTTTCTGATTGAGTGGGAGTATAGCAATGGCAGAAGAAAGTAAGCTACGAATGGAGAAACTGAATAGCACGAAGGTCTGATTGATGGAAAGAAAGAGCAGGGAAAAGAAGATTGTTGGTCGGTAGAAGATCAGCGTGTAGAAGCAGATGTTGCAGGTTTTGTTGCACAGGGTGCTCTGGATAAAATAGAATCTTGATTTACAGATTCTTTTGCCTCTTTCCATGCAACCCGAAATAGAGCATCTTTTCTTAGGTATGTCTTTGGAGACTTTGGAGAGATTTATTTAGGAGTTGGTGAGCCTTGTCAGATTGTTGGCAAAGGAGAAGTGAAGCTGAAATTGCAGACGGGTAACACACAGGTGTTGAAGAAGGTCATGCAGATTTCAGTCTTGGAGATGAGTCTAATTTCTTCAAGAAAGTTAGGTGATGAGAGATGCACAGTAACTCTCACAGCGGATGCACTTGAATTAGACGGTGGTAAGAAAGTAGGTATTCTTTATCTATCTACTTATATTACTGATTCATCTTCTGTTGCAGAGATGTGGCTTTGTAGGCTTGGTTACATATGTAAGAAGGGAATGCATGTTCTTAAGCGGAAGACAGATATCTTTGACAAACTTAAGAACTGGAAAGCCTTGGTGTTCATGGAGGAGATGACGGACAGAGATCAGCTGTGGGGACTGAATTATTCTGAGCAGGGCTGTGTGAATATGGACAAGGGTTTGACCCAAAAGGAGCTCGCGGGTAAAAAGTCATCACTCACAGGCGAACACAAGTACCGGCGTCAGTCAGGAGGAACCGACGTCGAACAGACAGGCACCGACGTCGGTCATGTGCAGATCAGCAGAGTCGGTGGTGTCGGGCAGCAGGAACCGACGTCGGTCATACAGTGACCAACGTCGGCAACAGGTACACCAGCGTCGGTCAGGAAAACGACGTCGGCAGACAGGGTCAGTTGCAGGGAACCGACGTCGATCGGTTGCAGATTGGGAGATGGCCGAGATCGGTCACTGGAACGGATGTTGGGTAGACAGCACGATGTCAAGGAGTCTCAAACGCCCATATGGAGGACTAAAAAGGTAAGTGGACCTCATATTCGTTGTTCACCTTCTTACTTATTGCTTACTGATGGTCGAGAACCAGGAAGATGTGAAGAAGCAATGCAGGTAGAATCCAGAAACAGTGGGAGCTTGGCATGGATGAGGAGTGTGAGTCCTCGGAGAAGAACCAAACAGATATTTGTTGGTGGAGTTGTCAGCTGAAAGAAAGCACTGAGAGACGGATGGATTCCCAAGTTAAAAAAGAGAGTCGACGGATACGTGAGACAGAAGGCCAAGGTATATGGTCTTGAGGAAGCTGCAGGACAGTGGTACAGGGTTTGACAGGTGGATGACAAAGCAGGGCTTCAGTCAATGTCAGTGTAACTATTGTGTTTGTTCTTACCAGGTGGATGATGAGTCATGACATTATCCTGTTACTGTAAGTGGATGGTTTGCTAGCAGGTTCGTACATACAGGGTTTTGTTGAGCTAAAAGTAAGGTTAGTTCAGTGGTTTGCCATGAAAGATTTGGGAGCAGCAAAATTCTTTGGCATGAGAGACATGAAGATTTTTGTCTCCAGTGGGAGCTGATGTGAATCAGGCGTTGGCGAGGTTCAAGATGCAGGATGCAGAATCGGTAAGCACACCAAGGGCTGGACAGTTCAAGCTGAGCTTAGAACAGGGTTCGAAATCACATAAGGTCTGGTGTAGACCTGAGTTTTCCCAAGCAGTGGGAGTTGTCAGAGAGTTTGGAGCCAATTCGTGGAAGAAGTACTGGAGGACAGTTCAGTGGATTTTCAGGTATCTGAGAGGGACTAGCAGCAGGTTAACATGTTATGCAGGGTCAAGGTCTTCACTACATAGGTTTGTAGGTTCGGATATGGCAGGTTACTTGGATGACAGGAAAGGCATCACAGGGTGTGTGGTGGGTGGTCTTCAGGATTGAGCTTGAAGAGGGATACAAGCCAGAAAACAAATTAGACGGTGTACAGGTACAGTTGCAGCTGTTTATCTCCAAGTGGGAGATTGTCAGGGTGTGGAGCTAAAAGTTTCAACTGTTGCAGACATGGAGGAGGTTGCTGAGTTCTAGGGAGACCGGCGTCGGCAGAGTATAGTGCAGAGGGCAACCGACATCGGCAGGTGTGAACTGAAGACAACCGGCATCGGCAGGAGGTCGGCCGACGTCGGTCACCTCCAGGTAGACAGGGACCGACATCGGTCGTCTGTGTGTTCCAGAACTGTTCGTTGCACGAACCGTTAGTTAGTTGAACTGAGAGTTTGCATGTAAAGGCTAATTATAGTCTTGAGTTGCGTGTCTAATTATTGTATGCATGAGATCTATATAATAGACTCATACGCTGTATTGTAAAAGTGTGCTAGAAAGCCATTGAGCTTGTAGAGAGAGCTAGAGTAGCTCCTCCTAGTTTCAAAGGGGTGCTGAGTGTGTATGATCAGGGAGAGTTGCAGGTTGTGCAAGTTCTACTAGGAGATCCACCGGGGTACTGGTTGAAGAATCATAAGGACTTGGTGAGGCAAGGACAAGGGTTCTTCAGGGTGTAGAGATATCTACATGGTGAGTATGGTCTGTTAGTGATTGCAGATTGATTGCAGGAGCAGGGAGATCTACTTGGAGTACGGTTGTGTACTTGGTGTACTGGCAGCGTTGTTACTGACTGGTTGGAGAGGTGAACAACAAATTTGTGTTTGAGTTGATTGTTGTGACCATGAGAGAGAGAGCTTTGAGGAGAGAATTACTGTTCACTTGAGGTGTGGGAAGCCTCTGAGAGGTGGTGGAGAAGAAGTGGCATCTTCTTTATTGTATTTTCTTCTGAGTGATTATTAATACAATTGTGCATTGTCTCTCATATCCTGTGTTGTTTCATATTTCTAGTTACTTATCATTCTGGTATAATTCCGTGTTTAGTTGCTAATACAAGAGGTAATCATATATATACTCTTATTGGGGAGAGTAGGATCCTGACAATATAGGCTCATTTTTTTGTGCTCAGACTGAGAAGTATAAATGCATGTACCTCCCTTTTGTGAGATGCTCCTTGTAAACTTTTGGTAGTGTCTAACTATGCTTGGGCCAACTAGTGGTCGTGGTGATTAATCGCAAGGGGTAACTACGTTAGCTTAGCCATGTGTCTAATCAATGAAGACCGGATGCCTTCATTTCTGATCTAACACTTGTTTAGGAACAGATGAACTACAGCCAACCCCGATTCTACATGTGAGGGGATTATCGCAGATATGTAGGCAACTCAGGGAGTGGGCGTGGGCTTAGAGAACTAACCCTTATGACGCCCCCTAATGTGGGTGTTATCAACTAACTTTAGGCGGTTATCAGAAAATATGCATAGTGAACCAGGTTTAGGACGCTCTCATAGGGTGAGTGTTAGACTAACTAATTTTGAGTGTTCTTGGAACACATGCTTAAACAATTAACTCTTAGAGCACTCGCGTGAGTGCGAAGTGTAAAGGATTCTTCCTCGCGTATGTGTATCCTCTTAGCACTAGTGGTGTGGTTTGATATGATGTATAGTTGTTGCTGGGTAGTCGCCCTCTTTGATTCTCTTGTAAAGTAATCTTGTTCTCTCCCATTTTAACCATAGTTACTATTGGACATTTTTTGGCCTACATATAAAGCTTTCAAAGACTGAGCAATGTTCCTAATTGAGAGAAGGATCCAATGATAAAAGAGGAAGATCATGCAACTTGCAAGATTTTTGAAACACTTTAAATCCATTAAAAGTGTAATTTGCCATCTTCTAAGGACAGGTCCAGAGTTGCAAAGACCCTACAGAATGTCAAAAGTGCTTGGAATAGATATGGAAGTGCATGGAGTTCATCCGGTTCTTCATTGAGTTCATCTTGACATTTGTGTCCAGTGACAAAAAGTCCAAGTAGGCCTTTTGTTGATGCTATATCTCGCACGTGTGATAGTTTCTGGAGGAATTGGTCACATGGGTCTGTTCATTTTTATGCCTAGAACATACACACCAAGTTCCAAGTTCCAAGTCCTCTGTCGAAGCACAAAAGAAGATATACATGTGCAAAGATGGGCTTCCAAGCATTTTTGCTAAGTTTCCCATACTTAGCCAAATAAGCTAAACCATCGCCAGGTCGTCATGCGAGCATGAATGAACCAGTCAACTTGTATATTTTTTATCTTTACTCAGAAGTCTCGCCTAGCCAGCAGGGCAATTGGGTTTGTTCCTTTTGACATCATGAAATCTCCAGCAAATTTGGCCTCTCCATGATTCTTGTGCTTCAAGATATAAATCTACAAAGTTGGACTTGCAACATAAGACGTTCGCGCTAACGTCAAAATATAGCTCGGGCAAAAAACCATTAGAGCTTAAAATTGACAGTCTGCGGGATGTCAAATACAGTCTACAGAACGTCATTGATGGTCTGCAGGACATCAAAATAAATATCAGACAATAATCATGCAAGATTAAATTTGACGGTCTACAGAACGTCAAATACGTCTGCGTGGACATCAAATGACGTTCGCGCGAACGCCAATTTTAATCATGGTAAAGAGTCGTTGGGTGTCAAGCAGTGGGTCCCAGGCAGATCTAAGGGCTCGCATTTAATCACTCATCAAGATCGGATAGCAAGCATGAGTCAAACTAGTCAGCGAATCCAAGGAGCTAATGAGTCGAGGACAAGTGGCACAAGTGCATTCAGTTGGCAGAAGATCAATGGCTCATGGGCATCCATGCACAAGCAGATCAATGGAGCGAATAGGGTCAAAGAAGTCAAGGGTCCAAGTCAGCATTCGACAACCAATAAGCAAGATCAAGCCCTGGGACATTTTGACGAAGGTCAAGGAGACGCTTTTCGACCCGAGCAAGGTAATAACAAAGGAACCGAGCTCAAATTGGCGATCTGAGTTGAACCAAATGGACATTTTAGGGATCGAGGGTTGCCATTAAAGCCTTGCAAAGATAAAATAGGTCTTCTGGACCTAATATGGACCAAGATTGGTAGTTTGTCGACGGAAAAAGAGGCATGTGCATACATTGAGCTCTTAGTTTTCACAAGGTTCAAATGGCAGAATAGGTTTATTTAAACCTAATATAGTCCAGAGCGAGTCTATGTGGCCTATAAGCTTCCCATAAATAGAGCAACTACAGGAAAACCAATAGAATGATTGGTTTTCAATCTATAAAGTGATCTGTGCTCAGTTACAACCACTCAAAACAGACCAGGTGAGACTCTGTCGGTTCCAAGGCATAAAGGATTGGTCCTTGTTAGCAAAACAGGTGAAGGTGGCATGAAGTCCTGAGATGAAGACCTAGCAGTTGCATAAGGATCATGGAGCATTAAATTCTTTTGCAAAGCCCTTTGAAATTGTGCCTTCTTGATAGGATCATGACTCAGCAGCATCCTCGAATTGGTGTTAATCCATCAGAAGCAGTTGGGCCTTTTCCAACGCACAGTTCCCTCTCTCTCATTATTTTTATATAAATGCAGGGTTTTAAGCCTTAAAAACAGCGTGATAATCCCTCTCTTGGGCATGACCAGACTCTGCCCAAATTTGATCTTTGTAACCTCTCGAGATGATAAAGGACTTTTTTTCAAATCTCATGATTCTGGTAAAGTGTGCTAATGTCAGATTGATTTGCATATGTGGTGGAAACTTCTCCCTTGTCAAACCCTGATCTCACCTAGCTACTAGATTATATTGTTTTGCAGGTCATGTTTAGTGTCAAATGTCATTTGATTAAAGCTAGTAAGTGGATATATTGACTAGTTAATGCCTTGAATCAAGGCTCTCCATTATTTCCCTTAGGTTCTGATCATTTGAAAAACCTTTGCATGAAATACTAATGCATAAACAGCCATTTGGAGTTGCAGATCCGATCTCATTAGTGTTTGTTAGAAGTTCAGATAGAGTGGATGAACAATCACATTACTGGTGCATCACCTTCTTTACATGTTTTTATGCTTTGTTACCCATTTCTCTCTCCCTTTTCCCAGTCAGATTTTTAGTTTAGGTGATAAATCCAGAAGAAAGTCGGTCTTCTCCGGAGGTTTGACCCTGTGATAGGTGACCCATACCCTGGGGTCAGTCCCATGTTGGTCTAGATTTGAGCAAAGGACCTAAACAATCCCCTTCTCAGCTAGGGTGCAAATCTAGATCCCCAACAAGTTACCAAGTTCAGAAATCCGAATTCATTCGAGAGGGAAAAAAAAACCAAAATCCGGAATTCTTGAAAAAGTTCGAAAAAATCTGATCCGGAATATATACAGATATATATGTGGCCATAGTTTTATAAATATGCAAAACTGAAAAATACAATGAAAAACATTAATAAAATAATATAAAATGTTAATATTATATCATATTTATGGTTTCTGGGCTTTTTTTTAGCAAAAAACCTTAAAAATTTTATTAAAAAAAAAAATTGAGAAAAAACAGGGCCGACTCGGATGAACTTATCCGGGCCGACCAAAAAATCCGGATCCCGGCGGATTTAGTCTAGATCCAGTTGGATTTGGTAACTATGGTTCTAACCTTAGAGACTATTAAAGATCTACTCGAGAGATAGAGATTCTCCGAGCAATGTAAGCCAGAGATTACTAAGACTTTGGTCTTGGATCAATGGAACGTAGGTTCCTTGTCACGTTTGACTCTTGTTTGTGTGCTTGGGTAAGCACACACACATTGAGTTGTTTGGGTGTTTTGTGTTGAGTGGTCATTTTGAGATTGTGGTTTCGCCTAGAGCTTATAGAAGCTCGTTTGAGTGTCGTTAGTTCAGGTCTAGGTCCTTTAGGCTAGGTTAGGGGGTCTTTTGTTGTCATCCTTCATGTTAGGCTTATACATTGTTGTTTGGATTAACTTTATGTATAATATTACTAAAATAAAATAAGAGATTGACCTTGCATTTGTTGTCAACCCCTGCACATTAAGTTGGTTTGTGTAGACATTAGCTACCTTGAAATTAATGTATTTTTGCCAACTCCCCTTCTTTTGAGTGCCCTTGAGAGCAGAGTTGTGTAGTGTTTTCTGGTGAATCTTCTTTGGTGAGCTTTAAGGTGGTAACTATATTATAAAGTAAATGTTGCCTTAGTTTGATTTTGTTCTCCTTTATGTGTGTTGACATGGTGTGTATGTTTGAATGTCTTCATGATCTAATAAATCAAGAAATTATAATTAAGTTAGACCTACTATTCAGGACACTATATTAATGTGACTTGTCCTTCTTCCTATTAAGGACATTAAGTAAAAGATTTCAGAAACTATACTTAATCGCAACCTCGCTCTATTGTGTATGGATTCCGCTTCCTTGGGAAGCCTTGTGGTAGAAAGTAAATGAATTAAATAACTCACATGATAATTGTGTGTGTCGCACTTCAGTTATGGCATTGACGGAAAAGCAACAACGATTAAACTATTATGTAACAACAATTAGAAATTAAACATCATTCAGTTACGTAAACAAAAAAAAATTACATGGCTTTTGGGACAAAAATTTTAAGGCATAACATTTCAGTACTACCAATATAAAGATAAAGAAATTATCATCTAAGTAAAAGGTTATGCTAGCCACAAGTTGGCCACACATATCCCAATAAATGCTATCGGTTAAGAGCCTAGCAATAAAGGTCATAATGAAGGAGTTACAAGGAATCTTGTTATAGGACACAAAGTAATGAGGTAATTACAAGTGTCTACTATCCCATATGCAAAACAAACAATATATAAAAAGGATTTAAGCCATGGGGATGGCTTGGAGGTCTGCTAATGGTTGTTTTTGATAAGTCTGTGGAAGGACTGTTTGGGGCAAAGTGCCACACCCATGCACTCTTGGATTGGACCTGGTTTGGCACTCGTACCTCCTTAGGAAAGTTTTCTTTATTTTGTGTGTTATCTAAAAATGTTATTTCATGTACGAAATATGTCTATTTAGTTTCCTTTATAAAATTTTATCTGTATGCTTTGCTGTCGAAATATTGCAGTTCCTTTCTCGAAATTTCAGATCTTGATTTTAAAAGAAATTTAAAAAAAAATGTATTTTAATATTTCAGTTTAGATTTTTCAGCACATACAACTTCGGATCTTGCACCAGTCTCTGATTTCTGTTTAGTATTTAGTTTAAAATTTCTCGAAGTTTCATTGTGGTTATAGCATTCTTTTAGTCTTTGAAACAGAAAAGATTATTTGTGAGCATTCATAGTTTCAGATTTTCTATTTCTACAGTTCAGATTCAGAATTTTCTTTTTCAGATCTAGGGTTTCTGCCCTAGCTTTTACAGCAGTTATAGAAGATTACAGTAATATCTGCTCTAATAGTGCAATAAGCCACTTACGATTTGTTCTACAATCTTGTATTTTCTGCAATAAATCTGTATAAGGTTACATTCTATTCTGTCGCTCCAAAAAGACCATCACATAGAAGCATATTCTGTAAGTTCTTGATTCCATAATAATTGGGTTCATAACATATATGAAAAAGAAAGTACCTTTATGGGGAATTACACAGGAGGACCATCCAATTGAGTTAAGGAGGACAAAATTGTATATAAGGTGCACATAAGTCAGGTTCAAGAATCCAAAAAAGAAGCTGAAGAGTAACAGATTGAGGAGTCGCATGATAAACAGAGCATGGTAGAAGCTGCAAAAGTTGAACCATAACGACTTCCAAGCTACCATGAGACTGAACAATCATAAAAAACAGTATGAAGGAGAAGTAAAAACAGAATGGCAGATATCATCACCCACATTCCCAGGAAAGTAACTACGGATATGCAAGGAACCAAAAGAGAGACAGTTATATGGTACTAGAGTTGAAAGAACAACACCAGTAAAATTTTGTACAGATGCAAGGATGGAAAAGCAATTTTTTAAGGGCGATGACCATATTATTGGTTTGATCATATGCTTCTAAAGTAAAGCATTTCGAAGTGGGAGGACATGTTATGGATCTACAGCCCTAACATTCTCACCCATGTAAGGGAATGTGTAATTGACAGTGGACCTTCTATTTATGCCGTCTCCAATGAAAAAGTATTCCACATAAAATAATGTTGTAAGAGGAGGTAAATCACAATACTATAAATATTGCATATCCATGATAGAGGCGTTTGGGAGCATACTTTTTGTTGCATTCTTTTTATAGAGTAGTTATATACTTGACCCTCAAGACTCCTTAAGGATTGTCAAATGACACATCCCTACTTTAAGGAAAATTTGCTATCAAGGCCATATTCTTGATGTGTTCTGTATATTTCTTTTATTTTGGTTATTCTGCTATATTTACTTGGACCTCTATGAACAGATAGAAATATTTCTGCATATTCAAAAAGAAGGTTCGTAACAGCTAATATTTTTCTAAAAGTCTCTCAAACAGTAGTGTAATTCAGGCATAAAATTTGAATGTGCTCATGTGTTCTTCTAAAATGCAAGAAAAATTGGTAATTTGATCCTCTATTTCAGTCATTGACAACCATAATCACAAAAGCACAGACAAAAATATTTTGATGATACATTTCTTAGTCAGTCTCAAACATACCCCCATGGGATATCATGTGCAACTGCACCTTGTAAATTAGCAATGGCCATTCTGAATACCAGAAAATTATTTAAAAAAAAGAGTAACTAGAAAGAAATCGAATCCGAAAGGTACAAGACCTTTAGAGGAACCAGAAATGCTAAGTTAAAAACACTCCTTCTTGAGAAGGGAAGTGTTACGAAAAAGAAAAATAGGAAGACAGTATGTCCACAATTTATTATAGTGAAAGGTTATTAAACTGCAAGACCTGATAAGGAATCAATCAAGGCTGGAACTCATCGGTTGTTGGCTAACAACTTGTGCAGAACACATGACTGTGGCCTTCTTGCATACACCTTGGTTACTAAGCTTTGTCTACATGATGCAACTCACCACCCCAATATGATGCTGTTCTTAGTATACAACATCTAATACAACAATCACCTAACAGCCTTTAAAATAAGGAGAAAAATAGAACTGGAATTAAAAAAAAAGAATGATAAAAAGGTGTTGAATATAACCAAATAAAAGCATAGAAGGCCTACAAGACTGTTCCAATTCTCGACACTTGAAAACTCTAAGAAAAACAGAGTACATTAGGAACATCAAATGTTTCAGTCCTGTGTGCTTCACTGCAAGTACCCTCAATTTACTTATTACAAAAGTGCTCTCAATATCCCCAATACATAAGTAAAAAAGGAAATTTATTGATGTCTTTATTATGCTGGAAGCTCAATGGTTATAGATACAAAATCAAAAGACAATGACCAAACACAAGTTTATGATAAAAGTACTAGATTCATTTTTGAACGAAAAATAGTTAGACTCGTTGATAAAATACAGATGAGACCATCTTATCTAGTTGCAGCATATAATCAATTTCAATTCATGGGGAATCCTGATCTGATCGAGTTCTTATCAATCTATGCACATTATCAGAAGTAGCCACTGTATCACTTGCTAGATAAAGGCAATTGTTCTCATCTTATCCATAGTCATGGAGATTGGGGGAGAATGTTGTAACATCAGAAGTTGTATATCATAATATCCGATTGTGAGCACGGTTGTCATCCTATTGAGAGCATAGTTGTGTGTTAGGTAACACACATACGATTGACTCCTGAAACCACAGTTTAGGCCAAGCGCAAGTCTTGGATGAGCGGAAAATACAAGAATCTTCTGCTTGCCAAGTTAGCTATATGTAATGTTAGACTTGCCCCTTCGATAGCTGAGATGCTTGTCTGAGCAGGCCGTTATAATGAAGTTTAGAGGTATTGGAAAGCTTCTAAAAATCAAATATTAAAAAAATGGACCACTAATTTAAGGGCAAAAGGGGCAATCTAGAAATTTTGTAGAATAAATGCTCAATTTCTCACAATGAAGTTTTCTCCACCTATGCTCACAAACATGTGAATAAACATGGCACCTAACCATAAAAAGAAAGAGAGACAAATGTCCAAAAACAATTAATTTAAGCAGACGAGCATTGATTTACCTCAGCCTGCATGCCAGCATGCCGTCTAACACCAATGGCATCATACATAACTATAAGACTGAATCCCAGGCAAACAGGGAACAGAGCATCACTGACCCCGTGACAAAGGGCTACAGAAGTTGTAAGCGCACAACAGAGAGCAGAATGAGAGGAAGGCATTCCTCCTGAACTGACAAACATTTTCAGGTCCCACCTCCTTTCCACAACAAAAGTGGTCACAACCTTTAGCACTTGGGCAATTGCCCATGCTAAGAGACCAGACATGAATGTTGGGTTTGCCCATAGGGTCTCCAAAACAGGTCTAATCCTCTGCTTGGCCATTAAAGTGGTACTCAAAAGGGCCATTCCTATACCTCCCTGATGTAAAAAACCACCATTTCCGATCTCTGCTTCCCTCAACATAGTCCTGCAGCCATGCAATCTTGCCACCCATTTTTTCACTGTTGTTTTAAGGACAGAAGGGCCCTGTTCCCCACATAACATTAGTGTTCCTTTCACGCTCTGTAAAACCAATGCCAGAGCTGCAAGTAATGGGGCCACTGGAGAAGCAGCCCCGTGAATAAATGCCCAATTGTTGTTGTCATTGCCATTGTTGTTATGTATAAATGCCCAATTTTTGTTGTCATTGCCATTGTTGTTTTTAACCACTGAAATCCTTGGGTAATGGGATCGAAGTCTTGTGGGCCAACTGGAGACTGAATTGTTATTGAAGCGTTTCAATTTGAAAAAAATTGCACCACCAACCTTCAAGTCATTGTGCAATGAGGAGTGCCAGTAATGGCAATGGAGTCTCAGGTTATGAACAATACCCATTAAGTATGGATGCTTCAACTAAACATTTCAGAGGAGGCCCAATTCAAACTCTCATTAAAAATATACCATGTTGATGACTAAGTCTAAACCAACTAAGGCATACAAGATTTTGGGCCTGTATGTAATTTGAGGATAATTGTCGTGTTGTTGAAAGATAAGGAGAGGGAAGGCGAATTTCGAGTCGCTTCCAAAAGCATCTGAAATCTTATGCCGCATATCCGACATACTTGAGACTCATCTTAGGCCACCACCCGTTTTTGGCTACACCAGTGATATCCTTGCCAATGCTATTTGGTTGAATAATTGGTTCCTTATTGGTACCTCTATCACCAAGCTATTAGTTTGTTATACAAAAAATTAAAACATTTTTCTGAATTGTTAGCTCGAGTGAAAAGTTAGAATTTCAGGGTCATTGCTCCATTTTTTATAAAAGTATTTATTTATAATTAAAAATATATATCACTTTAATAAAGAGAAAGTAAATAAATGTATTTATTTTATTTTTCATTTGTAAGAATATAATAATGTAATAATATTTGTAGATAGAAGTAATTATTTTCTATAAATAAAAAAATTGAAATTTAAGAAAATTAATCACATTTTTTGGTATTTAAATTTGAAACTTTTCATGTTATATTAATTTCTACCAACATTTTATTTGACATTATATTATTGTCAAATGGATATTTTAGTTTTCAGTTGTGTTTAAATTCCGATTAAATTCAAGAGCGTCTACCCAGTCAACTATGATCTATGATTTTTATTTATTGTTTTTCCAAAGTTAAATTAATTTAACATACAAGGTTTTAACATTTAGTATATGATAATAATAATATTTTTGTCTATTGATTGGCTTAGAATTTTATACGTTGTTATTACATTCACAGAAAACGAAGCGATCTTGGTATTGAAACTTCAAGGCTTTTGTTAGTTGTTAGCACGGTAGGGCCATGTAGTAATGATCGTTGCTAGTTGTGTATTGTGACAATGATTTTATAATTGGCTTGTCGTGGTAAGGGGGATAGGTTTATTACTCACAAAGTTCTATAGATTTTGATGTCATTTTGTATATGGCAATAGAAAATGAAAATGTAGACAACTTGAAGTCCATTAACTTATAAAAAAATGCTATGAAAATAGTACCCTAACTATATTAATATTTATTGAGGACCCTAATCACTCAAACAACACGTCTTGTTTCTTTATCACATTATTCGTGAACAAATAAATTTCTCGTAACTTCTACACCAAGCCACGACAACACATTTGTCCATGTGTTACGACATTAAAAGCTATCCATTAGAGTTGATGGGTAAACAATAAACAACCATGAATGAAGGCCACAAAATAATAAATAGACTTATAGTGCAATTATTAGTGAACCCATGCCTCGTACAGAAGCAAATTTAATTTTTTATACAGTACTACATTGTGTCAATGTATGTATGAACAACAACTACTTACATCCCCTCTTTTTTCAGTTGTTAGTGCATTAGGTAACCAATAATGTGCCTATGTAGAGGTATTAATACACATTTTTGCTCTATATTAGTGTCGGTGGTTTATGTTTTTATTTCCATGTCCTAGGTTTGTATCTATGTAACAGATCCTCTCACCTTGCCTTCCATTACCCTCTCAATGTGTCATCTTCATTCTCTTTCATGCCTCCAAATTGACATCAAATATACATTCTAACTTTTATATTGGCTTGCAAAAAGCTTAATGTAAAATATATGAAAATATTATTACTTGATTTCAAATTTGTTTTAATTATCACTTATTCATAAACATGGATTCCATTTTATAGGCACCTTTTGGGGTTCTTGTAAAATATGATAGGTTGCAATTCAGATAATATATAGATATGAAATGGATTGCTCAATCATCAAAATCCTTGCCATCTGCAATAGTAAGCCAACATGCTCCAAAGGATCAGGGAGATAACATTAAAGGGCATACTCAAAAGCCAAAAAATGGAAGTGCCAAAGAATATGATCATGGCATAGAAGGGTTTAATACATCAAAAGCATTAGTTCTTATAGTAGTCAACGATAAATTTTTACTATGAAAATAGAGAAAATTAACAATGAGAGTAATTTAAACTTCTTAGAAACTTTGAGCCCAATTAAATTTATTGCATTTTAATACCTATTAAATTAGAAAAAAAAAACCTTGCTTACACTAACTCCATTACTGACCATGAATCCTATGAATGTAAGTAACAATAATACTAATGACAATGACAATGTGTTTGTAACATCTTCAAATTTTCATTTCAAAGCACTTTTACATGTTGTAAGACTCAAAATTTTGGGGAAATATAATAATTGTTACTTTAACAAACTTCCAAGGAAAAAAATCATTGTTACAAGCATAGTTTCATGCAATGGCATTATTATATTACACTTGAAAAATATCGCCACTATTACATGATATTACCATTTTATGCATATCTTGTATTTACCATAACCAATAAGACCAATTTTTTACGATATTGTTTTTCAAATATTTTGTGTGCCTTATGTTGTTTTACCTTATTTTGGATTAATGAACCCTAAACAAGTGTAAGACTTAGGATAATTCAGATTGTATAACACATTACAATAAAATGCAAATATGAATACTAGAACATGGTATGATTAAATAATTACAATTTATTATTCATGGAAAGCACTAAGAGGATTTAGATAATTAGCTTGTTTTACATTTATGCAAAGTTAAGACTTGGTGCAGGTGATATAAAGGGTTGGAAATGGATCATAATTTATTTAGATTAAAATAGTGAGTATCTATATTTGCCTAGATGATTCCGTTATAATCTGGATGTGAGTGTCAAGATGGAGGTGCCTGCCTATTTTTGGATTGATCCCTATGGATTATGTTTTACTGTTTTGGCATAGGTCACTATGCTTGTTTATAAATCATCTTTCAGTGCAATATCATATGTTCATTATGTGCCCAAATCCAAAAAAAACTATCTCCTTCACCTTGAAACCCTAGTTCCACTTTCAACACTAGGTTAACCTGTAAAATGGTAAAGACTGATGGATTGAGATAACATCAACATTCCTTAATGAATGGTTGAGTTTTCCCTACATATCCAATATTATGAGGGAAATCAGACCACATGTAGTTCTTCCCCTTAAGTGAATGTGTGAAATCATGATCCACTAGTATGAATGTATCATATGATCGACATTTTTACACTTGACAATGGAATTTTGACTTGGCTTATGTGTTTCAGACTTGGCTAGGATTACTCCTTATGACTGATTTTTTATTTGGAAAGTTTAGGGCAGTCCCTTCCAATGTGCAAGTGGTAAAATAAGCTTGATAAGTGTTTGTTTGATGAATGTTAGATAGGGAATATTGTGTATAAATAGATGACTCTTTGGGTAACTTCTCATACCACTGACATGTAAAACATATGGGCCAACCCATAAAGATAATTTTTAGTTTGAAAAATGATTGTTTCTTGATGTGATGACAAGTCTGTCAGAGTTGGGTGCCTTCTGAATTTTGAATTTGTGTCCATATAGACTCATATGTAAAGTGGTAACTATGATACAATGATCAAGAGACAGTATGAGTATGATGATAAGTAGATTACGCACAAACGAGGGAATTCTTGTATGTGGCAAATAACAAAGTGAAAAGGTTAGACCCATATAAGGCACGTAGGTAGGAGAAAAGGGTGTGTAAGAGCCATACATTTATGCACCAATTATGTAAGGTGAGGATAGGTTAAGACTAACATTTACAAGTGTTTAATGCCAATGTTTAGTGTCTACAAATGCCCCCCTTTTATTCTAGTATTGAAATTTAAAACAATGTTAGAGTAAAAGGATAAATAAATGTACCTAAGATGTAAACACACTTTGTCTTTAGGAGAAGGATTTAAATGTGTATCTTGTTCCATGAAAACCTATAATGAAACACCCAACAACCAATATCCATAGATGATGTGAAATCTAAAATAAATTAGATCAATACAACTTTTCATATTTGAAGAATAAGGAACAAATACACTTATAAGTGGGTGAACCATGATGCCCTTTGAAGTGTTAGAGATATGCTTATTTTTTAAGCTTTGGAGATTGGGGATGATCATGTCCCAATCAATAAATTACATGGAATGATTATATCCTCAAGCACATGCCATCAAGTAAAGCCATGGGTTGGGAATACAAATGCCCCAACCCCTTATGAAGAAGGAATAGTGAATATGACGTTGAGTGATGCAGAACCTCGACTACACTCACTCATTTAACTGATCTTGAACCTCAATATAGAATGAATGGAGCCCCATACTAAGCTCATATGTAAACATGAATAGATTGATTCAAGTGCTACAAACATATTTTAGATTTAAAATGCTACTTTCAATGCCAATGGTGCCAACATGAAAATTGAAAACTTATAAAAAGTGGTTATTTGAACAATAGTCATGCCCCCCAATCTATCCAAAATGTACCAATATTATACAGAGTGTCATAAATATGCACATCATTCTGTTAAAATCTAATAACGTGTCCTCAAATTTGATAATCTAAATCAATTTAATATATTTGTAACTTGTATAATTCCCCACACATGCCATACATATATGGAGAAAACTTATAAATTTTACCCATATGAACCAATGAAAACATATTTAGAACCATTTTTACCAAGTGAATCACACATTTTAACCCCAAAATCTATATTTTTTTATTTTATAAAGGCTTAATCTATATGATAAACCCATCGTATGCCCCCCTTATGAGGTGAGGGATGTAGTATGTGAGTTACTCATATCAAAAGAAATATTAAACACACCATATTATATATAAAACTATGATCATGTTAAAACAAGTGCTAATATGAGAGATCATGTCATCATATAAAAATTATGTCATTGAAAGGCATATGAGGCATGTAATTTAAGGTATACAATGGTCATATCTAGATAGATGTGGCAATTAGGAACATAGTAGAAATCCATGTAGATTACAATTATTGAATAATAAATACATGAAAAGGTGCATGGTATAGATCATGTCACCACACACAAGCATATAAGAGCATGATATTGATCACAACACCACAAACTCAACAAACAATTCTAAATGTATCCACTCAAACACACAATGTCATGGCCATGACACTCACAATAGCACTTAATGTCACACAAGGCAAGTCCCACACACAATGGACTATCAAATGTCACACAAGGCAAGAACAATGCACTCACAACAAGACCAAATCCATACAAATAAAAATTCATAATATGAGAAAATCAACCAACCAAACATCATAGAAGAAGGCAAGAGCCCAATGAAAGAGTGTTAGACCCTAAGTTTTGTATCAATTTATTCTAAGTACTTTTTAGGATATATGGGTGTGGAAGTAAGCCAAGGCATGAAAGACCTTAGTATGGAAGAAGTAAGTCACAAAGAGCAAGGATGCATAAAACATGGAGGAAGCAAGGATGCAAGACTCGAGTAATTAGCGTATGACTTGGACAAAGATGTAGAAGGTAATAATGATTAGGAAAATGGTTCATGCAAACATCAGAGGAGAATACTTAGCATAGATCTAGCATCAGCCCATGAGAAGAAAGGTGCATGGCATTGAATATCTAACATAGAGTGAGTATATAGGGGTAGTTAGGCCCGAATCAATAAGAATTCAATGTAATGACTTTCCACAACTCATTGATGTCAATGGTTGTTGGTAAGTCATCACTTGCATATTAATGTTGTAACCAAATTATTGAGGCATAATCATGTATAAATACCCCTAGTTTTACTTAGAAGGTTGTTGATGTTGTTGGTTGTTATTATTTTCATGTTCCTTAGGTACACCAATACTTATGTATGGTGATCATTGATATGTATAAGATGAAATAATTGTGTTTTTGGAATACTTGTAAACTTGTTGTGGAACTAATGGTACCACTACTCTTTTTTTTGATGTGTGCCTATTTATTTTCTTATGATGAATAGCTTAAGTGTGGAATGAGCAAATGTTAGAATTAACTTTACTATGATATCTTAGTTAGAACTAAGTGCTCGTTCAAGCACCTTGGTATAGAAAGCCTAATGTATACCCTATCATGTGATAAAACTAATGGGAACTGATATTAAGCCACATGCTTTAGGTGAGCATATGAGACCATTTCTCACGTGATAAGTCAGTGCATTATCTAGTTGGACCTCTTATCCTATTTGTGCACATGACCAAGAAAAGTCATGCTAAATTAAAGGAAAAGAACCCAACATTTTGGTTTCATTATCGAGACCTGTTGCACTTGTTAGCACAATGGTAGGAAAATGGTTGAGTGGCTTTTTGTGGAGAATATTGAGTTCTAGATTGGTATAGTAGAAGAAAATTTTGTGCTCCAATATCTTGAACAGTAAATTTTTGCACATATGTGGGTAGAGCAGAATCTATATGATTCTCTAGATAAAGCATTCTTTGTAGAATTACCCATGCACTTACATGCTTGGATTTTAGTGTATGCATAAAACCATTAAAAAAATTATGGGTGGAGGGCTTCCTGATTGGTAGAGCATCAAATGGCCCTGGCTAAGTTGGAAGCTATTTAGACATGCACATTAGACATCTGGTGGAAATGATAACTTAAAAGTTATATTTTTGAACATGTGACCTCTACATATTGTTGCCAAAAGGAAGCACAATTCAAATTCCTTAGAGCCACATGGAAGGTATATTAAATAGTTCCCTTTAGAGATTAAAAAATTTATGGTTGATTTTGGAATTGAGAACTTTTCTCTAGATGGCTAAAGTCTCTTGTGCATGAGCAACATGATTGGTGGGGAAATGGAGGGGCATGCATTGGTATGAGATTAGGAGTTTAACATAGAAGTTGGGTTGTGGGAATGGTGCGAGTGAAATTATGATGAGGCTAGGTGTAGGGCTATGAGAGGAAGTGAACCAGGGGGTCAATGGGAGGACTCTAGGAGTGTCATGGGAATCTATAGGAGAACATAGAGGCATAAGGAGTACCCCATGACCACATACTTGTTCCCTTCAATAACATAAGTACACATAGAAGAACTAGGGTAGGAACTAATAGTGGAACCTAATCCAGATAAACCTAATTCTCCCACCATAGCGCATGCTCATGCATTTGAGTTTGATAGAATTATTGTAAGAAATTAGGATAATGACAATGTAGAATCTAAAGTCAAGCCAATAGAGAAATCCTTAGGAGTACAAGTTTAACATGATAATATACTTTTAACATTGAATTTTCCATTGTAAATATGACCTATGTCTCAACTTGGATTGTCGAGTGGACCTAAGATTAGTAGTGAGAAAAATACGATCCCAACCATATCAAACCAATCATCTTCAATGCCCACTACTTTTGGTGCACCTATTACTACAAGAGGCATGGAAGGAAGCACTGATGATGGTTCTATTTGAGGAGGATCAAGAAATGGGATTGGAGGCATTAGTGTACCTCTACCATAAGGTTTAGGAAGAACACTATAACATGATCCACTACAATCACCAAGTGTACTTATGATGTACTATGAGATGATGCTTCATCGCCCTAAATATCGAGGTATCAAAAATGCAGTGGAACACATTCATAAATGTGAACTTATTTGGCAAGTGTGGGGTATAATTATTTAGAATGAAAGGATACTTAGTTGTCACTAATTTACTAGATCACACACACAAATGGTGCCATAAATTTGATCCTCAACAAGCAGTTGTGAGCTATGAAACATTGAAAACTACATTCCTTCAAGATTTTGACATCTCTGGGTTTGAGTAACAAAGCATCACTACCTTAAAAGACATAAAGCAAGAGTTCAATAAGAGTGTGCATGAATATGATGCGCATTTAAAAATGATCATGTCAAAACTATCATTCAAGATTAACTCAACACAATATTCTCAATGGCTTGTGGGAGGGTTGTTACTTTCATTTTGTCGAGCTCTATACCAAAATACCTTTGCTAACATGCATGAGGCATTAGAAGATACTCTCTGCATCAAATCTATGGGAGTATAGATGCGGGGATAAACCCATTTATGGAGGCTTAGATTGTTACTATGGCCTCTCAGTTGGAGAAGCTAATGGCCAATAATGCTCATGACACATGCAATGACTTATGGTGTGTTGAGTGTGAAGTAAAGGACCATAATAGGAATAACTACCCACGAAAGAATGTTCATGCCATAACAAAAAAATATTGTGAGATATGCTAAGACAATCATGATGTAAGGAATTATCCCTTGCTCTATCATGCTACCTAGGCTAAAGTGTCACTATATTGTAAATTTTTTTATGCATGCATGCATGATACTAATGATTGTCGAGTCATCAATGAAATCCACAAAGCATACATAAGAGGGATTTGAGAAACTTATGTTGTTAATAATCAAGATTCTGGTGGAGGATAATATTTTTAGGTTTGAAGACATGGTAATGGTTGTGGGGGTGGTCATTTTCCACCCAAGACCTACTACAAGTGTGGATCTCTAGACCATCACCAATGCAATTTCCCAATCTACCCAACTTGCATATTTTGTAAGAGTGAGCATTGTCTTGAAGAATACCCCAACTTAAATATGACTATCACCAAAGAACCAAAGTGTGAAATGAGAAGGGTGCTAGGATGATTCATGTTGCAAAAAGTCTTAGTGCTTAATGAAGACCATGTCCTACCATCCCACCAATGAGACTTAAAGTAAATATTATGACATGAAGTGGTGTTCATTTCGAACCCATTTCAATTTCACTTACAGAGAAGGTTCAACATGAGGAACCACGTGCTCAACACTACCCTGATACTAAATAATAGAAGAGGTATTACATGACACATTGGCCCTAATATGTGATTTACAAGGTAAAATTAGGTTTTTAAAAGAGAAGGATGCAACCATATATGCTAAGATGCAAAATTAAACTATCTCAACAAAATCTAGGTAGGATGAATTTTGAGAGCTATGTAAAATACTCCTTAATGAAACCATTATTCCCCTCTTGAAGAACTAGTTATGACAACAGATAATTAAGACTCTTTCAAATCATCATTTGAACCATACATGCTAACAAGAAACCTATGTCCAATCAGATGCTAAATGTGACAAGGTAATCATAGTAAATGCATCCATTGATGACTAGATGATCTGATATATACTAGTGGATATCAACACATAATTTAATGTTCTCACAAAGGATATCTGAAGGAAGATGGGGAACCCCACTTTGTAACCCTCCCCACATGTTATGTTTATGGCTAACAAAACTCAAGCAGTGTCTATAAGAGTTCTCAAGGATGTCACCATTAACATTTTGGGTGTCCTTTTCTAATTTGATTTTGAAGTAATTAAATTGGTTGAAGCTGATGATTTTATAGCTCTATTGGGTAGACCATAGTGCTATACTAATAATGTTGACTTATGTTTTAATAAGTGCTACATCAATTTTGAGAATGACACCCAACTCATAGTCATTACTCTCACTGATGATCAAGGCCCCCATTTTATAGAACTAGTTGATGCTAATGAGGACCTCAACCACATTTATAACATCATGGTACAAGGAAATAAACATGTAGATCCTACTCTTGATGGTCTGCTTAAATGGGGAGATGTGTAATCCATCTTTGATACCTCCAATATTGCTTAAAAACACTGAGCATGTGGAGAATATAACCTTAGAGGATAAGTTTGTGTTATTTTTGGTAGACAAATCAATGATCCACACAAGCTACCTAAGCGTTATAAGTCTATTTGACTCATTGGCGAATGTCTAATGAATGCACCATCTTTTGAGTTGGATCAAGCACCTAGGTTTCATGGCCAAATTGAGGTTCTGGAGTACTTACAACAATTATAGGCTTACTATGTTTTTAAATATAAGTGTATGCATGCATTCCCTACTTACTTCAAGGCACAACTACTCATTGGTGGGCTAATCATCAATATAAGTTGTTGACATGGGAATAAGTATGCATCATGCTACATCATCACTATCACCATGAAAATTGAGTTTATGTCACACTCAGTTATAATGGTATTGAGTCCCCAAGCAATCATATAGCCACTTATGAGAATATTTAAAATGTTGATGAGACATTTTTACCATAATCCTTATGGGTACATGCATTTTATGGCACTTTGCATGCTTAGGCTAGAGTATGGTATGTTCATAAAGAAATGCACCTAGATATGGATATTTAGGAATACATAAAATGTGGTCTAATTGCCACCTTTGCATTTTCTTCACCCTGATCAGATTTGAACTTATCCTTGCAAGTGATTCGTTAAATAGTACTAGGTGATCAAGCACTAGTTAAAGACAAAATATGAACCATACATGGTGAAATTGAGGATGACTTGGCCATCTGCCAAAAACTTGATACTCTTAACATGACTCAATTGGAACCCATCTCATAATCTGAAAATAACCATAGGGAACAAATCTAAAATGGTCAGCAGAAGGTTGTATGTCAAGTTCATGAGGGTACTAGCACTGATCCCCTAGAACCACCATTTTATCACTTCAACAAGCCTATAGAATACAAGGTACACAAGGTAAGAGGTAATATGCAATTTGAGAAAATCCATATTTCACATGACTTCAAATGGTTTAGTATAATATTGGCACATAAGACACCCTCAAGATGGCTATTATAGGAAATTACTGGTTTGAAGTAGAATTGGCTAAAATCTTTGATCTTCTATAGGATTATGTAGACATTTTCACATGTAATTACACAAAGATGAAAGGAGTGCATCCAAAATTGGGTAAAATACATATCAAATTAGTTGAGGGCACTTGCCTAGTCAGGAAGCAGCCATATTGAATGAATCCTAATCTCCACACGTGCATTAAAGAAGAAATTGATGGCATCTTACATGCCATGGTTATCACACCCATTGATGAATCTAAATGGGTTGGTCATATGGTAATTAACATCAAAAAATATGGTTGAATCTATGTTTGCATGGATTATAGATAGTTAAATGTTGTGTGTGTCACAGACCCATTCCAACACCATTCACAAAGGAGATTTTGGAAGGTGTTACTGGTTGTGAAATCTATACCTCTATTGATGTCTTTTTAGGTTATCATCAGGTATAAATTGTTAAATAAGATAAGGCAAAACCCACTTTTACCACTGAATGGGGTTCCTTTGCATATAATGTTATGCCTTTTGGCTTAAAGAACACACCAACAATCTTCTCTCATACTATAGTATAAACCTTTAAATATTTCATCCACAAGTTCCTTCAAGTATATCTGGATGATTGGACCATGTATGGCTTGGTACACAACCACTGTGATAATTTGTGCCTCATGCTTGAGCACTATCAACAACTTTAGATTTCCTTAAACCTAAATATATGTATCTTTACCACACCTTTTGGGATTCTATTAGGGTGCATCATTTATCAAGATGGAGTGCTCGTAGATCTGACCAAGATTGTGGTTATTTTTCAACTCTCACCTCCAACAAATTATTAAAAATTCTATACCTTCCTTAGTCACACATGCTATTATCATAATTTCATCATAGTTATGCTAACACAGTAGCTCCATTTGAAGAATTACTTAAACAAAATGGCCTCTTCCTCTAGACTGAATAACATTAATAGGCATTCAAGACCTTGAAGGAAAAATTGGTAACTGCACCCATCCTCCAATTCCCAAACTAGCTGACACCATCTCATGTACACATTGACGCTTTTGGAATGGTGGTGGTGCTATATTTGTGCAACCTAGTGCAGGAAATTTAAATCATCCTATATATTTTACTAATTGCAATCTAACACTGACATAGAATGTATACCATGAAAAATGCAGATGATCTATAAATCAATCCTAGTTTGGAGAAGATAAATCATGCTTACACTTTTGCTTGTTGGTACATTTAGACAATTGGGGTCATGACCAAGACGAATCCGCTATACCTAACCAAGGGGTTCCTTATCATAATAATGTCACTAGAGAGGGTTCCAAAGCCTCTAGTCAAGTAATACCATGTGATAACCCTATATAGGTCATATTTTTTCTATATATTCACTATGTAAATACAAAGTAAAGTAAAATATAATATAATTCTCACCAAAGCTTGTGGCACAAAATGGGGGTAATAAACATGAAAGTAAACATACATAGAATGATTCTAGTTAAACTATGTATAGATATAACCCTAATGCATAGAAAAAGAAATATATTCAAAATCCATTATTTATACTACTTATATCTACTAAAATAGAGGAGTAAATTTAGAGATACTTACCTTGAAGACAAACTTGTCGAGACTCAATCTCTCCCTTGGATAAAGGTGCTTCATAAAAGATTGTTTTAGTTTGTAAGGATCACTAAGATAAACCAAAGTATCCAAGAATTTTTCACAAGATAAGATTCTTATCCAAGTATAACCCCTAAGTAATAACTCCTCAAGTATAATGGTGGAAGAATAGATTGTAAATAAACATAAATGAATAATCAACTCTCTCTAATAAATGACAAAAATGATGTGTGTATAAAGTTGAATCTAATCCTAAACCTTTTCAAAAGTTTAGCAGACAATGTCAGCCCTATTAGACCCTATATCATTAATTTATAAAAGTAAGTTAGGTCCTTATCTAGGTCAGTCGAGGTGGACCTAGACCTATAACGTGCTAATATTAATTTGAGTACAGGGTCAGCGCAGGCTGACCTTATTCGATAAATGTCAAAAAAACAATTTGGCTTAGGTAGGGGTTGTGCAAGGTGGTGAATTACTTGGAATAATGTGTAAGGGAAGTGTTAAAGCTTAAGGAATTGTATAGGAGATGTTTGTGTTCATATAAAGTGGTGGTATAAGGGATAACAATATTATGAAGCACCAATAGTCTGCTTGGTGCACGCTTTAAGGTGTGCACTCAGAGAGATTGAGACTCGACAGGTTTTTGCAATAGAAAAAGCATCATTAATTAATAAAGTTTAAAAATATTATGTGTATACATATGCCCCACACAAAGCTCATCATGTGTCCCTCAGGTGCAACATGGGATGGTGCTTTGAGAAAAGAACATAACACAGAATGTTAAAGGCAAATAAATTACAGTATTTTAAAGCATAAAATAACTAAAAGTAAATGAATAAAATTAAATAATTGAAAATAAAAGTAATGTATGCATACTTTGACTTAAATTTATTGTTGGATGGTTGTTTGTTGTGTTTGCATTTTTTTTTGTGGATGGTGTAAAGACTTTTTTGGATAAACCCAAGGATATGAAACTAAAGAGTAAAAATAAATAAACATAGGAAAGCCAAGACAACTAAAATATGTAGGCATGATGTACTTGGAAATTTGGTTAGTTGGGGTTATAAAAATGCTAATTTAGGACCAAATAACCAAGCCAAAAATAGAGTAAATCGAGTAAATAAAAAACCAAGGCTACTAAATGATCGAAAACCTCAAACAAGTAAACCTTAAGTAAGAAAGGTAAACAAACCAAGTCAAGCTAAGGATACACGTAAAAATGGTAATCAAACATCGATGTGAAAGTAGTAATAATCCTTAAACAAAAATGGGCAAGTAAAATGGTAAAATAACATTGATGAGTGAGCAATAACAATCCTTACTCAATCATATATGGAAAAGTACATAAACAGGGAAAACAACATTGGTGAGTGAGAAGAAGTGACAATCCAACCTCGCTCAATAATGGAAAAAGTATTAAAATTAGAAATAGAAGAGTTGACTAAAAATGAAGTACAAAAAATATAGAAATGAACATAGTTTTTTGAAAAAAATGAGTGATAACGATTTTTTTCCAAATAAATCAAGATAATTCTAAAATTGTAAAACAATGGTATAAAAAAGATAATCCATAGTCGTTCAAGCATAATATTTTGTTCTAAAGATAGATAAAACCAAAATAAAGTAGTGCTAGCATGTTTTAAGATGTGAAGAAGAGGGAATATAGAAGTGGGGAAACAGATTTAGAATCAAACTTGCCTGTCAAGGGGGGAAATGAAATGGGTGGTGGGGAAAAATGAAGGAAAAATCAAGTTAGAGAAACTCTTTATCGAAGTCAAGACACTAGAATTAGTTTTATCAAAACAAGATGGCTTTTAACATTAAGGAATCTGAAGAAATTATCTTAACCATACAAATCTTAGGTCATGAAATGCTTATCATCCCATGAAGGCTATAGGCATGAAAATTAAAATGGACCTACCTTCCCACAATGTGTTCCCTGTACTTCAAGACCCCTTACAAAGTCATCAGTCTACTACAAAGATTGGGTACTTGCGTGAGAAATTAGGTAGCACGTATTAATTTTTTTTTTTTTAATTTCCTAACCCAATCTATTACCCTGTCGTACCTTAATGGACCTTAGGCCTATCATGAGGCCAACTATGGAGTTTGAACTTCGATTGATATAGGAGATGTGTTATAAATCATGTCTTTTGGTGTGATGTTAACTTTTGGATTTTTAAATTACCTTTTGATCATTGCCTTTTGTTTTAAATGATATGTATTTTAACTTTTGATGGCTTTTTCCAACTCCTCCATAGATATTCAAAGAACGAAACATGGGTGCTAAAAATGATTATCATTTGAAAACTTGGGACTTGGTTGCTAATAAAGAGAACTTAGAGAGCATGGTGTCTAAGAGTCTTGTTTATTCATGTGAAATAAAAGTGTTATCTTGACTTAAACCTTGTTTTATCCAAAGTGGAATTGAAGGAATGAACATGAAACAATTTGAATTATTTCAGATCATAAAAAATGGGATCAAATGCAAAAGGGATACAATGATAGGTCAATATAATTCCTTATCATAAGAATGTATATAAGTGTAGGGAAACATGCTAACATGGTTTTTTGTGTAATTTTTATCTATAAATTAAATAAAAATTGAAGCTAAGAATATGGGATCACAAACTTGTAACCATTTCTTAACATTCTAAAAAATGAACATTCGGTTTAATAAAGGTGTTTTGAAATAATATGATGATTTTATGAGGAGAGCTTGGTCCTATCCATGGTATTACGCTATAACTTATAAAAGATAAACCTAAGTGGGTGAAATAAAGGCAAAAATGGAATTTGTGAGGAGGGCCTGGTCATATGCATGGTCTTACACTATAACTCACAAAAGAAAAACCCAAGAGGTTAAACAACGTATGGGAAAGTAAAATAGTAAAATGGTATTTGTGAGGAGGGTCTGGTCCTATCCATGGTCTTACACTACAACTCATAAATTAAAAATTTTAGAGGGTCAACAAAAGACATTTAAAAATAACAAATTTCATAGGGAAAAACAATAAAAGCAAAAGGAATTCATGAGGAAAATCAGGTCCTATCCTGGTATTACAACACAACTCACGAGATAAAAAAACCAAATGACCAAGGGAAGGAACTAAGGTTTGTGTAAAGAAAAACTATTGCAAAGGGTGAGATCCATGTAGAAATCCTACAAGAAGTGTTATTAAGACAACATATAGAAAGTTGATAAGAAACGAAATATCTAAGCAAAATATTTCTTCAAGAATTGCATATTAGTGGGCTCTTTGAAAACATGAAATTCATTAGTTTAGAGGTGATAGGTGCTAGGACCAAGAATATATTTCAATAAATAAGGGCCCCACCATTTTTGGGTGTATTTTCCTTCTTTATCATGGGTATAGTCTAACTTAAGGACTAGATCACCAATATTGAAAGTGTGGACTTTAACCTTTTTATTACGTTACTTGGTGATGTGAGCCTTGTATTGGTAGTTATGTTGAAGAGCAACTAAATGGTGTTCATTGAGAAGATCAAGAGCATGAAGGAAATCTTCACATAGTTCTTAATTGAGAATGATACCGTGAAGAGATACACATAAGGAGGGAAGCTCAAATTCTAATGGTAAGATAGACTTGGAACCAAAGACTAGAGAGAATGGTGTTGCCCTAGTGGCAGTACGTATCCTAGTATGATAGCCCAAAGTGTGGGATATAAATGAAGATGCAAATCAACACAAGTTTCTTAGATGGTCTTTTGGAGGATTTTATTGATAATTTTATTAGTGGCCTCAACTTGGTCATTGCATTGTGAATGGTAAGGTGTGGAAAATTAATGGGATATTTTGAATTTAGCACATAACTGCTTCATATCCTTTTTTTTGAAACTTATTCCATTATCAAAAATGATAGTATGGGGAACTCCAAAGCTAAAAATGATTTGGTTAAGGATACATTGAGAAATAGTGTTTCTCATAAAATTCCCAAGTTTGTGATGTTGTTGAGGTTCTCGGGCATCGAACAATTCAAGTATGGCTTTATCGTTAGGTAGCATAGGTAAAGGTCCATAGTATTCCATGTATAATTCAATATCAATGCTTTTTTTACCATGGCAATCATATTTAGAATGTATCTAGTGTACATCAATTGCCTTGTCATCAAGGGTGATCTCAGGAGTATGTAGAACTATGGAGGAAAGTTGATTGGATTTAATTGGATTGATAATAGGTGTATCTTTAGAATCATTGGCAAGGAGGGGATTTAGTAGAGTGAATGGTGTGATACGAGTTGTATAAGGTTTTGTAAGTTCTAAATTTGTGACAAGTAAAATTTATTATGATTAATTTTGAGAGTTATGCAAAATACTCCTTAATGAAAACATCATTCCCCTCTTGAAGAACTAGTTACAACAACATACAACTAAGACTCTTGTAGATCATCATTTGAACCATGCATGCTGATAAGAAGCTTATGTCCAACCAAATGATAAATGTGACAAGGAGATCATAGTAAATGCATCCATTAATGGTTGGATGATATGGGATATACTAGTGGATACCAATACAAATATAATGTTCTCAGGAAGGATGCCTGGAGAAATATGGGGATCCCCACTTTGTAACCCTCCCCGCATGTTATGTTTATGGCCAACAAGACTTGAGCAGTGCCTATAAGATTTCTTAAGGATTCCACCATTAACATTTTGGGTGTCCCTTTCAAAGTTGATTTTGAAGTAATTGAATTGGCTGAAGCTGATGATTTTCTATCTCTATTAGATCGACCATGGTGTTATACTAATAATGTTGACTTGTGTTTTAATAAACGCTACATCAACTTTGAGAATGACACCCATATTGTAGTCATTCCTCTCACTAACGATCAAGGCCCCCTTTTTGTAGAAGTAGGTGATGCTGATGAGGACCTCAACCACATTTATAACATCATGGTGCAAGGAAATAAACATGTAAATCCTACTCCTGATGGTCTGCTTAAATGGGGAGATGAACAATCCATATTTGATACCACCAGCATTGCTTGAAAACACTAGGCACATGGAGAATATAACCTCATAGGACAAGTTTGTGCTATTGTTGGTTGATAAATTAATGCTCCACATAAGCTACCTAAGTGATATAAATCTATTCGACTCATTGGTGAGGGCCTAATCAGTGCACCACCTTTTTAGTTGGATCAAACACTTAGGTTTCATGGCCAAATTGAGGTTCAGGAGTACTTACAATAATTAAAGGCTTATTATGTTTTTAAAGATGAGTGTATGTATGCACTCCCTACTGTACTTCAAGGCACAACTACTCATTAGTGGGATACTCATCAATACAAGTTATTAACATGGGAATAAGTACACATCGTGATACATTATCACTATCACCATGACAAATGACCTCATTTCACACTCAATTATAATGGTATTGAGTCCCCAAGTGACCATATAGCCACTTATGAGAATATTTAGAATGTTGATGAGACATTTTTACCGTAATACTTATAGGTACATGTATTTTATGGCACTTTGCATGCTTAGGCTAGAGCATGGTATGTTCATCAAGAAATGGACCTAGATACGGATATCTAAGAATACATAAAACATGGTCTAATCACCACCTTTGCATTTTCTTCACCCTGATCAAATCTGAACTTATCTTTGTAAGTGATTCATCAAGTAGTAATAGGTAATCGAGCACCAATTGAAGACAACATATGGACCATGCATGGTGAAATTGAGGGTGACTTGGCCATCTTCTAAGAACTTGATACTCTTTACATTACTCAGTTGGAACCTATCTCACAATCTAAAAATAACCATAGGGAACAAATTCGAAAGGGTATGTAGAAGGTTATATGTCAAGTTCATGAGGGTACTACTACTGATCCTCTAGAAGCACCATTTGATCACTTAAAATTGCCTATAAAATATGAGGTGCATGAGTAAAGAGATAATATGAAATCTAAGTAGAAACCACATTTCACACTACTCCAAATAGTTCAATATAATATTGGCTCATAAGACACCCTTAAGATGGCTACTATAGGAAATTACTAGTTTGAAGTAGAATTGGCTATAATCTTTGAACTTCTATAGGAGTATGCAGACATTTTCCCACGTAACTACACAAAGATGAAAGGAGTGCATCTGACATTGGGTAAAATGTATATCAAATTGGTTGAGGGTGCTTGCCCAGTTAGGAAGCAACCATATCAAATGAATCCTAATCTTTATGTGCATGTTAAAGAAGAAATTTATGGCATCTTACATGCTATGGTTATCACACCCATTTATGAATCTAAATGGGTTGGTACTATGGTAAGTAGCATAAAAAAAGGTGGTTGAATCTACATTTTCATGGACTATATACAATTCAATGTTATGTGTGTCATAGACCTATTTTCAACACCACTCACAATGGAGATTTTGGAAGGTGTTACTGGTTGTGAAATATATATCTTTACTGATGTCTTTTCATGTTATCATCAGGTATAAATTTTTGAGGAAGATAAGGTAAAAATAAATTTTACCACTGAAAGGGGTCCTTTGCATATAATGTTATGCCTTTTGGATTAAATAACACACCAAGAATCTTCTCTCGTATTGTAGTATAAACCTTTAAATATTTCATCCACAAATTATTTTAAATATATCTAGATGATTAGATCATTTATGGCTTGGTAAGCGACCACTATACTAATTTGTACCTCATGTTTGACCACAGTTGACAACTTCAAATTTCCTTAAACCTAAAAAAATGTATATTTGACATATCTTTTAGGATTCTATTAGTGTACATCATTTGTTGAGATTTAGTGCTCATGGATCCGACCAATATTGCAATTATTTTTAACTCTCACCTCTAACCACTTATCATATGGTATGTGCCTTCCTTGGTCACACATGTTATTATCGTAAGTTCATCATAGTTATGCTAACATAGCAGTTCTGTTTGAATAATTGCTCAAACAAAATGGCCTCTTCTTCTAGACCGAATGACATCAACATGCATTTGAGACCTTGAAGGATAAATTTGTAACTACACCCATCCTTGAGTTCCCAAACTAGATGACACCATTTCATGTACACATTGATGCTTTTGGCATGGCGGTGGTGCTATCCTTATACAACCTAGTGAAAGGAATTTAAATCATCATATATATTTTGAAAATTACAAGCTAACACTGGTAGAGAGTGTATACAAGGTAAAATACAACTAATATAAATCGATCCTAACTTGGAGAAGAAAAATCATGCTTACAATTCTACTTGTCGGTACATTTAGATAATCAGGGGCATGACCATGATAGATCCAATAGACCTAACCAAGGGGTCCCTTCCCACAATAATGTCACTAGGGAGGGTTCCAAATCCTCTAGTCAAAAAACACCATGTGATAACCCTAGCTAGGTCGTATGTTTTCTATATATTCACAGAGTAAATACAAAGTAAAGTAAATCTAATCTCGTGCTCACCAAAGTTTATAGGATAAAATGGGGGTAATAAGCATGAAAGCAAACATGCATAGAATAATTATAATTAAGCTATGTATAAATATAAACCTAATGCATAGAGAAATAAATACATTCAAAATACATTACTTATGCTACTTCTATCTACTAAAATAGAGGAGTAAATTTAGATATATTTACCTTGAAGATGAAACTGTCGAGACTTGATCTCTCCCTTGGCCAAAGGTGTTTCATAAGAGGTGGTTGTGGTTTGTAAGGATCACTAAGATAGGCCAAATCATCCAAGACTTTTCCATAATACAATATTCTTCTCCAAGTATAAACCCTAAGTAATAAATCCTCAAGTAGAATGGTGGAAGAGCAGATTATAAGGAAACACAAATGAATAATTAACTTTCTCTCTAATAAATGGCAAAAATGATGTGTGTATATAACTGAATCTAACCCTAAACCTTTCCAAAAGTTTAGTAGATAGTATAAGCCCTATTTGACCCTCTATCATTAATTGATAAAAGCAATTTAGGTCTTAATCGAGGTTGGTCGAGGTGGACCTAGACCTATAACATGATAATATTAATTTTAGTATAGGGTCAACCCATGCCAATCTTATTTGGTAAATGTCAAAAAGTTTTTTTGGCTTAGGTAGGGGTTGTGTAAGGTAGTGAATTGATTGAAGAAGTGTGAAATGGAGGTATAAAATATTAGGTAAGTGTATACGAGATTTTTATGTTGATAGCAAGTGGTGGTATAGGGGATACTAATCTTGAGAAGAACCAATGGTTTGCCCACACCTTTCCTAGTGCACCCTTTAAGGTGTGCACTCAGAGAGATTGAGACTCAATAGGTCGATAAATTTTGAAAATATTATGTGTATACACATTCCCCACTTGAGGGTCATCATGTGTCCCTCAACTACAACATGGGATGGCGCTTTGAGAAAATAATAGAGCAACACACAATGTTGAAGCCAAATAAATTGCAGTATTTTAAAGCATAAAATAATTAAAAGTAAATAATTGAAATAAAGTAAATAAAAATAAAATTAATGTATGCGTACCTTAACTTACCTTTATTGTTGGATGGCTTTTTGTTGTGTTTGTATTTTTTATCACGGAGGGTGTAAAGACTGCTTTGGATAAAACTAAGGATATGAAACTAAAGAGCAAAAACAAATAAACATATGAAATCCAAAATAACTAAATAACGTAGGAATGATGTACTTGGAAATTTGGTAAGATGAGGTAATAAAATGCTAAGTTAGGACCAAATGACCAAGCCAAAAATAGATTAAATTGGGTAACGAAAAACCCAAGGCTACTAAATGATCAAAAAACTCAAACAAGTAAACCTTAAGTAAGAAAGGTAAACAAACCAAGTCAAACTAAGGATACAAGTAAAAATGGTAATCAAACATCAATGTGAAAGCAATAAAAATCCTTACTTAAACAAAGATGGGCAAGTAAAATGCTAAAACAACATTGATGAGTGAGCAATAACAATCCTTAATCAATCATATGTGGAAAAGTACATAAAAAGGGAAAACAACATTGGTGAGTGAGAAGTGACAATCCAACCTCACTCAATAATGGAAAAATTAATAAAAATAGAAATAGATGTAATTGTCTGGAAAAAAAGAGCAATAATGATTTTTTTCAAATAAACCAAGGAAATTCTAGAATTATAAAGCAATGGTATAAAAAAGATAATCCATAGTCACTCAAGCATATTATTTTGTTCTAAAGATAAATAAAATCAAAACAAATTAGTTCCAACATGTTTTAAGATGTGAAGAAGAGGGAATATAGAAGTGGAGAAACATATTAAGAATCAAACTTGCCTATCAAGGGGGGAAATGAAACGGGTGGTGGGGGAATGAAGGAAAAATCAAGTTAGAGAAAATCTTTATCAAAGTCAAGACACTAGAATTAGGTTTGTCAAACTAAGATGGCTTTTGACATTAGAGACTTTGAAGAACTTATCTTAACCACCCGAATCTTAGGTCATCAAATGAAGTATGAATATCATCCCATGAAGGCTATATGCATGAAAGGTAAAATGAACCTACCTTCTCACACTGTGTTCCCTGTTCTTCAAGACACCTTTTAGAGCCATCGGTCTACTGTGATGATTGGCTACTTGCATCAAAAATTAAGTAACACTATATATATATATATATATATATATATATATATATATATATATATATATATATATATATATATATATATAATTTGAATTTTCATAACCCAATATACATGCCTACTACACCTGAATGGATCTCAGCTCTATCATGAGGTTAACAGTGGAGTTTGAACTTTGATTGGAGATAGGAGATGTGTTATAAATCACGCCATTTGGTATGATGTTGAATTTTATATTTTTAAATTGCGTTTTGATCATTGGATTTTTTTTAAAATGATTTGGATTTTAAATTTTGATGTATTTTTCTTTTCCTCCATACAAATTTAGAGAACCAAACATGGGTGTTGAAAATGACTATCATTTGAAAACTTGGGACTTGGTTGCTAAGAAAGATAAATTTGAGAGCATTGTGTCTAAGAGTATTATTTATTCATGGGAAATAAAAGTGTTATCTTTACTTTAACCTTATTTTATCCAAAAGGAATGGAAGGAAAGGAAATCAAGAGGAATGAACATGAAACAATTTGAATTATTTTAAATTGCAAAAAATGGGATAAAGTGCAAAAGGGATACAATGATAGGTAATGTTGGGTTATTTTAGTTAATTATAACTCTAGCACTAAAGTCTAGCCCAATGAACTAGCGTGTTGGCCCTTTCATGCAAGATTTAGGTCTTGTGCACTCACCCAAAGCACATGGCAAAAGACCAGTTCCTATAGGTTTTATCACACAGTTTGGATAACTTATTCATATTCTTCTCTTTATATGAATTAAATGAGGATTATATAAAAGCATAAACATACTACCTTGATCCTATGATTTTTAGGTTCAATTAATATCATCATGTAGATTATAGTCATCTTCTATTAGTATTAAGTACCTAAAAAAGAAGATAAGGTATCTCTCACATAAAAGTTAATACTTAGTTTGTACCAACACTCATAGTAACACAATTTGATACAACTTGTTATGTCATATATTAATCTTAGAGTAATTATCCATCACAATATCATTCCAAAATTTGTTCGTCCTTCTCTCCTCGCAATGTTTTACAACATGGGTATTTATACTTATTTTGCCCTAAGTGTTACAATCGTTAATGGCATGAAGAATTAGCCAAAAAACTCTCAACATACTGAGAGTCATGGTGATCAACAATATGTTCTTCTAGGCCTCTACACCCCCTATATTCTCACTCTATGCTATATCTATGTTGCCATGTGTTCCTCTCCTGGCAGGCTGGTACTAAACTTCCTATCAATAAGGTCAAAGTGACCCATATGAACCATTCTTTCAAATTTTATCACTTACCACACACTCCCCTAGTATTCCACTTTTGTTCTGAGTCCTACATCCTCATGTTTCTTGTGATTCATTCTCTTCTGATTAGGTCCTCTCATGCTGGTTCTTTTGCATCATTATCCTCTTGCACCCTGTAGGTTCCACACCACGATACTTCTGTACCTATCAAATACATGCCATGGTCCTTCCACACCATGGTTATCCCATGCCATAGTCCTCCCACACTAATGGTCATTTCACATTATGCCAGTTTCATGCCAAATGGGATAACACTTGGTCAAAATTTTGGGGCCAACATCACCCCACACTATGCTCTTAGTCCATCCTGGATTAAGTTGTGCTAGCGGCCTCCAAAAATTTGGGCCCAGACTACTTGAGCTTCTTCTTCAGATTGTCCCATTGTGAAAATACCTGAATAACTTTTACAATTATTTATTATATGGTCCCCTTTGCTTTCTTTATCTCCTTAGGTTGGTTGGGGGTCTTATCGACCTTCTTGACCTCTTCATCCAGGGATACAATGTCATCCTTCTAGATGTCTTCAATTTTAGAGACTTCCTTATCAACCTACCCTTAGAGGGCTTCAAAATTCACATTTATCTATTGATGATGTTTATTTATGGTGTCCTCCATCATCTCTACATCCTTGAATACTTTTACACACTCAACATAGTGTTTTATTAAGAGCACAACATCAGCTAGTTACTAGTTTTGGGCTTTTCAACTTGGAATCGAGCCTCTAAGACTTTATTAGAGCATGTTATCTATGAAAAAATGACATCGAAAATGGGGATAAATTCCCCAAATCTTTATATAGTGCATTTGCATATGTCAATGGCTATGGTGAACTGTTCAACTAACTGTAATCCTTCATCTCATGGTGTGGGTTGCTCCTTGCATCACTTGAGCAGTAGTTCTACTAGGGTCTCCAGATTTTTTATGACATCCTTATCAAAGGCTATGCCATTTGATAACATTGGGTCTTCATTAAAAATAGTTACAAAGGTTTAAAACCCTTAATTTTGCCTTTGTGGCCTCTTAGAGCTATTATTTTAATGTGGTCACTTCCTCAATGAGTGCTTGTTTCTCTGCAACTTTTTTATTATACATGCCTACAAATCTAACATGTTTTCTTTCAATCATGTGCGCATCAAAATCTAAAAAAATATTATAGTGCATAATTTCCATTCCTAAATTAGAAAATATGATGCTTTCTAGAAGATGGGATATCTTTTGTGGATTTACCCATAGTGGTTTCGACAGTGCTAGAGCATCTGGGCCCAAGAAAGGGCTATCCTATGGGAGTTTGAACTTGCACTCCCTATTGTACATATCAAGTAATAAGGACACTTGTTTCCTTATCTCCAGAGTTGCCTCCTTAGGGATGAAGTAAAACTAAAGATAAAACATCTTTTCTTAAATGCTTAACTGATAATGTTTGCACATATTTCCTGTTGTACCTTCTGTTAGGTTGTGGAGCTAAAAGCTTCACTGATGCAAATAGGGGAGGAGGTTGCTGAGTGTCACAGTCACTGGCATCGGTCAGGCCAACCGACGTCGATCAAGGGTAGATAGGAAGGCAACCAACATCGGCAGTATTTGACCAATGTCAGTCATCTCCAGGCAGACAGGGACCGACGTCGGTTGCCTGTGCGGTTAGGAACTGTGAGTGTTATGGACAGTTCGTTAATGAACTGATTATTTGCATGAAGAAGGCTAATTTTAGCCTTGGAGTTGTGGATCTACTTATTGTAATTAGGTGTCTAATTATTGTTTGCATGAGATCTATATAATAGACTCATGGGTTATATTGTAATGTGTGCTAGAGAGTAAGAGAGCAAATATTAGCTCCTTCTGTGTGTGAAGAGAGCAAGGTGTGTTCCTCCTAGTGCCACAGTGCCAAGTGTGGGTGCTGGTTTGGAGAATCAAAAGGATTCATTAATGTATGTAGGATCTTGGTCAGCAGGTGTGCAAGGCCATGTTTGGAGACTTGCATGGTAAGTAAGATGTGTTGATCTATAGGTGTATGTGTGTGCATGGTCTAGGTTTGCAGGTGGCAGCAAGATCAAGGTGACAGCAACACAACAGGGAGCAAGATCAGGTAGGATCTACTTGGAGTACGGTGTGTACTCGGTTGGAAAGCAAAGAGGAAGGCAAGGTAGTTCCTTCCATAAGTAAGATCATTTGAGTTGCATGTTGTTTCAAGTTCATGGGAGATCTACTTGGAGTGCGTGGAGCACTTGTGGAGTGTGTGGAGCACTTGTGTATTAGCAGTAGTGGATATTGATTGGTTGGAGGTGAACACCAACTCTATGTTTGAGTTGTGTGTTGGGACCGTAAGAGAGAGAGCTTTGAGGAAATAATTACTATACACTTGAGGTGTGGGAAGCCTCTGAGAGGTGTAGAAGAAGTGGCATCTTCTTTATTGTATTCTTTTCTGGATGAGTATTAATATAATTGGGTATTGTCTCTCATATTCTATGTTGTTTCTGAATTCTAGTTACTTGTGATTCTGGTTATTTCTGCATATTTAGTTGCATGGTAATCAATGGTGCTTCCGTGGGTTCCTAACAGTTGGTATCAGAGCTAAGGTTGCAGGGAGCAGGTTTGTGTTTGGTTATAGGTCACTCTCAGGGGTTTCTGATTGAGTGGGAGTATAGCAACGACAGGAGAAAGTACACTAAGAATGGAGGAATTGAAAGGCATAAATGATCAATTACAGTGTTATGAAAAGAAAGAGCAGGTAAAGAAAGATTGTTGGTTGGTAGAAGATCAGCATGAAGGAACTGAAGAAGTAGATGTTGCAGGTGTTGTTGCACAGGATGCTCTAGGATGTTTCTTGGATAAAGTTGAATCTTGGTTAATAGATTCTGTTGCCTCTTTCCATGCAGCCCCAAGTAGAGGGGTTGGTTAGCCTTGTCATAGTATTGGCAAAGGGGAAGTGATGCTGAAATTGCAGGCGGCCAACACATGGGTGTTGAAGAAGGTCATGCAGGTCCCAGTCTTGAAGATGTGGCTAATTGCTTTAGGAAAGTTGGCTGATGAGAGATGCACAGGAACTCTCACAACAAATTCTTGGAATGTTTTCAAGGATGTACTTGAATTAGCATGTGGTAAGAAAGTAGGTATTCTTTATCTACTTGCTTGTATTACTGATTCCATTTTTGTTGCACAAGTGTGGCTTTGTAGGCTTGGTCACATAAGTGAGAAGGGAATGGATGTTCTTAAGTCAGATGGTAAGAGTTCAGCTTCGGAGAGCATAGACCGAGATTTCTGTGAGCAGTGTGATGCTACAAGAAAGGATTGTGTTTATTACAAGAAAAAGAAGACTAATGTATTTGATAAACTTAAGAACTGGAAAGCCTTGGTGTTCTTAGAGGAGATGACAGATAGAGTTCAGTGGATGGGGCTGGATACTTTGAGCAGGGCAGTTTGGACATGGGATTGATTCAAAGGAGCTCGCAGGTAAAAAGTCATCACTCACAGGCAAACACGGGTATCGGCGTTGGTCAAAGGTAACTGACGTCGAATAGATAGGTGTCGACATCGATCATGTGCAGACCAGAGGAGTCTGTGGTGTCAGGCAGGTGGAGACCCACGTTGGTAGGATAACTGGCATCGATGACCTGGACAGTCGAATGGAATCGATGTCGATCAGATGCAGACTGTGTGGTGACTGAGGTCGGTCACTGAGACGGATTTTGGGTAGACAGCAAGCTATCAAGGAGTCTCAAATGCTCATATAGAGGATTGAAAGGGTAAGTAGGCCTCAAATTCGTTGTTCCTCTTCTTTATACTCATTGCTCACTGCAGAGCAGGAAGGATCCAGGAAACAGTGGGAGCATGGCATGAACAAGATGCAGGACCAAACGAGAGATTTGGTAGGGTTGCCAGCCGGTATGAAAGCACTGAGATGAATGGATACCTTGGTTAAAGAATAGAGAGAATGGACATGTGAGACGGAAGGCCAGGTCATATGGTCTTGAGGAAGCTGTAGGACAGTGGTACAGGGTTTGACAGGTGGATGACAAAGCAGGGCTTTATTCAATGTCAGTGTAACCATTGTGTTTTGTCTTACCAAGTGGATGATAGTCGCAACATTATCCTATTACTGTATGTGGATGGTATGCATGTTGAAGGTTCGGACATACAGGGTTTTGCTGAGCTAAGGGTAAGGTTAGTTCAGTGGCATGTCATGAGGAATTTGGAGCAGCAAAATTCTTTGGCATGAGAGACATGGAAGATCACAGGTTGATTTTGTCTCCAGTGGGAGCTGATGTGAATCAGGTGTTAGCGAGGTTCAATATACAAGATGCAAAACCAGAGCACACCAAGGGCTGGACAGTTTAGTGTCCAAAATCACATGAGGTCTGGTATAGACCTGAGTTTGCCCACGCAGTGGGAGTTATCAAAGAGTTAGGAGCCAATTCGAGAAAGGGGAAGTGGGTTCTCAGGTATCTGAGAGGGACCAGCAGCAGGGATTCATGCTATGCAGGGTCAGGACTTCACTACATGGGTTTGTAGGTTCAGATGTGGCAGGTTACTTGGATGACAGGAGGTGCACCATAGGTTGTGTGGTGGGTGGTCTTCAGGATTGATCTTGAAGAGGGATACAAGCCAGGAAATAGATTAGACAGTGTACAGGTACAAGTACAATGTAGCTGTTTATCTCTAAGTGGGAGATTGTTAGGTTGTGGAGCTAAAAGCTTCATTAATGCAAACAGGGGAGGATGTTGCTGAGTGTCACAGTCGCTGGCATCGATTAGGCCAATCGATGTTGGTCAGGGGTAGATAGGAAGGCAACCGACATCGGCAGTATTTAGCCGATGTCGGTCATCTCCAAGCAGACAGGGACCGATGTCGGTCACCTGTGCAGTTTGAAACTATGAGTGTTACAGATAGTTCGTTAACGAACCGGTTGTTTGCATGAAGAAGGCTAATTTTAGCCTTGGAGCTGTGGATCTAATTATTGTAATTAGGTGTCTAATTATTGTTTGCATGAGATCTATATGATAGACTCATGGGTTGTATTGTAATGTGTGCTAGAGAGTAAGAGAGCAAAATATTAGCTCCTTCTGTGTGTGAAGAGAGCAAGGTGTGTTCCTCTTAGTTCCACAGGGGTGCCGAGTGTGTATGATCAAGTTGGTCTACAGGTGTGCTAGGTTAGGGAGAAGATCCAGCAAGGTACTGGTCTTGGATGTATCATAAGGATCTTGGTCAGCAGGTGTGCAAGGCCACGTTTGGAGATCTGCATGGTGTAGTAGAGATCTACATGATCTGCAGGTGTATGTGTGTGCAAGGTCTAAGGTTTGCAAGTGTGCAGAACCAAGTTGATTTGTAGGTGGCAGCAAGATCAAGGTGATAGCAACACAACAGGGAGCAAGATCAGGTAGGATCTACTTGGAGAACGGTGTGTACTCGGTCATTGAGCAAAGAGGAAGGCAAGGTAGATCCTTCCATAAGTAAGATCATTTGAGTTGCAGGTTGTTTCAAGCTCATGGGAGATCTACTTGGAGTGCGTTGTGTACTCGTTTGAGTATGTATGGATACTCGGTGTACTGACAGTAGTGGATACTGACTGGTTGGAGGTGAACACCAACTCTGTGTTTGAGTTGTGTGTTGGGACCGTAATTGAGAGAGAGCTCTTGAAGGAAAGAATTATTGTACACTTGAGGTGTGGGAAGCCTCTGTAGAGGTGTGACGAAGAACTGTGGCATCTTCTTTATTGTAATTCTTTTTTGGATGAGTATTAATACAATTGGGTATTGTCTCTCATATTCTGTGTTGTTTCTGAATTCTAGTTACTTGTGACTTCTGGTTATTTTTGCATATTTAGTTGCATGGTAATCAATGGTGCTTTCGTGGGTTCCTAACACCTTCATTATTCTCTTCTATCTCAATTAGTCCTTTCCCCCTACTCGAGTCACACTAAAAATCAACCTCCTTATGGCCACTAATGACCATATCACTTTATTATTTATCATCCCCCTCCTTGTCATATTATGTTTCAACATCAAGCAAGGAGTCATCAGAGGTGGCTTTCTCCTCCCACTTCGGGGAGGGAGTTTTCTCAAAATATGAACTTGAACTATTGACCTGCACTTTAGGAACTTCCTATTGGGATGCTTGCCTCTAGGGCTACTATTGGGAAGCTCTTGAAGTAGTATAAACTGGGGGAGAAAGTGGTGGAGGTGGAGATGGTGGAGGTGGAGAAGGTGGTGGAGAAAGGGGGGAGTAGGTTGGGGAGATGAAGGGCATAAAATTGAAGAGTGTGGAGGTGTAGAGCATGGAGGGGATGGAGAAGTGTGGGGAGATAGAGATAAACATGAAGATGGTGAAGGTTGAGGTGGAGGTGACACAGAGGGATGGGATGACATAGGTCTATAAGACCGTACTTTTTTAGTCTTTTATCATTTTTGGGGGACTTGGTACCCACTTGTGTCAGTGCCCACATCCGATCACTTCTTCTTTAGAGGTGGTACTGAAGGAAGTTTCTCCTTAGGGTATCTACCCTATGGGTTATTTGAAGGGTGTAACATGTAGAATAGTTTATGAATTTCCTCCCTGACCAATGTTTTCTTGACCTATATGTCAGCCAAGACTATCTCCATCTTCTCTACATAGGCCTTCTTACCTGGATAAACATATAACTTACAAAGGGTGTGAATCTCTGAGTTTATCCTTTCAACTTGTAAGATGATAGGCTATGTGTCCTATATATGATTGATAGAGTCTATGAAGTACCATGTTGAAAAGGCATATGGTAACTTAAGCCATGATGAGAGTTCTCTGGATGGGTTTATTTGGATACATGAGAGAGAGAAATGTTGTTTTATAACAAACTGTGCTTGTTTCACAGCCAAAGGGGGCAAGTCTTTGGGAATTTGCCACTCATTCTCAAATGTTGCCTTCATCCTATCAAACTAGTACCTCATTTTGCTATTGTATGAGGGGGTGATGTGGCCAGGGCAAGTGAATGTTTGTAGCATTTAGTGAGGGACTTGTGCATGGGAGGGTACACCCACTTTAGCACTATAGAGCTATAGTCTAATATCTCAATTTTATCAAAAACTATTAAGAGGAGGATCATCCCCCATGAAATCATGTACTTTGGATTTTGATGGGCCCTCTCTGCATCTTCAACAATATTTTGGGAAAAGTGCATGACCTAGTTGTAATTCAACCCTTACGAGACCTGATGAGCAATGTAGAGGTACACCATATCCACCTCTTTCTAATGATCGATCCCTTCGATGTTAGTCAAGATGATCTATGTTGTAACTTAGAAGGTATGATATTGTAGGTTTTTGATGTGCATAACATGCCCCTACTTCTGATACATCAATGCTATAGTGGTCTTCTATACCTCCTTAGTGTCGAGTAAGTCATTAATTACACTCAATCCTGAGCACTATAGTCCCATGACCCTATTGATTCTTTAAGGGGTGATCTTTATGCTATGCCCAATGAAGTATATATAGTCCTCATTGATGCACAAAAGGAGGAATTGAACTACCTCCATGGGCTTACCAAAATAGGGCAAGTTAAATAGCTAGAACAATCCTATAATGTCCAACTAGTTGAAGATCATGAGATCATACACCATTTGGTTCTTGGTGTTAGTGGTTTCAACCTGATAATCATTCTATAGCTCAACCTCATTCCCAGGTTGGCAGTGATTTTAATCAAAGATAGTTCAAGTAGAGACCTTGGAGATCTAGTTCTCCACGCATAACACTCTTCAGGGTATTACGTTTCTTTAATTAATAGAGATGGGATGGGGATGATTAATCTTTATATATTGAAGATGAATGCACCTGCTTCACTTTTTGTACCATACTTTCTTTCCCTTTTTCTATGCATTGTTCTTCTTCTCCTCCCAAGATCTATACTTATTCTTTTGGGTATTGTTCTTGTTCATATAGGGTCTCTTCCCTAATTGGAACCCAGTCTCCTTCGCTCACCTCTTCTTCTTTTGGTATTGTTGGCAAGGTTTAAAGTCTTTTGGCCTTTTTCTTAGGCTACATTAACCTTCAAGGAGCTCGAAGGTTAATGCACGACCATCCAAAATTTCCAAAGGAATATGTGGTTTCAAATTATTGCTTCAGATTTATTTTTGAGCTTAATCACCCTTTAATGGTGGACCTGCAACTTGCAACTTTTAAAATTAAAGCTTTTCCCAATGAATCAGACTTGGAATATCTATTCTCAACTTGGTAATGACTTGCATGGTTTGATGAGGATATGAAAACTTTTTACTTTGCTCAGGATTTGATTGACTCAGCTCTGGTAGTCACTTGATCTTTGGTTTTGGTAGTCGCTTGATCTTCAACTTTGTTAATTTGAAAACAAATGCAAAGTATGAAATGGCTTTAACTTGCCTATTTATAGGATCCAAGATGGGTTTACCCTCATTAATTCCTTTATGTCACCCATCACTTCATGGCATTTAATGTAGAATTTTAATAGTTGTCATATTTAGATACTTGCTTTTTGCAATTAATGCATTAAAGGTATTGTCCCATCACACTGTTGGCACATTTTTTTCATAACTATTCTTTCCACATTAATGGCAAATCCCATCTCATGCCTTTCTTTGAAGTGGATGAAAACTATTTCCTATGCTTTTTATAAGGTGGGAGACAATTATCTCTTTTAAATTTTTAACTCATGGTGGGAACCTTACCCTTTCGTGCCTTAAATGACTCACGTGCCTTTACTACCTTGCGTGCCCTTAATAACTTGCATTCCTATATAACTCATGTGCCTAAGTAACTTGTGTGCTTTTCATATTTGACTTTTTACCCCACATTAAAACATGTTGTGGTCTTCCATGCAATGAACAAAAACTTAGAAAACAAAATTATAGAAAGGGAAATTTATGTGCAACAAAGGTAACACTTTTATTGAAAGCAATAAATCCTAAAGTTAAGGCATAAGTCTTATTTATTACAAAAACTTCAGCTATTCCAAATTGAAATACGACTGAGGCTGGCTTTCATTATAGTGTTCAGGAAGGAACTAACCATCCATCCTTTATAACCAACATGCTCTGATAGGTCTAATGCCATGTATTATAAAAGGGCAATCCCAATGTATACAAAGATTTCTTAGGTGGCATGTGAATTTATAATCATACAACAAGATCTTCATTCCTGGAAAAAATGTTTTGTTCTTTATATGACGATCATGCCATGCCTTCTACTTGCATTTTTCTACATCCTAGCTCCAATGAGTGAGGAATCGAGCCTTATCAAGTTTTAATAAAGTGTCTAGAAATGATTTTAAAGATGATTATTTGTCTAATTATCCTACACACGTGATACACATAGATGGTACCAATAACTCTACTGGTAGGACTGCTTCCTTACCATACACCAAGTTGAATGGCATGTTTTTGTTTAGGTGCTTGTAGGTTGTTCGGTAAACCCATAAAACTATTGACACCCTATCATCCCAATCTATTCGAATAATGTTACAAATATTTGTCAAAGTGGTACCTAGGATTTTATTGAAAGATTCAATAGTTCCATTAGATTTTGGGTGATATGGGGTTATTTTGTGGTGTACGATCATGAACTCAGCTAGTAAGATGCAAATTATTTCATTCAAAAAGTGGGTTTCATGATCACTGGTGAAACTCAAGGGACATCTAAACTGAGTTATGACATTTTCTTAGATGAAATCCATAATAGTAATAGTAGTACAATCTTTGTCAGTGTGGTTTCATCCCAACACATAAGATAGTCACTGCAATGATGTACCATGAACCTGTCTGTCATCCTGTTGGAGTGATGGGATTAACAAAATCAGTAACCCATTTTTCAAAGGGTTCCTAAGAAGGGATGTTTCATAGAGGCATAACATATCTCCAATTAGGTTTGCCTATATGTTGACATATGTCACATTTCTTGGCATATGCTTTAACATCTTGGAAGAGAGTTGGCCTCCATAATCTAACTAGCAAAACCTTTCACGTGGTAGCCTCTCCAACATAGTGTCCACCAATAATTCCTTCATGAACTTTGTGAAGTACCTTGAGGCACTCATGTTGTATTACATAACATCAAAGAACTTCGTCATAGCCCATCTTATAAAGATCATTTATTATAAGCTAAAAAGGTATGCTACAAACCATGATTTGCTTTTTGGCTTGTGAGGTGAGATATTCAGACACGTAACTAGTGGTTAATAATGTTGTAATGTTTTCCAATTCTTCAGGCACTTGTGTAATGCAAAAAATCTATACATTAGGAAGATCATCCTCTATGGTGTATGGTGGTTCTCCATTCTCAATTTGTGAGAGGTGGTCAGGTCCATAATTGGCTTTTCTAGGTTTCACCATCACTAAAAACTATAATTCTTGGAATAAAATAGTCCAGTGATAGATCCATCCATGCAGTATGGGTTTATTGACAAGGTAATTTAAAGCCTCATGATTTGTATAAAAAATAAAAGGAGTGCCTAAAGGTACTATCTAAACTTATACAAAGTGTAGACCATTGACAATGCTTCACTCTCCATAGTGGTATAATTTATTTTAGCTGGTATGAGCTTCTTGATGGTAAACTAGATTAGGTGATCTAGGTGACCTTCACCTGGTTGTGCAAGGATTACACCAATGGCCATGCCAAATGCATCAACATGGACATGAAATGGATTTGTCTAATCATGAAATTAGAGAATAAGAGTAGTGACAAGCTTTTCCTTGAGTGTTTCAAATGTTTCCTTACAAGAACAAGTTTATATGAAATGCTCAGCCTGATTTAGAAGTTCTTCTAGGGGTGCAACAATTTTTGCATAACTACGAATGAACTTTTTATAATAACCCATGTGGCCTAGAAAGGCATGGACCTCATGCTGAGTTTTGATCGATAGAGAGCAAAGAATAATAAATACCTTCATTAGGTCTACCAGGAGTTCTTCATTACAAATAATATGCCCTAGGATCACACCAAAAGGTGTCACAAATAGGCACTTCTTTAAGTTTAATGATATATGTAAGACCCAACAGTGCTCAAGTATAAGTCTAAGGTTAGCGTAATGGTCATTGACAAAACCATATACTATCCAGTCATCTAAATAGACCTGGAGGAACTTGTGGTTGAGGTCCTTAAAGGCTTCAAATGCTATTCGTGAAAACATTGTTGGAGCATTTTTCAACCCAAAGGGCATAACAGTATAGGCAAATGATCCCCATTTAGTGGCAAATGTTGTCTTAGGCTGGTCTTCTTTAGCTATTTAGACCTGATGGTACCTTGAGAATCCATCTATGGAGTAAACTTCACAACCAATAATACCTTCAAGGATTTCCTCCATGAATGACATTGGAAAGGGATCTATTACATAGGACGCATTGAGCACTCGATAGTCCACACATATATGGATGCATACATATTTTTTGATACTAATCACCATGGGACTAACCCACTTGGATTCAACAATTTGAAAGATTACTCTAGTGTGTATCATATTGTCAATATCCTCTTTAACACATGCCTAGAGATTAGGATTCATCCTATATGGGCATTTTTTCACTAGTCGAACATCATCAACTAGCTTGATATGCATCTTCCCCAAGGATGGGTGGACTCCCTTCATTTTATTTTATTTCTTTGGGAAGAGATCCTGATATTATTTTAGCAATTCAAAGATTTTTGTAATCTCTGTGTTAGTCTAATAGTTTCCTACTGTACTTAGCTTTGGTTCATGTTTTGAGCTGATGTTGCATTGAATAGTTTGAATAGGCCCATGGTAAGGGTTGTCCATATCAGCACCTGTGTCCTAAATGGTTGGAATAATGGGTCAAGTGGAGTAGATCCTTCTCCTCCTTCCACTTGTTATACAAGCTTTTGTTTTCCCAAACGAATTTCTTCACATCAGTTTAGATCGAGGGCTGACACAAGTGTAGGTACTTGGTATATCCATGGTTCATGAAATAAGTGTAGGGGATCCTTAGGTTCCTATTGGATTATGGGTCAAGTGGATTAGATCCTTCTCCTCCTTCTACTTGTTATACAAGCTTTTGTTTTCCCAAATGAATTTCTTCACATCAGTTCAGATAGAGGGCTGACACGTGTGTAGGTACTTGGTATATCCATGGTTCATGGAATAAGTGTAGGGGATCCTTAGGTTCCTATTGGATAATCCTCAGATGTTCTTCCATAGGAAATGGGTCACCTACTACTTTTTCATGCATGGCTTAGAGGGTGAGGCATAAATCCATTCTTGGTGAAGAATAGGATAGTGCAGACTTCATGTTCTCCTTTAGTAGATGCCAAAACTTGATAATCATGTATCACTCTTCATGAATGTACCATGTTCATGCCCAAGTTCATAAAGTTTCATAAAATTCATGTACCCATAAATATTCTAGTAAGACTCATCATTTTTCCACATTGTTTCGCAAGCTTTGATGTGGGGCTCAGGGGCTTGTATTTTACTATAGCTGACTACTCCTTTTACTTTTTTATCATGATGGAACCAATTGTGTAAGGCTAAGCATACCTGATCCCAATAAAGGAGTTGTTCACAATGGGTTTGCCACAATCGTATAACTATGTCATCAAAGAGATGAACCAAAGATCGAAGATGATCTTCATCAGTGCGATAAAATTCTTCAAGGCACTAGATGAAGTCTTGGACTTCCATCTACCCGTGAAACGTTGGAGCCTCATCAAGTCTTTCAAGTGGTGTCTCTATGATATGTCCCATCATGGCTTGGATAGTGATAAGGTGGATGAACCTATGTCATTTATTAAACTGGCACGACACATTCTTTTGGCTATTGGTGGTACTAGATACTCTGCCAATGAGGTCATAGTTACCATGAGCCCAACAATTACACGTATTGGTTGTAGTGTTAGAGATGGACTAAGTATCCAATCATCTAAGAATGCCATATAGAGTGGGATCTCATTTTTCATCATTCCTTGTAGTAACATTATAGATATGGTTTATATCTTCATCAACATGGACAAGATTTATGTAAAGGGGCCCTTGTGATTGATCTAGTGGTCTTATAACACGCTGATTAGTGTTTTCAAAAATAATGTAGCACTTCTTGAAGCTTAAGTCTACATTATTCTCATAACAACAAGGTTTTCTCATTAGATTTGGGTAATCATTAGCTTTAACTAGCTTGAAAACCTCAAAATTTGCTTTGAATGATACTCTAAGTATGTTAATTGTTGCATTATTGAGGATCCCAATAGGGTGTGTGTGAGTCTTATTTACCATGAATAAGACATGAGGTAAAGGTTGTAATGCTAGATTGGACATTTTTTTCTAAGCATCTTTGGTAAGGATATCAAATTCTACATCAGTATCTACTAGTATATCCTGGATTGCCCATCCATCAATAACAACATTAACGAATATTTCTCTATCTTTCAAGGGAGTAGAGGAACTAGGAGTGTCTTGTCACCGAGCATGATTTAAATAATGATATTCTCTTTGCCTAGTGACATGAAGGTTAACCTAATTTGGTATTTGGACTTTACTCTTAAGCTAAGTACTAAAATGTGGGACAATATCCTCATCTAACATTCTTTTGCATAGTTCTTGGAAGTCATTCCGTGCCAGATGTTGAGGTTCAACTTCCCTTTGCACAATAACATGCTACGTTACGTGTTTATCTTTAAAAAATTAAATTTCTCCTTGAAGTTCTTATATGAGTGCAATCATATATTTAATGACATACTTTTATTGTTGAACATCAAGATACTTTCTAGCTCATGGTTCTTCCCATTGCACTTTTTCGATAAGATTAGTTGTCGACTGGGTCTATCCCCCACTACAAGTGGTAATGTTTACCTATTAAAATATAGGGTTGGTTGGGCATAGAAACCACTATGGTTTATTAATTTGAATCATATCGATGCCTTTTTCATTTTTCTCCTTGGTGATAACTACATATAAGTTAGGACACTCTTCCAGTCGGTGGTCCTTTTTACAAAAGTGCACATCAGGTAATCTGGGCAATATGTTTGATAGTGGTCTAGAGACCCACATTTTTAATAGGTCTTGGGTGGAAAATGACCACCTCCTCATCTGAACCCTCTTCCTCATCCATAGTATCCACAATTATCTTGAATATTTTCTATTGAGGTTTGGTGCATGCCACAAGCTTGAGCTTCATTGATGTCACTAATCAAATGATAGATGTTATTGTGAAAAATATAGGCATCACAAATCTTGTAATAGTTAAACACCTTAGTGTGTGTAGATAACTATAGAAAATGATAAGAGTGGACATCATGTTCCTCATGATATATTTCACATGTTTTTTTAGTACCATGTGGATGTTCTTGCATGGATAATTGCTTCGTGTATGCCCTTCAGATTCATAGTCAGTGCACCAAATAACACTACATTTTTCATGCGCATTATTGGCCATCAAATGCTCAAGTTGTGATGCCATAGAATCTATTTGTGCTTCCATAAAGGGACCAATCCTAGTGTTAATGCTTCCAATCACCTCAACAATGAGAGAAGCTTCAAAAGCCTTGCGTAGACTAGTAAACGTTCATTGAGACAAGGTTCATCAAAAGGGTAGTTAAATCTGACCACAAACCATTGTCTGTGCTGAGTAACATTAATTTCAATGATAATTTAGAAAATAATATTTTTAACCTTGAATCATATTTGCACACACTTTTGGTAAGTCTTTGCTTTATGTCCTTCAGAGTTATGCTCTGTTACTCAAATTTAAGAATGCCAAATTCCTACAAGAAAGCTATTTTGAGATGATCAAAGTCAACCATCACTTACTGAGGGTCAAAATTTTGGTACCACTTGTGTGCATGCTCTAAAAGTGTAGTTGTAAACTATGTGGCCTTTCATTTAGATTAGGTGATGCCTCGTGCCCTCCAAATTAGTTCATATTTGTGGACATGCTCTACTGCATTCTCCATTCCTCAGTATTCAAGTAAGTGTAGTGTCATCTCATAGTAAACCATTATTGGTGGAGGTGATTGAATGAGTGGTTGATGGGAAGATCCAACCCCTATCCCTTGAGGAAGAAGTCCACTTCCTTCTACACCACCTCCTAATCCTCCTCCAATAGCTCCAGTAATAGTTCTTGTGGTGTGAGGCATGGTAGATAGTTGATTATTCAAATTAGGGCTTGTATTCTGTCCTTGTAGGCCTGGTCCACTAAGTATCCCAAGTTGTGCCATAGAATTCCCTTGAAGAGGGAAAGAGAGTATTAAGTCTAAATGAGTGCTAAAATGCTTAGTTTCAGTATGCCTTACTGGTTTAGTTTTTGATCCCAAATTATTTGTATCCTAATTTCGAATGTGTATTTCATTTGACTCAAAAGGATGAACACACATGATGGTGGGGGAGCCGAGTTGCTTTAGATTTGATTCCTTAGTTATTTTCATCCAACTTGTTTTTCCTTTGTAAGATATAAATGGCATAGATCTTGGCTCAAAATTTATGGGGTGTTTCTGCTTCCCTATGGCTCCTAACAACACTCCTTTAGTTCTCCCAGTCTTTTCCCATGACGCTGACTCCTATAATCCTTTGCTGAGCTTCATCATACTATCATTTCCATAATGCACACTAAATGGCCACCATTTTGAACCTAAAATATTTTACCAAATCCTATTCTCCCATTATAAATGTGTGGCTCATGCACAAGAGAATTTAGCTCTCCATTGGTATAGTTTCCAGTCCAAGATCAATAAATAACTTATTAATTTTAAAAGCAAAAATATTAAGATAATGACCACATGGTTCTTGAAGTAACTTGAACTTGGATTCTTCAGGTTATGAATAAGAGGTTACAATGTGTAGACATCCAATTCCTAACACTACTTGTGTTGAAATTGTCAATCTTACTCGAATTGCACTCAAATGCACATTTTAAGTCAAAATCCATAAAACACCCTAAATGGTTCAAACTTGTCACTTAAAAGTGCCAGTTTAGGTCAAAGTATCCCTAAATAGGGCAATGCATTTTATGGGCTAGCTAACTTTGATCAGATCATTTTGAGTCAAAATGACAAATTTGCCATTTAGTGCTCTGAATCACTCTTTTCTTCTAATTCATTGGTACACATCACATACCTTTGTTATTTGGTGTTGGAAACATCCTAAATTGGAATATAGCTCCAACACATTTAACAATGCCTTCCAGTTCCTCTCCAATCAAATTACAACCCAGTAATATGACTTTTTGACCATTTTGATTAATTGTGCACTAATTTCCAAATAATTACACTAAACTTGATTAAACTTACTTAAGTTAATTAATCCAATTTAAGAGCTTAAGTAAGAATTTCATAGATATTTTTGAATATCTCATTATTGGAAATTGATTTTGAATATCTGCATCACCTAGTGACATCATCTACGGGGTGGCATCCATCAAGCCATAAATGTATAAAATATCAAGATTATGGGTCGCCCATGCCTAATTAATGCCTCCCATGCCTCTTTAATGCTTATTTATCTTGAGGATATTTATGAGTTTAATTCAAAATACTAGGATTATCCATGGCCACACATCTCAATCTTGAGATAGACGGTCATGGTTGATCCTAACCAATCTCAAAAATTTATAAATAGAGAGGCCATGGACATGAATAAAAAAGATTGATGTATGCAAAGTTATTATGCAGAATTGTCTCCACAATCCTTTGTAATAGACCATTAAAATTAGTTACAATCTTCATTGATTGGATAGTTTAGTGATTTGAAATCACGAGCCTAGGTTTTATGGAGTGTTCTTGAGACATTGGAGGAGTTTGCCACCTTTGTTGATAAAAATAAGGATGCTTGATCAAGGGAGAACATGCTTTCAAGCCACATGGGTATGGTGAATCCATTTGGGAAGGTAATATGGTGTTGATTTATTTCATTTGTTTCTTACTATCCTTTGTAATTCCCATAGGAATAGATAGGCTTAGTTAGTTAGTTCTTTATGCATATTTCATGATTTATGGATTAATGTTTGACTAACATGTTTTGTAATCCTCTCTACATCTTGGCATGCTTGGTGTGACCAAACACATCCCACACATGAATAAGATCATTATGCAACTTTAAAATCTTCATTTGGATCATTAAAACTCTTGTAATTTGATTTTATAACTTTGTTTTGCAATTTCTCTTTGTCATAGGTTTACACAGTAATTGACGTCGGTTAGTAAAACCATCATCAGTTGGATAGCCATCATTGGTCACCATTGGTATAACCGATGTCACTTAGATAACCATCATCAATTAGTAAGTGTAACCATCATCGACTATAGAACCGATGTCAGTCACTGTGTTTTTCTTAAAAACACAAACATGAGACCTCTTTTTTTGAAGTTCATTATAGCTTCAAGGCTAAAAGACATGCTAACATTTTTATAGCAGGACCAAGCTTGACCTTTGCTAAAAACATGTTTAGATCACCTTTTTCATGCTTAAAAATGAATTAGGAACATTATTTTGGTGCTTAAACTAACATTTAAGGTGCTTAAGCAAGTATTTTTAGCATTAGTTTTAAAAGTTACAACTAAGACTAAGGGGTCAAATGAACACCACCTCATTTTATATTTGGGCTTAAAAATGAACTCACCTTTCCAAGTTTTTGTATTTATTTAGTTTTTTACGTTAGGTTTTTATTTGGAAAAAATAGGGATGCCATGTGTATGCTCTTCCATTTGTCCCCTTTAGGGAACCCTTGGAATCAAAAGTGACATTCCTATTGCAAATAGCCTAGTCCAAGGCTTAGAAAGAAAGTCATCTAAAGCACTCCCCAAAAACTTGTCAAAATTTGGTGACCTTGAAAATGACCCTAAAGTCTTTCTATTTTATGCTTTCTTTATTTTTATGCAAACTTGGCTTGTGAGGGGGACTTCATCACCTCCCACGAGTTCTTTAGGGAAGCTTTGACCTGGGGTTTCATCTCTCGGCATTGAATTCATTTAGCTCCATATTGGAGTTGCACATGGGATGTATCTATATTTGGACATTGCACTACATTGAGCAAATAATAGGATGTAGTGGTTGTAAAAAGGACTAGACTTTTTTACAACTAGCCAATGCTGTGACGAACCCCTTCTTTTTCTTCTCTTCTCCCATTTCTTCTATCATTGTTCCTCTTTAATTAGGGAACAATTTTTGTGTCATTGTTCTTTGTTATGATATGGTGGAAAGTAACACCTCTACTACACATGCATGAACATTTATATTTAAACCGCACTAACTTGGTTTTTATTTGTGTGTGTTTATTTGAGTTTTTTTAAGATTTTGTTGTGTTTTCTTGGTGTTTTTTTGTGCTTTTGCACCTCTCCTTTTATTTCTTCTCCATTTCTCTTTTTATTACTTCTTGTATCATCTTGGTCTTGTGTTTCCTTAATTATTTTTGCTTATCTCTTTTGTGTTTCAGAACATCTTGATGATTCACATGGATCTCGATTGTTTATATCTTGATCCTATGTTATTACGTTGTTCTTGGACCATTTTGTTTTTTTATTGTTGTTGGTGTCTTGTTTTTCTGTTTGATTTTTCTTTTATTTTTTGTGTTCAATAATGCCTTGATGGTCCACATGAATCTTGATTATTTATATCTTGGTCTCATGTCATTAAGACATTCTTGACTTTTGTTTTTAAACATTTTGTTCTTTCTTAAGATCATATCTTTATTTTAAGTTAGGTTCATTTATGTTTATCTTTTTCTTTGTCTTTGATTTTTTATTTAAATGTAAATCACTATAACTGTTGTGTTGGTCATTATTTTACCATTATCCTTAGTTATAGGTATTCACATTTGAACTGGCTCATCTCAATTAAAATCTTATGTCATTCTAAGTTATTCATACTTATGATGCATAATTTATTTTTATATAGTAAACACTTTGTGCTCAGGTCTCAAAGTCTTAATGTCAACATCAACTCTGATAAATGATTCTCAAGAACACTTTGCAAAACCTAGGCTCATGATATGGAATTAGGATTCTAGGTAGCATGCATTTCAAACTTCTTTATCTATGCTTAGATGTGCATCTCTTTGCATATATTGTGAGTTTAATCAAATCTTGGTCCATTTTCATCATTCGTCATTCCATTCTCTCCCAAACTTGGGTGAACTACATTGGCCTGAAGTTCATGTTGGAACATGATTCCATGGAACTATGTAGGTAGTGCTCAATTTCTATTGAGGTCAACTTGGGTATCTCTATTTTTCTTTTAATCTCTCTCATCACTTTGTGCATTCTCATATTCTTTTTTTTATATGGATTTCTAAGCCATTACACCATTGCATGTACGTTTGTGCCCATTCACTTTAACCTATCTTTTGGGTTATATCTTTGAGCTATTTTGCTTGCCAATTGCCCATGCTAGGGCCCACCATCTGAACCAAATCCGAATAAAATCAGATCTATAAGGGGCAAATAATTATTTATTCTTTATCAATGATCAAAATTTGCCTTACTGGGGCAAAACTATTTTATCATGATCACATTTGCTCTACTGGAGTACTTATTATCTTCTCTTTGGAGACCCTATTCTAGTGGTGCTTACCTTCCTGAAGTAGAATGTTCTCTCTTTTCCTCTAATTCCAATCTCTCTACACTAATGCCCATGATGGAAATATTTAAGTGTGCAACTTGTCTTGGGATTGATTAATGCCTTAAGCATGTAGCTTGTACTCTCAGATTGGGTATATTTAAAGTGTGTCCCTTACATTTATGGATTGTATCTTTCCCATTCCCCCTATTTTTGGGGCCTATTATACTCCTAATTTTATTTTTATCATTTATGGTATTCACATGTGCAATCATTAACTCATCTATATGTGATCTATTCCATGGGTTAATCTCTCACTTTGTCTCTCTTTTCGAGAGACCATATTTTTCTTCCATCCTAGTATGTCCTCTTGAGGGGGCATCATGGGTATGTTCTAATTTATTCTTGACAACTCTTTTCTTTGAAAATATGTTGCTTCACTTGAATGTCTTGCTATGCCTTCTCAAATAGGGGAAAAATGTAGACATCCAATTCCTAACACCATTTGTGTTAAAATTATCAATCTTACTCGAATTGCACTCAAATGCACATTTTAGGTCAAAATCCATAAAACACCCTAAATGTTTTGAGCTTGTCACTTATAAGTACCAATTTAGGTCAAAGTATCCCTAAATAGGGCAATACATTTTATGGGCTGGCTAACTTTGATCAGATCATTTTGAGTCAAAATGACAAATTCACCATTTAGTGCTCTAGATCACTCTTTTCTTCTAATTTATTGGTACACATCACGTACCTTTGTTATTTGGTGTTAGAAACATCCTAAATGGGAATACAGCTCCAACACATCTAATATCACCTTCCAATTCCTCTCCAGTCAAATTATGACCCAATAATATGAGTTTCTGACCATTTTGATTAATTGTGCACTAATTTCCAAAGAATTGCATTAAACTTGATTAAACTTACTTAAGCTAATTAATCCAATTTAAGAGCTTAAGTAATAATTTCATAGATATTTTTGAATATCTCATTATTGGAAATTGATTTTGAATATCTGCATCACCTAGTGACATCATCTATGGGGTGGCATCCATCAAGCCATAAGGGCATAAAATATCAGGATTATGGGTCACCCATGCCTAAATAATGCCTCCCATGCCTCTTTAATGCTTATTTATCTTGAGGATATTTATGAGTTTAATTCTAAATATTAGGATTATCCATGGCCACACATCTCAATCTTGAGATGGACGATCATGGTTGATCCTGACCAATATTAAAAATCTATAGATAGAGAGGCCATGGACATGAATAAAAAAGATTGATTTATGCAAAGTTGTTATGCAAAATTGTCTCCACAATCCTTTGCAATAGACCATTAAAATTAGTTACAAGCTTCATTGATATGTTAGTTTTGTGATTTGGAATCATGAGCCTAGGTTTTATGGAGTGTTCTTGAGACATTGGAGGAGTTTGCCACCTTTGTTGACAAAGACAAGGATGCTTGATCAAGGGAGAACATGATTTTAGGCCACATGGGTATGGTGAATCCATTTGGGAAGGTAACATGATGTTTCTTTCTTTCATTTTTTTCTTTCTATCCTTTGTAATTCCCATAGGAATAAATATGCTTAGTTAGTTAGTTCTTTATGCAATTTTCATGATTTATGGACTAATATTTGACTAACTTGCTTTGTAATCCTCTCTACATAATGTACTCTATAATGTATCTATTCATAACTCCTTTCCACCAAAATTTGACTAATCACATCCATGGGGCACTAAGTCGTGCTAAAGCCCTTTACCATTCTAGCATCCAAGACCACCTCCTTCCAAAATTCCTTGATCATCCTTGAGCATATGCTATCAAATAATCATGTAAATGAATCGAGACCTCTGAAAAGATGGTTTCATACAATGCAATATAGATATTTTGCTCTACCCACTACTATGCAAAGAATCTTGGCTCAAGATAAGGAACTACAAAACTATCTTCAATAGTGGCAACCCATTCTTCTATATTCTCTAGTGTAATACACTCAAACATTTTCCATGAATATGTTTCAAGTGCTTTGGGTCCTAGCATGGAACCAAAATGTTAGGTTATTTTAGTTAATTGTAGCTTTGATACTATAGTCTAGCCCAATGAGCTAGCACACTGGCCCTTTCATGTAAGAGTTAGGTCTTGCATGCTCACCTAAAATGGATGATAAATGACTGATTCCTGTAAGTTTTGTCACATATTTTAGATATCTTGTTCATATTATTCTCTTTATATCAATTAAATGAGGATTATATAAAAACATAAACATACTAGATCCTATGAGTTCTAAGTTCAATTAATATCATATTGTAGATTATAGTCATCCTCTATTAGTATTAAGTGCCTATAAAAGAAAAGAAGATAATTTATCTCTCACATAAAAGTCAACACTTTGTTCATACCAACACTCATAGTAACATAAATTGATACAACCTGATATGTCATATATTAAGCTTAGAGTAAAGATCTGTCACAATATCTTTTCAAAATTCATCCATCCCTCTCTCCTTGCAATGCTTTACAACACGGGTATTTATTCTTTTTTTGCCTTGACCAAGTGTTATAATCATTAATGGCATGAAAAATTGGCCAAAAAAATCTCAATAGATTGAGAGTTGTGGTACTCAAAAATCAGTTCTTCCTAAAGATATGGGCCTCTATGCCCCCCTATATTCTCACTTTATGCTATATCTCTACTACCATATGTTCCTCTCTTTACAGGCTGGTACTAAACTTCCTATCAATAAGGTTGGAGTGACCTGTATGAACTATTCTTCTAACTGCTCCCACTTCCCATGTACTCCCCTAGTCTTCCACTTTTGTTTTGATTCCTACATACTTAGGTTCTTCATGACTCATTCTCTTCTGATTGGGTCCTCTTGTGCTGGTTTGTTTACATCATTATCCTATTATGGTTCGTAGGTTCCCTATCATGGTACTTCTATGCCTATCAAATACATGCCATGATCTTTTTGTGCCATGGTTCTCCCATGCCATAGTCCTCCTACGTCATGGTCCTTTCACACCATGGTCTTTTCGTGCCATAGTCCTTCCATGCCATGCCATTTCTTCACCAAAATAGGACAACACTTAATCAAAATTATGGTGCCAATATGTAAGTATAATTCCTTATTATAAGAGTGTATATAAGGGTAAGGAAATATGCTAACATGGTTTATTGTGCAATTTTTATATATAAAATAAATAAATACTGAAGCTAAGACTATGAGAACATAAACTTGTAACCATTTCTTAACATTATATAAAATGAACACTCGGTTTAATAAAAGTGTTTTGAAATAATATTGTGATTTTATGAGGAGAGCCTAGTCTTATCCATGGTCTTATGCTATATCTCATAAAAGATAAACCCAAGTGGGTGAAATAAAGGCAAAAAATGGAATTTGTGAGGAGGGCATAGTCCTATCCATAGTCTTACACTGTAACTCACAAAAGAAAATCCTAAGAGGGCGAACAAAGTATGGGAAAATAAAATGGTATTTGTGAGGAGGGCTTGGTCCTATCCATGGTCTTACACTACAAATTTCAAAATAAAAACCCAAGAGGGTGAATAAAAAGCATTGGACTATAACAAATTTTATAGGGAAAAGCAATGAAAGTGAAAGGAATTCATGAGGAAAATTGGGTCCTATCCATGATATTATAATACAACTCATGAGATAAAGAAAATAAATGACCAAGGGAAGGAACTAAAGTTTGTGTAAAGATAAACTATTGCATAGGGTGAGATCCATGTAGAAATCCTACAATAAGTGTTAGTAAGACAACATATAGAAAGTTGATAAGAAGGGAAATATCTAAGCAAAATATTTATTCAAAAATTGCACATTAGTAGGTTCTTTAAAAACATGACATTCATTAGTTTAGAGGCGATAAGTGCTAGGACCAAGAATGTCTTTCACTAAATAAAGGCCCTACCATTTTTGGGTGTATTTTCATTCTTTATTATGGCTATAGTCTAATTTAAGGACTAGATCACCAATATTGAAAGTACAGACTTTAACCTTTTTATTATGTTACTTGGTGATACGAGACTTGTATTAGTGGTTATGTTGAAGAAACTAAATGGTGTTCATTGAGAATATTGAGAGCATGAAGGCAAGATTCACGTAGTTATTCATTGAGAATAATACCATGAAGAGATAAATGTAAGGAAGGAAGCTTGAATTCTAATGGTAAGAGGGACTTGGAATCATATACTAACAAGAAAGGTGTTGCCCTAGTGGCAGTACTTATGCTAGTACGATAGGCCCAAAGTGTGGGATATAAATTAAGATGCCAATCAACATGAGTTTCTTATATGGTCTTTTGGAGGATTTTATTGAGAATTTTATTAGTGGCCTTAGCTTGTCTATTGTATTTTAGATGGTAAGGTGTGGAAAATTTGTGGGATATTTTAAATTTAGCACATAACTGCTTTACATCCTTGTTCTTGAAATTACTGCCATTATCAGAAATGATAGTATGGGGAACTATAAAGTGACAAATGATTTGGTTAAGGATAAATTTATAAATAGTGGTTCTCATGAAATTCCCAAGTTTGGGATGTTATCAAGGAAATCGAGGTTCTCGAGCATGGATCAATTCAAGTATGGCTTCATCACTAGGTAGCATAGGTAAAGGTCCATAGTAGTCTATGTCTACTTCAAGATTAATAATTTTATTACCATGAAAATCATATTTAGAATGTATCTATCATACATTGGTTGCCTTGGCATCAAGGGTGATCTCATTATTAGGTATAACTTTGTAGGAAAGTTGATTGGATTTAATTGGATTGATAATAGGCATATCTTTAGAATCATTGGCAATGAGGGGATTTAGTAGAATGACTGGTGTGATAAGAGGTATAGAAGATTCTAGAAGTTATAAATTTATGATAGGTAAGATTTACTCAATAACCCAAGGAGCATTAAGAAGTGGAGAATTAACTAGAGGTACATGACCTTCAGGTTATAAATCAATATACGAGGAAATGGTGTGAACATCTCAGTTGAAAGTATGTATTTTAGCTCAAGTTTGTTAATAGTGCTGACATCTAAGTCATGTGATTGAACTTGGGCCATGATGTAGTTATCATCATAGGTGAGAGAGATAGTACATGTTACGTCAAAAGGTGATATGCCTAGATTGCTAAATTTATGAGATGACATGGTTAAAGGGTCTTGAAATAACTTGGGCCACTCCATAGTCATTACAAATGAAATCATCTGCTGTATAAGATGTTTCATGTGCATTACATGGAGGAGGGAAATTAATGATATCATCGATGAGAGGGATGATATGATCATGAGGTAAAAAGGAAGGAGGGAGCCACTCTGAAATTTAAAGAGGTAGCTTGCTAGTATTGCATGTGTTTTAGAAATCATTTGTCTCATCATTATCAGAATCGACAAGAGTGACCCATAAATCTAGATTTATATTAATGAATATAGGTTAAAGTGTACTATTAATTGTTAGAATAATTGGAATCCAATATTTAGATTTGGGGTTGGTAAGTTGAATACTCCATGGGTTAAGATTAGCCTCATGCTTATACAAATTACCATTATGAATAAACTTGATACATGGCTACTAGAAGAGGCAATATCCCTCATGCGATGTGTCCATGGGTAACCTAGGAGTATAATATAGGATAATGATAAGTTAAAAATCATGAGCTTGGTACATATAATTTTGGGTCCAATAGTAAGAGGGATCCAAATACAACCAATTGGTTTTTGATTGGTCTTATCAAATCCACGACATGTTAGACGAGTTTTCTTGAGATAATCTTTGTTATACCTAAGTTGTTGAATGAGCCAAAGAGATGTCATATTAACTCCTAACTCTTCATCTACTAATACTTTATGAATAAGGGTTGTATTAATGACTATTTTAATAAAGAGAAGTGGGCCATTGATGCAAAAGAGAATTTCATTGTTGATCTTGTCTTATTTAAGGAGCTCTATGGAAGGTTTTAAAGAAGGACAAACAATTTCAATAGTATAAATTTCTATCAGTGGATGTTCGTGAAAAGGTTGTTCTACTTCTAAGGAAGATGGTTCTTCAATTTATTATAGATATTGCATTAGGAATTTACAATTATAGGGAAAAGTGTGAACTAACTCCATGAAAAGTATTTTACAAGGCATATAGTTAAGTTCTTCTAAGAAATTCTAGTGACGTTTTGAAGATAAATAACTAACATGAAGTTTAGAAGGTAAAATATTTCTAGTAGGAAGAGAGGTAGTTGGAGGTTCAAATTGAGAAAATGGTTCCTTATTGGTTTTTGAAGGCACGTCAATGGTAGTAGTATTTTTGAGAAGTTGCTCTTCAAGTGATGGTTTCTTTGGATTTTGTGATAGGATCTTTATGGGTGGGTTTACACTACTAATTAACTTTATCCACATTTACGTATTGGGAATTGGTATGGTATTGATCATAGTCGGTGTTAATCACACAAATATACTTGTAATTTTGTGGTTTAGATGTAAAAAAAGTTTTTAGATTGTTAGAGGAATAATATTTGAAAGCTTGTTTCTTTTGAGAATCATTAACATAATCATGATGATGGTTTTTGATCATGGCATCATGATTGAATGTATCTCCTAGCATAAAAGAAATGAAATTTTTTATAATCCAATGACATGTTTCATGGGAATGACCTATATCATCATGAAACCAACAAAATTTGTTAGGGTCATACCATGTAGTTGGGTTGTTAGCATACGTGAATGGTTTAAAAGGCATTAAAAATTATTTCATTTATTGAATAGTTAGCAACATATGGGAAGGTTTAGGATTTTACATTTTGGCTACTCCTAGTTTTAGTTGAGGATGATTACCAGTGATTACATTGGTTAAGCATTGGAAAGATCACTTGATGGTTTTAGTGTTGGGTTCAAATTATTTCATAACTAAGATAATCACTTGATGCACTAATTTGGTAGGGGATTGCTTAGCATTGATTAAATGATTAAGATAATTTTTAGGAAGATCATTATGTTGAAGTTCCTTAACTAAAGGATTGACTAAATCTTCAATTTACCATATAAAATGTTGGGGTTGTTGGTTATACCATTCTAATACATCACCTGTGAAGGTTTTAACTAAAAGTTTGGTAGTGGCAAAGGTATTAGTTTGGATCCACTCTTTATAAAGATTACCAAATGCTTTGAGAAAATATGTAGGGTCTTTAGTCCCATCATATTTGATAGTTGGAGATATATTACCAATATCAATAGATATAATGAAGGGGGATAAAGGTTCATTTTAAATGTGTTGTAACATATTGTTGTGCATAATAGGTTGGGTAATGATATTTATCACGACATCTTTAAGAGGTGAAGGGATGAAATTTTGGTTATTTTGGGGGAAAAGGATAGGAGGTTGAATATCCATGATTATCAAATGATGTTGTTGTTGCATCATTTAAGAGGTATTAGATGTTTTCACGATGTTAATTTGTTACACTATTATTGAAACAATTTGAGTTGTATCAATTGGTGGCTTAGTGTTGGGAGGAGTATTTATAGGATTGGTAGGAGGGGGATTCCCAAAATTGGTATTAGGGGGAGGGTTGATAGGTGGTGGATTGGTAGGAGGTGGGTGGTTAGTGTTGATAAGTTTTCCTATGGGGTTATTTGTTAAGCTTGTGTCAATTTCCTCCATAGTATAGTAAGATGACTTAAAGTGAGAATTATCTTGAGAAGCATATAATGGATTTGGTCCATAAATCTCATTTGTTGGAGTGGCTTGGACCATATTGTAGTCTAAAGATGAGGGACGATAAAAAATATTCCAAGAGTGAAGATCCTTTTGGATAGTGAAGGTCGGAAGAAAAGAACATCCCATATAGTGTCTAAATGGATTTAGGTTGTCCAAAAAGATTCTGACATGGGATTTCATGATGCTTTAAGGTAGAATATGAAATCAATAAGTAAGGAGGAAAAATAAGGAAAAAGTCAGTCGAACATAAAATAGTATAGATCAAGAAGTACAAAGTCGATAGGGATAATATAGTTTGTAGGTAAGGCCAATAGAACATGATGCAAAATACACATTCAAATTATTGCACTGTGTTTTAAATATGGTAAAAATGAGGTAGGCTAACAAGATACATAGTCGTATAAGTCTAATATGTATTATAGATGGAGAAACTGAATAGGCTAAAAATATACACAGTCATATAGGGTGACTGTGTACTGAAGGTAAGATAAAACCAACAACCTATAAGAGACTATGTTGACAAGGACAACTATGTTTTGAAAATATGGATTTTTTTTCAAGATATTAACAAAATAAAATAATGAAGCACACAAGTAATTAGATGAATATAGTTGACCTAATTATAACACACAACACAAACTTTGTACTAATGTTGGATAGTACAAGTTTTGCAATACAAAATACAATGATCAAAGAGCAAACAATAACACTTGAATTGTAAATGCTAAGCTAAGTGGTCATTATTAAATGTTGTTAAGTTATAACAAAATTTGAAATTAATGTGATAGGGAGTTAGTTATAAGAAGGTACTAAAAAGCAATCTATGGATAGTTTTAGGTAGTTTAGGTTGAAAGGGATATGTATTTGTGATGGTATTAGCTTGGTATTAGGGCCTATCCACTCACCTCACAATCCCATAGTGATAAGGGTGTCAGGTGTTTTGCCAATATATACCATGAACCATATGTTTATGCTTGGCTAAAAACTAAGTCAACTTCCCCCTTGGTGAAGAAATCTTAGTAGGTAGACTTTTAGAAGAAAATGTTTAATGCCTTTTAGTGTTGAGTGATTTGAAAGTGTGTGAAGAAGAGAAAAATAGTGTGACTAAATTGATAAATTGAAAACCACTTAATTAATCTATGTTTGTTACTGTAAGCATGTAAGTGAAAATGAAAAGTGAATTAATTACTAGTAAAATAGGTTAATGTATTTGTCTGTGAAGAGTATAGAGTCAGTTCAAGAAATACTATATGCAAATAATAAATAAAAATTTAACATGGTTAATACTATTATATGGAAGCAAGATACAAAAGAACATAGTCAAACAGGTAGACTGAGTCTTCTAGAGAGAAAATAGGCTACAAAACTATGTCAAGGTAGTTGACCTAGCTCGATATAGGGTTTCAATTTTATAGATTGAAAATAATGAAAAATAGGACTATAAATGAAAAATATAAATAACAGAGAAGGTAAGAATGAACCTTGATAATTTTGAAGGTGTTTAGTTTGAAATTTTTTATGATGTGTTGCTTAAATGATAGTTTTTATGTTTTGTGAATATAGTTAACTAGGTTGACTAAGTCTAAAAAACCTTTATGTTAAAAATAATTGGTGAATAGAGTCAATTAGTTGAACTAAGTTTATAAACCTATATGATAAAAAAGGATAACTATGAATAAAGTTGACTAGGTCAATGAAGTCTGTAATCCTATGGTTGAAGAAGAGGATTGTGTCAAGCTGATCAGTCCAAGAAGCCATACATAGAGAAAACAAAGTTGAATTGGAATGAATTTGTTAAACCTACACATAGACTGTTAGATTGAATTGATACGTTCAATATAGTTATGTAAAAATAAAAATATGTAATATGATAATAAAATGAATGCATGAAAAAAAACCTACAAGGGTTAGATTCACGTCTTATTCACTAGAATGTATATAAGGGAAAATACATCTAATATATAAATCAATACTAGCTTAAAAAGATAAATCATAGTTACACTTCCACTTGTTGGTACATTTAGATAATTAGGCTCATGACCAAGATGGATCTGCTAGACATGACCAAGATGGATCTGCTAGACCTAACCAAGGGGTCCCTTACCATAATAATATCTCTAGATAGGGTTTTAAAGCATCTAGTCAAGCAACACCATGCAATAACCCTAGCCAATTCCTATGTTTTCTATATATTTACAAAGTAAATAAAAAATAAAGTAAAATATAATCTAGTGATTACCAAAGCTTATGGCATAAAATGGGGGTAATAAACATGAAAGTAAACATGCATAGAATAATTATAATTAAGATATGTCTAGATATAACCCTAATACATGGAGAGATAAATACATTCAAAAGCCATTACTTATGCTACTCTTATATACTAAAATACAAGAGTAAAGTTAGAGATTCTTACCTTGAAGATGAACCCATCAAGACTCAATCTCTCCCTTGGACAAAGGTGTTTCGCAAGAGGTTGTAGTGATTTGTAAGGATCACTAAGAAAAGCTAAATCATCCAAGACCTTTCCACAAGATAAGATTCTTCTCCAAGTATAAACCCTAAGTAATAAATCCTCAAGTAGAATTGTGGAAGAGTAGATTGTAAAGAAGAACAAATGAATATTAACTCTCTCTCTCTCTCTATTTAAAAAATGGAGAAAATGATGTGTATATATAGCTAAATCTAACCCTAAACTTTTATGAAAGTTTAGTAAGCAATGTCATACCTATTCGACCCTATCTCATTAATTGATAAGAGTAAGTTATGTCCTAATATAGGTTGGTCAAAGCTAACCTAGACCTATAACATGCTAATATTAATTTGAGTACAAGGTTGGCCAAGGCTGACCCTCTTTGATAAATGTCAAATTTTTTTTTTGGCTTAGGTAGGTGTTGTGTGAGGTTGTGGATTACTTGGAGGAGTGTGTAAGGGAGGTGTCAGTGCATAAGGGAGGCATCAAATCTTAGGGACGTGTATAGGAGATGTTAGTGTTGATAACAAGTGGAGTTATAAGGTAAAATAATCTTATGAAACACTAATGGTCTGCCACCCTTTTTTTGATGCACCCTTTAAGGCATGCACTCAAAGAGATCAAGACTCAATGGGTTCCTGCAAGAGATAAAGCTTCAATAACTGATAAATTTTAAAAATATGATGAATATACAAAGATGAATTAATCTAATATAAAATGAGAATCCTTATTCGTGGTATATACACTTCAAAAATTTTGCCAGTATTTGTTAGCCACTCCTTTCACCTTCTTTACAAATCATGAGGCACTCAAATACCTTGTGAATAAACCAATGTTGTATGGAAGAATTTGTTGGTAAATTATTCTCTTCTAGGATTTCCAATTCTTCATGATTGTAAAACCTATCTAAGTTAATTTTATTCTTGACCACCTCTTACGTGTTGAGTATAGTGAATTAACATGCACCATAGAGGATGATTTACTAGATGTGAAACTTTTCAAGTTATGTGTGTGCCTGCAAAATTAAAAGAAATATTTATTTTTCTTATAATAGGTTTTGCACCACACCATCTTAGTAGTCAAGATAAAAATCAACTAGCTATACATATTTCACCTTTCTAGCTTATTGGCAGAGACGTATAAACTTAGTAGGGATGAGGTGCTGCGTAAATGTATCATGTAACATGAGCACATAGAAGTCTTTCATGAGGTCTACGAGGGTGTCACCAATGGAAATTATGCCGATGATGCAAAAACATGAAAGGTACTCCTATCTAGCATATGGTGGCCCACCTTATTCAAAGATGCCAAAGCTTATGCATACCAATGTGATATCTATTAGAGAGTAGGCAAACTAAACCACAAGGATGTTATGCCCCTTTATCAAATCTTGGTTCATGAACCTCTTAAAAAATGGGCTATTGATTTTATTGGGCCCATTACCCCTATTATAAGACAAACTAGTATGCGTTACATCATTACCACCATTGACTACCTCACGTGTTGGGCTGAATCAGTTCCCATATGTGATCGTACTACTATAACCACTACTAGATTCCTTGGGAAAATATCATCACCAAATATGGATGCCCTTTAAGTTTAACTAGTGATTGTGATAATCATTTAATTAGTGAAATGATATGCATCCTCTTAGTTGAGTTCATGATTACACACCATAAGATAACTCCATACCACCCTCAAGCTAATGGCTTTGCTGAAGCTTTTAACAAGATATTGGGCCACACATTGACATAGATTTGTAATATCAGTCACACTGATTGGGATGATCAAGTTTTTGTAGTATTATGGGCCTATCAAACCACATATAAATGATTAAACAAGAGTGCATTTTCATCTTGTCTTTGATATTGAAGTAGTTATATTGGTGGAGTTCCTTGTTCCTTCTTTATGTATTGTGTGTATTGGTCGACTAGATGATGAAGAATATCTAAAATCACACCTTGATGCTTTATTTTAGTCAGATACACTTTGTTGCACATTAGATTAAAGGAGTTGAAAATCACAAGCAAAAAGCCTGGCATGATAGACATCTCAAAAATATAACTTTTTCTCCGTATATGCACATATTGGTCTATGATTCCAAGTTCACATGCCACCTTGATAAACTTTGCATACATTGGGATGGCATGTTCATCATTCATAGCATCCATCCCATTGACACATGTAATTTAAGGTGATTTTATGGCCAATTTCTTCTAGGTCATTTTAATGGTAGTCATTTTTGGCCCTATCATTCCATGTAATATTTTAAAAATTGTCAATAAAGTATATGACATTAGATTAGTTTAGCCTTTGTGTTTTATTTTCCAATAAAGTGATGCATTGGTTGTGTGCCTTTTGTTTAGGCTTATTTTAGCACTTGGTTTTCTTTTGCTTTCATTTTTTTCATGCCCGTGGAGGGCCATAATAATATTTTAGTGTGGGGTAAGTTTTAAGATGAAAAATAAATTTGGAGCACATAAAGTAAAAGTTGTAAGGAATCATGCACATAAGAGGCATGCAAGTGAAGATCAATGTGCATGATGGGTGCACAAGTAAAAGTTCAAGTGAAAGAATGAGGGAGATTCACACATAATGAGCACACAAGTGGAAGAATATAAGGAGAAAGTAGTTCATGCATGAGATGATGTATGACTAGAAGTGGGTTAAAAGAGTGGCAAAGGAAAAGCCCTTATGAATGGGTCAAGAGGGAAAAATAGTTCTCGCCTTTAAGAATAGAAAAAATATTTTTACAATGGGCATGCACTATGAGAAAATTGAAAGGATGGGACATGTGTATTAAATTGATGAAGTCTTAAGTATAATGGTAAGTGTGCCAAATGGACATGATGGCATACCATTTGAAAACATTAATGAGTGAAGTGATGGATGAAGGCATGGGAGAATAAATGTATGCAAGTCCTCAAACTATATAAATTTTTAATGTACTCATGTTGATACTTTAATGTTAAATTTCTTTGAACTTATATAGCTAAGTGAAGCATTTTTAAACCACTAGAAGGAACATTCATCAAAATACAGTGACAAATTTGAAGCTAAGAAGTGAGGAAATAATCATGAACGAGGAAATTGGTGAAATTGTGATTGAAGGAATATTGTTGAGAAAGTTATAGGTTACAGTTATTGGTGTCTACCATTATAGGATGTTGAAGTAAGAAATTCAAACCAAGAAATACATATTTAGAAGAGTTAGATGGCCACACCTCAACCTTCGAGCTCCTCAGAGGGTGATGTGGCCAAAGTAAAAGTTCCAGATAAATGAACCTTTACCAATCATTCTAGAAAAAGAAGAGTATGAGGGCATAAGAAGATGTCCTATTTTGATCTAAGAAGAAGATCCTAGTGAGTCTAGTGTGCAAGTAGAAAATGTGGCATAATAAGTAGTAAAGACTTATATCAAGAAGAAACCAACAATGGTGCATGAGGGGGGGGGGAAAGAAGACCACAACACCACCTCCACCCTTTATTTTGATTGAAGAAATGAAATACCCTAAGTTGGTCTTGCACATAGAACATTGGGAGTCTAAGTGTCCTCTTTTCAAGTGGTCAACTGAAACAATTGTTAGCCTAGGAACAAGAGAGACTTATAGTGCAACTACAAAGTCAAGTGCCAGAACACAAAGAATGAGGTCACATATGACCTCATAGTATTCAATTTGTTGAATGATGTCAGGGTATTCCAGCTATTTTACTTACCTTATTTTGGGAAGCCTATAGAAGCAGTGAGATGTTTGGTCTTGCATATCCATGAGGATTATTTGTACTTTATAGGGCATAGGATGTGAATCACTACTCAATGAGTTAGCAAAGTAATAGGGTTACAATGTTTGGGCATGGATGTTAATGTGAATTTGGAAGATAATGAGGTAGTAGAGAAAGCAACGATAATGATAAAGTATAAAAAGAGGACCATGCAATGTACATCACAAGCCTCTAAAATCCCACCATTCGAGTAGCTTCATACTTGGAAATGACCAAGCTTTGGGGTAGGGACAAATGAAAAGAGGTAGACATAGCATAAATCTATGTGGCGAGCTAGATGGCCTAGGGGTAAAAATACAATTACACCCTGTATTTTGCCAAGAAGATTATGGAGGATACTGGGAAGGCCCATCATCTTCCAAACCACAAATTACCTTGGGGCTTGATTCTTATTTTTCTAGTATTTTATGAGATTGACATTCTAGAATATGTTGAGAAAGATCTAAAGTGGGTGTACCCATCGAAGAACAAGTCCCTTGTAGAATGATTCTAATAGTTCAATTATCTGGGCACTATCTCCCCTTCCCACAAATTTAAAATTAATTTATGGTTCAAAGGGTTAAAGGAAGCATTAGTAATTAATGGTGCATCCCTAAAGAGTTACCTAGGTAAATGTGAACTCAAGCCTAGTTTGTTGTGATACAAGATTATTTGCTTATGCACATCTGGATGGATCCCACAGATAACTTGTCTAGTTGGCTCAAGATTTCATATGATTTTAATGCTAAATAATTCAAAAATGATGTGAATCACATTGTGGATGTGTGCAAGGTGATATTTGATGTTGATAAAATTGATGATGAAACTCATACTCTTTGACAACTATATCTTTACCCTAGAAACAAAATATATAGGGATAAGGTTGAGACAAATATTATAGATATCAACACACACCAGATTCTCATCAGGGGACATATTCATGTATTATATTATATATTCAAGTGTAAAAAGAAGGCTTTATGAAGTCATGAGGCCCCTAAATAGACTCTTCCCCTCCCTCCATAAATGACAATGTAGAGAATGCAACACATATAAAAAGAGGCCAAGGCCTAATGTCAATGGAAGAGCCCCAAAGGAACAATCTAAAGCGTAAAGTATGGACCCATCACCTCTAAAATACTAAGGCATGCCTGTAGGACATGAGCAAGAGGGCCTTGATACTTCCCAACAAAGCATTATTCCTTCTGTATAGGAGCATTTTACACCAAGTACTGGGGTATCAAAATAAAGGGTGATGACTCCACAACCATCACTTAAAAAATAACCTAAGGAAGCCACCCCTAAGTTGGAGAAAACCTAATGAAATAAGAATAGGCTACCCATAATGATGCACAAATGGACATTGGAAGTCCCTTTAGTGAAGAGGGGGCAAATAGAAGCATAATTCTAGGTACCAATGACTAGGATGTTGGCTCGAGCACCCAAAATAGATTGATCCAAATAACAAGATCCTCAAACACAATCTAAATAAGGGAAAGGGGCCTATTGAGGAATCATAGTAGCAACAATGAAATTAGGAAAATACCCTCTCTGTTCAAGGATATCTCTAGTAAAACATTCCCAAAAAAGCATTATATATGTGGGAGTATTTCCCTAAAGAGGACTTGTCCAATCAGACTCGATGCGAGCTCTCATTTTATATGCATGATTTTAATGAGGAACATCATTTTAATATTTTTTCAACTAGTGTAGATTTATCCCCAGAATGGGTGGGGCTTCTTGAATCAATTTGGGTGGATCCTTGGCAATGTTCAGCGACCCAAGCAAGTGCAACCCTTATTAAGTTGGTTCTCATGGTTACAAGTCAAAATTCTTTACATAGCTATGATATTAACTAGCTTCAACAAAAGCATCAAGAGGTTGTCACCTTATACCAATATGAATGTTCTACAAGAATAAAGCTTGAATAAGAATTAGACGAGCTCAAGTTCTAGTTGGAGGAAGTGATGATGACTTGAGTAAAGACTCTAAAACTGTGTAATTAAATTTTACAACAAGAGCTAGCACTTGCTGATGGGGTGACCCTTACATGCAAACCTAATAATAAGATGGATACCTTGGTGAATCTTTTGTTACAAAAATGTAAATACTAGGTGAACCCCCATCATGAGTAGACTTGGGATATGAAGTAATATGTAGAATTTGTAGAAGTATGTAAGATTTTTTTGGCCTAAGTGGGTGTTGAAGCTCCCATAAATGATCGAGTTTTTTTCAGATTGGCATGACCCACCAAAGTTTTGGAAGCTAGGATTCAATCAAAATAACATTATAAACAACAATTGGCCAAGAATGCACTTATAATAAAAGATAGATCACAATGTGCCAAAACATTCTAGGATGTGGAGGCACTCGATACTAAGATTAATACTCATTGCTAAGAGTTTAACACCAATTTTTGGCACTTTAAGGATAGGTTTTGATAGATGTAAAAACACTTGAGGACATCCACAAGGATGTTATTGTATCACTTGAGCTTTTTATTACTCAAGTGGGTGACTTTCTAGAGAAATCCAAAAAGACCAAATGACTAAAAGGTGAAGTTGAAGAAATTACCTCCAAGCTAAAGACTGTATTAAACCATTGGGAAGAGGTCAAATGCCAGGTCAAGAAAATAAGACCTAAATTTTATGTATCTGAGAGACTTGAGGATGGTGCATAGTCTAAGATGGACTATTGACTTAGTGTGGGGTGATTTTGGACCTTAAATTTTGTATCAATTTAATTTAATTACTTTTTGGGAGAGATGGGCACATCGTGAAGAATAAGGATGCAAAAAACATGGAGGAACCAAGGATGCAAGACTCAAGTAATTGGTGGATGACTTAGAAAAGGAAATAAAAGGTGTAAATGGTTTGCATGAGTATCAAAGGAGAATAGTCGAGCACAAATTTAACACCAACTCATGAGAAGAAAGGTGCATGATATCAAATATATAGCATAAAGTAGGTATATAGGGGTAGTTAGGCCCAAATCAATAGGAATTCAATGGAACAAATTTCAATGACTCATTGCTATTAATGGCCATTGGAAATTCATCACTTTCATATTATTTTTGTAACTGAATGATCAAGATAGAATCATGTATAAATACCCTAGTTTTACTTAGAATGTTGTTGATGTTGTTGGTTTTTATTGTTATAATGGTAAATGTAATCTTGAGTTTATTCATGTTCCTGAGGTGTGTTGAGATTTATGTATGGTGATCATTGATATATATAATATGGAATAGTTGTGATATGGAAATACTTGTAAACTTGTTGTGGAACTAATGATACTAATACTCTTTTTCTTGATTTGCATCTATTTCTTTTCTTGTGATGAATAGCCTAAGTATGGAATGATCTAATGTTAGATTAGATTTAATATGATATCTTAGTTAGAACTAAGTGCCTGTTTAAGCACCTTGGTATATAAATCCCAATGTATACACCATCATGTAACATAACTGATAATAATTGGTCTTAATCCATGCACTTTGGGTGAGCACACAATACCATTTATCATGTGATAAGCTAGCACACTAGCTAGTTGGACCTCTTATCCTGTTTGAACATGAAATGGGTAAAATCATGCTAAACTAAAGGAAAAGAACCCAATAAAGAGTCATACAATGACACATTGAATCAAACAAAAAATCACAAAATAAATGCAAGAATCACACAAATCATAATTAAGGATTAGCCTATATAAAATGAAAAAGTAACAATGAAGCATAAAATGAGTGAAACTAGTTTACACCATCAATCTATGTCAAGGTCACATCATAACAAAATAATATATCTATGAAATGTATAAATATAAAGAATGAATATAAGTAGGTGTTTAATATATTTTAATTAAATGAAATCCAACTAATAGATATTAAACAATTGAAATGAAAATGCTAGAATATATAACTCTAATAATGAAACATAGTATACTGTAGTAAATATCGAATTCATAATATGATAAAAATATTAAATTTGACAAAGGTGTGGAAAAATATCTTGGATCTAATTTTATATTGACTTATGCTATTTGTGTGAGCTGGTCACTAGTGGGAAAATGATAAGAATGATTTGTGAATAGCATCGCATTTAAATTTAAAAATTTATAATTTACTAAGACAGGAGCTCATTAGGAGGATAGGGTCAACCTAAAGACTTGGACTTTGAATTTAATACTAGCTAAGTAGAGTTTATAGATGAATTTTTAATTTGAATGCATGTGGCCATCAAAGATAAACTATTGATAATCCATGGAAATTGATTTTACATGTAAAAGTCTTACAAAAGTAAAACCCTAGCTCTTGCACATTAAACTAACTAGGAGATAAAATGAAAAAATGGGGATGTAGGGTAAGGGAAATATCCAAGATATTCTCAGAAAACCCCTTACAATCTGAGTCATGCTTACATATCCCAAATGGCCCTCAAGTTGATGTAGTTCTCCCTCCTAGGATGAGTGTGTGATATGTGCGTATGCAACTATATGAATGTAGCTAGGATATTGATTGAAATGATTGATAGTGAAATCCCTTGACCTATAATAAAAAATATTTAGACTTGTCCCATGATTTTTATAATGAAATAGAATTGAAATTGGAAAGAACAATGCTCTTTTTATCAAAATACAATGCTTTTTGTAAGGCTTATCAAGTGGTGTATTGACTAGATTTGATGTGATTTTATAATGTAAATTTTAGAATATTTACATTAACCACTTTGATAAATCATGGGATTGTTGAAATAACTTGTTTTAAATTCAAAAAGTGACCATTCTATCACTTTGGATAAGAGTGCACTAGGGAACAAGCCTAGTCTACATACCTATGTGCATAGTGCAAACTTATCCCATAAGGTCATAAACTATTGAAACTTGCCTAGCATAAAGCATAAATAAAATAGGAAAATTTGTGTGATGTTTAAAGTAAGTTTAAGATAGTTAATAGAGTAATTAATGATCTTATAAAGATTACAAGTTAACAGAATGGCCAAGCGAGGGAAGGATATCAAGATTAAACATTGTCATACACTTAATAATTAAATTTATGTGTCTACATTTCCATAACTTTATTATAGTGATGTAACAAAGTGAAATTAGTGTAATAAAGTAAATGAAAACTTAAACATCTACCCACACTTTATCTTTTGATGTGAATCTTGATAGTGCAAGATGACTTAATGTGAAACCTACAACAATGTCAATGAAAGTATTTTTTGTTCATTTTGAAAATTGAAAATCTAAAACTTGAAATTTTAAATTTTAAAAGATAAAAAATAAAGTATATGATTGAAAGAGTATGCAAACTAATTACCTTGTAACTTGGTAGTGGAGAGGAGTGTACTTTCTTTATGGAGCATTTATGGAGCAAAAATAGGGGTTTTTCAACATTGTTTTCTTCTTGGATAGGGAGAATAAACAATTTTGAAAGTGGTAAAAAAGATGAGTGGTAGACCATTACATGTCACTTTACCTTAACCATATTAACTTGTAAGTTTAGAACTTGTGTTGAAATTGAGAGTGATCGAGACTCAATGAATGAAGCTTTTGAATTAGTCATGGATATGCTTTCACTTGTGAAGAGTGCTCTAAATAAGGGTAAAGTGTTAATCATCGAGTGTCACTAGACTCTAACAGTAAATAAAAATAAAAAGATAGAACCATGCAGTGGGTTTGTAAAAGTGTAGTGATAAATATTGAGTATCATTAGACTCAAATGTGGCCCACTCATCCTTATACAAATCACATTATTGTAGACAAATCTAGATTCAATTTTTGAACTTGTTGTCTTTGTAACTTTGAAAAATGAAATTATTTGTTGAAAATTGAAGTGCTATTATTTTGAAATTTTCAAAAGAGGGGAACATGAATTAGTATCATGCTCCTTGCATGTTGTATTGGATTGATATTGAATGTCATTTTAAATTTATAACTATTGACACTTGTAACTATTTTGAATACTTATAACTATTTGAAATTTGTGACTTGTAATTGTAAGAATGAGTATAAGTCATATGCCCCCATAATCTAAAAGTTTTGAACCATATTGTAAAAAATATAGGATTGATTGCTCATGAGGGCTTGAATTATCAAGGTAATCCTGTTGTGATGTCCCACTTTTGAGATGAGGGACATAGATTGCAATTCACTTATTTGAAAAGAAAAATTTGTATAATATTTGAAAGATATAATCATATAGTAACATGTGAAAATTTGAAAACAAATTGCATCATGGTATTGAATATAGGAATGAATTGTATAATATTGAATTATAGTATATAGATTGAGTTATATGCACATAATGTTACATAATTTACATAGAATGTCAATGTAGAGGCCCAAAGGTCACATACAAGGGACATGTGAATTTAATACAAACACACAAGGCCAAGGGACACAAAAAAATGGCATGATGATTCCATACAAGCATTAACATGTATATGTTACACATATAAGGCCAATGGTTGCACATAAGAAGCAAACAAGTCATAATGTATCATGCAACAAGGTAAGAGTTTTGAAAAAGAAGCATGTAGTAAATGAGACTAGATTATGTCAATTGTATGTATCAATGTCATTGTTAGAAAATAAAATATTCATGAAACACAATTTAAATTATGAGTGCATAACAAAAAAATTATATGATATTTAGCCCAACATAGTAGAAAGGTGTTTAACCCTAAATTTAGATATAAGGGGATAGGGTTAAGAATATAGAAATAGTTCAAGCATAAGGGTAATAAACTAATTCATAATAGGCCAATTGATTTTCAAACTCAGATAAATGAATATTTTGAATTATAATATTAAGATATCCTAAATATAGAAAGTACTAAATTTAAAATATGTTTAACTGATTGCAACACCAAAGAGAAATGATACTTAGTTGGACTTATTGTGCACAAGTAGATTTGGAATAAAAATGGGTGGAAAGTATGTAGGATCAGTAATTTACATCAGTGATCAAATTCTATAAATTGTAATTCTATAGTAACAAACACTACTGTTGATGCTAGTGTTTGATTGTGATGTAGGTGTTATTACATAATAATGACTAGATCTCGATGTAACCAAATTCATTATTACTGGTTTTTTTATCACCTTTCTACTGATATATTCAAATATGAGATACACATTATCACTATTTTCTAGTTAATCAAATCCTAACTATTCATCCTTCTTCACCTTTAGAATGAGTTTAAAAAAAAAAGAGTAATGGGCTCATGGTGTTGAGTTGAACCCAAAGACCCCTCTATCAATGGGTGCTGCCTATATAACTAATACTCTAAGGAGGGTCTCAAATTTATTTATTTATCCTCTATGTGTGGGAATGTGTGTGCACAAGGGTGTAATATATTATATGCATATGCATTATGTGATATAGTTTATAACTTGACAAATATCACTTATGGGTTTCTCTTTGAATTCTTTAGACCTATAATATGACTGCTCCTATGCTTGATATTAAAATAGGGATAAATAGGGTAGAATAGATTGATTATGTAGCTAATTAATTTAGCTTTATTATGTGTTTGCTTGATATTTATTGGATGAGGAATGAGAAGGATTAGACTTGTATTTATACCACACCTTTTGAAAATATCTCAGGGTAGGGCTCAATAAGACAAATAATTTGTCCCACATATTTCTAAACATTTTTAATTTGAATGACTTTTAGAAACTAGACATTAGATAAGGATCTAAACACTACCACTAATAATAATATCCCTCTATGGCTAGTAGTGTCCCTTTATGGCTGGTAGTGTCTAGAAGGCTAGAAAATAGGTATGGATATGAAATTGATAGTAGGAATATCATCAAGTTTTAAGCTTTATGTGTCGTGTAAGATACCTAGGTAATAAAAATGATATGGATCTGACTAAGAGATAATAATTTAAGCCCAATGAAATGGTAAATGTGAGCCTTTTGGTAACATGGAGGTCTAGAACTAAAGGGTTTATCCGTAATTGATATTTGTCAAATGTATAAGACTAAGTTGATATAAATATTCAATTTTAGTATTTAAATTTTCCATTTGATCTAGTAATGCATAAGGATGAAATTATTAATTCAAAGGAAAAAATTATTACCTGAGTGTGTATAATAACCTACCTTTACTTGAGCTCACTTGCAGTGCTTTGCTGGTGTGTGAATTGTAATCAAGAGCATGTTACAATATAAACCAGTGCATATAATTTGAAATTTTAAATAATTGAAATGATTGAAAATACAGAGGGCAAGGAAGGAGTACACCTATGTGTTTGATGTAACCATGTTTCCTCTTGATGCTTGAACTTGGTAAAGATGCTTCCTTTTGAAGCATTGACACTAGAAGAGGTTCATATACGAACCTTAGAGAATTTGAGGGGGGTATTAGAAGGTATCATGCCCCCAATATGGTGTAATGGATGAGTTGTGACATGACCATTGAGATCATTATATCTCAATCACATAACTCAAGTGTGAATATATATAATTTGGTAGGGGTGACTAATTTGATCAATTCATCTTATAAATTTGGTGATAATGGATGATTTAATCACTCTAACCTATAAATATGGCAAGGTTAAATGATTTAATCACTTCAACCTATAAATTTAAACCAATCATTGCAATAGAAAAGGCTTGATAATAGTACATCATGATGTAATCAGTGCATCCTAGTGAATAATATAATTGGTAAATTTGTAATTTTTTATGCAATAACATGGCATATGCACCTCTAGTAGATCTATGTAAAATTGGTGCAGTGTATATGATTCTAACCCAAGTGTATATTTGAATCATGAAATTAAAGTGGAGATTGTGAAAGTGTGGAGATCATGTCTTTATGACATGTCCCCACTAAAATTTGGAGATACTAAAAAAGTGTGTAAGTGTGTAGGTCATGCCTTTATGATATGACCCCACTAAAATCTAGAAACTATGAAAAATGTGGAGGTCATGCTTCTATGACATGCCCCCACTAATATGCCCTACCTTTTGAGGTGAGAGAAATAGAATATGGTAGGTACCCTACCTCAAAAGGATAAAGTAGATGTATAATCTATGTATGAATAATGTATCATATAATGATAACATGTCTAAGTAAATATAACAATGAAGTTTGTAGTATGTGATCACATCAAGTCCTAAGATGCATGATATAGATAGTGTTGACCAATTTTTGCCCAACAAGAAAAATTATCGATCACCCTCTGCCCCTGCTATGCTAGGCCATTTTCATTTTTTTGATTTTGCATGAATCTGGAAATTTCTACAGACTCAACACGTTCTAGCGATGAGAGATCAGTTCAGAGAGTGTTGGGGTTTACAAGGCTTCTTCAGGCTCTGGTCTGAATAAAATCACAAGAAAATTCAACATGGTTGAACCAATGAACTAGTTCAATCATTTGGTTCAATGCCTGGTTCAATCAGTAGTTCATCGCTTCATTTTCAGGCCTTGATTCAATGCTTCTGCAAAGTTCAACGCTAAGTTCAAAGATTTTGGTTCAACTAGGTGGTTCAACAGCTTTTAAGTTCATCGGCTTTGGTTCACTTGGCATTGGCATGCAATGGTTGAACCACTTGAACCGTTGAACCATTTTTTGGTTCAACAGCTTGGTTCAAGGGTGTGCCCAAAGGCCGAAGGGCAGCTCGAAGTCTAGAAGCCCTTGGGAAGGGCAGGGGACATTTCAAAGATAGCCGCAAGAGGTTAAGGTTTCAAAATTTTGGCTTAAAGCAGGTGAAGACAAAATTTTCAAACTTTTGTCTAAAGGATTTCCTTTAGATAAAAAGTCTAAAGAAATTCAGAGGCAGGAGAGAGGCCCGAGAAAATCAAAGCATCAATTCCCACAGACTTTTTAGCTGTGGGAAAAAAAACAAAGGAAAGGACTTTTTAGAATTTTGTTAAGACAAGTCCCGAATTCCTTTAGACTTTTTGTCCAAAGGGATTCCTTTGGATAAAAAGTCTGAAGGAATTCGGGGAAGGCCACGCCAAGGAGCCTGGTGAGAATTCTCATGGAATTTTGTTCGCAAGAAAATGTCTACGGACAAAGAGCCCACAGAAAAATGTCTGAAGCAAGGGAAAGACCTACAGAGAGGGCTGAGGAGGACAAAGCTAATAGAGAAGGTGAAGGACCCGTTGAGATTTTACCAGGGATAGTGATGTCCCAAAAGCCGTCAAACTTAAGAAAGTGAATTAGCTGTTGGTTTTCAAAGTGATGATGGCTGCGTGAATGTCAAAATTAACATAATGAAATAGCCATTTGCTTTCAAACTAAAAGGATGCCCACCATGAAAGGAGGTGCAAAAATGCAGTGACCCACCAGAAGATCACCCCCTAGGGTTGAAGGAGCCAGAAGAGACAAGATAGGGAAAAGACAAAGTGCAAAGCAAGGAGTAGGTAGATAGTCCAAGTGGTGAAGGGAAGCACTGATTCGAGAAGTTACTCCAGCAGGTGAAATAGTGGCTGCAAATTAACCATTAGAAGATGCGAATAGCCAACCATGCGATCCTTTTTTCTTCATTTCATATTTATGAGCAGACAAACTACATAGGTTCCTTTAAGAAGCAGCCTTAGTTAATGAGGAAACAATGTGGCCATGTCAAAAAATGCCTGAAGTCAAAGCCAGGGCCGACACAACATTTATTTTTAAGCAGCCTGCTCTTGCTAATGCCCGTAAGGCACATGGGTCACTTGTAAAAGGGGCACCAAAAGGCTTTCTTTCTTCTCCTATATATTGAGGACTTGTCATTTGAGAAATCATCTTCCACATTTGTAAGGCATAGCCCTAGCAAAATTTCACCTGAGTCAATAAACGCATTTTTTACCTCTATCTTGGTTAGATATCTCTGTGTATGTCTGAGTGTTAGTTTGTGTTAGTCATTGTTTCTTGATGCTTTCATAGGTTCAACACCAACATATCTGGTGTCTATAAGGTGCCATTTCTACAACTGGTAAGGAGAGTTCTATTTGGAAGTGCAGAAATAGAAGAAATTGCCTTACAATGTGCCTTTCACAACACCTTTGGTGAATCTCTATTTTCTGTATTTTCATTAAAACCTCCCTGTCAAGCTCTTGCAATCTGGTCCTTCTACCAGTTTGAAGCGTATGTATGTGTTTGCCTGGATTTTAGTGTGAGGTTAAGAAGGTCGGATTTATTTTGGTGCATCACCTCCTTAGAGTAGATTTGTTTTCTTACAATCTTTCTCCCTTTTCATCCCCCCCCCATTATATATCTATATACATATATATTAGCATTTACTGGAATAGATCATATGCATTAAAGGGAGCTAGTCCTTATCTAGAGACTCTCCCCTCCAACTTTGCCGGTCCCATAGGCGAGAGGGGAGTTTCCATAGTTGTGTGAGGAAGGTAAGAGCTCGGCTTCCTGCCAAGGGTGCAATCTTCTACGTCAACAGTTTTGGCACACCCAGTGGGACCCAGTTTGACAACTCAATAAGGTTTCAGGATTGATGCTAGTCCTGTTATAGTAAATTAACTATTTTTCAGCATCTAGCAACTCCACTAGTAAGAGTTTTAGTTTTTTAATCAAAGACCCATTTTTAACTTCCTATGCCTAAAGTCACCACACAGTCTGCTTCTAAGGGTGTCCCATTCGATTTTATTGAGTTGCCTTTGAACTCAGCAAAAAGACTGAGGTTTGAGAAGACCCATCCTTATCCAACAAGCCATCCTCCTAGACCTATTGTAAGGGACGCATACGCATACGCAACAGAGCTGCATTTACATTCAATCCCAGCTATGGCATTGCCCTTTGCGGCTTTTCATGGTCAGAGCCCCTTGAATCTCCCACGTTATGATCCAATCCTGGGAACAACCCTAAAAAATGTGCCTTCTTTCGATGGAGAGGGGCCCATTACAGTCGTCGAGCACATTAGGAATATTGCTAACCTCTATAATATTCACAATGTCACAGAGGAAAATATTGCCATCAGATTACTGTCATTATCTCTCAAGGGCAGGGCTCTTGACTGGTATGAGACTTTGCTTGTAAATTCAATCCATTCTTGGAATGAATTGGGTACTAAGTTAATAGATTGTTTTGGGGAAAAGAGTGATGACCTCTCACTTGCTGAGTAGCTGACGACCATAAAAAGAGCCCCACATGAATATATGTAGGATTTCAACATGCAGTTTCAGAAGACTTGGGATATAATCCCCATTCTGTTAAGATCAACTCCCAGCTATGCTTTCTCGTATTATTTAAGAGCATTAAATAGTGATATTGCTGTGATGATACAATCCATGGGAGGGCATTTACTGCCTATTGCTTATGACGTAGCCATAGTAGCTAAAAATTGCTTAGTACAGGCTAGGAAAATAGCCCCTAGACCTCACATGCCACTTTTCCCAAAAATGCTACCTCTAATTCAGGCTATTGCTCCCACATTAGCTCCTCTGCCTAGCATAGAGAAACTAGCTGCTATTTCATATAATGAGCTTCATGAAGTTAAGAGTCTATTGCAGAGCATGTCAAATGAACTTGTAGCTCTTAAAAGGCAGCAAGCTCAAAGCAACAAACTGAATCAGGGATACCAAAATTATGGTCAAGCCCCTAGACCCCCTTTCCAAAACTATAATCAAGGACAAGGTCAACTTACTCAGACTAGGCCATTTCAAGGCTACAACCCAGGCCCCCTTCATCATCTAAGGTCATGGTGCTCATTCAGAACAACTTGGTACAGGAACAACCAAGTTGTTTGACCATGGGATATGGTCAGGAATATGCTGTTTATATAAATGAGATGATGGGTTATTACCCAAATACAGACAATTAGGTAGCTGCTCAACCCCAGGTCTTTGAAGCTCCAATGCAACCCAACACAAGCAGCAGTCAGAGTCAGCCTGACTCCACTCTTATGAACCACCTGGAAGGTGAGTTCTATGTAATCAATTATGTTGGTGATATAGACAATTAGGCTGACTGTGTTGCATCAAACACAAGATTCAAGAGGAGAGTAATGGGAGAAGCCCAGGCTACCACCCAAGTGGCAGCAGCACCTTCTCCATCACACTTAAATCAAAAGGCCCCAAACTTTAGACCGCCATTTATACCTTCAGCCCCTTAGCCTCCACCTCAGGTCAGAATTAGCCCCAAAGAAAGCTTGAAGGGAGGCAGTCCCCAGGTCAATATAGTGGACCAAATGAAGAAGCTGCATATGAACATCTCTTTATGGGATTCATTATCTCTACCAGGACAGAAGGACATGCTACAAAGGGAATTGCATGAGCTGGACCGACAAGCTGTCCTAAAAAGGACTAATAATGTCTTGATGATGAATGGACAACCATCCACCTTAGGTTAGGTAAAAAAGGAAGATAAAATTCCCCCTTTCTATGTGACCTTGGTCATAGGAGATTTCTTGGTGCACAACTGCATCATTGACAGTGGGGCTAGTACCTCAGTAATGCCTAAGTGCATAGCTGACAAGATGGGACTGAAATATGAAGAGATGAATAAGGGAGTCCTGCAGCTAGATGGGACACCTACAAAAATAGTTGGAATTTTGAAGGGTTTAAGCTTGACATTGCATGCTTGCCCAACCTTCTCAATTCCCTATGATATAGTGGTAGCAGATATTCCTCCTTATTTCACAATTTGCTTGTCCAGGGACTTCACATCAAAGATAGGTGGCTATCTAGCAGTGAATTGGTCCTATCTAGTTTTTAGAACCAAGTATGGGACCAAGGTAAAGATCAAATTTGAGTCACTCTACAAGGACCATCTAGAACCATATTCACTCAAGGTAGCGAACGTCAGTTACACCATTATTGACCCAGAAGAGTCCCAGACAAACCAATTTCCATCCTCTACTCTTGAAAGAGTTGCAGACCTACTCTTGGATGAGTGGGGAAGTGATAACTTCAAGCATGACCCTTACAAGTTCATAGAGAAGGTAGGCCTTGGAGTCTACTACATGCACAAAGAGGGTACCTTCATACCAAATGTAATGAAGGCAAGCTAAGAAGACCTAGGCCTATGGTAGCTATATTTTGACAGTTCCAGAAGTAGGCTGAGAGTTGGTGGTGGAGCGATGTTAGTCTCCCCTTCAAAGGAGAGATAATTTTTAGCTTTTCATTTCCAATTTTCTTGCACAAGCAATGTTGCAGAATACGAGTCCCTTATCCATGGTCTGGAATGGGCAAGAAAAAGAGGGATCAAGGAGTTGCAAGTTTTGGGAGACAGTGAGCTGATTGTAAATCAGGTAAAAGGCCAGAATATGACCAAGAATTCCTTGCTAAAGTCTTACAAGCATAAGGTCTGGGACTTGGTGGAAGATTTCCTCACTTTCAATATCGTCTCCATTCCCAGAGAGCAGAACAAACAAGCGAATAGGCTAGCAGCAATTGGTGCTCAGTTTGATGTTTCTAAGGAGATAAGTCGAGACTGTGGTTCATGCTACTTGAAGGTGGTAGTTCGACCCTCCATCCCCGACAACATTACAAATTGGCAGGTTTTCAAAAATGACCAATAAATAGCTTTCTTCTTACAAGAAGAAGATGAGTTTGCATCAAAGAACCAGGCAAAGGTGTAACAACAATATGGCAACCAGATTGTTCAATTGAAGAACAATAAGCTCCCTAAAGGTTTGGTCACTCTTGAGAGCATCTTTAATGGAGATGACTAATTGAGAAATGACAAGGCATGCATCACAACTAAGGAGGAGAATTATGAAAGGGTTGAGATCTTCAAGGATAAGCTGCTTGTGCTTGGAAAAGTCTACACGGTTCAAGAAAGGCAAACTTTCATTTCATTGTGTCAGGAGTTTGGTGATGTTTTCACATGGGATTACAGTAATTTGAAGGGTTTTGACCCAAGACTCACCCAGCACACCATCAAATTAGAATAAGGTGCCAGGCCAATCACACAAAAGTAGAGACCTATCAACTCAATGATTGAGCCTCTCATGTTGAGGGAATTGGCCAAATTGATTGAGTCTGAGATTATATTCCCAATTAAACATTCCTCTTGGCTGGCCAATCTTGTTCCTATTTGAAAGAAGAATGGGGAGATCAGGGTATGTGTCGATTTTAGAGACCTTAATAAAGTCTCTTTAAAATACCATTACCCCCTCCCAAGCATGGAGCAGATCCTTCATAAGGTAATAGGCAGTGAGCATTTCTCCCTCCTGGATGGATATTCATGATATAATCAGATTCTGGTGCAAGGCTGTGACTAGCACAAAATAACCTTCACTACTAAATGGGGAATGTTTGCCTACAAGAAGATGCCTTTTGGGCTGTCTAATGCTGGTGCTACCTTTTGGTGAGCCATGGACATGGCTTTTCGAGGCTTGATAAACAATAATGTACTGGTATACCTTGATGATGTGACGGTGTTCTCCAAGGAAGTGAGCCAACACATTAAACACCTCAGGTAGATTTTTGAAAGGTGTAGGGAGTTTGGCATCTCTCTTAACCCAAAGAAATGCGTGTTTGCTATTCATGAGGGGAAACTCCTTGGCCACATCGTGTCCAAGGAGGGCTTATCTATTGATCCTGAGAGAGTTCGTTTTATCTTGGAGATGTCCCTACCTAAGCACAAGAAAGGCCTGCAGAGCTTCTTTGGCAGGATAAATTTTATTCAGAGATTCATTCTAAATTTCGCAGAGATAGTCAAGCCAATGACCTCTATGCTGAGGAAGGGTGAGGATTTCAAGTGGACAACACAAAAGAAGGACAACTTTCAAGCGATCAAGTAGGCCATAACTTGGGCTCCTACTTTGATCAACCCTGATTTCAATAAAGACTTCAACCTCTACACCTTTAGCAATGAAGAGGCAATCTCTGCCATGCTTACCCAAGCAAATGGTGATGACCTCGAGTAACCACTTGCTTTTTTTAGCCAAGGGTTAGAGGATTTTGATGTCAGATACATGTATGTAGAGAAGCAAGTCCTGACAGTAGTGCGGAGCCTAAAGAAATTTAGGCATATGTTGTCTAACAACAAGATTCACCTCATGGTTCCACATCTTGGCGTTAAGGATTTCTTCACCAATCGAGACCTAAATGAGAAGAGAGTGGGGTGGATCACCAAGGTGATGGAGTATGATGTAGACATCAAGATCACCAAGCTGGTGAGGGGAAGAGGCCTGTGCGAGCACCTTGATGCGGACTTCAAGTAGAAAAGGGAAGGCAACTTACTAATTCATGATGCAGCCACAACAGAAGAGCCAGCTGTCATAAAAGATTGGACATCGGACCTGAGGCATTTTCTTCTCATTGGCAAGTGCCTGCAGGGTCTTGATGGGACCAAAAGAAGGTTTTTTAGGCTCCAGTCTCTCCCCTATGTTCTGGTTGATGGAGTAATGTTTAGGATCTCTCAGGGGTCCTTCTAAGATGCATAGACTCAAAATAGGCTAACAAGGCGCTATCTGAGTTCCACGATGGGCCAGCAGGTGATCATTTTGCTCCTAGGGCTACTGAAGCAAGGATAATGAGAGCTGGCTATTTCTGGCCTACTCTTTTTAGGGACACCCATGCCTAGGTAAGAAAGTGCCAAAAGTGTGCACTTTTCGATGGGAAACAATGGTTGGCTGCCATGCCTCTACAGCCTATTCAGGTAGAATAGCCATTCATGCAGTGGGGCCTATATTTCATAAGAATGATTAATCCTCCCTCCAGTGCTGGACACAAGTGGGTCCTGACCACCATGAATTATTTTACAAGGTGGGTGGTGGCTGTTGCTCTGAAGGAGGCAAATGAAAGTGTGGTCCTGGAGTTTTATGAGGACTTGGTGACAAGATTCAGGGTTTTGGCCACCATAATCTTAGATAATGCCTTGGATTTTCTAGGAACCAAAACAAGTGAATGGGTGCTGAGGTATGGTATATATCTCAACACTTCATCCAATTATTACCCATAGGGGAATGGGCTTGTTGAGTCCACCAAGAAAAATTTGATTAGGATCATCAAGATGACCATGGAGGAAAATCAGAGGACTTGGCATGCCAAGCTGAAAATAGCTATTTGGGCCGATCGAATCACTCCAAAGAGAGCAATCAAAAATTCTCCATATACGCTCATATATGGAAGGGAATCTAGGCTTCCTATCTCACTTGAATTTCCAGCATTGGACCTCACTCACCAGCTACAATTAGAAAAAGGAAATAACATGGAGGTCAGGTTGTGCGAGCTGATGGAGCTCCAAGAGACCAGGGATTGGGCTATGGCTTCTATGACCAGTCGCCAATAGCAAACAAAGAGACAGTTTGACAAGAAATATTCATCAAAGGATTTCTTTGAAGGAGATGTTCTCTTGAAATAGGATGAACACCGAGCTAAGGCTAGAAAGCATGCAAAATTTGATGCCCTATGGAGTGGCCCATACATAATCACTCAGTGCAAGCAGCATAATGCATTCCAACTCTCCAGGTTAGATGGTGAAGAATTGCATATCCTAGTTAATGGGATATATCTTAAGCATTGCCATTGACCCCCTTTTTTTATCAAGTATATATATCCCTTATGTTTTTACCCCTGCTCTCCCTAAGTGCTTTCTGCACATGTTAGTAGTTTTCTTAGCCTTGTGTGTGTTTTCATTTGCTTGGAGGTAAATTTGCGTGAATGGTTCTAGATTTATTAGAGCTATTGCTGGTTTTTTAAGTTACCATCTGACTCCGTGCCCAATGGACTACAAGGCAACTAGTCTCTAAGCATAACAGGCATGCTTCCCCTGGGAGTCACCAATTTGTTGACCAATTTTTGCCCAATAGGCAAAATTATCGGTCACCCTCTGCCCCTGCTGTGCTAGGCCATTTTCATTTTTCAATTTTGCATGAATTTGGTGATTTCTACAGACTTAGTAGGTTCAGGTGATGAGAGATCAGTTTAGAGAGTGCTAGGGTTTACAAGGCTTCTTTGGGCTTTGGTCTAAAGAAAATCACAAGAAAAGTTGGCATGGTTGAACCAATGAACCAGTTCAATCATTTGGTTCAACGCCTGGTTCAATCGGCAATTCATCACTTCATTTTAAGGCCTTGGTTCAATGCTTCCACAAAGCTCAATGCTAAGTTCAAAGATTTTGGTTCAATCATTTGGTTTAACTAGGTGGTTCAATGGCTTTCAAGTTCATCAGCTTTGGTTCACTTGGCATTGGCAGACAATGGTTGAACCGCTTGAATCGTTGAACCATTTTTTGGTTCAATGGCTTGGTTTAAGGGTGTGCCCAAAGGCTGAAGGGTAGATCAAAGTCTAGAAGCCCTTGTGAAGGGTAGGGGACATTTCAAAGATAGCCACAAGAGGGTAAGGTTTCAAAATTTTGGCTTAAAGCAGGCGAAGATGAATTTTTTGGACTTTTGTTTGAAGGATTTCCTTTGGACAAAAAGTTTGAAGAAATTTAGAGGCAGGAGAGGGGCCCGAGAAAATCATAGCATCAATTCCCATAGACTTTTTGTCCATGGGAAAAAATACAAAGGAAAGGACTTTTCAGAATTTTGTTAAGACAAGTCTCGAATTCCTTTAGACTTTTTGTCCGAAGGGATTCCTTCGGACAAAAAGTCTTAAGGAATTCGGGGAAGGCCATGCCAAGGAGCCTGGTGAGAATTCTCATGGACTTTTGTCTGTGAGAAAATGTTCGCAGACAAAGAGCCCGCAAAAAAATGTTCGAAGCAAGGGAAAGACCTGCAGAGAGGGCCGAGGAGGACAAGGCCCGTAGAGAAGCCAACGAAGGACCCAATGACATTTTATCAGGGATGATGACATCCCAAAAGCTGTCAACCTTAAGAAAGTGAATTAGCCATTGGTTTTCAAAGTGATGACAGCTACATGAACATCAAAATTAACACAATGAAATAGCTGTTTGCTTTGAAACTAAAAGGATGCCAACCATGAAAGGATGCCTAGAAATACAACGACCCACCAGAAGATTGCCCCCGAGGGCCGAAGGATCTAGAAGAGACAAGATAGGGAAAAGACAAAGTGCCAAACAAAGAGCAGGTAGAAGTGCCAAGCAAAGAGCAGGTTGATAATCCAAGTGACGAAGGGAAGCACTGATTTGAGAAGTTACTCCATCAGGTTAAACAGTGGCTATAAATTGACCATTAGAAGACGCGAATGGCCAATCATGTGACCCTTTTTTTTTCATTTCATATTTATGAGCAGAAAAACTATGTAGGTGCCTTCAAGAAGCAGCCTCGGTTAATGAGGAAATAACATGGCCATGTCAAAAAATGCTTGAAGTCAAATCCATCGCTGACACAACATTTATTTTTAAGCAGCCTGCTCTTTCCAATGCTCGTAAGGCACATGGGTCACTTGTAAAAGGGTCATCAAAAGGCCTCCTTTCTTCTCCTATATATTGAGGACTTGTCATTTGAGAAATAATCTTCCACATTTGTAAGGCGTAGCCTTGATAAAATTTCACCTAAGTCAATAAATGCATTTTTTACCTCTATCTTGGTTAGATATCTGTGTGTATGTCTGAGTGTTAGTTTGTGTTAGTCATTATTTCTTTATGCTTTCACAGGTTCAACACCAACATATTTGGTGTCTATAAGGTGCCATTTCTGTAGCTAATAAGGAGAGTTCTATTTGGAAGTGTAGAAATAGAAGAAATTACCTTACAGTGTGCCTTTCACAGCACCTTTGGTGAATCTCTATTTTCTGTATTTTCATTAAAGCCTCCCTGTCAAGCTCTTGCAGTCTGGTCCTTCTACCAATTTGAAGTGTATGTATGTGTTTGTCTGAATTTTAGTGTGAGGGTGAGAAGGTTGGATTTATTTTGGTGCATCACCTCTTTAGAGTAGATTTGTTTTCCTACAATCTTTCTCCCTTTTCATCCCCCCCATTATATATCTATATACATATATATTAGAATTTACTGGAACAGATTAGATGCATCAAAGGGAGCTAGCCCTTATCTAGAGACTCTCCCCTCTAGCTTCACTGGTCCCACAAACGAGATGGGAGTTTCCATAGTTGCGTGAGGAAGGCAGGAGCTCGGCTTCCTTCCAAGGGTGCAATCTTCTGCGTCAACAATTTTGGCACGCTCAGTGGGACCCAGTTTGACAACTCAATAAGGTTTCAGGATTGATGCTTGTCTTGTTATAGCAAATTAACTATTTTTCAGGATCTAGCGACTCCACTAGTAAGAGTTTCAATTTTTCAATCAAAGACCAGTTTATAACTTCCTATGCCTAAAGTCACCACATAGTCTACTTCTAAGGGTGTCTCGTTCAATTTTGTTGAGTTGCCTTTGAACTCAGCAAAAAGACTGAGGTTTTAGAAGACCCATCCTTATCCAACAAGCCATCCTCCTAGACCTATTGTAAGGGACGCATACGCATACGCATACGCATACGCAACAAAGCCACATTTACATCCCATCTTAGCTATGGCATTACCCTTTGTGGCTTTTCATGGTCAGAGCCCCTTGAATCTCCCACATTATGATCCAATCCTGGGAACAGCCCTAAAAAATGTGCCTTCTTTTGATGGAGAGGGGCCCATTATAGTCATTAAGCACATTAGGAATATTGCTAACCTCTGTAATATTCATAATGTCATGAAGAAAAATATCACCATCAGATTACTGTTATTGTCTCTCAAGGGCAGGGCTCTTGAATGGTACGAGACTTTGCCTATAAATTCAATCCATTCCTAGAATGAATTGGGTACTTAGTTGACATATCATTTTGGGGAAAAGAGTGACAACCTCTCATTTTCTGAGCAACTGACGACCATAAAAAGAGCCCCACACAAATATATGCAAGATTTCAACATGCAGTTTCAAAAGACTTGGGATAGAATCCCCATTCTGGTAAGATTGACTCCCAGCTATGATTTCTTGTATTATTTAAGAGCATTAAATAGTGATATTGCTGTGATGATACAATCCATGGGGGGGCATATACTGCTTGCTACTTATGACGTAGCCATAGTAGCTAAAAATTGCTTAGTACAGGTTGGGAAAATAGCCCCTAGACCTCACATGCCACTTTTCCCAAAAATGCTACCTCCAATTCAAGCCATTGCTCCCACATTAGCTCCTCTGCCTAGCATAGAGAAACCAGCTGCTGTTCCATCCAATGAGCTTCATGAAGTTAAGAGTCTGTTGCAGAGCATGTCAAACGAACTTGTAGCTCTTAAAAGGTAGCAAGCTCAAAGCAAAAGACTGAATCAGGGATACCAGCATTATGGTCAAGCCCCTAAATCCCCTTTCTGAAAATATAATCAAGGATAGGGTCAGCTTACTCAGACTAGGCCATTTTAAGGCTACAACCCTACCCCCCCTTCATCATCTAAGGTCATGGTGCCCATTTAGAACAACCTGGTACAGGAATAACCAAGTTATTCAACCATGGGATATGGTCAGGAATATGCTATTTATACAAATGAGATGATGGGTTATTACCCAAATATAGACAATCAAGAAGCCACTCAATCCTAGGTCTTCGAAGCTCCAATGCAACCCAACACAAGCAACAGTCAGAGTCAGCCTGACTCTACTCTTATGAACCACCTGGAAGGTGAGTTCTGTGTAATCAATTATGTGGGCGCTACAGATAATCAGGTTAAATGTGTTGTATCCAACACAAGATTTAAGAGGAGAGTAATGGGAGAAGCCCAGGCTACCACCCAAGTGGCAGCATCACCTTCTCTATCACACTTAAATCAAAAGGCCCCAAACTTCAGACTACCATTTGTACCTTCAGCTCCTTAGCCTCCACCTCAGGCCAGAATTAGCCCCAAAGAAAGCTTGAAGGGAGGCAGTCCCCAGGTCAATATAGTGGACCAGATGAAGAAGCTACATATGAACATCTCTTTATGGGATTCATTATCTCTACTAGGATAGAAGGACGTGCTACAAAGGGAATTGCATGAGCTAAACTGACAAGCTGTCCCAGAAAGGACTGATAATGTCTTGATGATGAATGGACAACCATCCACCTCAGGTTAGGTAAAGAAGGAAGATAAAATTCCCCCTTTCTATGTGTCTTTGGTCATAAGAGATTTCTTGGTGCACAACTGCATCATTGATAGTGGGGCTAGTACCTCAGTAATGCTAAAGTACATAGCTGACAAGATGGGACTAAAATATGAAGAGATGAATAAGGTAGTCCTGCAGCTAAATGGGACACCTACAAAAATAGTTGGGATTTTGAGGGTTTAAGCTTGACATTGCATGCTTGCCCAACCTTCTCAATTCCCCATGATATAGTGGTAGCAGATGTTCCTCCTTATTTCACAATTTTCTTGTTAAGGGACTTCACATCAAAGATAGGTGGCTATCTAGCAGCAAATTGGTCGTATCTAGTTTTTTATAACCAAGTATGGGACCAAGGTAAAGATCGAATCTGAGCCACTCTACAAGGACCATCTAAAATGATATTCGCTCAAGGCAACGAACTTTAGTTACACCATTATCAACCCAAAAGAGTCCCAAACAGACCAATCTCCGTCCTCTGCTCTTGAAGGAGTTGCAGACCTACTCTTGGATGAGTGGGGAAGTGATAACTTTGAGCATGACCCTTACAAGTTCATAGAGGAGGCAGGCCTTGGAGTCTACTACATCCACAAAGATGGTACCTTCATACCAAATGTAATGAAGGCAAGCCAAGAAGAACTAGGCCTATTGCGACTGTATTTTGACGATTCCTAAAGTAGGCTGGGAGATGGTGGTGGAGCGATGTTAGTCTCCCATTTAAAGGAGAGATACTTTTTAGCTTTCCATTTCTAATTTTCTTGCACAAGAAATGTTACAGAATATGAGTCCCTTATCCATGGTCTGGAATGGGCAAGAAAAAGAGGGATCAAGGAGTTGCAAGTTTTGGGAGACAGTGAGCTAATTGTAAATCAGGTGAAAGGCCAAAATCTGACCAAGAATTCCTTGATAAAGTCCTACAAGCATAGGGTCTGGGACTTGGTGGAAGATTTCCTCACTTTCAATATTGCCTCCATTCCTAGAGAGTAGAACAAACAAGCATATAGGCTAGCATCAATTGGTGCTCAGTTTGATGTTTCCAGGGAGATAAGTCGAGACTGTGGTTCACACTACTTGAAGGTGGTAGTTTGGCCCTCTGTCCCTGATAGCATTACAAATTGGCAGGTTTTCAAAAATGACCAGAAAATAACTTTCTTCCTACAGGAAGATGAGTTTGCATCAAAGAACCAGGCAAAGCTGCAACAGTAATATGGCAACCAGATTGTTTAATTGAAGAACAATAAGCTCCCTAAAGGTTTGGTCACTCTAGAGAGCATCTTCAATGGAGATGACCAATTGAGAAATGACAAGGTATGCATCACAACTAAGGAGGATAATTACGAAAGGGTTGAGATCTTCAAGGACAAGCTACTTACACTTGGCTAAGTCTGCATGGTTCAAGAAAGGTGGACTTTCATTTCATTGTGTCAGGAGTTTAGTGATGTTTTCACATGGGATTACAGTGATTTGAAGGGTTTTGACCCAAGACTCACCCAACACACCATCAAATTAGAAAAAGGCACTAGGCCAATCACGCAGAAGTAGAGACCTGTCAACCCGATGATTGAGCCTCTCATGTAGAGGGAACTGACCAAATTGATTGAGTTTGAGATTATATTCCCAATCAAACATTCCTCTTGGCTGGCCAATCTTGTTCCTATTCGAAAGAAGAATGGGGAGATCAGGCTATGTGTCAATTTCAGAGACCTTAATAAAGTCTCTTTAAAAGACCATTACCCCCTCCCAAACATGGAGTGGATCCTTTATAAGGTAACAGGTAGCGAGCATTTCTCCCTCTTTGATGGATATTCAAGATATAATTAGATTCTGGTGCATGGCTGTGACCAGCACAAAACAACCTTCACTACTAAATGGGGAATGTTTGCCTACAAGAAGATACCTTTCAGGTTGTCTAATGCTGGTGCAACCTTTTAGCAAGCCATGGACATGGCTTTTTGAGGCTTGATAAACAACAATGTACTGGTATACCTCGATGATGTGACAGTGTTATCCAAAGAAGCGAGCCAACACATTAAACACCTCAGGTAGATTTTTGAAAGGTGTAGGGAGATTGGCATCTCTCTTAACCCAAAGAAATGCCTTTTTTCTATTCACGAGGGGAAACTCCTTGGCCACATCATGTCCAAGGAGGGCTTATCTATTGACCCTAAGAGAGTTCGTTCTATCCTGGAGATGTCCCTACTTAAGCACAAGAAAGGCCTGCAGAGCTTCTTTGGTAGGATAAATTTTATTCAGAGATTCATTCCAAATTTTGCAGAGATAGTCAAGCCACTGACCTCTATGCTGAGGAAGGGTGAGGAGTTCAAGTGGACAACACAAAGGAAGGACAACTTTGAAGCCATCAAGCAGGCCATAACCCAGGCTCCTACTTTGATCAGCCTCGACTTCAATAAAGACTTCAACCTTTACACCTTTAGCAATGAAGAAGGTGATCTCTGCCATGCTTACCCAAGAAAATGGTGATGACCTCGAGCAACCACTTGCTTTTTTTAGCCAAGGGTTAGAGGATTTTGAAGTCAGATACACGTATGTAGAGAAGTAAGTCTTGGCAATAGTGCAGAGCCTGAAGAAATTCAGGCATATGTTGTCTAACAGCAGGATTCACCTCATGGTTCCACATCCTGGCGTCAAGGATTTCTTCACCAATCGAGACCTAAATGAGAAGAGAGTGGGGTGGATCACCAAGGTGATGGAGTATGATGTAGACATCAAGATCACCAAGCTAGTGAGGGGAAGAGGCCTGTGCGAGCACCTTGCTGTGGACTTCAAGTAGAAAAGGGAAGGTAACTTACTAATTCATGATGCAGCCATAACAAAAGAGCCAGCTATCATAAAGGATTGGACATCAGACCTGAGGCATTTTCTTCTCACTGGCGATTGCCTGAAGGGTCTTGATGGGACCAAAAGAAGGTTTTTTAGGCTCTAGTCTCTCCCCTATGTTCTGGTTGATGGATTATTGTTTAGGAAGGATCTCTCAAGGGTCCTTCTAAGATGCATAGACTCAAAATAGGTTGATAAGGTGCTATCTGAGTTTCACGATGGGCCAATAGGTGGTCATTTTGCTCCTAGGTCTACTGCAACAAGGATAATGAGAGTTGGCTATTTCTGGCCTACTCTTTTTAGGGACACCCATGCTTGGGTAAGAAAGTGCCAGAAGTGTGCACTTTTCGATGGGAAACAATGGTTGGTTGCCATGCCTCTACAACCTATTCAAGTAAAACAACCATTTAAGCAGTGGGGCCTGGATTTCATAGGAGTGATTAATCCTCCCTCCAGTGCTAGACACAAGTGGGTCCTGACTACCACGGATTATTTTAAAAGGTGGGTGGAGGCTGTTGCTTTGAATGAGGCAAATGAAAGTGTAGTCCTGGAGTTTTATGAGGACCTAGTGACAAGATTTTGGGTCTTAGCCACCATAATCTCAGATAATGCCTTGGCTTTTTTGGGAACCAAAACAAGTGAATGGGCACTAAGGTATGGTATATATCTCAACACTTCATCCAATTATTACCCACAGGGGAATGGGATGGCTGAGTCCACCAACAAAAATTTGATTAGGATCATCAAGAGGACCATGGAGGAAAATCAGAGGACTTGGCATGCCAAGCTGAAAACAACTCTATGGGCCGATCGAATCACTTCAAAGAGAGCAATCAGAAATTATCCATATACGCTCGTAAATGGAAGGGAAGCTAGGCTTCTTATCTCACTTAAATTACCAGCATTGGACCTCACTCACTAGCTGCAATTAGAAGAAGGAAATAGCATGGAGGTCAGGTTATGTGAGATGATGGAGCTCCAAGAGACCAAGGACCGGGCTATGGCTTCTATGACCAGCACCAACAACAAACAAATAGACACTTCGACAAGAAATCTTCATCAAAGGATTTTTTTGAAGGAGACATTGTCTTGAAATGGGATGTAGACTAAGCTAAGCTTGGAAAGCATGCAAAATTCGATGCCCTATGGAGTGGCCCATACATAATCACTCAATGCAAGTAGCATAATGCATTCCAACTCTCCAGATTGGATGGTGAAGAATTGCATATCCCAGTTAATGGGATATATCTTAAGCATTACCAATGACCCCCTTTTTGTATCATGTATATATTTCCCTTATTTTTTTCCTCCTGCTTTCCTTAAGTGCTTTTTGCACATGTTAGTAGTTTTCTTAGCCTCTACCCCTGCTGTGCTAGGCCATTTTCATTTTTTGATTTTGCATGAATTTGGCTATTTCTATGGACTCAGGAGGTTCTAGCAATGAGAGATCAGTTCAGAGAGTATTGGGGTTTACAAGGCTTATTCAAGCTCTGGTCTGAAGAAAATCACAAGAAAAGTCAGCATGGTTGAACCAATGAACCAGTTTAATCATTTGGTTCAACGCCTAGTTCAATCGACAGTTCATCGCTTCATTTTCAGGCCTTGGTTCAATGCTTCCTCAAAGTTCAATGCTAAGTTCAAAGATTTTGGTTCAACTAGGTGGTTTAACAGCTTCTAAGTTCATTGACTTTGGTTCACTTGGCATTGGCATGCAATGGTTGAACCACTTGAACCGTTGAACCATTTTTTGGTTCAATGGCTTAGTTCAAGGGTGTGCCCAAAGGCCAAAGGGCAGGGGACATTTCAAAGATAGCCGCAAGAGGGAAAGGTTTCAAAATGTTGGCTTAAAGTAGGCAAAGTTGAATTTTTTGGACTTTTGTCTAAAGGATTTCTTTTGGACAAAAAGTCTGAAGAAATTCGAAGGTAGGAGAGGCGCCCGAGAAAATCAAAGCATTAATTCCCGTGGACTCTTTGTCTACAGAAAAAAAACAAAGGTAAGGAATTTTTGGAATTTCATTAAGATAAGTCCCGAATTCCTTCAGACTTTTTGTTCGATGGGATTCCTTCAGACAAAAAGTCTGAAGGAATTCGGGGAAGGCCATGCCAAGGAGCTCGATGAGAATTCTCGTGGACTTTTGTTTGTGAGAAAATGTCTGCGAACAAAGAGCCCACATAAAAATGTTTGAAGCAAGGGAAAGACCCGAAGAGAGGGCCGAGGAGGACAAAGCCCATAGAGAAGCTAGCGAAGGACCCGATGACATTTTGTCGGGGACGGTGACGTCTCGAAAGCCATCAACCTTAAGAAAGTGAATTAGCCATTGGTTTTCAAAGTGATGATGGCTTTGTGAATGTCAAAATTAACATAATGAAATAGCCATTTGCTTTCAAACTAAAAGGATGCCAACCATGAAAGGAGGCCTAGAAATGTAATGACCCACTAGAAGATCACCCCTGAGGGCCAAAGGAGCTAGAAGAGACAAGATAGGGAAAAGACAAAGTGCCAAGCAAGGAGTAGGCAGATAGTCCAAGTGGTGAAGGGAAGCACCAATTCAAGAAGTTACTCTAGCAGGTGAAACAATGGCTATGAATTGACCATTAGAAGACACGAACGACCAACCATGTGACCCTTTTTTCTTCATTTCATATTTATGAGCAGACAAACTGCGTAAGTGCCTTCAAGAAGTAGCCTTGGTTAATGAAGAAACATTGCAGCCATGTCAAAAAATGCGTGAAGTCAAAGCTAGGGCCAACACAACATTTATTTTTAAGTAGCCTGCTCTTCCCAATGCTCATAAGGCACATGGGTCACTTGTAAAAGGGGCACCAAAAGGCCTCCTTTCTTCTCCTATATATTGAGGACTTGTCGTTTGAGAAATCATCTTCCACATTTGTAAGGCGTAGCCCTGACAAAATTTCACCTGAGTTAATAAATGCATTTTTTACCTCTATCTTGGTTAGATATCTCTATGTATGTCTGAGTGTTAGTTTGTGTTAGTCATTATTTATTTATGCTTTCACAGGTTCAATACCAACATATTTGGTGTCTATAAGGTGCCATTTCTGTAGCTAGTAAGGAGAGTTCTATTTGGAAGTGCAGAAATAGAAGAAATTACCTTACAATGTGCCTTTCACAGCACCTTTGGTGAATCTCTATTTTCTGTATTTTCATTAAAACCTCCCTGTCAAGCTCTTGCAGTCTGGTCCTTCTACCAATTTGAAGTGTATGTATGTGTTTGTTTGAATTTTAGTGTGAGGGTGAGAAGGTTGGATTTATTTTGGTGCATCACCTCCTTAGAGTAGATTTGTTTTCCTGTAATCTTTCTCCCTTTTCATCCCCCCCATTATATATCTATATACATATATATTAGCATTTAGTAGAATAGATCAGATGCATCAAAGGGAGCTAGCCCTTATCTAGAGACTCTCCCCTCCAGCTTCGCCGGTCCCATAGGCGAGATGGGAGTTTCCATAGTTGCGTGAAGAAGGTAGGAGCTCGGCTTCTTGTCGAGGGTGCAATATTTTACGTCAATAGATAGTAGGTGTCCGGTACAGAATAAAGACTAGATCTCAATGTGAATAACTTCATTATTTTAGGTTTTTTGTCACCTTTTTGTTGATATATTCAAATCTAAGATATAAGTTTTTTCTCTTTTCAATTGATCAAGCCCTAAATCTTCACCCTTATTCACCCTTAGAATGAGTTTTGCTAAAAATGGGTTAGTGGGCTCAAAGTGTTGAGCTAATCCTAAGGAATCCTCTCTGAATTGGCACTACCTACATAGATAATACTCTAAAGAAGGCCTCATAAATATGTAGTTCTCCCCTATGTGTGGGAATGTGTGTGCACAAGGGTACAATATATCTTGTGTACAATATATATATATATATATATATATATATATATATATATATATATATATATATATATATATATATATATATATATATATATATATATATATATATATATATATATATATATATATGCATTAATCTAGATCTTTGAATGCTTCAAACCTTTAATATGAGTACTACATTTGATATGTAAATAGAGATGAATAGGGAAAAATAGTTTGACTATGTAGTTGATTGATTTAGATTAATAGGTGTTTTCATGATATTTCTTAGATGAGGAATGAGAAGGCTTAAACTTGTATTTATACCACACATTTTGAAAATATCTCATGATAGGTTTTAATAAGACAAATAGGCCAACCCACATGTTTCGATACAATTTTAATTTGGATGAATTTTGGCAATTGAACACTAGATAAGGATATGGACACTACCATTGACACTAATGCCTCTCTATGGTTGGCAATGTTTAGAAAGCTAAAAAATAGGTATGGATATGAAATTGACAGTGAAGGATTAACATTAGGTTTTGAGTTTTATATGGGATGCTAGAGACCAGGTCATTAGAGATATATATCAAACTAAGAGATAAATATTTAGGAATAATGAGATGACAAATGTGAATCTTTTAACAACATGGAGGTCTAGAACTGAAGTGTTGATCCCTGATTGATATTTGTCAAATATACATGCTTGAGATGCTATAAATATTTAGTTTTAGTTGTTTAACCCTAAAGTGATATGATTTAATATAGTATAGGTTTAAGAATATATAAATGAATAAGCATAAGGGTGATAAATAAATTTATAGCAGACCAATTAATTTATAACTTAGATAAACAATGTTTTCAATATATAATACCAATATATGCTAAAAATATAAATTACAACTATTGATTGATATTGCAATCAATTATAAAAAGAGTACTTAGTTGGTTGACTATGTGCATGTAGATTGGGGTTGAAACAAGCTGGCAATGGAGTGGATTAGGATCTTGAATCAATCATCAAATTCTAAAAATTTGCATTTTAGGCCCTCAAACACTTGCATCAGATTTGGATAATTATGTTGACACTGGTGTTTGAGTTGGACACAAGTGTCCAATATGAAATATTGATTGGATCTAAGTGAAACCACCTAGAGCCTTCTAGGTTTTCTATTTCCTTTACTTTGGTATGTTCAAATCTCATGCATAGGCTATCACTCTTTGTTAAATGATCAAACTATAACTTTCTCACACTTGGAATGACTATGGGAAAATTAGGTTAGTGGGCACATGGTGTCGAGTTGCCCCAAACATCCCTCTATCAATGGGCACTTATTACATATCTAATGTTCCAAAGATGGCCTTAGACTTATGTAGTTATCCCCTATATGTTGTCTTGTGTGTATCAAGATGCAACATGTGATAAGAAAGTACATAAAGTGACCTAGATTGTAACTTAGTAAATATGGCTCATGAAATACTCTTTCAATACATCAGACCTATAGATGGATTATACCTATGATTGATATTGAAATAGGAAAGAATAGGGAAGCTTTGCTCACTTGAATGCTTGATTTAATGCCTTTGATAGGTTACATTATGATTTTATATGTCTATACTAGGTGATGAATGAATGAGGATTGATATTATACATATACCAATCTCTTTCAAAAATATCTCACATTAAAACACTCATGCTGAACATAATGACATGTTACAATTAAAAATTTGATGACTTTATGGCATTGGACACTTATTTTGGCACATTAAAATAGAGTTAATGTAGGCATCTTGATGAGGTGTAAGTGTTTAAAAAGTTTTAAAATATATACAATTCTAAGACTTGCAAAGGATGATAATAAGCATGTTTAAAGCATTTTGCACAACATAGAAGGATTGGTCATTAAATTAACATATGGTCAGACTAAGAGATAAGAAATAGGAATAAGAGATAGTAAATGTAAGCCTTTTGGTAGCAGGAATGTCTTAGGAATTGAAGGGCACAACCATGATAATTAATTACCAAGTACACAAGACTAAGGTGTTATATAATTCAAATTTAGTGTCTACATTTGCCCCCTTTAATCTAGTAATGAAATTACTAGTTTAAAGGAAAAGGAATGTGTTCTTGGGTGTGTATACCACACTTTATCTTTTCATGAGTTTCACTTGAGTGCTTTGATGGTGATTGAATTGCAACAAAAATCATGTTATAGTACATAATCAATGCATATAATTTAGAATTGAAAGAATTTGAAATGCTTGAAAGTAAAGAGAGCAAGGTTAGGGGTACATTTGTGTATCGATGCAACCATCTTTCCTTTTGGAAATTTGATTTGAAAATATGATTTATTGTGAAGATTTGGAGCTAATATTAAGATAAATATAAAACATGCAAGTGCAAATATACATAAATATTAGAGGTAAATTTGTCCCTAACCTTGGGGAGAAGGTGATTTACCACCTAATAATTGATATTAACTCAATAATGTAACCCAATTATACTTATAACATGGTGTGGATGAGTGATCCAAGTCAACTCACACTATAAATATGGTGAGGGTGGATGATTTGATCACTCCATCATATAAAATTGATAATACTGAGTAATGTAATCACCTTAACCTTGCCAAAAGTGAATAAACTACTATAGTAGATTATCCCAATAATAGTCCATAAAAGTTCATCTTGGTGTATGTTAAAGTTTGTAAAAGTATTTGAAATTTGAAAGATGATTTGATTTTGTAATTCAAGGTGCTCTTTTTCATGGAAAATTCACCTTATATATGTCTCAATCTAAAACCTAGGTATAACAGTGGTACCAATGTATAGAATGTTGCCACAAATGTGTATCTAAATCATATAATCATGCAATTTGGCTAGCTTTAAATTTTGAAAGTGTGAAAGACATGTTCCCATGACATGCATCCACTGAAATCTAAAATTGAGAACTGGTATAAGTGTGGAGAACATGTTTCCATAACATGCCCCCATTGTAATCTAAAAATATTGACTACTAAATAAGTGTGGAAGCTATGCCTTTTTGACATGACCCCACTTAAATCTAAAACTATGAAGGTGTGAAAGTCATGCCTCTATCACATGAACCCACTAATATTCCCCCCCTTTTGAGGTGAGGGGAAGTATAAACTAGTAGTTACCTTACCTCAAAAGAATAAGATAACTATACAGTATGTATAAGGATCATATAACATATATGAGTAACTAGTTTAGGTAGATATAACAATGAGGTACATAGTATGTGATCACATCAAATTTTAAGATGCATGATTTTAATCATGGAAATGTCTAGATAGTAATAGTACAATCTCAACAAGTAATCGAGCACACACACAAGAGCACTCAAAAGCAAATCAAAAGATAATGGTACAAAGAGACCTCAAATAAGGGGCATGTTTAAATCCCACATAATTAAAGGGAAATGACTTAGTCAAATATCCACAAGGCATAAAAATACATGTTCAAATGTTTAGATACAAAAAATTATAACACATGCAAATGTGCCAATAGGCAAACATAGGCATGAGGGCCACAATCAATGGAGCATATTCAAATGCTCTAACAAGTAAGACAATACAAGTGATTTAACTTTTAAGGGATTTATAGAGTTTAAAACTCTAGGTTGTTAAAGGGATGGAACATAAAATTAGGAAAGAAATATGCAATAAATAAAACCATTAATTTGTATAATAGTTGACCTAATCTAATTATTCTAAAAATAATAATGAACTACACAAAGATATACTTAGCTAGAAATTGACTAATACAGGTGAATAAAAGGTTAAAAACTAGTAAAAAACTACTTAGAGTGTTATCAAAAGTAATCTAAAGTCAAAAATCCTCTTGGATAGTATCATGGTCTTCTAGATAGTAGTGCACTTCACTAGTGTCCTCTGGGATGTGATAGTGTCCCTTGTAGGTAGAATTATGAGTTTCTAGGTGGATCTTCACCTGAGTTTGAGATGCTTGTGCCTATGTGCCTAAGTGATGGATTACTGTATTTCATTTATTTGGAAGTGAAACCCTAGTTCTGTATGTTATTAGGGTATTTGAAGAACATAAGTAGTAAAAGTGTGATGTTAACTAGATAGGTTGGACATGACCTCAACATCTTGTTATGCTGAGAGTTACCTACATACTAATACCTTGATAGGGGATCAATCTTGATGTAGTTATCCTACCTAAGTGCTTGGTGCAAGTACAAGTGAATGCTAATATGAGTGCTAAGTTTGAGTGATTTGAGTGTGACTTGAGACTGTAAATCTGAGTATTTTAAGATCTAGGCTATTATATATGATTGTATGCAATAGTAACATAGAATACAAATCAATAACCTTGATTTGCACAACTTGTTTTTGAGTTTATTTGTGTGTATTTTCATCTCATTCCCATCTAGTGGGTAAAGGGATAAAAGTGATGTATATATACTAATATAGTGCTTATTAGGATGTGGAATAGTTCTAAGCTGATCTTAAGGTGTCTTAATAAATATAAATATATTTAAGAGAATAAAAAAGAGGTAAGGGACATTAATACGATCCCTTGGTCACTAGCATAGTGTGTTAGTGTCCAAAGGGATGCACTAGTGTCTAGGTGGTATAATTTGGTGCACTAGGGGCCTGGATGCCTAGGAGCTGGTTTGGGATTACTTTTAGTACACATGGTGATGGGTTAGACCCACATGAAATATAGATAAGGATCAAAAGAGGCCCTAAGAAAGGTCTAGGGATAAGCTATGGATATGATGGTCTCAAGTGACACTTATTATACTCAAGTGTCATTTCATATGATTGTATTTCCCCCCATTTATTTTATAAACACAACAAAGTGAAATGGTTAAGAAAAAGTAAAAAATAAGCATACCTAGACTCGCTTGTGAGGCAAACCCTGTGAATTTGGTTGTGTTTGTGAAGCATGCTCCATTACATTACCTAAAAATGAAACATGGATGAATCAGTCTTTACCGAAGGAATATCAAAAGCAAAGATAAGACTAAGTAAAGAGATAAGAGAGAGGAAATGAATGAATACACCTTATTGGGTACACAAGCCAATACAAAAACTTGATGAAATCATATGTTTGTAGTTGGTGATCAAATTAGTGAATAACTTGTATTGAGATGATGGCTTGCTCAATCCTCATGTGTGGGTGGGTCAAGAACTCAAGTAGATTATGCCTCCATCATTGCCTACCCATGTGTATTATATACATCTATATTAAAAATGCATAATGTAAATAAATTTGTGTGATGTAAATGGAAGTGTGTAGGATGGCTTTGGGGCTACTCATAAACTCTAAAATGTAAAATGTCCCAAGGGCCACTCAGGAACTCAGGTATGTAGCTCAGGGACTAATCGATAATACTAACTACTGTAGATAGAATAAGGCATCTATTTGGTGTGAACTTGGTGAAAATGGTGTTTGGGGTATATGACATGGAGTTTACCATTCCATCTAAGAGTACTTGTGTTAAAACTGATCATGTGGAAATAATGTGCCATGCATATGCCCCCAATTTTGATATATATGCATATGGATTATGGACTGATTACAATAATCTATATTTGAGCACATCTAGAATTGAAACATAAGTAATCATGTCTACATGATGACCCCAATTTGAGTAAACTGTTATGATTCTGTGTAAAACTGAGAATGAACTGAGCATAACTAATAATTTATAATTGATACCATGTAAATTAGAAATGTAATTGTTGTACTTTTTTGGCCAATTTGGATTTTATTATTTCTAGAGCTACTGAATAGTAGCATGGTCCCTTATACAATAGTGAACTAGCTAGTGTCTTCTATCCTTCACTAATGTCCAACTATACTATTTTTGTACAAACTAAAAACCAATTTATCTTACTATTTTCCGCTATGTTTTCCTGATTTTGAGTTATGTAATCTATGTCTGCATGCTAAAAACTATGTTCTAAGTGCACTTGAGTGCCTTTATCTCTATGATAAACCCTTATGAATACCTCCTCTTTTTATGGGATTTGTTGAACCTGTTCAAGAACTATCTTAAAAATAAACCTCTACATCATGTGTGTTAGATTAAAAATATGTGATATCTACGTGATAAACTAATATAATGTGTATACATGACATGACATGGAGATGTAATATAATCTAATCATAAGTTGGTAATGTATGATGTATGTTATATTTAACATTAACATGGTTTTTGTATACACATAATATTTTTAAACTTTTATTGATTACTGATACTTCGTATCTTAAAGGAACCTATGGAGTCTCAATCTCTCTGAGTGCATGCCTTAATGGGTGCACTGAGAAAGGGGTGGGAAGACCATCGATGCTTCATAAGATTGTTGTTCCTTTTTCTACTTGATATCTACACATTAGCTCCCTAAAACCATGAACCCTAGGCTTGTTCTTCTATTTCCTATCCATTCCAGTCATTATCATGCTTTATTCCTTTATTTCTTACCTTATTTACCTTTTTACTTGTCTAGTATACTAGGTCAACCTAGTGTATTCTGGGGACACTTTAACTATTTTGACTTATTTGCATACCTACCGACCTAGCATAGACTTTAGGCATTAGCCTAAGAATGTACTAGGTTGACCCAATCGACCTAGTAAAACTGACATATCCAAATGGTTTTTAGGCAAGATACTACTATATATACAAGGCCATTTACCACCATTTCATAAGAGTTGAAAGAGAGTGACAAATTAAGCAAAGAAGTGCAAATAAACATCTACTTATTGACCATTCTACTTGAGGAATAAAGCTTTAGGGTTGAATAATTTATTTTGGTGCTTTGATCTTGTCATATGGAGAAGTCTTTTGGATGTTTAGGTAGGTTGTATATCCTAGAGCTAATTTATCTTGGTTATCTTTACAAGCCACAACAATCTCTTGTAAATTACCTTGGCCAAGGGAGAGGTTGAGATTCGGTAGGTTCATCTTCAAAGTTAAGTAATCCTAACTTCATTTCTCCTTTGTAAGAGTACATAGATAATGTAATGTATTCTTCTCTTCCATGTATTAGGATTCCATATACATTGACATGAGTATCTGTCTCATATGTATGCTTAGTTTAGTTGTTGTTTATTTTTTTTGTTCTAACCTACTCTTTGTGCCACAAGCTTTGGTGTGCACAAGATTAGTTTACTTTTCTTGTTATTAGAATAGTTTACTTTCTTGTTTATTACATAAGTGAACATCAAATCATAGGATTGTTTTAGGGTTATTATGTGATTGTGTGAGACTGTAGGCTTTGGAACCCTTCCTAGCATGATGCATTATGACAAATGATACAAGTGATCCCTTAATCGAGTCTAGCGGATCCCCATATTGGTCATGATCTTGCTTAACAAGTGTATCCCCAATCGAAAGTGTAGGTGTGCTATATGTTATCTGATCCAAGATTAATTCATGCACATCATGCAATTTTAATTACATACATTCTGGTGAACTCAATGTGAATCAAATCCTTGTTGGATTTTTTCACTTTTATTTCATTTATTTCATTACTTTGTCATCATTTCTATCATATATTTTGACATACTAGTTCGATTCTGTCGACCTAGTTTTTTTTTCTTTATGTGCAAGAACAACATTTGGATCAAGCAGCTTGAACTAGTATAGGTTTTTAACACTTTTTCAAAATACAAGTTCAACCTACTAGGTCAACCTGATTAACCTAGTGTATTTTAAATCACTTTGTAGTAGTTTTTGTATAGCTTGATTGATTATTTTGACCTAGTATAAATTCTATTTTTCAAACTTTTAGATCATCCTACTAGGTCGACTAGCTCAACCTAGTACATTTTCAGATTTCTAGTCTAGACAACTAGGTTGACCAGGTCAACCTAGTGCATTTTTAGTAGATTTATGTATTGCTTCATTAATTAACTCGACCTAGTTTACAAGTTTTGGATCAACAAATTCTATCTCTAAACCATCAAGGTGAGTTTATATTCTTTTATATCTCTCTATTTTTATACTTTCTTTTCAAGTTTGTAGGCTTCAAAACTGCCTCTACATAGCCAACTAAATCGACCTGGTTGACCTAGATCTATGTCCTATTTGTTTTATAAAATAACTAGGTTGACCTGGTCAATCTAGTAGGTTATCCAGACCCTATTTTCAATAGTGCTAGCTCAACACTCTCAAATTAGTTCTATTTGTTTTGCATATAGTGTTCTCACTATACCTTATTTCAAAGTTGGAATTTACCTTATATGCTAATCACATCTTTCATTTCAGCTATTTGCATGCTTAGAATAGTTCACATAGTCTATTTAAGAGGTTTTTAATTAACTTCTTAGTTGTACTATTTCTATTTTATGCACACATGACCAAATCACGTAAACATTAAAAAGCATTTTAAACATTTGACTACTTAGGCCAACCTACTTAGATTTTATCACCAAGGGGGAAGTTGACTTGATACTTTGGTCAAGTATAAAGCATGGTTAATGGTATATTTTGGCTAAACACCTGACGCTCTTATCACTGAGGTGTGTGAAGTGAGGGGGTAGGCCCCAATATCAATCCTATATCATTACCACTATAATCCCTTTCATCCTAAAATCACATGAAACCATCCATAGATTGCTATTTAGTACCTTATTTACAACCAAATTTCTATCATTTAAAATCATTCTTAATAATCTAACATTCTAGGTTGAACAAATAGCTAGCTTTACTTTTCAAGTTGTTTGCTTGCTCTTTGATTAATTATGTGCGCAAGAACTTGCACTATCTCATATTGGTGCAAGATTTTTGCTTTGGGTGCATCAATTGGATTGAATAAAATCAATTAAATTGATTGTTTTACTACTTTTAGAATTTAATTTCTTAGATTAACTGCAAAATTATCTCACTTTATTTTCACAAATTGATTATCAACTCTTTTCTCTTTTTTGTTTACTGTACTAGGTCGATCGGGTCAACCTACCATATTTTTTAGCATCTGTACACTACACTAGGTCAACCTGGTCGACCTAGTATTATTTTATAACTTTTTCCTCTTTTCTTCCAATCCTTTTTATCTATACTGGGTTGATCTTATGGACCTAGTTTAGTTTCACAGACCTAGTTTTTACACTAGGTCAACCAGGGCGACCTAGTTTAGTTATAATTACTTTTTGATTTCTTGTTTATCTCATCTTGCCTTTTCCTCCTTTCATCATGGGTTATCTATTAGGTGATAAAAATAAAAATCAATCAGTAGATATGATGGAATTCACCAATCCTAATAGGGTCTCCCATAGACAAAGTAGGATTCCTTTCAAGAATGCTAGTGTTGTCCATATTGCAACCCGTATAATGAATTATGGGAATCCTCATAAGACCTCTTTATAGCATAATTATCCCTTATTAGAAGATAAATATTAGTTATGATATACTCCCAAAATGATTTTATTTATCATGGAATTTCCTCAACATAGAGGGAAAGACCCTTCTACCATCTATAATCTCATGATTAGACATCAAGTTGAAAAACCTCATTCTCCTAATTCCACTTTCTCAATTGGATTTAGGGGTACTGATTTATTTGATTCTCAACCTCTTCCTTCAATTTTGACTCCTCTTTATGCTATGACATATTCTTCTCTAACTTCTTCCACTTCCATGCCTAGTATTTCAACTAACATGGCTAGTTCTACATCTAGTGGGCCTCTTATAAGATCCACTATGCTTAATCCATGCACTAGCTAATTGTTTACTACCCAAGGTAATCATGTTTATCGTGCTTCTTCATCTCAACCATTTTCTAGTCCATCTTTTGCTTTACAAGCAAATTTTTCCACTAATGCTTCAAATTATCATAACTCTTCTCAAACTCATGATAACACTAATAGTGGTACCCAAGCCACTAACACTAACTCAAACACCAACACTACTAATAACACTAATAAAAATCATCAAATATTATTACAAACTCTTAATCAAATGAGCACATTTCAAACTCATAATTCAAATCAAATGATGAGAATGCAAAACCACCTTCTTAATCTTCAAACACAACTATAACCAATGGCTTGGGGCACACATAACCAAAGTGTTCCTCCTTCCCCTCTTCAATATTCTCAAGGTAATCTCATTACTCAAACTCATTTTGTTAACAAACTTATCAAGAATTTACAAAATGAACCTCTTACTACTCAAATTTATAACATTGATATCGGAGGTATAACACTTACCATCTCTTATAATGGATCAACTGATCCTACCATTCATCTTAAAACATTTAGAAATATTTATAAGGATTAGGTCAAATTAAACACCTTTTCTAATACCAAAATCCTTGCCAAAACCCTCACACGTGATGCCTTGGATTGGTATAATCAACTTAGATCTTATTCCATTACTAGTTTGGAAGACTTAGTGAACGCTTTAGTATAATAATTCCAAACTAGTGATCTTCCTGAAAACACTTTGGCCCACTTCATCAATTGCAAGTAAAATGAAAATGAAACCAATCAAGCCTTTATTAAATGATGGAAGACTTTGTCAAATAAATAATCTTTTTCATCTCTTTACAAATGCCTTATTTCTTAAATTACAATATCGAGTTCATACCCTTTCTCCACGTATCTTGGAGGAGGCCATTGACCAAGCCAAAATACAAGATTTCCTTATGCATCAATTCAAGCCACCCCAAACTTTTATGGGTCTTCCTTAGTTACTTAGGAACAAAAAATAAAATATTATGAATGATGGTGTTACCGATTAAGATGATACTATTCACAATGTTCAAGCTATCATTCGTACCCATTCTTCAGAACCAACTCTTTCTCAATAATATACTAATCCCCATTTCTCATCAACAAACATCATTAATTTCCATAAACCTTTTTCCTTAGCTGAATTTTTTAAGCATCTACCTAGGCCTCTCCCTCAATAGATTGACCCTACTCATCCTATGAAAACTTGGTATGATCCTAACAATTTTTTTTGGTTTCATGTTAGTTAGGGTCACTCTCATGAGACCTATAGACAACTTCATAATTTAGCTATGGATTTTATTATTGGTCCTAATTTTGATCATGATGCTATCACTCAAAATCATTAAAAATCTTATTAATTTGCTTTCAAAGATTAAAAAACTTATGATAAAACCCAAGCCTTAAATCAAGAAAATGCTCATTTAACTATCTACAAAGATCCTTTACCTAATCATCAACCTATTCAAGAAAACCAAGACAAGCCCACCTCCTCCACCAATAATGTAGAAAGTCTTGTTGAACCCACTTATAATGAAAAAGTCATTAGCATGATTAATATGTGAAGGGTGGTGGTTTTCATCGATTCCTAACCTATCTACACCCTGCCTCCTTCTAAGACATTCCATGTTATCCAAGATTCTTCTCCAACTCATTTAAATGAGTTTGGGAAAGAATATCTTATAATTTTTGATGATGATCCAATTTATGATTCCCCCTTGGATAAAACATATAATTCCATTTCTACTCTTCTTCTATCATCTTCTAATAATAAAGATAATCAATCTTCCAATGATAATCAATGTTTTATTAACACTTCTACTTCTCAAGTTCAATCTAAACCAACTATTTATTCATCACCTAATGATATAAAACTTTATTCTAAACCTTCTCATTCTTATCAACACAAATTTCAATTCTCTTCAATTCTTCCTTCCAAATACCTCCTTAACCATTACACACTTATATATAATCTTCTCATGGGTTATGATGAGTGGGATCCCGTTGCAGATCTCACTAATCTCCCATCTCAAATTCCATGTCTCGAGCTTATGAGGACATCTCCCCATCATTGAAACCATCTTATGTAACTATTATTTGATATGAATGTCCCTCATCCTCCCTTAACAAGATGGAAGACAACCTTATTTGGTTTTGATGATAGTATCTTGCAATAATGTGAAGAGATGTCCATTAATGTTGATGAAACTATTGATGTTTCTCTTTCTTTAAAATTTCCCATCACATCTATGATTCTCTATGAGAATATTCTTCATGTAGATGATACTCAGTTATTTATTAGTGTCCAAATAGGTGACATCCAAGTAAAATGAGCATTGATTGATGAAGGTTTTGGCACTTATGTTGCCTCTCTTGATTTCATTAAAACCCTTGGATATTCAGAATACAATCATAAGTTTACACGTAGCACTTGACAAGGATATGATAGAAGGAAAATGACTCCTCTTAGGTGTGTGTGGCTGCCCATTACTATCCCACCTATTATTATTCATGTAAAGGTGATGATATTTAATTTCTCTCTTTCTTATAACATCTTGCTTGGTAGACCATGGACTCATCATATGCGAGCTATCACTTCTTTTGCCTACCAATGTGTCAAATTCCCTTATAATTGAATTATTTACAAGACTTAAGGAGATACTAACCCTTAGAATTTTGATCAATTCCAAGATCATGGTGTTTTTTAGATTCTTACTCTTGAGCCTTTACCTAGTATTCCATTTTATGAATCATAGCTTTTTAATTTTCTTATCAACTCAACTAGAGGTTACAATGGGCATCCTGAGCTCATTAGTAAAATTCCTCCTAACATTTTAGACTCTGATGATGATGAGACCAAAGAGATTAACTTAAAGATCAAAACTTCCAATCTCATGCCTCATCTCATCTCTCAACTTCTAGTCTCATTACAACCTCATTCTCACAAACCTCCTTGTGATGACATTCCCGTAGTTTTATCCAAGACTAGGAATTCTATTCACCATGCTTCTTCTGATGAAAAATTTATTCCAAATTGTGTGATTGATCTTCATACACCAGATTATGATGATGGCTATTATTTAGATGATCCTTTATTAGGTGGCATTGTCCAAGCCCATGATGTTAAAATTATATGTTATCATTCTTCTTTATTTGAGTCTTTTCATGTATCTTCTCATGTTTCAACATTTATAGTTCCTAATTCTTGCATTTTTCTTCTTTATCACAGAGTAGAGATGGCACCAACACCTCCAATTTTTGTGGAGCCCCATAGGACTATGCTCATGGATTGTGCTATGACTGGGCCTTACCATTTTTTTAGGTTCCTTGACTCCTGTTATTAGTTCACTCCTGAGGTTAGTACAACCCTCCTTAGACCTTCTGTTGATCCTGATCTTCCCACAATGGAATATATGTCAGAACTAGTTACTATTGAATCTTCCACTGTTGATGAGCCTAATTTTACTTATTCCATTAGTACTCTTTCTATTCAACCTACTTCCATTCCTTCTCCCTCACCACCTTCTCTTGGTGATGGCTTGCTTCCTTTTCCCAAGATGGATCCTTTACTTACCAAATGGGATGATGCTCCATCTCCTTCTTCATCCATGCATATTACACCTTCTCTCGTGAGTGTTCCTCCTAAGAATACTTAAAAGTGTATTTATTACTTTCATGGGATAGATAATCACTCTTCTACCCATTATCATGAGTTACAAAAATATATTTATACATTACATTCTTCTTCCCCATTAATTGACACTACCATACCTCCTCTAAAGATTCTTCTTGAACATATACCTAAGTATGGTGAGAGGTATTGTCTATGGCATCAATGTGGTACACATCACACTGATCATTGTCATATCCTTCAACAACATCTTAAGGATCATCTTATAGCTATTATTGGACCTTATACCATTCCTCCCATAGGTCATTCTTACAAGAAGGCTCCTCCTTCTTCTCCCATAGCTACACCTCCTATGGTCCCTTCACCACCTTCTATGCCTCCATCTGTGGACCCTCCACCCATGGATTATTTTCCACCGGTGATTAATACATCTCCTATAGATCTCATTCCCACACATTATCTTGACCATACTTCACCCAATTCCCCTCCTCATCACAATCCAATGAGTATTCCACTTTTTCAGTTGAAGAGATTAAAAAAGAAATATTTTCCTAGTATTTAACAAAGATTGATGAGACATTAGTAAGATTTCGTATCCAGATTCATAGAGATTTATCTAATGTCTTGGATAATGTGTGTGGATAGATTTAAAATATTTATGAGCACATGCATAATGCTTTCTCATTTACATTTGGATTTGACATGTGCTTCAATCTTATTTTTTATCTATTTTTGATTATATCATTTGACATTATGTTAAATTATTTCCTATATTATATCATGCTTTTCCTTCTTGTTGTACTATAGTTAGCTTAAGTTTTTTTTTTAAATTTCACATATACTTGTATTTTCCTTATAATTACTATTTTTCACTTATCATTACTTTCTTTTTTTTTAGAGTTTTTCTCAAAAGTCTTCCCTAGTATCTTCATGATTATTTGTTTTCTTATTTTTCATAGATAGTTATCATGGTGACTTGGTTATATTTACCCTATTCCCTTTGGTTATTATCTCCTTTTACCATGTGATCTATTAGCAAACAATCTTTCTCATTACTATTTCCTTTCACTGGCCCTCCTTTGGATCTCCTTTTTTCCTTCTTCCTTTTTGAAAACTAAGCATATACATGGTTAAGACTTGAGATCACATACTTGTTCATTGTCAAGCCTAAGTGTCATAATCAATATTTTGTCTTGGGTTACTTATCTTCCTTTATCCTTAGCCTAAAACTCATTCATGTGTATCACTATTTCTCTCATGATTGGTCATTCCAAATTCGTATGGAGGAGGAATCTTAAAAAATCCTTCAAAATTAAGTTAAAATACAAATCATTTAAACAAAAGGCAATGATATCAAAAAGGCAAAAATATTATCAAAAGTCTAATAACACTAAAAGATGTGATTCAAAGCATATTTCCTTCTTCTAGTCGAAGTTCAAATTCCACAGTTGGCCTTATGATAGAGCCGAGGTCCTTTGGGGTGTGGTAGGCTGGTATATTAGAAGAGGAGAATAAAATAAAAAAATATCTTAGTGCTACCTACTTTCTCATGCGAGTACCCAATCTTTGTAGTAGACTGATGGCTCTGTAATGGGTCTTCAAGAGCGAGGAGCACATCATGGGCAGGTAGGTCCATTTTAATTTTATTTGTACCAATCTACCTTCATGAGTTGATCTTAGTAACACAATTATCTTCCTAAAAAGCTTTGTATTTATAGGAAATAAGTTTCCTTTGTACATAGATGACCACTAATCATTTAGTATCTTCTCATATCCTTAGTATGCCTCTTGCCTCCTAAGGTATTCTCATAAGATACCTAAGTATTTGATTTTTACATTCCCTTTCCTCATATTTACTCTTGGGAAATATTGTCTAGCTTTCTAATCACTCCCCATGGGATTTATTTTGTGAGTTGATTTTTAAGACTATGGATAGGACCTAAAATTCCTAAAAATTACCATCTTTTCCATCCCATTACCCACATCCTTTATTTATCATTCCTAATCCTTCTACTTACCAATACTATTTTGGTACCCCTTGGCTTTTTTTTGTGAGTTGCAGTGTAAGATTGTGGATAGGACCTGACCCTCCTCGCAAAACAACAAAACAATTTTTTTTCCCTAAACAAGTCACTATCCAAATTACATGTGTCAAGTAAGAGATAATATTCGATTGATTATGAAGTTACACGTCATTTGGCATAATTCCCATCTTGATATTTAGTATGTTTTATGCTTACTTCATTTTTCTATTGCCTTTTATTTTCTTATTTTTTTAGTGCATGTAAGTTTACAACCATTTCTTAAATTTCTCATACTTCCTAGTTTGAATTAGTATGATCAATTTAAGACCAAAATTTTGAAAATTTTATTTCTCTTTTATACTTGCCATCATGAAATAGTATAATTGATTGGCTTAATTTTGATTTTTTTTATTACCATTCATGCCCTTTTCATCCCTTAAATTTTATTACTTTGTTTGTCATACTTCCCAACATGATATTTAGTATGATTTTAGTTGTTTTAATTTGGAACCAAAATCTTTCACATTGGTTTAAAAACAAATCCCCCTTTTACCATCTTGTTTTATATTTTCTTGGTTCTTTATACTTAGTCATTTTTCATGTTATTACACATTTCCTAGCTTGAATTAGTGTGTAGTGAATTTTTGATTGATTATATTTTTCCAAGTCTTTTCACCTATTTTTTTAATCATGCATGTGTTATCCATATTGCTAGAAAAGAAACCACATCACATATTTCTTATAACATATACAACAAAGCTAAATACATGTGCTAGAAAGAAATATATCCAAAGAATCCACAACCTCAACCATAATGAAAAAATACAACCATCATAAAGATAACATACATAATCAACACTAATATGCCAAAATGATACATCATATATATATTTCAAGAGTTTGATATAAAATATACAATCATAGATAAAGCCTCAACACTAGGGCTGAGCCCCATTATGTCTATCTTATGGTCTAGCCACATTGCCTACGAAGGCCTCAGTTTGAATCCTCTAAATAATATTCTATAATAAGGCTGTTCAAAATCTCAATCCCTCTACCTATCCTTATAGATGTGATATTTGCACCTATGCCTATACCAACTCAGTCAAGGTCACTACATGTGCCTACTTTAACTGGGTCTACATCACCATATATACCTATTTCATCTATGTCATTGTATCTCAATGCATAGTTGTCTCATCAGCTAGGGCCTACCAAGCCTACCTCTCCCCTACACCCATCTCTATTGGTGGCTGTGGCTTCTCTCTCTACATCTGTATTGCCTCATTGCCTATCTCACTAGTCTGAACCAGCTTGCCTGAGCTGGGGTAGAAGGTATGCTTAAATCCTCTAGTGTCAATGGGGTTGTACAGATGTAGAGTCTCATTTAGAATGTCATAGAGTGCTCCCCTAACTAGGAACCCCCATCTCTCCTCCTCATCCTTAGGTACACCTATAACATCACACCAGGTGGATATTTTATCACTGTCATATCTCATAATATCTATTTATCTACTAAATAACAACTTAAGCAATAAATTAATCATAATTTTTCTTGCCTATTTATGTCTCAGCTCCTATGGTCTCACCACTTGCATGACTGCCTAACACAGTCTCCCCATATACATGACCTCCTAGTACCTCCTCTATAGGTTGCCTCCTCAACTCAAACTTGGCTATCATGGCTCATATCTATCTCAACCTTTATCTGAGTGGTCTCTCTATCCTCTCCTCTAGATCTTCTACTGAATCACTAAGGATGATGATGGTATTTTATCTCTCCTCCTGACTCCATCACTACTATGTCCTTGATGGTCATAACTCATCTCTCTATGGAGATAGTGGTGATACAACTAGTATCTCTGCCCCTACCTCTACCTCTTCCTACTCTGCCCCTCATCATACTTGACTAGTACATGGTCACTCCTAACATGGCTTCAATGTTGGTCTCACTATCAGTGATCTGAGTCCCTTTTCCCTCATGGCTCTCTCACATGTCAAGTCCACTACTTAAACATGAGTATCAATATCACTGGATATGGTAGACTCATCTACCCTATCAATCATACCACAAGACTCTTTACACCATGTATAGTGCTCTATCACCTCTCTCCTCTCTAAAACTGGTCCAACTATGTGCCAAATCTCTCAAGTAGTCACTAGCTGCTCATATGGTCACTATACTATGTCGATGCATCTCACCATCTATAGTGCTGGCACATGGGGCATGCCCTATGCTACCTAGTCTTCCCTTTATCTCCTTACCTGAGGTGACCTATTATCGACCATATGGGGCAACCCAACCATTTGATACATAGGAAATCTCTCTTATATCCATGTTATTAATAGTATAATAGATCCCATGTTCTTATGTCTTCTAACTCACATCTCAAATAGATCATGAACAAGATGGACCTAGATGATAGAGCCTAGATTATATAATAATCCCTTCTCCAACATCATCTTATTCAAGGCTATCATGTATAGTGGTACCTTACCATCTGACTTATGACAAAGCACTCACTATGTCATAAAGCCTATCATAACCTTTTAGAGATCCAAAATTTATGATATACACACATCATCCATAGTCACTCTCCACCCTAATAATATCATATTTGAGCCTGTAGCCCACATGGCTAAGGTTCTCCTCTACTTTATGCTATCTGGTATCCCTATGATCATTGGTGCTCTTATTATGGGCAGCCCAAGGATGGCATGGACATCTTCTAGTGTGATATCCACCTCTATCACATCTCCATCTACCTCTCATTTGAAGGTGTTGGTTAACTATTCCTAACAGCTAAGGAACATGACCAACACATCCGCACTCAGGGGGATCTTGCACATATCTACTATACCTCCTAGACATATGGCTACCAATCTAGATCTATCTCCATTTGTCAACCTCTCTAACAAATTTGTCAACCATGACACATCTATCTATCTCTAAGATTGTGGCCATATCTAAAATCAAGAAATAATAAAGGATGTATTAGTTCCTCCATGTCATGTATAATCACAATACATTATTTATACATTATATATTTAATAAAAAACAAGCATACTCTATTCATTTTATCTTATTTTGGTCCTTCTTGCCCTTCTTTGGTCATTTTAGGTTATTATAGCCCTATTTTAGCTTTTTACATGCTTTTTTGTACTTATTTTGGCTCTCGGATCAACCTAATTTGACCAAAAATTTCCTTATTTTTGTCTTATTTTATCCTAAATTTCTTAATTTTCCTCTTATCTTATTCTCACCAATGTTTAGGTTTCATTTTAACCCTTATGGACTAACTGAACACCTTTTCACTTATTTTTAGTTGCCATAATACACTAGGTCAACCTAAACCTACTAGGTTGACTATATGGATTTTCACCTTGATTCAACCTACTAGGTCAACCTGGTCAACCTAGTAGGTTCAGTGTGCCGACCTAGTGTATTTTGCTAAAAAATTGTCTTTTTTTTGCTTTTTCCTTATTTCCTTTTAACCCATTTCCCATCTTCCTATCCACTACCCTTAAAACCTATTTTTTTAATTTTTTGATATGTATAAATGTTTAAAATCAAAATTTGCTAAAAATTCACTTAAATCAATGCAAATTTCAAAAACTAGTTTGAGATTCTTGGTTGCATACCTATAGTGCACCTGCTCTCGCTCTTGGGGTTCTCTCTTGCCTAACATGTCATTCCCTCACCATATTATCTTCTTTTATCTCTAGAGCTCTTTTTCTCCTTTCTTGAAAATCAAAATAACAAAATGATTTCTCTTTTTCCTATTTAAAACCACTTTTTCAAAATTCAAAATTCTCAATTATTTTTCCTTAGATTGCTTATTTTGCTCACATCTTTGTTTTTGCTCATCCATTTTGTAAACCATAAAATGTGTTAGATTCATGGTGACGTAAAGATTATTTTCCACTATCATATGTCTATATTAATTTTTTTTTTGATTTTTGGCTATTTTTTGCACTAACTTCTATAGGTTTGCTTAGTGTGCTTTACATTGGATGCCTTCACTTCCTTACAATCTTCTTCTTTGTCTACAAAACTAAGGTAAGTTAAAGGTATGTGTTTTTAAATTTTGTCCTTTTCATTTATCTTATTTACTTCCTACTTCACCATAATTAGCATTAGCATTGTGTGTTATCAGGTTCTATCTCTAAAGTACCATCTTGTGTTGCACGTACGTGACACGTGATGAGCTTCAACTGGGGCATGTGTATACACATAATATTTTCAATTTTTTTTATTAATGACACTTTGTATCTTGTATGAACTTATTGATTCTTAATCTCTCTATGTGCATTCCTTAAGGGGTGCATTGGGAAAGGGGTGGGCAGACCATCGATACTTCGTAAGATTGTTGTTCTTTTTGCCACTTGATATCTACACACTAGCTCCCTAAAACCATGAACCCTAGGTTTGTTCTTCTCTTTCCTATCCATTCTAGTCATTATCATGCTTTATTCCTTCATTTTTTTCATTATTTACCTTTTTAGCTATTCAGTACACTAGGTCAACCTGGTTGACATAGTGTATTCTGGGGACACTTTAGCTATTTTGACTTATTTGCATCTTGACTGACCTAACATAGACTTTTGGCATTAGCTTGAGAATGTACTAGGTTGACCCTGTCAACCTAGTACAACTAACATGTTTGAATGGTTTTAAGCAAGATACTACTATATATACAAGGTCATTTACCACTATTTCATAAGATTCAAAAGAGAGCGAAGAATTAAGTAAATAAGTGTGAATAAACATCTACTTATTGACCATTCTACTTGTGAAATAAAACTTTAGGGTTCAATACTTTATTTTAGAGCTTTGATCTTATCTTGTGGAGAAGTATTTTGGATGATTAGGTAGTTTGTGTATCCTAGAGATGATTTATCTTGGTTATCCTTACAAGCCATAACAATCTCTTGTGAAGCACCTTGGCTAAGGGAGAGGTTGAGACTCGACAGGTTCATATTCAAAGGTAAGTATTCCTAACTTTATTTCTCCTTTGTAAGAGTAGATAGATAATGTAGTATGTATTCTTCTCTTTCATTTATTATCATTCCATATAAATTGACGTGAGTATATGTTTCCCATGTATGCTTAATTTAGTTGTTTATTTATTTTGTTCTAACCCCCACTTTGTACCACAAGATTTGGTGTGCACAAGATTAGTTTAATTTTATTGTTATTAGAATAGTTTAATTTCTTGTTTATTACGTAAATAAACATCAAATCATAGGACTCTTTTAGGGTTGTTGTGTGATTGTGTTAGACTGTAGGATTTAGAACTCTTCCTAACATGATGTGTTGTGACAAATATTACAAGTGATCCCCTAATCAGGTCTAGTGGATCCCCATATTGGTCATGCTCTTGCTTAACAAGTGTATCCACAATTGGTAGTGTAGGGGTGATCTATCTTATCTAATCTATGATTAATTCATGCACATCATACAATTCTAATTGCATATAGTTTTCAAGATAGATATAAAAATGTTATCATGTATATGAAAAACAAATCTAAATATTATCTAAATAACTACATAGGGGGTTTGGGCATGATTTCCATCAAGGAAGACAAGGAGGAAGGGGAGATACATGAGGTCCCTCATGGCATCACAAACTAAATGTGTAAGTGTAACAAATAATAGAGAAGTGTCATGGCCATGACACATATATGAAAGCATACATACAAACACATGAGGCATGTAGAGTATGCCAAGTGGATATTATAAAAGGGATAAGGGCACATGTCACTAAGTCTAAGAAAGAGCAAACATTAGAGGACATGTTCAAATATCCACATACACATACACCAAGCAAGGTTAGCTTAGAGATACATTGAAGGACATGCTAAAATATTCACATACATAATCAAGAAGGCACACACAAAGACATGGGTACACGCGCAAAGCATACACACAATGAAATAAATTGGTGTAGAGCCATAAAACAATGGAATATTCAAATTCCCTCAAATATATGTATAAGAAAAGAGGAAAAATCAAATCTAAAATTAGGAAAGTTAGAAATGAAAGTATGCATGAACATGTACAAATATATATAAGATCAAAGATATACATAAAATAAATCTATATTAGTATTAGTTGATAAAAATATAGTGTAATATAGAATGATATAACTTGGCAAAGCAAAAACTATGTATAGGATGCCCCCAATGGGAGAATGTATCAATGTTGAATCTATGTATCTGTGTATGTACCCCCAATAGGTAGATAGTAGTAAATCTAGATCTGTGTGATGGATATGAGTTCTATAAGTATTTGTGGACACTCGAAGAGAATAAGTAAAGCATGTATGTATGATAAAATTTAACTAACTAACATAGATATCATATGTAGTATCTGGAAAATATAAATAATGTAAAGATAGAAATGCATATAATCTGAAATTTTATGTTTTTTGAGCAATATTTGATTTTTTTAATATTTTGAACATATTATATAATTTTTGTATTTTTTGAGTATAATATATATACAAGAGGAGAGATAATACTAACTAATAATTCTCATAAAAGACTCATAATCAATGTGTCCTGTATCAAAAAGAGGAAGAGTGATTGTGCATGTTGTGTGATGAGGTATCTAAGATTGGATAATCAAATGTACTGAGTGATTTGTAGATAAAACTATTTATGGAGTGGGTCTATGAATATGTGGAGTTGATTAAATAGGCCTATGAACTATGGGTATCTTAAGGACCCATCAGTATAATAAGTGGTAATTGATGTGGATTCTCTGTGATAAATACCCTAGGAATTCAATAACATTGATCTAGGTAGGAAAGGGGTAGAGAAAGGCTCTCTAGAATCCAACACATGCCTCTAACATAGGGGTCTCTCTAATGTAGGTCTCTGTGGGAGATTATGTGTACATGGTAATTCCATAAGAGTGGAGATCACTTGCATTAGTGGCTTAACTGATGTAGGAGGTGTGCTAACAGAAGCTATGTATAGAATAATAACTAGTGTTTATTGTTTAACATGCTATGGAATAAGTAAGAGGTACTCATATAGAAGGCCCTAGACTGTAACCACCTGATTATCATGTATATACTTAAGGCATCTATGTATAGTGGATGAAATGGATTGAAGCTACTATATATAAGCCCTACCTAATAACATATCAAATATGTCAACATTAGGTATGATTATGAATCTGATGGACACATGTGCTGGCACAACCTATAATGGAAGTATAATCTCCCCAATGTAACTCTAGATATGTCTACTAAAACCACAAATAACTATATCTATCTAAGAAATATATTTCTCTGAATAATTGAAGTTCCATATAAATGTGATAATACACATGTTAATGCTTGACCCATTATCAACCATGACACTTTGAATAGGATGATTATCAATGTAGGCTCATACAAAGAGTGCATATAAGGCTGAGTCATCATTGACTATCTCTTGCTTTGAAAAAGTGATGAGAGGTCTAGCTATTACTATAGTATGATACACCCCAATGATATTATGGAAAGGGTGTGTGTCCATTGTATGATTATGATAATATGATGGTGATGGCTACGCCTAATATTCATAATGAACACTTGAAGTACCTATTATTTCATTAGTCATGTGATTTGAAAATGGGTCTAAAAACATTTTAAATGTTTTTTATTTCATTGGTTGTGGTCTAGGTGCCTCTATAGGAGTGCCAACATCAATGATAATAACATCTATCAAATCTTGTATCTTATGTCATAGACTGATGCATCTATTTATAGTATGGCCTAGTGCCTTGTGATAGTTGAAAAATGTATTGGCATCATAAATATTTAGAAGAGGCCTAGTAATATCAACCTCTTTGATGGAAGGGAGGATATGACATTGCATTTCGATATTTGTTTAAGAACATGTGTTGGTGATTCAAAAAGGCATGTGAAGGGTCTCCTTGGAGGAGTTGATAAAACCATGCAAAGAGATAGCTTTGAAGCTACATTAACTATTGTATTTTGATCATTCTTGTTTTTATTGGGCCTCACCTTGTATGGGGGCTTATTAAAACTCGTATTAGTTGAATATGATCTAGTTGTGTACTTTAATTTTCCCATAGAGAGAAGCTTGACTTACCATTATTTCACTGTATGTATTAAATATGCGAATGATGAAAACTTATTAAATATGATAGCTTCATGAAATTCTAGTAATAATCTCTAATTGAATATGTATTTAAGTTCTTTATCTACCATGGGGCTACTCATCTTTTCTAATATAGTCTTATATTGTAAAACATACTCAGTTATTGGCTTGTTACATTTTTTTGAGTTGTGCAACTTTAGTGTATGAAGCCTTATCACTGATATTGATTTAAAAGTGTGCCAAAAAAATATCTTCTAGTGGATTATATGTTGTGATGGATTGATTAGGAAGATCATATAACCATTATAATGCATAGTCTTTTAAACTGTGAGGGAACAACTTAGTGAGGATCCAATCATTGGACACTTAGTCCAAACATGATATGTGAAAAGCACATAGATGATGTTATGGGTCACCCTTACCATAATAAAAAATAATCTTTAGTGCCATAAATCTGAATGGCAAAAGAGTTACCTCTATATGTTGTGCCAAAGGTGTATATATAAGAACATGATAATCCAAGGCATGAGACGGCTTAGTGGTACCTTGTTCAAGATGTAGCACCTTGGATTATAGAGAATGGATCTTGTGCATGAGGTATTTTACATTTAGAGAGGAGGAATGTATATTAGCCATATGAGGTGTTGCCATTGGTGAAGGTTACCATGTTTTAACTAGTTGTTGTAGCATCTGAGTTGCCTATATAGTAGGTGCATCTATATCAACATATATGGGGCTAGAAGATTAACCAATAATGGAATTTTAAAGCTCTTTGTGGACAATACATATGAGGTCATCTTTCATATCTAAATGCTTGGATATAAAATTTTGCACTTGTCTCTAATTGGTCTCATCAAATTGATTATCAAATTCTACCATTATAGGTTTGAAAGTAGGAAAACAAAAAGTTGTATATTTTGAACCTTTTAAGAAATTTAATCTATGAAATATTACAAAAATAAAATAATAAATCAGATATGAGATTTTAGAATATATGTACAAGCATAGAAAATAGAAGGATACAAATCCTAATAACATATAGGTTTAGGGTTTAGGCAATATTTGAAGTAAGTCAAGTTCACCAAATGATTTAAATTTTAAGGGGATTATTGAGTTTAAAACCCTAGGTTGTTAAAGGTTTGGAACATAAAATCAAGGAATAAATATGCAATTAATAAAATCACTAATTTATACAATAATTGACCTAATCTAGTTATTCTAAAAATAGAAATGAACTAGATAAAGATGTACTTAGCTAGAAACTTAATGAGATTGGTGAATAAAAGGATAGAAAATATTACAAAAGATGCTTAGAACATCATCAAAAGTAATCTAAAGTCAAAAATCCTCTTGGATAATAACACAGTCCTGTGGAAAGTAGGACACCATGCTAGTAACCTCTAGGGTATAATTGTATCCCTTACAGGTAAAGATTGTGAGCTTCTAGGTGGATCTTCACCTGAGTTCAAGATGCCTATGCTTATACACTCGAGTAATAGATCATTATATTTGACTGATTTAGAAGTGAAACCATAGATATGCATGTTATTAAGGTATTTATAGATTAAAAGTAACAAAAGTGTGATGTTAGTTGGATAGGCTGGACATGACCTCAACACCCCACTATGTTGAGATATGCCTACATACCAATACCTTAAGAGGGGATCAAACCTGATGTAGTTCTCCCACCTAAGTGCTTAGTGTAAGTGTAAGTGAATGCTAATATGAATCCATATTTTGAGTGCTATGAGTGTGATTTAAGACTAAAAATCTAATTATTTTGCGCTCTAGGATATTTTAGATAATTGTATGGAGAAGTAGGGTAAAATAGGGATCAATAACCTTGATTTGCATAACTTATTTATGAGTTTATTTATGTGTATTTTCATCTCACTCCCATATAATGGGTAAATGGATAAAATTAGTGTATATATATTGATTTGGTGCTTGTCAGGATGTGGAATAGGTCTAGGTTGACCCTAAGTTATCTTGAGAAATGGGACTATATACATTGGAGGATAAAAGAGGTAAGGGACATTAGCATGGTTCTTTAGTCACTAGTGCATTGTGCTAGTGTCCAAAAGGTTACACTAGTGTCCAAGTGTTGCACTAGGGGATTGGATGCCTTGGAAATAGTTTGGGACTACTTTTGGTACATCTAGGTATGGGTTAGACCCACACAAATGTTGGATAAGGATCAAATGAGGCCCTAAGATAGGTTTAGGGCTAAGCTAGGGATAAAGTGGTCTCAAGTGACAGTCATTGCACTCTAGTAACATTTTATATGACTATAACAATATAAGACACTTAAGTAAGTGCATAAATGAAGAGTATAGAACATAAGAAACTAACATAAACATATCATACTAGTCTATGGATACATGTGTTATTAAAAAATGCTAATTAAATAGCACATCAAATACATTATGAAAGATATAAGCATGGATAAGGGCATGTGGAGGTATAAAAGCTTAAACATGATAATGGAAAATGATCATAGAAAGATATAACATGGGTGTATCATGATCAAATAAGTATATTCCCCTAATGCCCAAATTACATGAGTAAAAGGAAGGCTCTACATATAAAAGTGCATAAATCATGTGCTTTGGTATGCATATATCACACTCAAAAGATGCATGAAACACATGTGCATATAGAAACATATGATATGTTATCCACCAACATGGAACTAACAACATAGATGTTAAAGAGCTGATAAAGTATGTAAATGTTGAATGCTTTTTTTGGTTTAAAAAAATTGGTATTTTTGGAATATTTGAAAAAGAAAAAACTATTGTATGATCTCATTCAAAGGATGATCATAGGTATCTCTCCACTATGAACCTGGTGTAATAAGCTAGTGATACTACCAAGGAACATGTATAGGTGTAATATCTGACACTATAGGATCTATGATGCTATGTATATGTATAATAGGACTCTATGGTCAAGAAGATACGATAGGATTAGGGGTTCATGGAACCCATCGCTGAGTGCTCAGTGGTTTCTTTGAAGTAGTAGTAATAGGAACATGTTTAGGTGCCTTCCATACTTGAATATTGTGCATAGTAGATAATTATTTTATGGAATCAATTGCATGTATTTAATGCAATGGTATCTCAAGTATTGATCACCTAGGAAATGGGATTGCTTGTTTATTACCTTTTCATATAGGATTAACCTTAAAAGGTTCGACAATTAACTATCTTGGTATAAACTTCTTTTATTCAAGTGGATGCTCATATGGAATTTTAGGAACTATAATTACCCTATTGGCATGAATGTATTTAACATGCATATGATTTGTAAAAAATGCTATGCCTAGAGTATGTATCCAAGGTCATCCAAATAACATATAAAAAATACATGTGTAAGGTATAACGTAAAATTAGTAACCATATGTGTTGTGCCCAACTATAAAGGTAAGTCAATCTCACCAAAAAATTATTTTATGAAATCCATCGCATGTCTTTAATGCAATGGTATCTCAAGTATTGATCACCTAAGAAATGGGATTGCTTGTTTATTACCTTTTCATATAGGATTAACCTTAAAAGGTTTGATAATTAACTGTCTTAGTATAAACTTATTTTATTCAAGTGGATGCTCATATGGAATTTTGGGAACTATAATTACCTTGTTGGCATGAATGTATTTAACATGCCTATGAATTGTAGAAAACACTATGCCTAGAGTATGTATCCAAGGTCATCCAAATAACATATAAAAAATACATGTGTAAGGTATAACGTAAAAGTAGTAACCATATGTGTTGTGCCCACCTATAAAGGTAAGTCAATCTCACCAAAAAATTAATGTAAGGTCCCATCAAATGCCCTAACTGATTATTCAAAGGATGTAAATTAACATGTATATAACCCAAGTGTGTAAGTAATGCCATGGTGAAAATGTTATCGCTTTCACCATTATCAATCATAACACTATGTAGAGGCTAGTGATCAAAGTCTGCTCAAATGACTAACAAATGAATATCTGAGTCATCATCCACAATTTCATTGTCATATAAAGTAATAAAATGTCTTTGAATCATAGGAGGTGTATGTCATGTATAAGTTCCAATAACCCCATTTAATGGGTGCCCATAATGTTAAGGAGGATGGTGTGCATTATATGCCATTTGAACTTTTAGTTCATTATTAGAATGGTCTTTTAAAGGGTTATTAAATATTTTTTGATTCTAGTGATCACCAGGTTGTGAACCTAATTCCTTTGGAGGATCATAAAATTTAATCTTTTGGTCATCAATAAGTTCTTAGATCTTATGATTCAAGGTAAAACATCAGTTGGTAGAATGCCTAGGGCTTAGTGATAGCCACAATAAGCATTGGCATCACATCCTTCAGGTATCTGTTGACTCATATCAACCTCTATAGGTTAAAAGTTAAATGAGAGCTATGAGGTGACACTCCAAAAGATTCAAAAGTAATGAATATGGAGACTCAGGTAAGTGTGTAAATTACCTCCTTAGTGCATTGGATAGAACAAGCCGATTAGGTTTTTTTGACACCACATTAATCGTAGTAGTTGTTTCCTTTTTAGGTTATGTGGGTTTTACCTTATAACTTGGTTTGATAGCAAACTTGGTATTTGATGTAGTCAGTGTGTTTGTTACATACTAAAGTTTTTTAATGAGATAAATTTCATTTCATGAAAAAGAATAATATGGCATAAGTCATCAAAATATTTGAACCTTTTGAAAATAATGGAATCTTGTATTGGGGCAAGCAAATTTTTCTTGAAGATATCTTGAAGCTCTTTATCTACCATTAGATTGGTCATTTTAGGCAACATGTCTTGTACCTAAATACATATTCATTAATAAGTTCATTTGTTCCTTATTTTATTTTTATAATTTGGGCATATGAAACCGTTTTGATAATATTGATAAAGAAGTGTGACAAAAAATAATATGCAAGAGGTTTGAATGCATTTACTAATTGGGTTGGCAAGTTATAGAATCATCTTAGAGAATAGTCCTTAAGGATCCTTGGAAATAATTTAGTCAAAAGTTTATCATTGGAGGCATAATCAAGGTAGGGCACACAAAAAGATTGAATATCCTACTCAAGATCACCCTTACCATCATAAAATGTGAATTTAGGTGTAACGAAATTAGATGGAAAAAGGTGAAAATATATCTCAGGTGCAAGATGGTTATGCAACACATCTTGTAAATTAATAACATAAGGTGATTTCATAGAATTTGTAACCTTGAATTGTAAAATATTTATAGTTTGGACAAGATTTTGTATATATTGATCACTAAGGTTTGAAGTTTGAGAAGTCACCAAGGGAGGTGTATCCATAGTTTGAGTTAATATAGGAATTGAAACTGATAATTGGGTTGAAGTGTTAATGTTTCCCATGTAAGATTTAGAAATAATAGATTTTTTTTTTGAGAAAAATGGTATAAACACATATTCCATACCCCCATTAGAATTATGAAGTGACAAGGTGCCCAAGGGGAGGGTCTTTAGTATAGAATCAGCTGTAGTACCACCTAAGGATTCACCATCACTAGGTGAAGATGACCTAAACTTAGAATGCTTATTGATTTTATCTCGTATAACATACAAAATGCATATATTAATCCTTTATTATTATTAAGATGAGTAACTAATGCTTATTTATCTTCCATTTGAAAATAGGTTTTTTAGTTTATATTTTTCGTCACTTATGAATGTAAAATTCATAATTTGAAATAAATTACAACAATAAAAAAATAAAAGGAAAACTCTAAGCTAAATTAGGGTTTGCATATAAAGACATAGAGGTTTTGTTCACCAAATGTTTAACCCTAAATTAACATGGGTTAATTTAGTATAGGGTTAAGAATATAAAAATGAATAAGAATAAAGGTGATAAACATATCTATAATAGGCCAATTAATTTGTAACTTAGATAAATAATTTTCTAAATTTATAATACTGAGATATGCTAAAAATAGAAAGTATAACTATTGATTGATATTATAATGAATTATAAACAAGAGTACTTACTTGATTTATTATGTGCATGTGGATCTAGGATAAAATAGGCTAGAAGTGGACTAGATCAGGATCTTTGATCAATCATCAAATACTAGAATTTTGAATTCTAGGGCCTCAAACACTTGTGTTGAATCTAGATGGTTACATTGATGTTGGTGTCGATGTTGGATGTAGTTTTCCAATAAAAAATATTGAATGGATTTGAGTGTGAAAACTTAGAGTCTTATGGGTTTTTTTTTGCTTTTACTTTGGTGTGCTCAGATCTTATGCATAGGCTATCACTCTTTGTCAAATGATCAAACCATAGCTTCCTCACCCTTGAAGTGACTATGGAAAAAATGGGTTAGTGGAAAAAATGGATTAGTGGGAACATGATGTTGAGTTTCCCCAAGGACCTCTCTATCCATGGGCATTTCCTACATATCCAATACTTTGAATAGGGCCTCCTATTTATGTACTTCTCCCCTATGTGTTGGCTTATGTGTGCATCAAGATGCAACATGTGATAAGAAAGTATATAGAGTGACATAGATTATAACTTGGAAAATATGGATCATGGAATGATCCTTTAGTACATTATACCTACAGATGGGTTATCTATATGATTAATATTGAAATAAGAAAGAATAAGGAATATTTTCACACTTTAATACTTGATTGAATGCCTTTGGTAGGTTGCCTTATGAGTTTCCAGGCATATGCTAGGTGAGGAATGAACAAGGATTAATCTTGTATATATACCAAGATATTTTGGAAATATCTCACATTAAATCACTTAGGTTGGCCATAAGGACACATTAAAATTATAAATTTGATGATTTTAGGGAATTAGACACTTATTTTGGCACATGACACTAGCATCGATGTAGGCATTTGGTTGGGACATAAGTGTTAAGGAAGATAGAAAATAGGTAAATGATCAAATCTTATAAAGGATGATAATAATAAATTTTAAATAATTTTATGTAGCATAGAAGATCTGGTCATCAAAATAACATATGGTCAGAGTAAGAGATAAATAATAGGCACAAGAGATAGTGGACGCGAGCCTTTTAGCAATAGGAAGGTCTTAGGAACTAAAGGGTAAAACCATGAGAAGTATTTTCCAATTATACAAGATTAAGGTGATATATAGTTTCTACATTTGTATTTACAAAATATTATGGATAGATAAAACCTCTTTGAAATGTTCATTGAGAATGAAGAGATGCCCCCAAGTAAGCAAGATTGTTAGGTAAAACGGAAGCCTGAAATTGAAAAGCCATGTAATAGTATGCCCTGTATCACATTCAAAATACCTTATGAAAATAAATTTGTTTATGAAAAATTAGAATATGTTATATACATAACATGAAATAAATAATAGATGCAAGTAAGTGTGATAGAAACATTTGAAAATGTGTTAAAGACCTGATATTGAATTTTTTGAAAATATGTTCATTTTTTGGAGTTGTGAAATATTTGATTTTTTTCCATATTTGAAATTTTTAGAATTTATGAATTTTTGCAAAATTATAATTAAAAATAATTTGAAAAACACTAAAAACCAAAGCTTATAACATAGCGTGGTAAGAGATAAGTCAAGTTATATGCCCCTTTATGTCTGCATATTTGAATCATAGTAATGTATCATGAAAGACTGATAGAGATAAGAATGTATATGCCCCCAATTGGCATGAGTCTATGTATGCTCATGTAATATGTAAAAGTAGGGAGATGTAAGCATGTAAGTGCAATGAAAGTCGTAGTATGATAGATAGGCAATAGTAAGTTTATGCCATAAATATTGTGTATATAAAGCACTGTAATATGGTTATTTTTAATTTGATTTGAAAATTAAGAGGGCAAGTGCCCAAAGTGAATATGAAACCAAGGGATAAAATAATGCACATATTTTGTGACAATTTTATTCATGCATGTGTGTGAGTCATGCTATATTTATAGATTGAAAATTATATGATTGCATGTTTGTTGTAGAAATTTTAACATTTAAGAATTAAAAGAATTTCCAACATGATTGGAATAAAAATGTGGAATAATCAAATGCTATTTATTACTTATGCTTGTAATAGTTGATTTATTATGTGCATGTGATTCATTTTTTTAAATTTTTAATTGTTTTATCTTAGGAATCCATACTTTTTAAGGCAACTTAGTTGACATTTTTTAATGTTTTAAATTAGTAAACTCTTATGCTAATGTGTTTGAATTTCTTATGTTATTAGGCTAGGAATGATCAATGGTATCTTTATCTTGATATTTGTCATCATGAGAACCTTTTAAAACCATTCTATATTGTATTTCAGGTTTTTTCAAAATCTTATGACTATCATTTGGTAATTTTGAAGATAAAGGTGAAGAATTTTTGACTTGTCATAAATTTTTTGAAATGAAATAATTCATTTATTTGCAAGCTATTTTAGCTTCTCTTGTAATGCATAACAATTATTATCATGGTGCCCTTTAATTCCATGATAATTAAAAAATGTTTGTCCCTTTATTTTTTGCAACTGATGAGGAGGGTGATAATAATTAGGATGTAATTACATTAAATTTTTATTCAATAATGTATTTAGAATATCATGTGGGTGATCATTTAAATAAAATATTATAAGTTTCACCTTCCTTGTTGTAAATGAATTTTTATGATTAGTATGTTTAGGAATAAATTATTTTACCTTATGTAAGATTTTTACTTATCCAAAAGTTGATTAAACTTTACTTAGTTGCACATTGTTTTAAGGTGCATTTTCTTATTAGGGAGTGCATTAGTGAGTAAATTTTTAGAATAAAATAAGTTTTAATTTAAGTCTTGTCTTTGATTTTGAATATGTGCTTTAATGCTATTTTATTGGACTTAGATATATGAATATTATTTAAGTAATTAAATTCCCCCATTCATATTATTTATACTTGCACAATAGCCAATTCTTCTTCTAATGTTAAGGCCTCATAACAAAGAGCTACAAATGATTCACAAGTATAATAGAGTAGATTTTATTTTAATGAATACATTAGACCTCTAGCAAAAATATATTGTATTTCCTAATTTTTTGGTTGGTAAATTAATTGATGCATATTATATTTAAAGCATAAGATATAATCACAAAATTGCTCAGAGTTTCCTTGGTTGAAAGAAGGAAACTTCTCATAAGTGACTATAGGTCCCTTATTATGAATATATTTTATTAAAAATGCTTATTATTGTTCTAGATAAGTAGTTAAGGATCCACTAGGAACGGGATGAAATCAAACAAGTTTATGTCCATTAAGACTTTTAAGAAATATTTGTAATAACAATTTAATACCATTATAACCATTCATAGCTTCTCATAAATATTTCATATGTAAATATGGGTATCCACTTCCATCAAATGTGGAAAATGTAGGTATTTGGAAATTAAGGGGTAAGGGTGCATAAAAAATGTTACACACAATATGATTACCATGGACTGTATTTGAATTAAACCCAACATGATATGATTTACTTTATAAGGATAATTGATGAACTTTATCTTACAAAGCACCTATAACATGCATTAAGGATATGAATTCTTGGGAAGGCATGTTGAGGTTCTTAAGAGGCACATTTAAGGGTTGAACTATATTGTTAATTTTAGCCATTGGAACACTAGTTCAAATAGAAGATGAAGAAGGATAGCCTCTTCCTTGGGTTTAAGTGATTATTTAGCATATAATATATCACTAATTTTCAAAGGAGAAGCTAGAGATATGACCAAAGGTAAATCCAAATAAGAAGCTAGAGAATAAATTGAAGTAAAATCTAGAGAAGAACCCAAAGAGGAAGATAGAGGTATGGATAAAGGTAAATCCAAAGAGGAAACTAGAGAACAACCCAAAGAGGAAGCTTTAGGTATGGCCAAAGTTAAATCTAAAGAGGAAGCTAGAGAATAACCCAAAGAGGAAGATAGAGGTATGACCAAAGGTATATCCAAAGAAGCAAGGGAAAAACCCAAAGAGGAAGCTAAAGGTATGACCAAAGGTAAATCCAAAGAGGAATCTAGGGAAGAACCTAAAGAGGAATCTAGAATAAATTCCAAAGTGTAATCTAGAGGAGAGTTTGATTTGATGAGCACTTGTTCCCAAAAATCAACAAAGTCATTGTCATTCATTGTAACATGATCAAAATCACAATCATCACTAAAATATTCTTCCATGAGCTTTTGCTTTTGATAGGTTTTCCAATCATTATCATAACTAAAAGGGATATCATGATTATAGAACAATTTATCTATAGAATGTACATCATGAACATGTTGTCTTAAAATATCCATGATATATACAATGAAAACAATGCAAAACATAAAATTATATGTAATTATCAAATAATATAATATGTACAAAAGAAGCTAATGATTATGAATAAAATACAAACAAAATCAAGGTATAATGGGCAAACTAGGAAAGATTTTGAATGATTGTGTGGGATCTAAAATATTATTTCTCATTCATTGATTAGTGTTGGATCAATGATGTAGAACACTAGATATAGAGGGAAAACCATGCTTGTAGCTTGCCAACCCTATTTTTGAGGCTACAATGAGAGCAAATTCTTTGGGTGATACACTCCTCTAAGGTGTACCACAAATAAAATGACTAAAAGAGGCTTTTTATGGTATAAATAAAGGATCCTAGGCATTTATGATATATCATGAGGTACATGGAAACTAAAATCTATGTTTAGTGATGTACAATGGCTATGAGTATTGGGGTAAATCTCTCATGCCATAATGTTTGTAAACATAAGACTGTGTATCCCTTCATGATAGTCACTAAGTAGTTTGAAAATTGCTAGAACACGATTTATAAAACAATCACAAGCAAATAGAAAATAAAAGTAAAATATTTTTGTGTATAAAGATAATTTTTTTTTAACCCAAGGTCAAAAGAAAGAGTTTTGGTGTTAGATTTATCAAAGGTGACAAGACAAACTTCTTTAGTGTCAGATTAAATCCAAAGTCGAAGAATTTTAATCATTTTGTGTTGGATTTTTATCCAAGGTTGAAGGATATTTTATTTCAGTGTCAAGAATTTTACAAAAAAAATGATGAAAACTGAGGACAAAAATCAAGCAAACAACAATGTTTGAAATAAAATGTGGGTTCACTAGAATCTTTAATCTATTTTAATTGAACAAAATCTAACTAAAACATATTAAAGTATTGAAATGGAAATGTTGGAATATACAAATTTGATAATCAATTACATTATGCCATAATAAATTTTAGAATTTAGAATATGATCAAAATAGTAACTTTGACAAGGGTATGCAAACTTTGCTTATATATGATTTTCTATTGACTTATGATGATTGTGCGAGCTGTCCAATTGTGGGAAAAGGGTAAGAATGATATGTAAATCATGATAACCCTAAATTTATAAATTTATAAATTACTAGGATAAGAGTGCATTAGGATGAAGACTTTTCCTTTAACCATGGTACTATCTAGGTAGATTTTATAGATTTTTTTTGGTTTAGGTGCATACAACTATCAGATATACACTATTGATAATCTACGAAGGCTAATTTGACATGAAAAATTCCTATAAAATTAAAACCCTAGCTCCTAGACATAAACTAAGTAGGATATCAAATAAAAAATGGGGATGTAGGGTAAGGGGAATAACTGAGCTATCCTAAAAAAACCTCGTATAATCTGAGTGTTGCCTACATATCCAAAATAAGCATTATGCCAATGTAATTATCTCTCCTAGGGTGAGTGTATGATATGTGATTATGAAAATGTATGAATGTATCTAGGATATTTATTAAAATTATTGATAATGGAAGCCCTTGACGTGCAATAAAATATATTCAAACTTGGCCTATGACTGTTAGAATGTAATATAATTGAAATTAGCAAAAATAGTCATCTTTTACTCAACATATAATATTTTTTGTAAGTATTTTTAGGTGGTGTATTAAGTGGATTTGATGTGATTTTATAATGGAAAATATAGAATATTTATGTTAACCAAATTTTATAAAAGCACAAGAGGGCCGACATAGTGCATTTCAGCTTCAAAAAGTGACTATATGAGCACTTTGGATAAGAGTGCACTAGGGGACAGGGCCACCTTGTAGACATGTCTGTTTAGTGTATACTTATCCTAGAAGGTCAAACAACATTGAAATTTCTTAGCATAAAGTATAAAAAAATATGTATGTTTTCATTTTGTTTCAAGTGATTTCAAGATAATTAATAAAGTAATGAAAGATCTTATAGAGATTACAAGTTAATGAGATGGAAAACAGGCAAGGTGAGGGAAGGATATCAATATTAAACATTATCAAGTGTTTAATGATTAAATTTATGTGTTTAAAATAAGATGAATGTATTTATAAACAATTAAAGTATCTCAACATGATAAATGGAAGGGTCATTGAAATGTATAACTTTTAACAATGTAACCTATGGAATGAGATGCCCCCAATGTTGGCATGACCTATGGGCATATGAATGTCTCACATCTATCCATCCATGTATCATGTATAACCTATATGCCCCGTATCTCTCTCATATTTTTTTATACAATGCATGTGCATGTGGAAAATGATATGCAATCTACCAAACATGTGATAAATAACATAAATCAATGTAGTAACTAGTAAAACATGTTATGCTTAGATATAATTTTTATATTTTGAATATTAGCACACATTGATATAATCAAGTAAGGACAAGATGTTAAAGGATTCACAAATATAATAATGGGAGTGATTCTAATAGTAGGTAGCATATGTCAAGGCATAGGTTGTATCAAGTATAATATGATAGTAATGTGAAGGAAGTGAAAGCAACCAACATAGCCCAATTGGATATGTGAACCACAACATAATATCATAAGAGTGTATGCAAGAGGTGGAGTGGGGTGAGGAGGAATCAATGTATATGCTCGTATAATATGTAGACATAAATGTATGTGATCATGTACACTTAATTTAGGCCATAACAAGTATAGATAATCAATATGTAGGGGTGAACAAGTAGTATGTCATAAAGAATATGCATTAGAATACGACTACTATGAAGGATGCATCATCATAGGATAAATGTTATATATGTCTAGATCAAGATAAATAAACAAAAGATAAGGGCCAAGTGAAAACAAAGGCAAGGGTATAAGAATGATCAATGTAAAATCATAGATGCACATGTGTCAAGATAAAAAAATAGAAAGGATGAGAAATCAATCCAACATTGAGAAGATATGTACAATATATTATGTTCCTACCAATCAAATATCCCATAAATGGGATGATTATATGTATTTTATGTATCATAAATGTCATATTCATTAAGTGTATCTCCACGTTTATCCTATAATTTAGACATATCATTCCAATTATATTTTTTATCTATAGTAAGATATGTAAAACCAACCACACCATACTATGGAAATGGTTTATTAAATATATTCTTAAATATGATATTTTCATTAGGATCATGCTCCTCTCATATGATTATATTAAATGTCTTTGCTTGAGTATTGATTGAAGATACATGTTCCTCTTTTTGTTCTTACTCTGTAGACGCTTCCTCTCTTGAAATGGTTAAAAGCACATATTAATGATCAAATATAACATGATAATGATTATTACTAGGTTTTTACTCATTGATTTTACATATATTTTGATTTTGGTGCTATATTGGGCCAAAATAGGGCTAATTAAGTACACTAGAACATGCTTTTATAACAAGGGTTATAGGAAACTCAATGGTTCTGATGCATAGTCTACATGAAGTAACCTTATTAAAATGTTCCTTATCATATCCAAGATATTTGAGGATTATCATATTGAAAATTTTAATTTTATGAGTGTTATCAATCACAAAATCGGTGTACTACTTGTCATCTATGAGAGGGTTAACAATAAAAAACTCAAGATATGAGGAAGACTTTGTAATTTCCCCCTTGGAAACCATACTTTAAATATTAGTCTTCTTAGGTAGATGTTATTTTTGAACTTCCTTATTAATAACCTATTATTTAGTCAAATCTGATTTCAAAATATCCTCTTTGATAAGTATACTTTATTTTTTAGCCTATGTTTCTTTTTACATTTTTTCTTTTTTTTTTTTTAATTATTCTTTTTATAACTTTTAATGTTGCAACTTTTATTGTTGTAACTTTTCTTTTAATAACTATTCCTTTAATTGTTATTTATCTAAATTTTCCTTTTTTAATTGTTCCTCATGTAACTTTTATTTTCCCAATTATTCATAATAAGATCTAAACACAATTTGAGTAGGTTAATCAAATATAGAAGGTATGCTTAAATACGGTGGTGCTTTTATAGATGTATCTAATGTCTAATCACCACTATCAATAATATTTTGTAATTTTATCTTAAAAGCTCAACAATTATTTGTATGATGTCCATCAATTCTATGATAGGCATAATAGTATTTGGATTTCATTAGAGGACATGTAGGTGACAATGTGATCAATTTATTCTAAATCAAATCCCTAAAATTGTTAATTGGAGTATTTTTCACCTTATGAAAACTTACCAAACCATTAATTGTAAATGCATTATGTTTTTGATCCCATACTTGAGATGAATCTTTTGAGACACAAAATTATTAAATGGAGAGGCAAAAATATAATTAACACTAGCATACTTAGGATTGTTTGTGTGTGATTTTATCCTCAAATGATATAACCTTTAGACACATTTTTCTTATAAAACATAAATAGACTCTCTCATTGCAACTATTTGATATATAATAGCCTCATTAGACACACTACTACTCAAAGGTTGGGAAGATGTATATTTATAAGCACAAACCTTTGGCCTCTCAAATTCAATATGCATTCAAAAAATTTCAAGAGGATGCACCCTACCTCTTGGGATAGTGACAACTTGGATCTATTGGGAGGGATGGTAGCTATCACAACTTGGAATCGGGACAAAATAATTCATATATGGAGGTATTTGGGATTCAATATTCATACAAGATGTATTACTAAGGAGATTTTAGAATTCCTCATTAATAATTTTAGTTTAGATATTATTGTATGTAAATTTTACCCATTTTATCACATGGTTATGAAATCTAATACAAATTTTAGGCTAACAATATGTAATTATAATGATGATTGCTTGAATTAGAGAATATACATTATAAATATCCATTATAGCCATCAAACAATGTCTAAAATAAAGAACTAACCACTCAAAAAAACCACAAGGAAGGTTTGGAAACAAAAATAGGCTTTTGATAAAACTCAGTAGATAAACAAAAGCCTAAGAATTATTTTAAAAATAAATACAACCTTTTCCCTCTATGCCAAATAAATAAAAATAGTAAAATACTAGTTCTAGAAAGTCCATATATAATTTTTTGCAAACAAAAATATATGTTTGGTCCAATCAATACAACTAATAAAAACCTCTAAGAGTTTAAAAAATAGAGTTGTTTTGAATTAGACATAAGCTTAACTAGTCAGAGGACAAACCATATGCCTAAGAGAAGAATCCCTAATAAGAAAATAAGCATGAAACCTTAGGGGAAAATAAAAGTTCTATATTTTCATGTATGATTAGGGGAGCTCAAAGATCACGTTTGAAACCCTAACAAAAAAATATGAAACCCAAAGAAGGTGGAATGAAACCCTAAAGGGAACATAAGGTTTGATGTGCTCAATATAAATATTGGGTTCACCAAAATGTTTTACCTTATTTTAGATAAATTAACCCTAAAAATTTATAAAAATGAGATAACTCATATTGCTAATATATTAAAATAAAACACAAGTATGAATGCTACAACATAAGATGATTAAATAATTACAATTTCCAATATAATATCAAAGTTAAATCATTAGTTGCATACATATAGTGAAGGAACATGATTTCACAATCACATTAGGTGGGAAAAATATGTGTGGCTTTAGTTTCCTCCTTAGAGTATCATATATGTAGGTAAAAATCAATCATCAAATGAAGGTGATTGGGGTTAGGTCAACCCATTACAATTTCTTGGTTTTATTTGGTTTATATCCTTCACAAGCATTTATAGGATTTCAAGGTGAAGGAGGTTGATTTATGGAGTTATAAACATAATTATGTTTTAGAAACACACATTTATATATTTTAGAGACATGAGAAGGTGGGTGTATGGTCATTGATCCATATTTTGGTACATGTCACTATCAACCAATACAGGTCAGTATCGCTAATCGATACTGACCTAGATCTGATAGAACTGACCATGCATAGATAAAAACATAGTTCATGAACCAAATGAATCACATGCCTAATTTAGTCTATTTTCCATTGCTAAAATATAGTCATATTTAGAAAATCAACCAAAAAATTTAAGTAATTATCCTTCTGTTGCAGTTAATGTATTTAACATATGCCACTTGTCATATTATTGCAATCAATTTATGTATTTTACATGTAGATGTATGCTTGAATTTCATATCCTAGTGTCTAAATTATTTTACTAGTTTATATCCCATTAAGGTTTATAAAATTTTTAGGGAAAACATATTGCTAAACCTATACATTGATCAACATGTGTTAAAGCTTAGGTCTCAATTAGGGTTTCACCTTTCTAATATTTTAGATTTTAGCCTTAGGGTTTCTCAAATCTGATTTGTATTCATTTATGTTCTATTTGATTTTAGGGTTTATCCTTCTACTCATATCCATTAGTATTATAGGGTTTTATAAATGTTATATGCCTAAACATCTCCAAAACCCTAACTAGTCTCCTCATATTGATTCTTATACTTTTCTTTCCACCTTTCCTCAAGGTAGTCATAGATACTTTCCCTCTAAAGAGTTACATGTTATCACTATCCCAAGAGTTATGGTGACCCCTCCTATCATAAAACATAGAGGCCATATGAATGTTCCTCCTCATCCCCATCCACCTTCCACAAACCCTCTTGATGGTCTCTGTATGTATATTCAATTGGATGTACCTAAGGCCTTTGATTGTGAAACCTTTCAAGATCAAATATTCACTATGAGAATGTCCATCAAATATTTTAAAAAATAGAATCAAAATTTTAGTTTAAAGATCACATCACTTAAAAATCTGATCACATATAAAAAAAATCTAGAGAATGTAAGTGTTAATCATATATATACATCTTTATCCAAATATTGTGTGTGTCAAAAGACATCATCTCAAGAATTAAAGCCAAAACATGATACATTTACAACTAGTGATTCAAAATCATGTTAAATCCTAACCTATCCTTAATAAAAAACACCTATTTTAAAATATTATTAGACTATTAATTATTTAAACTACTGATATGTGAGAAATAATCATATGTGCTCTATTGTGATCATTTATTTGAAGTTCTATATTTTCCATTCCAAATCATTATTTCTAGCACATTTATTTAGTATAAAACTTATGGTTGTGATTAAATTTTATACATTTCCACATGGATAATATAATGGTATTTATATCATTATTGTTAATTAATTTTCTAACTATATTGATATAAATAGACTAACTACATTCTTCTTGTTTGAGGTGAATGTAGGACATTTTCAAAGGGAGAGCATCATAGGGAAGAGGGAAACAGATCATGATAGATAGGAGTACACAGAGTCTATAGAGAACCATCACACATGCACACATTGAGTTATTGATTTTTATTTTTTATATTTCATTTTAGTTTTGTATTAGGTGTCATAAATGCATGTATTTATAATGAATGTTGCTTGATTTCTCATGAGACCAATTTATAATTAGCAATGTTGCAATGAGTGTTGGTGTTTGACTACCTTGATTTAACTAATGTTGGGTTAATTGTACTTCAAGGTATAATAAGTGAATGACTTATCATCAATTATGTCCATACTTCTTGATTTTATCTCTATGGTTATTTGAAGTTTAATAGTCCTTGTATTTGTCTATGTGCATGAAGGATGACCTTGATCTCCCTTTTGTTGAGTAAGCATGACATGCCTATACTCTACTTGCACCATTATTAGGAAATTTTGAGCAACAAGGTATTAATATGAAATTGTCTAGTCATGTAGCATTAAACTTTGTTATTCATGACAATAAAAACATAACAAAACACTTATTTCGTCTTAGAACACCAACCTACAATTGGGGTGTGAATTGCATAACTTGACGTGCATTTATGAATCCTTTTAAAATTTTAATCAAAGAGTTTGATTATTTTTGAGTTCATGGATAATGCATAATTCTTAAAAAAAAAAGTTTACATAAATTTCAAAGCCAAACTCAAGTTGGGGAGAATATTAACTTTTTGAATTTTGATCAACTCAGTTGAAGGAGTGCATGTAGTTTTTATTTGGGTAAAAAAACCCTACATGGTGTTATCACTAGTTGGGTTTTAGAGACTCAAACATGACTTAAGTCGTAGTATTTTCATGTAGTAGTGACCCTAGAGTTGCACGGAGTAAACTACAAATTTGTGGAGAGAATACAAGCATGTAAAAATAAGGATATGGAAAAAGGAAGGAAGGATAAAAGGAAAAAGGGGCGAAAAACAAAGGCATGTACACAAATTTATGAAGAAGAACTAGGGGAGAAGGTAGTTGGGACAACAACATTGAGGTATATTTAGCCATTACTCTACATATTTAGGCAAGTTTTAATGGGTTTATTTATAATTTGAAGGGGTTGCTTTGTCATTTTATGGGTTTGATTTTATAAATTTTGGTATGGAAAATTGTTATTTAGTTTTCTATATGGTAGGAAGTTGATTATTTCCAACTTGTATGAGCTTATTATGACCATAGATTCACTCCTTATAACTATAAAAACCCAAACCTTGTTCATATGATTAGAAACCCTTATTTTATATGGAAATGATCAAATTTATTTCATATAGAGAATAATAGTTCAAATCATTTTTGGAATAATGAATGATATTGAGGTTTTATATATCATTAATATAATTTATCACTCATACGGACTTGGGGGTGAGAGTATGATCTCACTTGTAGGCTCATAAGGGTGATCACACATTAGGGTATAAAATAATTTTAGTTGAGTTAATTTTGGTTTCCAACAATCAAAATGTAAATGGTCGTTCACTGTTATAAACATATGTAGTTGGTGTTTATAAATTTCACTTTGATCACAACAAAATAATAATTTGTTTTCTTACGCTAATAAACATTAATTATAATTGAATAATTGCATGTAGTCCATTTCATGTACAAAATTGACAAGGACAATTGGGATAATGAGTAGACTCTTATTGAGGTTTTAATAGTGGATTTAAACTAGTTAGGAGTGTCTTTACTATTTGACAAAGTTCGTAACAAAACTAAAGGGTTAAATATTTAATAGAAATAAAACATGTTATTATTTAATTTAGCACATGACTATAGTGGTTTAGACTATGGTTGAGTTAGAAAAAATTACCCAAAAATAAATCTTTTTCATTGACAATAATTATTTATAATAGATACATATTTAACCAATATTTAATGTTATAAAAATGGTTAATATGGTGTCTACGGGCCAAATGCTAGTAAGTTATATGTAAATTTTTTTTAGTGATTTAAATTGTAATATTTTAGAGCATATGTGAGGATAGAATATCTATATCCAGTTTAGGGGATTTATTGAATCATTATAAACCTATGGGTGAGAGGCTACTCCAACCCACAAGCTTATAAGGAGTCAAATGGGTATAAGTATGAGAATAGTTTCTGTTAGTATGTGAGTTGTCTCTCAAGAAAATATAGAGATACCCAAAATATATATTTGACGTAATTTTATTATCATGATATCCTTGATTTGGGGTTAGTAGATAGGTTTGGAAACACATATGAAAAAGAGCCTACACTAGAGCCTATAGGCTATGAAACAATATAATTTTAACATATAACCTAATCAAATCCATGGCATTTATTAAAATTTGGGTGTTCTTAGATCGAATCTAATATGAGTTATAGATATATGTGAATATGTTTTATCATATTTGGAAATTTAATTTATTTTGTAAGGAATAATTAAACTGGTACTACATTGGGATTTATTTTGGAATGATCTAATTTTATTTGGAGTATATGATTGTATGAGAAAATGATAAACAAGATGTTTGAAATTAGTTCAAATAAAGTTATAATTCTTTTAATCTTTTGTGAAAGACATATGAATAGTATCTCATAATATATCTTTATGGATAACTTGATGAGAATCTCATTTTGTATGATGTTGTTTGACATTGTGACAATCTTGATTTTATTATATCTATGAGGACTATTTGTGAGATTTATTTTTGACTTAAGCCTAGTTGGTTGTATCAATGATCAATCCTCTCACTTGTAAAGGGATGATGAGTGACAAGTAGGGAGCCTATCTACGATCACTCATCATTGGTTAACAAGATGAGAAATGATAATAATGTTTTATAGTAGAGAGTATGGATGATATGGACAAGGACCTAGATTTATAAATCTGATAATACTATAAAATGATTTGGACAAAGTAATGTTACACTTTTATACATTATGAGTCCATTGTAATTTATAGTTTATGTGTTTGATTGAGGTCATATTAGATAGAGGTAAAACTATGATCTGTATGACTGGCTGTATGCAATAATGATTTCAATTTCACACATGATTCTCAAATGGTTCTGGGTACTTGCATCACCCTTATCTATACTGTCATGAATGGAAGGGCCACTCCTATAAAGAGGTGTGTGGGAGATTGTCGGTATGTGGTTGGAGGTAAAGAACTCAAATGATGTTCTCCCTCTTTATAAATGAATCTGAATCAATCCTAATATGTACTCATGATCACTATATTGATTTTATGAGTTATTTCATTGAATCTCTATTACACTATTAAAATTTAATATTATTATATTTATCTAGATTACACATTAGTGGTTGCTGACAACCATGTATATTCATTATTTATCATGTTATACCATGATAATGGCTGTATAGTTTAATTATGGATGATTTGGGATACTTTGAATTTTATTTATTAATGTGTTGTACCTTTAATTTTAAAATATGAATTGTTGCATACTTTTATCATTTTTACACCATTAAAACCCTATTTTGGAGCTAAAGTAATAATTGATTAAATGTTTAATCAGTGGATTATTGTATAAAGTGTAATATTTGTATTTAGTTGTTTAAAACTTATTTATAACCATGTAACAAATTTGAATGGTGTGGAAACTATAATAATGCCAATGTGTAGATAGCTGATCTTAATTACTTTAAAGAAAATGTGAAATTTTATAAGTCAGACCTAGTGAGGTTATAACACATGGTATTATAGCATAGGTTCAAATGCTCAAACCTTATGAGTCCACTAATGATGACCTATTTCTCCTCATTTATCAATAGGATAAAATGGTGCATGTAAGGGCAAATGTTGAAGGAATTTCAAATCAGGATCAACAACATGATCCCAATCTATTAGCATCAAAACAAGTAACTAAGCTTGATCAAATAATTAAAATCTTAAATACGACACATGATAAAATTTCAGCCCTAGAATAGGAAGTAAATGGGTATAAAGAATAATAAAATTAAAATAAATAATTTGAGTAGGAAGAGAACCTAGAGCATGGGGATGTTGAAAAACATTAAGCTGCAAGAGTGCATGTAGGTATATATATTTTGTGTGAAATGAAAAAGGTGAATCCACCTAAATTTGATGGAATAATGTTAGGAAATGGAGTTGAAGGGTGGCTCATTGATATGGAGAAGTATTTTGAAATTTGAAATTACTCTGAGATGACTAAATCAATATGGGGAACATACCAACAAGTTGGTGAAACAAGAACCTAGTGGGAAAACAAGAAGATAGAGATGGGTATTGACTCTACCACTACCACATGGGAATAATCTATAAATTTTTTCATGGCATGATGGACACCACAATTATAATTTGATCAAAATTTAAAATATTTTCAAAATTTGAAGCAAGGAGAGCTATGGGTGATTACGTATTGGAAGTAGTTTACCAAACTTTTCAAATATGTTCCCCAATACCAAAAGGATGAATTTTTCCAAATTCAAAAGTTCATCATGCATTTGAGGCTACAGATTGGATGAAAAGTGGATGTGCATGGAATTAGCTCCATAGATCAAGTCTTTGAAAAATATATCAAGTAGGAGTAAAATCTTAAATCACTTATAAAAGTCAAAGACAAGTATCAAAATAAGTTTAGTGGTTTAAAGCCTTCTTTCAAAAAGAATAATTGGAAACACAATGGGGATTTCAAGAAAATATTCAATAATAATAAGAATCCCAAGTTTAATAATGCTTCTAGAGAAAATAAACTAGTAAATGATTATAGAGATGAGAACAAAGGAGGTGTTTAACCCTAAAATTATAGATGTGGGGGTTCTAGGGTTAAGAATATATAAATGAATAAGCAAAAGGGTGATAAACAAATCTATATCATGTCAATTAATTAAAAAATGAAATAGAACATATATTAAATTTATTATGCTAAGATATGCTAAAAATGGAAAGTATAACTATGCTAGATATGAAAATGATAATGAAAATAAGGTACTTAACTAGTTCTGATGTTAATACAAATCTAGATCTAGAACATGCAAGAAGCAAACTGAAAGAGTATTCTAAAATAATCACCAAATTTTAGATTAATTACCTCTATAACATTGGATAATTGCATCAACCTTAGATAGTTACATCAACACTAGTTTATAGGTTGGATGTAGGTGTCCTCTAAAAAATACCTACTAGAATAAGATGCAACCACCTAGATGATTTTGGGTTTTTCATTGCCTTTGCTCTGGTGCATTGAGATCTAGGTCATGGAATATCACTCCCTATCAAATAGTAAAACCCTAGTTCTTCTTCCTCATAGTTATTGTGTGAAAAATGGATTAGTGGACACATAGTGTCAAGCTTCCCCAAAGATCCCTCTATCACAGAGTGTTGCTTACATAGCCAATACTAGGAAGAGGGACTCAAACTTATGTAGTTATCTCATACATGTTTGTTTATGTGTGAATCATGCAATATGATAAGCAATTACAATAATGTATGTGTTGTTACTATAACTCATATGAGAATATAAGTAAATAGGAAAGCTTTACTTTATCGAGTGCTTAATTAAATTCTTTTTATAAGTTGCCTTGGTCTATACTAGATATAGGTGAATAATGAATGAGGGTTGATATTATATTTATACAAATCCATTTGGATAATAACTCACATTAAAGTACTTAGGCCAACCATTAAGATACATTTAATTTGTAAATTAGATGACTTTAGGGCACTGGACACTTGCATTAGAGTAAGACACTTATGTCGATTCAAGTATTTGTATGGGACGTAAGTGTCCAAAGAGTAGGAAAGTAGGTATAGGCTCAAAACTTGTAAAGATATAATATAAACATGTTTTAATCATTTTGGGTAAGATAAAAGGCTTGAGTCATCAACATAAGACTGATCAGACTAAGAGATAGGTTAAGGGGCATAAGAGAGAGTAGATGTGAGACTTGTAGAAGCAAGAAATGTCTAAAATTATGAGGAACAACCAACATCTAAGTTAGCCAAGTGTACAAGATTGAGGTGATATATAATTCAAAAATAGTGTCTACATTGTTGTCCCCAAAGTCTATCACTCATTTTTGGGACAACACATGAACTATTTTTGGTCTTACAAGCCAGTAATTCTCTCTTCTCTTCTAAAAAAAATTGTTATGAGCCTTCAAATTATCTATTTTTTAAACTTTTTCAGCTAAGGGACCCTGTAGATACATTTTTAAGGACTCTACAGGCTTAAAACTACAAACTCTTTAGACTTAGCTTCTATAGACTCCCCCAATTCTATGAACTCATTTCTACAGACTCTGCAGGATAGAAACAGGTTCAACACTTAGCCATTTTTTCAATAGGTCAGTTCAATTTTTAAAGCCTGAAGGATAAGTGCCCTTGCAAAGGGCAGAGTGAGATCTCCTTCAAAAAGGAATAAGGCCAAATGAACAAAGGAATTCCTTCAGAAGAATTTTCCATGGCAAAGTTTTAAAGGCAATTCCTTCAAACATTTTATCCAAAATAATTGGAGCCTGAAGAAACTCAAAAGATCAAAATCTCGAAGGCATCCAAAAGACCCCAAAGGGAAAGTTCCCTCTGAGAAAGATCAAACCTCAAAGTCGAGTGGAAGTTTCCAAGTGTCATTTGCTAGGACACATTATAATAAGTTTCAAAGCAGAGAAATGTGCCACATGTCCCGTTATAACTCATCAGAGCGTGACAAGTGTTTACATCCACGTTTCAAGTTTCTAATAAGTTTCAAAGATTCTTTCAATAGGCTTCTCTTAGAGTCCCCGTGGAGGGTGCCAAGTGGAAACTATAGAAGGTTGTAATATGTTTTTCTAAATGCGATGGAAGTTACCGCGTGTCCCTTATAAAGCTTAATAGAAGCCGCCAAGTGTCAACATCCACAATTTCTTCTTTTTGTTTCATTATTGAGTAAGGGCTATGGTGGGCCTCAAGTGAATTGATAAAATTAAGTGGAGCATGCCAAGTGTCATCTTCTATGTGAATCTAAATGAGTCTTGAATGTTTTTATAGTGTTTCTAAAAAAGCTCAGTGGAAGCCGCCATGTGTCATCTTCTACAGGACTCTCAAAAGGTATCTAATGCTTCTATAAGTTAAGTGGAAGCTTCCAAGTGTCATCTCCTATTTCATAATGGAAGATGCCATGTGTCACTTGTTAAACTCAGTGGAAAATGCCACCTATCCCCATTCCCCTTTGGGAGCTATTCGGGCAAGAAGTGTTGTGGGTCCCATTTTCTGTAAGTTGGTAAAGTTTCAAAGCAACGGACTATGACAGATGTTAAAGACAGAGCACTCCCAATAAAAATACACAGTAAAAAGGATGAAGCCTGATGAAAAGTGGCCAAAGCAAGCAGAAAATACATGAAGGAATTTCTAAGGAGGATGATGGGCACGTAGCTGTCAAATTTAGGACAACCAACTAACCGTTGGCTTTCAAACGATGACGAAACCAAAGATGTCAAATTTGCAGCAATAAAGTATCTGTTGATTTTGTAGGCTTAAACATGGACCTGAAGGCATTCAAAAACCTTTAGGTTGAAAGGAAGAACCACTGAGAGGAGGAACCAAAAGAACCAGAAAGGGGAAAAGATAGCCTGAGGGCTCAAATCATAGTAGAAAGAGGGAAAGGCCAAAATATCTATGTAGTAGTTATTCCAGTAGGTGGAACAGTCTGCAAGGTAGATTTTTGAGCCCTTAAACATTGAAGACATAGCCTATTTGTCTCCTTTGGAGTAAAGACAAAATAGATAGCTACGCAGACACTAGATGATCTAGACCTAGGAGAAGACATTTGAGATGAAATGACACACCATAGTTAAGGCAACCACCCTGTTCTAGCATGGCCCCCTAACAGAACTAAAAATGCATTCAAGGCATTAAATGCATAGCATGGGACATTCCATGAAAAAAAATTCCAAGTCTTTCTTGGTTGCTATATATTTTAATCTCTTTTATTGTTTTAGAGGAGATCTTTTTGATAAAATAAGCAAAAACTCTTCCAAAATTGAGAGGCTATCACTGAGACTTTGAGCTTAGGTTGTTAATCATATTTCCTTGTTTGAATGAGAAAGCAAGTTACTTTTAGACTTTGTGCTATCATGACTTGTGTCATTTAGGGGATTGTTCTTATGTTTATTGTCTAAATGTGTTCTTGTCCATTTGATGAAATAAGCAAAATTTGTGGAGATAATCAGGAAGGTGTCCTGAAGCCAACTATGGGAAGACTTTGTGCTACCTATGATTGCCTTTAGTGTGTTTAGCTATTTTATATTTTCTATGTAAAGGACCTTGGGATGACTTTGTGCCCTCATTGTTCTTTGTATCTCACTCTTTGGGTAGCTAAAGTGGAGACTTTGTGCTATACTTGATTCTGTTGGTTACTGCACCTATTACCAGTCACTTGTCACTACTTGAAAGAACTCTTGCTGTTTCCTATAAGACCACTTCTGAGAGAAGAGAAGTACTTTTAGTTTCTTCACCAAGATTTCTCCTTTGCTTGTGAACATCATCTCTACAAAAAGAGAGATGGATGGTGTTATCCTACCCATGAGTGTTATTTTTTGCTTATATATATAGTATATAGCCTCCTCATAGTTATAAGAGAACCTCCCCTTGATGAAAGGAGAGATTTGTCCCCTTTTGATGTGGTAAACCTACACATCTGGATGACCAATCTCCCTATGCTATGGTTGAAGAGATCTATTTTGCTCATCAGTTAGCTGGTGACAAAATATTCACCCAACAATTTTTTGGCGACTCCACTGGGGAAGAACAAGCAATTTGAAGCCTCAAGCTTCAAGCTAAAGCAGGACCAGTCCTTTCTCATTTTTATTCTACAATCTAGAAACTTCATGTCATACCAGAAGCTAGAGAACCTAAGGTGTTGTTGACCCGGTCTTTGAGTCGGTGTAGTAAGGAAATTTTAATTTGTTTCCTCCACAACCTCATGTTCAATGATCTAGGAGTGTTCCTCTCATCCGTACCAAGTCACCAATACAAGGTAGAGCTTCTTTTTCTACTATCACCAGAGCTTTACCTATACATACTCCACCTAGATTATTTATCCCTACTTTCAATAATCCAATCATGGTAGTTTAAGGCCCCTGGGGTAACTCTTTTGGCCCACTAAATTTAACTCCACCCCTATACAAGCTTCCACATAGTTCAAGGAAGAATTTCCTCAAATTCTTTGGTGATGGGAGAGTTTACCCTGATGAACACATTACAACCTTTAGCATAGCCTATGGTGTGATAGGCATGGAATTTGAAGACATAGCAGTTTGATTATTTATGGAAATGTTGCAAGGTGCTACCATAGACTGGTTTTACCACCTGCAGGCTTAGTCAGTAACTAATTGAAACACACTCAAAATTAAATTTGAAGCAAGGTTCAAGCCTGTAGAAGATGCACATGCCTTGCTGGCCCAACTCACGTAGATGAAGAAAGAACCTCATGAACCTATGAGGGATTTCATTGCCAAGTTTGACACGCTGAGGAATTGGATTTCTATCATTGCTCAGCATACACCTGAGAATCTAAAATGTTTCTTCATCAACTCATAGCTGCATGAAGTGAGTTTTTTGCTAAGACGTGCTGGCTAAATAGACCTTGCTGCTACTTAGGACTTGGCTATTGAAGTGGAAGATGAACTTATCTTGGTAGGAAAGATAATGAGAGACCTTAATAAAGGTAAATCCTCTTCATCTTCTAAATACTCACCTACAGCCACCACTGATTCAATGGTGCCGAAATTGGCCAATGAGTTACTTGCTCTTAGAAAGAAAATGGCACAGGGGATGTCATCTACTCCTACATATAGAGATATGCCAAGGAGAACATTTTAGAATCAATCATATCAAGGCAATGTTTCCAAGAATCAAGATAAGCAAGTCATCTTCCTCCCACATGGGGGAACCTGGCCATTGAAGCACCTCCAACCAACTCAATAGTTGGATATCTAGAAATAGAACATGATTCCTCTTTCCAACTTGAGTTTGATAAAAAAATGACATTGATCTCTTCATGGAGGACCAATAAGAGTTAGCTGGTGACTCCAACATTGGTTTCCTAAATTACCAAGATGAACCTAAAAGTGAAGGTGAAGCAGTTGAGGGATCATATGCTATGTTTACCCAGTCCAAGAATTAGTCAACCCAGTAAGATGATAAAGAGAAGACAAAGGAGCAACCTCAGCTTGCAATCTCAATTTCTAAGCATGGAACCACTCTGCCTTTTCAGCCAAAGGACCCGGTGACTACTAAGGTGACTACCTCAATTACGCCTTCACCTCTGATTTCAAATTTGTAGACCAATCCTTCCCCTTCCAAAAACCAAAAGGGTGAACTCCCATCCTCTACTCCTAGCTCATTACAGACATTTGATATAATTGACCATATAAAGAAAATCAAAATTCAAATGCTTGAATTTGAATTCCTGTAGTCCAACCCTGATCAGTTGGACAAGTTGGTTTAATGTGTAAAGAACCAAACCATCCCAGCAAGACAAGAAGCTAAGAAGGTAACTCATGATCCCCCAAAGAACGTGCCCATCTCAAACAATCTTTTCATTACTCCTCCTTCTGCTTCTAGGAAAATAGAGCCTTTCTATGTTTCTGTGTTGATAAACGGTCACAAGTTGAGCAATTGCATCATTGATTTTGGAGTTTCAGATAATGTCATGCCTGCCAAAGTGATAGAATCTCTTTGTCTCACACTGACCAAGACATTTGGGAGATGCTTCTCCATGGAGAATAAATAAGTCTCACTATTGGGACAAATTGAGGATGCTCAATTTGCATTTACAGCGTTCCTAGACAAAAGAATCAAGATGACTATCTTGGTGGCCGACATCCCAACATCATACAACATCCTTCTTGGCCAAAATTTTTACAAGGATGTTGGTGGCGAGTTGAGCATAGACTTGTTCGAGGTGAGAATTCCTATCAAAGGCATCATGAAGAGGCTGCTTCTTGAGAAGGAAGCAAAATACGTGGTTACTCAGACATCGGTGCTTGAAGCTCAAATTCTATTTGAGTCTTCAGGCATGGATAATTATTTCTTAACCACAGAGGAAGTTTGTGAAGCACCTAATGAAACTCTTGAATGTAATATCCTGAAAGTAGTACAAGTGTTGAGGAATATAGTACAAGTGTTGAGGAATATTCCCCTCCAAATGAAGAAGAATCTAAGGAAAAATCAGTGTCTTAGGAGGTATGGATTCTAGAATTTGATGGCACCTACTCCTCTACCATTTCAGGAGCTAGAATTGTGTTGATATCTCTTCAAGGAGATATTTTTCCTTCATCATAAAAGTTTTAGTTTAGAAATACTAACAATACTACCGAATGTGAATCTCTGCTGCTCAGATTGAAGGCCGCTAAAGACAAGGGCATCAATCTCTTTCATGCCAAAGGAGATGCTGAGCTGGTGGTTTGTCAGGTGAGAAACTTGTACCAAACCAAAAATGAGAGATTGTGCCACTACCACAATCTAGTTTGGAACCAAATTGAAAACTTTGATGCTTTCAACATCTCTGCAGTTCCTAGGGCATTCAATGATAGAGCTAATGCTTTAGCTATTTTAGCAACTCTTTTGGTTCCTCACCCTGATTTTAAGGGAGACAAGTACACTATAGAACTGGTCTTTCGACCAAGTGTGCCTGACAATGACAATCATTGGCAAGTATTTAATGGTGATCACCAAATCATTTCCTTCCTAGAATAAAAAGGTAGCTTCAAATAGCTCCACTTTAAAGGCAGTGAACCAGCCCCTGAATCAAATTTAGACGCAGGTGAAGAATTCCTACAACTTAAATGGAATAAAATTCCTAAAGGATTGGTTTCCCTTGAGAAGTTGTTTGACAAGCATGACAGGTTCGTCAAATAGTAGCAAATGGATTCAAGCTCTTCTCAGGAGTTTGATCAAGTAAATCTGAATACCAAGGAAAATTCCAAGATGGTGAACATTAGGAAATGCTGCACTCAAGAGGAAAAGTTCAAGTTCACTGCTCTACTCAGCCAATACATGGATGTCCTAGCATACTCATATGATGATCTGAAGTCACTCAAACTTGAAGAAATTTGCCATGACATTCCTCTCAAAAGTGATTCAGTGCCTTACAAGCAAAAATCTAGACAATACAATATGAAGATATCAAGTACTATTTTGTTTGAAATACAAAAAATGCTAAATGCTAGGATAATTTTCCTAATTCATCATTCCACATGGATTGCCAACATAGTACCTGTGAGGAAGAAGAATGGTGAAATTTGCCTTTGTGTGGATTTTAGGAACTTGAATCAATCATCCTTGAAGGATAACTATCCTTTGCCCATCATGGATAAAGTCCTTCAAAAAGTGACTAGTTCAGAGATGTTATCAATGCTGGATAGCTTCTCAGAGTACAATCAAGTTGAAGTTGGTGAAGCAGACCAGCACAAGACTGCCTTCACCATGTCATGGGGCACCTTTGCCTATCAAAGAATGCCATTTGGCCTGATAAATGCTAGTGCCACCTTTCATAGAGCAATGGACCTTGATTTCAAAGATGAAATAAGTAAGTTAATTATAGTGTACTTGGATGATCTAACCATATTTTCCAAGCATCACCCGTATCACGTGCACCACTTGCAACAAGTGCTAAAATGCTACCACCAGAATGACATTTCTTTAAATCCCAAGAAGTCTATTTTTGGGGTAACAAAAGGGAAACTTTTCAAATACATTATTTCTAAAGAAGGCATAAAGATTGACTCAAAAAGAGTCAAGTCCATCTAAGAGCTTACTTTGCCCACAAGTAGGACTGCAGTTCACTCTTTCTTTGAAAAGGTGAATTTATTAAGAAGGTTCACCCCCGAGTTTGCTGAGAAGAATCGACATATTTTAAACATGATGAAGGGAAAGACCATCTTTAGCTAGACTAAATAAGGCAAATTGGCATTCCAAGATATCAAAATAGCTATTGTCCACACCCCAACTCTGGTTTGTCTAGACTACAACAAGGAATTCACCATATATAGCTATGCTTCCGAACACACACTTTTAATAATTCTGGTTCAGCACAACCAAGAAGGTGTGGAATCTCCTATTTCTTTCATGAGCTATCCTCTTAAAGCTCATGAGCTAAATTACTCAAACATGGAGAAGCATACCTATGCAGTGGTAAAGGCAGTGAAGCATTTCCGCTTCTACATCTTGAATTCACACATTACTGCCTTGGTTCCTGATACCACAGTTAAATCCATATTAACTCAATATGAGTTTGGAACCAAAAGAGGGAATTGGAGTGCTAAAATCCAAGAGTTTGATCTAGTCATCAAACTAATGAAGTTGGTGTGAGGAAAAGGCTTATGCCAATTGATTGCTGACAACGGACCAGAAGAAATAGAGCATGAAGAAAAAAAGTTGAAGATACTCCAACAGTCCTCTTTGTCTCCATCACGAATGAATGGTATTTAGATATCGCTCATTTTCTTACTTATGGTGAGTGTCCTGCTCACCTGTCTCAAAAAGAAAGGAGGACTATCAAACTAAAAGCTACCAATTTTGTCCTCTGGGACAATGACCTGTATAAGAAGAGCCTTGATGGAGTGTTCCTTCATTGCATAGATAAAGAGCAGTAGAACCAACTTTTGAGGTCCTTCCACAATCTAGCCTGTGGAGGACATTTTTTTACTAAAGTAACTACCCACAAGATTATTAGAGCCAGGTATTACTAGCCTACTTTGTTTTAAGATGCATAAAAATGGGTATGAAAATGTGAACTATGCCAGTAGTTTGTTGGAAGACCTAAATTGGCTACTCTGCCTCTTAAGCCAGTAGTGATAGAAGAGCCATTTCAACAATGGGGAATCGACTTCATTGGTGCTGTAAACCCATCTTCAAGTGTTGGACATGATTATGTCTTTATAGCCATAGATTACTTCACCAAGTGGGTGGAAGTAATTCCAACCAAGCATGCTACTTCAAAAGTGGTGTGCAATTTCCTCAAGGAGAACATCATTTCTAGGTTTGGGGTCCCAACCAAGATTGTCACTGACAATGCATCTTGTTTCACTTCCCAGGAGATCACTCAATTCTATTTTTACTATGGGATTACCCTCTCCCATTCTTCTAATTACTTTCCAAAAGGGAATGGACAAGCTAAATCAAGCAGCAAGAACCTGGTGACTATCATCAAGAAGCTGGTAGATGCCAACCAAAGGACATGGCATAAAGCATTGGTTGATGCTTTGTGGGCAGATAGAATTACACTAAAAAGGGCAATTGGTATGTCTCTTTTCCAACTTCTTTATGGTCTCAATGCTGAGATACCAATCACTCTAGAATTGCCAACATTGAAATTAGCTAAGGCAATTGAAGATAAAACGTATGAAAGCTCCATTGATAAGAGGATCATGTGCTTGACTGAGCTGAACAAGTAGTGAACTATGGTGGTGGACCGAATTTCCATGAATCAAATTTTGGTGAAGAAGCTCTTTGACCAAAAAACAAAAGACTATGATTTCTAGATTAGAGATCAAGTCCTGTTGTGGGATAAGAGGAGAGAACCAAAGGGAATGCATGGGAAGTTCGATTCCCTATGGAGAGGCCCATTCACTATCCATGAGCTCAATGGTGAAAACAGTTTCCTATTAAAGTATCAAGATGGCATGCTCTTTTCTCTACCTCATAATGGGTAGCATCTAAAGCACTTCAGCTCTTGAAGTATCAAATAAGATCGTCTATACATATGTATATTTGTATAGTCTTTAGTTCTATTTTGTGCTTTTCCTTTTCATTTTAATTCTTGGTGCCTTGCTTTCTTATTGGTTGGCATGACTCCATATCCCAATGGCACACTTCAAGGCACTGGAGATTCTGGTCTCTACTCCCCTCAGTTGTTTCAAAATTTCAACTGAAGGAAGTTTCCCAATTGGAGCGAGCTGTTGTCCCCAAAGTCTGTCACTCATTTTCCGGACAACATGTGAACTATTTTTGGTCTTACAAGCCAAAAATTATCTCTTCTCTTCTAAAAAAAATTGTTATGAGCCTTCAAATTCTCTATTTTTCAAACTTTCTTAGGTAAGGGACCATGCAGATACATTTATACGGACTCCGCAGGCTTAAAACTACAGACTCTACAGACTTAGCTTCTATAGACTCCCCCAATTCTATGAACTCTTTTCTATGGACTCTACATGAAAGAAATAGGTTCAACACTTATCCATTTTTTCAATCCGTTGGTTTAGTTTCCAAAGCTCGAAGGACAAGTACCCTTGTAGAGGGCAGAGTGAGATCTCCTTCAGAAAGGAACAAGGCCAAATGAATAAAGGAATTCCTTTAGAAGAATTTTTTGTGGCAAAGTTTTCAAGGCAATTCCTTCAGACATTTTGTCTGAAGGATTTGGAGCCAAAGAAACCTAAAAGATCAAAAGCCTGAAGGCATCCAAAAGACCTGAAGGGCAAGTTCCCTCTGAGAATGATCAAACCTTAAAGTTGAGTGAAAGCTACCAAGTGTCATCTGTCGGGACACATTATAATAAGTTTCAAAGCAGCAGAACATGCCATGTGTCCTATTATAACTCATCAGAGCATGACAAGTGTCTGCATCCACATTTCAAGTTTCTAATATGTTTCAAAGCTTCTTTTAATAGGCTTCTCTCAGAGTCCTACAGAGGGTGCCAAGTGGAAACTACGAAAGGTTGTAATATGTTTTTCTAAATGCGGTAGAAGTCACCACGTGTCCCTTATAAAGCACAGTGGAAGCTGCCAAGTGTCAACATCTGTAGTTTCTTCTTTTTGTTTTGTTATTGAGTAAGGACTGTGGTGGGCCCTAGGTGAATTATTAAAAGTAAGTAGAGTGCGCTAAGTGTCATCATCTGTGTGAATCCAAATGAGTCCCGAATGTTTCTATAGTGTTTCTAAAAAATCTCAGCAGAAGCTGCCATGTGTCATCTTCTACAGGACTCTCAAAAGGTATCTACAGCTTCTATAAGTTAAGAAGAAGCTGCCAAGTGTCCTCACCTATTTCACAGTGGAAGATGCCATGTGTCACTTGTTAAACTCAGTAGAAAGTGCCACCTGTACCCGTTCCCCTTTGGGAGCTATTCAGGCAAGAAGTGTTATGGGTCCCATTTTTTATAAGTTGGTAAAGTTTCAAAATAGCAGACTGTGACAGATGTCAAAGACAGAGCACTCCCAATACAAAGACATAGTAAAAAGGATGAAGCCCAATGAAAAGCAGCCAAAGAAAGTGGAAAAGACACGAAGGAATTGCTAAGGAGGATGACGGGCCCACAACCATCAAATTTAGGACAACCAACTAACCGTTGGCTTTCAAACGATGACAGACTCAAAGACATCAAATTTGTGGCAATAAAGTATCCATTGATTTTTGCAGGCTTAAATGTGGACCCGAAGGCATTCAAAAACCTTCAGGCCGAAAGGAAAAACTGCTAAGAGGAGGAACCAAAAGAACCAGAAAGGGGAAAAGATAGCTCAAGGGCTTAAATCATAGTAGAAAGAGGGAAAAGCCAAAATATCTACGTAGTAGTTATTTCAATAGGTGGAACAATCTGGAAGGTGGATTTTTGAGCCCTTAAACATTAAATACATAGCCTGTTTGTCTCCTTTGGAGTAAAGATAAAATGGATAGCTATACAGACACCAGATGATCCAGACCTAGGAGAAGACATTTGAGATGAAATGACATGCCATAGTTAAGGTAGCTTCCCTATTCCAGCATGGCCCCCTAATAGAACTAAAAATGCATTCAAGACATTGAATGCACAGCATGGGCCATTCCATGAAATAAAGTGCCAAGTATTTCTTGGCTGCTATATATTGTAATCTTTTTTATTGTTTTAGGGGAGATCTTTTTGATAAAAGAAGAAAAACTCTGCCAAAATTGAAAGGCTATCACTGAGACTTTGAGATTAGGTTGTTAATCATATTTCCTTGTTTGAATGAGAAAGAAAGTTACTTTTAGACTTTGTGCTATCATGACTTGTGTCATTTAGGGGATTGTCCTTATGTCTGTCTTCTAAATGTGTTCTCGTCCATTTGATGAAATAAGTAAAATTTGTGGAGATAATCAGAAAGGTGTCTTAAAGCCTACCGTGGGAAGACTTTGAGCTACCTACAATTGCCTTTAGTGTGTTTAGCTATTTTTTGTTTTCTATGTAAAGGACCTTGGGATGACTTTGTGCCCTCATTGTTCTTTGTATCTCACTCTTTGGGTATCTGGAGTGGAGACTTTGTGCTATACTTCATTTTGCTGGTTACTGCACCCTATTACCAATCACTTGTCACTACCTGAAAGAACTCTTGCTATTTCCTATAAGACCACTTTCGAGAGAAGAGAAGTGCCTTTAGTGTCTTCACTAGGATTTCTCTTTTGTTTGTGAACATCATCTCTAAAAAAAGATAGATGGATGGTGTTATCCTACCCCTGAGTGTTATTTTTTGCTTATATATATATATATATATATATATATAGTATATAGCCTCCTCATAGTTATAAGGGAACCTCCCCTTGATGAGAGGAGAGATTTGTCCCCTTTTGATGTGGTAAACCTACACATCTGGATGACCAATCTCCCTATGCTGTGGTTGAAGAGATCTATTTTTCTCATCAGTTAGCTGGTGACAAAATATTCACCCAACATACATTCCCCCTCTTTAATCTAGTAATGAAATTGCTATTTTTAAGAAAATAAATGTATACCTGGGTGTGTACGCATTCTAAAATACAATACTCCTTTAGGAAGGAATAAATATACAATGTCTATTAGAGGTTATCCCCTTGAAGACATTGTGGAGTTATTCTTTTCTAAAAGAGTATTATATGGTGTTGCCCTACCTTAAGGGAAATTATTTTATTTCTACATATATCGAATATTTGGGCATATTGGCCCACTGATATTTATTATGTTATGTTGATCTAAATTATATTCAGAATAAATCAAATATTATGTGGATTATAACAAGTGGTATTAGAAAGCCAATTAGCAAAAATATTGTGGGTGATACCCTAAGTTTGGATAATTGCTTATATCTTGTAATCTATTGTGAATTTTCAACTATTTTTTTAGGTGTTAAATAATATTTCAAGGAATTCACAGTAAAAAAATTAAGGTTATATGATCAATTTTGAGGGAGTTATTAATATTTTAGGGTTTTTAATAAAATCATCATATTTATAAAAATTTAAGGGATTTTTTACTAATTTTTTTACTAATATAATATCAATATACAAGAGATCTATAGTCAAAATTTAAAAATGTTTAAACAAGTTTTGTGTCAATTATTGAGATTTTATGATTTTTCATAGATTCACTCTACATGATGAAATTGTTTGATTTTTTTCACAAAATTTTCACTGAAGTTATGATATCATACATGAAAGCTACATTAAAAAATCTGGACTATTTGGATCAATTTCACATGAGTTATTTAAATTTTAGGGTTTTATCATTCACCTTAGTTTTGTTTTATTTATCTTATAAATCATGGGTCACATTGATTACAAATAGTGAGAAAATTTATTAGAGAGTTTTTAAAAAATACAAAATATTTTGGATAAGTATTATGTATAAAAAATTGTGCATGTGGGGGAATAAAAGACCAATGATGATAACCAAGAAGAGAGTGTAGATGATGAAGAAGAAAAAAATAAGACGAACATATTGATGATGAGGAAGGAACTAGAGATGATTTAGGAGGAGAGGTTGAGGATCATGAGCTGGAAAAAGATAAAGAAAATAATTTTGATGATGGCAATGTAGAAGATCATGCAGGTACTTTTGAAGAAGAAGAAACAGAGCATAATAATGATGATAAAGAGGATAAATATGGTGTAGAATGAGAGAGAGAGAGGATATCAATGAGGAGGAAGGATTCGATGATAAGAGTTCAAATAATTTAGCTCCAAAGAAATCATAGTCAATTTTTTAGTTTCATCGATGCATTCAAACGAAGAAGGTTATCATGTCTATAAATTATAGCAGTAAGTATAACTTTATCATCATGGATGTGGCCCAACATCTACAGTTCAAGCAAAGAATATCAAGGAGGCTCAAGTAAATGGTAAGAATATTCTAGTTTTTGAAGATTTAAAGCTCATAATGGAAAAATATGTTTTGTATTCAGATTTTTGTGTCTTGGATATGTATGGTGTGGATACAGTTCTTAGATATCCATGGTTAGAGACTTTGGAAACATTCAATATTAATGTAAAAAAAAGTTCATGAAGTTTTGGTATAATAAAATGAAGGTTAATTTACATGATATCATATGGAAATGCACAAACAAAAATCAAGGTTGAACATGAGGATGATATTGAAGAAAGTAAAGAAGAGCATGGGGAAGATTTAGATGAAGAAATAATACAAGTAGTGAAAAACACTTCATCTACTCAAGAGGCAAGGGAACCACCAAATGAAATGGAGGAAGAGGTAAAAGAAAAGGTTGATAAGGTCAAATTATTAAAAAAATTGAGGTATATATACACCCACATCATCATGAGAGGAAATAATCATGGAGCCATGTGAGGGAGTGTCATAATAACAATCACTTTGGCTATACAATAAATCTGAGTACCAATCACTTTGTCTATGCATCGAAGCCAAATAAAAACTACTATACTTAAGTATGGAACTAGAGTAGTAAATCAGCATATGGAACATGGAATCAGTGGGGAAATCACTATGTATATGCATGGAATAATAAATTATATGGTGATGCATGGAATCAAAATAGTGCAACAAAATATCGTACATAGAATAAAAGGAGGAATAATTATGCATGGACACCAAGGTGGTAAAATTATGATCATAAATGGAATTAAAGTAGCACAATGGAATTTATAAACAAGATTATAAAACTATCACCTATCAAGATCACATATAGATGATTAAATGACTAAGATTGGAGATAAGTGTGTAATGATTTGAAACACATTCATTATTTGGTTTCTTCTTTTGTTTTGGGAATAAAACATGTCAAAGAGGGAAAGAGTGATATGTACCTAGGGATATGATATATTTATGTATATGAGTTGATGGAGATGATGACATGTGTCACACATCACCTTAGTTATATATATTAGTCTAATATATTAGGATGAATGAGTAACTTGTGGAATTAATGCATTGGGTAATAGTCGACCTAGATTGAGATTAGGAGGTTACCCATCCATTTTTATTTAATTATAGTTCTATATAAAATATGTGAGTATAATTTTAAATTAATCAAGTGTCAAGTCTTCTATTTGGTATAAGGATATTTTAGGTTGTCCCCTTAAAGAGACATTATGGAGTTATTCCTTCTTAAAGGCATATTGTATGGTGTTGCCCTATCTTAAATGTAATTATTCTATTTTTGCATATATTAAATCTTTGGGTAACTTCAATCACCAATATATATTATGTTGTGTTGATGTACATTATATTGAGCATAATTAAAATATTGTAAGTGTGGATTATAACAATAACACACTTTATCTTTGATTGAGTCCATCTTAAGTGATTTGCGGGTGACTGACCTACAACACAAAGAACATGTTATAGTACATAATCAGTGCATATATGAAATTGAAAGCATTTTAAATGATTAAAATTGAAACTAAAAAGTTTAGGAGTACACATGTATCAATGTAACTAGGTTACCTATTAAAAATTTGATTTGAAAGATATATCATTATGAATCACTGAAACTAAGATTAGTACAAATATATAAATATGCAAAGTTCATATATCTTAGAAGAAAGTTAGAGAGAGAGAGAGAGAGAGAGAGAGAGAGGAGAGAGAGAGAGAGAGAGAGAGAGAGAGAGAGAGAGAGAGAGAGAGAGATAAGGGCCCATGCCCCCAACCTTGGATTAAAGATAGATTGCCACATGGCAGTTGAGACTAGCTCAACTATGTAACCTAATCATACTTATAACCTAGTGAGTATGAGTGAACCAAGTCAACTCACATTATCAAACTAGTGAGGTTGGATGATATAATCAAGTCCAACCTAAAAACTTAAAAATATTGAATTATACAATCATCTCAACCATACCAAAAAGTGAACCAATTACTATAGTAGATTGGCTCAATAAGTTCATAAAAGTCCAACTTAGTGGGTGGTGACAGTCCTTGAAGTATTATAAATCTAAAATTGATTTGAATTTGTAATATTAGATGCACATTTTGTAACATATGTATCTTAGATATGTCTCATACTGAAACTGTGTATAAAAATGGTACTAATGTATAATTTTTTTCCATAAATGTGAATTTGAATCATGTAACTATGTGTTTTGGCCAATTCATAAACTGTGTAAGTGTGGAGAAAATTATTCCAAAACATGTACCTAATATATATGGATAAATATGAAAATTTATATAAGTGCTAATGCGGAGAACATATTTCTAAAACATGCCCCCATTGTAATCTAGGTATGCTGAATATTGAATAAGTGTGGAGAACATATTTTTAAAACATGTCCCCAATGTATATTTGAAACTATGAATGTGTAGAATCCATGCCTCTATGACATGCCTCCATTGATATTCCCCCATTTTAAGTTTTTATAAGAATAGAAATGGTAGTTACCTCACCTCAAAAGGATTTGATAACCATAGAACTATGAATAAACCATGCAACATATAGGAGAATATGTCTAGGTAAATGTATCATTGAAGCACTTAGAGTATGAACACATCAAGGCCTAAGATGCATGATAAATATCATGGTAACATATAGATAGTAAAAATACAATATCAATAATAAAATCAATCACACACATAAGAACACTCAAAAGCATGCCAAAAGGCAATGGTTCAAGGAGACCACAAACAAGGGGCATGTTCAAATGCCATACTTTTGAATAGACATGATTTAGTTAAATGTCCAAAAAAGGATATAATTACATATTAAAATTTACATACAATAATAAATGACATATTAAATGTCAAATAAGTAAAAAAAGGCATGAGGGCCACAAATAATGGAGCATATTCAAATGCTCAACAAACATAACAATAGCAAGGCAAGACACTCAAGAAAGTTCATAAAGGGAATCATAAGCAACTAACATAAACATATCATAGTAGCCCATGGATATAATGTGTTATCAAAAAAATTCAAGTACATAACATATCCAATACACTATAGGAGATATAAACATGGATAAAGGCATTTGTAAGTACATATATGAGCTCAAAACATGATAATGCAAATTGACCATAGAATGATGTAACCTAGAAGTATCATGATCATAGAGGTGGATGCCCCTAATGTTTATAAGTGCATATATCATGTATCTATGTATGCATATATCATACTCAAATAGATTAATGAAACACATCTAAATGTAGAAGTAACTGATATGTTATCCATCAACATGAAACTAACATATGGATGCCAAGGAGCCAATATAATATATATATGCCAAAAATTATTTTTGTATTTTTGAATGTTTTTGATTTTTTTGGAATTTTTGGAATATGGAAAGGAAAATACTATCATATGATGTCATCTAAAGGGTGGTCATAGATATCTCCCCACTGTGAACCTAGAGTAATAACTAGTGACACTACCAAGGATTAAGTATAGGTGAAATATATGTCACTGTAGTATTTATGATGATTTTCATATGTAAAATAGGACTTTGTGGTCTTAGACAAATAGTAGGATTAATAGGATCAGGGGTTTGTGGAATCCATCATTTAGTGCTATGTGGTTTCTTTGGAACAATAATAATAGGAACATGTGTAGGTGCTCTAGATATCTGAATATGGTGCATCATAGATGAAGATTATGTGGAATCCAATGTACATGTCTGATGTAATGGTATCTCAAGCACATGACACCTATAGAGGGTATTGCCTATTGCTTACCATTTTTTGGTGAATTAACCTTAGTAAGATTTATAATTAACTATCTAAGTATAAATTTCTATTATTCAAGAGAATGCTCATATGGAATTTTAAGAACTATAATTACCTGATTGACATGAATGTATTTAACACACCCATGTATTGTAGAATACATTACTTGAAGAGTATGTATATAATGTCATCCAAATAAAATATAAAAGACACATGTGAAAGGTATAACTAAAAAGGTAGTAATCATATATGCAGGACCCACCTTTAAAGGTAAATCAGTCTCATCAAGACCTTGCTATGAGGTCCCATCAAATGCTCTAACTGACCTAGTAGAAGGGTGTAAATCATGATGAGTTTAACCCAAGTTCATAGGTAACACCATGGTACAAACATTTTATCTTTCACCATTATCAATCATAATACTATGTATAGGGTGTTTATCAAGGTATGATCAAATGAATAAAGAATATAGATCAGAGTCATCATCCTTAATCTCACTATCATTGAAAGTAAATCATGATGAGTATAACCTAAGTGCATAGGTAACTTCATGGTACAAACATTTTATCTTTCACCATTATCAATCATAATACTATGTATAGGGTGTTTATCGAGGTATGATCAAATGAATAAAGAATATAGATCAGAGTCATCATTCTTAATATACCTTTGAACCATAAGAGGTATATTCCATGTATAAGTACCAATAATACCATATAATGGGTACCAATAATGTGATGGAATAAGATGTGAATTGTATACCATTTGCACTTATGGTTTTTTCTTAGAATGGTCTTGCAAAGGATTTTTAAATATTTTCTACATCTAGTGATCACTAGGTTGTGAACTTGATTCCTTTGGTGGATAATCAAATGTAATATTTTGGCCATTGATAAGGTCTTAGATCTTATGTTTCAAGGTAAAACATATGTTCATCGAATTCCCTAGTCCCCAATGATAATCATAATAAACATTAGCATCATATTCTTTGGGTAGAGGCCAAATCATAACAATCTCTATAGGATGAGGTAGAGATATAAGATGACACTCTACTAGCCATGAGAGTAATGAAGTGGGAGACTCAATTAAATGTGTAAATTATCTCCTTGGTGTAATATATAAGACAAGATGATTAGGTTGCCATGAAATTGTATTAACTATGGTGGTTTTTTTCCTTTTTAGGCTCAGGAGGTTTTACCTTATAACTTGGTTTGATTGCAAAATCGGCATTGGATGTAGATGTAGTTAGTGTGTTTGCTACATACTTAAGTTTGTTCAATGAGATAAGTTTCATTTCATAGTCTAGTTTAACATGGCACAAGCCATCAAAGGACTTAAATTTTTTGAAAATGATGAACTCATATAAAGGAGAGAGAAAACTCTATTTGAGTATGTCTTGAAGTTCTTTTTCTACCATAGGATTGGTCATATTAGCCAACATTGTCTTGTGCCTCAAGACATATTTATTGATAGGTTCATTGTTTCCTTATTTTATTTTTAAAATTTGGGCATAGGAAACCTTTTTAGAAACATTAATAGAGAAATGTGCTAAAAAATGATCTACAAGAGGTTTGAGTGATTTAATAGATTAGAACGGTAAATCATATAACCACCTCAAAACATAATATTTGATACTCTTTGGAAATAATTTGGTCAAAAGTGTATCATTAGAGGCATAGTCGAGGCATGTCACATAAAAATATAGAAGATGTTGCTTTGGATCACCATCGCCATTATAAAATGGGAATTTAGGTGTAACAAAACTAGTTGGCAAAGGGAGCAAAGAAATATTAGGTGTAAGAGGGTTATGCAACACATCTTGGAAATCAATGGCATGAGGATACTTTAAAGCTTTTTGTTCAATGTTTATAACCTTGTCTTCCAAGGTATTTATATCTTGAAGGAGTGTTTAAACTATAGACCCATTTGGGTTTAAATTAGCAAGTTGAGTAGTCACCAATGGAGAAGTGAACATGATTTGAGTAGTAATAGACATTGAAATTTATATTTGAGTTGAAACATTTGTTATCCCCATGGTAGACATAATAATAGTGTTTTTAGGAATTAAAATTTGAAATACATAGCGTATGCCCCCATTATAAGTATTAAGTTGTAATGTGTTCAATGGGAGGGTTGTTGGTATATGGGGATTACCCATAGCTCTAATAGCATGATCAATAGATGGAGTTGCTTGATTGCCTATGTTTTTTATTTATTTTAGTTTCTAATATAGTTCTTAGGATTTCATGAAGATATTTAGGGTTTTGATGAATACACTCGTTAAAAAAGGTAATATCTATCACTTGTTTAGCATCTATTTGTTCATGTTCATTGGTTTCATTAGATTCATGGTTTTCATTTTCATAATCTTTCTCTATGGTAACTTTATTAACACACTATTTATTCTCAACACAGGGGTTATCATGGACCTGGGATTATGTTCCTCATTAGTTTCAAACATATTATGTGGTAGGAGGGGAAGCTCATTGTTTTCAATAGGCACACCTCCTAATCTAAGGTTGCACTTAGGTTACTTGTAAAATAATATTATCATGAAATTAAAAAGTATTAAAATTTGAAGCCCTATATGATTAAAAACCCTAAGAATTATAAATGTTTATATTTATATGAAATGGGTTCACCAAATGTTTAACCCTAAAAATCTAGATGTGGGGGATATAGGGTTAATAATATAGAAATGAATAAGGACAAGGGTGATAAATAGATCTATAGTAGGTCAATTAATTACAAAAATTAGATTAAACATATACTAAATTTATTATGCTGAGATATGTTAAAATAAAAAGTAAAATTATGCTAGATATGGCAATGATAATGAAAATAAGCTACTTATCTGGTTATGATGCTAATATAGATCTAGATATAGAACAAACAAGAAGTAGATTGAATGAGTATTCTTGAACAGTAACCAAATTTTGGATTAAGTGCCTCTATAGCCTTGAACACTTACATCAACCTTGGATGATTACATTGAAAATAGTGTCTAAGTTAGACATAGGTGTCTTATAAATAATACCTATTAGAATAAGACGTGACCACATGGATACTTTTGGTTTTTTATTACCTTCACTCTGGTGCATTTAGATATGGGTTATAGACTATCGCTCCTTGTCAAATAATAAAATCCTAGTTCTTCCTCCTCATAGTGGTTGAATGAAAAATGGGTTAGTGGGCACATAGTGTCGATCTACCTAAAATATTTATCTGTTAATGAGTTTTGCCTACATAGATAATACTTTGAAGAGGGTCTCAGAATTATGTATTTATCCCTTACATGTTGTCTTGTGTGTGAATCATGCAATGTGATAAGCAAGTACAATAGTGACCTAGATTGTAACTTGGAAAATATATCTCTTAGGTTTCTCCTTTAGTACTTCAAACCTATGTATGTGTTTTTCTTATGACTCATAGATAATAGGAGAAATTAGGAAAAAATTGCTTTATTGAGTGCTTGATTTAATGCTTTTATAAAGCTGCTATGGTTTGTGCAAGGTGTAGGTTAGGAATGAATGAGGGTTGATTTTATATTTATACCAATACCTTTGGATAGTAACTCACATTAAAGCACTTAGACTAACCATTAGGATACACTTCATTTGTAGATTAGATGGCTTTAGGGCTCTAAACACTTGTATCAAAACAAGACACTTGCATCAATGCAAGTGTTTATCTAGGACACAAGTGTTAAGGGAGTACAAAAGTAGGTATAAGCTCAGAACTTGTAGAGGCATAAGGTAAATATATTTTAAATATTCTAAGAAATATAAAAGGCATAGGTCATCAAGATAAGACTAGTTAGATTAAGATATAGGTCAAGGGGAATATAAGAGAAACAATGTTAGACTTGTAAAAGTATGAAAGGTCTATAACTAAGAGGAACAACCAAGGTATGAGTTTACCAAGTGTATAAGACTGAGGTGCTATATAATTTAAAATAGAATCTGTTGTTCACTCCAATCTGATCCTTATCATGAGATGCCTACGAGATTAGGAATTTCTTGAAAAGGGGAAGGTGGGGACAACTATGAACTTTCATCCTCTATTTTAGGACTGATATAGGATAAGTCCAGGGCATGACTATGGGTATTGGACTTCACAAATGAAGTCTACATGAATAGTCTCCAAGAGATGCACTATTACCATTAGAATTTTAATACACTGTACTTCACATAGGTTAAGGATAATTATGAATACTTGAGAGTTAGGCTTATTCTTTATAAATACAAGGGGAAAGAGGTATTTTAATTCCACTAAACAAACACAAAAGAGAGGGAAGGGTAAGGTAGAGAAGGGAAGCCTCTAGGTCTAAAATGAGATAATTGCAATGGTCATTAAACCATGTGACTTTGCCATAGTTATACCACTATAGACTGAGTTTCACTAGAGTTATACCTCCAAGAACATACGTTGGGGAGAGTTTGAGGGAATTGAGAGTACGCCTTCAATGTTAGTTACTACTAATTATGAGTACTAGGGGTTTATTGTCGAAAAGACATAAACATCATAAGAGAATTTTTATCTAGGCACACAAATTATCAACACTACCAAAATGGAAATGAAAAAACTCACACAAAGATTATAATAGATAAGCACATCATAACCATGATGTACATAAGTAAATAAAGTGTTAATCTAATTAATCTAGCACTGGCAATCATTCAAACATGAAGATGAAATAAAATTGAAACATAGAAGAGACTCTCTTGTAGAAAATAAAGATTGTATTTATTAAAAGAGTGAAATACTTCTATAATAATCAATCTGGGCCACTTTTACAGTCTAGAGTGATGAAATAAATATGAGTGAAATCTTGGAAATAATCTAATAACACTTTTGAGAAATTTTTGGTTGATCCTTAAAATATAATATGACTCTTCTTTAAATAGATAAGGATAAGGTATCACCTTCAAAAATCATGGGGATCCCATCCTAGGCCATGATTGCCACTCATTATAGTTTTAACCATATTTCAAAATTTAAATCAAAACAAACCCTACAAATCCATAATATATATATGGGGGACCACTAGTTAACACATAGAGGTATCTAAGAGGGACCAGATCCTAACTTATTAGATTGGGTGTTCTTAGCTTCCAACATGGCTACCATGAGGTTGAACTCCTTTATAGCCTAGCCAAGTTCGTTGAAGGCCCCTGAAGATCACCTCTACTTGACCTACCAATCTTCAAGAGATTTAGAAAGCTATTTATATTTGTACTTAGACTTTAGATACTTGGTTGATGTTCACTATTGAATGAGTTGATATATCCAACATTACATGAGCTCCTTCCTAGTTTACCTTAGCCACTTTATCCCTCATAACTTAGTTGAATTGACCCAGGTGGACTTCAAATTCCCCTTAGTTGAGTAATATGCCATCTGGGTGGAATAACATTGAGATATTAACCTCCTTAAAGTAGGTCAATATTTTCTTCTTGCCCTCTTCCAAGGGTCCTATTGTAGTGTGGGCCAAGGATATCCAGTCTTCCATTGCTTCTCTCATGTTCATGACATAAGTTTGGTATAACCCCCAAGTCTGAGGTTGGCATGGGTTTAAGTTCTAGGAATATTCCTTTATTGAAAAATATATACAATAAAAAATGCATCATGTCCATAAATCAATCCTGGATCGGATGTGATAGAACACACCTATAACTCCAATTAGGGAAGCATACAATTATTAAGTAGGAGCATGACCAATGTGAGGATTTACTAGACCTAATTAGTGGATAAATTGTCACAACACACTGTGTGAGATAGGGTTCCAAAGCCTATAATCTAACATAATCACATAACAACCCTAAAAGAGTCCTATGACTTAATATTTCACTAATCTAATAACAAGAAAAGTAAATCTAATCTAGTGCACACCAAAGCTTGTGGCACATAGTGGGGGTTACTAAAGCAAAGCAATCAAAACATGTATAAAGAACCTAAAATAAAGTAAGTATGAGTAACACCCTAATACATAGAATATAAAGAGTAATATTATTTGAGCCAACACTTATGCTACTTCTATTTACTAAAAGAGAGGAGAAAAAAGTTAGAATATACTTACCTGAATGTGAAATCATCGAGACTCAATCTCTCCCTTAGCCAAAGGGGCTTCAAAAGAGGTTATTATGGTTCACAAGGATCACTTTGTTAGGCCAAAGCATCCAAGACCTATCCACAAGACTAGATTCTCCAAAACAAGAAACCTAAGCTAAGTCTCCTCAAGTGGAATGGTGGAAGAGAAGATTGTGAAAAAGTGTGAATGAATAATAAATCTTGATTTCATATTCTAATAATGACCAAAATGACCTTGTATTTATAAGCAGAACATACCCTAAAATCATTTGGGAATATCGACTATGCTAGGTTGACCTGATCGACCTAGCATATTTTTAGGCTAATTCACTAGGTCTATGTTAGGTTGTTTGGAAGGCTAACAAACCAAAAGAGAAAAAAAAGTCCCTAGACTATACTAGGTCGACCTGGTTAACCTAGTATGCTAAATAGGTCAAAAGGGTGCCAAGCAAGGAAATGAAGGATGAAAAGAGGAAAAAGATGAGAAGACTATACAAGGGAGGATAAATAACTTAGGGAAAGGTTTTAGGAACTAGTTGGATTGGTAATAATATTTCAAAAAGGGACAATAATCCTATAAAGCACCAAAAGTTTTCCCACCCCTTTCTCAGTGTACCCCTTAGGGCATGCACTCAGAAAGATTGAGTCTCGATGGGTTCTTGCAAGATGTAAATATTTAGTAATTGATAAAAGTTGAAAATATTATGTATACATATTCCCCTCTCAAAGTTCATCATGTGTCACTAATGTGTAATAAGGGATGGTACTTCATGAAAGAACATAAGGACACACACAATGCTGATGCTAAAAAAAATTATCATCTTTTAAAAGCATAAAACAACTAAAAGTAAATGACTAAAAAGGAAACTAATCTAAAAAGTAAATAACTAAAAAGTAAATGTAATGCATACCTTGACTTACCTTTATTATATGATGGTTGTCTATTGTGTTGTTAGTTTTGATTATGTAGGGCACATGGACTACTTTCGACAAACCCAAGAATGCAAAACTAAAGATAAAAAAACAAACAAATGCAATAAAAGCCAACATAGCTAGTACTATGAGGATGGGATGTACTTGAAAAATTTGGCAAGATGGGGTGATAGGTGCTATGTTAGACCAAATGACCAAGTCAAAAAATAAGAGTAAATTGGGTAATTGAAAAACCAAGGCTACTAAAGATCAAAAAACTCAAACAACCTTTCATAAAGTAAGAAAGGTAAACTCACCAAATCAAACCAAGAATATATGTCATACAGGATGGTAAAAAAAAAAAATAGAGACTAAAAAAAATGGCAAAATAACATTGATGAGTGAGCAGTAACAATCCACATCTCAATCATTAATGGAAAAAGGTGCATAAAAGGGAAAACAACATTGTCGAGTGATTAGTAACAAACCACATCCCACTCAACAATGGAAAAAGGGTACGAACTCAGGTATTCATAACATCAAGATAGAAAAATCATGATAAATGGTAAAAGGAAGGTAAATTAAGTCTAATAAATATAAAGTAATGTAAAGAAAATGATCCAAATTTTCTCAAACATGTTGTTTCACTCTAAGGATAGATAAAACTAAAATAAAGTAGTACTAGCATGTTTTTAAGAGATGAAGAAGGAATTACAAGAAGAGGGAAAATAGATTTAGAATCAAAATTTGTCTATCAAGGGGGGAAAATGAAATGGGTGGAGGGGATAATGAAGGAAAAACCAAGGTAGAGGAACTCTTTATCGAATTTAAGACACTCAAATTAGGTTTGTCAAGCAAGAGGACTTTCAACCTTAAGAACTATGAAGAGCTTCTTTTAGTGACACAAGTCTTGGGTAAATAAATAGAGTATATAGATCATCCCATGAAGGATATATACATACAAATTAAAATTGACCTACCTCCCTATGATGCGTTCCCCATTCTTCAGGACCCTTAACAAGGTCATAAGTTTACTACGAAGATTAGGTACTTACATGAGAAAGTAGGTAGCACCATAAAGTTTTTTGAAATAATCTATTCCAATCTACTAGGCTACTACACCCCAAAGGACTTTGGCTCTATGTGAAGCCAACTATAGTGTTTGAGCTTCAATTGGAGGTAGGATATGTGCTTTTAATCACGTCTTTTGGTGTGAATTTGACTTTTGAGATATTTATGTAGCCTTTTAAATATCATTGCCTTTTATGTTCAAATGATTTGGATTTTAAATTTCTTTTTATGGATTTTTCTATTCCTCCTCCATAAGGGTTTGGAAAAACAAACATGGGTGCTAAAGATGACTTTCATTTGAAAACTTGGGACAAGGTGCTAAGTGAGATAACTTAAAAGAGCATGGGGTCTAAGAGTCTTGTAAATCAAGATGAAATAAGAGTGCTATCTTGAATTCAACCTTATTTGATCCAATGAGGAGATGAAATAAAGGGAAAATCAAGGGAAATGACACATAGAATAATTTTTAATTACTTTAAATTACAAAAAAATGTGACATAGGGCCAAACAAAAGGGATACAATGACATAAAAGTGTGATTCCTTATCATAATAAAGAGGGGAATGGAGGAAAATAGGATAACATAGATTATTTGCAGATTTTATCTAACAAAAGAAACAAAAGCAAAAGTTGAGAATAAGGATCAAGCACATGAAACGAATGGTAATTTTATGAGGAGGGTTAGGGCCTATCCATGGTATTACAAATTAACTCATAAAAGAGAGACCCATGAGGGTGTTGATAAGAAAGAGAAAAATAAAGTGATGGAGCTTTTTTACAAAGCCCCTCACAAAAGAAAACCCAAAGGATGCCAAAACAACATTGGAAAGCAACAACAAGAGAAGAAAATAATTCAAATATGGTGGTTTTGTGAGGGATGTCAAGTACTATCTATGGTATTACAAAGAAACTCATAAAATAAAGACCTAAGGGGTGCAAAAAATAAGAGAAAATGTAAAAATATAAAGAGGACTATGGTACATCAAGAAACCAAAAGACCAAAAAGGAGGACTAAAAGTTTATGAAAAGAGGGCACTGATGCAAAGGGAGAGACCCATGCTTAATTAACCTATAAAAATATGTTAGATATAGATAGAAAACATGATAATAAGGAAATGTTTAGGCAAAGTACTTTTTAAGGAATTGGGTGTTGGTGGGCTCTTTGAAAACATGGCCTTCATTAGTTTGAAGGCAATAAGTGCTTGGCCAAAGAATGTATTTAACTAAATATGGGCCACACCATTTTTGGGCATAATTACCTTCTTTGTCATGGGTGTAATATAATTTAAGGACAAGATCACCAACATTAAAAGTGCAGATTTAAACATGTTTGTTATGTTGTCTAGCAATGAGAGCCTTGTATTGGCGATTATGTTGTAATGCAAAAATATTATGTTTATAAAGAATATCAAGGGAATGAAGGAAAGGTTCTCATAATTATTTATTAGGAATAATACCATGAAGAGATATATGAAGAGAGGGAAGCTCAAATTCTAATAGAAGGATTGACTCAGAACGATAGACTAATGAAAATGGAGTTACCCAAGTGGCAATATGAATGCTAGTCTGATAGGCCCAAAGTACAGGGTAAAGATGAATGTGCCAATCCATGTGGTTTTCATGAATTATATTTTGAAGAATTTTTATGATAATTTTATTGGTGGCGTCAGCTTAACGATTGCATTATGGATGGTAAGGCATGGAAAACTTGTGATTGATCTAAAATTTGGTACAAAGTTGTTTAACATGTTTATTTTTGAAATTACTACCATTGTCTAAAATGATGGTATGAAGAATGCCAAAGAGGAAAATAATTTGGTTAAGAATAAACTTATATATGATAAGATCAATAAATTTAACAAGGGGCATGGCTTCTACCCACTTGATAAATTACTCGATCGTGGTGATGATAAAAATGTGCCCATCTTGGGAATGAGGAAGTTTACTAATAAGATCAAATCCCCATGTGGAAAATGGCCAAGGAGATTCGATAGTTTGAAGCTCGATAGGAGGTGAATGGATAAGATCATTGTGAAGTTGATAAGGATTGTATTTCTTATCAAAGTCAATTGCATCCTCTTCAAGGGTAGGCCAAAAGTAACCCATATATAGACATTTGTGTGTTATAGCATGTCTGCTACAGTGACCATTGAAAATTCCCCCATGTGTTTGCTCAAGAAGAGGAGATACCTCATCTTGTATAACACAATGAAGCAAGGTACCTTCGATGTTATGATAGTAAAGGATGTTATGTAGAAATACATACTTGAAATCTTATTTATGAATGTGTGTCTTTTCATGAGAATCTAGATCAATAGGATAAGTTTTATGTTCTAAAACTTGAATGATTTATTGATACCAAGGGCTTTATTGAATGGTCATAGCCTTGATGTGATAAATAAGTGAATCAAGTGGTTGGATAGATGATGGAGATTTTTTGATTTATATAATAAAGGAAGGATCATAAAGAACTTGATGAGGATGAAAGAAAAAAGATGAAGAGACAAAAGAATCAATAATGGAATTTTGGTCTTGAGGAATAGGCTCGATAGTGAAAGAGATAAAGTCCTTAACAAGAGTGGTTGAAATTTGATGATAGGTGATAAGGTTCTCACTTTCACATTTATTATCACCATTGAATTGATGGCAAATGAGCTAAGAATCTCCTAAAGCATGGAGATATTGGATATCTAGATCAATAATAACTCTCATGCCTAATATAAGAGCTTCATATTAGCCATATTGTTGGTGACATCGAAGGTGAAGTGAAAATCTAAAAGAATGATCTTACTGAGAGGACTAGTGAAAATCAAAATTGGAGCTACAATAAGTTGGTCAGCTATGACTTGCCCTCTAACAAATTTTTATGTGATGATGCTGAGATCAAATTATATAAGTAAGACCATCCATTTGATAATTATATATCTAAGAAGAAAGAATCTGGAAAATAAATAACAAAGGGGGTCAGAATGAATGATGAAATAAATAGTTTGGTATAGCATATAGTGATGAATATTTTTAGCTAAAAAATAGATAGTGAGGCAATCACACTCAAATTTGGTATAACGTGTCTCATAATAAATGAGGCCTTAGCTAATGTCGTAAATATCATACTCTCTTCCTGTATCATCTTTTTGGGCAAGCATTGCCCTAACTGAAATAGGTGTGGAAGAAGTATAGAGAATTAATTGTTTATCATTGGAAGGTGGATGAAGTGTAGGTATATGAAGTAACGACTCTTTCATATTATCTAAGTCTTTTTGACATGGATCTATCCATTCTAAAGCTATACCTTTCTTGAGAATGGAGTTGATAGAGTAAATGCGATAAGCCATTTTGGGAAAAAATCATCTAATTGCCCCAAGTTTGCCTCACTAAGTTCAAATATCAAGAATAGATCAAGGAATGGGCATGTTAACAATAACACTAATTTTGGCTAGGTCAACATCGATGCCATGGAGAGAGATTGAGAATCCTAACAATTTGCCAAATGTGACTCCAAAAACACATTCGAAAGGATGAAGTCTAACTTTATATTTAAGGAGATGGTCAAAGATGATATCAAGATCAGAAACATGGATTTTTTGATGTTTGGATTTAGTAATTAGATCATCCATATAAGTTTCAACAATATTGTGGATGAGATTGTGAAATATGTGAGTCATAACATGTTGGTAGGTATCTTTATCATTTTTGAGGCCAAAAGGCATTTTGACATAACAATAGGTGCCCCATTCTATGGTGAAAGTAGTTTTATGTTGGTCCTTAGGAGTGATATGAATCTAATTAAATCCCAAGAAGCTATTTATAAGAGACAATATTTTGTAACCAGTTATGGAATCAATGATGGCATATATGGAAGGTAAGGGGAAGTTGTCCTTAGGACAAGCAAGATTAAGGTTACAAAAATCAATACAAATGTGGATGACCATAGTGACCTTCTTCCAAATGGGAACAATGTTAGAAACCCATTCAGAATAATCCAGTAGTTTAATGAATTTAACATCTAGTAATTTAATGATTTCCTTATGACATAAATTAGTGACTTTAGGTGAGAATTTTCATTACTTTTGATGTACTGGCTTAACAACTGGATAAGTGACGATGTTATGAACCACAATACTAGGGTCAATACTAGGCATGTATTGGTAGGACCAAGTGAATTCCTATTGATATTTATCAAAGAATAAGCTAAAGTTATCATGCATAGATGGTGAGAGTTATCAAGAAATTTTAATTAGTCAAGGAGATGATGGGGTACCATATTTTATATGAGTTGTTACTTCAATAAGCATGGCATTTCCATCTTGAAAATGTTAAGGTGCATTAGGCAAGGATAAAATTGGATTTGTTTTAGGATCAATGCTTGTAGACACCGAAATTCTGCATACTATGATTCTAAATGTCAAATATCCCCTCGATTGCTGTAGGCCCCTCTTAGGGACCATTTAACCCTTCAACCCTTGATGGGGATAACTTGCAGTCAAATTTACTCAACTAATTTAACTTAGCCTTTTAGATTTTTTTACCTTAACCCTTGACTGCTGATGGTTAGGTTGACCATCGATGGTCAGGGTCCACCTCTTTAATGAAAATCATGCTAACTACCCAATCTAATTCCAGTTGCAAGCCATTACATGGATGATTTAATTTTGGAAAGCCTAGTTCATGTGTTACTATAACTCTCTACCTTGCCTATAAGAGAGAGGAGCAAAGAGGTGAAAATCCATCTATAAACATTTAAAAACATCTATGAATCTATGATTGTTATCAAGAACTCTGTGCATCTAGGATTTTTTTTGGGTAGGTCAATCACCATCAGTAATCCAACAATCCCATAATTGTATCAGAGAGTCAATTTTTTGTGGCCTCTCCACCAAGCCCGTAGGTACCATTAATCTATCATAATCAAATAATATTTCACCAATAGATCAACTATCTCAATCATCCACCTAATCAACTTTTGGTAAGACAAGTAGTTGTTTCTTAGTATTCATCTCTTTTATTGCCATTTTGCAATCAACCCAAGCCTTACCCATCTCTTTAAATCCATCTTCTGTATCTTGTCAATCATCCAAAATCACCAACCCAGATCTTCACATAGTAACCATTAATGATTGACTCAACTATTGACGGTCTGTCCAAGTCACCTTAACCGTCGATGATCAACTCAACCATTGACGATCACTGTGGTACTAAAAACTAGCAATCTAATCTCAGCTAACTACACCCAATAAAACCTAATTTTTTGTGTTCCTACCTATTCATAGACCCCTTTCTATTTTTTTGAGACAAACCCCAACACCTTAGCACTAATATTAATTAGTTCATTGTGAATTTAATCATTTCTAGTCTATTTTCTTAGCAAGTATTCTTGTATTTAGTTTCATTACTTTTTGATTATTGATGCAAGTACCTTCCTATCCTATTTATAAACTTAATTATTTAAAACATGTGGATTGACAACCCCTAATGAAGCTCTCACTTTTGGGATCTAACTATTGCTAGGTAATCCACCCAACTATTTGTCTAACAAAAAAGTTTGCTTTAGTTTTTTCTTATCTGTAAGTCATCCTCCCAGGGCAAAGAGGAGCTCTTCACAATCTTTTGATTTCAACACGTGCAAAATCAATCCAATTTTTCAACCATACCCATACTTAGTTTTTTATTTTCCCTCTTTCCAATAATAAGCAAGAAATTCACTGAAACATTCTGGCATGCCTAATGGGACCCTTGTGTCTTTACTTGGGTTCTTGTTTGCTTGCATTCTCTCTCTATTCTATGCTCATTAATGAAATCAAAAGTTTCTTTTGGGATTCAAATCAAGTGCATACATCAATTACTTGGAAGTTTAGTTTACATAACTTAGCTTAAAAGTCAAAGTAATCTATCGTAGATTCACTCTTTGTTTCACACACCTAAACCAAACCACTTTCACCAATTACACATTAAACAAACTTGAGATAAGGCCTAACTAGGATTTTATCACCTAGTGGTAACCTTACCCTTTCTTGATGATCCTAATTGAAGGCCATTACCAAGGGGAGGACCAACTTATCTCTCTGGTTGAGTATAATATTTAGATATCAATATATTTTGGCTAAGCACCTGACACCCTTATCATTATGATGTGTGAAGTGAGGGGGTAGGCCCCAGTAAAAAGTCATGTATTGATTCCAATATAGATTATTTTTGAGTGGATAAACATAACCTAAAACCAACCTTAGATTTCATCTCTAAGACTCGAGATACAAATGAATTTAAGTCACACATATTCTTAAGGCATAAGCCAAAAATGAGAATAATTAAAACTCTAGGGCTTAACATATCTCTTAGAGTATGATTTGATTCCTTTGATCTTTTCTTGTCTTCTATTTATTTGAGTGGTGAGGCTATTTGTGTTTTCTATCTCCCCTTTCTTACATGGTTTTCACTTGCCAGTAGCGAAGATACCTTGTGGATAAAAACCTATCACCAAGCCAACTGACCTATTTCACCTCTTCATCCATGGAATATACCTCTAAAGCATTAGACTCTCCCCACCCTTTAAGAAGTCCTACCTTCCCTCAGGAGGATCCTTAAGGAGATGCAAATTTTGCCACTTTCATAGAAAATAATCCTTTAGCCTTGTAACATTATCTTACAACCATGTCTTACTATATTTTAGCTCTGACCCCATCCATATATCTACATTATGGCATGCCTCCCCATCTCATTGGGAGTACCTCCATTTTCATGATTACTACACAAACGTTGACTACCCAAGCTTCCTCATCAACTAACAACCCCTTTGAGACTACCATTGAAAACCAACCAACCCAAACTACCATTGCCTTTATACCTTCTACTCCTAACAATCACTCCTCCACTATAAGAGTGACTACCTCTAGCACTACTAGCCTTATTTCAGATACCTTCAACTCATCAATAACCACTCTAATTCAAAGCTTTGTGGTGTCCATACCCTCTACCCTACCATCAATTAGTACAAGGGTCACCACTCTTCCATTGATCACCAACCCAACTACCACTCCTATCCAACAATCACCCCTTAGACCAACCTTTGGCTATATACCTGATCTACAAGGGCATGTACCAAATACCAAACCGCCTACCTTTACCTACCCTTATGCATCTTCTACCCAACCATTGATATCCACTTACCCGTATGCAGTAGCCTCCCAACCACCACAAAAATATTTATCTTATAATCCTTTAGGGGCACAACCCTAAACAAACCTAATGAAGATGCTTATGGAAAATATGACCACCTTAGAGTCATATATTTTGGGTGCTCACAACATCTTACCAAATCTGTAATGAGCCCATCCATCCATCCATGCCTATCAAACCATATCCTCCCTGATGAAAACTTCCCAAGTTCTCTAAATTTTAAAGTAGGAGGATCCCCAACAAAACCTTAAGGTATTTAGGTATGATTTCTATCTCATCACTTATGATGATTACCTTCTTCTCTACACCTTCCCCATGTCTCTATCCAGTCCAACATTGGATTGCTATAGTTCCATACCTAAGCACTCCATTTTCTCATTCACCTAACTAGCTCAAACCTTCTTAGACCATTTTTTGATAAATATCTCCAAGAAAGTGTATATCACCAACCTCTATTATATTCAATAGTTTGAGGATGAATCCATTACCAATTTTATGGATCACTAGAGGAGCCTAATCAACTAACTATCCTTCTCCTTACCTCAACTTGAACTCATAGAGTTTTTTGCTTGAGCATGTGCCAAGCACATCTCCTCTTCCTTGCATATCCAAAGATTTCAAACCTTTGATGAATATTTTACCATGGCATGTAAGTTTGAGAACCAAGCCATTGACTAAGGAAATATTAAGCTAAAAAACAAGAACTCAACCTATAAAACCAATGAGGCTTATTCCTCTAAGTTAAGCAACCAACCCAATACCAACACCAAGAATAAGGGAACCACAAATGTAGTTATCCTTAAAGCCAATCCTCCACCTTCTATCAATCAATAAAATTTCTCTAGTTCCTAAAAAAAAACCCAAGGAACCAAACCCATAATAACTAAAAGCAATTCACTCCACTTGGATAATCCTATCCTTCCATCTTGGAAAAGTTATTGAAATCCAATATCATTCAACTTCCTCTTATCAAGCCACCTCAATAATTTGACTCTTCTCATATTGTGCCTATTTGGTACAATGAGAATGATCTACGTCCCTTCCACTAAGTGACATGACATGATTTTAGTAGGTGTAACATATTCAAGAATCTTATCCAATACCTCATTGATAAGGGTGAGCTTATATTGGAAAACCCCAGTACACCATCAAACCAAGCCTTTGATATATTTAAGCAACCCTTCCCAAACCATGCTCCTACCAAGAATGAGAGTAAAAACATCAAGTATTCTCATGATACCCATATGATTAACATGGTCCTTGATGCACTCATTTCAAAGCTACCTAATATCCAATCTTCTGATTATCCATTATCTATTAAGATAATGGATGGACCTTACCTTACTTTGGACACTCAAACTGAGGAAACACCATCCTCTTTCCCTCCACTTATTGAGGTAGGGGAGCCACTAGACACCCTTTTAACTAATATACCATAAAAACCAACCATCACCACCTCACCCTCACCTTGAGCTACCAAGCAAACCAATTCCCCTTCAGAAACAATTCCCGAAGAGAAAATCCCTATGTCTACTCCTCCCACAGAGGAGATACCCATCCAAACCTCATATCTATTGATTTAGGAAGATGATAAGGATACCATCCCTATGTCCCCACCTAAGGGCCTATCTTTTACATCTATTATTTAGGGAATTAAGCCAACCTACAAACCATTCTCTAGGCTAGTGTAAAAATTGGAATTCATCTCTGATCCTAACATGAATCAAGCCACCTTCTAACAGCAATTAGGCCTCCCTTACATTACCTGATTAGAACCTCCAACCCTTCCTCAATTAGACTAACCCACCACTTTCATTAACCAACCTCTTACTATATCTACCCAAATAACCAATCCCTTTAACCAACCAATTAAAACTTCCACTAAACCAATCAACCCTTAACCACTTAAGCCAACTGAGACCCAAGTAACCAAACCATCTCCTATCATCCTAATTAAATCTGCTAAGAATTTTGGTATCCTCCCTACACTGAGCCTTAGTCACCCATATGTAAAACTGGACCCAATCCCTTCAAGCCCACTAACAAAATTTTAGACTAAAGCAACCAAAGAGGTAAAGCCACATAAAGGCTAAAATACCCAAGCATTTCCTCTCTCAACTTTTCCCTCCATTTTAGGATCTCATCCCTTTACATTGAACAAGAAGCTAGTTGCCTTTACCAAAACCTCACCACCTCTTTTGGTGACACCTTTGTAGTTTCTCTTTGATACACCTCTTTTCACCATGCCAAAAATAACTAAGCTACATACCTTGAAACCTTCCACCCCTAGCTCATCAACCTCCTTGCTTAAATCAAATCCATTGACCAAGCATACCCCCTCACCCAAGGTACCTACTACTAAACCTAATTCCAAGCAACCTCTTACTTTAACCACAAAATCAAGGACCACTAAAGCTTTACCATATTTATCCAATTCCTATTCAACTATTTTTGATAGGTTATTATAAACCTCTTTTTTAAACCTACCTTCCATTAGGCCCTTTGAATCATTAGCTTCAAAACCCACCTGGTACAATCATCACCAAGTTTGTGCTTATCATAAGACACTAAGCCATGATAGAGAATTAAAAGCTCTCCAAACCATCATCCAATGAATTAATGATGATGATGACCTATTAATGGATTAACCTCCTATGGAACCTATACCAATCCAACTGCCCATCATACCTACATGACACTCATCCACTCCTCCACTCTCACCTTAGAGTGAAGACAAATCCAACCAGTCTACTACCTCAACATCTCCTTCTATCTATACCATCAATGTGGTTATTAGATCATAATAAAAGGATAAAGTGAAGGCTAAGGTGTCCATTCCTTAGACATACCACTCTTCAAACTCCCAACCAACCTTCACCCAACCTTTTCCACCTTTAACCAAACCCAAGGTGTCTATCTTAGGTGCCTCCTAATCTAGCCCTTCATAATCCATCAGGAGAGTTATCCTCAAATAACTTCATCAAACCTTGATGAAGATGAGCTTGTATGAGTTAATCTCTACTTCTGCCCATCACCACCAAGCACTAATAGAAGCTTTGCAATCCATTGAGGCCCAACTCAAGGACCCCCATCCTCTGTCCACTTTTGTCGATGTTCTTCAGATTTCCAACCTTGTTACCTTCAAGGATTTGGAAACACCCTCCATCCATCTTGAAGACCCAAATACTCCTCTCTTTATCACTACTTACATTAACCAAACCTACATTAAATGGGTTATGATTGATGGGTGATCTAGCATAAACATCATCTTGTCTCATGGCTACAACCAAATCAACCTGCTAGATAATGTTATGTCTAAATATTCAATCATCCTTCATTTATTCAATGATACCATGGCCACTACCTTGGGAACTATCATCTTTCATATCCATGTAGGACCCCACACACTCTTTGAACTATTCTACATTGTATAAGGTGAATTCTAATACCACATCTTGTTAGGATGACCTTGGATTTACTCCATGGGTTGTATTCCCTCTACCCTCTACCATTGCATTATGTTTGAATGTAAAGGCTAGGTCATCACTATCCAAGCTGACCAAAGTCCTTTCTTGACATGCAACATGACCTATCACCCCAATGATGTCCTCATACCCCCATCTAACACACCCTCAATAGCTAAAACCCAACTTCCAACCACTAAAGTGGATATCATATCCCCTTATACTGGTAAGGCATCAACTAATTCCTCTATAATTTTGCATCAAATTCCTACCATAGACCATTTATAATCAACATTCCATAACCTTTCACTGGGGGAGTATCACCTTCTCACCCTTGACGCTTTCCTTACTCAAGAGTATGGGTAACTTACCAACCAACCAGGATATGACCCCAATATCAAAACTATCATTTCCTTTGGAATTCCCAACTATCAAACCCATTTTGTCTATGGGAGACTTGAAAAATCCCTTGGTGATCCTACCACCTCTCTACCACCTTGACCATTCACCACCAATTTCTCTTACCTAGAGAAACCAAACTTTGCCAAGACATACCTTCATCAGTGTGTATGGAAAGGCTTCGATCTTGGGTGATATGAACATGGCCCACATGAATTAGTCACCATAAAAATTAGGAATTATAATTATAAACACAGACTTGGTTTCATCCTATCCAATAAAAAGTAACCCAAAACATATACCATATATTGCTTCTTCACTGACCTCTCCCCTACTTGCATGTGATGATGATGACATCATCCACCTAACATTTTTTTCATCAACGTGATCAACCTAGGACCCTTAACTTATTAAAAGGAGGGGTGATTATGACCATTCTATTGAGCCATCTTGAGATGATAGGAGAAGAATCTCCTACCATTAACACTATGTAGTGTTAAGATGATGATTCTATCCTCACCTACCTTGGCACCCCAAATTCCTCAATCTACAAATCCATTCCTCTAGAGACCTAAACCATGTTGAATTAATCTACCACAAATATCAATTTGGGCACTCTAAACAACCCCCACATTGTCAAAATGGGATAATCATTGAATGCCAAGGAACTTTGAGACTTCCCCTCTTTCCTCCAAGACTGTGACATAGCCTTTTCTTAGTCTTACAATGATATGCCTAGTATTGACCCTACCATTACTACCCATAACATAGTCACTCACTATGATGCCAAGCCTATCAAGTAAAAGTTTTGATGCATACATTGTCACATATCCCTTCTCATCAAAGAAGAGCTTCAACATCTCCTTTCTGCAACTTCATTCAACCTATTGACTACTCCGAATGGGTCTTGAATGTTTACCTATCACTAAAGCCACAGGGGGACTATAAATTTGTGTGGACTTCATAACCTCAACATTTCCTACCATAAAGATGACTTTCCTCTACCTAGCATCGACCAGCTTGTTGATCTTATTGCTGATCATGAGATGTTATCTCTCATGCAAAAATTCTCAAGCTATAATTAGATCTTAATTGCTCTTGAAAATCAACATAAAACTAACTTTACCACCCCTTGGGGAACCTTTTGCATAGAGTCATGCCTTTTGGGTTAAAGAATATAGGTGCAACCTACCAACGTGCCATGACTTATATCTTCCATGAACTTATCCAGAAGATTGTAGAGGACTATGTGGATAACATTCTTGGGAAATCAAAAATCTAAAAAGATCACTTGGCTATTCTTACGATCATCTTCAAATGTCTCATCCATTATCATGTCCGTCTCAACCCCAAAAAGTGTATTTTTGGGGTCTTATCAAGAAATCTTCTTGGTTTCATTATCTCCCTTGGAGGAATCAAAGTTGATCCTACCAAAATCAAAGAAATCCTAGACATGCTCCCTCCTACCAACCTTAATCAACTTTGAATCTTGTAGGGGAAGCTTCAGTCGATTCATCATTTCATTTCCAACTTTCAAATCAATGCCAACCATTCCACCACCTCCTGAAGAAGGATGTGTTTTTCAAGTGGAGTAATAAATATAAAAAGGGATTTGATTCACTCAAGGAGTAAATTTTATCACAACTTGTCCTTACCCCTACCAAGGATGACCAACCTTTCTACCTATATATCTCTACCATTGACCACTCCCTAGGGGCAATGCTTGTTTATCAGGATGAATAACATAGAGAGTAAGTCATCTATTACATTAGCTACATGTTTGTAAAGTATGATACTTGATATACCCATATTAATAAACTTTGATTATCTTTAGTATTAATTTCCACCAAAATTTACCACTAACTTCTTAATCATAAAACCTATGTCATAACCAACACTGACCCACTTAAGTACATGCACTCCAAGCCATACCAAAACTAGTGTATGGCCAAGTGGATCATGCTCTTATTAGAGTTTGATCTTGAGTTCCTCCAAAAAAAGTTAATTAAAGGGAAAGTTATTTCCAAGTAATTGGCTGAAGCACATTTAGTAGATAACCAACCTCCTCTTCTTGAGTTCTCTGATGAGTCCTTCATAACCCTCTCTCAGGTGGATTTCACCTATCACTTCACCATGTTCTTTGATGGATCAAAGTGTTAACATGGTGGGGGAGAAGGTATCATCCTTATCTCATTTGATGGTGAACCTCTCCCTTTGTACTTCAAGATTGATTTTGAATGTACCAACAATATGGCTAAGTACAAATCCTTAATAATAGGCTTTCAGATTGCCTTAGCCCTAAGAGTCAAAATAACCAATATCTTTGATGAATCCCAATATGTGGTCAATCAAATCAATGACTCTTATTAGTGTAAGAATGATGTCCTACAGTAATACAAGTAACTAGTATGAACTCCTAGCATCATTTGAACGTTACCACATCTAGTCAACCTCATGATCTAAAAACAAGTTTGCCTACACCATGGCATCCCTTGCCTCACAAATCCCATTTATACCCTTGGAATCTAAGATATCTATAATTATTCATAAAATTACGCATCTTTCCTATGTCAAACTAGATTCTTCCATCATTTTTAATGTGGAAAAAACCCAACTTGACCTTAGGTATCAACAAACCTTCGACTACCTTAACCTTGGCATAGTTCCTTCTGGCCTCTCTAGGAATGCTCAAAGAGAATTTATCTAGAGCACATCTCACTATACCATTATGAGGGGAATCCTCTATAAACATGTTTTTGATGGCCTCATCTTCTATTGCTTGTGTAGTCATGAAGCCTCCCACACTATCAAGGAAATACACTATGGTATTTGTGGAGGTCACTTCAGTGGCCTCACTGTATCTAAGTGCATCCTCCATCTTGGTTATTACTAGCCTACCCTTAACCAAAACTACTATGATTATGTGAAAAAGTGTGTTAAGTTCCAACAAAACATTAATTTGCATCACATAACTAGCTATAGACTTCATGTTTCCATCAATTTCTATCCCTTTTCATAATAGGGTCTAGACCTTATTAGTGAAATAAATACCCATTCTTTGTAGTGTCACCATTTTATTATCATGACGATCGAGTATTTTACCAAGTGGGTATAGGATATTTTTTTAGTCTCAACCAAAGTGGAAAAGATTCTCAACTTTATCATCCATCATATCATCTGCTACTTCAGTGTTCCTCATAAGATTATGACCAACAATGGTAAATCTTTTAAGAACAAGAAAGTCTAGGGTCTATGTGATGCATTCAATATTAAATTAAGTTTATCCTAGCCCTATCACCCTCAAGTGAATGGATAGGTAAAAGCCTCTAACAAAACTCTTAATAACATGCTAACTAAAATGGTTAGTACATCTAGTTGGGATTTGTATTTTCACATCCCCTTTGCCTTATGGGTATATCACACTAGTGTTTGAACCCATATATGTGCTACCTAATTTTCTCTTATATTTGGAGCAGAGTCTATCTTACCTCTTGAAGTCCAAATCCCCTCTCTTTGCATATCTTTGTAAGATCTTATTTTCAAGGATGATTATCATTATCACTATTTAGCCTAACTAGAGCTAATTTATGAGCATCATATAGTAGCCCTCACCCACCTTCATGTCTATCAAGAGCATATCAAATATGCCTATAAAAAATACCTTAAAGTGTAGGAATTCAATACCAAAGAAGTCATCCTAAAGGAAAAATAACATGTCACTAATATGGAGACAAACAAGAAGGAAAGGTTTGATTTCAATTGGCTTGGACCTTATATCATAACCCATAAGAATGGATCAGGAGCTTATTGGTTGTCTTCTCTTAAAGACCACCCAGAAATTGAGCCCCTTAATGCTTCGCATCTATGTCTATTCTTTTGTTAAGAAGAATTAAGTTCACCTTTTATTTAACTTAAGCTCATCCCTTGATTTCATAACCCCATTCAATCTCCCTATTTTAGGGGCAATCAATTAAAAATGAATCATGTGATTATCTATCATCAACATATCCTTTATCTTTAATAATGGGTATCATGGCTCTACCCATGGCATGGTTTTCATGGTACTTTCCACACCTTCATAATATGGATTCCCATGGTTGTTGTCACCCAAACCTCTTCACACCTAATAAAATTTCTTGCACTTTTAGATTTATCTTCATAAAGGTGAACCACTAAGCTAGCCTAAGCAAGTCTATGTCAAGAAAAATCAAAGTAAAATAAAAAAATTCTTATCATTAACAATCATGGGTCATTCCTAACATTCATAGACTTCTCCCTTAAAGGAAAACTATTGAAAACCTCTTTAAAATTACCATAACATAAATTGGACTGCTCCCTCAAAGGATAATTATCAAGAGCATTAAGAAAAGCACATAAACTTAGACTAATCCTTCAAGAGATGGATAAGTAAAGAATTTATCAAAAGCATAATAATTTCCTATAAGCTTCATGTAATGATCAACTTCTCATTTACAACAATAAATCAAAAGACCCATTATTATAAGCAAACAAAAGCAAACTAATCTTGGAAGCTAAAATCAACTCTCAAGCAAAATAATAAGGTGGAAGCTAAAATTGGCTCTCATAAGTAGACTTATCACATCGATCAGTCTACACAATTTGGCATAGGCTTGTTTACCCTGGTCTTTTGGACACCTACAACAAAGGCATGCTAGTCTCGCAAGAAGTTTCCATTTTCACCCATCCCCCCTTTACACTATATGCAAGATATTTTTGAGATTACTGAACATTATGTGGTCAAGACACCTTTTTAGACAATTGAAAAATGCTAATGTAAAGTATTCGAAGGGCTTATGTTCATTAAGTCAATCCAACTTAGTTTTATTTTAGTCCTTGTCAATGATGAAGCACCATGCCCACTGCTCATCCTATCATGACTAGTTGATATTTTCATTATGGCATTTGCCTCTTGACTATATTCTCTATTCTTCCATCTAGTGTTGTCAATTAAACTATCTCATGCACTTTATCATAAACATTAACAACATAGAACCATAAACATACCTATAACCATCTATATTACTATACCATACATGATAATCACATCCATAAGCAATAAAATAAATGTTAACATGTCTAAACATAATGAAATCCAAAATACCCATTAAAAATTATCATGTCATAAGAATAACCATAAATAAAAACCATCTCATACCTAGCTAGATGAGTCTATATCTGTGTCTAGCATCCATAACATAAGCATAATCCATAAGCAATGTAAACATACCATCATAAACGCTAAACACCAAATACAAATCATATACCATGAACATGGGTAATAAATAAAGATAAAATATATCACTCCTACAACATCATAACATGAGCATAACAATCCATAACCATAAACCACATCATGAAACATAAACCACATCGATCTAATCATCAACATAATCATATACATCATGTCCATCAAAGTGAATAATACATGTAATAAATGTCTATATTCTCTCTCATATAAATATTGCATCATCAACACATGCCAATATCAAAATCATGTACATACAACATATTAAAGCATGTAATATCATGCCCTTGGGGCATCAATACCACTAACCCCTCCCATTCCTATACTTACATTACCATATGGTGCCATTCCTCTTAGGATGCTTATATGTCCACTCACTATAGAGGCCCACTATCTTGGAGTATCCATGGATGGAACACCTACTAGGCTAGCTCTATACTCCCCCCATTTGAGCTCATTCATACACTATGCCAGAACAATAGCCTCATAATACCATAACTCCTCTACTATAAATAGGTATTGGGCTATAGGAGTGAAACCCAATGGTGCTACCTATCCTACCACTACCCTTACCCTCTACCTCAAGGTATCCCTCTCCTAAGTCACTAAACCAAGGGTGGTCCTCACCTAATATCTCTAAGTAATAATAGTGGTAACTTGACCCTTTAAAATGATGATCTAGCTCTGAAAAGTGGCCACTTGTCCCTATAAACCTATAAGCTGGGCTTATGTGGCTATTAGTGCTACTACATCCTATCCCTATGCCTATGGATCCCCCCTATCTAGATCCACATCCATCACCTACTGATCGCCATTAACCCATCCAAACTTGGCCACTACACATAGGGCATAATACCATGTTGTGTATCCATCAACAAAACTAACATCATCTATCATTACTCTAGTTAGTATCTCCTCATGATCCAACACTAAATCCTATGGTTATGAATTTAGAAGTAAAAAATCTATATCCTCTCTCTTGTACCTTTGAGAAGGAGATAGAATCCTTTATACAAGATCAAACTACCTCTGAACTCTATCAAATGGGATCATCTAAGTCTCCCTATCTCACCTCCTGTAGATCCATCACTAGCTCTATAATGATAGTATGTGCTATGTGTAATGGGACAACCTATGACAACCCACATATGGTCTCTAGATCACATCCCCCACCACCAAACCCTCTAATGTGTCTCAGAATCAATCTATGTCCCTCACCCCTCCATTGACACCTATCAAAGCATAGTCTCCTCTCCATCATATAAATCCCACTATGTAGGGTACCTAGGTGTATTCCTCCCAAGGTAGCCCCAATGGTATCAAAACCTTGATGTGCTTGTATTCTTAGCAATGAAGCATAACCCAACACTGATCCCATACCATCTATGAGCTCTAAATACCTAGAGCTCCCTATAAACCTAGACCAGTAAGATAAGAGCCCACCCAAACACAATCTTACCCAGCAACATCTCAACCAATGCTCATAGTAGTAGATATGGAAATCATACATTAATTAAATCCAAAAATGTAAAGAATCATATGACCATCATTATCATCATTATCATCAAATGCCTCTCATCTGGATCCCTTTGGTATAGTGGCTTGTATCCAAAACTACCTGAATGCCACCTCACATGGGCCCTATCTTCACCATAAAGAAGCTCCATCTACTCCTCCCTTTACTTAAGCTCAATGTGGTAAATTGGCTCCCATTAGATTGGTAGTCATGTGATCCTATGGACATCCTCTAAGAGGATGGTGGTCTCTCCTATCATTAGTAAGAAGGTGTTAGTGGCTAGATCGCATCTCTTGATGAGAACCACTATTATCACCGTATCTCATGGAAACCACTAATAATGTAACATGTATCCTAAGATGACCTCCTCAATATGCATCTAGTCATCCCTGGTCATCCCTTAATGTACCTTGGTAAATATCCTAGGGACTCGGTCCTTCATTTGGATTTGGTTTTATGCCTACAAAATAATTGTATTAACATGCACACTTTGATTCTTTTAACATATTACATCTATGACCTTACCTCTAGAAATTGATGAGCATCTACCTTACCCCAAAAAATTTTCAAACACCCTAATTTATCCTCTAGCAAAATTACCTCACCCTACCCTAATGACATTCCTACGTACCTATCTTACACTTGCACTTAACACTTACATTATTAAAACAAACCTTTAAAAACATTTAAAACATTTACACCTTTTTACCTAGCCTTCCTATTGACCAAATTTGAATTCTAGTCAAATGAGGTCAACCCATACTATTTTAAACTTTTGAAAAAGGTTTTCATGTGCCCTATAGGGTGTCATGTTGGTCTATTATCTCACTTATCCTTCCCCTAGTCTTTATTGAAGCTCATCTTCCTTGAAATGGCCTAGTCAACCAAAGTCAAACATGGTCAAGCCTTGGTAAAACTTAGAAAAAGGATAATTTTGTGTCAAATTTTCATAATATGGTATTTATCATGTTTCAATGTGTTTACAAGTCATAAATTGGTCATTTGTTATGTCTTATGTGCAAAAAGGCATCTTCTGGCCACTTTCTAGCCTATTAATTGAATTGTACAAACTTCCAAGAGGGAATATTTGTCAAAAAGGTGAGTTTAAAAATGGAACAGGTCAAGATCATGTCAGGGGTAGTCAGATGTCAGCCAAGAGTCATTTATAGTCAGAAATTGGGAGTTTTTCCTTGTTTTTAGGCCCTTTTGGGCACTTGTACAATATCCATGATCTAAAATTCAACTAAAAACGTGGGTGGAGTGTATATTAACCTCAAAACACCCATTTATATGTTTGGTTTTCAATGATAATTCAAAAAAGTTCACCCATAACTTATTTTCCCCATTTTCTCTTGGTAAGCAAAGAAAGGTCAACTTCAAGCACTTGGTGTGGACCGTACAGGTGGAGTTGGGAAGAGTTATTCTAGGGGTGGATTTTAATCTAAGTCTACTTAATTTTCATAAAAATAAATTTAAATTTGGTGTATCCTCCTTTATGAACAATGGCTAACACTCTAGGTAGCATTTTATGGGCTTATAACCATAAAGGGGGTCACTATTTGAGCTTATTTCAATTTTTATTGATTTAGTCTAATGGGTTTATGTGTTAAATGAATTTATACATGATGTTAAAGATATTACCATGCTTATTATTGTGTTGGAAAGCTCAAATATCTAAGAAAGCCTCTTCTAGGCTTGTGGTTGCTCCAAACTAGTTTTCCCTCACTTGTAACTACTTCAGGTGCTTTGAAAGAGTTTTCTCACATTGGGTGGAGCTATAGGACATTTTTAAAAGTGTTTGAACCCTTTAATATGCATTTTTAGGTGTTGGAACTATTTTTTAACTCATAAAATGCCAAAAAAGGCCCTCAAAGTCATGCTTATCCTCACTGTCAGCCCTCACTAAAAAAATGACAACCTACAGGCCCTTGCTGACATCATGATGACATATGTCGAGAAATGGAACATGCCTAAATTTTTTGAAGTCTTAGGTTTGTATTTAATGATCAATGAAGAGACCTTAAGGCTTAAACCATGCACCTTTTTCACTATTTTCTTTCACTGCCTGTTACCATTCATCACCACTTACAAGTGGCTTGAATAGATGGTGTAGAGGTCTTTTGAAGGTTTTTAAAATTTGGAGAGCCACCTTGTACCTTGGAGTTGTATGAGAGAATTTTAGTATGTCTAGAATCCCTTTGGTAGCTACTTGGTGTTAAAAAACCATTCAAAGGGGAGATGACTGTGTTCAGGCCTGCAGTCCCTGAAAGTTGCAAAGAGAAGCCTTGGAGGTTTTTAAGGACCTCACTAAATGCACTTGGAATGTGATCTAAGAGTTAAATTTGGACAAATTGATATTTCCTATATAGGAAAATAAATATTAAAAGGATAGGGTCAAGGGTATTAGTGGAGGTTAGTATTTGAACACCTTGAAAAGAGGCAAAAAACTACTGAAATAGGGTAGTAAAGACTATAAGAAGTTGACCAAAGTTCATCTTACACTTCATTAACCCAGTCCTAGACTATGCCATCAAGTATAACATTAAAATTAGTTAAAATGATGCTCATAAGCTAAAATTACATGAGATAATATGTAATTTGATGTTTTGAGACACCACATACCCTCCTCTATCTATACATAGGCCTAGGAGAGGCCATCTACAATAGGGTTTTCCAAATAATGATTTCTAGGTTATGTTTTGACTTTATTTTGAGCTTCTAAGGAGAATAGGATGTTTTGTGACCCCAATGACCTTTATGGGAAATAAAAACACCTCAATAAAGTTTTAAATGGTCTATAACACCCCTATAGGCCTGATGACAACCACCTATAGTCAATTGACTGACTGAGATAGTGACCTTGGCATGAGATTGGAGGAGTTATTAACTCATTCAAGGTTGATATAGGTACAATGGATGATGAAGAAATTTTGGAAGCTCATGAAAACTATAAATACCCATGAACAAGCCCATTTTTCACCAAATCACCTATAGGTAGGCCTAAGGACCATTAAACATAGTCAAATAGGGTACATGGCAGTGAGCTTAACCTTGAGGGGGAAAGGTATTTTGGCAGACTAATAGGAACTCAACCTTGATGAGATGCTGGTTATTAAGTTAAATAAGTATGTTATGCTTTCATAGGTCTATTTAAAAGGATAATGAAAGTACATAAACCCTTGAACAAAGCCACAACTACCTACAAGTAGGGCAGACAAAGTCACATTCATGACAAGTGTGGTCATATGCATATTAAAGAAAGATTATATGAAGAATAAAATAACTAAATCAAGAATATAATATGGGTCATTATACACCATTAAAATATACCTCATTATTCTAAGGATACAAAGGAAAAAGAACCCTTTCAAAGGCAAAAAACAAGCTTATACCCTACCTACCATGCACTGTCTTATACTTTAGAAGTCTACCTAGGAAACATGTGGAGTTTTAGGGTCAAATGGAGGATTTAAAAGATAAATTTTGGTAAAAAAAACCCTTTAGAGTTGATAAATAACCTCCAATGATTTTTTTTGAGGAAGAGGAAGGGGAACATACCCCTATTTTGTCTTAGAATAGGGGCAATTTTTCCATGCATGAGGAGACAGTTTGAAGGAAAAGTGGTGAGATTAATGGACCAAAGGTCAATAAAGATAAAATGAAGGTTTTTAAAGCTAGGAAACACATAATAAAATCTATAAATAAACTTATAATGTCTGAGGTTAATCAATATTCTCTACACAAGGAGGTTTGTAGTCATACCTAATAGGCAAGGAATATTCCTGATCTCAAATGAAGGGTTATTTTTAATTTGGGCCTTAGGAAAGCATATAAATGACTTGGGTCACATTAATGGAGGTGAAAATTAATTTTTAGATCAATTTATAGGTATGTTAATCCATTTGATAACCATTTTGAGTCCAAGGTATAATTGGACCCATTGGCAAGGTCTAGGCATGTTTCCAAAGCAGGGCTCAATTTATTTTATATCTTTAAGGGAGATATTATAGTGATGGGATAATGTGTATAGGAAATATTTAAAGGCATTAAATATTTTATTTTGTAGTAGATCCACCAAGAAGCCATCATTTGGCCTAAAATGTGCTCAAACCTTGTTAATTATGCAAAATTGACTTGAATGGTCATTTTGGAATGCTCATATCTTTCATGAGCCTTTGAATATGACATGGATATATTTGTATGAGTTAGATAATGTATTTTAGGATAACCTAGTGTAATTTTTATGAGTTTTCAATGTGTAACCTTTATGAACAAAGGTTAAGACTAGAATTCACTCAAAACCCTTGCAAACCCTCCATAGAGACTTGATTGGGAAGATGAGGCAATTTGAGAATCCAAAAGGTATGGAGGTACCATGAAAAAAATTATATGACATAGAGGACTCTCTAGATATTCTTCACATGTGACTTAGGTGTATGGATCTATATAGATTAGGGAAAAATGAGGCTTATTTTGTCCATTTTTTATGTTGTGCAGGCATGGTAAACTTCCAAGAGACCAAATAAATTTTAGAGGGATGATTAGGATTTTTTATAGGTCCTCATGGTCATTGAATCAAGTATATTAGATCTTAATTATTCCTACCAAATATCTTTTTTCAACCACTCTAGTGAGCTAGTTAAGGAATACTTAGAGAAAATGGTGGATATTCATTTGGAAAGCCTTTTAAGGCTTGTTTATTGTAATTTATGCCATGAAAAATTTGGATAAATAAAATTCCTCTTATTTTATAGATTATATTGTATGTTTTAAGGGATTTTATGTGCCAAGTGTGAGAGGTGTAAGGAAATAGGCTATTTTGGGATTGTTTTAAATGATGGTGCATGGCTAAAATGATAGGGATGATTAAGAGACTCTCCAATTAATGTGAGGACTTACTATTAACCCCCAATAATCAAAACCATCATTATATTTGATCAATTGTATTTATAAGGTAGTTTTGGAAGGTCAATCATGAGGGGCACTTTTCTATGCAAGGGAAGGAGTTTTTTGACCATTTTGTAGGTTTTTGATGATTAGAGATGACAATTTTAGATCATTTTTATATATGGATCATCCCATCCCTCTCTCCCATGCAAATTTAATTGATCTTCATGTTTTTGACACATGTCCAAGTGACTCTTGGACTCCCCTTCTCTATCTCTTCCTATTTCTTCTATAAATTGAGCCTTCTTAGCTATTGCATCAGGATCTCTCTACCTAGGTATGGTGAATCCCTACCAAATTTTTCATTGAATAAATAAAGACAATTATTTTACTTAATTAAAATATTTCACTAAGTGTACATAATGGATGTTAGTCTTGTGCAATTATAGGTTTTGTCTACCTTCACACGTTACTCTCCTTAGTACCTTGTGTGTTTGTAATCTCTTTTACAGGTCATCAAGAAGTGAAAAATTATATTTCATGTGTAGTGATTAGGATACTAAATATAATGTCTTATAATTCCTATTTCTTAGTTCCTCCTAACCTATGCTATCTCTAAGACCCCATGTTGAAGCATCGATGTGAGAGGTAAAATTGACATTGCATGAAGTGTATTTACAACTTGTCCTTAGTTTCAAGTGCATTATAAGGGTATGATTAGAGGAAATATTTTGGTGTATCACATCCTATATATTATGTTTACTTTTATGTTATCCCTATCCCTTTTCATCCCCAAGTGTTAGTAGTAGGATATGAGCTTTAGTGATGCATTGAGGGGAGCTAGCCCTAATATAGAGATCCACCTCCTAATAGGAATACCCATAGCCCTAAGGTGGTTCCATTATCTCACTTTAATGAAGAGAATATTATCCCATCTCCTCATTGGGTTCAAGTTTAAGTGACAATATTTTTTGGCACACCCAGTCAGACTCTTGTTCTAAGAGATTGAGGAGTTTTGGTGTTCTTTTCAAGATAGCAGCCTTTGGAAGCAATTCACTAAGCACCAATGGTGACTCCAAGTACATATATATTAGTTGAGAAATCTAGGTAAACCTATTGAATTTTTTTTTCTTGTTTCATGTTCTTTTTTGAGTAATTTATGGAGAATTATGAGTTTGAGCTTATCTTAACACAAGTCGAGCAAACATATCCTTGTTTGCCTCTTCCCCCAAATTATGAGCAAGTCCTTGGCCAATCTTGTCATGATCCCCATCAATCATATGTTTCATATGACCAGCATTATCAAGTATGTAATCCATCTATCCCAATTAGGTCCTCTCCAAGCCATTCCATTGCTAGTTTCAAAAAGACTCTCATTGGTTATCAAGACTACATGTTAGACCTTGACACTAGATATGGTTGTGGCTAAGTCATCCCTAGTGTTTGTATTAGGAGTGTAAGGAATTATTTGGAACAAATAAAAAGGGAGTGGATACCTATATATAAATTTAGTTGGCCATGTCTTTCTAATGAGATTCTTGATATTTCTGACTTGATCTTCTATCTAGAAGAAAGGTTGAGAACTCATGAACAAACTCAATATTGGCAGCCCCAAATACCCTAAATGTTTCATCCACTCCCCAAAGTTTCTGTTCTTGGAATTAATCCAAGATAGTATCCAAAATAAGGAAGACATCATGGTGGAGTAGGTTAACCTACTTGAAGGATATTTTGAAGAAGAAAGATTGAGTTTTGAAGCTCACCTTGAAAGAGAGATTTAATTGGTCAACTAGATGTTGAGGAAATATATTATGGTAGCTAAAGGTGAAATCTCTAAACCTACTTATCCAACTTGTAATCAAGGTGAAAATCCCAATGATAATCCAAGTTTCCTAAACATATCATTCACCCCTTCATTAGCCCTTCAACCCCATGAAAACATCCTTGAGCCTACCTTCCCAAGATGGAAAGAGGTGGTGGCAGCTTGTGAAGAAAAGAACAAATCATGATTAGGTGGAGAATTTGTTAGGGAAGAGAAATTTAAAACCATTCAAATCCCTCCCATACCTCCTTAAGAAGCCATTGAACCCACCTTTCCACCCCTTCGAACTGATCAAGGTTGTCATCCCAATGTTGAGAATTGCATTGCTACTTGGGAATCCCCTTTGGCCAAGCTTCCTATTTTTGAAAGGCCTAATCTTGACATCACCAAGAGGGAAGATCAAATTTAAATATAAAATTGGATTAAAGGAATATGGGCTGATTGAAAGTTATGCAGAGAAGGAAGTAGATCCTCCTTGTGTTGAAGAAGATGCCTTGAAATAAGTTCTCTTGGACTCCAAAGAAGAAGAGGAAATGGTCTCTTTTATTTCTCCTTTTCATGATACAGATTAGTCAAAGGATGATGATCTATGGTTGAGATTTGAGAACATATGTAATGAATTTGAAGCCCTCAAATAATCTACAAATCCTTTGGAGCAGACTAGCCATGACAAGAAAGAAGATGTGTCTCAAAAGGAGGACATGTGGCAAATTTATATGCAAATGTTCTAAGAGTATGAGGAAGGTGAGAAAACTAAGCTCCTAGACAAACAAGTCTAGGATGTTGGAGAGTACATATGTGTTGAAGATAATCATCATAAAGAGAGATTAGATCATAATGAAGAAATATATGATGATCTTGAGCCTTTTGGAGATGATGTGAATTTTGACTCTATAACCTCTTATGAAGCTACCTCCATCAACTTCCAAGAAGAATGTGAGAAAGTAACACTTCCATATGGTCATGATATAATTCCCTTTGAAGAGTTTGAAGACATTGTGACCATTGAGAAGTATGATGAGATCCTTCAAAGATATATTGACTTCCAACAAGATATCCCATGCATGGACACACAATTTTTCCATGAGGAAATGAGGGGACAATAGTTTGAAACATGTTTTAAGGTTCAAGATGACCTTACCTACTTTGAGAATGTATGGGAGATTAATCCATTGGATGATGTACAAAGACAAAAAGAAAAGAGAAAGCAAGAGTCATCTAACACCCCATACAATAAGAAGCATGCTTAGCATCCTCACTCATATAGTGAGGAAGGAGATCTAAGGTACTTACCTTTTAATCTAGGAAGGGAGGTATGATCAAGATGAATGTACACATTAGATTGCTTTCAATCGTGTCTTGTTTTCCCCTATGTGCTTAGTAGCACAAGTGTGTTTACTTCGGTGTTTGTATGTGTTGATCTTTACCTTCATGTGTTTGAGGTAGGATTATTGTATTATTTTTATTTTAAAGGTATGGTCCTGATTTTTCCAAGTGTATACTGACTCCCTTGCGACATGGATAAGATAAGGCTACTAGTTCCTAACATAGGCAAGCATGTTACCCCTAGGAGTTACCAAATTGTTGACCAAATTTGACTTTTAGTCAAATGAGGTCAACCCATACTATTTTAAATTTTTTAAAAAGGTTTCCATGTGTCCTATAGGGTGTCATGTTGGTCTATTTCTTACTTATCCTTCCCCTAGTCTTTATTGAAGCTCATCTTCCTTGAAATGGCCTAGTCAACCAAAGTCAAACATGGATAAGCCTTGGTCAAAATTGATCAAAGGGTAACTTGATCAAAGGGTAATTTTGTGTCAAATTGTCCTAATATGGTATTTATCATGATTTAATGTGTTTACAATTCATAAATTGGCAATTTGTTATGTCTCATGTATAAAAAGGTGTCCTTTGGCCACTTTTTAGCCTATCAATTGACTTGTACAAAATTTTAAGAGGGAAAATTTGTCACAAAAGTGAATTTCAACATAGAATAGGTTAGTATCATGTTAGGGGCAGTCAGATGTTAGCCAAGAGTCAATTATATTTAGAAAATGGGAATTTCTCTTGTTTTTTAGGCCCTTTGGGCACTTGTATGATCTTCATGATCTGATCTTTAGCTAAAAACATGGGTGGAGTGTCTCTTCACCTACCCACACCCTTTTAAACTTTTGGTTTTCAAATAGAATTCAAAAAAGTTCATCTACAACTTATTTTCCCCATTTTCTCTTGGTAAGCAAAGGAAGGTCAACTTCAAGCACTTGGTGTGGACCATTTAGGTGGAGTTGGGAGTAGTTATTCTAGGGGTGGATTGTAATCTAGGTGAACTTAATTTTAATAACAAGAAATTACAATTAGATGGATTTTCCTTTATGAAAAATGGCTAACACTACATCAAGATTTTTATGGGCTTGCAACCATGAGGGGGTCACTGTTTGAGCTTATGTCAATTTTTATTGATTTGGTATAATAGGTTTATGTGTTTTAGGTGTTTATAAATTATCTTGAAGATATTCCCATGCTTATTATTATGTTGAAAATTTCAAACATCTAAGAAAGCCTCTTCTAGGCTTGTAGGAGCTCCATATTGGTTTTCCCTCACTTGTAGCTACTTCAAGTGCTTTGAAAGAGTTTTCTCACATTGGGTGGAGGAAGAGGACATTTTTCAAAGTTTTTTAATCATTTAATATGTATTTAGAGGTTTTGGATCTATTTTTAAACTCATAAAATGCCAAAAAAATTCCCTCAAGGTCATGCTTATCCTCACTGTCAGCCCTCACTAAAAAAGATAACCTATAGGCCCTTGCTAATGCCATGATGGCATATATGGAGGAATGGAATGTGCCTCAGATGTTTTAAGTCTTCAGTTTTCATTTCATGATCAAGAAGAGACCTTAAGGATTAAATTATGCACCTTGTTCACTATTTTATTTCACTACCTATTACCATTCATCACCACCTATAGGTGGCCTGAATAGATGGTGTAGAGGTATTTTGAAGGTTTTTAAAATTTAGAGAGCCAACTTGTACCTTGGAGTTATATGATAGCATGGTAGCATGTATAGAATCCCTTTGGTAGCTAATTAGTGTTAAAAAACCATTCAAAGGGGAGATGACTGTGTTTAAGCCTGTTGTCCCTAAAAGTTGCAAATAGAGGCCTTGGAGGTTTTTGAGGATCTCACTAAATGCACTTGGAAGGTGATTTAGGCATTAAATTTGGACAACTTGATAGTTACTCGATAAGACAATAACTATGACAAGGATGGGGTCAAGGGGATTAGTGGAAGTTAGTGTTTGAACACCTTGAAAAGAGGCAAAAAACCATTGAAATAGGGTAGTAAAGACTACAAGAAGTTGACCAAAGTTCGTCTTACACTTCATATACCTAGTCCTAGAATATGCCATCAAGGTAAAACATTAAAATTAGTTAAAATAATTATAATAGTGTAAAATTACATGAGATAAGATGGAATTTGATGTTTTGAGACACCACATACCCTCCTTTATCTGTACACAAGCTTGAGAAAGGCCATCTATAGTAGGGTTTTCCAAACAGTGATTTGGAGGTTATGTTTTGACATTGTTCTAAGTTTATAAGAAGATTAGGATGTTTGGTGACCCCAATTACCTTAATGGGAAGTCAAAAAAATTAAATCAAGTTTCAAATGGTCTATAACACCCTTACAAATGTGATTACAACCACCTACAGTTAGTTGATTGACTTAGACAGTGACCATGGCATGAGATTGGAGGAGTTGTTAACTCATTCAAGGTTGATATAGGTACAATGGATGATGAAGGATTTTATGAAGTTCATGACAAATCTAAATACCAATGACCAAGTCCCTTTGTCACTAAAGCACCTATAGGTAGGCCTAAGGACCATTAAACATAGTCAAATAGGGTACATGGCAGTGAGCTTAACCTTGAGGGGGAAAGGTATTTTGGCAGACTAATAGGAACTCAACCTTGATGAGATGGTGGTTAGTAAGTTAAATAAGGATTTTATGATTTAATATGTCCCTTTAAAAGTATAATTAACCTACAAAAACCTCTAAACAAAGCCACAACCACCTATAGGTAGGGCAGACACAGTCATAGTCATGACAAGTGTGGCCATATGCATATGAAAGAAAGAGTATATGAAGAATAAAAATAAAGAATATAATAGGGATCATGATACAAAATTAAAATATAATTAATTAGGATACTAATACAAAGGAAAAATAACCATTTCAAAGGCAAAAAACAAGCTTATACCCTACCTACCATGCATAGTCTTATACCTAGGAAGTCTGCCTAGGAAACATGTGGAGTTGGAGAGTCAAATGGAGGATTTAAAAGATAAATTTTGGTATATAAAACCATTTGGAGTTTATAAATAACATAAAATTATTGTTTTTGAGGAAGAGGAAGGGGAATATACCCCTATTTTGTCTCAGATTAGGGGAAATTTTTCCATGCATGAGGAGATAGTTTGAAGGAAAAGTGGTGAGATTAATATACGAGAGGTCAAGAAAGATAAAATAAAGTTTGTTTAATATGGGAAAAACCTAATTAAATATATAAAATCAACCTAGAATATATGAGGCTAAGCAGGATTCTATATATAAGGAGGTTTGTAGTCACACCTAGTAGGCAAGGAATAGGCTTGATCTTAAATAAAGGGACATTTTAAATTTGGGCCTTAGGAAAGAATATAAATGACTTGGGTCACATTAATGGATGTGATAATTAATTTTTTGAGACATTTATAGGTAGGTGAATCCATATAAGAACCATTTTGAGTCTAAGGTACAAGCAAACCCATTGGCAAGGTTTAGGCATGTTTCTAAAGCAGGGGTCAATTTCATTTCTATCTTAGAGGGAGATATTATAGTGATGGGGAAATTTTTATAGGATATATTAAGAGGTTTTTAAACATTTTTTTTTAGAATATCCACTATCAATGTATCATTTTTCCTAGAACGTGATCAAACCCTATTAATTATGTAAAATTGACTCGAATGGTCATCTTGGAATGCTCATATCTTTCACGAGCCTTTGCATGGGACATGGAGCTGTTTGGATGATTTATATAAGGTATTTTATTATCCCATATTGTAATTTTAATGAGTCTCAAATGTGTAACCTTTATGAACAAAGGCTAATACCAGAATTCACTCAAAACCCTTGCAAACCCTCCATAGAGATCTGATTAGGAAGATGAGGCAATTTGAGCATCCAAAAGGTATGGAGGTACAATGAAAAAACTTTGATTATGTAGAGGAATATTTATATATTATTTAGATGTGACATAAGTGTATGGACCTATATGGAATAGGAAAAAATAGAGCTTATTTTGACCATTTTTTGTGTTGTGCAGCCATGTGAACTTCCAAGAGACCAAATCACTTTTGGAGGGAAGATTAGGAATTGTTATAGGTACTAATGGTAATTGGATAAATTATATAATCTCATAATTATTCCTAAAAACTATCTCATTTTAGCCAATCCAGTGAGCCAAAAAGGGAAAACTTAGAGAAAATGGTGGATCTTCATTTGGAAAGCCTTTTAGGGCTTGTTTCTTGTAACTAATGCCATGCACACTTGGTACACATGTAATTCATCTTATTTTATGTATTATATTGTATTGTTTAGGGGTTTTTAGGTTATAAGTGTGAGAGGTTTAGGGAAAAGAGCTATTTTGGGATTATCTTGGATGATGGTGCATGGAAAAAATGATAGGGATGATCAAGAGACTCTCCAATGCATGTGAGTACCTGATAGTAACTCCTCCTAATTAGAACCATCATCATATTTGATCAGTTGTAGTTACAAGGTAGTTTTGGAAGGCCAATCATGAGGGGTAGTTTTTTGTGTAAGGGAAGGAGTTTCTTGACTATTTTATAGGTCTTCGATGGTTGGAGATGACAATTTTAGATCATTTTTATAAATGGATCACCCCATACCTCTCTCCCATGCAATTTTAATTGATCTTCATGTTGTTGACACATGTCCAAGTGACTCTTGGACTCCCCTTCTCTATCTCTTCCCATTTCTTCTATAAATTGAGCCTTCTTGGCTATTGTATTAGGATCTCTCTGCCTAGGTATGGTGAAGCCCTACCAAATTTTTATTTAAATTAATAAATAAAAGTGTTTTACATCATTCAAATAATTCACTAAGTGTACACAATGGATGTTAGTCTTGTGCAATTATAGGTTATGTCTACCTTCACACGTTACTCTCCTTAGTACCTTATGTGTTTGCAATATATTTTGTAGGTCATAAAGAAATGTCAAGGTAGATTTTAGGTGTAGCGATTAGGCTACTCAATAGAGTGTCTTAGAATTCCTATTATATAATTGCTCCTAACCTATGCTATCTCTAAGACCTCATGTTGAAGCACTGATGTGAGAGGGAAATTAACATTGGATGAAGTGTATGTGTAACTTGTCCTTAGTTTCAAGTGCATGATAAGGGTATGAATGGAGAAAATATTTTGGTGTATCACCTCCTATAGAATAGGTTTAATTTCATGTTATTCCTATCCCTTTTCACCCCCAAGTATTAGTAGTAGGATATGAGCTTTAGTGATGCCTCAAGGGGAACTAGCCCCTAATTTAGAGATCCACCTCCTAATAGGAATACCCATAACCCTAATTTGGTTCCATTGTCTCACTTGAACTAGGATAATGTTGTCCCATGTCCTCATTAGGTGAAATTTTAAGTGATAACACTTATTTAATAGGTACTCAACTACCAATGGTTTGCCTAAATTATCGATGGTCCAGTAAGCCCATTTCCCCTCAAGGATCAATCATTAATGATTCACTAACCATTAATGGTCCTATCAAACCACCTTCCCTCAGTGTTAAACCACTAATGATCAAGTTAACCATTGATGATAAGGTCAAATTATTTATGGTCATTATGTGTGACTATTGATGGTGAAACTTTCAAAACCTCCCACACCTAAAATAATACCAAAATAGTAAAAAATGCCAACAACTAACCTAAATCCTTCCTAAAAACCTACCCCAACTCAAATCCTCACCTAAAATCAAAATTTACTTGCCACATTTTCTAATTTCACCCAAACCCTAGCCTAGGGCTCATCCCCAAAAACCGTATTCAAACTAATCACCAATAATCAAATTTAACCAATTACCAGACTTCATTAACTAATCTAAGAATTCAAGGTGGCCCATACCTTGTTCCTCAAGTGCTATCAAGGTAAGATATTATGTCATAATGCTTTGACATATCTTCATATACCTTGCATCACTAATACCCACAAATCACCTCAAGAAAAACACCTTTAACCAATCAAAAACCCCCACCTTAGCTAAATGACCAATCAACTCTTATAAAAATGCCAAAGTACTCACTCATCGACCACATGGAAAACTTAGGAATAAAAATAGTAAAAGATGAAAATTAAATTTCATTTTAATTTTTTATTGTTATACCTTTTAGGGTTTCACCCTAACTACCAATGGTCAGGGTAACCATCGATGGTCAACCCTTAGGACCCTTGACCATCGATGGTCAGGAACCCACATCATAAAATTTTTTAGTACCCAACCTAGGTGCCACCCTTTAGAGATGACCATTATCTAACCCACTATTAAACCATATATACCTTGACATTGGTCATTTTTGACCAAATTTTTGCATATTTTATGATGATAATTCTTGGTCCTTTTTTCTATACTGATCAACATTATCATGTTGACCATTTACATTTGCACCACCTAGTGCACAACCAGATCATTTGTGTCTTTTTGGGAGCACTTCTTACCTTAGATACCCGTGACACTTGACCTATTTTTTTTTCAAGGGATCACTTCCTACCTCAGATACCTACATGTAATCATGTAGTTCACTTATCATTTATCCTTCTTAGCACTGACCCTTATTATTTTTACTAACATTGGTAACTTTAGTCTTTACATGATCTTGACTATCACACTTAGTTGTATTTTATGCATAGGTTTATGTTTTAGATGGCCAACCCTCTTGTCACCCACCTCATGACTCATCATATAATGATAATTAAACTTGAACCTAGTTTTTTTCTTCTTCATTAACATTTAGTTTGAGGGAGAACACCTCTTCCCATACTTAGGGTAATTAGACCTTTGACCAACACTAGTTTTTGTTCTATAGCTAGTTAACTCAAACCATATAAAAAAAGGAAAAATGTAGAAACAAAAAATATGTACACTATGATTTTAAATGTCAAAATACCCCCTCGACTACCTTAGCTCCCCCTTAGGGACCATTTAACCCTTTGACCCTTCACAGGGCTAACTTGTAGTTAATTTACTCAACTAACTTAACCTTTTTCCTTTTTTTACCTTCACCCTCAACCACCGATGATTAGGTTAACCATTGATGATCACCTTGACCATTTATGGTCAAGGACCACCTCTTTAACCAAAATCATGCCAACTACCCACCTGGATTTTCTAGAAATAGCCCATCTAATTCCATTTATAAGCCATTACATGGACGAGTTAATGGAAAGCCCAGTTTATGCACTATTGTAACTCTTCACCTTGCCTATAAAAGAGAAGAGAAAAGAGGTGAAAATCCATCTACAAACATTCAAAAACATATGTGACTATGTGATTATTATCAAGAGCTTTATGTATTTAGGAGTTTTTTTTTACAGGTCAATTACCATCATTAATCTAACAATCATATAAGAGAGTCAATTTATCATGGCCTCTCCACCAAGCCCATAGGTACTATTACTCTATCAAAATCAAGAAAGATTTCAATAATATATCAACTACCTCAATCATCCACCTAATCAACTTCTATTAAGGTAAGTTCTTATTTCTCAGTATTCATCTACTTTATTTCCATTTCACAATCAACCCAGTCTTTACCCATCTCTCATAATCCATCTTCTAGATCTCATAAACTAGCCAAAATCACTGACCCAAATCTTCACATAGAAACCATCGATGGTTGGCTCAATAATCGATGGTTTATCCAATCATTGATGATCATTCTAACCATCAACAGTCACCTTAACCATCGATGGTTAACTCAACCACTGATGGCCACTGTGCTACCAAAAACTAGTAAGATAATCTCACCTACCTACACCTAATTAAACCTAATTTTTTGTGTTCTTACCTATTCATAAACTCATTTATAATTTTATGAGATAGACCCTAACACCTTAACACTAGTATTAATTAGTTCATTGCTAATTTAATCATTTCTAGTCTATTTTCTTAGCAAGTATTCTTATATTTAATTTTAGTACCTTTTGATTCTTGATGAAAGTACTTTCCTATCCTATTTATAAAATTAATTATTTAAAATGTGTGGATTTATATCCCCTAAAGAAGATCTCACTTCTGAGATCTAGCTATCTCTAGGCAATCCACCCAACTATTTGTCTAACAAATAAGTTTACTTTAGTGATTTCTTATCTACAGGTCATCCTTATAACCAAAAGAGGAACTCTTCAAATTTTTTTTGCTTTCAACGCATGCACAATCAATCAATTTTTTCAACCATACATGTACTTAGTTTATTTTTTTCCATCTTTTCAATAATAAGCAAGAAATTCACTGAAATAATGCTAGTGACAAAGTTATTAAAGTAAAGAGTTTTATTCTTGAAATTTTTAAGTTGATGATGCGGTCAAGGAAGTTGAGGTTCTTGGGCATGAAGTAACTCAATAATGGATTCATCACTAGTCAAGGTAGGAAGAGGACCATACTATTCAACATCTACTTCAAGATATAAAATAGTATTGCCATATTGATCATATTCAGAATGAATCTAATGAACATCAATTACCTTGGCATCTAGTATAATTTTAGAAGCAGATGAAGAGGATGGATTTGAAGAGATAAGAGTGTTAATATATTTAATGATGGGAGAAGAATATGAATAAATGATATGATCCATAGGAGGTAGAGAGGATGTAGGAGTGTGTATAGGTTCAAAAGGTGTAAGTTGTTCTACCACCCAAGGAATATTGAGAAGTGGAGAATTGGTGGGAGGTACATAACCCTCAGGATCTAAGTCATGATGTGTAGATATGGTATGTACATAATAATTGAAGGAATGAATTTGGGCTAAAATATTTTGATAGTGATGGACATCCAAGTCTCTAGAGTGAGCTTGGGCCATGATATAATTATCATCATATGTTGGAGAAATTATACATACTTGAGAATTGAGGGGAGTTTCAGAAGGTGAAATCTCAATGTTACTAAATGTACAAGGGGACATGGTGAAAGGATATTGAAATAATTTATCCACTCTAAAGTCATTATAAGTGAAGAAATATTTACGTAAAGATGGGTCCTGAGCATTGCATGGAGGGGGAAAATTAGTAATCTCATCCATGATAGGAATATTATGATCTCAAAGTAAGAGAGGAGGAAGATAATACAAAATATAGGGAAGAAACTTATTAGTATTAAAAGTGTGATACAACTCATTGTGCTCATCATCAGTGGATTCCATAAGTATAAATTAAAGATCAAGATTCATGTTGATGAACTTAGGCAAAGGAGCACTATTAATTTTAGAAATTGTATGAATTTGATATTGAGGCTTAGGATTGGCAAGCTGGATGATCCATGAGTTGGGATCAACTTCATGTTTATAATGTTTTCCATTATGTCATAATTTAATACATTGACTACCAAAAGAGGTGATGGACCTCATTTGATGAGTCCATGGATGACCAAAAAAAATGTTATAGGATAAAGGAAGATCAAGGACCATAAGCTTGGTTATAACATTCTTAGGTCCAATGGTCAATAGAAGCCAAATGAAACCAAGTGGATTTTGATTAGTCTTGTCAAAGCCAAGACAAGTAAGATGGTTTTTTTAAAGATGATCTTTGTTATAATCGAGTTGTTGAATGAGACATAATGATGTGACATTAATACCATAACCTTTGCCAACTAGAAATTTTTGAATAAGGGTGGTATTAATGGCTAATTTGATAAAGAGAGGTAGATTATCGATGCAAAAAATAATTTCATCATTAATCATGTCTTCAAGAAATTCAATGGAAGGTTTAGAAGAAAGACACATAGTCTCAATGGTATTCACATTAATTGGTTAAAAATTGATATAAGGTGGTTCTTCATCTATGGAATATATATCTTCAATTTCTTGGAGTTTTTGCATAAGAAATTTATGATGATAAGGTGAAATGCAAACCAAATTCATAAGAGGAATATTAAAAGGAATAGAGTTGATTTCTTCAAGAAAAATCTAATGTGATTTAGAAGAACCAACACAAGGTTTAGAAAGCAAATTATATTTAGGAGGTATAGATGTGGAGGGAGGATCAAAAGGAAGAAGTTATTCCTTAGGTGCTTCCAAATCATCATGAGTGGTAGTGGTATATTTAAGCAATTGCCATTTTAAAGATGGTTTCTTAGGCTTGGTAATAAGATCTTTGTGAGCTAGTTTATGATGACAATTAACCTTGATAGTGTTGACATATTGAGAATTTTTATAATATAGGTCATAATCAACATCGATGGCATAAACATCCTTGACATTTGATTCATTATTATTTGAAGAAGATTTTATATTATTAGAAGTAAAAGCTTTAAAGTTTTATCATTTTTTAGAGATGAAGTTTGATCATAGCCTCATGGTTGAATGAATCACCAAGCATATAATAAATTACACACTTAGTGAACCCTATACAAGATTAATGAGAATGCCCAATGTTGGCATGGAACTAGCATAATAGATTGGGATCATACCACTTAGGAGGAGCATTGGGATAATGAAAGGTTTTAAGGGAGGTAAAAATTATTGCATTTGCTGAACCAAAAGAAGTGTATGAGATGGTAAAGGAACATTATATTTGGTAACTCCAGGTTTGGTTTGGGAAGTATTACTAGCGATAGTATTATATGTTTGAAAAGATTATTTAATAAGTTTATGATTGGGTTTGAATTGATTCATAATAAAGTCTTGATGCTTAGCTTAGTCAAGATATTCATTAAGAGTTTGAGGAGCAAAGGTTCAAAATTTGTATTGAAGAGTGGGAGTCAAAGTGGTAATAAAGAGTTTGAATAAATTATCATTAGTCATATTATGATCGACTTTATGAGCTAAAGGTTTCCATATTTTAATAAAGTCATGAGCTAATTCATTAGGAGATTGTTTAGCATTTATGAAGTGACTAAGACAATTTTTAAGAAGATCATTATTTTGAAACTCTTTAACCAAAGGATTAACCAAATATTAAAGTTTCCAAATAAAATGTTGAGGAAGTTGATTATACCATTCTAATACATCACTAGTGAAAGTTTTGACTAATAGTTTAGTTATGGTAAATGTATTAGTTTGGATCCACTCTTTGTAAAGGTTACCAAAGGCTTTGAGGAATGAATCAGGGTCTTTAGTCCCATCATATTTGATAGTTGGAGTTATGTTACCAATATCAATGGATATAATGAAGGGAGATAAAGGATAATTTTGAATGGTTTGAAGCATCTTGTTATTCATTATGGGTTGAGGAATAACATTTCCTGAGGCAACCCTAAGAGGTGGAGGAATATAATTAGGATTAGCTTGAGGATGAATAGCTAGAGGTTGATTAGCTACATTGATTAAATGTTGTTGAAATTGCATCATTTGGTTGGTACTATATTTTGTCATGATGTTCATTTTTTGAATGACTTGAGCTAAGAGTTGGGTTCTATTAGGAGGTGAGTTGGTGTTGGTTGGAGTACTCCCCAAATTAGTGTTAGGGGGAGGATTATTAGAAGAAGGGTTATTAGTGGGATTATTAAATAGATTTGTAACAATCACTCCCACATTGGTTTGGAGATTTTGAGAAGTGTCTTGATAAGTATGGAAAGGATTGGATCCATCAAATTAATCTTGAGGTGTTATTTTCACCATTTTATAGTTCATAGATGAAGGAGGAGAAGAAGTTCCCCAAGAGTGATGGTTCTCTTGGGAGGAAAAGAAAGGGAATATTGAACATCCCATATAGTATCTAAATGGATTTAGGTTGTCCAAAAAGATTATAATAGGAGACCTCATTTTGAATGAAGAGAGATAAATAAGATGCAAAACTAGAGAAATGGGAATTTATATTGAAAAATAGGAAACATAACTAGGTCAACCAGATCAACCTAATACATGACATAGGGCTTGTAGACTATACTAGGTTGACCAGGTCAATCTAGTATAGTGTATATAAGCCATAGAAAGTATAGGGTTGACTAGGTCAACCTAGTATAGTGGATAGGGAAGAGGAAAAATTGATAATAAGTTTGGAAATGAAATAAGATAATTTGCAGCTGATCTAAGAAAGCAAGTATAGAAAGGAAAAACATAATCAATTCAATTGATGCTAGCCAATCCAATTAATGCACACAAAGTAAAATATTTCACTAACACTGGCTAATGCAAAATTTTGCACACATAATTGATCAAATAGCAATAAAAAAACTTGAAAGTAAATCTAGCTACTTGGTCAACCTATAATGTTGATTAGATTATTAAGAATGATTTTAAATGTAAAAAGAGATTGGCTATAAGCAAGGTACTAAATAGTAATCTATGGATAGTTTTAGTTAAGTTTAGGATGAAATGGAATGTAGTGGTAATGATATAGGCTTGGATTACCCCCTTAATTCACATAATAAAATAATAAGGGTAATGGGTGCTTAGCCAAAATATACCATTAACCATGCTTTATACTTGACCAGAGCATCAATTCAGCTTCCCCCTTGGTGATGAAATCCAAGCAGGTTATTCTAGGTAGTCAAATGTTTGTTGATGTTTATGTGGTTTGGCTATGTGTAAAAAATATAAATAGTGAAACTAAGTGATTAATTAAAAAATACCTAATTAGACTATGTGAACTATTCTAAGCATGCAAATAACTTAAAAGAAAGATGTGATTAACATATATGGTTAATTCTAACTTTGAAATAAGGTATAGTTGAGAAACTATATGGACAATCATATAGAACAGGGTTGATAGGGTCAAAACTATACTATGGAAGTAAATTTTAAAAGTGAATTAGGCTAGTCAGGTTGACCTAGTAATTTTATAAAACATAGAACACAAAACTAGGTCCATAGGGTCGACCTAGTTGACTATGTAGAGGCAGTTGTGAAGAATGCAAATTATGAAAGGAAATTATAAAAATAGAAAGATACAAAGGAATAAAAATTGACCTAAATGGTTTAGAGATGAAAATGAGAATATTGATGATTAATAACCTTAGAGAAAACTATCAAAAAATTTCAAATTAGGTCAAGCTAGTCGATCAAGCAATATAGGAACTTGCTGAAAAAGTGCTAAAAATGCACTACTACAACCTAATAGGCTAAATAGGAAGTTTGAAAACCTAAAAAACTTTCACTATATTGACCTTGTTGATCTAGTTGTTTGAATATAATTATGAAAGTTTTAGAACCTGTACTAGGTTGAGTTAATTGAGCTAGTTACCTATTCTTACAAACCTATGCATAAAGATAAATAACTAGTCGACAGGGTTGATCCAACATAATAAAGATATGATAAAAATAATGTTGAATAAAAATGAAATAAGTGAAAGAAATATTTCAAGGGTTTGTTTCACATTAGATTCACCAGAAGGTATGCAATCATAAATACATCATGCCCATAAATTAATCCTAGATCAGATGGGATAGAACACACCTACACTTCCAATTGGGGGAGCATACAATTATTAAGTAGGAGCATGACCAATATGAGGATCTTCTATACTTTATTAGTGGATCACTTTTCATATCACATCATGTGAGATAGGGTTCCAGATCCTATAGTCTAACATAATCACATAACAACCCTAAAAGAGTCATATGATTTAATATTTCATTAATATGATAACAAGAAAAGTAAATCTAATCTAGTATGCACCAAATATTATGGTAAAAAGTGGGGGTTAGTAAATCAAATCAATCAAAACATGTATAGAGAAATTCAAATAAATTAAGTATGAGTAACACTCTAATACATATAATATGAAGAGTAATATTATTTAAGCCAACACTTATGCTACTTCTAGCTACTAAAAAAGAGGAGAACAAAGCTAGAATATACTTACCTAAATGTGAACCCATTGAGACTCAATCTCTCCCTTGGCCAAAGGGGATTTGAAAGACATTTTTTTAGTTCATAAGGATCACCTTGTTAGGCCAAAACATCCAAGACCTATCCATAAGACTAGATTCTCCAAAATAAGAAACTTAAGCTAAGTCTCCTCAAGTAAAAGGGTGAAAGAGTAGATTGTGAAGAAGCATGAGTGAATAATAAATCTTGATTGCATATTTTAATAATGACCAAAATGACCTTGTATTTATGGGGAGAACTTACCCTAAAATCATTCAAGAATGTCAGTTGTGCTAGTTCAACCCGGTCGACCTAGCATGTTTTTGGGTGAACTCACTAGGTTTGTGCTAGGTTGGCTAGAAGACTAACAAACCAAAAGAGAAAAAAGGGTCCCTAGACTGTATTAGGTCAACTTGGTCAACCTAGTATGCTGAAATAGGTCAAAAGGGTGCCAAACAAGGAAATGAAGGATGAAAATAAGAAAAATATTAGAAGACTATGCAAAGGAGGAGAAATAGCTTAGGGAAAGGTTTTATGAACTAGTTAGATTGGTAGTATTATGGAAATAAGGGACAATAATATTTTGAAGCACTAAATGTCTACCTAACCCTTTCTTGGTACACCCCTTAGGGCATACACATATAGAGATTGAGTCTCGATAGGTTCTTGCAAGTTGTAAAGCATCAGTATTGATAAAAGATAAAAATATTATGTGTATACAATAACCACCTACAAATTTTGGTACTTCCCATCAATTTATATGATCCTTCCTATGTATTCATGATTCCAATATATAATTGCATCAGTCTCAGCTTGAATCTCCACTACTTTCCCAAGGATTGAGAAAAGTAGTAGGAGGGCATCCTTGACCTACTTGATTAATTTGATTAGGAATGTGCTCTTCAATTAGGATTCAAGAGTCTGGATTTGGCTCTACATGTCTTCAAGGATATTCTCAAACATGTCATGGGTAGCTCTAAGGATAGACAATAGGTATTTGGCCATCTTATCCTCTTTAGTAATATTCTTACCTTTGGTGAGGGAAAAAATCCTAATGGGTCTGTCATATCATCGAGTTCCCCTCCTAGACAAATATCTGTGCGAGCATCCTTTTCATACTCTCAAAGGATTAGTCAAAACTCCACCACACATATGAGTCACCTTAGACATCAATACGTGGCACTTATGATCCCAAAACCATTCCTCAGGTTATGGGGGGTGTAAGAGGTATGGCTAAAATGGTAGTAAAGGGTAGAGGATGAGGTGGAGGGGAGATGGAGGAAGTGAAAGGAGTGAAAGAGGAATGGAGTAGAGGTAAAGGGGGCATGGGAGTGAAAAGAGGGAGAACAAAAGGGTGGGCCTATGAAAACACTTGAGATTTCCATTGTTCTTAAGTAAGGTTTACCTAAGGTGGAATCACCCTTGGGAATGGGTTGTGGAATAACAAGGAAGAGATGGGTTGGTTGAAGGCAAGGTCAGTGGGGCCTTGGCTAAGAGAGAGAGGGGGTCATGGAGATAATATTTAAGTAGATACTACTGAGTCTAAGGGATATGTTGAGACCTAAAAAGGAGGTGTAATTGTATCATAAGGCCTTCAAACTAGAGGTGGAATATGGGTCACCTTATGCTTCTTCTTTGGTCTCTTTCTTGACTCAGTTTTAGGTGCTGTGGTGAATGGTATGGCTAGGATGATAGGGGCCATAAGAGATAATGATAGAGGACTTGCAGCTATAGAATGGAGTGCTAAGTTGACTAAAGAGTGGACTAGGAGGGTCACCACTATAAGTGGTATGCTTTTACAGGCTATAATCATGCATGCTATTGAGGACATGCTCAAAGGAGGCACCAAGAGGACTCCAAGCTATGAGATTGGAGGAGTGGAGGGGAATGATGAAACAAGGACACTTAAAAAGGCTGAGGTCAAAGGAGTTTGGGAAAAATATAGAAGGGAAGCAATGGAAAATAGAGGGGGTAGAGCTGAATTAGTGGGAACTAAAACTAGGAGTTGGAATGTGGTAGGAGCAAGGGGTGGAAAGGAAATAGGAGGAGATGGAGGAGTGAGTAGGGAAGCCTAGGTGGGTGTCTACTGGGTGCCTCATTTTTGGATCAATCTTGAATTATTGAACACATAAAATATTAGAGGTTGTGCTGCTAGTAGTTGAGAGGGATATTCTTGGGTTAATTGGTGTTGTGTAGATTAGGGTTAGATCTACCATGGCTTGGTCACTGGTGCTACTAGAAAATGTGGAAGCAGATTGAAATGACCAACTAGAGAAGGTGCAGGTAGAGATGGAGATTAAAGAGATGGAGCTACTAGTGGAAGTGGTGCTAGAGCTAGGGATGGAGCTCAAAGAGGAAAAGGTGATGGCATGCCCTATAAGATTCTTTGAGATATGTCTATAGATATTGGAGTTGGGCCTTCCATAGATTAGGCATGAGTTGGAGGAGTTATGGAAGGTATTTCTTGAGACTTCTTCTCCTTCATATTATTTATTACCATTTGGGATAATAGCTCCTAGTCATTAGTGGCGTTTAAATAGATCTCATCATCATATTCAACTTGTGGTCATAGTTGATGTTAAGCTGAGCTGAGTATTGTGCTAAATGGGCTTGAATCATTCTCTTAGGGTCCCACTACCAAATCTTGTACTTTTCTAGCATCAAGAAGTCTTGATTGGCCACCATATTTTGTATCAAGGGAAATTTATTATAGATATAGTTCTATATGGTGATCAGGAACTATAGGCATGATTCATGATGACATTATATGCAAAACCCCAAGATGCCATTCACCAAATAATAGGAAATATATGGTTATTCTAAGTGGTTAAGGATATAATATGGCAAGTAGAGGGGGTCTTGGAAGAATTCCATGACTCAGATCACCATGCCATCCTTATATAACTAATAGTCTTTGATGGCTATGATATAATCCTAGATTAACTTTGAGAGTCAAGGCATCAAAACTTTATTGACTACCTAGTACACTACTAGGTAGGAGTGCTCATAGATGTCTCATACATGCTGGTGGAATTGGTGGCCATACAACTTGTATAATACCATGTGGATGGTTAGACCACTAGCAAATCATGCAATAAATGCTAAAAGATTTAATGAGAGTGTCATGTAGATTGTATCTAGTAAGTAGATAATCATGTAGAAGTCACCTTCAATTTAAGCATCTACAATGGCATGGACTAACTTGAAGTTGATTAAGCCTCCTATGTCTAGGTTATCTGAGTGAGTCAAGATCATATACATAAGGGGCACCCATAACTCATTGATGTGTTGGTTGTTAGGGTCTATGAACAACCAATTTAGTAGGATCATGGCTACTCAGACCTCCTCTTAGAAGGTGCAAACTATGTAAGTATTAATCTTATCTTTGTTAACCCACTTGGATTTGGGGTTCTCATCCCAGTCATGAAGGATGTCATATATTTGGTAGGTGTTCATCCAAACTGACATTACTACTACATCATATGAGAAAGAGAAGTATGGGAGGGAGTAGTATGCCTTGAAGTCATTCCTGAATATATCAACAATCTAGTGCCAAGATGTGGGTGAATATACCTAGTCATTGACAACATTTTGTATGTGGATAGCCTTGTGGAGGATATTGCCCAATAGTTGGCTTAGGGAAACACATCCAATTTAGCTATGGCTCTATGGAGCCCACACTTCTTACATGGCCTAAGGGTGTCCTCATACTCATCCAGATGGTAATTGGCATCAGTAAAATCCTTTGGTACTTACTCAATAACCTTAAATATATCATTATAGTGCCTATGCTTGGTTAAACCAATAGGGAAGGTGGTGCCCCAATACTTGATTTAAACCTTTGGGTTTGAGGATCTAGTAGCCATTGGAGTAGGATGGAGGGGTAATTTATGGAGTTTTAAGCATAATAGGCATGAGATGTAGGGGCTTTATAGAATTTTGGAAGTAAGGAGTTAGATATTTTTTATAATCAATAATGGTAACAGTTAATGGGCTTATGTTGGGATTTATAAGTGCATGAATACATCCCCATACATTAATAGCATTTGGTGGCTCACTTGCTATGAATTTGAATTTGATTTTTTGGTTGGATTTTGTCCCTTTATTTCTAAATCTAGAATTGAATTCAAAACCCATAATCCTCCACCACCATCTAAATATATAAATGGTAATGGGATGTTTTAAAAACTATCCAATCAGGTCTAGTTTTCCATTTTATTAATGCCTAGTGTGTGGTAGGCACATACATCTCTTAGAAGCTCTTTAGCTAACTTCTACTTTTTGACATGTATCATCTATTTATTGGTCCTCTCATTAACAATTGGTACCTATGCATGGTTTCATACTCTAAATCATTCCCATAGGACAAGTGATGTGTCACTCAGGGACATGTGGTATGTTATAATAGGATTTTGAGTCTCATCAATAATTCATTCTGAGATTTCCAAGGTCTTAAGTGGTAACTAGTTAATCCTTGCAATAGGTGACATGGTAGCTTCCCATTTGGCTAAACTTTCTTGAGATCTAACATCTCTGATAGGTCCTAGGGACTAACTTCTCTAACTTATGATGATGTGGTAGTTTCCCATTCATCTAAGATCTCTAGAGCTCTAACATCTCTGATAGGTCTAGGGGACTGACCTCTCTAACTCATGATGACATGGTAGCTTTCCATTTAGTTGGGTTTTCTGGGGCTCTGACATCTCTAATACATCTAGGGGATTGACCTCTCTAACTCATAACAATGTGTCATCTTCCCATTTGACCAGGATCTCCTAGGCTCTGACATCTATGATAGGTCTAGGGGATTGGCCTATCTAACTCAAGATGACATGGCAACTTTTGATTCGATCAATCTCTCATAGGATATAACATCTTTGATAAGTCTAGGGGATTAACCTATCTGACTTAAGATGATGTGGTAACTTCCCATTTAGTCAGGCTCTCCTAGGCTCTAACATATCTGATAGGTCTAGGGGAATAGCTGATATAACTCATGACAATATGGAAACTTCCCATTTATCCAAGATCTCCTAGGCTCTAACATCTCTGATAGGTTTGAGGGACTAGCCACTCTAACTCATGACAACATGGTAACTTCCCATTCAATTAGGATTTCTTAGGCTCTAACATCTCTAATAGGTCTGGGGGATTGGCCACTCTAATTTATGATGACTTGGAAACATCTAATTTGATCAAGATATCTTAGTATTTGACATCTCTGATAGGTCTAGGGGATTGGTCAATATAAATCATGACAACATGACAACTTCCCATTTAGCTAGGCTCTCCTAGGCTTTGACATCTTTGATAAGTTCAAGGGATTGGCTGCTTTGACTCATGACAACATGGTAACTTCCAATTCAGTTGGACTCTCTTAGGCTCTAAAATCTCTGATAGGTTTGGGGGACTAGATACTCTAACTCATGATGATGTGGAAACTTCTCATTCGATTGGGATTTCCCAAGATTTGACATATCTAATAGGTTCAAAGGACTAGCCACTCTAGCTTATATAAAGTGGCAGCTTCCCATTTAGTCGAGCTCTCTAGGGATTTGAAATCTCTGACAGATCTAGGGGACTAGCCTCTCTGACTCAATATGACGTGGTGCCTTCCCATTCATCCAGGCTCTATGAAATTCATAAAAAATGACTGAGTAAGAAACATTAAAAGAATATGATACAATAAAGCTTACTTGTCATATACAGAGGTATAGTTTTTCTATAGATGGAAATGGGTTTGTTTCTCTAAGAAGAGACTTAGACTCTAGGAGATTCAAGTGAAAATCAACCTATAATGTTAGTGCCATGATTTATAAAAATGAAACAAACTCCTTAGTTCTTATAGAGAAATTAAAAGATGCCTGTTACTATTTGGGGGAATTGAGATAGTGCATATTCTAAATATTTGAGTAAGCATCATTGACAAGAATTAAAAAAAAAGGAATTTGATTCTTTGGTTCATGAAATTTTTATAGGGGTCCCCCATTTTGAATTAAAAAATGGTTTTTTGGCCACAATAAATGGAGATTTCCATGGGGAAAGTGATGAGAAGCACTTAGAATTTGACCAATTCCTTCTTCTTTCCTCACTCAACATAGAGATTGTATAGGGGGTATTTATTATCCATAGAAAAGATGAGGCAATAACGTCTTTCAATATCAAGAAGTATACTAAGCTTCTACCCATAAATGACCACCAATGTGTGAGAAGTGATTTTGATTTTTGATTTATTTTTGGATTACCTTCAAATAATCAAGGCCAGATTAGTTATCATACATCCTTTATGGAAATATTGGCTTGATGGATTTAGGGGTATAGATAGGGAATTTATTTGCTTCCAAATGGGAATCTATAGCCCTATCAGATATGCCTCTAGTCCCATTCATGTCCTTGTTCCACTACTAGCTAGGATGAAAAGCCTAAGATGGAGATTGCCTGTATAACCCTTTTAAAGTATACTCAAAATTTAGATTTTGTATGCTTTCTTTATTATTTTTTGATCTTATTGATAAGAGATCATTATTTATTAGTCTTATCCATTTAGATTTTAGGACCAAGCCAAGGGTGGATGGATAAGGGGGATTTTTTGAATAACCAACTAGTCTTTGATCAACTTGAGTAATCTAGTATCTCCTTGAGCCATTATTTTAAGTGTAGGTTGGTGTCCATCTTAGAGTGTAGGCTATTCTAAAATCTAGATATTTCTCTTAGAATTATTGGCCTCTCAAATTTGGGATGTCAAAAGTAATTTTTTATAGTCTTGAAATTTTTTAGATTGAAGGCTTCAACTTGGGCTTCCCTGCTTCTCAGCAATCCTCCTAGGTTTCAACCACCACCTGAAGTAGTTAATAACAAGGGCCATGCATCAGAGGAATAGTATAGAATAAATAAGGGGCTAGAGGGTCAAAACACAAAAAAAAAAAAAAAAAAACAAGAGAAACAACACATGACAAAAGAAAACACACAACTAAAGAAAATATATTTAATCTATACATTACCACCTCCTACTTAGATTACCCAAAAACTATTTTGGATGGGATAGCTGAGAAATAGTGCTTCAAAAAATAATAATTTAAAAGATGTGGTAAGTCACTTCCCTTGAGATATTTGAGATAAAAGACATTTTGGTCCTTGATTTTGGCTATTTGGTATGGGCCAATTAAGAGGGGATCAAATTTTGAATACTGACCTTTTTTCTCATGGACCTTATCCCACATTAGGACCAGGTCTAAGATTCTAAAGGTTTTGAAAATTTCCCTCTTGTCAAACCACCTCTTGACCATGTTTTAGTTCTTGATAAAGCTCAATAGAGCTCCATCCTAGGCTTCCTCTAATTGAATCAAGTCCATGAGTCTAAAATTCATAATGTTGTCCAGTTCCATGAATTATTGCTTGAACTTATAAGTAAATATTTTGAGAGTGATTGAACATCTATAAATAATGTGAGCAACTATTAACCTACCCAAAGAACCTTGTGAGCCATAGTGGTTTTCATGGGATGGCCGACTCCCAATTTTTCATGGAAACTTACCATTATATCCTTGGCCTATTCTTGTGATACACAATGGAGGTAGATTCCTTTATGGTTTCTTTTAAAGAGAACTCATTTCTTCAACATATAATCCATGAATTTCAACTGGAGGGATATTATCTATGTATGGTTGAGTCCCAGAGGTGCATTTCTATAAAATATAAAGTGTAAAACTCATACATACCAGTCTAATGGTAGTACCCTCTATTGGTCTACTTGGTGTACCATGATTCTTGGGTTTTTCTCTATGATTAGCTAGGTAAGGCCTTTCCCCCTAACTAGTTTGTTCATCTTGATTTCCAATTCATAATATTATAATTTTGTCATCAATTGGCCTCTCCTTTCACCTAGCTCATTCTTCCCTAGCATTTACTTTATAACTAGGTCTGGGAAAATGGCGTGTACTCTATTCTAGAGGATGTAATTCCTAAATTTATTTACTACCTTGACTAGAGCATAGACATGCTTATCTAGGGTAGGACACCAAATTTTGACATATTTAAAATTAATACTCATAAAATCCATAGGGTGTTCTTCTCCTTCTAACCTCTGGGTGAGGTAAGTGGTAATGGTGTGTTTTGAAATGAAAGAGTAAACATAGAAGTCCTGCATATAGTTTGGGTTAATAAGGATTGGGGCTTGCATGATAATGTCTTTGATATCCTAGAAATCATTCCTTGATTCCTCTTTCCATTCCACTTTAGCATCTTGTTTCAAAATTGCATTTAAGGGCTTCACTATTTCAACAAATCTAAAAAGAAACATATGCACAAATTTGATTTTCCCAAAGAAATATTTTAGTTATTTCTTGCTAGTAGGTAAAGGTAGTTTATAAATTACATCCACCCTTTCAGGTTCAATAAAAATACGTTCCTTTGTGACAATGTGATCAAGAATCTTACCTTCAGTGATACTAAACACACTCTTTTTTGGGTTTAAGGAGATGCCATACCTTCTGCATATTTCAAATACCCTTTCCAAGTGGTGCATATGATTTGACCTATATTTAGAAAACACAATTAGGTTATACATATATATTATTATGAATTTACCTACCAATCATTCAAAGGAAAAGCCCATTTAACTTTGAAAGGTGGAATCAATGTTTATTATCCCAAAAGACATCCATTTATAAGTGAATATGCCCCACTTGGTAGTGAAAGCAATCTCAGTTATGTCTCCTAGGTTGACCAGGACCTGATTATAGCTTGAGAATTCATCCAAGAAGGACATCATCTGAGACCCACTCATCATTTGGATCACCTCATCTAGTGGGGAAAATGGGGTTTTATCTTTATTTGAAGCCTGGTTCAAGTTTTAAAAATCCATGTAAAGGTAGATTTCACCATTCTTATTTTGTATTGGGACTAGGTTATCTACCTAAGTAGAGTGGTGGACCAAGAAAATTATCCCTCTAGAGAGGAACTTGTGGACTTATTTATGAATCAAGGGCTCCAGATTGGGTTTACTAGCCTTTGCCTTTATCTAAAGGGTTTTTAGCTATATTTTAATGGGATGGTATGAGTAATTACCCTCAGGTTGAAGACCTTAAGGTATTCATAGGCCCAATAAATCATGTCCTTTTACCTCAATAGTAACCTCTATTCTAATCACGATCCATCTAATTTAGACCAACATCAATCATTTGGGTATTCTCTATAGGGTTGAGATTAATGAGTTGACACTTTTGGTCTTTGAACTTAGGCCTTTTAATTTATAAGGTTTGGTCTAATGTATTAAACACTCTTTTCAATTAAATCATCCCCTTCAGGATCCTATTCCCATGGATGTTTAGGATCCCATCCTTATCCAATTCAATCTTGGGGTGGTCTCTATCCTTTTCTTCTATGATTTAGGCCTCAAATATCACCTTGTTTTTGAGGAATTGGATGATTTATAGGTCCTCTTAAAAGACCTATAAATTAGTCACATTAGCCAAGATAGAAGGACAAGGGATGATTTCTATAGATAACTCTTGTAGTTCAATGTCATCTAAAGGGGTTAGGTTCACCACAACTTATGATAGTGAGTTTGCTACTTGGTTTTCCTCCTAGGGAATATGGATGATATTGAATGTGTTGAACATTTCAATTAGATCCCAAGATATGTGTTTATACCTTCTAAGGTATGATATTTTGCATTGAAACTTAGTTTTAATCTAGTTGACCACCAGTTTAGAGTCACTAAATATTCTTAGTTTATTTTCCTCATGTCTAATGAAAATTGTAATCCCAATATTAAAGCTTCATACTCTACCAAGTTATTAATACAAGGGAATTGTAGCCTATAAGACATTATATGTTTCTTCCCTAAGGGATCTATAATCATAACACTAGACCCACTACCTTGTTTGGAGTGTGATCCATCTGTCTTAGTTATGTCTCCTAGGTTGACAAGGACCTGATTATAGCTTGAGAATTCATCCAATAAGGACATCATTTGAGACCCATCATCATTTGGATCACCTCATCTAGTGGGGGCAATGGGTTTTAATCTTTATTTGAAGCCTGGTTCAAGTTTTAAAAATCAAAGTAAAGGTAGATTTCATCATTCTTATTTTGTATTGGGACTAGGTTATCTACCTAAGTAGAGTGGTGGACCAAAAAAATTATCCCTCTAGAGAGGAACTTGTGACTTATTTATGAATCAAGGGCTCCAGATTGGGTTTACCAGCCTTTGCCTTTATCTAAAGGGTTTGTAGCTAGATTTTAATGGGATGGTATGAGTAAGGTTGAAGACCTTAAGGTATTCATAGGCCCAATAAATCATGTCCTTTTACATCAATAGTAACCTCTATTCTAATCATGATCCATATAATTTAGACCCATATCAATTGTTTGGGTATTCTATATAGGGTTGAGATTAATGAGTTGACACTTTTGTTCTTTGAACTTAGGCCTTTTATCCTATAAGGTTGGGTCTAATTCATCAAACACTCTTTTCAATTAAATCATCCCCTTTAGGATCCTATTCCCATGGATGTTTAGGATCCTATCCTTATCCAATCCAATCTTGGTGTGGTCTCTATCCTTTTATTCTATGATTTGGGTCTCAAATATCCCCTTGTTTTTGAGTAATTGGATGATTTCTAGGTCCTCTTAAAAGACCTAGAAATTAGTCACATTATCCAAGATAGAAGGACAAGGGATTATTTCTTTAGAGAACTCTTGTAGTTTAATGTCATCTAAAGGGGTTAGGTTCACCACAACTTATGCTAGTGAGTTTGTTACTTGGTTTTCCTCCTAGGGAATATGGATGATATTGAATGTGTTGAACATTTCAATTAGATCCCAATATATGTGTTTATACCTTCTAAGGTATGATATTTTACATTAAAACTTAGTTTTAATCTGGTTAACCACCAGTTCAGTGTCACTAAATATTCTTAGTTTATTTTCCTCATGTCTTAATGAAAATTGGAATCCCAATATTAAAGCTTCATACTCTACCAAGTTATTCATACAAGTGAATTTTAGCCTATAAGACATTATATGTTTCTTCCCTAAGGGATATATAATCATAACACTAGACCCACTACCTTGTTTGGAGTGAGATCCATCTGTCTTAGTTATGTCTCCTAGGTTGACCAGGACCTGATTATAGCTTGAGAATTCATCCAAGAAGGACATCATCTGAGACCCACTCATCATTTGGATCATCTCATATAGTGGGGAAAATGGGTTTTTATCTTTATTTGAAGCCTGGTTCAAGTTTTAAAAATCCATGTAAAGGTAGATTTCACCATTCTTATTTTGTATTGGGACTAGGTTATCTACCTAAGTAGAGTGGTGGACCAAAAAAATTATCCCTCTAGAGAGGAACTTGAGGACTTATTTATGAATCAAGGGCTCTAGATTGGGTTTACTAGCCTTTGCCTTTATCTAAAGGGTTTTTAGCTAAATTTTAATGGGATGGTATGAGTAATTAACCTCAGGTTGAAGACCTTGAGGTATTCATAGGCCCAATAAATCATATCCTTTTACCTCAATAGTAACCTCTATTCTAATCATGATCCATCTAATTTAGACCAACATCAATCGTTTGGGTATTCTCTATAGGGTTGAGATTAATGAGTTGACACTTTTGGTCTTTGAACTTAGGCATTTTAGGCTATAAGGTTGGGTCTAATGCATCAAACACTCTTTTCAATTAAATCATCCCCTTCAGGATCCTATTCCCATGGATGTTTAGGATCCCATTCTTATCCAATTCAATCTTGGGGTGGTCTCTATCCTTTTCTTCTATGATTTGGGCCTCAAATATCCCCTTGTTTTTGAGGAATTGGATGATTTCCAAGTCCTCTTAAAAGACCTAAAAATTAGTCACATTAGCCAAGATAGAAGGACAAGGGATGATTTCTATAGATAACTCTTGTAGTTCAATGTCATCTAAAGGGGTTAGGTTCATCACAACTTATGCTAGTGAGTTTGTTACTTGGTTTTCCTCCTAGGGAATATGGATGATATTGAATGTGTTGAACATTTAAATTAGATCCCAATATATGTGTTTATACCTTCTAAGGTATGATATTTTGAATTGAAACTTAGTTTTAATCTAGTTGACCACTAGTTTAGAGTCACTGAATATTCCTAGTTTATTTTCCTCATGTCTTAATGAAAATTGTAATCCCAATATTAAAGCTTCATACTCTACCAAGTTATTCATACAAGGGAATTTTAGCCTATAAGACATTATATGTTTCTTCCCTAAGGGATATATAATCATAACACTAGACCCACTACCTTGGTTGGAGTGTGATCCATCTATCTTAGTTATGTCTCCTAGGTTGACCAAGGCCTGATTATAGCTTGAGAATTCATCCAAGAAGGACATCATCTGAGACCCACTCATCATTTGGATCACCTCATCTAGTGGGGGAAATGGGGTTTTATCTTTATTTGAAGCCTGGTTCAAGTTTTAAAAATCCATGTAAAGGTAGATTTCACCATTCTTATTTTGTATTGGGACTAGGTTATCTACCTTAGTAGAGTGGTGGACCAAGAAAATTATCCCTCTAGAGAGGAACTTGAGGACTTATTTATGAATCAAGGGCTCCATATTGGGTTTACTAGCCTTTGCCTTTACTCAAAGGGTTTTTAGCTAGATTTTAATGGGATGGTATGAGTAATTAACCTCAAGTTGAAGACCTTGAGGTATTCATAGGCCCAATAAATCATGTCCTTTTACCTCAATAGTAACCTCTATTCTAATCACAATCCATCTAATTTAGACCAACATCAATCATTTGGGTATTCTCTATAGGGTTGAGATTAATGAGTTGACACTTTTAGTCTTTGAACTTAGGCCTTTTATCCTATAAGGTTGGGTCTAATGCATCAAACACTCTTTTAAATTAAATCATCCCCTTTAGGATCCTAATCCCATGGATGTTTAGGATCCCATCCTTATCCAATTCAATCTTGGGGTGGTCTCTATCCTTTTCTTCTATGATTTGGGCCTCAAATATCCCCTTGTTTTTGTGGAATTGGATGATTTCTAGGTCCTCTTAAAAGACCTAGAAATTAGTCACATTAGCCAAGATAGAAGGACAAGGGATGATTTATATAGAGAACTCTTGTAGTTCAATGTCATTTAAAGGGGTTAGGTTCACCAAAACTTATGATAGTGAGTTTGTTACTTGGTTTTCCTCCTAGGGAATATGGATGATATTGAATGTGTTGAACATTTAAATTAGATCCCAATATATGTGTTTATACCTTCTAAAGTATGATATTTTGCATTGAAACTTAGTTTTAATCTGGTTGACCACTAGTTCAGTGTCACTAAATATTCTTAGTTTATTTTCCTCATGTCTTAATGAAAATTGTAATCCCAATATTAAAGATTCATACTCTACCAAGTTATTCATACAAGGGAATTATAGCCTACAAGACATTAGATGTTTCTTCCCTAAGGGATCTATAATCATAACACTAGACCCACTACCTTGTTTGGAGTGAGATCCATCTATCTTAGTTATGTCTCCTAGGTTGACCAAGACCTGATTATAGCTTGAGAATTCATCCAATAAGGACATCATCTGAGACCCACTCATCATTTGGATCACCTCATCTAGTGGGGGCAATGGGTTTTTATCTTTATTTGAAGCCTGGTTCAAGTTTTAAAAATCCATGTAAAGGTAGATTTCACCATTCTTATTTTGTATTGGGACTAGGTTGAAGACCTTAAGGTATTCATAGGCCCAATAAATCATGTCCTTTTGCCTCAATAGTAACCTCTATTCTAATCATGATCCATCTAATTTAGACCCATATCAATTGTTTGGGTATTCTCTATAGGGTTGAGATTAATGAGTTGACACTTTTGGTCTTTAAACTTAGGCCTTTTAGCCTATAAGGTTGGGTCTAATGCATCAAACACTCTTTTCAATTAAATCATCCCCTTCAGGATCCTATTCCCATGGATGTTTAGGATCCTATCCTTATCCAATCCAATCTTGGGGTGGTCTCTATCCTTTTCTTCTATGATTTGGGCCTCAAATATCCCCTTGTTTTTGAGGAATTGGATGATTCCAAGTCCTCTTAAAAGACCTAGAAATTAGTCACATTATCCAAGATAGAAGGACAAGGGATGATTTCTATAGAGAACTCTTGTAGTTTAATGTCATCTAAAGGGGTTAGGTTCACCATAATGTATGCTAGTGAGTTTGTTACTTGGTTTTCCTCCTAAGGAATAGGGATGATATTGAATGTGTTGAATATTTCAATTAGATCCCAAGATATGTGTTTATACCTTCTAAGGTATGATATTTTGCATTGAAACTTAGTTTTAATCTGGTTAACCACCAGTTCAGAGTCACTAAATATTCTTAGTTTATTTTCCTCATGTTTTAATGAAAATTGTAATCCCAATATTAAAGCTTCATACTTTACCAAGTTATTCGTACAAGGGAATTATAGCCTATAAGACATTAGATGTTTCTTCCCTAAGGGATCTATAATCATAACACTAGACCCACTACCTTGTTTGGAGTGAGATCCATCTACATAAAGAGATCATAGGATAATCAAGCCTAGGTTGTAACTGGTTTGGTTTTTGGGAGATTGGGTGCTTAACATGTAAATGCCTATGTCTGAGGAAACTAGGTTTATCTTCTCATTAATTGCATTGTATTTGGTGATCGTATGTTCTATGCATGGTTCCTTATCTACTCATATTTTGTTGGCTACTCCTCTCCATGGTAACCAAATATGGGAGAAATATTTGGCTATATATCCATCTATAGCTTTAGACTAATATTTGTTGAGGAACATATAATTCATTTATAAGATGTCAACCACTTGAATGTATATAAAGCATTGAATCCTAGGCTTAGACTCCAACTAGATATGGACATTTATCAACTCACCTATCACATTCATCTCTGAATTATCCAATTGGACCACTACCTTATCTACTTTTATGGGGCTAAGATTGATTTTCTCACATATGCCTGTTGGTATCACATTATCCAAGGATATAGAATCTACTAAATAGTTATGTAGATTCTTTATGAACAACTAGATGGTCAAAAGGAATGGGGAACCTTCATATTATTATTTTGAGTAATCACATTAGCATGTGATGCTCTTAGTTTTTTCTAGGCCTATAACATTGACTTTTGAGTTAAAAAATTTAAAATGAGGTCTCATTGCTCTATGATTTGGGCAAGATCATGAAGGGTAATGTTATCTTTAATATTCTTAATATCCTCAAATATGTTGTAACTCCCTTTAATTTGGACTAGTGGGGTTTCCACAAGTTCCTTTGGCTCTTGAGGTCTTGGAGGTGGAGGATCATTCCTAGTGTTTTGGTCTGGTGAGGTTGCACCATTATTTAGAGGTGTTGAGGTAGTAAGAGGTTGTTATTTTTACATATTCCTAAGGGTGTTGTTACTCCTTTAAAATTGATAAAATGCTTGCATTTCAATAATACCTACCTCTAGCTCATTTTCTTTTTAACTAGGGAAATCCATGGTTTCTAACACCATAGAAGTACTAAGAGATTTGCTTGAGTTAAAATATTATGGGTGATTGGGGACTACCTCATATTATTTCATTTCCTTTTAGAAGATCTTAAAATTAGATTCAAACTTCATGCAGTCTAGATCTCCATGTGCTACCATGTTATGCACTTTGAAACTAGTTGGCTAAGTCTATCTCAAAGATATTAATCTCAAGGAGCCTATTGGGTGAAGGTTTTGGGAGGTTGTGAGGGTGGTTGTAGTTCTTGTTTGGTCTTTGATACCTGAAATTTTTATTGGAGATTTTTGTGTTAGAGTTTCTCACTTGTCTCCGTAGCCTTATGAAGTCATTTTTGAGTTTTTATACCATTTTTTGAATGAAATCCAACTCAATTTTAGTGGACTCTTGAGGCATGGTTTGGGTGTTGTTAGCCATAGTTAACATCACTTGATGTTGAGTCTGAGGAATCAGATCTAGACCCCCTAAGTCTAGGAAACCTAGTTATTGGTTTGAAGTGGGATGACCTAATAGGAATTGATGTATTGTAAGGAGTGGCTAAGGCATAGGTGAATTTAAGTTAACACTAGGTAAGAAGTTCAACACAGGCATCTATGGTAACATGCCAAGAGTGGGGGCCATGGTGTGACCTTGGGGGTTTAGTTGCCTATCCACTTTGATGGCCCATATATATGCTAAGGATAGGTATATTATAGCTACATCCCTTCTCAAAAACATGGTCATCTAAGGGTCAAGTGCATTCTTATCCATTTTAAGTGCTAGTTGAGGGTTGGGTTGGTAAAGCACAGTTACCTAGCTATACATATTTTAGAACCTAACATTGAAATTTATAATGGGATCATTGGGATCTCTTTTGATACAAAAAAATACTGGTATAAGATAATGGGGTCTATTACTTAGACAAATTAAGTGAGGAAAGTAGAACTAAAATGGTCCCAACTCAATAAAGAGTATTTAAGAAGGTTTAAGAACCAATCATAGGCTCAGTCCATCAAGGTCAAAGGGAACAAGCTACATGCCACATCCTCATGTTTTATATTAAAGAGTCTTAGGGTAGTCTTATAGGAGGTTATGTGTTCCTCCATGATCCATCCCACACTAAGGGTGAAATGAGGAAGATACATCTTAGGGTTCCTAGGTAGATCATAGATGAATCTCAAGACATTAATGGTTGAGCCATCTAACTAGGCCATCTTAGGCTACAAAATTGGGATCAGTTGTGGAGAGGAATTGATAATAATCATGGTAGGTTTGGGTTGATTAGACATGGGTTTTGTATGGAAAAGTAGGTGGAACTACCAATCTACCTCGATAAGACCTAGCCCTGGTAATAGGTGAACTAGTCTCTAGGATGTTGTATAATCAAATAATAGTTAGTATGTTGTTACCAACAAGCCAAAATCAACATATTCATAAAATGAACTAAAATCAAAACAAGCATGAAGTATCTTGGACCTCATTCTAGTGCCAATTTTGTTCACTCCAATCTTCTCTTTATCATGAGATGGATATGAGATTGGGCATTCCTTGAAAAGGGGAAGGTGGGGATAATTATAGAATTTAATCCTCTATTTAAGGACTGATATAGGATCAACCTAAGGCATGATTATGAGTATTGGAATTTAAAAATGGAGTCTACATGAATAGTCTCCAAGAGATGCACTATTACCACTAAAAGTTCAATACATTATACTTCACACAGGTTAAGAATAGTTATGAATACTTGAGTGTTGGGATTATTCTTTTTAAACACAAGGGGAAAGGTGTATTTCAATATCACTAAACAAAAAAAAAAGAGAGGGAAGGGTAAGGTAGATAAGGGAAGCCTCTAGGTCTGAAATGAGATCAATGCAATGGCCATTAAAGCAAGTGACTCTGCCATAATTATACCATTGTAGACTAAGTTTCACTAGATTTCTACCTCTAAGAACATACATTGGGGATATTTTAAAGGAACTAATAGTATGCCTTTAATGTGAGTTCTTACTAATGATGAGTACTAGGGTTTTTTTAATCCAAAACACATAAACACCATATGAGAATTTGTAGCTAGGCATACAAATTGTCATCACTACCAAAAGGGAAATGAAAGAACTCACACAAAGATTATAATAGATAAGCACATCATAACCAAAATATATATAAAGTAACAAAGTGTTATTATAGTTAACCTAACACTAATGATCATAACAAAGTGTTATTATAGTTAACCTAACACTAATGATCATTTAAACATGAATATGAAATAAAATTGAAACACATAAGAGAATCTCTTACAAAAAACTGAGATTGTATTCATTAAAAGAGTGAAATACTACTACAATAGTGGATATGGGCTACTTTTATAGTCTAGAGTGATGAAGGAAATGCAGGTGAAATCTTAACAATAATTTAAAAATACTTTCAAGCAATTTTCATTGACCCTTAAAATACAATAGGCTCTTCTTTAAATAGATAAGGATTGGGGCTCACCTCCAAAAAACATGAGGATCCTATCTTGGGCCATGATGGACACTCATTATAGTTATAACTTTATTTAAAAATTTGAATAAAAATAAATCCCTAAAAACCCACAATAGATCTATGGGGGACCACCAGTTAACATGCAAAGGTGACTAAGAGGGAATGATTCTTAACTACTTTGACTAGGTGCTCATGGCTTCCAATGTAGTTGTCATGAGGTCAAACTCCTTATCTACTCTAGCCAAGTTCATTGGAGGCTCCCTGAAGATCACCTCACCTTGAGCTGCTAGTCTCTAGGAGAATTGGAAACTTTATTCCATTGATTCTTGGATTCTAGAGACTTGGTTAATGCTCACGGTGGACTAAGTCAGTAGTTTAAACACTATTAGGGCTACTTCTTGGTTTGTGTTAGCCATTTTCTCCCTCATAACCTAGTAGAATTGACCCAGGTAGACTTCAAATTCCCCTTGGTTGAGTAAGGTGCCATCTGGTTGGAATAACATGGAGATATTGACCTCCATTAACTAGGTCAATATCTTTTTATTACCCTCTTCTAAGGGTCCTTTTATAGCATAGGCCAAGGATAGCCACTCCTCCATTACTACTTTCATGTTCCAAACATAGTTTAGTATAACCCCAAATCTAAGGTTGTTATGAGTTTAAGCTACAAGAACATTAAAGTAGTGGCATTTCCATAGTCCATGTATTGAGTATGTCTAAATTTATCTCATCTTGATGATGGTTCATGAAGTGTGACCCAAAATGTTGATTAAAAATTCTTGACACAATTTTAACTAGAAATCCAAACATAATCCAAGAATATTCCCTCATTAACCACCACATATAGCTTTTGGCACTTCCCATAAATTTTTATGATCCTCCCCATGTAGGCCTAAATACACTATATAATTGTGTCTAAACTGAATCTCCACTACTTTACAAAAGATTGAGAAAAGTAGTAGGAGGGCATCCTTAACTTGCCTAATTAGTTTGATTGGGAATATGCTCTTTAATTGGGCTTTGAGAGTCTAGACTTAGATCTATATGTCCTCAAGGAGATTATCATATATGTCATGGTTAGCTCAAAGGATAGATAGTGGGTCATCATCCATATTATCCTCTCTAATATAAATCCTCACGTCGGTAAGGGAAAATAGTTCTTGATGGGTCTGCCATATCACCAGGTTCTCTTCTTGGACAAATATCTATGTGAGCATCCTTTTCATATTGATAGAGGCTTGATCAAAACTCAATTGCACATCTATGTTTCCATAGACATCCATTTATGGTGCTTATGACCCCAAGACCATCCCTTGGGTTGTGGGGGTGTGGATGAAATGGTGGTGAAAGGTGGAGGGGAGATGGAGGAAGTGGAAGGAGTGAAAGACTAAAGAAGTAGAGGCAAAGGAGGCATGGGAGTGAAAGGTGGGAGAATTAAAGGGGAAACCCATGGGAATATTTGATCTCACCATTGTTCATGAGTGAGGTTTACCTGAGGCAAAATTACCTCTAAGAATGGGTCATAGAACAATAGGAAAGATATGGGTTAGTTAAAGGTGAGGCCAGTAGGTCCTTGGGTAAGGGAGAGAGGGGGATATAGATATAATCATCAAGTTGATATTGTTGAGGCATGGAGAGCTATTAAGACCTATAGAATAGGTGGAATTAGAGAAGAAGGCCTTTGATCTAGAGCTGGAGTATGGGTTGCCTTGTGTTTCTTCTTTGGCCTCTTTTTTAGGTCAACTTTGAGTGATATGGTGGATGGTTCGATCAAGATGACATGGGCCAAAAGGGCTGATGGTGAAGGACTTATAGCTAAAAAGTGGATTACTAAGCTGAATAAAGAGGGGACCAAGAGGGTCACTGTTGGAATTTATATGCTTTTAAAGGCTATAGTCACACCCACTTTTAAAGACATGCCCAAGGGAGACACTAGGAGGACTCCAAGTTTTGAAATGGGAGGAGTAGAAGGGAATGAAAAAGTAAGGACACTCATAAAGGTTGAGGCCAAAGGTGTTTGGGTGAAAGATGAAAGGGAAGTAATGGGAAAGAAAAGAGGAGATTTGAACTATTGGGGACTAGAACTAGGAGTGAGAATGTGATAGGAGTAAGGGGTGGAAGGGAAATGAGAGGAGATGAAGGAGTGAGTGGGGGAAACTCGATGGGTGCCTTCTTGCCTCATTTTAGGATCACTCTTATTCTATTAGTCTCATTAAATCTTAGAGGCTATGGTACAAGTGGCTAAGTGGGCTGTGTTTGGGCTACTTGACATCATGTATTTTGGGGTCAGCTTTGCCATGACCTAGTCACTAGTGCTACCAAATGAGGTGGAGGTATAACATGAGGAGAAATTAGACGAGGGTTAGGTATAAATAAATCTTGAGGAGTTAGAGTTACTAGTGGAAGTAGAGTTAGATCTTGAGGAAGAGAAGGTAATGGGATGCCCTATAAGATTCTATAGGAGATGGCTAGAGTAGTTAGAGTTGGGTCTTCCATAAACTGGGTAAGAGTTAGAGGACTTTTAGAGGGGCCTACTTGAGCCTTATTTCCCTTCTTTTTTTCTATCTAAGATAACACCTCCTAGTCATTAACAACATTCAAATAGAGCTCATCATTATCTTCAACTTGGTGGCTATAGTTGATGTTGAGATGAGATGAGTATTGTGACAAATGGGCTTGAATCATCCCTTTAGGGTCCCACTACCAAATCTTGCACTCTGTGAGGGTGAAGGAGTCTCACATGGACACCATATGTGATTTATATTAAGGGGAAGTTCTTATAGACATGGATTTGTATGGTAATCAAGATTTATGGGCATGCTTTCTATTGATGTTGTTGTAAAACATAAATATGTGATTCACTAATTGAAAGGCAATATCCTATTATAGTAAGCAATCAAGGACATAATATGGCAAGTAGAAGAGGTCTTAAGAGAATCCCAAAACTTAGATCACTATGTCATCCTTGTATAGCCAGTAGTCCTTGACAACTGTGATATAATACTAGATTAGCTTTGAGAGCCAGGGCATCAAAACTTCATTAATTTCATGGTACACCATTAGTTAGAAGTGCTCATAGATGTCTTAAACATGTTGGCAGAACTGGTGGACATACTCCTTGTAGAAGACCATGTGGATGGTCAAACCACTAGGAACCCATGCAAGAAAGGTTGAAGGCTTAAAGGAGAGTATCCCACAGATTGAATCTAGTAAGTAACTCATCATGAAGAAGTTGCCTTCAGCTTGGGCATTTGTAATGGTGTGGACTAACTTGAAGTTGACCAATCCTCCTATGTCTAGGATGTGAGAGTGAGTTAGGATTATATTCAAAAAGGGCATTGATAACTCATTGATGTGTTGGTAGTTAGGGTCCTCAAATAGTTAGTTTAATAAGATCATGCCTACTTAGACCTCCTCACAAAAGGTAGAAACCATGTAAGAATTTATCTTCTCCTTGTTAACCCACTTGAAGTCAAGTTTTTTAGCCTAGTCATTGAGGACATCATAGATCTAGTAGGTGTTCATCCAGACTGACACTACCACTACATCATATGAGAAAGAGAAGGCTAGTAGGGATAAGTATGCCTTCAAGGAATTCTTAGATATATCGATATTATAGTATTGAGAGGTGGGTGAACATACCCAATCATTGATAGTGTCCTACACATAGATAGCCTTATAGAAGATATCACCAAATAGGTTAGCATAGGGAAACACCTCTAGTTTAGCTATGAATCTATAGAGCCCACACTTCTTATAGGACCTAAGGGCATCTTCATACTTATCCAATTGGTTTTCAATGTCAGTAGAATCCTTGGGGACCTATTCAATTACCTTAAATATATAATTATAATGCTTATACTTGGTTATATCAGTAGGGAAGGTGGTGTTCTAATACTTAGGTTCAACCTTTAGGTTTGAAGATGTAGTAGTCATTAGATTATGATGAAGGGGAAATTTAGGGAGATTTAATCATAGGAGGCATGAGATATAGGGGATCTATGGAATTTTGGAAGCAAAAAATTTGATATTTTTCATAGGTATCAATGGTAATCATTAATGGGTTTATCTTAGGATTTATAATTTCATGCATACATCCCCCTATAATAATAAAATTTGGTATCTCAATTGTTTTGAATTTAAACTCGAGTTGATGACTAAATTTTATCCGTTTATTTCTAAATCTAGAATTAAATTTGGAGCCCATGATCCTTTGCTACCATCAAAATATAGTAATGATAATGGGATGTTTTAAAAACTATCTAATTAGGTCTAGCTTCCCATTTTATTAATGACCAGAACATGGTAGGCACATAGTAACATCTCTTAGAGGCTCCTTAGCTAAATCATGTTTTTTGACATATGTCATCCATTTATTAGTTTTCCTATTAACAATTGGCACTTAATCATGGTTATGTACTCCATGTTATTCCCTTAGGCTGGCTGATGTATCTTTTAGGGACATGTGGCATGTTATGATAGGATTTAGAGTCTAAATTTTACTTCATTATAAGATTTCTAGGGTCATAAGTGGTAACTAGTTCATCCTTGCACCAAGTGGCATGATAACATCGTATATGATCAAGCTCTATCGTGATATAACATCTCTAATAGGTTTAAGGGACTAGCCTCTCAAAATCATGATGACATGGCAACTTCTCATTCAATTGGGCTCTCTTAAGATCTAACATCTATGATAGGTCTAAAGGATTAACCTCTCTGACTCATGACAATGTGGTAGCTTCCCATTCAGTTGGGCTCTCTCAGGCTCTAAAATTTTTGATAGGTTTGAGGGACTAACATCTCTGACTCATGATGATGTGGTAGATTTCCATTTATTGGTCTCTCTTAGGCTTTAATAGGTCTAGGGGACTGGCCTCTCTGAATCATGATGACATCATAACATCCCATTTGGTTAGGCTCTCTTAGTCTCTAACATCTCTAATAGTTTTGGGGGACTATACTCTATAACTCAAGATGATGTGGAAACTTCTCATTTAGTCAGGCTCTACCAATCTCTAACATCTCTAATAGGTCCAAGGGACTTTCCTTTCTGACTTAAGATGACATGTTAGCTTCCCATTCGGCTAGTTTCTCTTGGGCTTTAACATATTTGATAGGTTCAGGAGACTAGCCACTCTGACTCATGATGACATGCCAACTTCCCATTTGATTGGGCTCTCCTAGGCCTAACATATCTGACAGATCTAAGGGATTGGCCACTTTGACTCATGATGATGTGGCAACTTTCCATTTGATTGGGATCTCTTAGGCTCTAACATCTCTTATGCATCTAAGGTATAGGCCACTCTAGCTCATGACAACATGGAAACTTCCCATTCAATTAGGCTCTCTTAAGATCTAACATATTTGATAGGTCTAGGGGATTGGCTGATCTTACTCATGATGATGTGTAAACTTCCCATTAGGATGGGCTCACCTACATTTTGACATCTTTGATAGGTCCATGGGATTGGCCACTCTAACTCATGATGATGTGAAACTTCTCATTCGGTCAAGCTCTCTCAAGCTCTTACATCTATAATAGGTTCAAGGGATTGGACACTCTAACTCATGATGATATGGTAACTTCCCATGTGGTGATGCTTTTCTAGGCTTTGACATCTCTAACAGGTATAGGGCATTGGTTATTCTAACTCAAGATGACATGGTGCCTTCCCATTTGAATGGGATTTATGAAATTCACAAAAAATGACTAAGAAAGAGAAAAAGAATATGATACAATAAATCTTACTTATTAGATACATAGATCTAATTTTGAAACAAAGGGTAATGGGTCTGTTACTCTGGGAAGGGAACTAGAATTTAAGAGATTTAAGTGAAAATCAATATACAATGTTAGCACCATGATTTACAAAGAGGACACACACTCCTTAGTTCTTAAAGAGAAATTAAAATAGGATTGTTACTACTTGGGAGAATTGAGGCAGTGCATATTATATAGATTTGAGTAGGGATCACTAACAAGAATAAAAGAAAGGACTTTAAAGCTCTAGTTCATGAATTTTTTAGAGGGGTCCCCCATTTCAAAGGAAAAGGGGGTATGTTGGCCATAATAGTGTCTATAGGATAACATCCACCTAAATTAAAATGACCACTAAGAGGATGTTTTAAGTGTGGGGGAGATCATTATGAAAAAAGTCTACCCTCAGTGAAAAACTGAGGGTAAATTCTAATATCCTTCCTCTTCATCTTCTCAACAAGAAACTTTACAATAGTGAATCCATATGGTGGTTAACAACCACCAAGATAAATTTCAAATCTCATTATTTGAGGTGTGTAGTAATTTGTTTGGGAATTTTATTTCATTTTTGATAGATACGGGAGATATTAAGTGTTTCATTTCCCCTAAATTGCTTAATAGACTACTTAGAAAAGCTAGGCATATGGAAAATGCATGGAATGTGTAATATGGAAATCAATCTAGGGTCAAATTACATAAGTACCTAGTAGAATTAGAGGTGGAATTAACTAATTTCACCATTTTAGTGGACTTGTTTTCAACTCTGCTAGGGTCATATGATGTGATCTTTGGGGTGAATTAGCTTTGGAAGCACAAGGCAAAGATAGATTGCTTCATGAAAAAGGTAGAATGTTTAGATGATTTGGGAAATCAAACTCAAATCCAAGGAGAGTTAAATGAGCTTAATTTAAGGTAGATTTCAACCATCTAGTTAAATAAGGATAAATGGAAGGAATGTTAGGTGTTCATGGTTAAGATAGATGAGGTAGAAGGATTTAAATATCCTAGTATAGAGAACTATCCCTTTTTGTAAGAATTTAGGGATGTGTTTCCAGAAGATATACCTAGATTACCTCTCAAAATGGATTTTTAATTCATAATAGATGTCATTCTAGGATTTGAGCCTCAATCTAAGGCACCCTATAAAATGACAATAATAGAATTTGTAGAGTTGAAATCCCAACTCCAAGAGATGTTATGTAAAGGACTAATCTGACCTAGTGTTTCACCTTAGGGAGAACTTATGGTGTTTGTTAAAAATAAGGATAAGACTCTTCATCTATGCATATATTACAAAAAATTGAATAAGACAACCATCAATAATAGGTATCCTTTACCTCGTATTGATTATATTTTTGATCAAATGTGAGGTGCAATAGTCTTTTCAAAAACTGACCTAAGAGTAGAGTACCATCAATTAATGATCAACGAGGAATATTTTCCTAATACTAATTTCATAATGAGGTATGGACACTATGAATTCATAGTTCTACCTTTTAGGCTAGCTAATGTACTTGTAACATTCCTAAATCTAATGAACAATGTGTTCAAGGATTACTTAGATCAATTTGTGCTTATCTTCTTAGATCATATTTTGATATACTCCAAGGATGAAAAAGAGAACCTATGATACTTGTAACTAGTTTTGTAATTCTTATTTAAGAATGATCTCTACAAAAATTGTCTAAGTGTGCTTTATTTCATAATAAAGTGCAATAATTGGGGCATATCATTTTAGATGAAGGGATATCTATGGATCCAGTAAAGAAAAAATCTATCTTGGAATGGAAAATACCCAAGAATGTTCAAGAGGTGTGTAAATTTATGGGTTTAGTAGGGTATTATAGGAAAATTTTACCAAATATTTCTAAGATAGCTAACCCCCTCACCTTTTCTTAGCAAAAAGAGTAATGGTTCTTATAGAGTGACAAATATGAAGAAGCCTTTAAAATATTGAAAAAGAGGCTTACTTCTGCACTAGTGTTGTCTGTTCTTAATCCAAATGTCCATTTTTTTAATGGTGGGAGATGATTATGGGGATGGTTTAGGTGGATTTTTGTTGCAAGAAGTCTTAGTAATAGCATATGAGTTAATAAAATTGAAGCCTTAGAAAGCCAATTATACTATGTATGATTTGGAATTGGCTATCATAGTGCATGATTTATAAGTTTGAAATCACTACCTGTTAGGAAAATAATTTGAACTTAATACCAACAACTTGAGACTCAAGTATGTATTCACACCCAAATTTGAATGCTCAATAAAGGTGATGCCTTGAATTTTTGTTAAACTATGACTTTTATATCAACTATATAAAGGGACAAGGTAATAGAGTTGTAGATAATCTTAGTTTTAGAAGGTGCATAATATCAATGGCTATGATAAGAAGTAATTTTTGAAATAATTTTTTGAAATTCTCTCTAGAAGATGAATTCTATGAGCAGGTCAAAAAATCCCAAACATAAAACCATCAAGATCATAGATATGAAGGATTCCATTTTGGGAGAGATGGACTCTTAAGGTTTAATATGAGAATATATGTGCCTAACATAGAAAACTTGAGAGTAAACATGATTAAGTATTTTCATAATCTTCCTTATTCTATTCATCTAGGAGTGACCAAGGTTATCATAAAAATTGAAATCATTGTACTTCAAGAAAGAAATCAAGAAAGATGTAGATAATTTTTTGTTAAGATGTTTAAAATGTCAATGAATGAAATCAAAACTTGGTCATCATGTGGGATTATTATACCCTCATGACATTATATAATGTAAGTGGAAATTTATTAGTATGGATTTCATCCAAGGACTACTAATTTCAAGAAACATGCATGATATGATACTAGTGGTAATTAACAAGTTGATCAAAGTAGCACACTTTATACAAGGTAACTTTATAGATGATGAAATTATCATAAAAAAGAGGTTTGTGGAAAAAAATTATAGGTTGCATTGAATAAATAATAAAATCATTTATGATAGAGGACCTCACATGACTTTTACATTTTGGTAAACCTTAATGTAGCCTTGGTAACTCAACTTAATTTTAGCACAACCTATCATCTTGAAATAGATGGGCAAACAAAAAGGATAAATCAAGTTTTATAATGTTCATTAAGGATATATTTCATGGAACAACAATACAAGTGGGAATAATACATTACACTAGTTGAGTTTGCTTATAACAATTCATTCCAATCAAGTTTAAAAATGACACCTTTTGAGGTTCAATATTGTAGAAAAGGTAGAACACCTATCACATGGGATATATTAGAGGATAAAATATTTTTTAAACATGGAATGCCTACTAAAATGGAAGAATAGGTAAAGTTTATTATAAAAGTGTTGGTCAAATCTAATGACAAGTATAAAATCTATGATGATTTAAAAAACATAACAAAGTGGTTCTCTATTGAAGACAAAGTATTTATGCATGTTAAGCCACAAAAGAGTTCTATTAAATTTGTCAAATCAACCAAGTTAGCACCTAGATATATAGAAACTGTTGATGTGGTTTTTATACTTACCCAAAAAATTCATATGAGATTGCCTCTAATGTTTTAGGATTTATGAATAGACACACTCCAAAGCACGAGTTACATGGCATTCAGTTTTATAACAACCTATTGGTAGAATAACAATGAGTGACACATATTATGTAGCATAGGTGAAATGGCTATGGGTGAACTTATATCTACTTGAAGTGGACATAAGGATGATTAAGGTGGGTAGGATTTAAAAATAAATATCAAAAGGAGGGAAAATTAAGGTAAAAAATAAAGCTGGTAGATACCTAGGGATAAAGCCTTTTAAGACTATTATTTGAACTTAGATAAGACAAATAATCTAAATCAATACTTGTTTCAAGTTGTTGTAGCACACCAAAAATAAAATATAGTGAAGATTTAAAGGAATAATAACATAATATACTCAAACATGTATAAATCAAAGGTTTCCTAATTGTCATATTGCTATTGCACATCTACAAGAGGGATTATGATAAGTATGCAAAAGATATTCAAATTAACCATAGCTAAAAATGATAGAGTATATTTAAAATAGAAAACCCATACACAATAAAAGTGATAAGATACTATAATGATGGAATGTATCAAGTAATCCACATAATTGGAGAAGAATCGATATTTTCACATAGAGATAGAGTCAAACAAAACTGGTTCAAATTTCTTATTATTCTGAACAACCAAATTTCTCCTCTCTTTGAGACTGGGAGGTTACATGTATTTATAATATTGGGATGGGGAAGGCCTCATATTTTCAAGCTTCACATAAAACTACAAGTTCAAAAATAGAACCCTTCATTCAAAACCACATAAAGATGCATGTATAATAATAATGCCCAGAATATATTCCAGCTAAAAATACAATATGCATAAACAATAAATATATTGGGAACTAAAGTTCTACCTTGGTGATAACATGCAAATACATAATTAATCTAAAATTAAAGTGATAATGTGGCACAAACAATTGGAGGAGTTAATGGAGATACTGTAGTTACAACTAATGTAAGGACTAAGAGCTTTATAAAGTTGGGAGGCACTAATAGCCATTTGTGTGTGTGGGACTTACCCATAAGCTGATTCTTTGGATTTTAGCTCTTCACGTAGTGCATAAGATACATAAAATTCTTTATCTATAATTTAAAAATTTAGTAATGAAGGTTTAAAATTTTTGTCTACATCAAGCCTTAATATTTCTTATTTTGCCTTTGAACTATTGAATTTAACTACTAGAGCATATCTTCTTATTACCCCATCCTTAGCAAAACTAACCAACTACAATACTTCTTTGTTAGTTTTATAAACAATCCCATCTACTTCTTGTCTAAGGTTTTTGACAATCGAGTGGAGATGGTTCTCAAAATTGGGTCTATTGATAAGCTCTCTAGCTTGGGTGATCACCCTTATGACTCTCATATCTAAAATAAATTTTAGTGTCTCACTCTTATGACTGATAAAAAGTCCCAACAACTTCATTTATTTATGTTAATTTAGGGAGGCATCCCTCTTGGTAATAACATAGTTTAAAAACCAAGAAGCATCCATGTTAGTCATGAGATTCAATTAATTAAAATCATTAATATTGGAACATTAAACTAGGAAATTCAATCTTCTTTCTTTATCCTTCATATTGTTTCATATTGTAATAATATCTTATCTATTAGCCTAATTGTTAGACCTATCAATCTTGATGTAATACAAAATATTGTGAAACTTTGTACCTAAATTTTGAACATTATGAATAACTTACTAAGGATACTATGTAATTTGCATTTACTTCCATTTTTTTAAGGCCTCCTTAGTAATTTGGTACATTTATTTCATTTCCACCCTTGTGAAATCCACAAAATTTTTAAAATCTTGAATATATTTAGTAGGGTCATTGGGATTTCTCTTGGGCTTCTTGACTAAAGAGAATAAATTCTCTCTTTATTCAAATTCCAATTCACCTTTTATTATCACATTAACCATTTCCCTCTTCTTCACTCTCTAGATGGTCCTACTTTCCTTTTCAAATTGACTGGAAACTATGGGAAGCTTAGTTAAGACTAAATTTTGTTTTTCATCTCTAACATTTTATATTTCCCTCACCCATTGGGAACAATAATTTCTCCTATTTCTTCTTATTAAGTAGGATCTAAGGATGTATAAGGTAAAGTGGTCATTAGAAGGGATGTAATCAAAATGGTTTACATGGAGTAATTTATTTCAATAGGGACCTGAACAACTTTCTGGCCAACTATCTCCCATGGGGATGTTTCTTTCATGGGCATTACTTCTACCAAGAATCTAGTTTGACCTGAATTTATTTCCATAGTCATTATTTATTTTGGCATTGCCAATGGCTGGGGCATAGGGAACTCTATTTGGGTTAAATTTTTCATGGGAGTCAGGGGCTTATTGAAAATATAAACTGTGACCAAATCTCAAAATGGACTACCCTAAGAGTCCTTATTAGTTTTAGAGAAGAAAAAATATTTGAATCAACATTAGTACTAATAGGACTAGATGATATAACCCTAGAAATAGTTGGGGGTAAACTTACAACAAGAATTTCTACATTAAAAACTAAACAAATAATGGAAGAGACTACCTCATCACTTTTTTTACTTTGCTCTTGTGTGAGGATGGCTAAGGTGTCTCCCCATTCATGCTCACCTAGACTCAAAGCTTTGCCTTTTTCTAGCTTAGCTTCTTCATCATCTAGTTGTGCCACACCCATTTCATGGTCTTCTTCCTTAGAAGGATAATGAACCAAATAAATTATTTGTTTAGGTTCTTCTTCTTTTTCTTCTTCAAACTCAATTTTAACCTATATATCCTTTTACTCCTCCTCAGTAGCTTCCTTTATAATAGGGAGACTAAGTGATGGCATATCTTCTAATTTTTATCTTAGGAGGGAGTAGGGAGTCCTTGTGCTTCCTTTGATCAGTGAATATGGGTGTAGTTAAAGGTGGATGAGATAGTATAGGGGTTTTAGGAATAACTATGATATGAATTGGAACAAAAATTAATGAAGTAGGAGTGGAAGGCATAGGGCTTGCCTAAGGGGAGTTAGGAGATTGCAGAGAGTTTGAAGAAGTTAAAATGGGAAGTAAAAGCCATTTGTAAGAATTCAGGAATACTTAATTGGGTGATTGTAGTAAGGGGACGAAAAGGAGTCATCATGAAACTACTCTTTCTTTATTTAATTGAAGAAACTATTGATCTAGCCCTTATAACATCTATGCCCAAGTCTCGTATGTGTCAAGCTATTGAAGTATAAGGGATTTGAAGACTAGGAAGTCCTCTCAAAATCTCCCTCTTAAGCTAAGGATTGGATCCTATTTTATTATCAGATTAACCTAGTTATTCTTCTATAGGATTTATTGAAGGGGAAGGAGGTTTATCCTATGGATGAGAGTCTTGTGGCTGAGATGGAGGTCATTGCCAAATCCATGCATTTTGTGCCTCTTCTTCTATTACCTCAGGGTTGTATTGCAAGGCTTGAGAAAGTATCATAGACATTGATTTGTCTTTAATATTTATCTATACCTTCAAATCATCTAAGGCATTTATGAAGATCTGATCATGATCATATACTTGGTGATCATACATGATATGCACCTTCTTATTTTCCATAATAGATTTGAGATACCCCCTTATTTTCTTCATGGGGTCCCATTCTCTGATAGGTGCAATCTATAAGTTATAATATGTTCTAGCTTTACCATCTTGAATAAAAAGTGACTTGGTCACATATTGATGCTTCCTAACGCTGAAAGGAGTCTTGAATTAGTAGGCCAAATTCCTTTGACCTAATACCTCATTGATGCTATTAAATACTTGATATGTTATTTCCTATTCTACTATATGGTCTAAAACATGATGTGATAGTAGTAAAGGAGTAGTCCTAGTACCTTATAATTAGATGATGGTTACATATGGGTATAACCAGTAATATCCCATTTTAATCAATCTTCTTATCATGTTTTTTGATAATCTGGGCATAGGGGTGCCCTGCATTGCATGACATATATGAGGATAAACCTCATTACATATCCATCTAATTTTGTTCCTATACCTATGAATGAACATGAAATAAAAATCTTCTCTAATCCTGTTTGCCAAGTATTCATCCAAGGGATACCAATCCTAGCCATAGGGCTTGTAAATAGTGACCATCATTACATCCAATAGGTAAGATATCATGTAGAAATTGTCATATACAAGCCTTCTATCAGGGTAGAGTATCTATGATTTTATCCATACACTTATAATCTCCCTAAATGCTACCACTTGGTTAATTGTCAGGTGTATATCTAATAATGGAATCCATTTAACCTAAACATAAATAATACTTAGAAAACCATATAATATATTTAAAATGGCTATGGCTATTGTAATTATAGGTCTAAATTAAACGATGAAATCCGACGAGATAACCCTTTTGGATTCAACCACATTTTACAAGCCATTACTTTAAATTTCCATCTATGGTGTTATGCTCAAGCCAAACATTAGATGAGACTTGAATGCAGGTGGTCTTAAGATAATGAAGCCTAAGGTATCTATCAAATGCCCTACTCAAAATATAAATAGAGGTACTTTTGACTTTCCTAACATACATGGTATCTCTAATAGTGGTTTCTCTAATAAATAAAATTTCAAAGAGGTCAATACATGAAATTATTTAAAGTTTGGCTACTCCATGTTGGATCCATTTCTATTTGATTGGTAGCAAATTATCTATGTATTTATTAGTCTCTAAAGAGATTTCATCTTCAATAGAATATGATTGGATGGATTCCACCTCTTCCTAAAACATTGAGTAATGTTGAAAATTTAAATTTAGGGCACTCTTCTCAAATATTGCATCTTTGCATTTTGTTAATCCTATAAATGAGTATGAGGAGGGGAATAAGGGATTAGCTTATTTTTATGAATATTTCACTATTCTCTTTTGGTCACTATAATTATTCTGATGTCCTAGACTAGTTTGTTCTATATTTACTGACTGAGGAAAATTAGGGCTCGGGTGATACTAGGGAAGCTCAAAAACATACTTGTTTAATTAAAGGAGCAATAACAAAGCAAATTTTCCCTAGTGAAAATTTTATATATATCATTTACAATGTTGAATATTGAATGTATTCATGTGCCTTCAATGTAGATAATGAACTTTTGATTAATAGCAATTTCAATTTAAATGTGCCTATTAGCTTTAGTGAGTGTACTTTCTTACTAAATGTCAATTATCATTAATTATTTGTGGCTAGTCATCACTTTTGAGACAACTATCAGTTATTTTTTGACTTGTTTCTTTACCATGCCATCAATCCTTACCCTTTATGTTTTGGCCATGCTTTCTCTAAATAGTGCCATTTGTCAAGTCCTTATTAACCTAACCCTTTAAATCTCTTCACTATGTTGGGCAGGTTCTGTGGTGGTGAGTTAATGTGATCAATTCATGTGAAATGATCTCAGGCACCTAAAAATCATGAAATATTAAAACATTGGGTTGGTATATCTTTTGACAAAGAACTTCTTGTGGATGTTGGTTATCATGATTAAGACATGTGGAAAGATATTAAAACCTAGAGGATCAGGAGCTCAGAAACATTGAATTGAATACTATAAAACCACATAACCTTTCTATAACCATAAATTACGATGAATGTTCCAATTGTCAATTATTTATAACCCCATAGGCTTGGGAGATCAAAACCATTGGCACATGGGAATGCAAAACTATTAAATTTTTTGGTAAATAGATGAAGTCTCTGTGTTTCTATTTTAATGTGAATATTCTTGTGGTGAGTTCATAGAGCCTAAGAGACAAAATACTTTTAATTTTTTCAACATGAAAATATTGTAAACATCCATAGCTCTTTAGACTTATAAATTTTGTAAACATCTAGAGATTCAAGTGACACATGTCACTTCTTCATAGAATATAGCAGTGTAGTCTCAATTAGAGGAGTTAATGATCCTTGGATTTTAATCCTACGATCTAAAATATACAAACTAGGACATAGAAATATTAGTTTCATTGGCTTATAAATATGAACATTGCTATTGAAATAAAATTCATGAAAACCCAAGGTTTGAAATGACTTAAGATACTGGTCAAGATTGGAATTTCATAATTTTAACTTTTACAATGTTGGATTTTTGGAAATAATCCTAGATGATAAATTCATGATAACTTAGTCATAGATATTTAAGCTTATAACACCCCAAATAAAGGTATTACAATAATGGGTCCTTGTTTTAAAAATTTAAAATGGGATGTGTGTGTTAGGGAATAATAAATGGTGACTCACAGGGGAAAATACTCCTGAGTATTTTGAGAACCCAAAATTCTAGAAATATATTATTCCAAAAATTTAGTATTAACAAATAAATAATAAGGAAATCCAACCTATGGAACAAACTCTTACTTTATAATACAACATACTAACATTCCTATAGAGCTTCCAAATAACAAAATGGCTCCCGCTCCTGTTCCCGCTTCTGCACGCGCAAATGCAATTTTGAAACCGGCCGCTGTGATCCGAGTGGTCGACGAGGCTGTGGAAGCTGTGGAAGCCTGTCCAGATAATGGAGGAAGGAATCAGAAATCATGCAAAGGAACCTCTACTGAAGGGATTAACATAGCTGCGGGTCTGACCAACGTCTCTGGCTCAGGGTATGAACCAGGAGCGCGAACCTATGCAGATGTGGCAGCCTTCGAGGCAGAAATACACGAAGCCCAGTCTTTTTCAACACCTATAACTCTTTGTGCAACACCTGTAAGTGCATTAAAACCTATCAGGGTTAATCTAGACCCTGAATTAGCAGAAAATATTTTCCAAGATGAAAAACGGTTCGCTTCTTATGCTGCTATCTTCCGCTTCCGAGGCTTCTGACCTTCTTTTTTAGAACTACAAAACTGGATTGCTAAGAGCTGGCCACATATTAATGATGGTCAGATCCAGCCTTGTGCCAAGGGTTTTTTTATAGTTATTTTTCAAAGTCCTGAAGATAGGCAGTCTATTTTGTGCCACAATAATTTCTCTTGGCAAGGCAGATTTCCTCTTATGGCCAAACCTTGGCATAAGGATTTTAACCCTCTTATAGAATCTTTTAACAAGATTCCTATATGGGTGTGGCTCCCTTATCTTCCGATACAACTGTGGCAAGAAGCAGTTTATAAGACCATTGGAAACGCTATAGGGGAGTTTCTATGTGAAGAAGACAGCTCGAAGAGCCACCATTCGACATGTGCACGATTTCTGGCTGATCTGGATGTTTCAAAGGGCCTTCCTGAGGCGATCTGTATTGACTCCCCAAGGGGCACCTGGACACAAATCTTGGACTATGAGGGGATTCCTTTTAGATGCAGGAAGTGTCACCAGATGGGACATATTACAGCCCGTTGTGTAGCAGGGAAATACATTCCCAGACATTCACCTTCTTGGTGGCCAAAGGATTTTTCCGAACATAGTTTAGATAAACTACCTTTGGAAGCAACAACAGAATCCGAGTCCGAGAATGAGGAAAAGATGCAATCAGAATCGGAAGATGAAGAGGACTCACTGGAGAATCAATCAAATGAAGCCTCTGAGGAGGCTGTATTCAAAGATACAGCTGAGCCTGAGGAGGTAGTGGTGATCTCTACCCCTGTTTTGAATGATCTACCTAAAAGCTAGGCTGTGTTTGACTGTCACCAGGAGCTAATACCTACTGGTGTCCAAAGTTCATTGTCCTCTGAGGCATGGATTGCTGAGGCAGCTAAGGTAGAAGACAGCTGGATAGCTGTCAGAAGAAAGAAGGCTAAGCCTTTGATCCCTCCTCTTGAAATGAATCTTCGGTCAGGCAAAAAGAAAAATCCGAATTGTAAAGATTCACCCAAAGCTCCTTTCTGCTGATTGGTTTTTTGGGGGCAACAAACTGGTAATATTTTTAGTTTGCTGGTTACGGATCTGGAAGTTTGTGATCAACTTTCAGATCTGTGTTTTGATTTCTATTTTGTAATGGTCTTTTGGTCGGTTTCAGGATCCTGTAAAACCTGGTTTTGGTTCTTTTCTATTTTCAGGTTCTCGTGTTAACCTGGGTGTGCTTTAATGTTTATCTCTCTCTTTGTACAGGGTTTTGGGGTCCCTTCAAAACCTGTTTTAACCTTAAATCTAAAACATACTAACATTCCTATTCCTTGGATTAGTGTGTGATCTAGTGAAATCAATTTCTCTTGGCCATGAAGATTTTGATGAAGACCCAAATTAACACTATGGGTTTCATTTTGACTTTTAAATTTTTAACCAATGAAAAATAAAGCCTGGGTATTAATATACTGCCAATTAGACATCTATAGCCCCAACAAAGATACCTCTAGTTCTGCCTAAAGCCTTGATCTACTGCCAACTTTTATAGCCTTGATAAAGTTTACTTGAATCAACCATCCTCTATCAATTTTTTTTGAAACATAGATAGGGAAAGGTTGGGAACCACCTTTAGTTGGGTGTATGAATAAGTAAACTTATTGGTCAATATGTCCCTGTCAGTGTGTATCTAGTCTTATGTTTATCATCTCTTGCCCAAGTTTTAGCATATGATAGTGCAATACATCTTTAGAAATGGGAAGCTTTTCTAAAATTTACACGAGTATATAAAATAAAATTTCAATAACTAAATAAACCTATTCAATCTAAATAAAATAAAGGTTAGTCATGATACATACCTAAAATCCATAAAGTCTAGTACTATCAGAATAATTTTTCATGAGCACTGATTGCGGTCTCATTAGGTATCATCCCCTTTCTTTTGGAATATCCATTTGTATTTATTTTAGGAAAATTTTTGAGACAATTTTGTAAATTAGAAAATTAAACTAGAAATTAGGGAACCAAACCACTATAAGCAACAAAAAACTATCCTAAAGGAATCCACGTGCAAAAAGTAGTAATTTTAATCTAGAAAGCAACAAATATATTCTAGAAAGTAGTAAATTTAATATACTTTTGCTCTAAATATCCATTTACAATTCACTATGATGCATCTATAGTTAGGGTAGCCATGAATTAATACTTCAAAAAATCTCCATTGACTAGAAAGGTGAGGTCCTTACCTTGGAGGTCTTTTGACTGAAAGGCATTATTTTTTAGGATTTCAGATATTAGATATGGCCCAATCCACAAGGGAGTGAACTTGTCATGTTGCAATTTATTATCATGTGATTTATCCCAGAAGAACACTAGGTTTGAAATCTTGAAATCTTTTATTTTAAATCTCTTGTCAAACTAGTGTTTGACAATATCTTGATGTTTACTAAAACTATGCAGTGATTCGGTTCTTATGTCTCCTAATTAAACTATTTCAAGTAGTCTAAAAGTTATTATCTCATATTATCCCATATATTATTACATGAAATGGTATATTGGTAGATTGAGAGTAATGGGGAAGATTATTTGTCATCTGTATACAAGTAGAAAAGGCAAGGCCTTAAGAAATTTCTTATGCATAGTTATGTTTGCCCATAATGCATATTTCAATAAGAGATGCCATTCTCTTGGTTTATTCTATGCCTAATTATTTATGGCATCCATTAAGTTATTATTGGTTGACTCAACCAATACATTTACTTATGGGTAATGGATTGAAGATAACTTGAGGGTTATTTGATTATTGTATGCCTAATCTATGAATTTAATAGATTGGAATGTTGGACCATTATCACAGACCAATGAAATGAGCATGTTAAATCTTATGAATATGTTTCCCTATAATAAATTGATGAAATTTATGGCTCAATAATTCTTAATAGAAATAGATTCTATCCACCTGGTATATTAATCAATATCTATGAAGATAAACTTGTGTCTTATTGAAGAGTTGGGATTTATTACCTCAAAAAAATCCAAGCCCTATTGGGTGAAAGTTCATCCTTCATTGACTAGATACAAATGTATATTAGCATTCACCACTCTTTCCAAACACCTAGAACCTATGACTTATGATGTGTTTATGGACATACTTGAAGACTATGGGCCAATAATAACCCATCCTTAGAATTTTATGAGCTATAGTATTGCCAAAGGGATGACCATTGACAATCTTCTGATGTAGGTTATTTGGATGTCCTTAGCTTCTTATTTCAAGATGCACCTCAAGTAGATGGATTCATAATTATTTATATAAATGTCCTCTTTCTTGATCATGAAATGAGTCAATTTGAGCCTAAGGGATTGTTTTCATTCTCTATTCAATTCTAGAGGGCATGTCCTTATAAGCAGGTAATAGTGATATATGAGTACCATTATATACATTTTACCTAGGCCTCATTTATTTATTCAACATAGATGCATGTGTTAGTTTGATTCATCATTTGATGAGGCCTTATCCTTTTACCATTTTAGTTGGTCTAATTTCAAGGTCAAATTCTTGAAGTTTGGCCATCCACTTCCCTCTTCTTTCTCCCAGATCATTCTGGTTAAGTGTGAGTTTGACAGATGGGTCAATGATAATGGCATATGTATTATTTCATAGAATATAATGCATGAATTTATTAAATCCCTTGTTTAAGGCATATATTTTTACATAAATTATGGAACACTTTAATTCAACATCCTTCATGTTGGTACTCATGAAGGCAATGGGATGTTCATTATCTTCCACCCTTTACATCAATACTGTAGCAATGGTATGTTCTGAGGTGAATGAATAAAGATATTTATTAAAATCTAGGCTAATCAAGATTGGGGCTTGAGAAATTTATATTTTGATGTCTTGGAAAGATTTCTTAGCCTCTGTTGTCCACTCAATCTTGGCATCTTGTTTCAGCATGGCATTTAGTGGTTTGATGATTTTGCAAAACCAAAAATGAACTTTCTCATGAAATTAATCTTTCCAAAGAAAGACTTTAGCTCTTTCTTGATATTAGGTGGAGTTAGCTTAGAGATGTCCTATACATGGTCTAGATCAATGGAGATCTATTATTTGTTGATAATATAGCCAAATAATTTCCCCTAAGTAACTCTAAAAATGCATTTTTTTGGGTTCTAGGAAACTCCGTACCTCCTGCATCTATCTAAGACTTTTTATAGATGGCCAACATGGTTATATCTATTTTTATAAAATATTGTAAGATCATCCATGTATATGATGATGCACTTCCCCACCAGTCCCTGAAAGGTAAAATCCATAGCCCTTTAAAAAGTGGCTCTTGCATTGATTACATCCTTTTATACATAAAGGTTCTCTAGTTGGTGGTGAAGGTGATCTTCATCTTGTATTATAATTTAATCAATCCTTGGTTATAACCTAAGAATCCATCTAAGAAGGACATCATCTTTAAACTATTCACCATATGTATTACTTCATCCAATGAAGGTAGAGGATAATTGTCCTTCTCTGAGACTTTGTTTAAGTTCCTAAAATCAATGCACAACCTAATTTATTCATTCTTTTTATTTACTAGTATAAGGTTAGCTACCTAGGTCAAGTACCTAATTAGAAAATAATTTTTGCTAGGAACTTTTATACTTTGATATCTATGAGAGGTTCCATGATCGGGTTCACTAGTCTGTCTTTACCTAATGGCTTGTGTTCTGGCCTTAAAGGGATGGTGTGGGCAATGAACCTTAGATTAAATATATTTAGGTCATCATATGCCCAAAAAATGACATCCTTGTAATATGTAAGAAGTCTCTTCATCATGTGATTCTTTTTAGTATAGCTTAGACCTATATTCACTAGTTAGGGAGTCTATTTAGTCCTCAAGTTTTCTTTGGTGAAGTTAAGCATAGTTGATTTCATCTATTTTTTCTTCTAGGACCAAGGGTCAACATCAATTTCTCATTATAAATAAACCGTGCCCAAGGGGATTGAATTTTATTTTATCTATAAAACACCTTCCTTCCCCATATCTTCAATCTACATAGGATGGATATTTCTTTCATCTATTATCTGGGCCTCAAAAGCTCCTAAATTATTTAGAAACTATATGATTTATTGATCATCATCAAAAACTTAAGTTTTCTATGTTATCTGGGACATAAGGGAATGGGACCAGTTCCATTGAAAATTTCTATGTTTTTTATCCATGGAGTGGTGTCATATTGGTAGTGGAGGCTACCAATGAATCAAATATTTGATTCTTCTCTCTTGGGATGGCCTTGATGTTAGATGCTTTAAAAGATTCAATCAAGTCCCAAGCTTAGTGTTTATACTTATTTAGGTAGGCAAGATTACATTGGTACTTATTTACAAATAGTTTAAGGTCACTAAACACTAGTAGTTGTTTAACATTATGATTTAATGCAAACTATAGGCCTAAAATTAGGGCTTTATACTCATCCCTATTATTGGTATACGAGAACTAAAACATATAAGAAACTAGGTATTGTTTACCTTTTGGGTCTATCAGGGCCACTCCCATGCCAAAAATTTATTTTTAATGAGTCCCATTGAAGTGTAGAGTCCATAGTTAAGAAGGACCTTCAATTCTTATTCATAAAATTATTGTTTGGTGGTGAAAGTATACACACTAGCATGTGTCGATATGAAGTCAACTTTTTCATTCTTGGTATTATATGTAGTAAAAAAGTAATTCATTCTAGGCTCCCTATCTACCCTAATTTGATTTGGTACCCCTCTTTAGTGTAGCCACATGTGGGAGAAATACATGGCCATGTATCCATTCAATGTTTTTGACTAGTCTTAGCTTAGTGGCAAACCAAATTCCTCTAGAATGTCAATAACTAAGATGTCAATAGTTTAATACACACATGGATTTAATGCCAATTTTATGTGCACATTTGTCAATTCTTAGATACATGAGATTGAAGATTTATCTAACTATAGCACCACTCTTTTTAACTTATCATAAGTCAAATCTAAATTTTGGCAAACAATCATAGGCATCACATTGGATGATGCCCCTAAATCAACTAGGTAGTTGTGCACCTATTTTATCAAATATTCAAATAGTTAATAGGAATAATAGTACATTGGGTTTATTATTATATATAATTAAATTTACATGATTAGTCTTAGGTTTGTTAGAAGTCCTCCCTATTAGGGCCTTGATTAGTGGCTCCCTCTATTCGATGATCTAATTTAGCTCATGAAGAATGATATTGGATTTAATATTTTCATGTCTTCAAAAATATTATATCCTCCCTTACCATGATGTTCAAAGCTCTATGACTAATATTTTTCCTTAGGAGGAGGATAATTATCCTTCTTAGGTGGAGGTGGAGTATCTCTCCATCATAAGGGATGATTGTTGTTAGCATTCATATGAGGAGGAGTAGTAGCACTATTATTGGGAGGTATTAAAGAAGTCATAGGCTACTTGATTCTTAGGTTGTATTTGTTATTGAATTGTTGATATTGTTGGAAATCATGAACCTCATCAATGTTATCCTCAGGCTCATTATCATCTTCCCCTAGGAAGGGGACGTCATAAGTGTCAAATAACATATCTTTGATAGGGTTTTTTGAAGAATTTGATGAAGATGGTTCTTGATAACTATAAAAATTATCTTTCCTCTCCACTTCCTACTGGGAGATTTCAAAATTAGTGCATAAATAAATACAATCTAGTTCCCTATGTTGTGAAGTTTTATGAACTCGACACCAATTTAGAAGAAATGCATCCATGATGTTGATCTTTAATATCCTATTAGATGGAGCCTGATGTTATTAATTATCTATATACCTATTGAAAGGCATATTGTATCTATAGAACCCATAAACCTAATTTTTATAACTAGAGTTTTATCCACCCGTATTTCCCATACATTTATACATGCTGAGAAAATCATTACTTAGTTTTTGTGCCATCCTCTGAATGGCTTCCATCTCTAATTTAGTTGAGTTGGGAGCATTATATTATGTATAAGTGATATTAACTATTATATAAGGCTAATTATGGATTTGATGGTTAGAAGAAAAATTATTTAAGAATTTGGGATGCTAAATCTGAGCAACATGGGTTAATAGTAATTGATTATGCACTAGGGTCTAATTCTATGCTGTAACATTCTAGGTTATATTAGGAATTGGGATAAAAAATGGGTAGATAGGTCCAATACTAAATGGAGGAAATGATTATAACTACAGGTATAGTAATTTATCCACATTTATTACTTTCATGTAAGCCAAGGGTAGAGTATCAAAATTGATAGCCCTATGTAGAAATATAATAATCATGGAATTTAAAGAATTTTTATACATTTTAAGGGCCAATGGATCATTAAGTTAATAGGTAGACTTTAGTTTGCTATACATATTTTAAAATAAAGCATTGAATGCTTAGATTAACTCATTGGGCTCTTGTCTCATGGTGTCAAAATGTTGATAGATAATACTTGTAATGGTAACTTAGATAAATTATGCTAGGAAGGTATATTGAAATTATATTTAGGTCATGACTGACCCTTCTAGAATATTTAGAAACCAATCATAGGTTACTTCTTTCAAAGTGAAATAAAATAGTCTATAAGCCACATCTTCAAGTTCATGATCCCTAAGCTGGATTTGAATGCCTTTATACATTCTTTCATAGTCCTTCCTCCTGAGGGAGAGAAAGAAAGAAGATAATTCTTTGAGTTTCTATGAAAATCATGCACCACTCCTATGATATTGATAGTTGAATTAGTCAACCAAATTGGGGCTTGAGGTGGGGCATTGGATAGGGGTGGAGGATTAGGAGGTGGGTTCTAGAGATGGGCCATCAAGACTATTAAAAGATAAGGTTGCCTTTCTAGGGATGATGAATCTACCTAGGGTCTTTTAGAAAAACCCATATAAGACCTAACCTTTTTATGGATGTCTAAAGGTGGATTCAATAGGTTATTATGTGAGGTTAACCTTGTTATTCATCTAGGTGCATCTAGCGCAACTCAAGTGATCTTAATTCTTAGGATAGAGGCAGGGAATTTAGGCCATCCTTCTAGTGCCAATTTAAAAATTATATTGATGTGGGTTTTATTCACACCCCATAAATTCATATGAGGTTTCTTATGATATTTTAGGATCAATAAATAGACTCACTCCAAGGTATGAGCTGTGGGGTATTCATTTTTATAGCAACTTCTTAGTGAAATAATGGTGAATGACACATATTATTTACCACCGATGAATTGGCTATGGGTAATCCTAGATATAATTGAAGTGGATGGAAGAATGATTATTATAACTAAGGTGGGAAGGATTTCAAAATAAACTTCAAAAGGAGGGAAATACAAGGTAGAAAATAAAGCCTATGGACACCTAGGGATAAAGCCTTTCAAGACTAGTATTTGAACTTAGATAGTACAAGGAATCTAAACCAATAATTTTTTCAAGATATTGTAGCACACCAATAATAAAATATAGTGAAGAGTGAAAGGAATCATAACACAATATATTCAAACATACAAAAATCAAAGGTTGCCTAATTGTTAGATTATTATTGCACATCTACAAGAGGGACTATGATAATTATGCAAAAGATATTCAAATTAGTTATAACTAAAAATAAAATACTATATTTAAAATAGATATATCATACATAATAAAAGAACTAAGATACTTGAATGATGTAACATCTCAATTAATTTATAAAATTGGAGAAGAATCGATATTTACACATAGAGACAAGGTCAAGTAGAACTCTTTCAAATTTCCTATTATTCTAAATAGACAAAATTCTCCTCTCTTTGAGACCAAGATGTCATATATATTTATAAACTTGGGATGGGGAATGCCTCATATCTTCAATCTTTCCTAAAATTACAAGTTCAAAAATAGAACCCTTCATTCAAAATCATGTAAAGATGCATGTATAATGGTAATGCTTAGAATAGAATTTCTAGATAAAAATACAATAAATAGATTGGGAACTAAAGTCCCACCTTGGTGATAACATGTAAATACATAATCATTTTAAAATTAAAGTGTTGATGTGGTGTAATTAACTTGAGGAGTCGATGGAGATATTATAGTTGCAACTAAGGTAAGGACTAAGAACTTTGTGAAGATGGGGGGCACTAATAGCCAGTTGTGTGCATGGGACTGACCCAAAAGTTGATTCTTTAGCTTTTAAATCTTCACTTAGTGTGTAACCTACATCAAATTATTTATCTATAATTTCAAATTTTCATAACAAAGACTTCCAAATTATAACTACATCAATCTTTAATTTTTCTTGTTTTGCTTCTTAACTCTTTAATATGGATGCTAGAACCTTTACTCTCATTTCCCTATCCTTATAAAAACTAACCAACTAAAATACTTATTCATTGGTTTTATAAACAATCCCTTCTACTTATTTTCTAAAGTTTTTGATAGTTGAGTAGAGAAAGTTCTCAAAATTAGGTCTGTTAACAAGTTCTCCAGCCTGGGTGATCACCCTTGTGACTCTCATATCTCTAAAAATATTGCGTGCCTCACTCTCATGACTTATAAAAATTTCCAAAAAAATTTTCATCTATTTATGACAATTTAGGGAGGTATCCCTCTTGGTAATCACATAGTTTAAACACCAAGAAGTATCCATGCTAGTCATGAGATTTAACTGATCAAAAGCACTAAACTAAAAAATTAAATCTTCTTTCTTTATACTTCATCTTGTTTCATAGTGTAACAATATCTAATCTATTGGCCTAACTATTATCCCTAGAAACTCAATGTTATATGAAATATTATACAGCTTTATAGTTGCACTTTAAAAATCAATGATAACTTCTTGAGGAGCTTATGTAATCTATATTTTATTCCATCTTTTTACAGCCACCTCAGTACTCTAGTGCATTTATTTCATTACCACCCTAGTGGAATTCATAAAATTGTTGAAAATCTTGAATATATTCAATAGGGTCATTGGAATTTCTCTTGGGCTTATTGGATAAAGATAACAAGTTCTCTCTTTGTTTAAATTCCACTTCACCTTTTTTTTCTCACATTGACCATTTTAATCTTAATCTCTCTCTTAATGGTCCCACTTTCCTTGTTGAACCGAGTGGAGATTATGGAGAGATCAGTTAATGACAAATTTTGTATTTCATATTTAAGATTATGCATTTCCCTCACCCATTGGGGAAAAATAAGTTCTCCTATTTATTCTTCTTGAGTAATATTTAAGGTTGTAAAAGGTAGAGTGGTCATTGGAAGGGATGTAATCAAAGTGGTTGGAAAGGAGGAACTTATTTGAATAGGGACTTGAGGAAGTTTCTGGGAAATTATCTCCCATGGGGATGTTTCTTTCTGGGCATTACTTTTGCCAAGAATCTAGTTAGACCCAGGGTTATTTCCACAGTCATTATTACTTTTGGCATGGCCAATGGCTAGGTCATGGGGAGATATATTTGGGTTAATTTTTTCTTGGGAGATAGGGGCTTATTAATAATAGAAACTATGACCAAATTCTCAAAATGGACTATGTTAGAAGTCCTTATTAGTTTTTGAGAAGAAATAATATCTAATTAAACATTAGTAATAATGGGAGTAGATGATATAACCCTATAAATAGTTAGTGGTAAACTTACAACCAAAATTTATACATTAGAAATTGAATAAATAATGGAAGAGACTGCCTCATCAATTTTATAACTTTGCTCTTATGTGAGGATGACTAAGGTATCTCCCCCTTGATGCTCACTCAAATTTGAAGATTTAGATTTTATATCTCAACTTATTCATCATCTAGTTATGCCATGCCCATTTCTTGGTATTCTTCCTTGAAAGAATAATTAAACAAAGATATTAATTATTCAAGTTATTCTTCTTCTTCAAGTTCCATTGTAATCAATGTATCATTTTCTTCTTCTTTAGTAGCTTCCTCTATAATAGGGAGACCAAGTGATGGCCTCTCTTCCAATTTTTTATTTTGGGAGGGAGTAGGGGAGTCCTTGTGCTTTATTTTATAGGTGAATATGGGTGGAGTGGATGAGATGGTATAGGGATTGTGGGAATAATTATGGTCGGAATTAAAACTAAAGGTGATGAATTTGAAGGAGTGGGAGGCATAGGGCCTACTTGAGGGGATTTATGATATTGTAGAGAGTTTGGAGTAGTTATAATGGAATTAAAATCAATTTGAGATAATTAAGGTAGACTTAATTAGGTGACTGTAATAAGGGGAGGTAATAGATTCATCATAAAATTGTTATTCCTTTGTTTAGTCAAAGAAACCACTGACCTATCCCTTATAGTAGTTATGCCTAAGACTTGTATGTGTGAAGCTATTGAAGTAGAAGCGACTTGAGGACTAGGAAGTCCTCTCAAAATATACCTCTTAATCTAAGGATTAGATTCTCTTTGATTACCATATTCATTTGGTTGTTCTTATGTAAGCTCTGTTTAAGGGGAGGGAGGTTGATCCTATGGCTGAGTCCTATGGTTGAGATGGAGGCCATTGATAAATCCATAAATTTTGTGCCTCTTCTTCTATTATCTCAAGGTTATATTGAAAGGATTTGGAAAGTATCATAGACATGATTTATGTTTTATCTTTATCCATACTTCCAAATCATCCAAGGCATTTAGGAAGATCTAATCATGATCATATGCCTAGTGATCATATGAGAGATGCACCTTATTTTTTTCTATAATATATTTGATATACTCCCTTATTTTACTTATTGGGTCCCATTCTCTAAAAGGTGCAAGTTATAAGTTATACTATGTTCTAACTTTACCAACTTGAATAAAATATGACTTGGTTATATATTGATGCTATCTAATGCTGAAAGGAGTCTTAAAGTAGTAGGCCAAATATCTTTGACCTAATTCCTCATCAATGTTATTAAAGACTTGATATGTTATTTACTATTTTTTATATGGTCTATAACATGATGTGGTAGTAGTAGAGGAGTAGTTCTAGTGCCTTATATGCAAATGATGGTTACATCTAGGTATAACCAATAATCTCCCATTTTTGTCAGGCTTCTTATCATGTTTTTTGATGATTTGGGCATTGAGGACCTTGAATTAATTGATATATATGAGGATAAACCTCATTGCATATCCTTCTAATTTTGTTCCTATAACTATGAATGAACATGAAAGAAAAATATTTTCCAACCCCATTTTCCAAGTATTGATCTGAGGCTTTCCACTCCTGACCATAGTGATTGTAAATAGTGGCCATCACTACATCTAGTAGGTAATAAATCATGTAGAAATTACTATTGACATGCCTCTAATTAGGGTGTAATATTAATGATTTTAATCATGGACTTATAAACTCCCCAAGTGTCACTAACTAGTTAGTTGTCAGGAGATATCTAATAATAGAATCCATTCAACTTGAACATGTGTAGTACTTGGGAAACCATATAATCTATTTAAAAGGGCCATGGATATTGAAATTCTAGGTCTAAATTTAATGATGCAATTGGAGGAGATAGCCCCATTTGGATTTAGCCTCTAACCTTTTGTAATCCATTACTTTAACTTTCCATCTACAATGTTATGCTCAACCCAAACATTGGCTAAGACTTGATTGTAGGTAGTTTTAGGATAGGGAAGCCTAAGGAATCTCTTTAATGCCCTACCATAAAAATAAGAAGAGGTAATTTATTCTTTACTAACATGAATGATATCTCCAAGAGTTGTTTTGTTAACAAATATAACTTTCAAGAGGTTAATACATGGCATTTCTTTAGGTTTGGCTATCACCTGGTGGAGACCTTACTCTTTGATTGGTAAAAAATTGTCTATGTATTGCTTGGCCTCTAGAGATATTTCATCTTTGATAGAATATGATTGGATAGATTGCACCTCTTTCTAGAGCACTAATTAATGTGGAAATTTGAAATTCAAGGCACTCTTCTTGAATACCGTATCTTTGTATTCTATAAATCTCACAAATGAGTATGGGGAGGGGACTGAGGGCTTACCCTATTTTCATGAAGAGGCCATTATTATATTTTGGTCACTGTAATTACTTTGATGTATTATATTGGCTCATTCTATGCTTATTGGTTGAAGAAAATTAGGGCTCATTTGATGCTAGGAAAGTTAAAAAATGTACTTGTTTAATCAAAAGAGCAATAACAAAGTGAATTTTCCTTAGCATATATTTTATATATATCATTGGTAAGCCTAAGTATTGAATGAATTAATTCACCTTCAATTTAGATAATGAAATTTTAATTTAATGCTCATTTCAATTTGAATTTGCTAGTTAGTTTTTGTGGGTGTACTTATTTGACAAATGGTAATCATCTATTAATTCTTTGTGTCTAGTCATCACTTCTAAGACAACTATCAATTATTTTTTAACTTGATTCTTTACCATACTATCAATCATCCCCCTTTATGTATTGGCCTTGCCTTCCTAAGATAGTACCACTTATCAAGTGCTTGTTAACCCAACCCTTTAAATCTCTTCACTATGTTCATCAGGTCTTATGGTAATGATTTAATGTAATCAAGCCACATGAAATGATCTCAAGCACTTAAAAATCACAAAATCTTAGACCATTATATTGGCATATATTTCAATAAAGAACTTCTTATGGCTATAGGTTACCATGATCAAGACACGTGGAATGATCTTGAAACCTCAAAGGTTTGAGAGATCAGAACCATTGGATTATAGACCAATTAAATGCTTAACCTTCCCATGGCCACATATTACCATGAAAGTGCCAAGTGTCAATTATTCAGAACCTTAGAGCCTCAGGAGCTTAAAACCATTGGCACATGGGAATTTAAAACTATTAAATTTGATTATTAACATCTGAAGTCTTTATGTTTCTATTTTAACATGCATATGCCATGTGGCAATTTTGTAGAGCTTGGGAGACTAGAAGACTTAAAATTTTTAAATGCAAAAGTATTGTGAACATCCATAGATCCATAGAACTATAAAGTTTGTAATCATCTAGAGCTCCAAGTGAGGTAAGAGTGATGTGTGTCACAACTGTATGAAATCTAACAATGTGGTTCTAATTGGAGGAGATTAATTATCCTTGGATTTAATCCCATGATCTAAAAAATACAAACTAAGACATAAAAAGATTAGTTCCTTTGGTTCACAAATCAGAACATTGATATTAAAATAAAATTCATGAAAACCCAAGGTTCAAAATAAATTAAGATATTGGTTTAATCTTATAATTTCATAATTTGTGCTTGTGAAATGCTAGATTTTCTATAAATAACCCTAGATGACAAATGCATGATAACCTAATCATATATCTTTAGGCTTATAACTAGCCAAATATTTTTTTTATAATAATGGGTCCCTATTTTAAAATTTTAAAATGGGGTGTGCGTGTTAGGGTTAAACATGGCCTTTCAAGGTTTTATAAGTGATTAACCTTGTTGCCTACCATTTTACTTTGCCACTAGCATTAGCTCAATTTCATAATGTTTTTCATGTGTCTTATTTGAAGAGATATGTGGCTAATCCATCTCATGTACTTGATTGGAATGATTTACAAGTTTTGAATCCAATAATGGTAACAATATAACCTCTCATAATACTTGAAACATGCAATCTTAGTTTGCATAATAGAGAAGTGGATCAATGAAAGGTCCAATGGGACTAATATTATGAGATAGTGACACTTGGGAGGATTATGAGGATTTTTATATGTTGTTTAATAATTTATTTAATTTATATATTTTTATAAACTTATAACATTTTTATACATTTTTCATTTATAATAACATCATTGGGATGATGAACTATTTAAGAGGAGAAGGATGTGTAGGTTTTAGCCCATATCTAGGTAGAGCTGAAGATCAAGTGTGCAAACACACTACCATAAATTTTATGGTCAATCATTCAAATTATTATTCAAAAACACAATGGCTACATTTATAGTGAAAATATCTCTTATAAACAAAGAGTTATTCTTATCTCTAATCTCTAAAATCTCTCCCTACCCTACTCCATAAATATCTCACACACTTATCCCTATTATCATATAAATATTACTATAGAGGGTGGAGGGACATGATAGGATTTTATCTGATAAATTTTTCAAGGATTAGAACAAATGTATGGTGGTGTTAAATAGAGTGTATGTGGAGATCTCATAAGATATTATAGCTCAAGTAACATGCCTTAAAATTGAATATACTAAGGTTTTCAAAATTGGTAGATATTTTAAAATAGAGAAGTTAAAAATTTTAAAGGATGGGAAGAGATATTTACCTTGCATAATGGTTTTGATAGGGAGGAGTTACATCATATGTATGATGAGATAGATAAGCAAGTTAGGTTGTATATAACTTTGGAGGGTAGGTAAAGTGTTGTGTGGTGGTCTCATTTCATTTTCCTTAATTATTTCTGCAACTACATCCATATAAGTTTACCTTTTTATGTGTTGTAGTCTATGAAGAGATACATTATGGATGCTAAAGAGGGAAAAAAGAAACAAACCCTACACCAAGATGTGATTTTCATGATCTAAAAATAATTTAACAGGATGAATTGGAGGCTTAGTTTCTTTCTAAGACACGACAATTAGGACTTTATTTTAGGTGGCATTAAGCACAAATTGAGAAGCTTTGTAAGAGGCAAGAGGTAGGGGTTTAATAAAGTTGAGAAACCATAGGGTGGAAGCCTTTCTAAGGACTATCAAATGGTTAACCAAGTTATTATTGATGAGACAATAGTGGAGGGAATTTAAATACTCAAGATAGTCTCAACTTCATTTAATATGGGAGATAAAAAATAGGGGAAGTGTAAAGTTAAGGCTAGGTTAGATGATAGCCATTAACTGATGGTGAACATTATTACAAGTAAAAGTCTTAATTTTGAATTTGATAATGTTGTATATAATTTGAAGGGTGAGAATAGGATTTAAAAATTTGAAGAGATCAGTCTATCCTAAATAGGTTTATGAGGGAACAATCTACCTTGAAGAAATAAGGAAAAAACCTTTATTCAAAGAATATGGAGTTGAAGGCCAATTAAAAAACCTCATTGATGTAAGTCAAGCATTAACGAAGGATAACCTTTCTACTTAATAAAATCTTAGGTGTATTTTTAGTGAAATAAATAAAAGTGGCGAGAAATGTAAATGTAGCGAGTGCAATAAGGTGATTGAGTAGTCCCAAGTTTACCCCATGCTAGACATAGAGCTAAGGAGAATGACCAGTAGCTAAAAAGAGGTCATCCGTAGCCAAGGGTCCTAGTTATTTTTATATTATATTTTTGTTATATTTCCTCTTTTCTATAACTTCTCATCTTGGTAGCAGACTGATATGATTAACTGGGATTTTTAAGACCTTATCTATTGTTACTTGTATAGGGCCAGGTCCCTAGTTAAAAAAAACCTAATTTACTCATAATAAAAAAATCATATGAATATTACTCACATAATATCAATTATATTATTATTCTCAAATTATTATTTTCACACACTCACTAATTATCTAATAGTTTAATGTGGAGTACACCCATGTGCGGACTAATTCCTAACATTCCCCCCTTAGTGGTCACATGGAAGAAAATTCTAGAAAAACATCTTTGTAGATCAAGTACATGATCATCCTCATTATTTAGTTGTGACTATCTTCTAGATTAATTATAGAGGTTAGATGTTCCCCTTTAGTTGAATTCCCCCTAAATATAAATTACCCATGGATGTTGGTTTCCATTGAAATTACATCCATTTACAATAATAGTGACTTAAAAATTTTTATCAAAAAACAACACTTATATCTCCTTTTAATTTTTTTTTGACAAGTTTACCTCCTTATTAAAATTTCAAGAATAACACTTATACATTATTTACAAATTTTAGACAATATTACCTCCTTTATAAAATTCCTATCAACCCCTTTAAAAAATAAAAATCTTCTATTGGAAAAATTCCTAAAAGGATTTTTTTACCAAAATATATGCTTTGAGGTTATAGTTGTGGGTTGAACACATGACCTCTAACATAGTATAGTGCCTTCACAAAACATGTTATCTAGTTAGGCTAGCAAGCCATTCAAGTATCCATTTATAGATATTATTATTTATTTATTTTTAAAAAACTAGTAATTTAAATTAAAAAAATAAAGCTTTACCCACTTAAGCTTAGGCTTTGCAAAGATATCTTGCCACTGTGAATGCTATTAGGTTATCTAAGTTGATGATGGGATGAGATAGTAGGGTTGATTTCTAAACCATAACTAAGATGTTTTTGAGGTTTAGAAAGAACATCATACAAGGAATTGAACCAAATATGAAGTTTCCTAGTTCAGTTGAATTCAGGCAATGTATTTACTTGTTGAAGTTAGATGGCAATTTCATAGAGTAGGGGATGTGGTGTAGTGATCCAACAAGCTTAAATTAAAACAAAGAATATATTTAGGGATCATATCAAGGTGATCAATCTCAAGATAATGAGTAGTGACTATTGATGCCTGAATATGTATCATAAGCACCTAGAGTGTTCAAGAACACTTCTCATTTTAGAATTCTAGGAATCTACTGCATGAGTTATAGGTTGTGATAATCCTATTATCTGTTGATGAAATAGAGGCAAAGAAAGTGGACTATTTCAAAATATTTATAATATTTGGTGGTTGGGAGCCATCATGGCCAAAGTTAAATTTATGCAAAATATGAGATATCTATGCTAAAAATAGTGAATAATGATCAAGAACTAATCTATGACTGGTATTTATAATGAAAGTTAAACTAGAGTGATTTGGTTAAAAAAGGAGAAAAAAGGAAGGTAAGGAAGAAAAGAGATGTTGCTGACCTTTATACCAAACATCATGACAAAGTTCAAATGTCTTCCAAGCATACACTTAATTAATGCATAATACAAAATAACATGATCTCAAATATTACTACACATTCGACAAACATATAAGGAATGAAAAATAATGCAATTAAGAACCAAGTTCACTTTAAAGATCTACCCCTGCAAGAAAACAACATTAGCCCAAATGAAAGAAGAGTAAAAGAAATGAAATGAACTAAAAAGATTTCAGTCAACCTAGCATTGGCACAAATTAACAACTCTATAATTAAAGATGCACACCAATAATTCACAAGAACCATTCAAATCTAGAAATAAGAACAAGTGAGAGAGAAAACATAATAAAAATTGACACAAATGAATGTGGAAAATCTTTGTATAATTCCTTATTTACATTAATTTCTCAAAAGTTTACACAAGTTTTCACTCAAAAACTCCCTCCCCTATTTACAATTGACAATGCTCCTTTTATAAGGTGAAAGGAAGCATGTTAGTTAGTCATATCCAATCACAAAAGTACAAGTGTATAGGATGGGTGTCCTTTCCACAAATGTTCTAGAAATACACTAGTATTTCCTAATGGACTAATCTATAGGCAGTGTATTTTAAAAATAGCACATGCCTTTACAAAAAAAATATCCCACTTTCAAAATGGATAATATTTAGTTATAGGAAGAATATTCCTAAGTTTCTTAACCTTTGGGAACCCTTTATGTTGTTGGAGTCTTCATTGCTTCTGATGTTGTATTTTGATGTTTCTAGCTTCATTAGACTTCTCCTTTTTAGCAAGAGTCATAGCCATGAATCTACTGGGTACATCCCAATTTTCTTTGGTTCTTGCTCCTCATTTCTTGTGTGACTAGGGTAGCTCTGTGCTTAAAACTCTTCATTAGTGATGAGGCCTTTGGAGTTGAGTGAAGTAAGATCCTTGACTAGGCTAATTTATACATACATTATCTCATTTTCAAGCTACTTGAGGTCAATGGATAGGTCCCCTATTTTCCAAGACCATTTTCTCATGTCTTTAGAACACTTTTCTGAGTCACCATTACTATAAATCTAATCAAATTGCTCACCAATGGATTTTGGGTTGAAATATCTTCATATAAATGATAATTTAGCTCCCCTTGGGTCAATCATAACACTCACAGGGTTTGGTTAAGGTCCTCATGTCTTGATAGGGCCTTCCTATAGGTTTTAATAGTGTTTTAATAGTAGAAACTAGTTCAAACACTATAATATTAGATATTTACCATTTGCATTACCAGGTCCACAAGGTCTTCAATTTGGCACATTGCACCCATGTGGCTTTGATGTGGCATCTCTACAGTGTCCTCATGGCATCCTGCTCATCCCTATACAAAATATGATGGTTGCCTTTGAAAAAATATCTTTGATCTTGCACTATTTGATGTATTTGCATGAATCAATATGGTCCATAGATATTTAGAAAATTTGGATCCAAGTAGCTATCTTAAAATTGACATCTGCATACTCATCATTTAATGTCTATGTGAAAGTGTTTGACAGACACATGGCCATCAATTTTAAACATGTCCCCAAGACTATTTACTATCTTAAATTTGATGTCCACATGCCCATCATTTGACATCCATATGAATGTCTTTGATGGGCACATGACCATGAATTTTAAACATGTCCTTGATAATATTTTCTATCTTAGATTTTATGTCTACAAGACCATCATTTGACATCTACATGAACATCTTTGATGGGTACATGATCTTCAATTTTAAGTACATCCTTGAGACTTTTTGTTGGGCCTTCTACTTGTCATTTTTGGGTTTGTTATTCTTCCTATGCATGCCACTTGGTATCTCACATTTGCTTGAGCTTTATTGAAAAGTCTACCCTCATCTTGCACTATTTGATCAATTCTATTTAGACAAATGTGTACTGTTGATCCTATGAAGATGCAAACTAATTAAGTCAGCTTTGAGGAACATATAGAACTTAGCCTAAAGTTTTCATACTATGGTTTCATTTCATGTTAAATAAACATGAATTAAGACATTAGGATGAGAACACTTAAGCTAAGTTTTGAGCATAATAAAAGGGACCCCATAAAATAAAAGAGACATAGCATAGAGTTTTAAAGCTAAGTATATAGCATGGATAATTATTCCCATGAAAATTTGAATTTAATTCAAAAGGGGACCTAGGTTAAAACATTATACACAACTTAAAAATAGATCCAATTAATCTTGAACCAATGACTAATAAAGATCAATTTAAAATTGAAGCATGAAAACATTAAACATGATTATTCTCAAATGATATTCCATTGATCTTGTAGCACAAGTAATAAGTTTTACTAATATTAGAAGGGGGTGAAGCCAATATTATCCCAAAAACATGTCCATTAATCCAAGCAAGATCAGTTCCTATAGAAAATAGGAAATATTTAATGTAGGGTATGGGAATAATAAGAACTTAAGCTAAAGTATTAGATTAATGTTCTCATTTGAATTGATAAATAAGGATTCAATCCAAAGTCTTAGGTTATGTTTAAAAACATATTAAAATGATTGTGGCATAAAAGAGTATGATGAAATCAATGTCTCAGGGAAATTGTCTTAGGTGAATTATTTTGGGATTTTTCTATCAGACAAAATGTCCAATGATAAAAGTTTGAAGGGTCATTTTAGAAAAGCCCAAAGGGTATGTGCCTTTTGGCCTTTGTTTCAGAAAAATTACATTGGTAAGATTATTGTAGGGAATTGTTTCAAGATTTTTGCATCAGATAAAAATGTCTGATGATAAAAGTCCAAAGGGTCATTTTAGAAAATCCCAAAGGGTAGTATAGATGATAAAGCACCTTTAACAAAAATTTTGAATGGTACTTTCAAAAATCCTAAAGGGTAATCTCAGAGGGTAAAGGGACATTTCAAAAATGCTAAAAAGAAATTTTATAGGGTAAGTGTCCTTGATAAGACTTCTAAAGGGTAAGTTGCACAAAGCCTGAAGGGTATGCTTCAAAAAAATTGATGCAAGAAAAATGTTGTGGAAAGATAAGTATTAAAAATAAATGCTAAAAACATAAGTTCCAAAATTTAAAAACATAACATAAGGACCTTGAATTTAGCTTAGACTGTAGAAATAATAAAAGGATGAAGGGGTCTCAGGATATAAAAGGGACTAAACATGGTTGTTAGACTAAATTTTGGTCATGTTGAAAAACACATCTAAGCCTTAGGATAAAACAAACCCATAACATTATTTAAAATGTTCCCATAGTGTTATTTAAAATGTTCCAACATAAAAAGTTACCACCAGATTCAAATCAAGTACTTAAATTAAACTTAGATTAAGGGTTTAGCAATCTGATTTGATTTCCAATAGACTAAAGGCTAGTAAAGAATCAAATTGACATTAAAATCATGAAACATAAGAATTGTTCATTTCAAGTAGATCTTATTGGACCCGTAGTTAGAAAATACATAGATCTAAAATTATCAATTATAGACAAGGGAAAACTAGAATTATGCACAAATATCCTAACCATACCATATGTGGATGATTTTCAAAATAAAAAAAACTATGAAAACATGCTAATGATACTTTGATGAAGTGAATTTTCTATTTCAAGGAACAAATTTGTGTAATTTGATACAAGGGTTCCCATTTTTAAAAAAATGGGGGTATGTTGACCTCAACAGTGACCTCACTCAAATGCTAAGAAATTGATCCAATAATAAAGAAACAAATATAATATTATAGGAACCTAAAACTCACCAATATTGATGTTGAAAATATGGTTAAGAGGTGTTTAATTCATCAAAGTTGAGGGATCCATGTTGAATGGTGATTGGTGATGGATGGGATGGAAAATGCTCATGAACTAGATCTCACAAAAATAAGAGCCCTAATATATACACATATTAATGACTACACAAGACATTAAAGGAACACATGAAAGATATTTAAACAACTGTACACCATCCAAAAATCAATGACGATGGAATATAAGTATATGATAGTCTACTAGATCAATCATAAAAGAATACACAAATTTAGATTCATGCTAGGTAAAAGTTAGATCTAGTTCTATACAACTTGACTCTATGTGTATTTTCAAGGAGATTTGGAACTTAGTTGACCAAGGTTGGTGTGGAGAGGCAATAGGAGGTGCACTACCTGAGTTGAAGCATAGGGGACATTGAGGCCATCAAGGGAGCTCAAAACTTGCATTTAAAAACAACACAAACCTTATGTTAAGCCATGCAAAACAAAGCGTAGATTCAAGTAATGAATTAGAGGGAGGACATAATATAAAAGCCTTTGATGTGAATTTGAGATCTAATGCAAGTAGGCATATGCAATGCCTTCAACATGCAACTATTCAAATGATTATGAATAAGGGAAAGAACACATAACATGTTTGAATTTGATCCAATGTGAATATATCTATGAAATCCAATCTTCAATTGGATATGAAAATGCTCAAAACTTTAAAAGGGGTGTTATGTATAGGTATAGTCTAATATTACACTCTAAAAATTAATATTCTATGTTTTTTTAAAAATCCTCATGGAGATCCAATGCAAAATAAAACTTGTAAAGACCCAAAATAACCCAAAAATGTCTAAAACAAAAATATGTGTTGTTTACAGTCGATCTAAATGGTTTTAGATGTTTTGAATTAAATCATGAGGTCTATTTTTCTAAAAAATGCTTAAGGAAAAATTTAAATCTCACAAGTGTTTATTCAAACACACTTAAACTAGTATAAACACACCTAAAACTAAGCAGGAACACAATGGAAAAAATGGAGTGAGTTAACATGGAAAGAGTGAATATAATGGATGTGAAAAATATGTAGATTAATGGCACATGCTAAGTGGTTTCACACATGGTTCACACTGTTTAACCATTGAAAGATTATAAGAAGGTTTTCAATGAACAAACTATGGATCTGCAAGTTGTATGCACTGCATATCCATTATGCTAATTGAAAAGAAAATATGGGTGGAAGACATAAAATAATAAGAGAAGCCTATGATAAAACCTATTCTGGTACTAGATGTGTGTTTCACCCCATATCTAGGTAGAGCTAAAGCTCAATTGTGCAAATTCACTACCATAAAATTTTGGTCAATCATCCAACTTATTATTCAAAAAGCACAATAGTTACATTTATAGTGTAAATATCTCCTATAAATGTGGAGATTTTTCTTATCTCTAATCTCTAAAATCTATCCCTCATAAACTCCCTAAATCTCTAACACACTTATCTCTATTAACATGTGAATATTACTCATGTAATATCACTTATATTATTCTTCTCCACTTATTAGTTTCACACACTCACTAATTATCTAATAATCTAATGTGGAGTACACCCATGTGAGGATTAATTCCTAACATGATGTTACATCTTGACTTATCCTTAACAAAAAACACCTATTTTAATAGATGATTAGACTATTGATTAATTAGACTACTAATTTATGAGGAATAATCAAATGCATTATGTTGTGATGGTTTAGTTGAATTGCTACATTTTCCATTTTGAATCCTCATTTCCAACACATTTATTCAGTAGAAAATGTATGGCTGTGATTATTTTTTATGCATTTCAACATGGATAATACAAGGGTATTTATATTATTTATTGTTACTTAATTTTTTAACTATTTTTATATAAATGGATTACATTCTCCTTTTCCAAGGTGGATGCAAGACATTTTTCACCCTCATAGAGTATTACAAAGGAAGAGCATCATAAGGGAGACGCTGATAAATTATGACAACTGAAAGTACATAGTCTACCAAAAAACATCATCCATGTAGACATTGAGTTATCTACTTTGATTATTTATATTTCATTTTAGTATTATATTAGGTGTCATAAATGCATGAATTTATTATAAATGTTGTTTGATTTCTCATGATATTGATTTATAATTATTAGAACTAGCTACAGGATCTAATGTATCTAATAGAAACCATAAATAAGAGATAAAATAGTAATAGTAATAAATAATAAATATATATCCAAGATAATAACTAAAATGAATAAATAACTTAAATATGATTAATTAATTTAATTATTAAATATTAATCTGATGTAGAATACACAAATAGCCATTCCTTATATAGATCAAGGTGTGCATGATAAAGATCAAGGAAATCACACAACACATGTGGTTCAACTGATATTTGACTACATGAATAGTGGAGTGCAACTCCACACTAACAAGATAGGTGTCTAACTTATGTAAATGATCAACAAAAGTTGAATACTAGTTAAGAAATATTATCCTATCTTACCCTAAATAGTGGAGTGGAACTCCACTGTAATAAGATAAGTGTCTAAGTTAACTACTAGCTAAGTAAGATTATCCTATCTAGTGTAAATTATTAATAAACATAATAAAATAATTATAATAAGTAATTAGTGCACCAAAATAATAAATAATAAATACAAGTAAATACAATAAATCAAATAAATGCACCAACACCCCCCATAAGTGAAGCTTAGGTAGGGATAAGCAGATAAGAGTCTTGACAATGTGTAGCCACCATATTAGGTACTCTGTACAAATAGATAAAGAAAGGAAAAAAATAAAGGAAAAAAACTCTTCCTCAAAATGAAGGTCTAGGAGACCCCCCCTAAAGAACTGATGTCCCCTAAAGAGCTGATGTCCCACACCCTTAAAATAGATCACAAGTGAAGATACTTGATCTTAGTGAAAGGTTTGGTGAAAATATCTGCAATTTGCTCCTACAGAAGACAATATTAAAGATCAATGATCTCTTCCTAAATGAACTCCCTAATATAGTGCATATGGATCTCTATGTGTTTGGTTCTCTGATGATGAATATGATTATTTAAGATCTGGATAGTGATCTAATTGTTGCAGTAGATGATTGATGGCTTCCAAAATAAAACACCAAGCTTAGTGAAAATATTTTGAAGCCAAATAGCCTTAATAATGGCATTAACAACACCATGATACTCAGCCTCTATAGATGAAAGAACAATATCATTTTTCTTCTTTCTCTACCAATAAATGGGCCCTGATCTGAAGTGAAATTTGTAACTAGAAGTGGACTTATGATCATCATAATCTCTAGCCTAATTAGAATCTATGTATCCCACCAAGCCTAAACCTATACCTATTATATAGTGAATCTTGTATCTAATAGTGCCCTAAATGTAGCTGAAAATATGCTTGATAGCTATCTAATAAAGCTCATGTGGTGTCTACATAAAGTGTGAAACCATGCCAACTGTATATGAAATGTTGGGCCATGTATGAGTCAGATAGATGAGGCTACCTACAATCTAGCAATACAATGTGACATCAACCGAGGGAGTGGAACAATGAACCTTAAGTCTAACTCTAGATAGAAAATGATTTAGTTTAGGCCATGTGAAACTAAGCTAACAAGTCTATGACATACTTGGGATATGAAAATGTAATCCTAGAAAAATATGGTGATATTTGAATCCCAAGAAAATAGTGCAATAGGCCCATATCTATCATAGAAAACCTGTCATGAAGTGCAGTCTTAATACCACTGATGATGGATGCTATGCTCCCTGTAACAAGGAGATCATCAACATAGAGAACTAAGTACAATAGTGAATTCTCCTATCATATAATGGAGACATTTAGATCTGAGTGACATCTTGAGAACCCAACTGAGAGAAGAAATGTGTCCATCTTTGAATACCAAGCCTTGGGGGCTTGTTTTAGACCATAGAGAGACTTTTGCAAGTGAAACACCAATGAAAAATCCTAAATGAAACCCTGTGGCTGCTCCATATATATCTCATCATGAAGATCCTCATGAAAAAATGTGCTCTTCACATCCATATGATGTACAACCCAACCATGAGCTGCACTAATAACTAGTATTGAGTGAATGGAATTCAACTTAGCAACATACACAATTTTTTTTGTATAGTCAATGCCTTCCAATTGGTAAAAACCTTTAGCCACTAAGTGTGACTTATACTTATCAATATTTCCATCCACTACAAACTTAGTCTGATATATCCACCTACATCGTACTAATGTTCTTCCCTTAGGAAGAAGAACAAGATCCCAAGTGTTGCTTCTAATCAATGAGTCATATTCTTCTTCCATTATTGAATCCCACTCAATTGTCTCTATGGCTTATTGAAAATACTATGGATTGGAAGTTGTGGTAATGTAGGAATGTAGAAGATCATGCTTTGATCGTGTTCTCCTTCTATCTAATGGATCTTTAGCAAGAGGCTCTACATCTGCTAAAGTCTGTCTAGCCCATGAAGGCATCAATGGGCAAGGATCTAGAGGAGGAGGAGGAACATGACTTGTTAAACCCTATTGGGGAGGTATTACCTCATCATCCCTATGAGTATATGAAGCAAAAGTATCATCATCACTGTTATCTAATTCTTTTAAGGAAGAAGAATGAGAAATGTTAGAAGACAAGTTTGAAGGAATTTCTACAAAGTAAACACTTTTTGCTATAATAAGCTCATGTGAATCTGGATCAATGAGACGATATCCCTTAACACCATCAAGATATCCCACAAATATGCAAATTTGGCTTTGTTTTTCTAAAGCACGGTGCTTCTCTCAAGGTATGTGAGCCCATGTTGGACTGCCAAAGACTCTAAAATGATGCACATATAGCTTCCTATTACACTAAGATTTGAGAGGTTTTATCCCCTTTAAAGCTTTATGAGGAACTCTATTTTATATATATGCAACACAATTAATCACTTCTACCTAGTACTCAAGTACTAATGATTTTGCATGAATCATACAACTTGCCATCTCTTTTAAGAATCTATTCTGCCTCTCTACTACACCATTCTGCTAAGGTGTGTATGCAATTGAATGCTGAAGATCAATTCCTTTAAACACACAGAATTGTTCAAACTTATTGTTCACATATTCCCTCCAAATATATGTGTAGAAGATCTTGACATACTTCCCAGATTATTTTTCTACTAGATCTTTAAACTCTACAAATATTTCAAATATTTCACTCTTGATTTTTAGAAAATAAACCCAAGTATATCTGAAATAGTCATCAATAAATGTGAGAACATAGCAAGTTTTACTAAAATAAAAAGTAGTTAATGGAATCACTAAATCACTATGAACAATTTTGAGGAATTGTGTAGCCCTCCAAGCCTTCCCTTTATCAAACTTATCCTCTATATGTTTGCCTAAGGCACAAACATGACATACACCCCCTAAAAATTGAATCTATGGAAGTCTTATAACCATCTCCTACTAACTAAGCTATTGTATATAGTGGTAATTCAAATGACCAAATCGCTCATGCCATAGCTTGCTCACTGAATCAGTGTGTGAGAGCAAAGTTGTAGAGGAAGACTGAGGCACAAAGTGGGAGAATGAATAAAGTTGAGTATTGTTTTCAACTTTTCCCACTACAACTAAAGCATTATCCTCTAATTTTTTGATTGATACAAAATTGGGTGTGAACTCAAATTTCCTACCAGTATCATAGTGAGTGATTTGGTAGATAGAGATATTGTTAGTTGATAACTCTAGCACATAGAGGACATCCTCAAATACACCACTATCAACATCAACTGTACCTTTTCCTATAACATCTACATTATAAACATCACATATGAGAATATGAGGCAAGAAACTTGGTTCTAATCAAAAAAATTATTCTTGATCAAAACCCATATGGTGCAACGTACCTAAGTCAATTACCCATGACTTAGGAGAATTTGCCAGTAAAACTAGTGCCGTAGCTTTTCCTTTCCCTGAATTTGAAGGAGTGGAAGAATCCTTTGATTTATTGATGCTATTCTTTTCGATAAGACCCTTAAGTTCATCAATCTCTTTCTTCCAACAATCTTGTTCACTATGAAACCCCTTTTTCCAATAAGGGCAAGGAGTGCTAGTCCTTTTTTGTGAATCTACTTTCTTATTATTGGATTTATAACCTCCTTGTGAGGAAGATTGTTGCCCTTTATTCTTATATTTTTATGAATTATTCTAATTATTTTGCTTCTTTTTACTTGAACTTGTATTAGATGTTGATATTGAAACTTGCTTATGCTAAGGTTGACTTTCAATTAGAGCTTGAGATTTGGAATTAGACCCACAACTATTAACTTTTCTTCTTTAGCCATCAGAATCTCAAAGAATACCTCAAAGGTGGGCATTTGATATGAGGTGCCTAATGTGAGCCTATGAGTTTGAAATCTAGAGACAAAAGATGAATATTCAGGACCTAATTTTTGTAAGGCACTAAAAATCAATTGAATATCTTTTTATATCAATTTTACATTCAAAAAATTATTCTCTAAGATCTATGACTTTAGTGATGTAGTCTTGTATTGTAGCATAATTTTTAAGATCCAAATTAATGAGTTCATTATAAATTTAGTAACCACAAACCTCATCTATTTTTCCAAACAATGATGCTAATTTATCCCAAGCCTCTTTTGAAGTTGTACATTTGTCAAGATGGAAATTCAAATCTAAAGACATGTAAGACTGAATGCATATAATTACCTTAGTAGTTTTAAAGAGAAAGCATTGTAACTCTTTTGCATCATTAGGTGGAGTAAGAAGAGTTGTTATGTAAGGTGTATATCCTAAAATAATTAATTCATTCCAAGCATTTTATTTCCATGTGTTATAATTATATGTTGTTAATATTGGGAACTTAGGATTCCCCATGATGCCTTTGGAAATAAACCATCACAAAGCAAAAATCAAAGTACAAAACACACCACAAAACCTCCCTAAATTACTTAGTTTTATCCCACCTAGAAAGTATTGTTTTGGTACTTTATAATTGGGTAAAATTACAAGGTTGGATTATAATTTTTCTAGTTTACATAAAGCTCAATTAGGCCCTCTAGTTTAAAAGTACAAAAAATATGGACTTTATTACAATTCTTTTTGAACCAATGTGTTTTTCTAAAAAAAATATTAAATTTTAAAAAAGAGACATTAATATGAGGTCATATGTGAAATTTATGAGCCTTTGAAGTTACAAAAATGAGGACAGGTAAGAGCTACTATAGAAAAATCTGAATTCTAGAAAAATTTGGAAAAAAATCTAGAAAAAAACTAAAAGTACAATAGTGAATAGCACAAAATTTTAAGCTATTTCAAAAAAAAATTACTCGAAAATACCTCCTAGAGTTCAAATGGTGGGCTCCCAAAGTTGCCCTTTCAAATCTTCCTATTGATCCATGAGCCCTGCCAAATTTTTTTTTGGTCTGCACAGTCCGTACAACAATACCTGGGAGTAAACAAAATTGCCTTCTGGGGTAACTATGTCTAAATTGGATAAATTTTATATGGATCTATAGGTTTTGACATCTTTCAAACATAACCATGAGGTCCATTTTACTTAGAAACACTTTGATTTTTAGGTACCCATTGGATTTGGGCGTGGTGCTTCTGGATCAAACCCTTACCAATTTTCCCTCCTGTGCCCAATTTGGAAAAAAATGTAGACTATTTTGACTATCTCAGGCACTTTGAACTCAATGGTGAGCTCAAAAATTCTCCACAAAGCTCCAATTTGTGCCTGTATACAAAATCAAAAAATTGATCCTATATCTAGATATTTTCTCTTGAATATTTAGCTATCTATAGATTCAAAATAGCTCTGGTACCATATTAGAATTAGCTATAGGATCTAATGAATCTAATATAAAGCATAAATAAGATATAAAATAGTAATAGTAATAAATGATAACTATATATCTAAGATAATAACTAAAATGAATAAATAACTCAAATATGATGAATTACTCTGATAATTCAATATTAATCTGATGTATAATACACAAATAGCCTTTATTGAGATAGATCAAGTCATGCATGATAATGATCAGGGAACTCACATAACACATGTAGTTCAACTGATATCTGAATACATGAATAGTGGAGTGCAACTCCACACTAACAAGATAGGTGTCCAACTTGTGTAAATGATCAATACAAGTCGACTACTAGTTAAGTAATCTTATCCTATCTTACCTTAAATAGTGGAGTGGAACTCCACTGTAACAAGATAAGTGTTTAAGTTAACTACTAGCTAAGCAAGATTATCCTATCTAGTGAAAATTACTAATAAACATAATAAACTAATTATAATAAGTAATTAGTGTACTAAAGTAATAAATAATAAATACAAGTAAATTCAATAAAGCAAATAAATACACCAACAATAATTAGCAGTGTCACAATGAGTGTATGTGTTTGACTGCCTTCATTTATCTAATGTTGGTTGAAGAGAATAACCACTCTTAGTGGGGAGGTGTGTGGGAGACCATCATTATATGGTTAGAGATAAAGCCCTAAGATGATGTTTTCCCTCTCTACATCTAGATCTAAAGTAAACTTTAATATACCCATAGCTACTATATTGATTTCATGAGTTATTTCATTGAATCTCTATTGTACTATTATACTTTAATATTATTTTATTTATCTATATTATAGAGTAATGGTTATTGAAAACCATGTATATTCAGTATTTATCACATTTTATTACAATAATAGCTTTATATTTTGATTATAGATGATTTGGCATACTTTGAATTTCATTTATTGGTGTGCTATATCTTTAATTCTAAAATATGAATTATTGCATACTTTCATAGTTTTTACACCGTTAAGACCCTATTTGGGGAATAAAATAATAATTGATTAAATTCATAATTAATGGATTATTGTGTTGTTTTAGTTAATTTTCACTCATTTCTTAATTTTGAAAGCAAATAATGAAACTAGTAATAGGGTGTGTAGAAGAATACCTAATAAAGTGCATGCATAAATCCTAATGATGATGGGAACTCCTCTTTGGCTAGGAAGGAATAACCTATAGATAAAAAAGACACTAGAAAAGGGGGGTTGTTAGCAAGTAGATGAGTGGACTACCTAGCATGAGCTAGATCCAAGAAGTGTATTGATTGTTAGGAGGCCATCAATCCACTATTATAACAATCAAGTTAAAAATGATAAAGTAAAGATCTACTTTCATAAGATAAATGAAAGGCAATACAAAGAAAGTAGAATGCTAGCTAATAGATAAATGACCAAAAGTAGTAAAACTAGTCAATACTTATGTTAAATTAGTCAGGGTCTAATCTAAAAAATTAGAAAAGGTACTATAATCAAGGAAAAATAGAGAAAGTTGGGTTTGACTAGGGTTACAAGGCTGAAAATAGCTTGTTATATTTTTATACCATAGTAACCATCAGTAGTCAAGTGAACCATTAGCAGTTAGGTAACCATCGATGATTAAAATGACCATCGATAGTTGAAGTGTCTATTGATGGTTTCTTGTGTAAATCTATAAATGATCAGAAAAGAAGATGTAATTTGGGTATTTAGGCAAACAAAGGTTTTTTATGAAGCTAAGGGGTGGAAAATAAGATGCTGATGGGTCTAATAGGGTAGGGAAGTTAGAAATAAGATAAATTAATGAAAACAAGTGAAAGACACCTAAAATATGATGGTGGAAGGCTAAAGTAATTTGGCTAGAGTGACAGTAATTTGGATTTCAAAAGTGATTTCAATAGCACTTTGGGTCTCTAGTGATGTTACTTACTTGCTAAAAAGATGATGGATAACTATATGCAAGAGAACTTGGATGTAATATTATGGATTCTACATCTATTTGAATTCCTCCTGTTCTCCTTTTATAAGATGAAGTTACTAATTGGGATAGAGAAAGTTTTTAATTTGATAGGGGGATAAAGTTGCCAATTCATGACATTTTAAATCTAGTTTTAAAAGAAAGTTACCATTTAGGGAGATACTTATCTCACACAAAGCTATAAATGCTTTAAAACTTTAAATCAGGGTTAGATACTTGACCCTCGATAGTTAAGCCAACCGTTGATGATTAAGCTGACCATCAATGGTTAAGGGGTCAAAAGAAAATGGGTTAAAACAAGTTAAAAGGAATGAATTAAATGGTTTAGTCAAATGTGTTAAGTTAGGGGTTTGATAGGATCAAGTTAGTAAATGAGTCTAATTGACTAGGTGGTCTACTAGATGTGAGGTTAGATGAGGGTCACAAAGAAGTTTGACATCAAAAAATATCATGTGTAATTTTTGGGTGTCTACATTTTACCCCTTTTTATTATGATGCTTTGATATAATAAGCTATAGGTTTGGTTTTCTTGAGCATGGGAGGAGGTGTTCCCCTTAAAACTGAGAGTTGATGAGGCAAAAGCAAAATCAGGTCAATGTTTGATAAATGGTAAATGGATAGTCACAAGGTGGATGACATAAAAGGGTTGGGCATTTGAGATACAAACACGTGCACAAAATGTGACTAAGGGTGATAGTCAAGATCATACAAAGACTAAATTTACCAATGTTGGTAAAATAAGTTCGATGCTAGAGGGACATGTGATAGGGGTAACTAGTCTATAACATTCATCATAACTGATCGAGTCAAGCATATCAATCCATCTAGATAGGGTCAGTATTGGTCACAAGCATCTAGGATAAGAAGTGCTCCTATGAAACAAAATAATTGTTTGGGTTGTGCACAAGGTGGTACAAAGTTCAAAAGTTTTGTTGTTCCCAAAATGAGCTTTGCTCATTTTTGCAAACGACCCCCTACGAAACTTGTCAGTTTCGTCTTGCCTTGTCTTTTTCTGCAAGGGCGGCGAAAATCGCCACCCCTGCACTTTTTCTGCAAGGGCGGCGAAAATCGCCGCCCCTGCACTTCATCATTTTTCGCACAGGGCATTAATGGCCCTACACGCCAGGCAGTTGGGGTTGGTTTTTCAACCTTTATAAACCGTTTTGGGCCTCATTTCTTCTCACTTCCTCCTCCTCTCACCATACCTCTTGTACCTGCGCGCTCCAAGTGACTTTGCGACGTGCCAACTCGCGGATCCGACTTCGTGGCGCGCGCGTCTTCCAGGTAGGGTTTGTTTTTAAGTTTCGTTTTTATTTTTTGTTTGTTTTTGCTTTTTCTTCCCCGCGGCCTCGAAATGGCGGCATTTCCTTGCCACCGTTCCGCCCCTACTTTCCTCAAGCAAGGATGGCATTTCTTTGCCGCTCTTCTCTCTTCTTGCAAGGGCGGCGATTTTCGCCGCCCCTGCTCTCTTCTTGCAAGGGCGGCGATTTTCGCCGCCCCTGCTCTCTTCTAGCAAGGGCGGCGATTTTCGCCGCCCCTGCTCTCTTCTTGCAAGGGCGGCGATTTTTGCTGCCCCTGGTCTCTTCTTGCAAGGGCGGCGATTTTCGCCGCCCCTGCTCTTTTTCTTTTTTTTTTTTTTTTTCAAACTCCCGGATTTTTTTCGGGGTTGTCCTTTTCGAGCTTTTTATTCCTCATTTTCCATCTCTTAGCCCATCCTGACCTATTTAAGTGACCTCCTATAGCCTTTGTCACTTAAATTACTCTCCCCGTCTCTCACTCTCCTTTCGACTATGGCTGCAGCTCCTTCAGCAAGCTCCTGCACGCCTGCCCCCGTTCAAACGAGATCATCCCCCATGACGGAAGCATCTCCTTCAAAGGCCAAGAAGATGAAATACAGATACCAGGGCATCTTCCCACTCACAGCGATTACCTCGAATGTCGACGACATTCGAGACACTGAGATCGGCCACGTAGATATGGCCGAATTCCTGGTACGAACCAAAGCGACCAATCCCAGCACTGGGATAATGAGGATTGTCGAGAGTAACATCCACCTAGTGGCTGCCTTCCCAGTAGCAGCTCATCATGCAAAATTCATCCTTCAATGTGCGCACTTCTATGACAAAGAGACCAGATCAGTCTCAGACGCCAGTGGCAGCATGATCATTCAGTTGGACCCTGAATTTATCGACAAAGTCTTTTTATGTTCGCCAGCCACCGAAGTGACCCAGATCGACTTCGAGAATGCGCAGAGGGAATATGACAAAGACCCTGAGAGGGCAAAGAGGGTCATAAACCATAAGTGGTTAAAAACCCCAAGGACCGGCCTATCCAGATGGCCGAAAAGCTTCCCCAGAAGCGACTTCATTGAAGAAGTTGGTGACTTAATCACCCTTCTCAGTAGAGTATGGGGCCTCCCGTCTTCTTCGCAATTCTATGAATGGATGTATCCGTTCATAAAGATCATTCTGCAAGGCAAACAGGTCATCTTCTGGGGAGAACAGATCAACAACGCTATTCACGAGCAGCTGACTAGGGTACAAACCTCCTTCAAATTCTACATGACCTCGTACCTGGTCTACATAGCTGCTGCCATGCGATCTTTCCCGGGCCTAACCACAGAGGGGGATAGGAAGACCACCCCGGTCTATTCATACTATCCGCAGCTGACACTTCAAGGCTCGACACATCATTTCAGGCGAGTGAATGACGCATTCTTTGCCGTATTTCTATGTCTCTTCGATCCTCAATTGGAGCAGAAGAGGATGTCAGATGAGGCTTGAACAATAGTGAACAGTTTTGGCTGCATGTTCCTCCAGTTCCCTACATTTTCTTATCTACGGGTGGGTTTCTTCCAAGGATACCCTTATATGCTCCCCAGATTCCCTTCAGACAGGTTGGTGCTAATGGAGCTTTACTGACAACTGGCCGTCGTACACTCAAAACAGATAGAGCTTAAGAGACCTGGTTTCAAGTTTCCTATCCAGATTGGCAGATTTTCCATTGCTACATCAACTAAAGCCAAGGTTATGGAAATAGAGATGCAGATGGTTACCATCAAACCTTTCAAAAGATGGGAAAAATTTGATTACAGAGGAGTTAGGGAGACGATTCGAAGGAAGACTCAGTTTCACGAGCCTATGATTGAGGACATCTGGGTAGATATAAGGACAGCCGAAGAGATAAGAAAGATGGACTATTGCCACCTCACGCTAGATCAAATAGAGTACCTCGGGCTTGCAGAGATCCCTTCAGGATTGATTGACGATGGAAATATAGTGAACAACAGATATCTGACAGAGGTCGCTGGTTCTCCTCTTCCTCTGATCAACTGGTCTCAAAAAGAGCTGACTTCTCTAAGGAAGAGATTCGAACCAGTATTGGCTAACACCAATAGTTGGTTGGCAGCAAATGGAATCACCCTTAAAGAATTCATTACAGGGTCGGAGGCCGAATATCAAGCAGAGATGAAGAGAAAGGCAGAAAGCTGAACCAAGAACAAAGACGACGTCCCTTCATCTTCTAGACCTCACAAGCCTAGGATCGTCTTTGTATCCAAGAAACCTAGGTCAGAATAAAAACCTGAAGCAACAATTGAAGGAACCACAGAACGAAGTCCCGGGATACAGGCAGCTCAACCGATAGGGTCAACAGAACAACTTTCAGAATGACCAGGTGTTGGGTCTCCAACCTCAACGGAGCATGTGCGGCCGATCCAGGGTTCCTCTCCTCCTCATCAATCTCCTTCGGTGCCCACTTCCCCTATCTCTCCCATTAGCGTTCCATCTTCCGGTGCTGCTTCTCCTTCCAAGGTGGTTTTTGGTGATCCACAAGATCCTTCAGCAGGTTCCCCTCGCTCTTCTGCATCCATTCCAAGTTTATCATCTCCATCTTTCAACCTGCCATCAAGCCCGGTGCCTAATCCTGAATCAACAGTTGACACAGTCTCACCGGTCACTCCAACTACCACTATTGTCACCACTAGTAGCGTGGAGGCCGCTACCGTGACACCAGCAGAAGCAACTATTGTTACAATAGGAACTTCTCTCCCGCCGTGGATGTCTGCTTTCACACCAAAAAGAAAGAAAAGGGCCATCTCCCTAGAAGAATTTGATTTCGGCAAGATTGTGCCAGCCAGAACAAAGGCTCCCAAGAAACCAAAGATACTTTCCAAGTTGGTCGAAGAAAAGGGGCAGAAATTTCTGGAAATTGCCAAACCTCCACAGGACGCAACCCTTGAAGGTTTTGAAATGAGCAGTTATTCCTTTTCTCGTGTTGAACTAGGCAAGGTTACACACGAAGGTGCGAAGAGTGATCTTCAGTCAGCAATGGACATTATGGTCCAAAAATTTGACAAAGAAAAAGAGATGAAAGATTTTTATAAAGCCAAGGCTGAGCAGTTAACGGCAGTAATCAGGAGATTCACCATCCCACCTGAGGCAGCAACTCCAGAGGCCTTTTCAGTGGATGATTCAGTTATTCAGAAAGCTGAAAAGACTTATTTAAGGGGAAAAGTAATGGAGGAATATATTGACCGAATACACAATCAAGGAATCTCTCTGCTATCTGAGGTTGCAGAAAGAACAGGGAAAATGAAGAGATTGAAGGCTCAAGTAGACAGTTTTGTTTCTCTCACCTCTCAAGAGATTAATGGCTTGGAGAAAGATCTCGGGAGATGGAAGGAAATGGAAGGTATAAAAAAGAGTACCCTGATATCTATCGGAGTTATCCCCAACAAGGATTCATATGTTGAGGTCAAAGAGACGATGATTTTTAGGATCCAGGTACTCAAAGATCTAATTGATGATCTCAAAGCTTTTAAAGAAGCTAGTGATAAAAGTGACCTGAGCTTGTTGAACAAATTAGAAGAGCTACCCTGCGACTTGACCTCTAAGGATCATCAGTTCCTTCCAGCAGATGAAATGATTCAAAATTTTGAAGGGATGATCCATAAGGATTTTAAAGGAGCGTCTTTTTCAATAACTTTGGTTGATAGCATTCTGGATGCTCAGTTGACTCTGGAAAATTTAAGATCCAGGTTAACTGGCCACTATAAAGCCATCACAGCATTAAAAGACGCATTGATCAGAGCAAGGGTCGTCTCCAACCACGCAGTTGCACCGGATAGCATCGGGATCCAGGCATCAATCACCATGTACGATGCTCATCTGAAGAAGTCTAGTGGCAAGAACTGACACTTTCTCTCTTTCTTCTTCTATCCTTATGCATTTCTGTTTTCTACAGAATGCATGTAATTTTGTAAAATGTAATTACGAATAAAATATTTTGGAAAATATCTAAAAGTCAAAGATAAGTCATCTTTGACCAAGATATTTTATATTTTATTATTTTTCTATTTTTGAGGATTTTCTCCCTATATATAGTGGAGACCTCATTTGTAAATGATCTTGGAAAAATAGAGAGCAAACACTCTGCTAAAATTGAAGCAACTTTTGAGACTTTGTGCTCAGATTTGTAAATCAGATTTTGTCAAATGAATGAGAAGCAAGTGATTTCAGACTTTGTGTTGAAGTTATCTGTGTCATCTAGGAAATGGTTTCTTATGTACTCTTCCCTGATAACCTCTTATTTATCTGACTTAATAAGTAAAGTGAATGTGTTGATATTCTCTAAGGGCACTTTTTGAGGGTAGAAGATAGACTTTGTGTTACTTTTACTTTTGAGATTCTTTTATCTTTTGTAGTTTCAGGTGAAGACTTTGTGCTTCACTTCATTCTACGGTTATACTTGTTCCGAATCTGTGGAGAAGCTACGGAAGACTTTGCGCTTGCGTGAGCATTCTTGTGACTTTGTTACTACAGGTGATCTCTTGCTTTCTGTTTAAAATCATTCCTGAAAGAAGAGGAATGTTGTTAGCTTAAAGACCAAGATTTTCCCTCTTTTGTTCCTTGTACATTACTTCTGAAAAAAGAGAAGTAGATGCTGTTATACCACCCCCATGTGTTATTTTCTGCTTAATTATATACATACTTATAGCACATAAATATTGATAGGGAACCTCCCCTTGATGAGAGGAGAGATTTACCTCGTCTAGATCTGGTAAAGCCACACTCCTCGTGGTGTAAATCTCCCTTATGCTGTGGCTGATATCCCCATTTTGTCATCAGTTAGTTGACGACAAAATATTCACCCAACAAGTTTAACATGGTAAGGTTGGTCAGTGTGGTCAAAATGACCATGCAAAGTTTTTGTAAAATAGGTGAATGGTTCAAGTCAAAAATGACTAACGTCAAGGTGGATGTGAGGTAATGGGTGGTAGGGGATGGCTGAGCTGACTCCATATGTACTAGGCAAGTGGATGCTACCTACATAATTTTATGGACATAATATCCAAAAAAAACTTTAGGCCAAATGTAATTCTCCCTAAAGGTCCAAACCTAGGTGGGGTATTTTTGAAAGGGTTGAAAAAAAAGGTGAAGAACCTGACCGTCGATGGTCAAGGGCTTCTCTAAGGTCGACCATCAACAGTCACCCTAACCATCAACAGTTAGGAAAACCCTTAAAAGCTGAGGAGATAAAAGTAAAATGTGAATTTATTTTTACCATTTTGACTTGTATCATTTTACACTAGTTAATTTATGTAATTTGTCATTTGTGTGTTTAGCTTGCTAATTTGGAGTATTGTGAGTGGTATAGTTCATGTGTTTGAAGGTTGAATAGATGGAGGGTAGACAAGGGCACGATCAAGTGGATAGATAAGGGATCTGAGCATGAAAGTGATCACAAAATGAGGTAGAAGTCATCTTGAAATTGATAGCATGTTATAATTAGTTGTTTTATAGGCATGTTAATGTTAGTGGGTGATCATTTGGGTAGGTTTTTAAAAGGGGTTTAGAAGAAACAAAACCCTAGGTGTTAGGTTTTATTGAATTAGGCCAAGGTATATATGAATAGGATAGGGGAAGGGTGTGTTGGGTAGTAATTTAGGTGGGAATAGATTTAGGTAGAGAAATTAGGGGGTTTAGGTGATTTTATAGAGGTTTTAAGAGGTTGAGGGTTTGATTTATACTATCGATAGTCATACACAGTGACTATCAATGATTTAATATGACTATTGATAGTCAAAATTGAATTAAAAAAGCTCCTTAGGGACCGTCAATAGTCAAAGGGATGGAGGAAGGATTAACTAGAATGTTATAAAAGTAGTGAAAAAGTTTTTAAGGTTTATAAAATGGTCAAGGGGAAAATGTTAAATGTTTTTTGGTAAAATTTTCAAAGAGTTAGAAAGTGTAAAGCATGTTTGAAACATGTTAGAAAGAGTGGATATTTTGGAATGTGAGGAATTTATGAAAGGTATTAAATTAGATCATATTTTGAAGTGTGATTATAGCAGTGTTGTTTCCAAATGTCAAACATAGAGTAGATAGGTGCATAATATGAGTTGATATGTAGAGTGTAGTTAATATAAATCTTTAGGTGTTTAAAATGATGTGTTGGGGTTGGTTTTAGATAGAGGTATAGGTATGCTAGAGAGGTTTGGATAGATGGGAGTAAGGTAGATGTAAGGGGGTTGGTTGGAAACTAGGTTAGGTTGAAATAGGTTTGAGAAAATTAGGTATAGGGTGGAATTTAGGTAAATGGTGAAAATAAAGTAGCCATTGCTAACATGATTATTATGTAGGCATGTGAGTAGATTTAGATGAAGGACCATGCCCCTTAAAGTTTTACTAAGTTTTGAGATGTGATGACCACAAAGGAGTGGAGACATATGGATATGGTTAGATTAGGGGCAATGATTCATTACCAATACCTAACATGAGATGTAGGTATGATTATGGTGCTCATCGAGAGATGAGACCCAACCATAAACATATTTTTGATGCCAATGGGGGAGATGATGATTCTCATAGAGGACATTCAACATATCAGATGACTACCCATTTAGGGGGAGGCAATCTACCATAAAGAGAATGAGGAGTTTGATTATCATATGGGGTAGATTGAGTACATATTTGGTTTCATTTAAGTGGATTAAACTACAAACCCTTTTACTAGAGGGATCTTATGAATAGATGTCTACTCATGATGATGATGATGATGGATGTATCCTAATATTTAGTGCTCAATTTAAGTAGTGGCCACTTTCCATACTCATTACTAGGGGTGTTGGTGGAGGTGGTTCTAGGGAGGACTGTGTTTGGATGGCCCCGAGTATTATTAGTGTAGATCTACAGAGAGTTTTAGGCCTTCAAAGCAAGTAGGTGATATGGGATTAGCATTGGGTTTGTGCTCCATTATTGGGTGTATGAGCACATACGAGTGTTAAGGCCATTGGGGACACCCTGAGATGGATTTAACCAGGAGCCCTTTGTAGTTGGTTTTACTAGATAAAGAGGTGACTATGCATTGATAGGTGTAGGTGGTGGTGGCTGAGATATTGAGTGGTTTAGAGATGCCTTAGAGGGGTTGGTGGTAGTTGATATAGTATGAAGGCCAAATTTAGGTTAGCCTAGGTGGCCAAGATACATCTACCACACATTATTCTTATAGAGCTAGCACTAGATTCATGGGAGATAGGATGGGGAGATAGAGTTGATCTTGTTCGATTGAGTTTAAAGGTAGTTTGGATTGGTATAGAGAATATCCTTAGATTTCCCATGATATAGGAGGGAGGATGTTAATTTCCCACTCCTAGAGCCATAACCATAGGATGTTGTAATAAACTATGAGGAGCTACCATCTAGAGCCACCATTGATGATGCTGGTATTATAGATGGGTATGTAGCCTAGTACCAAGCTAGATAAGCAATATCTGAATTTAGATTAGGTGATAGTGGTCAGTAGCCTATGGATGTGGATCTTGTAGGGGCACTAGGATAGGGTGGGGGACTAGATGGATAGGCATAGGGAGCACTGGCACCATCATAGGCCCAAATCACTAGATTATAGGGATATGTGGTTGCTTTATAGGCATAGATTATCACCTTATAGGGGTAGGTTATGACTATGATTGGTCATCATGATTAGGTGAGGATTTCTCTTGGGTTATTGACTTAAGAGAGAGACTTATTGAGATAAAGGGTAGGAGTAGTTGCAGTAGCAGTAGGAAGACCACTTAACATAGTTCCAAGGACATGGTACCTAGCCACCATCAAGGAGTTGAGATATTATGAGGCTATAGTGCTAGCGCAATTACCATCAGAGATGTGGTATATAGAGTATAAGGCCAATTTAGTAGGTGGTCTATTGATAGCTATTCCAAATAGTGGGCCTCAATAGTGGGGTAGGCATGGATATTAGGGGGATCACCTCGAGATGGTAGTGTTGGTGCCACTACAGGTGCAAGTGCAAATGGAGCCAACAATAGTGGTACATGTAGTAGCAGTTTTGGTGCCCTAAGGGCTCGATAGAGGAGATTTTATGATATATATGATTTGATACTATCCTACATGCTAAAAATGTGAGATGTATATGAGTGAGATAACCATGGATACATTATGTCATTTATTTTCTTATTGATGTATATGCTGATTATATGTTGATTATGTTGATGACATTTGATTATATTGATGACATGTTAACATTTGATTATACTGATGACATGATGATTATGTTCAGATGTTTATGATGTTTAGTTGATTATGTATTGATGTATTAAGATGATGATGATGATGATATAGATGTAGATTATGATCATGATGTGGTTATGTTTATGGAGTATGGATGACATATATGATGTTGCATGCTTACGTTTATGTTGACTCTTTAGTTTAGGTGATGCTTGGTTCATATAAATTTGAGGATGTGTTTGTTCATGATCATGAATATATGATAGATGGGTTTTGATGATGTTGTTTATGAGATGATTATGACAATGTAAAAGGGTGTAAGAGAAAAACATTAGATTTTATAGATAGGATGAGGATGTAAGCATGCTTATTGATAAATATTGCTTATAGATAAGATAATGTGATAATGTGATGATGTGAATTATTGTAAGGATGATGTTGATGATGTTTGATGATGGTAATATGATCATATAATGTCATAATGTTATGATGCTATTGTTTATGGTTTATGATTCTTGATGTTTTATTTATTATTAGGATATGGTTCATGGTTTATAATGTTATGATGGAATTGATGAGAATGATGATTTGATTTGATATGGGATTATAATGGAAACACATAGAGTAGGTGTAGATAACAAAATAAATGTGAAAAAGTGCTGATAATCATGAGACATATGCCCATATGAACTAATGAATAGAGGGTAAAAAAAAGACATGATGTTTTAGTTGGAAAGGACCTAACAACAAGAAACCAAAGTGGGATTGACTTAGTGAACCTAAAATTTTTGAATGCTTCACATGAGCATGCTTTGATTGAGAAAGAGGGTATCTTGATCACTTTGTGTCAAGTAAGCTCATAGTCCCTTGATTTTAGAGAGGGTATGAAGGGAAGGTATATGATAAGTATATGGGTGAAATGACAAAATAATGTGGGTTAGCTTACCCCTTCTATAGGTGACCAAAGAACCATAATAAATAAGTCCATGACTTAACAAAATATGTAAACTAATCAATGCAAGAAGTCTAATAATGCCATATGTAAGAGCTGATTGTGGCTTACTTTCTTGATGCATAGACTGATCAATGTAGGAAGTTTATAAATGGTAGTTTATAAGAGCCAATTATGAATTATTTATTTTGATTTTGACGTAGGGTTGTTTGTTGCTGTTGTTATTTTGATAAGTTGGTAAAGTTGATTGATATGGGTAGCTTCAAATGGTCATTTAACTTAGCCATCCTTCCAGGGAGTGGTCTCAAATTATATTTTTATAGCTTTCCTTCAAGGGAACAATCTATTTTAAGCAACTTTTAGGTGTTGGTCAGTTTTCCTTCCAAGGAGTAGTCTATAATGCTAGAGATATGGACCCAACTGATATTTTGGTATCCCAAATGATCTTGAATACTAGGTTGGACATGGAATTGTCTATTTAGGCTTAAAGGTTTAACTTAATGGAGTTATAACTTTAGCACAAAAGGTTAATGATAGATGGGGAAAATTGGTCTTAGAGATAATTGATCATGGGATTCCATCTAATTAGAGACAAAAAGTATCAATGAGAACCATGCCATGGGTAGAGCCGTGCAATCCATGCTTAGGATTAGGCTAAAACTATGATAGATAATCACATGGTTCTATGTTGTAATAAATTATCCCCAAGATAAATATGGATAGGTAGGTGAAAATAAATGAAAATATCATAAACAAGGGATGAGATTAAGTTAAACAAAAAGGGGGAGTGTGATCCTTGTTTTAATAATAGAAAGGATGCAAATGTGAAGCATTGAGAGGCTTAGGTTCTAGTTTGCCTTTGAGAGAGGACAAATGATAAGATCCTAATCCATAATTATGGGTTATGATGTAGGTTTCAAGCCAACTAAAATAAAATTTTCCATTTTTACTTTTCTCCATATTAGTTACATCTTGGTTTTTATTAAGGATGAGGTCTCTAATATTGAATTCTCACTCTTTTAGGTGCTTGTTATATGTGCACTTGATTCATTCTTGATAGAAAAAAATATGAGTAAACATGGCAAAGAGATGTTTGTCAAGGAGTTCAATATGTGTGAGACATTCTTGATGATAGTCACACTCAGAAAGGATTTTGTGTAATGATATGTGAAGAGAGGGAATTTGGACTTTGAGAGGGAAGACTGCCTAAGCTCCAAAGATGAGAGAGAAGGGGGTAGCACCCATAGAAGTTTGAATGCTAGTGTGATAGGCCCATAAAGTGAAAGGGATGTGTAAATTCTAATCTTGACTTGAAGCATGTACTACCTTGGTTAACATTTTGATGAGAGTTGTGTTAGAGGCTTCTACTTGTCTATTGACTTATGGATGATAGGGTAAGGAAAATCTTACCTTGATGTCGAAATCATCATAAAGACCTTAGAATTTCTTGTTTTTAAAGTATTTACCATTGTAAGTGATGATTTAATAAGGAACGTTAAAGTGGAAGATGATATGGTGATTGATGAAGTTGATAATTGTTTTGGCTTTGGTTGAGATAAGAGGGATGGCCTCCACCCACTTGGTGGAATATTCGATAGCATAAATGATATATTGGTGCCATTTTGAAGCATGGGATTGATTTCACCAATAAGGTCAAGACCTCATTATGAGAAGGGCCAATAATCTTTATATACTTGAAGGCCATGGGAAGGTGCATGATGTTAGTTAGCATATTATTTCCATTTGACACACTTCTTTACATAATCACAAAGGCATAGGATACATTTAGCAAAAACTAGGCCACTAAAATGTCCCCCATAAACTCCATCATGAATTTCCTTGATAGTGTGGGAAGCTTCATATCTATGTAGATAATGGAGAAGGATGTTGTCAAGGCCACATTTGTAAAGGATTCCCCCTAGTATGGTGTAACAAGAGATACCCTGAACAAAAATCTTTTTAGGCATTCTTTGAAAGGTTGGGAGGAATAATGCCAAGGTTAAGGTAGTTGAAAGTTTGTTCATACCAGATGTTAGAAAGAGATGTTTCCACACTAAAAATGGTAAGAAGATTAGAACTGATATACAAGGGTGTGATAAAATGATAAATAGTGACAAATAGTTTATATTCAATAGGTTGAGATGGAATTTGGGAAGTAAGGGAAGCCATTATATCTATGAATTTTTTAGTAGATCAAGGAACTGATTGAATAAGGTGATGATCAAATGATGCTAAGAGTACATCCATGAGTTTTTTGTATTTTAGGAAGACATCATTTTTACATTGATAAGATCCATTAACCTGGTTGATGACTAGTTAGAAGTCGTCAAAGACGCTAATTTTTTTGAATCCCAAGGCTAGGTCAGTTTGGAGACCTATGACTAGGGATTCATATTTGGATATGTTATTGGTGCATTCTAAGTCAAGTTTAAAATAAAGGGGAAGAGGTTCACCATTAAGGGGAATTGGAATAAATCTATCATCCCCACCATTTTGGCATTTGGAGCCATCAAAGAACATGGTCATTTGGTAGGTGGGCTCCTCTTTAGAGAGAGTTGAAATGGACTCATCTAGAAAGGTAAGAGGAAGGGGTTGATTATCTGGTATAGGAGATTTAGCTAGTTGATCAGTGATGACTTGTATTTTAATGTAATTTTTTATAAGGAACTCAAGATTAAACTTAGCTAGGAGCATGAGCCACATAGCCATATGCTGGTTTTGGTATGGCTTAGAGTGCATATAATTTAGGGGGTCAGTGTTGGTGATGACATATATTTTATGATTAAGAAGATAGTGATAGAGTTTGGAGGCCACTTAGACTAAGGTGAGGTAGAATTTTTTAAGGATGGTTATATTGAGTTTCATTTTAAATAAGGGTGTAGCTAATGTAATAGATGACTTTATCTTTATTCTATTCATCATGATGAGTGAGAATTACCCCTAGGGAATGGTCTATGGTGGATATATAGGTAAAAGTGCTGGTATTCCTTAAGAGGGATGAGGATAGGTGGAGAGATAAGATACTCCTTGATTTAATTGAAAGCTTGTTGACATTCCTTGGTTTACTTAAAAGAGGTGTCTTTCTTTAGGAGGTGGTGGAAGGGTTGACATATATCTGACAATTGGGAGATGAAGTGATGGATGGATTAAAGTTTTCTTTGTAGGATGATGAGTTGTGTAAGATTGATAGGAGGAGGCATCTCCAAGATTACTTTTACTTTGGTAGGGTCTACTTTTATTCTATAGAGAGAGATGATGAAACCAAGAAGCTTTCCCAATAATACTCCAAAACACATTTCTTGGGGTTGATCCTGACATGATAATGGATTAGTCAGTTGAAGGTGATGGTGAAAACAACAAGGTGATCCTTATGGTATTTAGATTTCCCAAGGAGATAATCCACATAGTCATCTATGATTTTATGGATGGGATCATGAAAGATATAGGTCATGGCCTATTGATAGGTTGTTTTAGCATTCTTTAGTCAAAAGGACATGACCCTGTAGTAGAAGGTTCTCCATGGGGTAATAAAGAAAGTTTTATGCTAATATTTGGGGGAAATCAAAATATAATTATATCCTAAGAAGCAATCCATGAAAGATAAAATTTCATGGCTAGCTGTAAGATCAACAAGTTGGTAAATGTTTGGCAAAAGAAAGTCATCCTTTGGGCAAGCAAGGTTGAGGTCATGAAAGTTGATGAAGAGGCGAAGGCCCCTAGTGGGATTGGTTATAGAAATGACAATGGAAATCCATTATGGATAGTCAATGGGATGAATGAAGTTGATGGATAAGAGACATTAAATCTCTTCTTTGATAAGAAGGGCTATGTGATGATACATCCTATGAATCTTTTGCTGAACTAGCTTAACCTCAGGGTAGGTAACAATGTTGTGGAGGGAAATAAAAGGGTCAATTTTGGGCATATCCGAAGAAGACCAAGCAAATATTATGCTACGATCTTGAAGGAAAGAAGGGTAATCTTATTGATCCATGGAATTTAAAGATTAGTTGATTTTGATAATACAAGGGTTATCCTAAGTACCCAAGTTGACATCAATAGTGGATTCATTCAGCATATTTTGATTTTTAGGAGGGAGAGATTTATGAATTTAAGAATTACCCACAATGAGGTAGGTGAGAATGGAATCATCATCCTGATGTTAGATGGTGTTGATGGTAGGATAATCATGTTCAATCATTTTAAGATGGATGAGAGGAAGGGTTTTAGTTTGGTTGTCATTTTGATAGGTTAGGGGGCCTAAACTAATAATATTAACCCAAAAAAAGTTAGATGGGATGATATCAAATTCCTCAAATTTGGAGGGATATGGGGTTGGTGAGGATGGAAATTCTTTATCAATGGTGGTAATGGGTTTTGGTGATGTGGGTTCTTCTAGTGGTACAAACCCAAGGCCAAAGAACTCATGAGGTTTTTGATTTTTGATTATGGGTAACTCATGAGGTCCCTATTCATAGAGGCCAACATTAAACCCCTTCCAAGTGTACCTATAAAGGTAAGCTTTGGCAAAGGCTAGTTTGTCTAGGTAGGAAAAATTGACGATGAATGGTCAGATGAGTGAGGTAGTGGTAGGATTGAGAAGTGGCTAATCAATTCCCCCATAGATGAACTTTTTTTATTGTTGGGGAGCCCAAAAGAGATAATGGTTATAATGTTTTGATAATAAGAATGGTAATATTTGAGGTTCTCATATTTTTATGAAGTGGGGAAAATATCAAGAGATAAAATATGATATTCCCTAAGAGAGAGACATTAGAACATGGATTATAAGGGGTCATAAAATAGAATTTGGGATGAAGGGATATATGAGATAGTTGAAGCTTTATCAATGTTGTGGGTGGGAGTGTTAATAGTTTTGGTTGGTGGGGTGGTTTTGTTAAAAGTTGGTTGTGAGGTAGGTGAAAGAGGTAAGAAGATTTCATTAGGTAGATATGTCATATTACAAGAGGCAAAGGGACTAGGATCAGATTTGATGATAATAAATTATGCCTCATTCTCAAATTTGACACATTAGTGTAAGGTGGAAGGGACACAACTCATATCATAGATCCAAGGGCATCTGAGTAACACATTATATTATAACTCACCCTATATAATGTAAAATAGTTTGGGAATGGTACAAGGCCCCAAAAAAATATGGAGGACAACAGTCCTTAGGGTAGTGGCCATGGTATCATTAAAGTAGAAAAGGACTACCATACTTTTTGACATGATGTTTTTGGGTAGCTAAAGTTGGTCATATTCATGGGAGGAGATAATGTTGATGCTAGTTATTTTATCAATCATAACCCTCTTGATGTGGGTTTGATTGACGTATGCTATCAGGAAGAGGGGAGGATCAAGCTCTTTAGTATGAACAAGTGGTATTTCAGAATCTTGAAAAGTGATGAGGGCAAAAATTTAGAGGGATCCAATAAAATGTGTAAGAGGTTAAGGATCATCTAGTTGAATGTCTATGGATTGAAGAGATTTGATTAGTGCCTATAAATGGTGGGGTGAGGTGTTGATTTGTTCATATAGGCTCATTTTCACCAATTTTTGGTGAAGTTATTTCAACATGATACACTAGATGGATTCAGATGGGTTGGAGGGAGAGGGTCCTAAAATGGATACTTTGGGTTTTAGTGGTGGCATAAGTGAAGGTGTAGGTGTTTGATTTTAGTTAGAAGGTTGAAATATTGAAGGGTAAGTCCATGGAATGGATGCTTTGGATTTTCCATTATCTTTCTATTGGGTTTGGGATCAAGTAACCACATGAATAGTGTGGATAAGGGGGTTTTTTGGGTTTGATGCTTGCTTCAGTTCCTCCTCCTCACTCTTGGGTGGGAGCGGGAGAGTAGGTAAATGTTGGGTAGGTTGAATTGATGGTAGGATTGGTAACATAGCTAAAAGAGGTTTTTCAAATAATAGATCATCCTCATCATATTGGTTATGAATAAGTTCTTGGAGAGCTTTGCAGTTCTCTATGTCATGTCCCTCTACCCTATGGTATGCTCTGCCCTATGGTATGCACATATCAAGTTATCATTGAACTAGGAGGGTTTGGTATTAGAAAGGTAGAATGATTTTATAGGTGGTAAGCTAATGGAGGAAGTAAGCAACAAATTTTTTAGGATGGTTGAGTGGGATTCATTCAAAGGTGTTGGAGGTGATGTGTTTATAATTTTAGGGATGAGAGCCTTTTTTGAAACAAATTTCACCTTAGAAGTTATAGGTGGTATAATGGTTTTGGTTGGTGGTTGGGATTACTTAGTTATGGTTGATTTAGGGGTAGATGATTTGAAAGTGGGAGAATTTGATGATGAAGGTTTAGCTATAGGTGGGAAAGTCGAGGTAGATATGTTAGTTAAAAATAATGGAGAGATAGAAGATTTGATGTGTGTAGGTGGAGAAAAGGGGGATGATTATTTAGAGGAAGAAAAGGTAATTGGGATGGTAGAAGGATGGGGTCCTAAAATGGAAGGTAAGCGGGAAGGAGGTGGTATGGGTCTAGTTTGAGGTGGAGGTTTGGGTAAATCTACCATTCTTAGTTGGTTTAGTTAGATTTTTCTTTGGTGGACTAGATGGGGTTAAGTCCAACTTCAAAGTGGACTAGGTGTGGGAAGAATTCCTAGGTTCTTGATCAGTTTGGTGAGAGAAGCATAAGGTGATTTGGAAATTTTATGTGTAGGTGGTTGGGATGGTTCACTTATGGTTTTGGAAGAGGTATTTGGTGAAGAGGTAATAATGGGTTTAAGGGTAGATTCAAGTGAAGTTGAGGATTCAAATTTGTTTTGGTAAAGGAGTACAAGATGATGCCAAAAGGTGGATATATCAAAGTTAGGTTAGGAAGTGAACTCTAAAATTTGGACTAACCTAAAAAAGGGCTTGTAGATGGGTTTATTTCCTTTGTCATTGGTTTAAAAGATTAAGCCCTTAGCTGGAGAAGAGGGAATGGTTTCTCTATCCTTATTTTTGATGGATGGTTCCAAAATTGGTGGTTGGGTAGATGAGGTAAATTTCTCTTGGTTTGGGATAGTTTTCAAAGAGGGAAAGGATGGTTTTATGATGGGGGAGGTAGGTGAATTTTCCCAAGTGAAAGAGCAGATGGGGTTGCTTCCTTTGTTTGAGTGTCCAAAGGAACAAAGGGTAGTTCTACCACTTTAATAGGTGGAGTGGAAGAAAAAGGGATGGTTAAAGCAATGGTTGTCTCCTTCGATGTTTCCACTAAAAGAGAGGTAGATAAAGCTAAGGTCTTGTAAAATGAAGAGGGAGGGGTGGTTGAGTCCTTTGTTTTGGTATCCAGAGGATTAGGAGGTGAGTCCACCACTTCCATAAGTGAAATGGAGGAAGAGGTGGTTGAGGTAATGGTCTCCTCAACAATGAGATCACTATTAATAACATTGATCATGTGTGCCTCATGAGAATGAGATGATTTAGGTTTGTTGTCATGGTGATGGGTAGAAGGAACATTATTGGGAATAGATTTATAAAAGATGTCAAGGGATTGATTAATACGTGCATTGGGATTATCAAACATAAGTTCTCCACTATCAATCAAGTTTTGGATAAGACTTTTGAAGGTATTAAATTTATTAATGTCATGTCCTATGACTTGATGAAAGGCACAATGATTTTTCTCATTATACCAATCTGGCATCGGGTGAGAAGCATCAAATTATTGGGGTGGTTTAATAAGTGGAAGTTGGATGAGGTTGGATTTGACAAATTTATCCAAAATTGATGCATAAAATTATCAAATGGGAGTATATTATTTTGGAGGAGCTTGGTTTTGGTTTAAGTTTTGTTGATAAGGAGGGTTGGAAGAATTGGTTTGAGGTGGTTGGTTGATAGTTGGAGGTGGAGTGGTTTTTAGAAACACTGAATTTGTGGATGATTTTGATTTGGTATTGGGATGGTTGGATTGGTTACTAATTTTAGAGGGAGGATCATTGGATTTAAATATAGAATCCTTATTTTGTAGTTTCAATCCCCTTCGTCAATGGCCTAATTTTCTAGTTTACATGCCATGGTGAATGCCTCATCAAAAGTTTTGAAGGGTTGAACTTGAAGAGTGGGGGATGTATGTTTGGCACAAACCCAAGAGAAGAGTTAAATCAATTCAGGTTGGGGTAAGGAGAAAGAATTTTTATTGATGAGACCTCTCCATCTAGCCATGAAATCAATAATTGACTTGTCACCAAATTGCTTAATAGATTAGAGGTCAGTAATAAAAACCATTTTAGATATATTTACCGATAAATGCTCTAAAATGATTTGGGCCAGTTGGGAGAAAGAAAATATGGAGTACATGGGAAGATCACTATACCAATCAAGGGCTGGCCCTAATAAGGACATGGGGAAGGTTTGAAGGATAACATCATCATATGCAATCAAGTAGCAAGAATGATGGAATGCTCTCAAATGTTGTTGGGGATCCTCCTTACCTTGGAATTCAGAAAACTTAGGTAATTCACATAGAGGAGGATAAGTATGGATAGGGATAGATGGATGGATGGGTTCATTATAGATTTGATCATAGGATAAAAGGTTATGAGACCTAGAGATATATGAATCTAGGTTGGTCATTTTGTTGATTAACATCTAACCAAATATGGCCGAGGTTGGGAAGCTGCATAATTAAGGGTCACATTCTATTGAGGTTGGTTGGAAACTATGTAAAGATAGGTGGTAGAAGGTACTAAAGAAGCCATATATTGGTAAGTGGTCATAAGAGGTTGAGATGGTGCCATATAAGGGTTGATTGACACAAATGGTTGAGTGGAAGGTGCTATATATCCTTGTGGGTTATGGACATATTGATAGGTTTTCATGGGTACTTGTTGAGGGATGGATGTGGGTTGACTTAAAGGTATGGTTGAGGTAGTGGTGAGGTTGGGTAGGTTGAGGTTGAGTGGTGACTCTAGTGCTAATGGGTGGAAGTTTTTGAGGTACATAAAGCACCAAGTTATGAAATGGGGTAGAAGTTGGTGGATTAGTTTCAATAAGGTAAGGGTGAAAATAGGGGTAGAAGATAACCCCATGATAGGTGGAGTATAGGTAACTAAAGGTAAATTTTAACCTTTATGAGAAGTGTGGGGTGTGGTAGGAGGTGTTTTATTAGAGGTTGGAACATTGGATTGGGTTTGGGTAGTGGAGAAAGAGGATGTTTAGGTGGTCAATGGTTGGGTTGAGGTAACCCCCACCATAAGATGGGGAGGCATACCATAAGAAGTATCCATAGGAGGAATTGAAGCAATAGAGGTACAATGGTAAGATAGTATTGAATGGCCATCAAATTGTTGTCAAGAAAGGTAGTGAAGTCTGAATTGCCCTAAAAAATAACTAATATTTTGGTAGGAGGGGGAGAAAAATGAGGTGAGCCCTCATCATTTGAATTATATTCCATGGAGGAAGAAGAATAAGGTGGTTATTGACTGGTTTTGTTTCTCAACTAATGTCTGGTAAAGACCATGTGATAAAATAGGAAATAATATGATGAAAATCACACCTCAAATAAAGATCAATCAAAAGAAAAGAATTTAAGGAAAACAATACATACACTAAAAGTGCATTAAATCTTAGGATTATTTTTAGATTGCTTTTGGCTTATGCCTTACAAAGTGTGAAGAGGGAAATTGGCTTGTAGATTAGGTGCTTAGAGGAGATATAAGGTTGGTTTTGGGTTGAGTTCAGGTGCTCAAGAGAGAAATCTATATTGAAATTCAATACATGGCTTGGTATTAGGGCCTACCCCCTCACTATACACACCTCAGTGATAGGGGTATCAAGTGCTTAGCCAAAATATACCAAATTTCAAGGTTTATACTCAACCAGAGAGCTAAGTTAGTTCTCCCCTTAGTGGTGAAACCTAAGTAGGATAGTCGGGAAGGGGTAAGGTTACCGCTAGGTGATGAAATCCTAGTTAGGCCTTATCTCAGGTATGTTTTAATGTGTTGATTGTTTTATGGTTTGGCTTAAGTGTGTGATAACAAGTGTGAAAGATAAAATTAATTACTTTTTCTCCTAAGTTACTAGATGAACTAAGATACGTAGGCAATCAATGTATGAAAGAGGTTTATTTTAAGCCCAAAAATAAATTTTTAGATTTCATTCAATGAGTAAACAATAAAGGAAATAAAAGGGATACTAGGTCCCATTGGGCATGCCAAAATGTTTTAGTTAATTTTCACTCATTTCATAATTTTGAAAGCAGATAATGAAACTAATAATAAGGCGTGTAGAATAATACCTAATAAAATGCATGCATGAATCTAGATGATTATAGGAAATCCCCTTTGTCTTGGATGGAATAACCTAAAGATAAAAAAGACACTAGAAAAGGGGGATTGTTAGCAAGTATATGAGTGGACACCTAGCGTGAGCTAGATCCAAAAAACATATTGCTTTTTAGGAGGTTCTCAATCCACTATTTTAATAATTAAGTTAAAAATGATAAAGTAAAGATCTACTTGCATAAGATAAATGAAATACAATACAAAGAAAGTAGAATGCTAGTTAATAGATAACTAACCAAAAGTATAAAAGATGGTCAATACTTATGCTAAAATGGTTGGGGTCTAATCTAGAAAATTAGAAAAGGTAATATAATCAAGGAGAAACATAGAAAGTTGGGTTTGATTGGGGTTACAGGGCTGAAAGTAAATTATTATATTTTTATGCCATAGTGACTATTGGTGGTTAGGTGAACCATTAGAGGTTTAGGTTGATTGTCGGTGGTTGGGTAACAATTGATGGTTGAATTGACCATCAAAATTTGTGCTACCATTGATGATTACCTGTGTGAATCTAGAAATGATCGTAAAAGAAGGTGAAAAATATGTATTTGGGCAAATAGAGGTCTGTTACAAGGATGAAGGGTAGAAAATAAGATGTCAATAGGGATGATAGGGCAAGGAGGTTATAAATAAGATAAATGAATGAAAATAAGTGAAAGATACCTAAAACTTGATGGTGGAAGGTTGAAGTAATTGGCTAGAGTGATAGTACTTCAGCTTTCAAAAGTGATTTTGACAACACTTTCGATCTCTGGTGATGTTGCTTGCTTGTTGAAAGGATGATAGATATTTATATGCAAGAGAGCTTGGATGAAATATTGTGGATTATAAATCCATTTCATTTCCCCCTCTTCTCTTTTTATAAGATGAAGTTACTATTTGGGAAAGAGGAAGTTACTAATTTGATAGGGGATAAAGTTGCCAATTCATGACATTTTAAAGGTAGTTTTAAAAGTAGATTTTCATTTAGGGAGATAATTATCTCTCATAAATCTATCAATGATTTAAAAATTTAAATCAAGGTTGGAGACTTGACCATCGATGGTCAGACCAACTATCAATGGTTAGGATGATTGTTAGCGGTTCAAGAGCTAGAAGAAAATGGGTTAAAGCAAGTTAAAAGGGGCGAATTAAATGGTTTAGTCAAATGCATTAAGTTAGGGGTTTGATATGGTCAAGTTAGTAAATGAATCTAATTGACTAGGTGGTCCACTATATGTGAGGTTAGATGAGGGTGAAAAGATATTTTGACATCAAAAGTTGTCATGTGTAGTTTTTGAGTGTTTATATGTGTAAATTAAAATCTATGTATTCAGTTGTTTACAAACTATTTATAGTAGTGTAACAAATTTTAATGGTGTCAAAAATATAATATTATGCCAATGTGTAGATAGTTGATCTTAATTACATTAAAAAAATGTGAATTTTTCTAAATCAAACCTAGTGAGGTTATAACAAAGTGTACTTAAAGCTAATAAGATTTCAATTTAGATTCTAAGGTAAATGCTTCAAAATAAGTTGATCAAATTACCTCCTATGCATCCTCTAATAAAATTAAAATACTTTTTTGTTTATCATAGAATACATCACCATCATATTATTAAAATTTGGGATTTGAAGAGTAGAATACAAATTATTATTGATAGTGGTGATCTTATACTATATACATCCATCAAACTACTACTTGATTCAAGAACAACTTCCACAATCATGCAATTTACTCACAATATGATTGAATCTTCTAAGGAATGGTTTGAAAAGTAAAGGTTACCAAATGAACAATTATAAAAATAAAAGATGAAAAAGGAATAATTAGAATAACAAATATTACAAAATGAATAATTCAAAAATCAAAGGTTATGAAAGACATAATTAGAAAAACAAAATATACAAAAGGAATAATTAGAAAAGGACATGCTAGAAAGGGAAAAATTTGACAAGGAAAGGTTACAAAAGGAAAAATTAAAATGATACAATAAGAGAAGTTACATCAAGAGTAGTTATTGAAATAAAAATCACTAAAAAATAATTTCTAAAAGCAAACTCAAGATAAACAAGAAAACATTATTAAGAAAGGGTTTGTCATGAAGGAAATTCAAAATCAAGATATAATAAAAAAGACTAATGTCACAAGTGTGATTACAAAGGAGGAAATAAAAAAACCTTCATTCAAACATTTTACTATCACCACTCATATAGATAGAAATAAATGTAGAAATGTCATGGTTATGGACTACTAGGAAAATAATTTTTGTATGTCATCCTTTATTTTATCTCTTGGATATCACCTTCAACACATAGATCAAACTATTCCATCTACAACATGTGTGAGATAAATAGAGTTGATAATAATTTTTGATTCAAAAGTGTGATGTATTACACTCAAAATTATTCCTAATATAGGGGTATACAATATTGTGCTTGAAGGATCACGGTTAAAATTAATAGGGACAATAATTGATAAAACAAAAGTTCCATTACATTTGATCTGGGAGGCAAGGTTAATTCCATTTCAAGAGAGGGAAAATATTTAGACCAAGAAATTGAGATTGAATATATTTATTTGATTACTACTCATGACACAAAGGATGACATAGTTGATAAATAGATTTCAATACACTATACAGTTGCTTATACATATTATGTGAAAGATATTGAATGTAGCATAAATCATGTCAGTGTGAGTATTCATAATACTATAGTATCAAAGTTTCAAAATCATAATTTAGTTACTCATAATGATCCATTTTTTTCCCATTTATTACTTCCAAGTGGTTTGAGTGATTCCATGCATTAGTTCACCACAAATAATATATTGTACATATCCTCTCAGATTGCTCATCCATTCTATTATTCTATTCTAACACACATGTATACATATGATTTTATATTGAAAATTATTATTGTTGGAAAAAAAATGAATAAGAGGGGGGTGAATACATCTTTAAAACTTTTACAACTTTATTTTATCATTCATGAACTATCAAAATAATATAGTGAAACTAGCAACTTATTAAGAGCCATGAGCATGAGACAAGAGCATAACACATAAAAAACTTATTTGAGTGGGAAAAAATAAAGGGTAAGAAAAAAAATGATGATAAAAATGGAATAATGTCCTATAAGTCAAACATAAAGATTTAGTGAAAAACCAAATTCACTTGGAATACCAACCCCAACAAGCCAAGCACCAACTCGATTAGGCTTTAATAAGCACCCACTTGTAAGGAAGTACCAACCTCATAAAATACTCAAAACCAAATTAGCCACATATAACCTTGGATAACCTTTACAACCTTTATTTCTCATACAATAGATGATGATCTCCTTCTTCAGATATTCACACACTTCTATCCTTTTCAAATTGATCTCTAGCCTTGTTCATTCAATTAGGTCTATTCATTACATATTAGGTCATTTGACCTTGATATTAATCTATATTACCCATATTATATATTTATGACAATAATTATTCACCCTAATGATTTTATACCATACCTATTTTAGCTCTTCAAAATACTATATATTTTGCTTCAACTCTCATACTAACTAGCTAACAAAATAGGCCTATTAGGCCTTATTTTTATACTAGGCTCTTGATCATATACCTCTTAGTTGAAAATACACACTTTAAAACTTATATTTTCAATAAAACATGCCTTATAATATTCCAAAAACATTATAATAGTTTGGTCATATCATATAGGACAAAAACCCCTTTTTAGGCCTTAAGGAGACCTAATTTAATTAGGCCTTCATTAACACACGTTACACTTTGAACTCTTTGAAACACTATAAAACTTATAAAAAAAATGAATATATAAAAAATAATTCAAATATACCTTAAAAAACTTCACTTTAGGTCCAAAACACATATTAGGTCCAACCACCACTTAAACCTCTTCTCAAAACACAGTTCATATTAGGCTTGTGCATACACAAAAAGTCTGTCTTGAACAAATAAAGCATAAAAAAAATTTTGAAAATAAAAAATGAAATTAAATCACACATAAATAATATACATGACCTCAAACACTTTACCAAGTTAATTATACTTCATTACATAGGAAAAAATGACTCAAACCCTTCTCTGCAAGTAGCCTACTCAGAACTGCCAACTAGTCTCAAAACATAGTCATGGAAACAATGACCTAAAATAAATGTAGAACCATTTTAAAATGATTAAAATTAATTTATATGATCTTATTATTTCATTATAACATTCTAAAATAGATATATAATATGGTCATATGATAATATTTGTCTTGCAGACCAATCTCATAGTCTTGTACCTCACTGTCTCATCAGGACAAGATAAGTCAACTTATGAGCAACATTTTCATCATATCCACAAAAATATAAAAAATATATCCAAAATTAAATGTATTAAAATTCTTTAAAAACTTATCCATGCACTTAGATTCGTCCCTAATCCATGATAATATATCCCCAATCAATTTCTCATTTTGCCTAGTTTTCTCACTTTCTGCACCATTAGGCTTGTTAGTGACTAGTCAACTTATAAGAATAGTTTAACACCCTTGAGGGATATAAATTGATCAAAAAACACAATGTAAATTAAATAAAAGTCTCAATATATTTCCTCCATCTATTTATTAACTTTGACTTGGTCAACTCTGACTGCTATGGTAAATCTTTGAGAAACAAGGCCTTTCTTATAGGGTCCACTCACTCCCCTGACAAAAAAAGCACACATATAGGTGTATATAAGAGTTTAATACAACATAAAATCACTTATATATCCATACCAATCCATTATAATCACTTTATAACAAGATATTTCACATTGGGGTTGAGTTAGGGTTCTTTAAGGGTTTAATCCATCTTCCAGTCTTAATGGTCATTCATAAAGCTTATCCCATCATTATAGAAAATAGATACTGGAAATTTTATCTAGGACCATTACCCATATACCATGAATATATTAGGTTCCCATGAAAAGTTTACACATGCCAATAAACCCTTAAAATTTCTTCTCGGGTTGAGAATCCTTCATTTCATACACACAAGAGACCTCAAAACACTTTTATTTGACCTAAAACTTGGTAAAAATACTTTAAAAAACATGAAATACCTATTTAAATTCTTAAATACTCACACTTTCTTTGGAAACTGATACTGATACCCCATTTGTCCACCATCTCTCTTTTTACTCTCTAGGCCTTTAACCTACAAGTCACATTAGGCCTTAAAATTGACCTTCTATCCACTGTCCAAGTTGATAAAACATCATATTAATTTCATATAACCCATTTCCATGATAAAAAATTTCTATAAATTATTTATATGCCTTGAAAATACCTCATGACACCTCATTAGGTCAGGTAGGGTCTAGAACTAGTTTAGTTGCATGCTAGGTCTGTAGGTCTTACCCCTATTGGCTTATTATAAGACACTCATGAATGATCCAATGCATAATATGCATGATAAAACAACCTCATACATCCTCTTATTCCTCTATGCATCCATTTCACTAGGCCAACATGCTCCTTCATGCATAATATTAGGCATTTATGCATAAGCCTTTTCAAGTCTCTTGCTAGGTTCAAACACTTGACAACTTTGGCAACTGATCTTGAAACATGATTTGATGATTATAAAAATTACTCAAATGCCTTATATGTTTCTCAAAAAATGTCATACTTCTTAAGGATGGATTCAAACAAAAACATTGTTCAATGACTTCATGAACAACCTTTGACATCAATGCCAAGCCTCAACAATAGAAATAATGCTTAACACTTCTATCCCCTAGCTTTATTATTACTCAAACCTTAACTCTTGATTGTTTATCATGATCCAAATATCTATTACATATACTCTACCATGATACATATTTCATATTTATCTCATTATAGTACACACCTTTGGTAATGTGTTATTTACTGACTCTTACATATTGACTATTTATACATATTATGGCTTCTATTAAGATTACACGATTACATACACTTATATATACATATTACATGAGCACACATTGATCATTTCCAACTAGAGGCATTCAAATCCTTATCTCCACATATGTTATTAAGCTACACTGTTGTGATTGACATATATAGTGGGGTCATATTGTTTGCTTTTACTTTCTCCATATAGCCATTCTATCACATCTAATGCATAATATGCCTTGATATATATTTTATATTTCTTGGATCCCTCCATTTATTATATTTTTTAAACCATTGTCACATGGCCTTTTGTGACTAATTTAAAAGATTTAAATAATATAAAAAGATCAACTAATTTAAGAAAATATAAAAACATTCAAAATATTAAAAAAATAAGGATCTATGCATGACATGATTACTAGATTACACTATTTATATGTTATTTATCACATGATTACTAGATGCCACATCATTTTCATATGGATGCATTTCACAATATATGACTATGAACCAATACGTACATGTTACACATGGACATACCAATGTTAGGATTTCCTTTACCTAGTGGCCATGCCAATATAAGGGGAATATTAGTTCACATATTACATGTTATATATTTGTATGATCACTCTACCATGTTGATCTATCTATATTTCTTACACATGTCTTTTTTTTGGATCAATGGTTGAGAATTAATGGGTCTTGGGCCCTTTTAACATAAGATTCAAAGAAGAACAAAGTGGTTTTAACATAAGATTCAAAGAAGAATTTTTTTTTTACATCCAGACTAATCCAAGTGATCCCTTCGATTATTGTTGATCAGCAAAATGGATTCATCCCAAGAAGACAAATCCTCAATTCTATAATTACTGCTCATGAGAATATTCATTCGTTGTTCAGCTCTAACAATGAGGGGTTCATAATGAAAGTTGATATTGCTAAAGCATATGACAGGGTGGACTGGTTATTCCTTTCAAATAGTCTTATTGCCTTTGGATTTGAACAAAGAGTGGTTGATATTATTAAGTAGTTGATATCTAATACTTCTATTGCAGTGCTAGTAAATGGGAGTTCATCCCGCTTCTTTAAACCGTCAAGGGGATTGAGACAAGGGGATCCTATATCCCCTATTCTATTTATTATTATGGCTGATAATATGGGACGATATATAGGGGACTTAGTCCGTAAAGGTCTATTTAAGGGTCTGAAACCCTCTTCTCATCCTTTAATATGCTCCCATGGCCAATTTGTTGATGATACTATTTTCATGGGGCAATTTGAAGTTATAGAAGCAAGAACTTTGAAGAAAGCTATAAATTTATATTCAGCTACCTCAGGACAATTGATTAACTGGAACAAAAGTGCAGTGTTCTTCACTAACACCCCAAGTCATAGACATAACAAAATAGCTAAAATCCTTGAATGCTCCATAGGATCTTTCCCCTCCTCTTACCTGGGTCTCCCTCTTGGGATGAAAGTTCCTGAAGCTTTTTGGGAAGGACTTATTAGCAAATTTAGCAAGAAACGTGCGGGATGGAAAGGTAATTTTCTAAGTCAGGCAGGAAAGCTTACCCTCCTCAAAGAAAGTCTTCAAAGCATACCCACTTATGCTTTGAATCTTTTCAGAATTCCCACCAAATTTGCAGAAGTTATTGAAAATTTTTAGAGAAACTTTCTTTGGACAGGTACTGAGGAGAAAAGGAGAATGCCTTTAATTGCATGGGATAACATTTGTAAACCTGTCAGGGAAGGAGGAACAGGAATAAGGAAAATTAGAAGTATGAACATGAATATCTTAGCCAAGCAAGGATGGAGGGTTTATCAAGAAAATAAAGAATGGAGCAATATATGGAAGCATAAGTATTTATTCAAGGCAAAGTCCCTCTCTGATTTCTTTTCTTACCCTGATGTCTCTCATCCATCTGCCATATGGGTGGCAGTTTAGGGTACTAAACAATTTTTAGAAGAAGGAAGCTCTTGGAAAGTTGGCAATGGAAAAAAGGTGAAATTTTGGGAGGATGTTTGGTTAAAAGGAAAACCTTTGATAGATGAAATCTAAGATAAATAAGCAATAGACCGATGTAAGCAAAGATTGGGAATAATGGTTAACCAATACTAGCAGAACAACTCTTGGGTGAACCTTACTGATCTTGATCAAGAGTTCAATAATATACAATTATCCCTAAATGCTATATCTCTCTATCCTAATCTTGAAGATAAGATTGTTTGGCATAATGAGCCTAGTGGACAATTTAAAGTTTCTTCCATTTTTAATTCAAAGGGAAATGGCAACAAACCTTTATGGATGAAGGCCTGGATAAAGGGGCTCATCCCTAAAATCAAAATCTTCTTTTGGACCCTCCTCTAAAATAAAATCTTGACTCTGGACAATTTATAGAAAAGAGGAATATATATTGTGAACAGGTGTATTCTTTGTAAGAAGGGCTTTGAAGATAGAGATCACTTGTTTGTGAACTGTTCTTTTACGCAACAAGTTTGGAAAGAAATCCTCAATCTGTGGGGTATTGCTTGGATTCACCAAAAAAATGTGGAACTATCTCTTAAAAGTTGGTATTGTCCCTCAAAGAATCCTGAAGTTATATTTTTATGGAAACTAACTCTTCCCCATATTTGGTGGGGAATATGGAAGGAAAGAAATAACCGAATTTTTAAAAGTAAAGAACTTCCCAGATGGGTGGTGGGGCAGAACATCATTAGAGCTATTAAGGAGAATTTTTCATTGCAAAGGAATCCAAACCCAACCTTTCAAGTGGATAATCCATTAAGAATGGAAAATTCTAATGGTAAACCTGAAAATCCTAGACTAGGTGTTATTTGGAATGTCTCCCCTCAAGGGTGGATTAAAGGAAACTTTGACGAAGCTACTAAAGGGAATTTGGGGAATGCAGGATGCAGAGGAGTCTTGAGAAACCATATGGGAAATGTAATCGATGTTATTGCAATCCCCATTGGAAAGTCGAATTGTCATATTGTTGAAGCCTCTTCTGCCCTTCAAACCATCAAACTAGCTGTGGATTCAGGATATTCTAAATTATGGATGGAAGGGGACTCCTTGAATGTCATAAATATTCTAAACAATAAAATTTTTGTGTCATGGAATATAGAGGCTATGGTGATGGAGATGAAGACTTTAATCAAAAAATTTGAAAAAGTAACAATTACCCACACCTATCGTGAAGCTAACGGAGTGGCAGATTGGATAGCAAATTATGCAGTCTGAACAAAACACAAAATGAGGTGGTAGGAAACATTAAAAAAGAATGTGGATCTTAAAGTGCTCGTTCATCATGATGTAATTCATGCAAAGGAGGGAAATATTAGCTAGTAATAGAAATCTAATGAGTTGGAGGAGTGGCTTCGCGGAGAAAGGTTTACAATCATTAAAAAGGAATGCCCTCGAGAATGAGAAGCAGATCCTGAACGTGCCTAAAAAAAGGTGAGATTTGAACCAAATTGGTAGTAGGTGGGATAATTGTATAGTTTACAGTGATTGGGTATCATAGGAAATCTACATGGCTCACGTAAGGAAAGGAGAACCAAGGAAGCAGGAACCCAAAAACTGTGAAGAATGGAGAGTGAAACAAGATGTCTGGAAAATCCTGCAAAAAGGGAAGGTTGTGAACTACATGGAAAGGCTCCATGGTTCAAAACCTCATATTACAATGGCTTTTTTCAAAAACTGGATTGATGATAGGGTCACTCTGCATGGCATCACAGTGACTCTAACAGAGGAATTTATAGCAGAGGTTACGGGGCTACCTACGAAAGGAATAAAATTCTCTAAGCAGACTAGCATTTCAAATGAGGCCTTTTGCAAATTCCCTAAGATGGATGTTGAAGAGTAGAAGCTAGAAAAGAATGGGGATTTCTTTGAACTGGAACAGATTAAGGGCATTTGGAGGGATGTCCTATGATGTATTTGGGAGTACTTCATACTCGATGGAAGAAGCAAGAGAGTCCACAAATTCCACTTTGTATTCCTAAATCATTTCAGACACAAAGTAAGAATTTCCTTTCCCTTTTATCTGCATTTCTCTTTGGTCCAAAGTTTATTCACTCACAGGAAGAAGGAAACGCATCCTATTCTGCATGAAGGATTAATTCTGATAATTGAAGGCTACTGCAAGAACAAAGCCATGGTTATGAACCCTTATTTGGGGAAAAATAAGGATTCACGGAGTAACAAGAGTGAAATTGTTAAAGGGAAAGATAAAATCAAGCCCCCTAGTGTCAAGATTTAGAATGTTGATGAGGATACAGAGTGGGAGAGAAATAATAAGTCTAGGGAGGAAATCTTGGAGGAAGAGGGAGGAACAAAAAGCAGGAACTCAAGTTCCAATGAGGAAGAAGAAGTTCAAGAGAAGAATGAGAAAAAAGGAGTCAACATAGAGGAGAAGTCTGAAAATAGTGAATATGACTCTGAGGAAAACCATCAAGTGTTTGAGGATGATAAAGTCCTGGATGACCTGGTTGAGGACCCTATTTTGATAAATGAGAGGGAAAACATAGTTCAGGCCGACAACCAAGAAATGGACTTGGGAGTTCAAGCTGAAACTAAGGAGCAGAATCAAAGGGGAAGAGAGGACCACATTGAAGAAGGCAGGAACAGTCCTAATAAGAACACAGAAGAGTGGAGTGATAAAAGGTAGAATGATGGAAGGCACACACCTACGAGATGGGTTAATTGCAAAGCAAAGGCTATCCTCCAACTCGATTCATGGATGTTTAAGGAGATAATGGATCTCAAAATGAAAATGGATATAATTAAAGACAACCAGAAGGCAGTTTGAAACAAAATCAATAATATGGAAAAATAGATGAGAGACATCCCCATCAAGCTCAAATACTATGAGAACAACCTAAGGGAACTCATCAAGGAGAGCAAAATGAAAATGGAGGAAGTTACATCTAACATATGTGCTGTAGCTGTTACTATTGGAAAAAGAGCTAATGAGGAGATCAAATCCTTGGAGGGGCCTAGCAAGAGGACGAGACAGAGCTCAAAAAAGAAAGCTATGCAAGAGGGAGCCATGTCAGTGGCTACTACCATTCAGGATACTATTGTGAAAGGTAAGGAAGCAATGAAAATGATTTTGGAATTGGAAGAATAGCCTGGTTCTTTTAGTTGGTTGTGTTATCTGGTCCTGTTTCCTAGTTTTTTGTAATCTTTTGACTATGGTATAGCTAGGTCTATGTAAAACTTGGGTCTTGAATTGTGGTCTTTCCAGTGGTTTTAGGTCCATATAAAACCTGTTTATGTTACTTCTTTGTAGTAGGTTTTAGGTTTTTTCCTGTGGTCGTAAATGCTTCATCTTTCTATCTTTGTTTCAGGGTTTCGGGGTCCCTTCAAAACCTGTTTTTACCTTAATCTAAAACAAAGTGGTTTAGCTTAACATTAAAAAATGTTAAGGAAAAATGACCAAACCATACCCAGACTGATTCAAGTTAATGGAATAACTAACAGTCACTATTTAATTAAAATCTATCCAACAATTACCATTCAACCTTAAAAAAACTAGCTATTAACAATGCAAACTAAATATAGTCATTCCAAAATTAATAACTCAAATAATTTTCCATTACTAGGTAGAAAATCACTTGACATGCTAGGATTACCAAACTTTATGAAACTAGGTACATGACCTTTCTACACTTTTTCTATAGAAGAAACTCCCATCGAAGTCACCACCTTCCCATACCTAGCCCCATCGGCCTCCTACACCTTGGAAAAGACCAACCTTCTCTTAGTGCTCGTTGAGTCCATAATCATCAAATTTTTACCTCAACACTAAGGTGGAGCATTTAAATCCCCTAACACCACTCCCTTATCTAGCCACTTTATTGCCTTAACATGATCAGGTTGCCTTCTCAAATCCCACCATTCTTCTAGACCCGTAATGAGTTTTAGTAAATCTTAGACTTTGAGCATGCATATACCCATGATCTGAGCCACTTTTTGATTATATCCACAAACCTAATTCACTTCCTACACAAAATTTACTAGAAATAGGAACCTATATTCTAAATCTCAAAAAATAGACAAAGGAATGTAACCCAATGAGTCCCTGCCTAAAAGGGGAGAATGGGAGACAGACTGAGATGAAGAGATTCAATCTAAAAAAGAAGCCCTTGTCTATATATTAACCAAATGAATAATTAAATTAAATTCTATATCATTTCTAAATTATACAGAAGCAAGCAAAGATTACTAGTGAAAAGGGAAGTTATGTAAGAATTAACTCTTACCCTATTGCTCACGGCCAATGACTCCAACCCTAGAACCTGCTCAATGGCTTCTGCCACCTCCACCATCAAAAACCAAAAGACATTAAACATCCATGACTAGGATACTAAGCTTGTAAATTCCATTCCCTATTTTTATACTTTCTAAAAACTAATGACCACCCTGTTGATTCCACCCAAAATTTCTCCATCTCCCAAAAATTTCATGCAAAAAAGTTTGCCTACCAATAACTTGACCTTAAAAAAAGCCACCTCACAATAATTACATTTACTAATCCAATAAAAATCATCAATGTGCATGCTAAATATATTATGGAGCCTTGATATGTAATAATGGTAAGTCTTTTCAATTCAAAACTAAATTACCTCCATTATCAAATCCCATCGATACTCAAGAAAGCAGACACCATCAAAAGAAATGAAAATCACCTCAGTCAAAAAATATAGGAAGAATTTAATTTTTATTAAAATTATTTAAACTCTTATAATACTTAAAAGGTATATTTTATCAAAATTTCTACAATCTTCCCAACTAGACTTGATGTTGTCCATTCTGACTTCCATGGATTGGTCAATAAAGACATTAGCTAAAAAAATTGCCACAATGTTGCTTTCCATAAAGCAATGAGATCAAGACAAAGCATCAAAATTTTCCATTTTGGGATAGATAATATCTAGGATATTATCTATTTTTTAGGATTTTACCCTCTAATTAATTAATGCTTGAATCAAAACTTGAGAGTCACCTTCAATCTCTAAAGTAATAATTTCACATTCTATAGCCATCTAAATTCCAACAGTCAAATCCTGAGCCTCAGCTTCATTATTAGTCCCATATGAAATCTTCATAGACAATGCTCTGATTAAAGATCCACTACAGTATTTTATCACACACCCTACACTAGATACCCTAAATTACCTCTATAGGCCCCATCAAAATTCAATTTAAACCAATGAGGTTTAGGTGGTTTCCAGATGACCTCTTTTCTACTTATCTTATCTTGCTTATTTACTATTGATCCCTGAATGGGAGGCTATTTTATATATTTATAATTTACACACATTTTCATGTCTCATTGAGTCAATGCCTTTTTTCATTTGAAAGTGAGAAGAAACCACTTCCAAAATGGAGAGTTCTATTTATTTCAGAACTGTATATAAAGGGAGAGATTTATTGGAAAATATTTGAGCATTTCTTTCTTTCTAAACTATCCAAATTATGATGGATGGGTTGTAGCTCTATAGGGAGAATAAATAATTCTTTACATTCCCCATCAACCATGAAACAAAATCTTGAAGGAGTGTTTGTAGCCAAGCCTAAGACCAATTGAACTTATTACACAAGAAAACCTAGCACCAATAAGCAAATAGACTAGACACTTATACTATAGATAATCCATAGATTCTTCCTCTTTCTTACATAAAAAACATCTAGAAGGTCCCATAAACCCAATTTTCTTCAGATGATCTTGATTCAGAATGTGGCCATGAATTGCCAACTAGGAAAAAGCATCTGCTTTTTATAAACCTTCTTTATTATAACACATAAAACTTGCCTAGCTTAAAGTGTCATCCTCTGATTCCACCATTTAATATAATAAATGAACTGAATAAATACCTATTTTATCCCTAATCCAATGTAACTGATCATCCCTATTTTTCAAAAAAAAATCTTATTCCTAAGACAAGCTTCCAATGATCAAGACTCTTCTAGGGGAATAATAAGGTCATAAATTTTTTTCCATGTAAAATCCACTCTTCTTGAATGATTATCCAAAATCACATGATCACTCACTTTTAGCCCCAACAAATTTTCCAAAAGTGGTTTGATTTGACTATCTACAAAATCCTCTACTAAAGGGTGATGACCATTCCAAGAATCATTCCAAAATTTTTCATTTTTTTCATTATTAACAGTCTAAGAAACATGTTGAGAAATAACTAACCTATAATTCAACATAAAATTTAACACATGATATCCTTGAAGAGGTTTTCTAATTGAAACCATTCTCTATGGATAGTACCAATCTAGATACTTGGTTCTAAGAAGTTTGCACCATAATCTATCTGGCTTAAATACCATTTTCTTGACCAATTTATCACCCAATGCTATATTTTGATGATGAAGATCTATGGTACCCACTCCTCTTTTCTATTTCATTTTGCAAACACACCCATTTCATCAATGGAATTTTCCTTTCTTCTACACAACCTTGCCATAGAAAATATTTCATAATTTTATTCATGGAGTTGATTACCCTTGCTAGAGGGATGACAATTGAGAAATAATAAGTTAGAAGATCACTAAGGACTGCTTTGATCAGAGTTATTTTTCTAGCTAGGGAAAACCATCTTCCTTTCCATGAAATCAAATGGGCCTTAAATATTTCCAATAATTTTTTCCAAATTCTTGAGGAGCCAGTCCCTTTGAAAAAATGCATCCCCAAATATTTGATAAGAAGTTTGCCAATTTTAAACCCTAGAAGATTACTTAGATTCATTTCAATCTTATGACAATAATTCACAAAATAAATTTTAGACTTACCTTCATTAACATTTTCACTAGAGGCTTCTTCATATATTCTCAATATTCTTTTAAACTCTAGAGCTTCTTCTATCACTTCTTTTCCAAAAATAAAAGTATCATCTACAAATTGATGATGTGTAAGAGTATCAAAATTATCAACAATTTGTGTGCCACTAAACCTATCTTAATCCTTTGCATCACAAACCACTCTAACAAAGGCTTCTACCATGATTATGAAGAAAAAATGAGATAAAGGATCCCCTTGCCTTAGACCTCTAGTAATAGAGAAAAACCAAAGGATATACCACTTACTAGTATTGAAAATTTTGGGTTAGAAACATAAATAAAAACCCATTCACACCAATCAATGCTAAAATTGAACTTTAGCATAATTTTAAACAAAAATCTCTAATTAACTCTGTCATATGCTTTGATTATATCTAATTTTATCATCATGCCTTTTTGATGATTATGAGACAAAGAGTGCATATTTTCATGCACCACTATTCTACCTTCTTGAATGCCTCTTCTTGGAACAAAACCCACTTGTTATCTAGAAATTAGCTTATTCAAGAAAGGTTTTATTCTCTCAGTAATTGCTTTAGAAATGATCTTATAGACTGTATTACACAATGTAACTAGTTTGAAGTCTATGAAAGAAGATTACACTTGCCCTTTTAAAAATATAGAAATAAAAGTCATATTCATCTCTAGTTTCAATTTTTTATTCTTTCTAGATTCTTCTACCATCTCCCAAACACCTATTCCCACCACCTCCTAAAAATGTTGGAAGAAGGCTACATGAAAACCATCTAGACCAAGTCTTTTATCTTGGGCCATATAAAAAACCACCCTTCTAATTTCTTCCAAGGAAAAGGGATCCATCAAATTATCATTCATATATTGGGAAATTACTTTAGGGATGAATTGAATAAATTCATTTTGAGCTCCCAAATTAGAGAAAAACTCATAATTTAACAAGTTTTAGAATAATTGAATTGGTTTCAACCTAATCTCTTCAGGATTTTTTAAATACACCCCTTGACTAGAAAGGATATGAGCTATTCTGTATACCTTCCTTCTTGCCTTTACCGATTGATGAAAAAAAGCTGAATTTCTATCCCCTTCTTTAAGCCAATTTTATCTTAATTTCTATTTCCAATAGACTTCCTCCCTACAATGAATTTCCTCATATTCTATTATCAATGTTTTCTCTTGATGATAAGATACCACATCCATCCCTTTATCAAAAAATACATCATTCAAATTCTTCAATTTTTATTTTTTCTTAAAAAATATTTTTGAAGTGTTCTCTATTCCAAACTTTCAATTTGTCTTTCATAAATTTTAATCTCTTGAACATCTAAACCATCCTCTATCCTTGAACTATCAGACATTGGAGACACCAATTTTTGATAAAGTAAAAAAAAAGGGGTCTCATAACCATGCTAGTTCAAATTTAAAGGACATCTTTCTAGAAGGGATTGAAAATCAATTTTCAAAAAAAATGGTTGATGATCTGATCCAACAAACTAAGAGACCCAACAATCCAATTTTCTGTTTCTCTGATTCTAATTAGGAGTATTACTTACACATGTCTTGATAGTTACTCATATCTTACATTATGCTACATGGATATGTTATTATTCTATGATGTGACATTGATACATATGGATGGTGTAGATTAATGTTTACTTGTTTTATGCTTCATTGATGTTGTTATTCTCTTACATGATAGACTAGTTTGTGCTTGTCTATTATGTGTGGTCCTTGGCCTAGTTTGATGTGACATATTTATATATCTTTTTTGTAACATTGTTATGCCCATTATGTTTATCACTTATCTTTTTTTAATTTGACATATTTATATCCCTTATTTGTGACATTTTTATGTCCTTTGCATGTGTCCCTTGGCCTTGTTTGTTGTGACATCTCCATGTCCCTTGTATGCAACCCTTGGAAAAATGTATGACACTAACTCTTGTGCTTGTTGAGCTTATTGACATTAAGTGGGGCCATGATACCTATCATTCACATTTAATGCATAGTCTTATTAAGTTATCCTTTAGTGATGGTTACTACTGCATGCTTCATTGATACATCATTCTAGACATGACACTTATATGCCTCACATTATGTATGTTACATACATGACTTGATTGATATATACATTACTATGATGACACACTATCCACATGTTAACATGATTTTAAATGATGTTATATTTATATATGGCATGATACAACTAACTCTTCTCTTGAGATGAGTGACTTATGTTACACATCCCTCATCTCAAAAGGTGAACATTACAATAAGATTGTTATAGAGACATAAGCCTCCATGAACAAAAAAATTAGATCCAAATATAGATTATTAAGATTTATAATGGTTCATATATAAGATTAGTTTAGTTATATGATAGATATTGGCACACAAGTATAGATTATGGGGGCATATGCCATGTATATGCACTCACTTTACAAAGACTTAGGTATAGATTCATATACACTTGGGTGCATATATATATATATATGAATATGAAATATAAGTTTCCACATATACATACATTTGAGATATAGGTTCTCAAATTTAGTTTATAGATGCATAATTTTTTATATTGGTTGGTATAGATTTGAAGGACATGATATTGGTTCATGCACATATATACAATTTTAGATTCATGAGGCATATAACTAGTTCATGCACATACACAATAGTGAAACTTATAAGTTGACTAGAAAATGGTTTTAATTCCACTATCTACACAATGATGGGGGTATGAACATTCTTCATTTTCTTTCACTCATGAATTTTATTATAAATTGAATGAAATTGAGAAAAAATATACAATAAAATATTTGATCATGATAGGGGCATGAAAATTATTCATTCTCTTTCAATCATGAATCTATTTTACCTTGAGTGAACTTGATTGAACTAGAACAAACCATACAATTGAATATATAATCCATCTACAGTGGTTGATTTAATTTTTACTTTTAGTGAACCCACCATTTGGTTCATATTTATTTTGTATGTAATTGTTTGGGTTAGTACATCATATATTTATCCCCATGTTTATGAAAGTTGGGACATGTTACATCCTGAATTCTCACTAAGCTGATTTAGCTAATTATCCATAGATTATTATGGTTTTTAAGTTTATTAATTAATTTTTTACCAAACTATAAGTCATGAGATATTATGGGATAGTTGTATGTTACGTGAAATTCATGATTTCATTACTATGAGTTGGATATATTTTGAATTCTGCACATAATGATTATGTTAATAATTATTACAACATTATTTTATGGTATATATTATGATGTATCAAGATAACTACCTTCTTGTTATGAGTTGGATGCAGGAGAGGTCATCCCTTAGAGCATGATGGAGGGAGAGCATGATTAGAGAGGGTGACGTAGATAGAGATGGTGAAGGATGATAGAGGAACCGCTAAACCCATGCACACACCACATTATATTTTATATGTTATATGCATTGCATGTTTGGATTATTGAGTTAGTATAATTTTAAAGTTAATTGTAGTTAAATATTTGATTTTGTGTATTAGTGAATGATAATTTATTTTAGTACACAAATATGGAATAAATCATTTATGTGTATATATTACATAAATTTATTGCATAATGTAGTGGTATGATTATATAAGGTTACTTTAGTTATATTTTTTTATGATTACAAGAACATAAATCTAGTAGATGATATCTAGTTACTATTATATATAGACTAACAAAATGTCTTTACAATATTTTAGAACATTAATCTTGTTATTATTGATATTCAAGAATATCAATAAATGCCTTAATATATTAATATAACTAAAAACATAGATAGCCTATATAAACTATTAATAACACAAATGATTATCTCATTTTGATTAAAACAAATAATTAGCTATCTATCATTTTGATATAAGAAGACAATTGACGGGTTAGTCATATTTCCATAAAAAGACAGGAGATAATTACATTTACTAATTTTTTAAGGAGGTTGAATTATCCTAAATACTATCTTAAGATCTAAGCCTAGTCTTGTAAACATGCATGGACTACATTAAGATAAAAAGTATAGTTACAATTTTGTAAAATGTTAAAAGTGGACTTTTGAGTAGGGTACTTAGATATGTAATGTAGATTTTCATGAAAATATTTGAAATGAGTAAAATAATGATTAATAAAATGAGGAAAGTCAAATAAATAAGAATTATGGCTTTCTTAAGTATTGTTAATGGAATTTAATTGGTTTATATTCACTGTCGGAATAAAAAAAACATGGTTTATGCATGATGACTGCGAGTTTGGAGAGTTTACATGCAAGACTTGATGGAAAGGTAGAATATGATAAGAGGTGAGATGAGAGGAGAATGGGGATGGTGAAAAGGATAAGAAAATCATAGAGAAAGAAGGAGAAATAATTTAGGTTCATCTTGTCATAGAATGGAAGAGAGTAAGGTTGGTGAAGTAATCTTGTATAGGTCTTCAGAATAAAGGTGATATTTTGTGTTCAATATCTCAATTCATGGTGATAAATTTATCCTTTAAAGTTATAGTCTCAAAAGTAGCATTCATGGAGTGAAATTTCTAAGACATACGCATAGTAACAATCACCTACAAGACTATGTGAGACTACTTAGACAGGGGTATTGATAAGTTTGAAAGATCTAAACATTCATAAGATCTCATGTATCATCAAAAATAAGGTTGAACCATTGAGAAACCAAATGTTGGAAAGGGAGGACTTAGAATACATATAAAATACACACATAGTCAGGTCTCCTTATGAATATCACCTATAGTCAAGTGGAATTAATCCTTGAACAGTTATGTTGATGAAGCAAGAGTTTCAAGGTCATGACAAGATATTCAAGATGACCACATTAAGACTAAGTCACTAGAAGAGATTTAAGACTAATTTTTAGACCCTCCATTAACACTCATATTTATTCAAAGTTGGAAAATTTTATTAATGGGAGATTTTACCTTAATCTCTTTGAAATGGGATTCTACCTCACAAAAAGTCATCTCATGGTGGAGTGTCTTGAGGTCTAGATAGACTTGATAGTTTCTATCTTATAGCCCAATCCTAGAGACAATATCTTAAAAAATGAAGGGGTTACTAAGTCAAAAGAGACCGATGGTTGGATGGATTTCAACTCAGTTAGTTTTTTACTAAGGATATTCATTGAAAGCTATAGTGTTATAAAGGCCAAATGAACATGTAGATTATAGTGGCACATGATGCATTGATGATGAGAGAATGATGCATGGTTACAAGGAATGATAATGATTATATAGGGGTAAATATGGAATAGTGACTCAAATTAAATAAAATGAGTTGAGGTATAATTATTTGACATAGATAAGCACCTACATGGATCTTTTGTATTCCTCAATGAGACACCTATAGTCTGACTACAGACTAGTTATAACAAATGAGATATGTGATCTTGGAGAGTTGGTAGAGGTATATGATGGATAGAACATATTTATACCACTCTCATAGTGGTAATGACACATTCACAAGTGTCATTAAGAAATAAGGACCTTAACCTACAACCATAACTTTGAAGTTTCTTAAACTGTGCCAAAATCTTGCATATAGTCATAACATAAAGGCTAATTTTGGAAAAGTTTGATGTTGAAAGCTCTATGAGAACATTAAAGAATTTAAATTTGGTGAAAATGGTAATAAAAACCTAATAAATCCCTCCTTGTTCTTATTTTGATCACATAAATAGGGGAAGTGCCATTTGTTTTGTCTCAAACAAAGGGCACTCCACAGTCAAGACCACCCTATAGGCATAGGGGTAAATGGTGATAGGATGAAATGGAGAATAAAGAGGAATCATATAATGATGTGTGAGGTTGGTTTTAATGTGAAAAACTATTTAAGGTCACATATAATCATGGGAAGTACCTATAGGTGGTCATGCACACAAGTACACAATCTAGGTATACTAGGCCTAATCCCTCAAGGTGCTTTACTTGTTTCACATGGCCACATGATATTTGAAAAACATTTGATGGCCTTAATAGGAGATTTAAGAGTATATAATAACTTTTGGTTTGTATGGAAATATCTCAAATTGGTCATTTTGGCCTAATTTGGTATCAAGCCTACTCAGAATGCCTATAAGGAGATTGAGAGCTATATTCAATTACTCATATCTATACAAATAGTATGAATGGTGCATCAAGGATATAGGAATAGTTTAAGAGGGTATTAAAATTTATATTAGTGGATTTTTTTTGGAGTTTGAGCATCCAAATTTCATGACTCATCACTAAGAAGTTAAGATACCTAAAACCCTCCTAACATCCTCTCAAGAACTTGATGGAGAAGAAACAAATGGAGATGCATCTAGGAGGGGAAAAATGGACATGAAAGTCTTTTTTAATTATATATAACTCCCTAGAGATCCTTGACACCTAATTGATATGTACTATCATCTGTATGGATAGACCTAATAATGTGTTTCTTATAAGATTTGATGTGTTTCATAGGTACATAAGTGGATTGATGAATGCATATCATTTTAGAAGGTGTTTAGAAACTTTTGATAAATTCCTATACTCATTTCTCACCATGATTTTTCATGAAAACCTATTTTTTAAACCATTCATTATACATAGCCTAAACAAACAATGAGAAAGTAAAATGACTACCTAATTGTGATAGTGAGAAGAGTGTCATTAGACCTTTTGACGTATGCCTAATGAAGTGGAAGGTAAAAAGTTTCTAAAAAAGTTTCTTATACCTCTTCCTCAAATTTCTTTGGGCAACTACAAGTCACTTAGGTGACAAGTGTGAAGGTCTAAGCTTAAAATAATAACGAGTGATTGCTAGGAGTGAAAAAAAAAAGTGTCCATGAGAAGTCATTAGTTGAAGGGCATAAATAAAGGTTGAAAATATTTTTTAAAACCTCCCATTATAGATAAAATGTGTCAATAACTTCCTATTATAGTTTTGAACAATCAAGTGATTCATCATCAAGACAATTTCAAGAAAGATAGTGAAGAGTCTCTATGCCAACCTGAATGATATGTCATGTTGTGATGAACATTTGTCCAAGAAGATCTTCATGACCTATTTTTCACTTAATTATTTTACTTTGTAACTAGTTTATAAATTTTTATAATTGGCCCTATGACCCTTTCACTTCTCTTCTTATCTCTCTTCTCTTATGCTCTATATATGCAAGCCTTTTTAGCATTTGTATCTAATCCACACTTGGTATGGCAAAGATATAATTGTTTGAATACTATATTTTGCTTTGAAATTAATATTTCCAATCTAGTTTTGAGTTCACAAGTTTCTTGTCTAACTATGTGAAGTAGTGAATAGTGGAATGAAAAGTGAATACTATCCATCCTTGTGATCTCTTTACTCTTTTATGTTTGGTGTAAGTGCTTTTCCCTCTAACAGGTCACATGAAGTGTATCTAATATATTTGACTATTTATAAGTGTAAGGAGTAGTATTAGTGTTTACAATCTGACATTTTATTCACTCACCTTGATAAGTGCAATGCATATAACCTCCATGTTTGAAACACTTATGTTAGAGAAATCTAGGATGTTAAGACTAGTATTGTGAGTCATGTTTCATGGTGAAATTATATGGTAGTCTAGTGGAGATAAATTTGGTGTACCACCTCATTATCATAGGTTGATTTTATGTTCCTTATATCCCTTTTCATCTAAGAAAGCAAGTAGTGTAGGTGATAAGCTATCAAAGACTAATCTAGGGAGCTAGCCTTAAACCTAGAGGTTTACCTATGCTATAGGCATTCCACAGGCCTAAAGTTAATTCAATGTTCCACTCAATATATAGAAGGCTTTAACAACCTTTATAGGGTGCAATATTGAGTGACAACAAGAGCTAGGTGATTAGTATGGAATTTGTCCAAGGATTACCATTGTGATAGAATAAACATGACATGATCTTGTTTATAGATGACAAACTAACCAATGTAGCACATTTTATATCAGGCAATTTGATAGATGATGCACCAAATATTACTAAGAGATTTGTAAAAAAAAGTGTATCAATTGCATGGATTTATAGAGAACATAATATTAGATCATGATCTGATAATGACTTGTATGTTTTGGTTAACTCTGAATTCAACTTTAGATACATAAGTAAACTTTAACACTGAATATGATACATAGAGAAATGGTCAAACTAAGCAATTTAATTAGGTGTTAGAGGATATTATTCATATGTATTACATGGATCACCAATACAAATGGGAATAATACCTTCCATTGGTTAATTTTTCATATAATTAATCATACTAATCTAATTTGAAAATGGCACTGTTTAAAGCACTTTATGGAAGGAGGTGCAGGACACCAATTAATTGGGATAGGTTGGAAGATAGGGTAGTCTCTGGACTTGAGATGCTTTCAAAAATATAAGATCAAGTCATAACAATCAGGGAGAGATTGGCTAATGCCAATTATAGGTAGAAGACCTATGCTAATTTAAAGAGAATAACTGGGTAGTTTTTAGTAGGTGATAAAGTATTCTTACAGGTTAAATCATAAAAAGTATCAATTAAATTTAAGATGTCAATAAAAATTTCATCAAGATATGTGGGACACTTCAAGGTGTTATAAGTGGTCAATCTTGTAGTGCATATGCTTGCATTACCACCATCCCTAGCTCTATTACATAATGTCTTCCATGTATCTTATATTCAAAAGTATATCACTGATCCCTCATGTGTTGTATTGGAATGCTTTGCAAGTTCTGGATCCCAGGGTGGTCATGGTAGAACCAATAAGAGTAATTGATACTCACAAATTTTGTTTGTGTAATAGATAAGTGTCATAGTGTAAGGTATTGTAGGAACATTAATCTAAGGATAATGCTACTTGGTAGGATTATGATGAGTTCTATAGGATATTTCCACATTTATTTATTAGATTTTCTACTTCATGCTATGTTATTTTTTTGATAAAATCTATTTGTGATTTAGAACTATTGTTTAAATAAGTGTCATTAGGATGATGATCACCTTTAGGGGGGAAGGATGTTACATCTTGATTTCTCCCTAATCTAATTTACCTAATTATTTATGGATTATTATGGTTGTTATATTTAGTAATTACTTTTAAACTAAACTATAAGTCATTAGCTATTATGGGATAGTTGTATGTTACTTAGATTTCATGATTTCATTTCTATGAGTTGGATATATTTTGAATTATGTACATTATGATTATGTTAATAATTATTACTATAGAGTAAAAATTTACTCTACGTTTCATTCTATTTTTTAGTTGTGCACCACAAAATTTTATCTTCGCATACTTTGGTCCGAGATGGTAGAGTTTTGAAATAGAGCACGGGCTCTATTTTCCTTTTGATTCATTTTTTGTCTAAGTGTCGAAATCAAGCAGAAGTTAACAAGTGTCATCATCCGAAGCATCCTTTCTTAGCAAAAACTACCAAGTGTCATCGTCTGAGGCACCTTTCATATTTTCTATGAGTTGGTTGGAATTTGACATGTATCTCCTAGCGACTCAACAGAATGTGCCAAGTGTCAGCATTTGCATTTTCATATCAGCACCCATGTTTTATCTCTTTTTCAGCGAAAGGTTTTAACAAGCTAAGTATCAGGATCAGGTAGAAAGCACCAAGTGGCAATTGTGGAAGGTCTCAATTTTTTTTCTAAAAGAGACAAAAGATGCCACATACCTTGACAGAAGAGAGCGGAAGCCACCATGTGTCACAATCTGAATTATCTTCATTTTTACTGGTATAATAAAGACCGTGGTGGGTCTTAAGTGTTATTTTTGAAGCAAGTGGAAGCTGTCAGGTGTCACTGTCTATGTAAATATGAAATGAGACCTATTTATTTCTATGGTATAAATAGAGTAAAGTAGATACTGCCACATGTTATCTTCTGCAGGTTTCTAAAAAGGTAGCTAAAAGAAGTAGAGACTACCACATAACCCCAAATAAGTAAAGTGAAAATTGCCATGTGTCTTTTAATGAAGCAATGGAGATTGAAACCTATCCCTATGTCCCTTTTAAAGTTATTTGGGTAAGAAATGTTGTGGGTCTCATTTTCTTTTAAGCTATTGAAGTTTTGAGGAAGTGGATTGTGACAAGTGTCAAAGGCAGAACACTCCTAAGCAAAGACACAAAAGAGTATAAGTTACACGGAAAGTGCCGCATGTCTTCGATAGGTGCTATAAAATATGCCAAGTGTTGTCATTCGGTGTCTCCTAAAGTAATAAGAAGGTTTTTAGAAAAATGGCTAAGTGTTACCTAGCATTTAAGAGAAGGGAGCGTCCTATAATCTGTTTCAACCAATGAACTGCTAGAAAACAAAGCATTTCAAAATCTATAAAATATCTTCTGTTAGACACTTCCAGTTCAGTTAGATTTCAGTTGGGCCATTATATTGGGAACAAGAAATAAGGGTGAAGAGATCACCAAAAAAAAGGAGGATACCAGAGAGAATTTTTTGAGAGAATTATTGTTAAGAGTTTAGACTTTCTGGAGCTGTGACTAGGAATATCATATGCTTTTGTTCTATCTTCTTAAGTTGGAAGGTTTATGTAACTGTGCATGTTTCTATGACTCTTATGTGACTATAAGATTAATGAGAAGATTGAGTCCTATGCCTTTGTTGATATTTTTTGTGTTATTGCAAAAGTAGTCTAGGCTATGTTGTCAAGAGTTTAGACTTTCTAGAGCTGTGATTAGGAATGTCATTTGCTTTTGTCTCATTTTTTTGAGTTGAAAAGTTTATATAACTGTGTGTGTTTTTGTGCCTCTTATGTGACTAGAAAATTCAAATAAGAAGATTGAACCCTATGCCTTTGTTGACATTTTTTGTATCACTACAAAAGTAGTCTATGTTGTGAGCCTCTATTTCTATTATTTTCATCTTTTACATTGATCATGCACTTATTTGCTCTTAAATGTAAATGAATCCTACATATAGTTTTAATGTGCTCAGGATTAAGGTTGAATTACATTTAGGCGCATTTCCATAGTTAGATTTTCTTTCTTGCATTTGTGTTTCTGTTAAAATTCTTGTCCCTTTTTCCAGTATATACTCGATATAAAGAAGAACCAACTTCTCAAAAAGATGGAGGTTGTTTCAAGTCGCAAGTCCCACATCTTGAAACTTCCCATTGTTGGTGTTTAGAAAAAAGTACAATTTTAAATCATCAATAGTTTTTGGCACACCCGGTGGGACCAATCTTGAAGTTTCTTTCAAGATCGTATGAACCAGAGAGCTATGAGGAGTCATAGCTGTGGACCAGTAACCAAATCACAATCTGCTACAAATCCAAGTATTTTTTTGCCACCTTTGATAACTAGTCCAAGAAGAAGAGTCAACTAGTTTGTACCAATACCAAGAGCAAATATGGGAGCCCCTATACCCCCAAGAAATTATGCAAGCTGGAACACTGGTAGTCCCTTGATTCTCTTAATACCACCAGCCACTTGGGACCCTATCCCAGTGAATACCCTAAAAGATCTACCCAAATTTAGTGGGAAAGAATTTAAAACACCTAAGGAACATCTTCAAGATGTTTCAGATGTCTGTGTTATACATGTTGTCACACAGCAAAATGTGGCCATAAGATTATTAGCAGCTTCTTTTAAAGGGAAGGCTCTAGAATGGTATCAGTCTTTGACCCCAAATACCATATCTACATGGGATCAGCTTAGAGATCTTTTCTTTAAAAGTTTTGAAGAGAAGGGTGATAAGTCTTCTTTGTTACAGCAATTAATTACCATTCAAAGGGCACCACAAGAAGCCATTACTAATTTCAATTCTAGATTTCAAAAGACTTGGGAAAGAATCCCTGCTATAGCTAGACCATTACTAGGTATGGATATAGTATTTTATCTTAAGGCTTTGAATTTAGATATATCTGTTATGATTCAGTCACTTGGAGGACACACTTTGCTTGAGGCTTATGACTATGTAGTCAAAGCTGAGAATAATTTGATAGATGCTAGAAAGTTACCCTCAAGGCCTCCCATGCCCATGTTTCCAAAAATTTCCTTACCATTAGAAGCTCCTAAATCTATAGCCCCACCTGTGTCTATGTACATGTATCCTCAACCATCTACTAACGAAATTGTCTCTACTCAGTCATCTGAGCTGGATGATATCAAGAATATCCTAAGGACATTTTATAATGAGTTGATCAATATAAAAAGATAGAAGAATACTTTCCCTAAGCATACATATCAAGGCTATCAAGGAAATAGATTTTCATTTCAACCAAACTAATATCAGGGTCCTCCAAGATAAACTAACCATCAGCCAGCAAACCAATTGGTTGCAGTCCCCACACCCTCACAGACTATTCCTCCCAATTCAAATAGGGAGATTGTTCCAGGGAAAAATAACTATGGATAAAACTAATGCTTGGTGTTTCCCTTGCAATAATGCTCATACACCTAGAGATTGTCCTATGGGTAATCTACAACAAAAGGTGGCAGAGCAAAGAAGAATAGATGGTCAGTTTGCAAGTTTTGGTGACAATCAAGCCTACCAGTCTTCTAGTATGCAGAATTCAGTCCTAGTGGCTTAGATGCAAGGGATGTCCTTGCAACAAGAGGAAGAAATAGCCTCAGAACATGATTTGTTCTCATGGGTTGAAGATGAAGAATTAGTTTTCTTGAATGAAGCATTTACCTCCAAAAAACTAGTGGTGCAATCTGATTATTACACCAGATCAAAGAGAAGGATGGTGGAATAGCTTGAGGTTATAAATAGTCAAGTCATGGACAATCCTCCATTTCAAGGACAAAGAAACACAACTATCAGACAAGAAGTGCCTCAGCCAGTGCAGAATCAAGGGATTCCTGCACAAATTTAAGAAAAAACAAGATATCCTTATTTTGAAAGAACTCAGACTCTGGGACCAATAAATTTGGTGGATCAATTGAAGAAGACTCCAGCACAAGTATCAATATGGGATATATTGGCTATTCCTAAATAGAAGACACTACTACAAGAAGCTCTATAAGGCCAATCAGTGCCTAAAGGGACTGTTATCAAAGGACTTGCTGAAAAAGAAAAGCTCAAAGATACAGTTCATCTTTAGACAATAGCCCTAGTGAATAATACAGTAGAGGTAAGCAAATCCAAACTAGATCCTTTCTATTTAACTTTGATAGTGGGTAAGAAACTACTACATAATTCAATGATTGATTCAGAGGTTAGTACTACAGTAATGCCCAAGTAGATAGCTGATGCTTTACAAATTAAGTATGAACCACTCACTAAAGGAGTCATACAGCTAGATGGCAAAGTAGTACAAACCATAGGGAGAATAAAATAACTCCAATTACAATTATATGCTTATCCCAATATAATTGTAAATCAAGATGTATTAGTGATAGATATACCTCCTATTTTTGGATTATGTTTATCAAGAGACTTTACAGCCAAGATAGGAGGATATATGTCCCTTGATTGGTCTCACCTCATCTCAAGAACTAAATATGGTTCAAAGATGAAGATATTATCTGAGCCATTATATAAGGATCATATCACCAATGAACTAACTACAAAGTTAGAGGAAACCCATGCTATAATGAATAAAGAAGAAAGGGTTTTTGTTGAAGAGTTAGGTGAATGGACTAGATATAATCATGAAGAAGAAAATGATCATCTATTAGCTATGATGCAAAGTGACCCATATGGAAATTACAATTCTATTGGTTTGGGCACTTATGTTATACTTGATGAAGATCATAAAATCCCAAATGTTCTAGAGGAATAAAAGTTAAAAGATATCTCTTCTATCAATCCTTGGGTCTCTCAACATGAATTCAACATTCTGAGTGAGAAGTCACAAGCGTATGCCTTAATCTCTGATGAAGAATAAATAATTTCTGATTTTCTTCTTACTTTGCAAGATGATGAGGAAAAACATGGACATTTCCTTGATCATGATTTAAATGATTTGTTTGAAATCATTGGATCAGGTTATAATATTTTTTAGGGAAGCTGTGAGCTAGTTGCAGATGAACAAGATAGCATTGAAAATCAGTTACATATGCAAAATTATTGCACTCTTTCAAAATTATCCTGTCATGAGGTTGGTAATTTTGAAGTCATTAAAAAAGGATATTCATGCAATAGAACCTGAGTTTGAAGCAGAAGGAGTTAAGTCAATAAATGATATATGTCAAAAGGCTTCTATTGATGAGCAAATAGTCATTAAATTCTTGATAAGACATAACAATATCAAGAGCCAGCATTTGATGAGCTTCCAAAAATAAAAATAGTCTATATATGTTGGAAGTAGGTTTGACTCAGACTCACCCAAATGCAAGCTAGACACCATGGCATACAAAGAAAGCAAGTCATCAGAGCTATATCAAATTCAAACACTTGCCTGGCAATATAAGTTGGCTTGTCATGAAAGAGATTTTAGAAATTCTTTTGATCCAGGAGGGAGATAAAGATACTATGTATTATAGTTAGATAGTTTCCCCTTTCTGTACTACTTTTATTTTCCTATTTTTTTCCCCACTTTTCTTTTAAATAAGTGTTCTTTTAACACGTAGTCGATAGCTCAAAATTTTCAAAATTTTCAAAAATTCTCCAATACATTGAATGTCTCCCAAATCTTTAGAAATCCCCAAGGTACCTTGCACTGCCACTTACATAACATGTCTATCTCACTGTTCCATAAAGATTGAGTAGGATCTGCTAAAGGTTATCCAAGTTTAATGCCATTTTGAGACTTGATAGGTAAATAAATACCTTCTAGCAAGAGTTAAAGCTTACAAGTTCTCAAACATTCCTGCATCTGCAAAAACATCCTGCTACTTGCATTTTTAGTGCTTAGTAAACTTGATTCTGTGAAAGTGTTTCTATTTTGCAAAATTTTATACAAATTATCACAAAAAAGACATAGAGATGGAGGGGGCACAATCTTCACAATAAGGAGCTAGGATGTATGAATCTGTTGATAAATTTCTTGCAAGTAAGTCGTATGCTTTAGCTCCCATGTAGCCATTGAAGACCTATCCACGGACTAAGTTTCCTAAAGTTGGTCAAGCAAGTGATCTAGCAAAAATAAAAGATTATGCAGATGGCATCATGGACCCAATTCTTTAGAGAGCTAGTAGAAAAACTCTTAGGGAAGGGGCACATCAAAGGTGTCTACAGAGGGCTAGAGTGGGGCAATATGAAACATTTGCCATGAGGATATGGACTTCAAAACTAGCATAATTCATTGTCCCAACTATGCATCCATGCCCTAACTTGGTTGAATTATGTGCAAATTTATTCCATGCACCATTCAACAGGGTTCATTTTCAATACAAATCACACTATAGGCTGTCAGGGATATGTTAGCCCCGTATCATGATAGTAAAACTACGTTTCCAACCATTTATAAAATGTAAAGAATGTGGGAAAACATCAACACTCAATTAAGGTTCTTGAGATCCAAATTACAAATGGGTGATGATGACACTATGGTGCCCACACTCCCTGCACCAAGAGCTCAATTCGCACAAGCTAGTCAAGACACACTGTCTATGATGGCTTTCATCTTTGGCATAAAAGAGGATATGGAAATGTATGAAAAACAAATGGATATCCTTTTTAGGCTGAAGACTGTTGACAAAACCTAGGAGTATCAACTCAACTTTTCTGAACAAATTGCTTTCTCAATGGTAGAACAACTAGCCCATTTCAAATCTAAAGGAGTGTTCAAGTATTATTCCTATTTGTTCCACCTCATGCTTTTTCAAAACTCTTATCTCTTTGCCCAACATATGTATCTTGATATGTATGACCCAAATTTTGACCTCCAAAGGACCATTCCTATGTCTGCATGGACACATATTTTGTCAAAGACTAGTGACCCATATGAATTCTGGGAATTATTTGTTACCCCTACTTTTTGCCACCTTAGTCCCAAACTAGTTATGAATAGATTATTCCCAAGTGTTTCAAATCTTCTAGCTAGTTGCCCAATTCCTTATGATTTCTATTTTGGATCCCACCATACCATTATAAGAGTCCATGGTTTTTGTTGGGAACCAATATTGCTACTTAAGATTTTGGCTCTCAGGTTAGCATTCCTAGAGGTGACTAGGTAGGTATCCATAGTTGACAATGAATTTGGCTCTAGGACGAGGAAAAGAAAAATGTATGACCTCCCATGGATGACAACCAACATGGTTTTGGAAACCAGAGATGTTGAAGTTGTGTTGCTCAAAAAGCTAGCCTTTCTGGGTTTCTTTTTAATAGAGGACAAATGGGTTTATGACCCAAACAGTTTCATAGCTTCTTGGATAAAAACTAACAGAGTCAAAACCAGAATTACACATGAGGGTCACCCTTTTTGGGAAACCAAGAAAAATCCTATGGCAGACACTCCTAGATTTTATGTTAAGTTAACAGACTTGCCCCTTCCACAAAATAGACCATGGGAAACATTCTATGTTAAGTAGAGGGATTATGATCCTAAAGTCAGAATGACTTATGGCTTAAGGAGGACATTAAAGAATAAATATTGGGATACTAAGAAAATAGAGGCCTATTGGAAATATAGGCAGGAAATTTGTCAAACAACCCATTCTTTTAGGAATGTGGACACAGATGAGAGATGGCAAGATCTATGGGATGAGTGCCACTCTCCCCTGTATCTAGCCTAGAGACAAGTAATTTGCTGACACTGGGTGAAGAGCAAGAAGCTAGGGCTAGGTCAAGCCAAGAGTCACAAGCCTCAGAGCAAGCTGCAACTATAACAACTGTATTAGTTTGGCCCCAATCTCTCAATGTCATGGAAAAGCAAAAGAGTGTGGTGCTTACACCACCACCAGCTTCCCCATCAATAGCGGTTATAGACATTCCCAATTTTCCACAAGAAGTAGATGTGGAAGGAAAAAGAACATAGCCAAAAGAAGAGACACCCAAGAAATGAAAGAGGGTGCAGTTTCAGTTTGATTTAGAAGAGGAGACAGACACCTCACAGTGCCAATTACTAGGTACTGTAATTGCTCCTCAGGTAAGTATTATTCCTCCCTCTCCTTCTCAGTCTATTTCTTCTCCTATTGGCATGATGACTTCATCTATCTAGATGACATCTACTGCCACTTCTATCATTCCCATTTCTCACTTTGCCCCATATGTGCCACCTCAAGCTTTAACATTACCTCATTTCTCCCCCTCTATTCCCAAGAAACTTTCCCCTCAAATTGCTCCTAGCCAACAATTGGCTATTCAGTATGGTTTACCACAGGGACATCCTTTTATGAGTGGGCACATTACCTCTCCTTCTACCTTCTAGACCCAACCAGATGCTATTAGGAAGGCAAGGGAAGCCTGAAGAGAGAAAAAGAAGATCAAGGAAAATAAAGCATTGGCTACACTCCATCTGTGGTCACAATTTGACCCCATCCAACAATAATTGATGGTGACTCATTTGTCACCAAATGTAATAAAGCTAATTGAATATATGTAATCAAAGGAATACATGATGAATGCAATGGCCATCGACATGTCCCTCTTCAGGCCATAGGACAAAATTGAGCTGCTGACTGAATCCACTTCTATAATTACTGAAGACTACTTGAAGATATCAAGGAGGCTACAGAAGATGGAAGCTGAGCTAGCCAAGGAAAAGGCAAACTGTAATAATTTGACCTTAGAGATCAATAGAAAAGATAATGAAATAGATAATCTGAATAAATAGTTGTAAAATACTATTTCTCTTCAGACTCACCAAGCAGTTCAAGCCCAAAATGATTCTTTAAAAGTAGGGCTCACATAGGTAAAAGATGCAGTGACAACCCTAAGGCACGAAAAAGAAGCATTGCAAGGAAAATGCGAGGAACACCTACTGCAAGTTACCCAATTACAAGAAAAGCTGTTGACCAAATAGAATAATACTACGGCCATACAAGCCCAATTTCAAGCAGAGCAATAGAGAGTAGCACAATTAACACTAGAGTTGGCCAATAGGCCAGGGAATGTCAGAGTATTAATTTTGGTGGAGTTATATGAATCCATGTGGAAGAGAATCTCTTCAGAGATTATTTAGCTTGGGCTTTCTCTCACTATCTTACTAAATGCACAAAAATTGTGCAAAAAGGTGGAGAGTTCAGTTGTAAATACTCTGGCTACAGTCTCTGAGAGAGTAATGGACTCGCAAAAATTGCTGTAAAAGCTTTATGATGCAATGGATGCAACATTGTTAGTATCAGGAATCAATGATAGAATGGTCACTGCCAAGTGAGTAAATGAGGTTCTTAGTTGCAATTCCATAGCCATCAATTGTAGAGAGCTTATAAATGTCATGAAGGAAGGAATTAATGAAATGAAACAACATGTTGAAGATCTAGTACAATTAGGTCTTCCTTCTCTATTTCTTGATGACAACACCATGCTGATGGTAGATGAAATTGAACCTTTGCTGTTGGTCAAATAGAATGATCAAATAGTTTTCTAGGATCTAAGGGATGATTCATCAGTCCCTAAATTAGAAGCTGTCTTAGTTCTTATTTCCCTTCTCGAATTCAAATTGAAGGCTATGATTCAAATTTTGAAATTTTTTTCACACAAAGATATTATTAACCTTGATTTAGCCTTCAATTAATTGAAAAATAAGCAAGGGTTATCTGATGATGAGTGGTCTACCTACCAGACATCATTGATGAAACTATGATTTTGAAATTTTGATCTAGTGGGAGTTGTGGTTTCTTTTTGAGCAGGCTCAAAAGTCCTTGGGGTCACCAATAACTGTAGAGTAAAAATTTACTCTACATTTCATTCTATTTTTCAATCGCACACCACAAAATTTTGTCTTCACATACTTTGGTCTGAGATGGTGGAGTTTTGAAATAGAGCATGGGCTCTATTTTCCTTTTGATTCATTTTTTTGTCTAAGTGTTGAAATCAAGTGGAAGTTGACAAGTGTCATCGTCTAGGGCATCCTTTCTCAGCAGAAACTACCAAGTGTCATCGTCTGAGGCACCTTTCATATTTTATATGAGTTGGTCAGAATGTGACACATATCTCCTAGTGACTTAGTGGAACACACAAAGTGTCAGCATCTGCATTTTCATATCAGCACCCACATTTCATCTCTTTTTTAGTGAAAGGTTTTAACAAGCTAAGTATCAGGATCAGGTGGAAAGTGCCAAGTGGCCATCGTGAAAGGTTTCAATTTTGTTTTTCTAAAAGTGATGGAAGATGCCATGTACCCTAGTAGAAGAGAGCAGAAGCCACCATGTGTCATGATCTAAATTATCTTCATTTTTGCTGATATAGCAAAGACCGTGGTGGGTCTTAAGTGTTGTTTTTGAAGCGAGTGGAAGCTGCCAGGTGTCACTGTCTGTGTAAATATGAAATGAGACCTATTTGTTTATATGGTATAAATATAGTAAATTAGAGACTGCCACATGTCATCTTCCATAGTTTTCTTACAAGGTAGCTAAAAGAAGCAGAGACTACCACGTAACCCCATATAAGTAAAGCAAAAATTGCCATGTGTCCTTTAATGAAGAAGTGGAGATTGACACCTATCCCTATGTCCCTTTTAAAGTTACTTAGGTAAGAAATGCTATGGGTCTTATTTTATTTTAAGTTGTTGAAGTTTTGAGGAAGCAGATTGTGACAAGTGTCAAAGGTGAAACACTCCTGAGCAAAGACACAAAAGAGTATAAGTTACATAGAAAGTGCTGCGTGTCTTTGATAAGTGCTAAAAAACATGCCAAGTGTTGTCCTCCAGTGTCTCCTAAAGTAATAAAAAGGTTTTTAAGAAAATGGCTAAGTGTTACCTAGCGTTTAAGAGAAGGGAGCGTCTTGCAATCTATTTCAGCCAATGAACTGCCAGAAGATAAAGCGTTTTAGAATCTATAAAATATCTTCTGTTAGACACTTCCAATTTGGTTAGATTTTATTTGGGCTATTAGATTGAGAACAAGCAGATAATTTGGAGTGAATCCAAGGCTATAAATAAGGGTGCAAAGATCACCAAAAAAAGGAGGATACCAGAGAGAATTTTTTGAGAGAATTATTGTTAAGAGTTTAGACTTTCTAGAGCTGTGACTAAGAATATCATATGCATTTGTTCTATCTTCTTAAGTTGGAAGGTTTATGTAACTGTGCATGTTTCTGTGCCTCTTATGTGACTTGAAGATTAATGAGAAGATTGAATCCTATGCCTTTGTTGATATTTTTTGTGTTATTGCAAAAGTAGTCTAGGCTATGTTGTCAAGAGTTTAGACTTTCTAGAGCTATGATTAGGAATGTCATTTGCTTTTGTCTCATTTTATTGAGTTGAAAAGTTTATATAATTGTGTATGTTTTTGTGCCTCTTATGTGATTGGAAAATTCAAATAAGAAGATTGAACCCTATGCCTTTGTTGACATTTTCTGTATCACTGCAAAAGTAGTCTATGCTGTGAGCCTCTATTTCTATTGTTTCCATCTTTTACATTGATCATGCACTTGTTTGATCTTAAATGTAAATGAATCCTACATATAGTTTCACTATGCTCAGGATTAAGGTTGAATTACATTCAGGCACATCACCATAGTTAGATTTTATTTCTTGCATTTGTGTTTTTGTTAAAATTTCTATCCCTTTTCCCAGTATATACTCGATATAAAGAAGAACCAGCTTCTCAAAAATATGGAGGTTGTTTCAAGTCACAAGTCCCACATCTTGAAACTTCCCATTGTTGGTGTTTAGAACAAAGCACAATTTTAAATCATCAACAGTTACAACATTACTTTATGGTATATATCATGATGTATTGAGCTAACTACCTTCTTGTAATGAGTTAGATGTAGGAGAGTTCATCCCTTAGAGCATGACAGAGGGAGAGCATCATTAGAGAGAGTGATGTAGATGGAGATGGTGAAGGATGATAGAGGAACTACTAAACCCATGCACACACCACATTATATTTTATATGTTATATGCATTGTATGTTTGGATTATTGAGTTAGTACATTTTAAAAGTTAATTGCAGTTAAATATTAGATTTTGCATGTTAGTGAATGATAATTTAAGTTTAATACATAAGTATGGAATAAATATTGTATGTGTGTATATTATGTAAAATTAGTGCATAATGTTGTAGTATGATTATATAAGGTTATTTTACTTATATTTGTTTATGATCATGAGAACATAAATCTAGTAGATGATATCTAATTACTATTATATATAGACTAACAAAATGTCTTTACAATGTTTTAGAACATTAAACTTGTTATTATTGATATTCATGAATATCAATATATGCCTTAAGCTATTAAGATAATGAAAGACAGATAGCCTATATAAACTAGTAATAACACAAATGATTATCTTGTTTTGATTAAAATAAATAATTAGCTGTTATATCATTTTGATATAAGAAGATAATTGAAATTGTGTTAGTCATATTGTCATAAAAAGATAGGAGATAATTACCTTTAATAATTATTGAATGAGGTTGAATTATCCTAAATACTATCCTAAGATCTAAACCTAGTATTGTAAACATGCATGGACTACGTTAAGATTAAAAGTATAGTTAGAATTTTGTAAAATTTTAAAAGTGGAATTTTGAGTAGGGTAATCAGATGTGTAACGAGTATTTTCATGAAAAGATTTGAAATGAGTAAAATTATGATAAATAAAATCAGGAAAGTTGATTAAAGAGAAATTAGAGATTTCTTAAGTATTTTTAATGGAAGTTAACTACTTTTTAGTCAATATTGGAATGAAAAAACATGGTTTATGCATGTTGACTATGAGTTTGGATATTTTACATGTAAGACTTGATGGATGAGTAGAATAGGATAAGAGGTATGCTGAGAGGAGAATGGGGAAGGTGAAAAGGAGAAGAAAAAAATAGAGCAAGAAGGAAAGAATTCAGGTTCATTTTGTCACAAATTGAAAGAAAGAGTAAGGTTATTGAAGTAATTATTTTCATTTGATTAATTAAATTTTAAGTATGGTTTGAATTCTTAGGGTTTATAAATATATGAAAAAAATGTAGTAGAATATAGGCTTAGTCATGTGGATGGCTTGGCCATCCATAAAACTAAGTCAAATACCTTCTAAATCCATAAGAATATAAACTAGATTGTTTTTGGATGTTGAGCCATTAGGGTAAATTTGATTTAATTTCATGAAAATAGAAAGCTGTAGCTTAAATCAAAACCTTGGGTAGATGATATTGTTTTATATATATAATTGAGTTTTGAATCTTTAGAGGTATATACATGTATGAAATATGTTATATATATATATAAGGATATATATAGGTATATAAATGTTATATACTAATTAGGTCTGAGTTAAAAAGGTTTTTAAATGGTTTAATATGAAAGTCTACATACTCTCATTAATTTTTATACTTACATAATGAAGTCGATGTATGGACTGTTGACTTGATAATGCCTGTGTAATTTTGACATATAAAACTATGAACAAAATTAGTATATTTATACATATACATGGATTTGGGTATATAGGGAAATGCAAATATAGGGTGCATATACATATATATTCATAGATGACCTGAGTGTACTTAAAATATGAATGGGATATATATATATATATATATATACCTATTGTATGAAATATAGAGTATAGGTAATTGTGTTAAATCCATAATTGTAATTGAAATATTATGAATTGACGTATAAAAAAAATGTGTAATGCATCATAAACTGAGTATACATATATTTTTCCTAGATTGGATGTTTATTATTAATACAAACCAAGTTCATGCAGTCAAGCAAATGATATTGATTTATAATAATCACTATGAACACAATATGAAATGAACTGTGTAGTATAGTTACAAACTGGGTATATATGGGAATATAGTATGTTTTGTTAGTAAAACAAAGGGAAGGTTATATCATTTGTATGTTATTGGAAAGTCAAATTGAGGAGAAATTTATAGTTTAAACACCCTCTAAATATAGTAAAGAATAAAGTTTACTGTATAAAGGCATGGATGGATGATTGTGAACAATTTACCTCTTTTGAACTGTTTAAAAATGATTAAGGTCTATTTTGGATGTTTTAGAAATTGATTTGAATCATGAGTTTCACTTAGAGCCTTAGTAAGGATATAAATCTCTAGTGGATAAACAAAGCATAGTGTTAATATTATGTGTATTATATTCTATTTTCCAATAATATTTACATAGTCGAGGAACTTATTTATAAAGGACACATAGGGGATTAGATTTGGAATGGTTTTGGGTCATCGTACCACATCTAATATGAAGTTTATTGTGAATCTAGTTAGGGGATAAAGGAAATACTAATACCATTTTTAGATCTATATGCTTGATCATAAAAAAGGTTATAAAATTATATAGTCTTAAAATAAATGAGAAATACCATAGCATGACAGAACAAGGATATATATAATATGATACATATATATATTATAAAAAGTGTATAAACATATATTATATATTTATATGTGAACATAGGTCCACATACACATATATAACTTGTATGAATATAATGGATGTGTACTTATAATCATAGTTTTTGAATAAGAAATGAAGTCATAAAAACTAAATGATAGGGTACTATAACAAGACTCCAAAAAGGTATATTTTAATAAAAGATTATGCTTTTGTTTTATAAGTTAATTATGTCTTTTAAATCATTATGACTGATGTATTAATTGAGTGGTATGTGCATTATATTATGAGAATGTTTATTTTTATTACATTTGCATTTACTTATAGAAAGTAGATCATATAGTATGAGTTTTATTTTACCCGTTTGGTAATTAAACTTATTTTTCATGATTATTATTTATGTGATGAATAATAAGAATAGAGATTCATTCATACATTTGATAGACTAAATGTATGTAAAGTTATTATTCTTTTACATAGCTTAAGTTATGCTTGTTATTAGGAATAAATCAGTATGAATTTGTTGGTTATATAGATTTAACCCAAATCTTGCATTGTTGATACTAACTGAGTAGTGAGATGGACTTCACTAGTTTACTTAGCACCACCAATGCTAGATGAAAGTAATCCAATCAACTGGTGTGTATGAATTTGACTAATCCTAGAGATCAATAGCTATTTTAAAATTTTGGCCAAAGTAATGTTTAGATAAACATTGTCATTTTATATGTATGATTTACATGTTTGTATGATATCAAGTTAGAACATAATTATTTTGTGATACACTTCATGTATTAGAAATCTTACAACACATAGGTAATAGCATGTCTCTCTAAATTCTCACACCATCACTATCTATCCATCCATAAAGGGAGGGTCATTCCATATTTTGGAGATCGATGATTCATGATTGGTGTGATAAAGCACTTGGATGATGCTCTCCCTCCCCACTAGAATACTTATTGGAGACTGCACTTGAAATTAGTAGATTTACTAGAGTTAGAGTGACTCATGCTCTGTGGAACATTGTATCTATTTTTATATTTATGTTGAGGCATAATGCTTGTTAGAAATGTAATTTGATTACTTAATTTATATTGATAGCAATGGCTATATTATTGTACTAGTCATGGCTGGATTTTATTTAATTAATTTCCTTATGCAGTTATGTTATGTTACATATGATACTAGTGATTGGTAACTATTAATGATACACGTTTAATTTATGCTTAACATAGTTAGTATGATAAGATCACTAATTATATTCTCATGGTGTAATCTAATGAAAGAATAAGTGTTATGTAAAATAAAAACAAAAATTATTGCATTATTCTAGTAAATCCCTATGGGGTTGTTATAGGGCATACATCTTCCAAACCCAATGAATTGCATAGTTACACATAATTAGGGCATAGTCACCCAAAATATCCATGTTATTCATCAAATAAGAACAATTTCTCCATGGTTCAACAAGAGGAACTAATCTCCAAGTGTTTTACTAGATATCACATTTCTCTAATACTACAACAAGAAAGCATCATCTCTAAAAACTTTCAAGGGAGGCATGGTTCCACCAAAACACATGTTTACTCCTTATTTACTCTTTAATTTTTCAAATTTCAAGTTTAAATTTCAAATATCAATTTATGGACATTGATTCTACATGTTCATTGTAGGTTTTACTATTAAGTGACTTGTACAATTTGAGCTTCATACCGAAGACAGTTTTTTGTAAACACTCAAGTATATATTTTCCTTTTACCATAAAAATTTATTACTAAAATAAAAGGGGGAATTTTTAGATACTTAAATTTGGTATTAAGTATTTGACAATGTCAAGTTTTACATACATTTACCATGGATGACTTATGTGCAAAAATATGGTCCTAACCTACCATTATCTCACACTTATATGTTTTATCTTTTCATTCTATTATTAAAAACATAAATGAACCTTAATATTTATTTAAAACCTACTTAATATCCTAAATAAACATATCCAAACCTTTAGTTCAGTTTGTTTAGGGTCAATTTTGTCAAGTTGGGTCAATATCACTATTCGATATTATCCCAAGCTAGATGGTACTGACCCTAACCCATCAATGACTACTTTTTAAAATAAAATACATCATTAGAGTTGGCCCATATACCTAGCATGTAAATATCATGAGAAATTACCCAATTGGACTCATATATATACAAATCAAGTCCTCACTTAATGAGGATTGGGAACTTATCTGGTACACATATATACACTATTGCACATTGATAAAATCTACCCCATTATTCCAAAGTTGTAAATCAATCAATCATAATCCAAGTCTAAAGCACACTAAATCCATGTGAAAACAAGTATTATGAAGTATCAAATCTAAATCATTAGCTACATATATATAGTGAAGAAGCACAATTGCACCATCACATTAGGTGGGAGAATTATGTGTGGCTTGATTTCCTTCCTCCGAGTATCAAATACACAAGTAGTATTCAATCATAAAATGAAGGTGATTGGGGTCAATTCAACCCATTGCAATTTCCTAGTTTTTATAAGTTTTTATCCCTCACAAGCACTCATAAGGTTTTAAGTTGTAGGATATTGATTTATAGAATTATCCACATCATCAGAGTTTGACATCACACATATAAATACTTTATAGATAGGATAAGGTGACCATATGGTCATTAACCCATATTTAAGTACAAGTCACTAATGACTAACATAGGTCAATATAACCAGTCTATAATAACCCAAATCTAACAGAACCAACCTAATGCAAACAAAAACATAGATTTTGAACTAAAAAAATAACATGCCAGATTTAGTCTATTTTACACTACCAGAATACAATCATAGTTAGATAGTAAACCAAAAAAGCTAACTACTTGTTCCTTTGTTATAATTAATATATTTAACATATGCCTCTTATCAAATTATTACAATCAATTTCAATATTTTACATTAAGATATATGTTTGAATGCCATATCTTAATATTCAAAAAATTCAACAAGTTTCTATCCTATTAGGGCTTATAAAAAAATAGGGTAAAATATTATGGATGATTTTGTTTAAATTAAGCATTATTTAACTATTTTGTCATTTTTCATATTGGAAATCTTCTTTCTTGATTCTTGTATTAGCTCCCTAAGTTAATTTTGAGTTTCTATGTCTTGTGTCAAGATCTTTCATATGGTTTTGATGTTTTTGAAGACTAAAGAATATTTGAATGGTCTTGGAAATTGGCCTTTTGCTCCCCATTTTATTGGATGGGCTCATCCACCCTTTTCTATTGGGTCATTTATGATCCACAATTATGTTTATTTACTTGCTTTATTTTTTAGGAATAAGTGAGAGTTAGTTTATGGGAATTAGTTGGATCCAGTAACCACCATAAAATATTTATAAACTTTTACCTTTTTCATAAATTATCATCTTGAAATAATACATTATTAAACTTTGTGTGCGAAAAGATTTATTATAATGTAATTTATGAGTTATTCCTCCTACTCCTAGTGCTAACATTGCTATCAAAGCCACATTTTAAAGGATTTAGAAGTAATATGATATTTTTTTGTGAAATTTTATGCAATATGAAGCAAGTGATATGGTTTTTTAGGTTACATATTCCCTAAAAAGCAGACTTGTATGACCATTTTTAGGTAAAGAAGTAATTGTAAGCCATTTCTATAGATTTCTATCTATTGTATGGCATTTTTATCCTTTTTATTTTCTTATAAAACCTATTATTACTTGAAAACAAGTTCAAAAGTAAATTAAGTCAACCCATAAATCTTATCTTTGAATGGTATGACCTACCAAAAACATCTTAGGAGATCCCATGGTGTTTTGATCTAATTTTGATTCAAATTCTTACATTAATCTTTAGTTTGAACTCTTAAATCTATGTTCTGAGAGATTTTTAAACACATAATTTGATTTATATGAACTTTAATAGAATTGTACAACCTCCACATTAAAAAATGGTGTCAACCTATTAAAACACTGATATGTGTGTTTTGATTTTCCCTTGATAAGCATAAACCTCCAAATAATTCTAGTTGTATGACCATAATCAATCCCTTGTGTATTTGTATGAATTTTAGGGGCAATTTACTCTATTGTAGATTCAATTTTATAGTTTAGATATGTAGTAATAACATCCCATGTATTGAAAAATTGGTCTATGTGATTTTTATTTTCTACTGGTAATCTTAAATCTTATCAAAACCTTTCAATCAGTTGTGTACAATATTGTATGGAATTTTTAGTAGTTTGAATTAGTTATAAGCATGGTTGGAATCCTATAATAACATAATGATGTGTTACAATCAAATATGGTACAACAGTGAATGAATATCATGATTTATTTGTTATGAATTTTCTTTTCCAAACTTTATATATTTTTTGGGCCCCACCAAAAGAATAAAGGCACACCATTTTACATGCAATTAAAGTCAAGTAAAAATATTTCACATGCATGTGTGTGTGTGTGTGTGTGTGTGTGTGTGTGTGTGTGTGTGTGTGTGTGTGTGTGTGTGTGTGTGTGTGTGTGTGTGTGTGTGTGTGTGTGTGTGTGTGTGTGTGTGTGTGTGTGTGTGTGTGTGTGTGTGTGTGTGTGTGTGTGTGTGTGTGTGTGTGTGTGTGTGTGTGTGTGTGTGTGTGTGTGTGTGCGCGCGCGCGTGTGCGCGCGTGTGTGTGTGTGTTCAATTCAGAAAAGCAAGGGTTAAATAGAATACTTTCCCTTTGTATTTCTGAATTTTTTTTGATGGAGAGTTGGATAGTGAAGCTTTTGAAGACAAATGCAAGTGGGGAGGTTAAAGGTTCAAAACCCCTCAACTATATTTTGGTTATTTTAAAAAAATTAAACTTAAAATGAATATTTTGTTTTTTACTTAGAGATACAAGTGTGTAAGTCACGTATTTTTTGACACGTGACACTTTTTGTAACTTTTTTGTCTGGTGTCATCTTGTGCAAAGGTGGTCATATGACCAATTGATTTATAGGTTTTTGGATGTTTTGGACACATCATAGTTGTTAATTTTATGTTTTAAATCTTAATTATATGATTTTTTCAATAAATTTATTAAAAATGATAAATAAAGGTGTATTTTTGATAGAAACTAACACCTTTACAATGTAAATTTTCATAATATCACCTCATGATTATGTTATTAGTGAGAATCTCATCATTTACAGCTCCATTAGGATCCTTGTGATTGAAAAAGTATAAGTGTTAAACTTGAGTTTAGAAGATCTGTTGGAGGCTACATGATAATTTCCCTTCTCTAGTTAGCTATTCACTCAAAGTCTAGGTCAAATGTTTGAATGGAAATTTTAGTAGTAGTATGCTTATTTTAGCTCCAGTTTTAGATTTATATCCTTGATATTAATGACATGGAGTAGAAAAGATTATTTGATTTTTATTCTCTCATTGTATAGCTTCTCACCTCTCACCTAATAGGGGAGAAGATATAACATTGGTAGGTCTTCATTTAATAATCTATGATAATACAAGTTTATAAGGGTTATTATCACCAATAATGTTGAGAAAAGGTTGTCAACGTTTGTGGACATCAGGGAGATGTGCCATATATGGTATAGGTTGGTCACTTTGATGGGCTTCTGGGTGGATCCTTATGTGGATTGATGTGGTTTAATAGGACTTGATTGTGTTCTACTAAAATACAATGTGATGATTATAGGAGATGCATAGGCCTTGATCATGTTCATTAGCCTTTTTACCACAAATTTATGATGGGCTTATATTTGGAGTGAAATTAGTTTTATTCAGTACTAGGATGTACAATACACCAGTTATAGTTGCTTCAAATTTTTTTGATGACTTCCGAGTCATTGCTCTAGTTATTTCATCTTCCATACCCCTTTGGATCACAAGGAGTTTGTTGGGTCATTTATGATCCATATTATGTTTATTTACTTACTTTATGTTTTGTTAGTAATAAGTGAGAGATGGTTCATGAGATTTAGCTAGATCATGTAACCACCATAAAGTTTTTATAAGATTTTACAATCTTTGTAAATTATTTTCTCAAAATAATACATTATTAAACTTTATGTGTGAATTTTTTTATTACAGTGTAATTTCTAAGTTATTCCTCCACTCATGGTGCTAAAATTTTCCTCCTCTCCCATTTCAAGCCATTGAAAGTTGACATGCACACAAATATTTCAAAATTTTGAATTCAAGTCCCTAATAAATTAATAAGTGATTAATTTCATTTGAATAATTAAGGTCAATAAATTAACATGTAAGTAATATTATTTTATATCTAGCATTATATTATTGAACACTTTTGGTACACATAATGGAGTTATTTCTTCTGTAATTTATGTTTATCAATGCATAAGGGGTTTGACTATTAAATAGCTAGGTAGTTCATACTTTCCACACCCAAATGTTAATGCATGCCCAAAATCCATGTTTTTCTTAATGTTATGGGTCAAGAAAATTTAATACATTGAAATAACACAAGGATCATAACACACAAAATTATACTAAGGAAGTGAAATATTGAAAGCGATTGAATGGGTCTGGAGAATCACTTTGAAGCTAATAATCATTGACAAGGAAATTTTTAATGGTCCCATAACACTTTAGGTGTGTTTATATGGTTATGAAATCTTGTTCTTCTTAGCTCGATATTTTAATGTAACAAGTGTTAGTGATGGGTGTGTATTTCCATGTCCACATTCTTCTAAATTTTTTACGATAATGCATACACAAGATAAGATCCTTCTATTTCACTTATTTCCTTGCATGTTTGATTGATAAGTTAATAACCACTATTAATGTATTTTACATGTTTTATGATGATTAATTTTAGGTAGTTTATATTATAGATAGGTACCCTTGAATGGGTTTGATGGTTAATGCTAATATATTAAATTTTATGTAAATTGTAAGTAGGAGTTTCATAGAGAAGGAATATGCTAGCCATGTTAGTTTCAAAGAGGGAGAGGATATTAATTATATTTGTGTTATAGAGGATAATGATGATAATAAATCAAACTAGAGACTTTCACTCCAAAATTATTATTTGAAACTGATAATATTTTGGCACACAATCCTTCACAACTATATTTTCTCATAATTATTAGAAATTTATAATTATTAAAAAATACCTAAAACATAATGAAAATTTAAAATCATTAATAAAAGCTACATTGGGTTAAGTGTATGTAGTTTTAGATACCTAAAAATGGCTTTTAAACATTTATTAGTCATTAAATTACATAATTATAGCATGCTTGTGTAGTTTTAGATTATTGGTAAAATTAGGTAGTATCAGTGTGATTTATTTATTTCCATTGGACCTTGACCCATTTATCAACCCCCTCCAACTCCTATTCTATTTCTCTATGTTTAATCTTATTTTGATTATGTAAACCTAAATAAGTATTAAAATTTGAAGTATTTATATTATAATAAATGTAGCAACGATACACAAGTTTGAATGTAAAATGTAAAATATGATTGAATAATTTCACTTTATATAAATATAAATTACCTAAGTATATAAGATACTTGGTTTTTTTACCATTATATGTAGTCCTAAGACTAAATTCAGGGGACAAAAGAGCTAATAGAAGATAATGAGTCACTCATATCAGGAACCAAGTTTATAGAATCGCTAGGATAAATTCATTAATTTATGGAAAACTATACCAAATGATAACATCTATCTTCTTCTGGATTCATTTGTGTGTATATTACATATTTTTTTTAGTACATGTTATTGCACTTGATTGTAATATATTTGTGTATGATATTAGGGCTCACTGTGTGCACAATATCTAAAAAACCTATCTCCTCTTTGAAACCTTGGGTCTACTTTTTACACTAGGTTTAGGACTATAAAAGGAGAATAAGGTGAGTTAATATGACCTTTACCACTCCCCAATTAATTGTTGAGCATTTCCTACATATACAATACTCAAGCAAGGAAGTCAAACAACATGTAGTTCTCCCTGTTAGGGGTTTTTGTATAATGGTGCTTCTTTAATGAGTGAAACATGTGATATATCTTTAGACATTAGGAAAATTGAAAACTTTCCATGGATTATATGTTTCAAAATTGGTTAGGGCCTCCTCCTTGTGACTAATTACTTAATTGGAAAGTTTAGGGCAATCCATTTGAATAAAAAAGTCTATAGATGTATCTTTGAGTGCTATATAATTAAATAGGTTTATGACTATTGTGTATCTATATGTGATTATTTGGGTACTTTATCATTCCATAAACATGCAAAATGTATGAGAAAAACCATAAATATGATTTAAATTTGAAAATTACCATTTCTTACATCAGGGACACATCTATCAGAGTTAGACATCTAAAAAATTATGTAAGTGTACAAGTCTATATAACTTGTCTAAAATATAGGAATATTGTCTGATAATGTGGAAATATGATGAGTATGATAACAATTTGACTAGGCACAAACTATGGAATTTATGTAGGTGACTGATAGAAAATTAGAAAGGTTGTACATATAGATGTGAGAAAAGGGTATATAAAATCCATATGTGTAAGCATAAGTCATGTAAGGTGAAGGTAGGTCAAGATTGACATTTATATGTGTCTAATAATATATTTTAGTGTCTAAAAATGACCCCATTTTATTCTCATATTGAAATGAAATATAATGCTAGAGTAAAAGGATAAACAAATGTATTGAGTGTGTACAACACACTTTGTATTTGGGAGAGGGATTTGAATGTGTAACTTTCTTCATGCAAACATCCAATGAATATGTAAAAATAAATGTTCATATGTGAACTTAAATCTAAAAATTAAAATTTTAAAACTTAAATATCAAGGAAGAAATACATGATTAAGTGGGTGAACAATGTTGTGCCTTGTAATGTTGTTGGAGATGATGCATCTTGTTGAAGCATATAAAAATTAGGATTCATGTTGAATATTTTTTAGAGTTGGGGTGATAACACCCCAATGGATAAATTATCTAAGGCAAGGACCATGGGTTGGGAAAATAAATGCCTCAACCCTCAGGGAGTAGTTCTAGGCTATTGAGGGCATGGAATATCAAGTGCACCACTCATTCAACTTATCTTGAACCTCAAGATTAATGGGGGAGCCTATTATAGGATCATGATTGAAAACTAACTTATATATTTTATATGTACCTTTTAGTACCATCAATTCCATGTTATTAAGTATAAAATTATAATAGTGTGTGTGCATTAAGAGTGTTCATTCCCTGTAGTCTGATCTAACCAGTATCGACATGATATAGAATATTATGTATTATATATTATTTGTCCTAAGTATGAAAAATATGAAAAATTGTAACTTATTATCTTGTAAAATGTGTGCATATGCATTACACATGCCCCCAAAATCTGTTCCATGCTACAAACATTTGTCCCACAATATGAACCAAACCAACATTATGAACCAATATAAACACTTTGAATCATGCAGTTTGTTTGAAAATATGAATTTTATATACATGTATACCTTAATATCTATGACAAGCCCACTAATATTCCCCATTTTGAGGTGAGGGGTGTAGCTTGAAAATTACTCATCTCAAAATAAAAGAGTTAACTTCATCATGTTATGTAAAAATATGTAATCATTTAGAAGCATATGATAACATGTGGAGAATATGCCATCATAGTATTTAATATGTCATGAATGCATATATGAAACATGTAGTGTAAGGAATACAAGTTTAATGTCAATATAGATATAGCAATTAGGCATACAATAGTAACCATCACTGATATAAGGAGTGAATAATAACTATGCATGAAAGGTACAATATATTAATCATGGACCCAAAAAAACATATGGAGGTGTGTGATATGGATCATAACACCAAAAAATCAATAATATATCACATATTGATAAAATAATAAGCACACAATGTCATGTCCATGATGCACATATTAAACACACATGAACTAATAGTCAATATCACACAATCCCAAGGCCACACATAATGGACAATAAAATGCCACACAAGGCCAAGGGTCACACACAAAGGAGAATAAAATGTCACAAAAGTCCAAGTGATACACACAAAGGACAATAAAATGTCACACAAGGCTAAGGGATACACATAAAGGATAATAAAATGTCACAAAAGGCCAAGGGCCACACACAAAGTATAATCAAATGTCACACAAGGATAAGAGCCCAAATAATGAGACATACAATGAAAAATAAATCAATTAAAAGCAGTTGAAAAAGATAAGGGCCCAAATAAAAATATATGTGATGATACACTCAATAAAATAATTTCATATAATAAATGAAGTGATAAACAATAATAATTAATGATTAGCCTATGTAAAGTGAAATAACAATGATAAATCATAAAAAATTAAACTAGCCTACACTATCAATCTATGTCAATGTCACATTTTAGAAAAGTAACATATCCATGAAATATATCACTATAAATAATATAATAAATATCAAGACATGTATACAAAATCAATATAACTCAATATGATAAATATAAAGGTCATATATAGATATAACCTATAAAAAATTATCCTATGGAATGAGAAGCCCCTAACATTGACATGGCCCCTGAGTATAAGAATGTCCTAGATCTGTGTATCTATGTATCATGTAAAACCTATACACCTTACATATCACTCATATATACTGTGAAATGCATGTGCATATGGAAAATGATAAGTAATCTACCAAAAATGTAATAAATATCATAAATGAATAAAAGAAACTAGCAAACATGTCATGCTTAGGTCTTGATTTTTGGATTTTTTTTTTAATTTTTGAAATATTTTGTTTAGGTAAAAATAATGAATAATGATCCCATCAAGGGGATGGTCATGTGTAGGTACTCTATTAATCATGAGAATGATCACCAATAGTGAGTGAGTAGTATCATATGTAGTTGTATCTAAATGTGAGAAATGATCTTGTGCCATAATGTAACTATGATCACCAACATGAATCATAGGATCTTGTGTATGATTAGTAACTCTATGGAATCCATTGTATAGTAAGAGATAATTATGTCCATTTTTATTTTAGAACACAATAAAAGTCTATATATAACAATAGATTAGTGTGGGGTAAAGTAGATAATGGATGTTTTGAGTCATAAATAATTATTATATGTAATGGGAATTGAAGAACTGATCATTTAGGAAATTCAACTACTTTTCTCTAAACTATTTGAGTATAATAGACATGAATATGTGGAGTAAGTAGTCTCATATAATGAACCTAATAAATGTTTGCTTATAATGAACCTAAATAGGTTGAGTAAATGAATACAATGGTTGTGGGTGTGGAGGAGGAAATTCCTTTGGCTATAAAGGATACTCAATTAGAAAACCCAAAAATAATGGCCACCTAAATTCCATATATATAATTGACACATCTATGTACTAAAGATAGTCTACATTAATTTTATTTATCTAAGTGTGTCTTAACAACATGCCAAATACCCCATACTTAGTAAGACTAAAAATAAATAAATAAATTTTACATGGCCTACCTCAAGAGGTAGTACAATGCACATAAGGTGATTATGTTCTTTGTAATAAAATCCTTTGAAATACTTTTTTTATCCATCAAATCCTCATGTTTGTATATAAGAGTATGAGGAAGTGTCATTTTATAAATGTTTTCGCTTGAGCCATTGTCTACCATGACACTCTATATAAGTTTTGAATCAATGTATGATTATATAAATAGTGATTAATAAGGATGATAATCATATATAATATAATTTTTAACAAATGCAATTGTAGATCATTGTGTAGATGTGCTTGCAAGTGTACCGATAATACCATCTAGTGGGTGATCATATGTGATGCATAAGCATCACTCTAACTTTGAAATTTTAGTTATTATTGATCATTTTGTATTGTTTATGTTGTTTTATAAGTATTATAATTCATATAATATACTTTAGAATCATTTACAAGTGTCTAGGATAGGTTAGGTTAGCTAGAATTTGAATTTGGCACTTTCCTGACAAAATTTAAATTCAATTTTTTGAATGATTATGTTTAGTTTTGAAGACTTTTCACAAAATTATAGTGGTTTTTAAGATTTTTTATTTGTTTTTTAAGTTTATTTAGTGTCTTAAAGTGATTCATAATGTCTAGTTTAACAAGGATCACTTCAATTTTTATTTTGGTCATTGATCTAGTTTAAGCAAATACATTTCAAGTTTATTCAAGTCCTATGTTGGGAAGTTCTTTGACAATTAGAGTTTTTATATGAGTATTTAATGAATTTTAAAGGATTAAATTAAATTAAAATATAGGAAATTAATATTTTTTAAAGATCCAATAACTAGTAATGAATAGATCAAGGCTTAAGAACAAGACCGTCATAAGAATTATGTACAAGTGTATGTAAGGTTTTGATTGTCAATAAGACTTAATTATTAATAAAAGATTTTAGTATTGGAAATTAATAGTTTTTAATTTTATAATTATATAAATTAATTATATATTTCAATGTTTCATGTGGATACATTAAGAGATATTGATATCTAACATGTAAAATAGGGTTCATTCAATTTACACACATAGTCAAGTGAACTATTTTCATTTTCAATAGGGTATTGAAGATATTTGTATTGTTTATGTATTTAATTATATATTAAAAGTTATGTAAAGGTGATAAAAATTTAATACAACCTATTTTTAGGTTTTTAACTTTAGGAAATACTCAAACACAATCAATTTATAGAACTCTGCTTACGCAGACCTGTACCCTATCTTTTGGGTGATTTCTATAGGTGAGTTTAAGGTTTCTTGAATATTTTATCAAAAAAAAATGTGTTTGTTATTTTTTAGTTTATTTTAACCCTTAAAATACCTTTTAAAACTTTAATCAATAGTCAAAACCTCATTTTTTGCCCTAAAACCAAATTTTGCTCTTACTCAGCTTGTGACAAAGACCTAAGGAAAAGGTGAAACCATTTCATGGTTTGGGTATAAGGAAAGTTAACCAGAATCTAAAGTTTGGTATAGATTATGGTTTTTACATATTAAAGGTTAATAAAACACTATTATTTAATTTTGGCACTTGTGGAGATATTTATATCGAAAACATAGTTGTAGACCTAAGAGACCTAATATGAGACCTAATGCACAAATAAAGAGATTGAGTTTTTATACTTATTGAGTTGGATTTTATAAATTGGTATGGTATTTTAAAACATTAATGGGTATCTAAAAATTCATTTTTTTGATTTGAATACTTGTGTGATAAAAAATAACTCAATAAAACTACCTCTAGAGAGCTATAAGAAAGAGGCCTAAAAATAATAAGATCTTGAAAATAGAGAACCTTTAATTTTGAGTTGGAATATAAAATTTGGTGAGTTATTAAGGGATTATTTTTAACCTTATATATTTATATTAACATCCAAAATAGTGGCTCAAGAGGGCTAATAGAGATTTACTAAGGAAGAAAGTTATTTTTACTAACTCATGCATTAATTTTGGTATCAGAGCAGGTTTGATACTTGAATGAGATTGAAATAAGGTGTATAATATTACATAACAAGAGTGAATTGATAGTGTTTTTATCAGTTAGTTATTAAAGTTATTTTTGGTTAGATAACTTGAAAGGTGATAAGATAAGATGCCACCTAGAAGGAATAAAGCCAATATTCAAACTGTATTAAAGGAATTATAGAACCTAAGGATTGGTTTTGATATTAGAATTGTAGAAGTATAGGATACTAAAATAAAGGGATTCATAAGAAGAGATGAAAGTGGTAGAGAGGAATAACTCTAAGATCCAGAAGAGGAAGGTGAATAAGTTGGAGACTATGATGAACAATGTCTTGAAATAATATTAAAGGTAGTAATAAAATAGGGGTCTAAACCAAAAGTGGAACTTCCTACATACTTATAAATTTTGGATGGAGAAGAAATTATTGACTATATTATATAACTAGACAAATAATTTGACTATGAAAGTGTTATAGAGGAGAACCAGGTGAATTTTTCTCACATAAATATAAAATGGCATGCATCCCTTTGGTGGGATTTCATTCAAGAAGAAAAAAGAGAGAAGGGTAAGATATATCAAGTCTTGGGATAGAATGGTCTTCGAGTTGAAGGGAAAATTATTGACAAGTGACTATGAAATAAATCTCTTCAAAATATTATAAACTTTGAAATAAAAATAAATGAGTGTCAAAAAATATATAGAGGATTTTTATAAGCTAGTCATTATATCAGACCATATAGAGGAGGATAAAGAAAAGGTTTCTATATATCTTACCAGATTGAGATATAATTTTCAAGATGAGTTAAGTCTAGTTAGCCACAAGAATCTTCAAGAATGTTATCAGCTTGCATTGAAATATGAATCCAAGCTTAGTAGAAGAAAAACACAATATAATAGAGGGAGAGGCAGAAGTTATAGAAGAAGGGGTCAATAAGGAGGTAGACATACCTCACAAAAAAAACTAAGGAAAAGCTATCACTTCACAAGAATAGTCATTTAATCTTAGAGGTGGATTTAGATAGACCATATTTCTGAGGTGGTATGCATCAAGAGGAAGAGGATCTAGTGGATTCAAAGGTAAGTGTTTCAAATTTAATAAATTTGAAAGGCATAGGTTTTGGGAGTGTCTAGAGGGTCAACAATCAAGAAGTTATAGAACTAAAAATAGAAATCAAATTATTCAAGCAACAAAATAAGAGAGTGTTGGCTCTCTATTTCATGTGGAATAACCAAAGATAGGTGAATATTTGTTTATGAGAAGGGTGATAATTGAAGACACCTGAAGATAAGGAACATACAAAAAGAAAGACTCTTTTCAAGACTTCTTACAAGTGCCAAGGTAAATGTTGCAAAGTAGTTATTGATTCAGGTAGCACATATAACTTAGTTTTAGTTGAGATGGTGGATAAACTAAATTTGGAAAGGCTACCTCATCCCACTCCATACAAAGTTTCATGGCTAAAAAAAAGACAACAAGAATTGGTTAATGAACAATGTTGGGTGGAGTTTCAAATTGGGAGTATTGGTAAAAATTAGAGTGAATGTACAGACAAAACTAGACACTAAAATAAATTGATCACACAATAATAATATTCTTCACTTTCTATATTTATTTCATATGAAACTATACAAAGCACTTATTTATGAGTACATAAGCTATATATGGGGATCCTGAGATCCCTATAAACTCTCATATGAATAACCAACCAACTATATCAAAATCCCCTATATAATATTTTTATTATTCATAAAAATAATATACCACACAAACATATTTATGTAATATTGTTTTAACTAAAAATATTTACATTATTACAAACTTAATAATGTGAACACAATATAACATTCACCCCCTGCCTAGTCTACACACCCTTAATGTGGACACGGGGAAAACATCTATGCCATATCTGCATCTATACTCATGATTCAATGATTTTCACAAGACAATCACAAACCTTATTGATGGTTTTACATACGACTTACCAACAACAAAAATGATGGTTTTCAAGTGGATGACCAGCAACCATAAAAAATGGTTTTACAAGTGGCTTATCACAAACCACATCATGATGTCCAATAAAATTATTATTTTTCTTCACTATCACATATTTAGAGAAGTTACAAAGGAATTTTTAGTTCACTTATTACAAATGTGAATAAGTATACATCATCTATTCTTATTAACATAAAATTGAAATCAAACACACAACTAAAATAAAATTCACCACTAAAGAAAAAGTGGCCCCATCAATAGTGGCTTATGAGAGGCTATGAAACATCTATATTTGATTACCTCTAACCTCCAATAAGTGAAACTACTTACTTTCTTTGCAAGTGCTTGATGTATTAATGTGTAGTAAAGCATTGACATTTTAAAGGTCAAACTCACTCAGGATTAGTGTCTGCATCATACCCTACTTTGATATTTTTATGAATTATGTCATCTTGAAACTTGAGATTTTGGATGTCAGTTTCAATAGAGAATACATCCTTTACAATGACAAATTTAGACATGGATGACTCTAATTTTGGCATTTTCAAAATTTTGAAACCTATGGCTATTTTAGACTTAATGGAACTCTTAATATATTTGACTTAGACACTTTTGGATAATAATGACTATATAATTAACATAAAATTGGGTTTTATAATGACTTTATTCTAGTTAACATTGACACTATGACATAAAAAGACTCTGATACTTTTGACAATTTTTTTATTTCGACTCAAGTATGACATAGAATGACTAATTTGAATTTATAAAACTAATTGAACCTACCTAAGACCATTTATTATGAAATTTAACTTAAATTATAAACAATAAACCTATATAATATAAACTTACAAATTCTTTTTCATACTTGACAACACAAATTATATTGATCATGACCCTAATACTAACACTACAAGTCTAAGTTTTGAACCAAACTCAATACTATTCAATCTAAACTAAAAAACACATGCCTAAGTTTTTGAAAGTGTGAGATAAGATTATGTGGAAGTACCCCAATTTGAAAATTTATTTGTCTAAATATAAATCTAATCTTGAAAGGTAAAAATGTGAGTTTGATCAGGTTACTTGTCTAGGAATATCGTCACTAATATAGGAGATAGATCACCACTTGTAAAATCTTAAATAATCCTGTCGACTTAATACATAATCAAGGCCAAAAATTTAAAATGATTAATTATGTGCATGATAGGTGGATGAATGCTTAGGTCGATGCTAGGTTGTATTACATGGACTGATGAATAGTATAAGCTACAATTGATTAATCACCAACTATATGAACCATGTATATTAAATGTTGGGTAATGCACATCCATGCATATAGAGGAGAGAACTACCAACACACATCTTGACACAATTTCCAAGAAATTGAATTAATCTTTTGTACAGTGAAATATCATTGCTGGTATGAGAAATGGACAAAGTTAGTAGGCATAGAATTGAGATCGATAGGGTGTATACAGAAAGATGCAAATGATGTAGATATTATGATTAACGATTATTAGGTAGATTTTTATAGTAAAAATTTAGATGTTATTAACAGGCATAGTTCTAATTTTATTTTCCCCCTACTAGTATCTTTTCTTGGACTATACATTGACCATACATTACTATAACTGGCTGTGTAGCTTCTATGGTGTAATATTACTATGCCAACACTACTCTTATTAGATGTGCAAGTAAATAATATGATATCCACTAAAAATTAATTAAATATTCATAACATGTACCAAGATAAAGCTGCTATGATACCAAATATTAGTAAAAATTAGAGTAATTATACAGACAAAACCAAACATAGAAATTAATTGATCACATAATAATAACATTCTTCACTCTCTATATTGATTTCATATGAAAATATACAAAGAACTTATATAGGAGTACATACTCTATATATGGGGATCCCGAGATCCCTATAAAATCTCATATGAATAACCAACTAACTATATCAAACTTCCCCATATAATATTGATATTATTCATAACAATAATATACCACATAAAACTATTTATGTAATATTTTTTTAAACAAAAAATATTTATGTTATTACAAACTTAATAATGTGAACACACCCTAACATGGAGTTATAAAGATAAATTTATTTATGACATCATGCTAATGGATGTGAGCCATGTATTACTTGGTAGGCCTTATAAATATGATAGGAAGACTTCACATGATAGAAGGAGAAAAATTTACACTTCAGAGAAAGATGGTATAAGTCATACCTTGATACCTATGAAAGAAGAAGATGGTGAACAAAATATTGGTTCAAGTGTAATGATAGTTAGTGAAAAGGAGTTTGTGAATGAAAGAAGAGAAGAAGAGCTAGGATTTGTAGTGGTGATCAAGCCAAAAATAGTCATAACAACAACCAAGGTGAATTAGTTAACACAAGAGGTGAAATATGTGCTCAAGGAATATGCTGATATCATAGTCAATAAACTACCTAGTGAGCTGCTACCTATAAGAAAAATCAATCATTACATTGAACTCATTCCAAGAGCAAGCTGTCCTAAGAAGGTTGCATATAATATGACACCATAATAAAATGTAGAGATCAAAAATCAAATTCAAGAAATGTTGGACAAAGGGCTAGTTAAGGAGACTCTTAGCCCATGTGCAGTGACAACATTATTAGTGCCTAAAAAATAAGGAGATTGGAGGATGTGGGAAAATTCAAGAGCAATAAATAAGATCACTATAAGGTATAGGTTTCCTCTCCCAAGAACTGAAGACTTGATGGATTTTTTGAGTGGGTCAAACTACTTCTCCAAGATTGAAATCAAGAGTGGATACTACCAAAATAGAATTAAGCATGGATATGAATGGAAAACAACCTTCAAGACTAAATAAGGGATGTATGAATGGCTAGTCATGTCATCCAACCTCACTAATGCACCTAGTAAATTCATGAGACTCATAAATGAGGTTCTTAATCCATTCATAGGTATGTTTGTTATAGTTTATTTGGATGACATACTAATTTATAGTCATAGCAAAGAAGAGCATTTCCACCATTTTCATTTGATTATGAAAAGGTTACAAGAGGAAAAGTTAGTAGTAAATGTCAATAATTGTGTATTCATGAAGATATAATTTTTGTACCTTGGTTTTATGATATCTCAAGGAGTATTAAAAATAGATAAAGACAAAGTGAAATCCATAATGGAGTGGTTGACTCCAAATATATAGTTGGAGAGGTAATAAGTTTTCATGGCCTTGCAAGATTTTATAGAAAATTCATTATAAATTTCAATGGAATTTGTGCTCCAATCATAGACACTATTAGAGGAGATAAGAATTTTTTTATGTGGAATGACATGGCTAAGAAAAACTTTTAGTTTTTGAAAATAAAAATTATTGAGCAACCCATACTAGCACTTATTTCTTTCAAAAGCATCTTCCAGGTGGAGTGTGATGCAAATGGAGTAGCCATTGGAGTTGTATTAAGTTAAGAGGGTAGGGCTATAACATACTTTAGTGAAAAAACTAAATGATGCTAAAAATAAGTATTCATCTTATGATTTGGAGTTTTATGCAATGGTACAATCTTTGAGGAAGTGAAGGTATTATCTAATGCCTAAGGAGTTTTTGATCTTCATAGATAACCATTCTCTACAATTCATCACTAGTCAGCCCAACTTTAATTAGTGGTATATGAAATGGATAGAATATTTATAGATTTTACCTTTACTATGAAACATAAGAAAGGAAAAAGTAATAAGGTGGCTAACACTTTGATTAGGATGTCATTTATAGTTAAATAAGTTTATTTTAAGAGTGTAGGGATTGATTCTCTTAAGAAGTTTTATGAGAGTGATGAAGATTTTCAAGAAAACTATAAGGCTTGTCAACATTTAACCACCTTAAAAAAAGAACCATGTTTGGATTATATGATACAAGATGGCTTATTTTTCAAAGGAATACATTTATGTCTAATAAAAAGTTCAATTAGGGAGAAATTAATCAAATAGAAGCATTATGGTAGCATGGTAGGACATTTTAGACTTGACAAGATGTTGGAGTAGCTTACTAGACATTACTTTTGGCTTAGAATTCAAGCAGAGGTAAGAAGGTGTGTAGAAAGATGGAAAGTTTGTTAAATGGCTAAAGGTAAAAGTAAAAATGCAAGTTTGTATCAGTCTTTACTAATCCCAAATAGACCATGAGACTCTATTAGTATGTATTTTATCATGGGGCTACCTAGAAATCAAAGAGGCTATAACTCTATCTTTATAGTAGTGGATAGGTTTTCCAAAATGGCACACTTTATACCTTGTAAAACTACCAATGATGTTACACACATAGAAAATTTATTCTTCAATGAGGTTATTAGACTACATGGATTACCACTCAACATCATATCTAATAGGGACACAAAAAATTTAGGTCACTTTTGGAGGACCTTGTGGAAGAATCTTGGAACAAATATAAATTTTAGTTCAACAAACCAAACTTAGACTGATGGATAAACCAAGGTGGTTAATAGGAGCCTAGGCAACTTACTAAGGTGATTATCAAGAGATAATCCCAAGCAATGGGATTTGGTACTACCATAGGTAGAGTTTTCATACAATGATTCTTCTAATAAGAGCATTGGTATGACTCCATTTTAGGTAATGTATGGCTTGAAACCAAGAGGAGTATTTAAACTGAGATATTTGATTAAAATGGAGAAAATGAGTGTTGAATGGGAGGAGTTTGTTGTAGCTATGCAATAGGTACATGAACATGTGAAAAGGAAATTAGAAACAAGTGTGGAGAAGCTAAAAAAATAAGAAAATTTGAAGAGAAGAGAGGTTATATTTAACATTTTTGACATGGTTTTGGATCATTTGATAAATAATATGTTTCTAAAATGTGAGTATAAAAAATTCAAGATGAGATGATATGTCCTTGCAAATTTCTCAATAAATTATCTAACAATGCTTATGAGATAGAGTTTCCTAATGGAGTGGGCATCTCTCCTATTTTAAATGTTATAGATCTATGTCCATTTAAAGAAGGTGATGAAAATGAGAAAATAATATGAGGAGTAGGTATAATAGTCCAAGAATGGGAAAATCAATTACTATCAATCAAGAAAGAGGAGCTAGAGATGATGTTGGATAATAAGATTATCAAGAAAATAAGAAACATGAAGTATTTATAGTATCTAGTCAAGTGAAAACATCATCCTCATGAATATGCCACTTGGATGATAGAAGAAGAGATAAAGTAACATTGAAATATTATTTCAAACCTCATGAAAAACAGTTCATAAGTCCATTTTCTACCCCTTAGGAGTATGATACAGGAACATCACTCTAAATTTTCAATTTTGGTTTTTTGTTGACCATTTTGGATTGTTTATGTGTTTTCATGAGTCTTAGAGTTCATAGAATACACTTGAGAACCATTAAAAAAAATCTAGGATAGGTTATCTATAATCTGAATTTGGCACTTTCTCGCCAAAATTCAAATTCAATTTTTTGTATGGTTATGTTTAGTTTTGGAGACTTTTCAAAACATTATAGTGATTTTTATGAGTGGTTGTAGGTGTGTTAAGTGTATTTAGTGTCTTAAATTTATTAATAAGTATATTTTGATAAGGATAACTTCATTTGTCATTTTGGTCATTGATCTAGTTTAAGTAAATACATTTCAAGTTTATTCCAAGTTTATTCAAGACCTATAGTGGGAGGTTCTTGGACAGTTAGAGTTTTTATAGGAGTATATAATGCATTTTAAAGGATTTAATTCATTAATAATAGAGGATGTGAATATTTTTTAAGGATCCAATAATGATTAATTAAGATAATACATGCTTAAAAATAAGACTATCACAAGAATTTTGTGCAAGTGTATATAAGGTTTTAATTATCAATAAGACTTGATTATTGATAAAATATTTTAGTATTAAAAAGTACCGGTTTGGAATTAAAAATTATATTAATGAATGATATATTTTAATTATTCATGTAGATACATTGAGATATATTTATATCTAATAATTAAAACATGGTTCATTCAGTTTACACACACAGTCAAGTGAACTGTTTTCATTTTCAATAGGGTATTGAAGATGTTTGTCTTGGTTATGTATTTACTTGTGTAAGATAAATTATTTAAAGGTGATAAAAATTGAGTAAATAATATTTATAGTTTTTAAACTTTAGGAAAGACTCAAACATATTTGATTTTGATAACTTTGCTTACACAGACCTGTACCCTATCTTTTGGGTGCTTTCTACAGGTGAGTTTGAGGTTTATTGAATATTTTATAAAAAGAGAGAGTGTTAGTTATTATTGAGTTTCTATAAACCATTAATATACCTTTTAAAACTTTAATAAACACTCAAAATATCATTTTGTTCTATAAAATCAATTTTTTCTCTTACTCAGCTTGTGACAAAGACCTAAGGGGTGAGACCATTTCATGGTTTGGGTATAAGGAGAGTGATCCAATATCTAAAATTTGATATATATTATGGATTTTACATCCTAAAGGTTAATAAAACACTATATTTTTATTTTGGCACATGTGGAGATATTTATAGCCAAAACATAGCTGTAGACCTAAGAGACATAATAGGATACCTAATGTACAAAGAAATGGCTTGAGTTTTTATACTTTATTAGTGATTTGGATTATATAAATTGGTATGGTGTTGTAAAATATTAATGGGTATATAAAAATTCCTTTTTTTAAATTTTATTCCTTTTGTGATAAAAAATAACTCAAGAAAACTGCCTCTAGAGGGATACAAAAAGGAGGCCTAAAAATAGCAAGATCTTAATTTTTATTGGAATCTAAAATTTGGTGAGTTGTTAGGGGATGATATTGGATACATAATTCCAATTTTTTTTGGTTTTTAACCTTCTATATTTATCTTAACATCCAAAACAATGCCTCAAGAGGGCTAATAGAGATTGGCTAAAGAATAAAGATTGTGTTTACGTTGTTTGTACTAACTCCTATGCATCAATATGTTGAAGGAGGATAATGTGAATTTTATTTCATATGAATCTTAAAATTATCCTTAGTTTTTATTACTACATGATTTTAAAAGGGATAAAAAAATATTTTTCAACTTTGTATTCCCATTGGTTTTGGTCCTGAATCACTTGTAGGTGTACTAAGCTCAATAATGTTGTCATCAATGAGATCTTGAATATTATGTCGTAGCCCAAAACATTTATTTTTAGAATTACCTTCACATATATTATGGTCATAATATGCATTATTATCATGTTTCTTAGGTAAAATACTACTCATATCAACCTATTTAAATGGAGGGATAGATATAAGGTTGCACTCATGTAACTTTTACAAAATCATATGAGGAGGTTGAGGTAATCATGAAAATTACTTCTTTTTTTGATTAGAAAAGACAAGCTTATTAGTATGTTGTGACACTACATTAATCATTTTTTTTTATTTCATTTGTTTTGACCTTGTAACTTGGTTTGATTTGAAACTTTGAGGTTGAATTTGTTGTAGTATTACACAAATTTTTGAGCTTGTTAAATGTTATGAGCTTAAATTCTCAATCTCTAACTGTATGACATAACTCATCAAATGATTTGAATTTTTCAAACATAATAGACTCTATATAAGGGAAAGTAATTTTTTCTTGATGATATCTTATAATTCATTGTCATCCATATGATTTATCATCTTATAAATCATGGTCTTATATTGAAGCACATATATTGATTAGTTCATTAGATCCTTGAGTTTTTCAATTTGAGCATGTGACAATTTATCACTGATATTATTCCCAAAATGTGTTATAAAATAATAAACCAAAGGGTTGAATGCAATAAATAATTGGAATTGGAGATCATATAACTTACACAAAGCATAGTCCTTAAAACTTCATGGAAATAACTTAGTCAACAACTTGTCATTGGAGGCATAATATAAGCGTGTTGCATGAAAGGATCATAGGTGTTTCTCTAAATCACATTTACCATAATGTAATGTAAGATAAGGAGATATGAAACCCAAAGGTAAGGGATAAAATAAAATTTATAGAGCTAAAATATTATGAAGTAAAGCATGATAATTAGTTAAATGAATTTATCTAGAAGTCCCCTAATCTAACTACAATACCTTAGACTTCAGAGATATAAATATATGCTTGAAGGATTGCATAGTAGGTGAGAATGATGATATAACATGAGTAGTAAACTTAGGATTTACATAGTATGGATGTGTAGGAATAGGTATAATAATATGAGAGAAACCTTATGTTGCCCCCACACCTTGGGTGGACATCACATGTGTAGCCAAATAGGAATAAAACCAATAGTATTGGTCTAAAAAAATATGGTGGAATCAGTAACTCTAAAAGGTTAATGAATATAATTGAAGGGATCATACCATTCCTCAGATGGGATAACCTTATATAGTTTTTCTAGTTCATCTCTTTTTACATATAATAATGCATCATGTATTTTATGTTTTATTTCAAGATATTGAGTTCATTTAATTTCATCTATGCCACCAAATCTATTAGGAAAGTCCACATATTCATTTCCTTTATTATAATCCATGGTACTTATTTGTTCCATTATGATTATGAATGAGAATTAGAAATCAGGTCTAAAAATTAGATTCTAATATATAAATATTAAAAATACTATAATGAAGGATGAAGATCAAATGGAAAAACTAGGGTTTGACTATGTTATAGATAAAAATTAGGTTCACCAATATGTTTTATCTTATTTTGATTATGTGAACCTAAAGAAGCATAAAACTTTGAACTATGTAGATTGTATAAATATAGAAATGATACACAATTTGAACAATTTTACTTGTTATAAATAGAAATGACTTAATGGATTAAGATAATTTATTTACTATTCTATGTAGTTTTATACTAAATACAGGTGATAAAAGAGCTGAAATTAGACCATGAGTCACTCAAACTAGGAACTAGGTGTCTAAAACCAATATGACAAATCCATCAAGCTATGGATTTTGTATACACCTAAATATGGTCAAATGAACACAAGTACTATGTATGTGACTTTTGTATCTAGAGGCTCCTAATGATAAATTAATACTCTATTAGTGCATCTTGTTTTAGTCTTATGTCCTTTTCCTTATTTTATCTCTCACACTAATGTTTTCATCATATTTACTCAAGTATTATTATTCCATTTCAATTATTATGTGAGTCACATGGATCCTTGGTCCTTTATTTAATTTTTATCTTATTATCTTCATGATTTCAAACAAAATTGATCCTTTTGAATTGTCACGATCTACATTATTGTCCATAAGTTACGGTCTTGTCTTAACATCTCTTTTAGACTTTTTTTGGGGAACATTTTATTTGGGTCTCTTTTATGATAATTATTTTACCTTTTGAGTTGGTTGGTACATTTATAGGTTTTAAAATTTGAATTTGGAGTCTTCTATATATAGTGTCTTAAGAGGAATTTTACATATAACACTTATTTACTTAGCAAGAGCATAATTATAAATAAAACATACAACAAGCTTAATACCTATATTTTTTTAATATCTAAAGTTTATATTATTACATATAGATTGCATTATTAGACCAAAAGGAGGGCCTAGGTGAAGAATATTTATATTCAAATTAAACACAAAGTAAAGGGAGAAATAAATCAGCCTTAGGTTCCCTTTTGGGACTAAGTAGGTAGCACTCAGTTATAGAGGGATTTCTGAGGCCAACTTAATTATTCATGTTACTCGTTATCCCCATTTTATGTTTCATTTTCCATGTGATGGACCTTTTTAGGGTTTTATAAAAAATAAGACAAAATAATAGGCTATAACACATGATCTCATATATCCAATGGGACAAGAGGCATATAAAAGTGGTGTCACATAATTTTCTAGTTTGATGATTTATTCTACAGTCAAATAGATAATATCACCCCATCATGATAAAGGTGCAAGTCGCTATTGCCCAAATCCTCCAACCACATCCAAATTAGTCAAAATAATAATTTATATAGATATAAAGATATCTGAGTTAGTATCACAATCAAATCATAACCTCCTACAAGTTTGCATATTCAAAAATATATATAAGTGTTCTTTTTCCCTATATCTCTTTTTGATCAAAAACCTAATTATTAACATGTTTACAAATATTTATGTGTGAATTATAATTTATTTAAAATCTATTTTAGTTATCTATTTATCTGAATCAAATTAGATTTATTCTCCTAATCATAGATTTTGACAAAACATATTGGTGGACTTGATTTATTTATTGAATATTACAAGCCCTAGTTTTCCTTCTAAATTTTGCCCTAGGGGTTCAATTTTTTTTTGATTTATTTCACATGTTAGAGTGTTTTCTATCATTCACGTATTTCTCTCTGCTTGTTCTCATTTTAGTCTTTGGAAAGTTTAAAATGGTTAATAAATAATCTCTTCCTCATCATCTTGCTGATGAATTCTTAGACATTCCTTATAATTATAATAAATAATGGACTAACTATTAGGATTGTGTGCTAGATAATAATGAAGAGAATGATTATATGTATAATGATGATACTTAATATTTTTACAATGAATAATATTATTCAAGTGATGATCAAGTGTAAAATATATTAATGTAGATGAATGTTCTCCTACCTCTTATATTATTTATCTTAAAAACCAAGTGAAATAAAATAAAAATACAATTCCAAAGGAACCCATCATTGGTGATGCATTATTTGATAATATTTATATATTATAAAAAAAATGTTCTCTCTCTTTTCAAAATTTAAAAATATAAAACAAATTAACTTAAAATTTCATTACATAACGAAAATGACAATTGTGTATCTGAAGAGTTTCATTATATTTATGGTAATGTTCCTTTTACATATGATATAAATATTACTAAGGTATAAAATACAAATGCATCTCATATCCTATCTTATTGTAAAAATGAATATGTGGTTATTTCAAATGTTGATAATGAAAATAATGTGCCCTTTGCATATGATGATACTTTAGACAAGGTATAAAATGTAAATTCCTTTCCTCCCTCTTCTATTTATAAAATGAGAATGTTTCAATTTTAAATGGTGATAACAAAACTAAAAATTCCATTCCTCTTACATGTGATGATGTTTTGAACAAATTTGAAAATGAAAATGCACTTTCTACACCCACTTCTAGTGAAAATGAAAGTGTTTTTATTTCAAATGTTGATTCTATGAGTGAAATGGATAATGATCATGATGAAAATTAGAATGATACTGATTATTGTTTTCATGAAATTATGCACCCTAAGACACTCTATGAAGATCTTTAAATTTGATTCAAGATTGAGTCATCTCTCATGTTGTGGGTGGAATTGTAAGAGAGATGAATCTCTAGATTATAAGGGCTAGCTTCCTAGATTCTTCTTGAAGTTCACATCACCTAATCTAATTCTTGTATATGGGAAAGAGTTAGAGGCCTACATAAAATGGAAACTACACTAAATAGGTGATCTACCAAGACATGTCCCATATACTATCAAACTTTTACTAAGAAAAAATGCTTTCCAATACCAATTCTATGCATTGAAAGATCCTAACATAGTGTTTCAATGTGAAGGTATCATACTTCAGACAATCAACAAGATAACTGATATAGGGGTAGATTACACACCATAGAGATAATTGCATACTTGAAGGAGATCCTAGTACATTCAATACGCTTCACATGACCTATTAGAATTAGAAATCTTACTTAAACATGAAGGACAAAGGGAGTAAGGATGATAATATCACTTAGCTCCACTATACATCACTCACACACTTAGACAAAATATTCATAGCTCAAAATTAGACTTGTATTCAATGTTAAAAGATAAAGTGTAATGTCATATTAGTAGGGATTCACCATACCAACAATGGTCTCTCTACAATAGCCAAAATAATTTACATTTATAGAACTTGGAAGGGGAGAGAGAAGAGATAAGTTGAAGAGGCACAAGGAAAAGTGTCCAAAGGTGAAAATTAGCTACAATACATATGTATGAAGTGGAAAATGAGTCATGAAACTAATTTACACATCATCTCATCCTAAATTAGTCTCTTCTCTAAGTGTGGTGTATAAAATCTTTTCCATCATTCTCTCTTGTGAATTACCTTCATCATAGGCTTCCTTTTGATCATTCCAAAGAAAGTTAGGACAAGCGTCTTATGTGTGTTGATGAGAGGGAGTTACAAAGATGCCTCCACCTACATTGGGATTTTTCTTCATCATGACATTCCCTTACACAAGCTCCATCATCACCTACTATCATGATCACTCTCTAATAGGCCTGTCTTGATACTTGGCACTAGAAGCTTTACATCTTTACTAACTTATTTATACCATGGGTCTTGTGACACATTTTAGGATACCTCATATGCTTGGATTAATCATAAATATCATAAAAATCCTACAAACTCAAGTTACCATGCTCTTCACTATGTCATTTTAGATGCCACTTTAGATTGGCTGAAGTGAGAGGATTATCAAGGACACTTGTGAGAATTTCAATGCCCTAAAAATGGCATGAGGAGTTGGTTCAAGTCCCAAGCTACCTTCCCAAATGGTTGGTATATCATGATCATCTTCAATACTTATAAAACATAAGAAAATGTAAAGAGAACCTATTTTTTTGATTAACCTATATATATTTTATACAATCCAATTCCATGTATTTTATAATCATGAAGTTGAAAAATTCTCTTCAATACTCATGGTCAAATTAATCCATTTGGAGGAACTTCTAGCTTTATTTCCTCCATCGGGTCACAAAATAGGGTTGGTAAGGTTTTTGAGGTCATTATCCATCTTAACCTTTGTTCATAAAGGATACACATTATAAATTCCTCCAAATTACAATAAGGGATCCTTAGGGACCTTATCTACCTTTTCCAAATGCATCAAGGTCCCATGTAGTTGGTCATAGAAGTTATGAGCTTTTCAACTTGACCTTCAAGTCCTTATGCATTCTATGAGGGTTTTGAATGTTTTTAATCCCAAAATGGATTATAAGTGGATTTAATTGAAAAAAATGATTAATAAACTTGTATATTCACCCCATAAACATGTTACCATCATTTTAATGGCTCCTTAAGAGCTAAAAATGAAGATGACCCCTATTTAGCAACTAGGCATAGACCTTGTCAATAGGTATGTCTGCACCCTTGGCCAAAATTAAGGCTCCAGTAGATTTATTTTCCACTTATAATGACTAAAAAATTCTAAAATAATCCCCTAATAATTATCAAATCACTTAGGAAGCTTAACTAAGGTCAAAAATTAAAATGACCATCCTTACCAAGCCCTTTGCTTATCATTCCTTCTCATGGTGACTGAAAACCTCCTTGTGTAGGGAAACTTATTTCCTTCCAAGGATTATAGAAAGTTTTTAAAGATTTTTTTATGTTTCCTACATCTTCTCCAATCATCAATTTGTATTTTAATTCCCTCTCATCATATATTTCACCATTTCCCCCAAAAATGTCATCTTCGTACATAGTAAAATTGCCCCTGCTATGAGACAAAATAGAGAGGGTTTTAACTATTATATTTGGAAAATTTATGATTTTATCACCTTATTAAACCACCAAGGATGGTTTTTACCAATTTTTATATTATAAATTCTCCATTATACCACCAAACTCCTTAAATTTGTTAGGCAAACTTTATGAATAGGAAGCCTGTGAGGGTAGGTAGGGTATAGCCTAGGTTTAGAGGTTTTAGGGATTGATTTGAGTTTTATTAGGACATATAGGCATCAAAAATACCTAAACTTATGTATTAAAACCATTCATAAGATAATTTACCCTTAATAACTTCTTTATACTACTGGAATCATAGGTTAGGTCTTTGACTATCTTTAAGGGGATCCCTATTTTAGGCTTGGCTGTAAGTTACTTGAGCTAGGTTTTAAGATTTAGGAACAAAATAAAAACCTTATATTATGTTAAAAATCTCATGTAGTTAGTCATTAATAATTTTTTAAAATCTAAGATCCATCCCTTACACCAATTTATCTCCCATTTTAAAGATTAGGCCATTACTTGTTAAGGACTAAGACTTCCTTTAATACTTTACCTATAGGTGTTATGGATTGAGATTTGGATATGGTTTTGGAATTAATTTACATTTTATTAAGTCATAATACTCCATTAATTTTATTATTTCACCTAGGATCCTTCAATACATATCAATTCATGCTCAAGATTCTCATCTAGGATGTCACTGCCCTGATTGGACTGAGACCATTTGTCATACCTGTAAGTGCATTCTTTTGATGTTAAAATTATGGTGGATGTTTCCAAAGTATAATATAATAATTTTTAGCTAATTTAAATAATTTTAATCTTCATTATTCACCTTACCAAGCTTCATCTATCATCTTGGACCTAAAACTACCCACTATCTTATCAATATTGTTGTGTCACAATTCATAGACCTATAGGTTAATCTAGCTTTGTCCACACCTGTATTAGGTGTCTGTAGTTTTTATATTAGTTAATTAAGGTAAAAATTAACATTAATTTCAAATTTTATCCAATTTTAAATATCCATATGAGGTTAAAACTTCAAACTTCCACCTCACTACTAATATACTCTTTGACTGTGTTTATGAATTCTAGGCTGCCTGTAGGTTAGTTTGAGCTCTCTTAGGTTATGTGATTGAATAGAAGCAAATAAACTTTAGGTATAGTGACCTAAAAGTTTATAATTTCACTTAAAACTTAAAATTTAACTACTATATTCCCAATTAAGGTGGAAACTTACTAAAGCCTATTGTAGGTTAGTGTTTATAGGCCTATTGTACGGACAGGGAAGAGTGTTTAGGAAGTCATCACATCAAAATTCACTTTGTATCTATCACCTTGGCCCATGAATGTAATTTAAAACATATAGGATTGTTTTAAATTAATATAATAGTTGAGTACTTTCCATGTGAAGTGAAAAGTCACTTTTGGTTACCTTCCTATAAGTGATCACTGCCAAAATTTAGTGTTTTCTTGGACAACTTCAAGGGTCTCAATGACCATCTTCCTCTAATCATTTGCTTCTAAAAATTTGTATAGTTATTATAGGTGTATAGGGATACTATAAAAAACAATAAATGAAATTGGACACACCTATTATCATGGCATATACTATCCCAAAAAAGCTTTGGAATCTTTGTTTGGTCCATTTAGGGATTGTGAACCCAATACAGTCAATCATTCTTATGAAGGAAAATTTTACTTGGCATGGAATATTAGCCTTAATAACATGAATATAATGACAATTTGGTTATTATAGGTACTTAAGATGAATTAAATCATGTGTTTCATGATTCACAACTCCGTATAACCTCTTAGATCCCCTATGTAAGATGACTGTGAACTGACTAGGTAGTGAACAAGGAAATTAGGCAATTTGGATTTGAAGGATTATGCTAATTTGATCTCTCAAAAGGTAATTAAATGAAATATATTTTAAAACATGAACCCAAGAATTTTAAAAATCTTTAGGATCCTCCTCCATGTTGTAAAAAACACAGGTTACCTATCCATGGCTGTAAACTTGAGAAACAAGCACAATTAGGAAATCCCTTTCAAATAAATTAAGAGAAAAAGTGTTGGAAGATTATAAAATAATGTAAAGGGGATTATTAAAACCTAAAAACACCTCATCAAGATCACATAGCTCTGTAGATTCTTGAAAATAAGAAATAGATGCACAACCATACCCCTCTTGAATGTAATTTCATGAAAGATTGCTTGGAGTGTAAGTGATTGTTCATGAAAAAGGAGCCACCAATATGATATTTATTTTTATGTATGTGAAGTTAACTTAGATTAATATCCACTTGTAGAATCATTCTTCCTAACTCCACTTGTATGATCCATAACAAGTGTTTGAAACTGCTCCTCTTAAGCTTGCCAAGTGAAAATGAAAGAAAAGAAGATAGAAATGAATTTTTGTATGAAATATCTGAAATAAAAACGTGGGAATGACTTGTGGGAAGGTGAAGAGTCACACCACCCTTTTTTTAGCTGCAAGGGAACCTGAGAAGTCTATACAAGTGTTAGATATGGCCTATTTTTTAGGAAAAACTACCATTTGACTGATGACATTGACTTGTAACTACCACCTAACTAAATAATAACACAATTTTACCTTTTCCACGTTCTCATCCACCTTTTTGACAAATATTCTAACTTGAAAGTCCTTAAAAGTCATTTAATTAAGCTAAAAAGGTGGCCAAATGACCCTTTTTGCACATGAGACCTAACAAGTGGCCAGTTTATGAATTGTAAATGGATTAAAACCTATCAAAGGCAATTTTAGTACATTTTAAAAATAAATTGAGCCTTTGACTAAGTTTGAATAGGTTTGACCAATGATGACTAGGCTATTATAAGGGAGATGGGCTTCAACAGGGACTATGGGAAGGGTAAGTGAGACATATAGGACAATAGGAGACCCCATATGACATAATAAACCTTCTTTAAAAGTTTAAAATATTATGGGTTGACCCAAATTTTACTTGGAGTCAACTTTTATCAACATTCTTGATGATTCCTAGGGGTGGTATACCAGCTATGCCTAAAACCAGTTGCCTAATCCTTCCATTAGGCATGGATTCACACATATGGGCACTAAAAATGACTTAAATATACCTTTGATTCAAGGAAAACAATATAGTTAACACACACAAAGTAAATACACACACCAATAAAGGGAAAAAATATACTTGTGTTATGAAGCACTTAAGAAACATAAGATAAATTGAAACAAACTACTCTAATATATACAAACTAAGTAGAAGGCACTGATCCTCCTAGATCAAAAGGAAATTTATTCATACCATATTCTTGAAATGAACTAGAATAATGTGCAAGCTACCACTTAGGACTTGTTATTATATGTTTGAAGCCTTATTCACCTCCCAAGGTGCTTGCATTGGTTTCACTTGGTTCCACAACCAAGAACATGTATTCAATGGAGACATACTCCTATTGAATGGTTTAAATGGAAACCATAACCATTGTTTCAAGTTATTTCTCATGGATTATAGATTCATTTTGATCTTCAAACTCAACCTCAACCTCTAGTATAAGTGGCTTTCTATCATCAAGGTTGTGCTCATTTTGGAAGGTAAGGTCTCCAGCAAAATTTTGTGGTTGAGTGCATGGGAGAGGTTATTCAGAACTTACTACCTTTCCTTTTACCATGATTTTTTCATGTATCCTATGCATTTTTATTTATTGAGATAAACCATGCTTACCTTGCTCTTCTTGTTAAGGTGCTCCATGAATTCCAATAGGGTCAGCTACAACTTTATTCATAACTTTTCTCAAGCTCTTCATGAAGTGGAGATGCATCATCCAAGCTTAAGCAAAACTTTTCAGGGTCATCCCAAAATGCCAAATCTTCATAGTCAATATAAAGGACTTAAAATTTATTAACATCCTTACCAATTTCCTATGGAACATCATGTTGGCTAATGAGCTCCTCTTATTCATCTTGTGTTGCAAGTTGATCATCATCATCTTCTATGAAGCATGGAAATTCATCAATCCACTCATGGTCTACTTCTTATTGTCTTACCATTAAAACGTCTTCTTCTCCCAAAATATTTGTTGGTTGTTCCATATCATTAGCTCCTTCTTCAATATGTTTAATTAACTCATCTATGATAGCATCATCCTCTAACTCTTGAGGGGTCTTAGGAACAATCAATTGGTGTGAAGGAAATAGAGAAGAAGTACTGAATGTCAATCCCTTAGGTGCTTTGTCAACCTTGTTCACATAGTGACTTTGATTCAACATATAGTTATCCTCCTTTTGAAAGTTCATACAAATAGTACTTTGGCTACTACCTTCTCCATGAGTATCCCTTTGCATGAGATTTTATTCTTCAAATGTGAGACAAAGAGTAGTTATTTCTTGTGCCACTAAGGCTTGACAACCTCCTCCACCATCATACACAAACTTACCTTGATATTATCCCCAATGATACAAATGTTCTTCTCCTTGGACCAGGTTAGTATAGACTAAAACAATAGCCCTTGTGGATGAAATAGAATTGGGATTATAAGCATTGGGCTTCCCATTGAAACCTTATTGACTTGGTCCTCCTCCTTGGTAATTGTATTGGGTTGGAGGTTTATAAGTTTATGGAGGATATTATTAGGGATTAGATGGAGTAATTACATGCAATTGAGCTTGTTTGAGCTGGGCTTTTAGTGACCTAATCATCTCATATATGTCTATATCATGATCCACCTTCTTGGGAGTGGTTATAGATTTGGCATTGGCATTGGGAACTTGTGCTACACTTGGATTTTGAAACAAAGGCATAGAGACTCTTGGGGGTAACTTCCTATCTTGTATCAAACTACTCTGAACTTCAATATCTATCTCATATGCATCAAGTAGAGTGAATCCTCCTATTGCCTGCAACATTATTGCCACATCAGTGCTAATATCCTTGAGATAGGTATGGAATATAAATCTTAGAGGAGGCCTCATGATAGGTGGCAATCTATACCATGTCCTTTGAAATCTTTCATTAAAATCTCCCATGGGTTCATTAAGACTCCTCTTTATCACATTAAACTGATGGATTAGCTAAGTATGGTCACTTTTATTCTCAAACCTATTCAACAAAAACTCTCCAAATCCATCTTAACTAGTGATGAAACCACCTCCCAATGTCCTATACCAATCAAGTGCTTTACCCTTTAGAGACATGGCAAGTAGTCTAATAGATATGTTAACTTGGGTGATATTGTAAAAGTTGCAAAAGTATGAGATGTCCCTAATGTTCTCAAATGGGGTAATATGACCTTCTCCATTGAAGTTAGGGAAACTTTTGGTAGCATTAAGAGGAATAGGGTCATATGCAGGAAGATTAATTGGATTTTGAGTATTGAAGGATGTGAAAGGATGTGTCCTAGCCATCTCTTCTTCTTCCTCTTGATCTCCTATCTCCTCAACTTCTTCTTCTTATTCAAAACATTCTTGTTTAGGATCTTGTACCTCAAGCGAAGTTTTAGGTAGAGGGACTTGATTGAATACTCTACTAGAAGATGATCTAGTGAGGACCATGAAGTATAATGTGAAGAACTTGATATAAAACTAGAGATTCTCACATTTTGGAGTTACTAAATTCTAGATTAGAAACACTTTTATAACCTTGGGCTTGTCAAGACCAACATTCACCTTGACATGAAAGCAATTAGGACCAGCGGTCCCACTAGGCATGCTAGAATTGTTGTCATCAAAATGATCACCCTAGGACACTCTATGAAGCTCTTATAATTTGATGCAACATCTAGTCATCTCTCAAGTTGTGGGTGGACTTGTAAGAGAGATGAATCTCTAGATTATAAGGGATAGCTCCCTAGATTCTTCTTGAAGTTCACATAACCTAATCTAATGCTTGTATATGGGAAAGAGTTAGAATCTTGAATAAAATGGAAACTGCACTAAAGAGGTGATCCACCAAGACATATCCCATAGACTATCAGTCTTTTACTAAGAAATAATGATTTTCAAGACCAATTCTATGCATTGAAAGATCCTAACATAGTGTTTCAATGTGAAGGTAGCATACTTTGGACAACCAATAAGATAACTAATCCAAGATAAAATTGCACACCATAGAGACAATTTCATACTTGAAGGAGAGCCTAGTACATTCAACACACTTCACATGACCTATTAAAATTAGAATTATTTCTTAAACATGAAGGATAAAGGGAGTAAGGATGATACTATCACTTAGCTCCACTATACATCACTCACACACTTAGACAAAATATTCATAACTTAGAATTAGACTTGTATTCAATGTTAAAAGACAAAGTGTAATGTAATATCAGTAAGGATTCACCATACCAATTGTGGTCTCTCTATAATAGACAAAATAACTTACATTTATAGAACTTGGAAGGGGAGAGAGCAGAGAGAAGTTGAAGAGGCACAAGGACAAGTGTCCAAAGGTGAAAATTAGTTATAGTACATGTGGATGAAGTGTAAAATGAGTCATGAAACTTATTTACACATAATATCATCCCAAATTAGCCTCTTCTCCAAGTGTGGCATAACAAATCTTCTCCATCATTCTCTCTTATGAACTGCCTTCATCATAGGCTTCCTTTTGAGCATTCCAAAGCAAGTTAGGAAAAGTGTCTCATGTGTGTTTATGAAAGGGAGTAATAAAGATTCCTCCACATAAATTGGGAGTTTTCTTCATCATGAAATTCCTTTACATAAGCTCCATCATCACGTAATATCATGATCACTCTTCAATAGGCCTGTCTTAACACTTGGCACTATAATTTTTGTATCCTTATTAACTAATCCATACCAGGGGTCTTGTGACATGTTTTAGGACACCTCATATGCTCATATTCATCAGAAACATCATAAAAAGCCTCCAAACTCAAGTTACCATGCTCTTCACTATGTCATTTTAGATGCCACTTTATACTATCCAAAGTGAGAGGCTTATCAAGGACACTTGTGAGCATTTACATGACCTAAAAATGACATGAGGAGTTGGTTCAAGTCCCAAGCTACCCTCCCAAGTTTTTCTCATCTCATTATCATCTTTAGGACCTACAAAACATAAGAAAATGTAAAGAGAACCTATTTTATGCTTCAAATATATGGTTCAATTCCATGTATTTTATCCTCATGAATTTTAAAACAACTTCTCTTGAGCACTCATGGTCAAATTCATCCATTTGGAGGCACTTATAGCTTTATTTCCTCCATCGCATCATAAAATAGGGTTGGTAAGGGTTTTGAGGTCATTAATGCTCTTAGCCTTTGTTCATAAAGGATACACATTATAAATTCCTCTAAATTCCATTGAGGGATCCTTAGGGACCTTCTCTACCTTTTCCAAATGCCTCAAGGTACCATGCAGATGGTCATGGAAGTTATGAGCTTTTCAACTTGACCTTTGAGTCCTTCTTATGCATTCTATGAGGGTTTTAAACATTTATAAACCCAAAATGGATTATAAGTGAATTTAATTACAAAAAAATGGTTTATAAACTTGTATAGTTACCCCATAAACAAGTTTACAACATTGGAATGGCTCCTTAAGAGCTAAAAAATGAAGATGACCCTTGTTTAGCAACTAAGCCTAGACCTTGTCAATAGGTCTATCTACACCCTTGGCCAAAATTAATGCTCCAATAGATTTATTTTCATCTTAGAATGATTTAAAAATTATAAAATAATCCCATAATCATAATCAAATCACTTATTAATCTTAACTAATGTCAAAAATTAAAATGACCATCCTTATCAAGCCCTTTGATTATCATTCCTTCCCATGGTGACTACAAACCTCCTTGTGTAGTGTACCTTGTTTAATTTCAAGGATTATAGAAAGATTTTTTAAACTTTTTTTAGGTTTATTACATATTATACAATCATCAATTGGGATTTGCTTTCCCTCTGGTCATCTATTTCACCATTTCCCCCAAAACTATCATCTTCATGCATAATAAAATTGCCCCTACTCTGAGACAAAATAAAGAGGGTTTTCACTATTATATTTTGAAAACTTATTATTTAATCACATTATTAAACCCAAAAGTATGTTTTTTTTACCAATTTTTAGCTTCCAAATCCTCCATTATACTACCAAACTCCTCAAATTTATTAGGTAGACTTTATGAATAGGCACCCTATGAGGGTAGGCAGGGTATAGGCTAGGTTTAGAGATTTTAGGGATTGATTTGAGTTTTATTAGGAAATATAAATATATTAAATTAATAACATGATGTATTAAAACCATTAATAACCTACTTTCCCCTTAAACACTTCCTCAAGCTCTTGGAATCATAGGCTAGGTCTTTGACTGTTTATAAGGGGATCCCTATTTTAGGCTTGACTGTAGGTTAATTAAAATAGGTTTTAGGATTTAGGAACACAATAAAAACCTTATATTATGTTAAATATCTCATTTATGTAGTCATTAATCATTCTTACACCAATATATCTCCCATTTTCAAGATTAGGCCATTGCTTGTTAAGGACTGAGACTTCCTTTAATATTTTGTCTGTAGGTGTTATGGATTGAGATTTGGATATGGGTTTGGATATAATTTCCATGTTATTAATTAATAATACTCCCCTCATTTTATTATTTCACCTATTATCCTTTAATACATATCAATTCATGCTCAATATTCTCAACTAGGATGCCACTGCCCTGATAGGACTGAGACCATTTGCCATCCTTATAAGTGCATTCTTATGATCTTAGCATTAGGTGGATGTTTCCCAAGTATAATCCAATAATTTTGAACTAATTTTAATTTTTATTATATTAATTTTTAACCTTATTTAGCTTCATCTATCCTCTTGTACCTAAAACTTCCCATTATCTTATCAATACTACTGTAGGTAATAATTGATAGGACTGTAGGTTAATCTAGCTTTGTCCACACTTGTATTAGGTGTCTTTAGGTTTTATATGAGATACTTAAGGTCAAAATTAAAATTAATTTCACCTTTTATCTAATTTTAAATCTACATATGAGGTTCAACCTTCAAAATTCCACCTCACTGCCAATATACTCTTTGACTATGTTTCATGAGTCCCAGGCTGCCTATAGGTTAGTTTGAGCTCTCTTAGGTTATGTGTTTGAATAGAATAAAATAAAATTTAGGTATATTTACATACAAGTGACTAATTTCAACTCAAACCTTATATTTTAATACTATATTCCTAATTGAGGTGGAAACTTACTAAAACCTGTTGTAGGTTAGTGTTCTCAGCCCTATTGTATAAACAGGGAGGAATGTTTAAGAAGTCATCACATCAAACTTCACTTTATCTCTGTCACCTTGGCCCATGAATTTAATTTTAACCATATAGGATTGTTTCAACTTTATATCATAGTTTATGACTTTCCATGTGAAGTGAAAAGTCACTTTTGGTTACCTTCCTGTAGGTGATCACTATCAAAATTCAATGTTTTCTTGGACAATTTCAAGGGTCTCAATGACCATCTTTCTCTCATAATTTGCATCTAAAAATTGGAATATTTGTTATATTTTGATAGAGATAATATAAAAAAAAATAAAATACATTTTAAAAACCTATTTTCATGGAATATACTATCCCAAAAAAGCTCATGAATCTCTATTTGGTCCATTTAGGGACTGTGAGCCCAATATAGTCAATCATTCTTATGAAGGAAAATTTTACTTGGCATGGCATATTATAATTAATTACATGAATACCATGAACATTTTTTTATGATAGGGGATAAATATGAATTAAATCATGTGTTTTATGATTCACATCTCTGTACAACCTCTTGGATCCCTTGTGTAAGATGACTGTGAACTGACTAGGCAATGAACAAGGAAATTAGGCAACTTGGATTTGAAGGAGTATGATAATTTGATATATCATAAGGAAATTAAATTAAATAAATTTTAAAACATGAACCCAAGAATATTAAACATCTTTAGGATCCTCCTCCATGTTGTAAAAAACATAGGTTACCCATCCATGGCTACAAACTTGAGAAATAAGCATAATTAGGAAATCCCTTTCAAAGACATTAAGAGAGGAAGTGTTTGAAGATTATAACACCATGTAAATGGGATTATTATAACCTTAAAATGCCTCATCAAGATCACACAACTTCATATATTACTAAAAACAAGAAATAGATGCACAACCATAAGATGTAATTTCATAAAAGGTTGCCTAGAGTGTAAGTGATTGTTAATGAAGAAGGGGCCACCAATATGATAGTTATTATTATGGATGTGAATTTAAATCAGATTAATATCCACATTTAGAAGCATTCTTCTTGAATCCACTTATACGGTCCATAACAAGTGTTTGAAAATGCTCCTCTTAAGCTTGCCAAGTGAAAATGAAGGAAAAGAAGATAGAAATGATTTTTTTATGAAATATCTGAAATAAAAACGTGGTAATGACCTGTGGGGAGGTGAAATGTCACACCACCACATTTTTAGCTACAAGAGAACTTGAGAATTCCATACAAGTGTTATAAATGTTCTATTTTAAAGGAAAAACTACCATTTGATTGATAAAACTGACTTGTAACTACCACTTGAATAAATCATAATATTATTTGACCTTATCCACGTTATAATCCACCTTGGTGACAAATTTTTTAACTTGAAAGTCCTTAAAAGTCATTTAATTGAGCTAAAAAGGTGGCCAAATGACCCTTTTTGCACATGAGACCTAGCAAGTGGCCAATTTATGACTTTTAAACACATTGAAACATATAAAAAACCATTTTAGGACATTTTAAAAATAAATTAAGCCTTTGAATAAGTTTTACCAATGTTGATTAGGCCATTACAAGGGAAATGGGCTTCAACAGGAACTAGGGGAAGGGTAAGTGAGACATATAAGACAATAGGAGACCTCGTAGGACATATGAAACCTTATTCAAAAGTTAAAAATAGTAGGGCTTGACCCAAATTTGACTTGGGGTAAAATTTGGTCAATAATTACTATGTGTAAAATGAAGAGTAAAACATTTATACTAACCTTTATATAGATTATTATTATTTACACTGATTTTATGTGACATGATAAATAAAATGATAGTGCACTAAATGATAAAATTATTACATATCATGATGATGTTCCTAGTTCTCATTTGAAACATAAAATGTGTGAACATGATGATAGTGATGATAATAATAGTACTCCTTATTTTATAGAAGAATGTAATATGCCTTTCAAAACTATTGATGTATTAAATACCAATGAATTATGCAAGATTACCATTCGCCAAGATAGATATATTCCTATTCCTTTTTATCCTATTCAAAAGAACATACTAATGGATAAATTTAATAATAAAATAAAATTATTAAATGATCCCCTTAATGATCTTAATATGCATGCACAAGAGGTTCTTTCTCTAATGCACGTCAATGGGGATTTACATCATGAATTACATAAAATCACCTTAGAAAGTAAGGCCTATCATTCTCAAGTTTCTTTGAATGATATATATGGTAACCTTATAGTGTGTAATAACTTGTATGCATCATCATTGTGCAATTTTAAGATATCAACATTTATTAAGCTCAATGGAAGTGGGGATCCTTATCTACATATCAAATATTACAGAAAATTCATGAATGGTTTTAATGGTAGTCGAATATTGTTGCAGCTATTTCTAAAAAATTTAGAGGGTGACACATTAAATTGGCTCATAATTATCTTCCTAGTGGATCCTTGCATACATATGTTAAGTTAGAGGAAGTATTATCTATGCACTTTATTTATAATATGAGACCCATAATTACATATGAGAAATTACCATTATTACACCAAGGAAAGTTAGAGCTAGTTTGTGATTATATCTTATATTTTAAGACATGTATGAAATAGTTAATTCATCAACCAACAAATTTGGAGACACAATACATATTTTTTAGGGGTCTAATTTTCCCCCTTAAATAAAAGTTTTTGTATCAAACATATAAGTCATTTCAAAATATTTTTTATGAGACTATTACATTAGAGGAAAATTTGGGACATTTACAAACAAATAAAGTTGTAGATTTTTATATTCAGTTATTACCATCAGAGTCATCCAAACTTGTTTAGGGAGTTGATCCGCAATATCCCAAAGTAAAGATTCTATAAAAACCATAGGTTAAAGTACTAAATAAAGGGAAAGAATCAATTTTTAGATCATATCTTATAGTGACTAAAGCACCTTATGGTAAAAACCAAGCCATATAGTTTAATTCACCATATATTTTGATTCATCTAAAGATAGGCCTCATTACATTCTTAAGACATTATTAGATAAGAGGATGATTACTCCTCTTCCCAATCATTATCATCCACCACATTGATTTGAAAAAATTATAAATAAACCTTATTGCCACTATCATGACTATTTTCACTTGGATTTGCACCATTTGAAGATATGTCTAAGCTCTCCTCATCCAAATGGTACAATAAAAACACCTCTAGACTTTTGGGTAGCCTAATGATGAGGTAAATCTCTAGGTAGGGTTAGCTCCCTTGATGTACCACTTTGAATTTCAAATACACCTAAACTTTGGGAGGGAAAAGGGAGAGAGATAATTAAAAAAAACTATTCTAAGGGAGGTGATACACCAAATATGATGATGAATTCTAACCAGCTACATATTACACTTGAAATCAAGGGACAAACTGAACATACACTCCTTCAATCTACATCTTCTCACATCAATGTTATATTATTTGGTTATGGATGAATGTGCAAATCTAGGAGGACTAGAAAAGAGGAATTGAATGGTAATAATGATAATAATAACTCAATCAATCCTTGAAATTTCCTAGAAAACTTCACATTCCCTGCAAGAATAAGCTTTCGAATTGCAAATAGGGTGAAAGAATGAGACAAAATGCTAAGGAATCCATAGTGTTCACAAAGCAAGATTCATCATCCAAGTAAAAGACACTTATATAAATTCATGAAGAGGTAAAAATTAGTATTTTTATTGATAAAATGGTATGAAAATTAGTATGGATTTACCACACTCAGGTGGATCATGAGTTACAATGGCCAAAATGGCTAGTTCTTATAGAACTTGAGAGAGAGAGAAGAAGAGAGAAGTTAAATGGTAACAAGTACACTTGTAAAGATAATAAAATTAATTTCTTGTGCATTAGAATAGGATAATTGATGAAACATGTAAGGTCAAGAATCCAAAGTGTCCATACAAATCATCAAACTCTTACAAAGTGGCATGGAATTCCCTTAACTGGCTCAGAAAAAATGCCTTCATGATTATCCCTATTTTAACATCCCAAAAATAATTATGGATAGTTATGATGATTGGAAATAAGGTTTATGGTCTTAGGAATGAATATAAATTCATTTTTTATAGGCCTAGTCTTCTAGAATCATCTGGGAATGAGCCATCATCATCTGCAGTCCAAAAAACTCCTCTTTCATGCACCCTACACACTTGTACTCAAATTTTGATTTATTTTATCATGAAAATACACGAGAGGAATTTTATGACACTTATAAATACCCTCCATGGCCTTATAACCATCAATAATGATTTAAAGTTATCTCACATGAAGTTTTTCACTCTACTCACTACCTTGTCTAGTAGGCTAGTTTTGACTAGCTAAGATGAAGCTATTGTTTGGACACTTAGGAGTTTTTTATTGAAATTAAATGACTATAGGGAGTTATTAAAAATCCTAATATTTCTTCAAAATTTATTTCATCTTTAGAATCCTCATGTAACTTTCACAATACACAAAATTGTCAATAAAATCAAATTTTGTTCCCTATCCATACAAGTTTGTATAGCTAAAAAGTATGGGAGGGAGATTGAGTGAGTATTCTATAAGGTCCAATAACTTTCATGAGTAAAATATTCCATTAGAATGTATCTCTAGATTCATTTCCTCAATCAGGTTTTGAATGAGGGTTTTCAAGGGTTTTAGGCCTGTTTTGACTCTTAAGCTTTGTTCATAAAGCTCTCACATCCAACTTGTAAAAAAATTCCATAAGGATTATGTTCAAGGACATTGATAACACCTATAAACTCCTTTGGCATCCATGAAAGGCCTTATGAAATATATGAGCATTTGAATTTGACCTATCAAGCTTGTTCTCTTATTCTTTGTAGGTTTGAGTTGGTTTCTAAGCCAAAAATGACCTTATTAATGCTTTCTTTACAATGTGAAATCTTGAACATGTAGACACCTAAAATTGGCCACTGATAACTTCCAACCAGGATTTTGACCAATTTCCACCCAAAATGCATAATTTTTCCTAAAAACACTAAAACATGCTAAATGATGTAACCCTGACATATTCAAGTGCCAATTTTAGCTAAAGTATCATTAAATAGGGAAATGTAATTTATGGGCCATCTAACTTTGATTAGATCATTTTGATTCAAAATGCCAATTTTGCACTTGGGTGCTCTGGATTTCTCTTTCTTATCAAATATTCTACACAAGATACATGCCTTTGTTATTTGCTTTTGATAAAATCCTAAATGGGAATATGATTCCAATGCATCTAACATTGAATTCCAATTCCAATCTAATGAAAATTTGGACCAATAAAAAGGCATTTTGATAAATTTGAGTAATTTGTGCATAAAGTGCTTAATCAAGCTTAAGAACTAATTAAACCAAATTAGAGCCTAATCAATAATTACATGGAAACTTTTTGAATACTTGTTTTTAGAAATTAATATTGAATATCTGCATCATCAGGTGACCTCATTTCTTGGGAAGACATCTCTAGGCCATAAATGCCATAAATATCAGGATTCATGCCCTATATGCCTCATCAATGTCTTCCATGATGCCCTCCATGCCTATTAATTGACCCTTCTTCCAATGTCATGATGAGGATAATTATAAACTTAATTCCAAAAATTTCATTAATCCTCAACCACACATCTCAATCCTGAGATGGATGGTTTAGGTTGATTTTAGAAATTCTCAAAATTCTATAAATAGGTGGCCTCACCACATGAATTTTAAGTCTTGATGATGCAAATTTATAATTCAAAAATTATTCCAGAAGACATTTCAATTAGTTTTACCATTCCAAATTGATTCCAAGCCAAGCCAAGCCAAAGACACAAGGTGCCAAGGAGAAGAGGAGATAGCCAAGCCTCCTTTGATGAAGACTTCATGAGCACAAGCCAAGCAAGGCACTACAACAAGAATTTTAGAGCATCCAAGGAAGGTAAAAGAGGATTTATTTTCCATTTTAGTTGTGTTTTTTATTCTTTTTTGTTAACTAATCTCTCCCTAGTGTCTAAGCTTAGAGATGTTATGCTAGTTAGTTTGTTTCTTTCATTTTGTTTTCATTTTGAAACTAACACCATATTAACCATCCTCTCTAAAGTCAAATTATTAGATCATATAACATACTTATAATGAACCTATGGACATTAATTCATTATTTGTAAATCCCACATAGGTCTAAAAGTGAAAGTGACCTCTTGTTTGGATTCTAAGCATAACCATGCCTCATGAGCCTGTCTGCACTTTTGAAGGTCTAGACCCTTTATGTCAGAATTATTCCCTCTTTTATTGGTTTAAAATATTTTTTTAGGTGTCATACATACTCCTAAAACTCATATAAATATCCATCAGCTCCTAAAGAGTCCCTTTATCACCCTTTCTCCAAAATTATCAGAGTTTACATTGAGGGGAATGCCCTCTGTATGAAACAAAATAGAGGGGACTAAAATATTTTAAAAAAAAAAGTGAATATTTGAGGAGGTTACCCAGGTCATAAAGGTGCTCTGTATAAATTTTTAGCTCTTGACAATATGATTTGACCTCCCAAACTCTGAAAAATCCAAGACATACCTGCCAGGCAAGGACTGTGTGCAGGAAATTTACCCTAGATTATGTATTTCAAGTTTAGATATCCCTTTCCTATCCCATATCCATTAAGAGAGTTTTATTAGGATAAAATTATTATATTTAAGGAATCCCAATCCTTAATCATCCCTCTAAACTTGATAAATACTCCTCATACTCCTGCCTAGCTTAGACTGAGCATAACCTTAATTGTGTTGGCCTCAAAACATCACACCTATAGGTGTATGTTTGTATGATTCAGGATGAAATAGATTCTCAAATAAACCTCTTAGATATTCTATGATCATATACATTGATTTGTATCCATTTAATACTTTTTTTGAGCTTATACCATCACTTTGGACCTTAATCCTAGTCACTGTTTGTGACAGTCAACTATAATGGTTATAGGTGTTCATTTTTAGATAAAGAGATCTATAGGTGGTTTCTAATAGTATCATGGGTCCTATTAAGATCTTATAAGATAACTTAAAAATTATTTCAACTTAGTTACTCACTCTCCTTGGCTAGATCATCACTTAAGTAATGTCTTTAGCTCACTATTTGTTTCAGTCAATAGTAGACTGTGCTTTTTTGCCTTGAAGGGGATCACTTGTAGGTTTCATGTGTGTTTAGATTGAGAAAAAAATATAAAAACTTCTCCTCAGACATTTTTTAAGTTAATTTAATTATTTTTACCCCTACCAAACTCTTCAAGTCATATCTTTTGTCTGACTGGTCAAGACTACTTGTATAAAATCTTGATTGTGTTTCCTTTTTTAACAATGGCCTATAGGTGTATATTTCTCCTTAGGCTTGGTTATGATGATTTAAAAATATTATTAAAGCTTTAAATTAACCTATAATATATATACTTGTCATGTCCATGTTTGAAGTGAGGTCCAATAACAAAGTATCTAGTCTGTTTCATGATCATCTTCAAATAGCCTGTAGGGCCACATTGTGAGGAAAAGGAACCTGTAGGTAGACATATGGGGAAACATATAGTATATCATATATTTTGAGTGAAATTTCAAATAATGAATGTTACTTTCACTATTTAGAGACACTCACATATGGGGCATAATCTAAATTACAACTTTGGATTAAGCCTTGAATGAGGCAATATGACTATAGGTGATTATGTTTTAGCCATTTGTATAGACTGGTCCACCCTTGGTAAGTGCGAACCATATTCAATGTACCTATTTTATGCTTTACATATACAATATATGTCTACTAGTGTAATTATACCATCCCAACCTACTAGTATACATTGAAACTCATTCATTGATTTGGGAAATCAACTTGGCTCACATGGTTATATATAGCAGTGTCTTTAAGAGCAACTTAAGGGCTTAAGAAAACAAACCTATCCAACTCAAAAACCTTCATTATTATTCAATATGATAGGCCTATGTGGGATATTGAAAAAAATGTACTTAGAGGCTCTAGAGATCAATGCAACATTTTATAAAGATACCCAAAAAAGGGCCTGGATCTCTATTTTGATAGTTTTGGGAAATTATCCCAAAATGTCACAAGTTTACTCCAAGACCATTTTTGATTATTTAGTTGCTCCAACCTACTTAAAACTTATTAAAAGTGATGAAAAACAATGTTTAGACTCCCCAAACATCAAAAAACGTTCAAACACATTTTTCATGCTCCTCTAACTAATGGTAGGCCATACAACTACTGTAGGTGGCTATTTTATGCATTTGATTACTCTCTTGGATATTGAAGTGGATATTTAGATTTTTATTTGGAATTTTAGATGAATAAAAGACATATGTAGTCAATAATACATCACTTTACTTACTTTTGGAACCATAACATAGAAGAAAACCATAGCAATTAGAAGAAATGACTATAACTCCACTCCTTCACTCCTCTTTGAAAAATGAGTTAATTGGATCATAAAATAAAATAAAAATTTGAAAAAACTAATGGAGAACATGATAAAATGGAGTCAAAATATTTTGAAACCAATCTCAGCAAGTGAATTTTACGGACCTTCCCAAACAAGAGCAAAACCTGTAGGATGCACAAATTAGCAAGCAAAAAACACAATCAACTTCACGAGGATGGTTCATGAATGATAGGTCACAATTATTCAAAATATTTATATGGAAATTAAGGTATCTAAGTGTAATTTAACCTCCCTATGGTGTTTTATTTGAAACCTCCTCTGCTAGTTGTACCAAGTACAAACCTGAAGACTACTTTTACTTATCAAGAAGGGGGGAAAGGAGTAGAATAATTTTGAGACAAAATTTAAATTTTATAGAATTTAAAACATGTAATCAATATTTAGGGAGATGAATAGTCATATTACAACCTTCTTCCATGTGGCACAATTCCCCATGGGTTGTATAAGTGCCAAAATCACATTTTTCCTCAAGAAAACTACCCTTTATTCTAAAGAACCTACCACCTTTCAGTTATGTTAGTTTATTAAGACCTCTTGGGACACATGGGGCATGAAATAATATTTTTTAACCTTCACTCTTCCCAATAAATCTATACAAGTCATTAAATTCTCAAATTTGACCCCTAAAATGACTTAAAAAGACATGTTGGCTAATAAAATTAATGACCAAGGATAATATAAAATTGAATAACATTAAATGAACTATGATACACCTTATGAAAAAATATTAAACCCCATAAAACACTTAAAACTCAAGTTTTTACCTATAGGGGTCCTAATTTGACCTAAATGTCAAATTTGGTCAACATGACATTAATGGTCATTGGGATAATGATTATTGTGCACTTAGAGACATGATTCAGTAGTATTTCAACATAGGTATTATTGTGATTTCTAAGGTAATACCCATATCTCATTCTCCTTTTTATAATAAATCATATTCTACTATGCCTGAGTTATCCTAGGATGTTCCTACTAAGGAACTAATGGCCACTCATCATGTAGATAGAAATGCATCCAGAGAGCCTTGCTATGAGAGATATGTTGTGTCACTAGTCTAAAAATAGTGAAAACTAGTAAAAAAGTTAAATAAACTTATAATAGTGTTGTAATACAAGGACAAAAAAACCAATCAATAGTAATAGTGTGACAACCATTGATTTTTTTTAATGATAAATGCTACACAAATTCCTATTATAAATATGCACAATAACATAGTTCCATGACAAGAGTAAAATGATTAAAATATGTATAATGATCAATATGGTTCATATCTTATTCCATTCAAGTTGGTTAAATTATTATATAAGGTAAATATAGTTCTTTACACAATTTTTAGATATACATTTTAAAAATATAAAAAACTCATCATACACAATAAAATTAACTCATAAAGTTAAAAGTATCATGTGAAACAGTACATAAGATAAAGACAAATTTTAAATACTCAATAAAATCACACACACACATATACAAGTGTCCAACATAAAACATAATAAAATTCTAACACATACAACAATAGTCACTTGATAATAGGAACCCAGTCAACATGACCATTTACATCCATATCAATATCCTATACATATATTAATAATGGATAAATATATGTAGAATCTATAGGATCTCCTCACATCTTCAATCTCAATATTTCCCTCCACTCATGATCCTCACACACAACTAGTCTAGTATTCATATTTGCATACTCTCTCTATAATAAAATATAATCCTTTATTAGTCTTATACCTAATACAAGAGCTAGATTGGGTGGGAGGGGTGGGTGAATCTATGCTTCCAATAAATATGCTCTTAGGTCATCCCATTTTATAAAAATCCAAACATAATAAATATTAGCAATCATAATGTGATCACATAATAATGTGTGTACTCCTAAAACCATTATCACTCACTTGATCAACCTACCCTCCATAAAATTAGTGAGAACATGCCAATTCAACTCATGTAAATTTCACTCAATCGTCATAATATAATAATCCTCATCACCTACATAGACACATAAAGGAAACACATTAGCTATTATTCAAACATACAAAAACTAAAATACATTAAAAAATTAACTCCATCTTTTACCTACACTGACCCTCATAGGTGGTACATTTATCAAATCATCTTTTGTGTCATTTATTCCATCTAGAAATAATATCAACCATCAATGCTTGACCCACCAAGTAATATACACATTCATATAATTTTCATCATTCATGTTTGGTATCTCTATCACAAGATGCCTCTCATCTACCAGAATGGGGGAAAGATCAACATCTAATGACTTAACTCTATCTCTCATCCTCACTAGAGCTTCGATGATCTATGCCCATACCCATGATGCTATTGGCACATCTTACCATACACCAAATTACCATGTAATGTGTTCATACTGAAACCACTCATAAACATTGGGTGACCTATCATGATACTAGAAACTAACCCAAATCTAACACAACTATGTGCCATCCTCAAACCACCCAATAAATCCTCTATATGACCTCTATATAATCTAGTTTGAGGTTAGATCATCCAATAATATCTGACATCTCATGGTTTTCCTATCTTACACCTAACCCCTATAAACCATATTTTTACGTATACCTATGGGTGTGCCCAAAGTACCCCGAGGCACCCAAACTGTTCATATAAAAATAATGTACTCATAATCCTAAAAATGTAAAAGAGTAGTAGAAACAATCCCTCTACCGAAATCTTCATAGGTAAACTTGTACATATCATGATAAAAATGTGCCAGCATAGTATGATCCTAAGAATACATCATACCATGCTCCTCAATATATTGAATAATGGCATGTATCTTATAAGAAACTAAAACACCACCACTTTCCATAGCTATAAAAGATGACAATAAAATATCAATAAATTTATACCCATGAATAGCACTAGATAAAACAATCTTAGGCAATGCAACATCTAAATATCTATTATAGTGTTGAGGTCCATGAGGTCTCCTAGTAAACTACCTATGGGTGAGATACTTGGGGCCTAATATTATATCAAAAATATAAATTTAGTCATAGTTACTACCAATATGAGAATTTTCCACATATCCTCTAGTGTCACTATCATCTCCTTAGTTGGTAACTAAAAAGTGCAAGTGTCAGTATCCCACCTCTTAGCTTATGTGATCATTATGTGTACATCATAGGGCATCATATCTATCCACCCTACATAACTGATACTTACCCTATTGATAATAGTCCTCTCATTGTTATACAAAGGTAAGGTGTGAACAATCTTCATCATCTACACCTTTCATAAATCTTTACAATGAATATCCTCTTACGACAAGAAAACATGCAAATTTAACATTAGAAATGATATGATATACATATAAAAGTCATATTTCACAACATAAAATAATTTATTTAGAAATAAAATACAAATTGGTTTTCTTGTATACTTATATGATGACAATGTGGGATAATATTGTGAAATTTTAGACAAAAATGTGTAGGGTCTAGATATTGTTGATCCAAAAAGGATGGGGTCACGCTTGAAAATTTAAAACTTAAAATAACATAAAAGCAATTAAATCTAACCTATTCAAAATTATCAAACAATACTAATATTATATTTTGGTACGAAAAAATTTAACATCCTCCTTTGCTTGAACAAGGGACTCCACCTCCTTGAATTGACCACAAAAAATAACTCTCTTTTAAGACATTTTCAAAACTCAGAGCTCAAAATTCAAATATTTCAATTTTCAAATGAATAGTAATTTTGAAATTTAAAAATTCTATATATACTTGCCAATATGGCATATTCCTATAGTGTAGGTTAAATACTATCAAAATACATGGCTTACCACACTAAATGGATGATCCCTAATCATCCATATATCTTTTCCAAACACCATTTCTTTCATGCAGAAGATAAAACATGTAATCTCCCATATTGCCTATGTTTCAATCTCATTATAACTTCTCTAATACACCAATATATCCTATCTTATCTCTCCATAACAATTCCTTCATTGCCATGATAACCCAGATAAATTATAATACAAGATTCAATCTATTATTATTACCAAAAATTGATAGTAAATGTTATAAAATCATAAATTAAATCAATAATTATCACTACATCAATGATTAAATTTTGTTCAAACTACATATACCAATTTAATCCATCTAACCAAAAGGGTTGCATATATATGCACTATTTATGCAAACTCAATATTCAGGGGGGTAGTTAACTCAATACATACTCACTATACATTAGACTTTGACCTAGATTATACTTCATATTACTTAGTATAATTTAGTTATGGCTCAAACCATGTTTCAATTTTTATATATTTTGATCAATACATTATAGTTCCACACATGCTATACATAATTGATACAACTTATGTTCAATTTATACATAGTATGACATAGGTTATATATAGGTTGACATAGTTACTCATCATATGTTCAATGGATTTTAGTTTTTTTTCTCAGATTTATGTACTTAGACAGGTTTGCACCCTGAAGACAATAATGCCTTGTGTTATTATTATCATCCAAAACATCACAATGTTTTCTAGATTTGCATACAAATGGTTATTTTAGAAAGTTATATATTATCACAGTTATTAAAATGATTTACTAAGATTTGGATGATTTTATATAAGTCACTAAGAATAAGGGGCATGTGTGTAGCATACATTCACAGTTGGCATAGTTGAGATCAATTTTTACATATATTATGATAATGGGGGAATGTACACATCACATATATGAATAAATAAAAACTTATCACTTAGAATTCCAATTTCTTAATTAGACTGTATGACTTAGTATAATCAATTTCTAGATTGGGGGCATGTGCATGATACACAATCTCATCTATCTATTTTTACACTAGATTACATGGAAGGAATATAAATTCATGTCATTATATATGTTATTTACACTATATTAAATTTAAGATTATATATGCATCAGTTTTGCACTAGGTATCTCACTAGTTTTGCACTAGAATTAATCATATAACCATATATAGTGGTTGATTAATTTTTTTTCACTCGTACCTAGTATATTGAGTTGTGTAGGGATGAAGTGAAAACATGGTTTTGGATTATAAGAACATCTATAAGAAGTAAATATTTGGGGAAAAATTATATTAGATCTCCATATAATAGTGGTTTACTTATAATTACACATGAACTCCATATAAGAGTTCATGTCCACATGCATCACTAGAAATCTTGTTCGATTCACTGGTGAAGAAGATAATAAAATTAGAGACCATCCTATCTCCACATGGGTTGATAATATTGGACACATGGAATATTAACTTGAAAATAAGCATACACAACATAGGTAAGCTCATGTATCACTTTATTATTTTTATTGTATTACTTTCATTTCATTACATTACTAGAATAAAAAGAGGGATTAATGTAGACACCCAAATCTGGGAAAATAAACACAATACTTTTAATTTTTATGAATTTTGTATCTAGAGGCTACTAATGCCAAATTAATACTCTATTGGCACATTTTGTTTTATTCCTATGTCTTTTTCCTTCTTTGATATCTCGCACTATGTTTTCATTGTATTCGTGAAAATATTATTCTTCCATTTCAATTATTATGTGAGTCATAGGGATCCTTGTTCCATTCTTATTTTTATACCTTAATATATTCTTGATTTCAGAAAAAAACACTCCTTTTGGACTATCCCACTCTACATCATTGTCCATAAGCCTTAGTATTGTCCCAACATATTTTTCAGTCTTTGTTTTGGGGCATGTTTCATTTGAGTCTCTTTTTTGACTATTTTATTCCCTTTTGATTTACTTGGCATGCTAATGGGTTTTAAATTTTGAATTTAGAGTCTTTTATATATATAATCATAAGAGGCATTTTACATCTAGCCATTATGTACCTGGAAAGAACACAATTATAATAAAAACACCATACATCAAATCTAGTACCTACATTTTATTTATATCTAAAGTTTATATTGTTACATATAGATTACATGCTTGGACCAAGAGGAGGGCCTAGGTGAAGAGAATTTATATTAACATTTCATTAAACCCAAACACACAATCACAAATTAAAGGGAAAACTAAATTAGATTGAGGTCCCTTTTTGGGACTATGTAGGAAACATTTCATACATAGGGGTTTTTAAGGCTAACTCAGATATTCCCCTTACTTGTTGTCCCCATTTTATGTTTCATTTTCCATGTGCAATACCTTACTAGGGTTTTGGAAGAAAATAAGACAAAATCAAAAGTTGTAACACATGATCACATGTGTTTGATAAGTCAAAGAGAATTTACATGTGGTTTCACATAATTTTCAAATTTATTCTATAATCAACATAGACAATATCACCCCATTTGGACAAAGGTCAGACCGATGTTTTCCAAATCCACTAACCACATCCACATCAATAAAAATAGTCATTTTTTAGATCTAAATACATCCTACTCAGTGTCATAATCAAATCACAACCTCTTATAGGTATGCATATTTAGAAATATAGATAAGTTTTCATTCTCCTCTTATATCCTTTGATTAAAACCCTAATTATTCACATGTTTATATGTAGATGTGTGTTAATGACTATTTATTTAAAATACATTTTACTAAGTGGTTTATTTAAATTAGATTATAGTTATTCCCCTAATCACTAATTTTTGTAAGATATATGCTTATGCCAAAGGATAACATTTATCTTCTACCATATTTGTCTATGTATACAATGTATCTCTATTTCAGTACATACCACTATGGCTAATTATAATCCATATATGTGTGAAATGTAAGGGCTAAATGTGTGTTTAGTATCTAAAAAACATGTCTCATTCTCTTTAAAACCCTAGGTCTAAATTAAACACTAGGTTTAGGCCTACAAAAAGGAAAGAAGGTGGGTTAAGTGGATCTAAACCACTCCCCAATGAATAGTTGATTGTTTATCACATATTTAATACTTTGAAGTCAAACCACATGTAGTTATCCCTATTATTTTTATGTCTATTTGGATTAGGTGCTTTAGAATTTACTAGGGCCTACTCTTTATGCCTAATTTTTGAATTAAAATGTTTAGGGTAATCCCTTTAAATTATGTAGCACCATAGTAGTATTGTACACTTGGAAAACACATATCAAGGATGTACCTTTAGCTTCTATACCTTCTTGTTGTTGAAAGAATTGTATACACTATCTCTCTATGTCAAATTGATTATCTCTTAGTCTGACCAGTGTTATTATAATGACCTAAGCATTTTATCATGTTCAAAGTGTTGTGAACCTGTTTATCTTGTATCTCTACAAGTTTGGTACTTGTACCCATTTTTCAACTTCTTAGACACTTGCATCCTAGTCAGACACCTACATCGATGTAAGTGTCATATGAAAACACAAGTTATAATGCCCTAAATTAATCAAATTTCAAAAAGAAACATATCCCTATAGTCATCCTAATTGTTTTTATGTGAGATTTTTCCAAAATGGATTGACACACACTATGAAAACACAAGTTATAATGCCCTAAATTCATCAAATTTTAAAAAGAAACATATCCCTATAGTCAGCCTAATTGTTTTTATGTGAGATTTTTCCAAAATGGATTCACACACACACACACACACACACACACACACACACACACACACACACACACACACACACACAAGATAAATATTCATTTATTCCTCTCTTAGCATAGACTTAAAAAATCATAAGGAAAACTACCAAAATCACTTAATGAATCATTCAATTGAGAAAAGCTTCCCCATTATTTCCCATTTTAATATTATTCATATAGATAACCCATCTACAGGTCTTAAGTACTAAAGGAGTAACCCATGAGTCATATTTTCCAAGTTACAAGCTAGGTAACTATTGTAATTGATTTCCACATATTTTACTCTTGTGCACACACAAGCCAACACATTAGAGAAGAACTACATCAGTCTGAGGCCATTTTCAAATTAGTGGATATGTAGGTAGCACCCAATAATAGAGGGGTCTTTGGGGTTATCTTGACGCTTTAGCCCACTAACCCATTTTTACCAAGGCCACTATAAATATGAAGAGATAAGGTTTTGATAATTTGACAAGAGTGATAGCTAATGATCTAGATCTAAATACACTAGAGTGAAGGTGACACATAACCCAAAATATTTTAGGTGGTCATATCCAGATCTAGCAGGTATTTTTTACTTAACACCTACATCTAGATCAGATAAAAGCATTGATGTAACTATCCAAGGTTGATGCAAGCATCCAAGGTTAAAAAGGTGAAATTTATAGAATTTGATGATTGATCTAGAATATAGACCCAATTTTTTTTCAATCATGTTCCAAATTAGATCCATATGCACATAGTAAACTAGCTAATTACTCTTATTTTTCTATTTAATAAAATATCAATAACTAATTATACTTATTATTTTTAACATATCTTAGTATTTAAATTTATAATATTATTTATTTAAGTTTGTAATTAATTGACCTACTATAGATTTATTTATCACCCTTGTGATTATTAATTTATATATTCTTAACTCTATACTATATTAACCCATATCAATTTAGGGTTAAACATTTGGCAAACCTGACCTTTGGCCCCTAAAGCCCAAGATATTGATCTAGGGGTTACTATTTCTCTATTACTAATTTATAATTTAAAGACTTAAAAATCAGATTTCAATTTGTTATAAATCATTTTAAATATGGATATGTATGTTGATAAGTTTCTCTTCCAATATCTCACTATAGTCATTGTTTTTTGTCTTGTCTACCTAGTTAGAAATCTCAAGACCACAAAACTAGAGAACAATCTTAATAAAGATAAAACTCAAACTTCTCTTTACTAATATTGTTGAAATAATATTTAACCTCTTCCTCTTAACCCTAAATAAGGTGATAACTACAATCTATTTAACCAGGTCCATGATATCACTCCTTCTAGGGGTAAGGTAGATGGTAAATGTATGCATATTTAATTTGAGTCACCTAGGGTTTGTACTTATGAATCCCTAAAATATCAAAACATCACTATGAGCAAGTTAATAAAATAATTACAAAATAAAAATCAATTTTTTAGTTCAAGGCTCATATCATTGGAAAATCATATTACATACATGCAAAATCTAAAACATGATAGTGTTAATCATGTGTTTGCATCTTCATATATCGATGTTATTCCAAACAAGGTTTCTTATCTAAATAGAAAACTAAAACAAAACACATCTAAAATAAGTGATTCAAGTATAATACCAAAGATTAGTAAGATACCAACTAAAATCCTAAGAGAAATGATTTTAGACAAAGTGATCAAATTACCTCCTCCACATCTTAAAAGATCCAACTACTATTGTGCATATCATATAATGCATGGGCATCATATATATTATTGTTTTGCATTAAAAAATAAAATAAAAAGCCAAAAAAGTATTGGTGATCATATCATTGATACATTAGCCAAGAAAACCACTCACATTATGAGTACCTCTCCTAAACCACAAATACCAAAATAACAAATGTGGTTACCAAAGAAAAATTTGGAGAAAAAATTTTAAAATATCAAACATAGAGCAAGAAAAGATTTAAAAAGAAAAATCAGATCAAGAAAGGGATACAAATTTACCTCTCAATAGTGACACTCAATTTTCCAAACAATATGGTTTTGGAACACAATCTTTATAAAACTTTGGTTATCATGGTTAAGGCTTGGGAAAAAATTCCAAAGTAATAACTCATCATATATCCACATCTAATCAGAATCAATGTCAAGGCTTGGGATATATTCAAAAAACTAATGCACATCTTTCAAATATGATTATTCACTTTTTTAATGGAAAAGAGAAAGAATCTACAAATGAAAATGAGGTACAAAAGGAACAATTCCATACAATAATAAACTCATCCAAAGGACAATGTAAAAAGTGTGCCTTCATATGAAACAATTTCTAAACCATTCCCCAAACTATGAAATCATTGAACCTTGCATAGCTGGTAATCAAGGTCAAAATATCGTAGTTGATCCAACTTATGAATTTAATATAAGTACTTGGGAATTCTTTACATCTCTAGGGTATAACATGGAACATGTTAATAAAGCTATTACATTTAATTTGTGTGTGGGATCTATACAAAATGTAATGTCAAATTTGGTTAAGAATCATGCTCAATTATACTACATATTAATGTATTTTTGACTAAATATAATTATAAACTTAGAAAACCATGGTTATAATCAACAAAAAAAATATCTTTCAAGTAAATAAAATAAGTACAAAGTTACCAGAAGAGCATAATACACTTTTTGATTCTACTATGCACATATATGACACATTTAGTTCATGAAAAGATATTAACTTGCCACTCCTCAAAGATTCTCATCATTTGGATGAGATCATAGGATAGTATTTTATTTTAAAATATTACAAAAATGCAAAAAAAAAAAAAAAAATCAAAAATCCAAAAATATTTTTAGCATCTACATAATCTTATCTGGTCCTTGGCATCTATGTTGTTTGTTCCATGTTGGTAGATGACATATCAATACTTTATATATACATGTGTTTCACACATCATTTGAGTGTGATACATGCATACATAAATACATGATCTATTCATATATGGGTGTTGGATCCTCCTTATACTCATGTCATATAAACATTGGGGGCATCCAATTCTTTGATCTTGATACACATAGGTTATATGGTTCTATGATCACTTTACATTATCATGTTTGATCTTATACTTACACATGTCTCTATTCATGATTATATCTTTCATAATGTACTCGATATGATATTTAATTGACCTTTTTTTATAACACATATTTAGGGGCAAGTATGCTATTTTTATGTTGGTTGCTTATGGTTTTCCTTTATGTACTTCCTTGAGTGTCTTATATTGTTTGTTAAGCATTTGAATATGCTCCATTAGTGGCAACCCATGTGCCTTTGTTTGATTACTTTGACATTTTCATATGTCATTATTTGTTTTATAGACATTTTAATATGTCATTCCTTGCTTTGTATACATTTAACTAAGTCATGTTCCTTTAATTGTGTGGAATTTGAAAATTCCCCTTGTTTAAGGTCTCCTTAGACCATTGTATTTTTATTTGATTTTAATTACTCTTATTTGTATGCTTGATTACTTGTTGAGATTGTACTATTATTATCTATATGCTACCATGATCTACATCATGCATATCAGGACTTGGTATCATCACATTTTTCATGCTTCAATGATATATATATATATATATATATATATATATATATATATATATATATATATATATATATATATATATATATATATATAGAGAGAGAGAGAGAGAGAGAGAGAGAGAGAGAGAGAGAGAGAGAGAGAGGGGCATGTTATGGAAACATGTTGTTCTCCACATTTTTCATAGTTAGGGACAAAGGGACAAGGCACTAGCTTTACCAAAAAATATTATGGAAACATGTTCTCCACACTTATACTAGCTATCAATTTCAGATTTTAGTGGGGGCATATTTTGGAAACATGTTCTCCACACTTATACTAGCTATCAATTTCAGATTTTAGTGGGGGCATATTTTGGAAATAGGTTCTCCACGCTTAGACAATTACAAATTGGCCAAATTTCACAATTATATGATTTAAATACACATTTGTGGTATAATTCTATACATTAGTACCTTTTTTATACCTAGGTTTCAATATGAGACATATATAAGGTGTATATGTTATGCAAAGAGCACATAAATTATAAAATCAAAATCAAATTTAAATTTTAAAAATACTTCTATGGACTTTAGCTCACCATGTTGGACTATTATTTATCCAATTTATTGTAATAATTGGTTCACTTTGGTATGGTTTAGGTGATTAAATAACTAAAGCTTATCAAGTTTATAGGTTGGAATTTATTACATAATCCAACCTCACCAATTTTATAGTGTGGTTTGACTTAGATTAACTCATGCTCACTAGGTTATAAGTATGATTGGGTTGCATGGTTCAGCTAATATCAACTGATGGGTGGAAACTCATATTTTCTACAAGGTTTGGGGAAGTTTTATAGTTTAATTGATAAACTTCCTCAAACCTTGTAGAAAATATGAGTTTCCACCCGTCAATTGATATTAGCTCAACCATGCAACCCAATCATATATATATATATATATATATATATTTGTCCTAATCTTATTTTAAAGGGTTCATAATGATACATATTTTCAAATCAAGTTACCAAAAGGTAAGGTGGTTGCATCGATACACAGATGTAATCCTAAAACTTGCTTTTCTATTTCAATCATTTTAATGCTTTTGATTTTAGATTATATGCATGTTGATTATAATATAATATGCTCTTATTTGTATCTTAGTCACAATAAAACACTCAAGTTAGGATCATATAAAGGAAAGGTGTGTTATACACACCCAAGTACATATTTATTTTCCTTTAAACTAGAAATTTCATTATTAGATTAAAGGGGGAAATATAGATTCTAAATCTAAATTATGTAGCACCTTAGTATTATACATTTGACAAACACATATCATGGATGTATCTTTAACTTCTAGACCATCCTGGTACTGAAATACTTGCATACACTATGTCTCTATGCCAAATTAATTATCTCTTAGTCCAAACAATATTATTATAATGATCCATGCCTCATATCATGCTTAGATTTTTATAAACCTACTCATCTTATGTATCTACAAGTTTGGGACTTGTACTTATTTTCTATCTTCTTGGACACTTGTGTCCCAGTTTGATGCCTATGTTGATGCCAGTGTCATATGCCAACATAAGTGTCTAATGACTTAAATTCACAAATTTTTTAAATGAAATGTATCCCTATGGTTGGCATAAGTTATTATATGAGATATTTCCAAAATGGATTTTTATATATACAAGATCAATACTTGTTCATTCCTCACCTATCACAAACCTAATAACTCATAAGGTAACTTACCATAAGCACTCAATCAAGCATTCAAGAGATAAAAATTATCTATTATTTCCTATTTCTATATCAGCCATATGGACAACCCATCTATAGGTTTGAATTATTGAAGGAGCAACCTATGAGTCATATTTTCCAAGTTACAAGTTAGGTCACTCTTGTACTTGATTTCTACATATTTCACCCTTGTGCACACACAAGCCAACACATTAGGGGATAAATACATCAATACGAGTTCCTATTTGGAGTAGTGGATATGTATGAAACACCCACTAATAGAGGGGTCTTTGGGATTATCTTAACATTGTAAATCCACTAACCCATTTTTTCCAAGGTCATTATGAAGATGAAGATCTAGGGTTTTGATGATTTAACAAGAGTGACAACCAATGATCCAAATTTGAATGTACTAGAGTGAATGTAAAATAAAAACTAAAATATTCTAGGTGGTCACATTTATATCCAATAGGTATTCCATACTGGACACTTGTATACAATTTAGATAGAAGTATCGATACAACCATCCAAGGTTGACATAAGTGTTTGAGGCCACAAAGGTAAAATTTACATAATTTGATGATTGATTTAGAATCAAGATATAGTTTTTTCTACATTATATTTGAATGCACATAATAAATAAACTAAGTACTCTTAATTTTCTATTTATTATAATATAAATCACTAGTTGTACTTACTATTTTTAGCATATCTCAGTATTTAAATTCATAATATTATTTATCTAAGTTTGCAATTAATTGGCTTACTATAAAAATATTTATCACCCTTGGGTTTATTAATTTATATATTCTTAACCCTATATTATATTGACCCATCTCAATTTAGGGTTAAACATTTAGTGAACCCAACATTTGGTGCCTAAAACCTTAGATATTGATCTAGGGGTTATTATTTCTTTGTTGTTGATTTCTTATTTCTAATTTAATAAGACTTAAAATCAAAGTTTAATTTTTTATAACTCATGTTAAATATGGATATGTATGTTGAGCACTTTTTATTTCAATATCTCATTATAGTCATTTATTTTTATCTTGTCTACCTTGTTAGAAATCTCAAAACCACAAAACCAGAGAATGATCCTAATAAAGATAAAAATCAAACTTATCTTTACCAATCTTGATACAATAATATTAAATGATATCACTCCTTCAAGGGGTACATTATATGGTATATGTACACATATTCAATATGAGGTACCTAAGGTTTGTACTTATGAATCCCTAAAAGATCAAAACATCACTATGATCAAGTTAATAGAAGCATTGCAGAAACAAAATTAGTTTTTTAGTTCAAGTCTCACATCATTAGGAAATCAAATTACATACATGAAAAAAATCTAAAACATGGTAGTGTTAAGCATGTATTTACATATTTACCTACCAATGTTATGCTAAACAAGGTTTTTTAATTTAAATGAAAGCTACAATAAAACACATCTAAAACAATTGATTCAAGTATTATACCAAAGGTTACTAAGAGACCAATCAAAATCCAAAGTGAAATGATTCGAGGCAAAGTGATCAAATTACCTCTTCCACATCCTACCAAGAGATATAAATACTAGTGTACATATCATAGAATGCATACACATCATATAAATTGATGTTTTGCATTAAAGAACAAAATATAAAGTCATAAAGGTAGTGGTGATCATATCATTAATACATCAACCAATAAATCCACTCACATTATCTCACATTATAAGTACCTCTCCTAAACCACAAATACCAAAACAATAAATGTGGTCACCAAAGAAAAAACCAAATCATAAAAGTTGCAAATATCAAACATAAGGAATCAAGAATAATAAAGAATATGGGAAATAGATCTAGATATGAGATCAAGAACAAAGACACAAAAAATAATGGATACCAGATATACATGGGAAGAACTCACACAAAGGTAAAAAATCAACAAAGATTATTAATATAATGAGAAACTCAAATGTACCCAATACAATCTTTCTTCTCCTCAACAAATCTTAACAAATCTTCACACGACTTGGAAATGTGTTCTCCACATTTCCTCATTTGCCTCAGCTATCTTCTCCTTCAAATGCACTACAAGAGTGCCAATATATATAAGAGTGAGTGGGTATGGACAACCCATAGGTAGTGATGACACTCACATGGGGAAAGGTCCCACCCATATGCAACCCGTATGAATGATTGATAACCACATTGGGAAAGTTCCCATCCATGTGTAACCTTTCCAACAATCATATTAATATTCTATCATTTATGGAGGTGACCTCTCCAAAGGTAATATTAAGATATTTTATTATTTATTTACTTGAGTATTAAATCATAATAAATAATAAAATATATTATTATTTAACTAATATAATTTAATGTATTGAGGGTATATGAATAGTACCACTTAGCCATTAATTTTTCTAACACTACTTAATGTTAAGTGGGGATATATGCCATAGTCGGCTTCATAAATAAAGTAATTATAATCTAAAAACCATCTATGATGAGTTTAGGAGGTGAAGGATTTAAGAACATTCATCATGCCAAAATCACCTTTTGAAATAAAAAGAATTATAATCCATAAGCTAAATAGAGTAAGTTTAGGTTATCATGATTGTGATACTACCTCTCAAAATTTATCATGAATAATCAACCAAGCATTGGAGTCTTTCATAACATAAGGACCTCCATGAATGCTTATAAGTATGGATATAAAAGTAAAAATTCCACACAAAGGCTACTCAGATCACATATGTGACTTATAACAATGATATACAATAAGAATAAGTATAGATAAGAAGAAAGACACATGGCCATTAGGAAGTGACATTGTCATGCACACTCCCCCTCAATGGCAACACTGAGAGGCCCAACATTGTATAAAACTAATAAAACTTGGTAGCACCAAGTGGTTTCATGAAGATATATGCCACCTATGTACTCATATGACATTATTGCAGATCACTATCAAGGACTTTCTCTTAGATAACATGTACATGTAATTCAATATGCATAGTTTTTTGGTGCTACACTAGATTTTTCACCAAAGTTATACAAATTTAGCACCTAAAAAAACCTTAAACACATATCCAAAAAATGATATCATAGTATGGTTAGCATCAAAATAACTAAATATATAAATATAAAAAGATGACATATGTTTTTCTATGGTAAAGCACATTAAAAACCATCAAGACATATTTTAAGTAAACAAGTTCACTACTTTGATTACAAAGCTAGTGATTAACATAAGTTATTGTATGCAATTCATTATTGGACGTCTCTAATATTGATAAGACGAACATCCCCAATTATCATGTGATGCACATACAATAATTTTACTAATAATATGATACTAAGTCATTAGATATATTATTATCAATAACTCATTTTATAATCTTAGTTTTATCAAAACTTTGCAAGTTTAATATGCTTTAATTTTTCAATGATATAGAATTAGAATCAAAAGATTGAGGTATGTAACCTCTCATGAATCAAATATCAATAACATTAACATGATATGTAATCATCCAATCCAACAAACATAAGACTGAAACAAATAATTTTAGATATGTATGATAAAATTCTTGATAAGGTAAATGATGAAGAGCTAATAATACAAACTCCAATTATAGTTTTGGCTATTTTATAATAATTTTCTAGTGCCACAAGGCCATACAATGGCACCTCAGGTGGTGGAGGAAAACTAAGAATTTATCTTGCTGCTTTAGATGACTCTCTAGGACATTTTAGTAGGCTTAGAAATTAATAAATCTACCTTAAAACACAAGAAACATACAATAGAGTTTCAAAACTATTTTTTAATATTTTTTTACCAAAAAGGCCATACAAGGTCATATTATGACATCCTTGAGTATATTTTCTTGCTTGGGTGTCTCTTAAAATGATTTAAATTGCCTTTAGATTGCTTAGATCTACTTTTAACCTACTCCACAGGTTCTACAAGAACTGTACTACTAGTAAAAGATAACTTTTACTAAATTTTTACATATTCAATCCTTTTATAAGCCATAATAAAACACCGAGGGAGCATTTTGACTTGAACAAATGCTTGAAATGTTGATATAGTTGCTTAAATCTACAATCTATAGGTTATAACAAGCAAAATAGATGCACACAACACACTATGACTAAAGTAAAAACTTCAAAATACTCCCATGGCCATACCACAAGATTTACAAGCTGATTTTAAGTAAAAATAAGCTTGAACATAATTTTAAAATGCTTGATCTACAACCTTGTTGCTTGATCAAACATCAACAGGTTCTGATACCATATTGAAAAAAATAGAATAATGCATATGAGTAATGGATCTAGATGTGAGATCAATAACAAATGTACATAAGATAATGAATGCCATATATATGTGGAAAAACCTCACATGGAGGTAAAACACCCACAAAGATTATTCATATAATGAGAAAATCAAATGTACCCAATACAATCTTTCTTCTCCTCATACTTCTCCTTAACAAATATCAACAAATCTTCACATAACTTGGAAATGTGTTCTCCACATTTCCTCATTTATTTCAACCATCTTCTTCTTCAAATGTACTATAAGAGTGCCAACATATAGAAGAGTGAGTGGGTATGGACAACCCATAGGTAGTGATGCAACTCACATGGAAAAATATCCTACCCATGTGCAACCCATATGAATCCCATGTGCAACCCATAGAAATGAGTGATAACCACATGGGTAAAGGTCCCACCCATGTGTAACCTTTTCAACGATCTTATTAATATTATCATTTATGGAGGTGACCTCTCTAAAGGTAATATTAATATATTTAATTATTTATTTACATGAGGATTAACTCATAATAGATAATAATATAAATTATTATTTAACTAATATGATTTAATGTATTAAGGGTACATGAATAACACCACTTAACCATTAATTATTCCAAAAAAACATAGAGAAATAAAATATTCAAAAATAAATATTAGATTAAAAAAGAATACAAATTTTCCTCTAAATAATGATACTCAATTTTTCAAACAATATGGTTTTGGAAAGCAATATTTACTAAAATTTGGTTACTATGGTCAAGGTTTGGGAAAACATTCCCAAGGCATAACTCATCCTATCTCCAAATCTGATCAGAATGAGTGTTAAAGCTTAAAATATATTGGAAAAACTAATGCAAAACATTCAAAGATGCCTATTCACTTTGTTAATGCAAAAGAGCAAGAACCTACAAATGAAAATGAGGTACAAAAGGAATAATTCCATAAAGAATAATAAATGCATCTGAAGGATAATGTAAAATGTGTGCCTTCATATGAAGCAATTAACAATCATTCCTCAAACAATAAAATTATTAAACCTTACATAGATAGTAAACAAGGTCAAAATATCATAGTTAACCCAACTTGTGAATTTAATATTTACTTGGGAATTCTTTACATCTCTAGGGCATAACATGAAACATGTGAATAAAGCTACGCCATATGATTTGTGTGTTATATCTATCCAATGTAATGTCACACTTGGATCAAAATCATGCTCCATTTTACTACATATTAGTTAAATTTTTACTAAATATAATGCCTAATTTGAAAAACCATTATTATAAGTAACAAATGAAAATATCTCTCAAACAAAGAAAACAAGTATAAACTTACCAAAAGAGCATAATACACTTTATTATTCAGCTATGCACACATATGACACATTTAGTTTAGGAGATGTTATTCATTTTACACTCCTCAAAGATTCTCTTCCTTTGGATGAGATCATAAGATAATCTTTTCTTTGAAAATATTCTAAAAATACCAAAAATTTAAAAAAACTTCAAAAATCCAAAAATATTTTTAGCATCTACATATTATTATCAGCTCCTTGACATCTATCTTATTGGTTCCATGTTGGTAGATGGCATATTAGTAATTTATATATACATACATTTTCACACATCATTTGAGTATGCTACAAGCACACATAGATACATGTTCTATTCCTATATGGGTGTTTGGACTTCCTTATACTAATGCCATATAGACACTAGGGGCATCTGATTATCTGATCTTGATACATATAAGTTATACATTTATATGATTACTTTCCATTATCATGTTGGAGATTATATACTTAAGCATGCCTCTATTCATGCTTATATCTTTCATAGTTTACTTGATATGCTATGTACTTGAATTATTTTTGATAACACATATATCTAAGGGCCAATATGCTATGTTTATGCTGGTTTCTTATTCTTTTACTTTATGGACTTCTTAGAGTGTCTTGTCTTACTTGTTGAGCATTTGAATATGTTCCATTATTTTCAGCCCCTATGCCATTTTTTGATTACTTTAAAATTTGCATATGTCATTTTTTGTTGTATCAACATTTTAATATGTCATTCCTTACTTTTTGGATATTTGACTGAGTCATTTCCCTTTTTCAAAGCAACATTTGAATATTCCCCTTGTTTGAGGTCTCCTTAGACCATTGTATTTTGATTTGTTTTGAGTGATCTTGTGTGTGTGATTAATTACTTGTTTAGATTATACGATTACTATCCAGACATTACCATGATCTATATCATGCATCTAAGGGCTTCATGTGATCACATTATGCATGATTCAATGATATACCTACCTAAACATGTTTTTCATATATGTTACATGGTTCATAGAAATATTTTATGGTTATCTTATCCTGTTGAGTTAAGGTAACTACCAATTTATACTTCCCCTCATCTCAAAAGAGGGGAATATTAGTGGAGTCATGTCATAAAGACATGACTTCCATATTTTCCATAGTTCATAGATTCAAATACGTAGTGGGGATATGTTATGGAAACATGTTCTCCATATTTGTCATAATTCACAGATTTAGATATACAGGGGGCATGCTATGTAAACATATTTTACACACTTATCCTAGCTCTCAATTTTATATTATAGTGGGAACATGATTTAGAAACATGTTATCCACACTTACATAGTTGGAAACTGGCCAAATTACATAGTTATATGTTTTAGATACACATTTATGACAAAATTATATACATTGGTACCATTGTTATACCTAGGTTTCATTAGACACATATAAGGTGCATATGCTATGCAAAGAGCACCTAAATTATAAAATCAAAATTAGTTTTAGATTTTAAAAATAATTTTATGAACTTTGTAACACCAGGTTAGACTGTTACAAAATGTTATCGAGCCAATCTACTATAGTAGTTGGTTTAATGTTGGTATGGTTGAGGTGATTATAACACTAAATCTTGGAAAGTTTATAGGTTAGACTTGATTATATCATCCAACCTTACCATATCTATAGTGTGGGTTGACTTGGATCAATGCATGCTTACTAGGTTATAAGTATGATTGGGTTGTATGGTTGAGCTGATCTCAATTTCTTGGTGGAAAGTCACATTTTCTCCAAGGTTAGAGGTAAGTTGAGCACTAATTACACACCAATAATCAGAAGAGGGATCAAATTACATGTACTTCTCCCATGATATGGTCGTGTGTGTGAAAAATTGGTGTGATACTATATGTTAGTGTAATCATAGTGTAATTAATGTGCTTCAACAATGACTTTTGGCCTTTGAGGTGTATGAAAACTTATCTCAAGGATATTAGAGATGTGTGGACTCTAAATTAGGAAGAATGGGTGTTTTTAAGTCAATGTGTAGTTAGATGTTCTAATTATTTTCCATATATGAGCCTCCTCTATACAAAATGGCTTGAAATATGGCTTTATAGTGATATTTTGGGAAATTACTTGGATGGGGTTTGTGAATGTGCGAGATGACCCATTAGGTTATTTTGAATTTAAATAATTATTCATTATCTGGTGAGAGGATACAACTGATAGATTCAGACATTACTGGTGGATGAGATAATATTGAAGGAACAACCTTGTTTGGGAAGCAAGGTAGCTAAGTTGGAAGTATGAATTAGTTTGAGGATGAGCTTATTTTATTTAGAATGTAGATTAGGAATAATTTTACATCTATATTATCTAAAGATAGGGATCATCTGCTTAGAGATATAAGAATAACAACTTAGAGACATGGAATCAGGCATGAGTTAAAGGCATGTAAGAGGATGGTCAAAAGTGCATTATTTTAGCATTAAATATTAACTTATATGACTACATTTCTCCCTCTTTTAATCTAGTAATGCAATAAATAGAAAGTAATAGAGTGAAATAAAGAGAGTTATACTTGAATTTACTTGTGTTGAGTAGGCTTGGATGTAAGCTAAACACTAAATTATGCTCATGAAAACTTTCAATGAAAATTATATAAATCAATCCTTACCTAAGATGAAAATATGAAAGTAAAGATAATAAGCTTATAGACCAAATAAAAAATAATGAATACACATGATTGGGTATGTGAACCAATATGTTTTTTGGTGAAAAAACTAATGACTAGAGAGGGTAGGACCCTTGGAGATTTATTTTAATTGAATAAATTGGATTAGAATATGTATGTTCCAACCCTCATTGATAAGTGAGTGTGCTTGAAAAATTTAGGGTGTGATTGACTCCATCATTGCATACCCAAATTAGTGAAGTGGCTTAGAATCCATGGATGAATTCTAGTTGGTGAAATATTTGTGGAAAAGGGTGAATCAACCACTATAAATAGATTAAGATTCATTTCTAGTGCAAAAATAACATGATCTAAGTATTGTTTATATATCATAGAGAAAACCCTAGTTTTCCATTCCTTTTGTAAAACTCCTGAAAAACTAAGTAAGAAGGTGGTCATGTTCCATGCACATGCCACCAATTTGATATTTGAGAATATTTATTCTAGGATTGAGTAATATTTTAGATACCCCATTTTGGCCATAATTATGTTCCAATTAGACTTTGGATTGATTTTCACTAAACAGTCTAAATTAAGACTATGAATCACTAAATGTCCCAAATTCATCTACACATCAGACATTAGTATCTAAGATCATGTTGAGGCAATATTTGGGGTATTATACTATATGAAAAATTAACCTCTCATAGATTCATCTCCAGTCAAATTGTAACCTAACAAATTGATAATTTGGCCTTTAGACCCATTAAGCAGGGCACTTGAACAATTCTTATAGTGCAAAAATGCTAAGCATAATGAATTAACTAAGCAAAAAAACTAAATGATTACATGAAATTTCCATGTGCAATTAGTGAAAATGAATTTTTAAAAAATGAAATTATAATAAAATTTAGGTCATGATGATGACATCATCCTCAAATTTAAGGAATTGAAAATATCTCCTTTAAAGCCTTAAATTCAAAAATAGAGAGCCATGCTTAATAAATGGGATCTCTATCCTAAATAATAATTGTTTGTCCCCTCTTTAACTCAACTAGGGTTAAGCTAAACCTAAATACACTTGGGTTAGAGCTAGTTTAAAAGGCTATAAATAGAAGTGGCGAGACCAGTCTAAAATAAGCTCTCAAGTCAAAGTTATAATGTTCAATTATTAAGAGATAAAACATTCTTGTAGTGTTAAAATGCAAAAACATTGCCAAGGTGACAAGGAAAAATTATTCAAGGAATACCATTGTCAAACACCATTTGATCACATGATCGGGTACATTCCTCCATGGCCAACATGTAACTCTTGCTAACAAGGTAAATAATACTTGTTTTATCTTCCATTATTAGTTACTTGCATTGTTTTCTTTCTCCTTGAGTGTCTAAGCTTGAGGTGTTAGTTTTCATAGTGTTTTTTTATTGGTTTTTATCATACTAACACTTGAATAACTCCCCTTTTGGATTCCTATCTCAAAATATTAAGTGATTTTTTGAAAAAAATATGATAACCTAGAACACATGCCTCACATGATACCCCCATTTTGTGCAAAATCTATGAAACTTGAATATTGATTTGAAATGATTTTGTATATCTATTGTAAACTATCATGTAACTTGTTTTGGCCAACACACCCATTATTTGAAGAAGTGGGGGACCCACTATAAAATTATTAAACTCAAAGTTCCCAAACTTTTAATCTCGATCTGACCAACTCTTTTCTAAGAGAATCCTCAAGTTTTTATTTCACCCTAGTTTTCCTAAGCATATTATGTATTTGTAATGGCTAATTTATCCCTATTGAGAGCCTTGTGACCTCTAAAGTTGACATAGCTAAGTCTTAGTTATATCCTAGAATGAACTAAGCACTTTATTACATAAAATATTTAATGCACTAATTTTTTTGTAGGTTTATTTCATATTAAGATTCCTGGAGTCTCAGTCTCCTAGAGTGCAAGGCTCTTAGAATCCTATGTGGCACATTATAGAACTTAGCTAGAAGCCATGTGATCATTTGAATTCAACATGATTATTTCCATTTACTTGGTCTATTTTTTTGGATTTATGTAGGAGGAGTGGTTAAATGGGAAATCATTACATGGACCACTACCAAAGGAGTCATAACTTGTCAGAGCCCAACCAATCAGGGTACCCCACTATCACATGGTTAGTCTCCTAGATATTTTAGAAATATTAGAGTATGAGAGAGCCTCATCGAGTAGAAGAACACCACATGGCATGATGGTTAGAGTTTATAGAAATTTAACCAATGGGATTTCCCTAATTTTAGACATGTAAATCTCTCAAATTCGATAAAATTGTTAGGATCTAAGAGAGCTTGACCAAGTGGAAGAACACCATGTGGCCTGGTGGTCAGAGTTACCAACATCTACCCAATAGGTTCATCCCAATGTTAGACATGTCAATTTACTAAACTTGATAGAGATGTCAAGATCTATGAGATATTGATTGAATAAAAGAGAAACACATCACCCATTTTTAGGATTTTTAGTCTCTCATACCTGATAGAGATGTCAAAACCCAAGGGATCCTACCTACCACATCGTGCCACATGGAATTTATGTACACATTGGTAGGAAGAGCCAAAAATACCCTAGGTTGGTTAGAATAAGGTACAATAAGAGTTAAAAGGATAATCAAAGGATGCCATGTCTCCTCCAATTGGAATTTTATTATCTCAAGCATATAAATATGAAGAACTAGGTCATGCCTAGGTGGTAGCTATTATAACATCAACCAATTACCAAAGGACATGTGGCATAAATCAAGAACCACCTAGGAAACCTTAAAGATGATATGGTCATGTGCTTACCACACTCTATGCATTAAGTATATGGGAAATTAGACCTCGATTGGATATTTTAAAACATCACATTATGATCACTAAATCTAATAGGTGGCGTATGATCATGATATTTAAGTTTAAGTTTAGATTAGGAAATAAATTGGAAGATTGAGCCACCAAATCAATTTTTTATTCATGCTGAGTGCACCTTCAAATGCCATAAATGTAGGAGATGTATGCAAATCTATATAAGTGCCCTAAAGTGAACTCATTAGTCGTTCTTACTTATAATTTCCTAGAATTTACTCCTTACTTTCTACTCCTAAAAGTGCCCTCTACGTTCCCCTTTTATTAGGGCTCTATATTGTAGAATTTCATCCCATCTATAATGTCCACATCATCCTCTAACCCTAAATTTAGGACAAAGTACAGAGACACCACACTTTTAGATGGATTGACACATTTTAAAAACTATAATGAGATGTTTAAAGCCATTGACCTGGTGCCCAAATCCTCTGACAATGATGATGAAGATGAGTCTAAGTTTGAATATGCCCTTTGGGTATATGAGAAGTGTGGGTTATGTATATAAAGGAAAATGTAGATGACCTATTAATAAATCCTAGCTTAGAGAATATAAATCTTACTTAGACTTCCATTTGTTGATAAATTAGATATGTAGGTTTATGACCAAGATAAATACTCTAGACCCAACCAATGGATCTCTTTCCATAATAATATAACTAGAGAGGGTTCCAAAGCCTCTAGTCAAGAAATGCCATGAAATAACCCTAGATAGGGCCTATGTTTTCATATATCACTAAGTAGATGACAATTAAAATCTAATATAGTGCTCACTAAAGCTTGTGACACAAAGTGGGGGTAGTAAACATAAAAAGTAAACATGCATAAAAGATATACACTTAATCCAATTTATAGGAAATACTAATACATGGGAGATAATTACAAATTCAAATATATCTACTTTAACAAAGGATGAAAAAAATTAGGAATACTTACCTTTGAAGATAAACCCACTGAGTCTCAATCCCTCTATTGGCCAAGGTGATTTGTAAGAGGTTGTTATAGCATGTAAGGATAATAAGGATAAGTTATCTCTAGGATACTCAACTTCTATATGCATCCAAAAGACTTTTCCATAAGATAAGATCTATATCTCCAAAGAAAGTATTGAGACCCTAAGCTATGCTCCTCAAGTAGAACGGTGGATAAACAGATATGAAATATAATATTCTTGTTATTCTCTCTATTTAAATGGCATAAATGGATTTGTATATATACCTAAATCTAAACTTAAACCTTTCCTAAAAGTTTAAATGATAGGGTCAAATTAATTTGATTCTATATTTTTATTTGATAAAAATAAGTTAGGTCCCGATCTAGGTTAGCCAAGGCTAACCTAGACGTGTAATGTGAAAATATAAATTTGAATAAAGATTCAACCAAGGCTGACATTGTTTGGTAAAAGTCAAAAAGGGTTTTAGGCTTAATAAGGGGTTAATTAAGGTAGTGAATTACTTGGAGGAGTGTGTAAGAGAGGAGGCAAAGCTTAGGGAAGTGTAAGGGAGAAGGTTTGTGTAGATAGAAAGTGGTGGTATGGGGGAAAACAATTTTGTGAAGTACCAATGGTCTACCCACCCTTTTCCCAGTGCACTCTTTAAGGTATGCACTCAAAGAGATTAAGACTTGATGAGTTCTTACAAGAGAGAAAGAATCAATAATTAAAGTTTGAAAATATTATGTGTATATATATGTCCCATTTGAAGCTCATCATGTGTCATATAGGTGTAACATGGGATGGTGCTTTAGGAAAGAACATAGAAACACATAACATTAAAGCTGAATAAATTATATTAAGAAGAGAATAATATTAATGAAAGGAGAAAATTAAAAAAATACATACCTTTACTTACCTTAGTGCTCTAGATAATAAATGAAGTGAAATAAATGTGAAGGTGTATAATGTAGAGAACATTATGTGAACCTATAAAAATTATAAAAAATAGCAAAAAATCATTTATTTTGTTAAATATACATTTAATATGTGAAAATATTCTCTGACATCAAGATTCTAGAACATATTTAGTTCAAAAAAATAGCTAGTAGAAACAAAGATATGGTTGAAAAATGAAATCTAATTATAAATATTTGACAGGTAAATAATTTTGAATAGTAAATATAACTGGGTGAAAATCAATTCATTTGTTATTTTTACTATTTTAAGAAGACATTACTTTGAGAGACCTAATTTAAGCCTAGAGAGCACCCATGGTGAGGAGATGACAACTATGATTTGGAGGATGCATAACAATTGCAATGAGTGCAACATAGATAAGAAAGTAGTAATTTCAAAATTTTGAGCAATTTTTTTTGAAATTAAGCTAGATATAGAAAATTAAATGGTAGGAAAAATATAGACACCAAAATTGACCCTAGGAAAATTCTAGATAGACTAGGGGTAGAATGGTGTACTAGGTAGTAAAATATCAAACCAATAAATGCCTAAGGCATTTATGGTAAATGGTTAAAAAGTCATTACAAATAAAGAACATAGTTGACCCTATCAATTCAATTCATAAGGAGAGAAATAAATAGGGTAATGATTGTATATTAGTGGGTCGACATAGTATTATTGAAGGTGGTCGATGGCATAGTAGTGGGCCAATATAGTTTGAAAAAGGAATATGGTTGACATAGTACCCTCTGGATAATACAATTGGTAATATGTGGCTGATATAATTTGCTAGGGGGTGACTACATACCAAAGGGCTGGTGTAGTATGTTAAAGTTAGAAAAGGCTGATTTAGTATCAAATAGGTTGATACAGTTTGAAAGAAAAGGGATGACTATGTACTAGTGGGCTGATGTAGTATAACAATACTATGATAGGCCTAATTTAGTATTAAATGGGTTGATTGTGTATAAAAATAAAAGAATTAGAAAACTTTATTAAACAAGTTGATGAAATAGTTAATTTGTAATAATTTTTTTGAGAACATTTAATAATGTATTTTAATTATTATGAAATCAAGATATGATACATCCTTTGTTGTTTGATATTTTATAGAGACTCTAGAGATTTTCTCACTTAGTGGATGCATCATGGCTATAAAATCAATTAAAGTGGTTAGAATATATAGATAAGGCTCAATTAATTACCTTAGGCTTTGACAACATTATGGAAATGAGACAGATCCCTCTAAGTGTTGATCTCATTATCATGTTCTTAGGAACATGAGAATGGTTGACCAACACTTTTTGATGGAAATTGGAAGGGGAAAACATAGAGGTGGATATTATGTTACAAGATGTCCATACAATTTTTGGACTTCTAATAGGTGGGACATCGATGATTACTGATACACCAGAGTTAAAGGATGAGAGATGAGCCTTAGCCTAGTGGGCTACGTGCTTAAATAGGATTTTCCCTAGGTTTTTCATGAACTTGTTTGATGTTTATCTTGCATCCATCATAGACATCTAAAAGTCTATAATAGGACTTGTGATAACTTGAGTGTTATGTCACAAGTTAGACAAAAAGGTACCATTGTACACAATAGCCTTACTCCAATCAATTTTAGATTAGGGAACATTATAAGATTTTGGTTCTATTATCTAAGTCTAATGCATGTATGACATGTATAGAATGCTATCCCAAGGATAGAAGATGATGGGACCAGTTATACTTTTGAGTGTATGGATATATGAGAGGTTCCTTATGTATCGATTAGTTGGGTTTCCCCATGCAGTTGATGATAGGTTACCTCAAGTTATTTAATAGAGGTAAGACCATGAAATGTAAGCCATGCCCCATGTTACAACATTGTATACTATCACATGAGGTTAGATAGTGTGGTATCCATACACTCACATAGCTACTAAATGGTTGAGTTAGGACACTATTGCTATAGGTTTGACACATGTACAAATTATGGTCCATTAAAATTCATGGGTGGAGCCTCATATAGTGGATTGATACCTAGATAATTAGGACTTCCCCATCTATAATATCCTCTAGTAGTAATTGATTATTGGGAATGACATGCTAAATAATAGAGAGGGAGAGGAGGTAGATGGGTACATATAGAGATATTGGTGATTATGCCTCAATGGGTTAGACCATGGGTTGGTCAAACATGATAATAGGAGTCAATAGGGCTAGAAGGAGATGAAATCATGTATGTGGATGCAAGGGAGGAGGGATCACAATAGGCACCATATTAGAGGAGGAAATGACCATTGTGAGCTCATTGGAAATGGAGACACTATCAATGTGAAGAGATGTAGGTGTGAGCTATCATGTAGGGGGATCTTACAATGATTCCAAGACATAGTTGGTCTATAGAGAGACCACTGAGGAGAGGACCATGGTAAATTTGGGTGGTGACTCTTAGATTTTCATTATTGTAGAGGTAATCGATGAAGGAGGTGCTCTGTGGGTGGGCAAATGGTGAGACCATGGTTGGCATTATTAGCACTAAATTTTTAATATGGTTTGAGTTTTTGATATAAAACACTAGTTATATTGTCAATTATTATAAATAGATGATTTGGGATATGTATGTATATATATATATATGTATATATATATGTGTGTATATATATATATATAATCTAATGCATATCTAGTTTTTTATTTTGAAGATATTACAATAGAGGATGTCAAATGGGAACCCTAGTTATGGTTACACATCATGATATCTTGGACAGTGTGTTATCATCATATGACCCTACCACTTTAGATGATCTTATGGTTTTGTCTGCCCCAGCTTAGGTACACTAGATTAGACTAGTGGGAGAGGCTATGAGATAGATATAGGTGTGAGGTGATGGATTACAACCACTAGTAGGGGTGGGAGTTAGAGAGGTATAATACTTGAAGGCCTTGGCACAAGAGTGAGACACATATATTATGACTACCATCTAACTCAGATAAGTATAGGCCTAGGTGGCCAATCTATAGGGATAGGTTACTAGCTTGAGATCCCAAACTACCTATTTACAGTGCACAATTCAAAGGGGCTAGTCATAGGCATCTATGGGTAGAATGGATAGGCTATATGATAGAGATGATGAAACATAGCCTTAGAGATATAGCTATTGTATTTTGTATTTTTATTATAGAAAACACATCATATGTTGATAGTTCATTGATCTCATGAGTTATACTTAAATTTGGATATGGATGCAATGATAATATTTCCTTTATAACACATGTATTTAACTTTTTTTGTATATGCTATAGTAAATATATGATGCATGTTTTCATTTCTATCATGGTGTGATACATATGCATGCTTAAAAATAAAACAATCAATAAGATTTGGAAAATTATAATTAATCAAAACAAATATAACACACACTATATCATAATGGGAAATGTGTACAAATAAAAGATGAATAAATATAATAAACCAAATTTATTAAAAATGGTAACAAATGTTTTCAAGCCATGCAAATATTATCACCAAATTTAAAAAAAAAATCACACTATATCATGTTGGGAAGTATGAAAATTTGTAATAAAATAAAAAAAGGTACATGAAAAACCAATGGTATAAAAATAAACAAACAATTAAGTCACTCAATCATACTAAATCAATTTGGGAAGTATTAAAAGAGAGATAAAATATAATAGGAAATCAAATTAATCACACCAATTCAAGCTGGGAATTATGAAAAATTTAATAAAATGGCTGTAAACATATGTCCAATTGGAAAATAAGAAGATAAAAGTGAAATACTTATGAATTAATCATAAAACATACTAAATCAAGATGGGAAGTATTTAAATGATGTGTAACTCATAATCAAACACTACTTATCTCAAATTTGATGCAAGTAATTTCATTGAGTTAGGTATTGGAATATTTTGTGAGGAGGGCCTGGTTCTATCCATGATATTACACTACAAATCACAAAGGGAACACCAATGAGGTGGAAAAAACTATGGGAATGGTTTTAAAATATTTTGTTAATGTGGTAATTTGTGCAGAAGGCCTAGTCCTATCCATGGTCTTACACTTTAACTCTCAAAGGAAAAACCTAGGGGGAATGATCAATTAAAAAAACAATATTTCTCAAGGGGAAATATTAGGAATGTTGTAATGAAAAGGGGGATGTAAAAATCATGGCATAGGTGTCGATGAGAAGAGCATGGGAAACATGAAGAAACTAGGTACAAAGGTGAGACAATAAGAGTGTAATGACCATCAAAATATAAAGGATACCTACTCACAATAAGTATAAAGCTATATAGGAAAATAGGTAAGATACTAAGACAACTCATGTTAGTTTTTTGAACAAGAAAATTAAAATAGACCTATCTTCCCACAACATATTCCCCATTCCTCAAGACCTCTTATAGAGCCATCAATCTACTGTGAAGATTGGGTACTTGTGTGAGAAAGTAGGTAGCACTAAAACATTTTTTTATTCTCCTATCCTAATATATTGGCCTATCATACCTCAATGGACATCAACTCTATCATTAGGTTGACTATGAAATTTGAACTTTAATTACAAATAGGAGATGTGCTATGAATAACATCTTTTAGTGTGATTTTAATTTTTAATTTGTATGTTTCCTTTTGTATCATTGCATTTTGTTTAAATGATGGCTTTTATGATTCCTCCTCCACATGAATTTGGAATAACCAATGTGAGTGATAGAAGTGATACACATGAATTAGCTTTAGATGTTGGTTAAAGGTAAATAAGTATATGAAGATATGACTAACTAAACACTTAGGCTTACCTATGAACCAATATGTAATCTCAAGTTTCAACCATATGTATGCTTAGTATGAAAAGGAAATAAAGGAATAAAGGGAGATCCAAAATATATTGGTAAATAGAATTACAATGAGACATCTTGTTTGCTAATTGATCATATGGTAAGAAAGATTACTAAGGGAATCAAGGTTGATATAGCCATGTCACAATAATAATTATTTGAGTTTTTAATTGAAATAAGGTAGTAAAAAACCATTGTAACAGAGAAAGAATCCATGAAAGAAGTGAACTCATAAACATAAGTGTGCAATCATGAAAAGATACAATAAGAAGTCATAATAAGAGAGGAAAGTAAGTGAAACCATATAAAACACATAAATTAGAATATAAATATCCATGTAAAATAGATAGGTGAAACCAAGTTTGACACACAATCAAATGTATAATATATAAAAAACATCACAAATCCAATCCAAAAGAATAATAAAGAACAATGTGAAATAACACCATGCTATGTTCAAAAATACTGATAAATTTTTCCACAAATATTATCCATGACATCTAAAACATCTCTATGAAGCTAGATCCTAACAACATCCAGAGTCTCACGAATCCTCATGGAAAGTTGTTCAATGACTTATTTTATAATATATTCAATAAAAAATGTATGTGTAGCTAAAATACCATGCTCATGAAGAATATCATACATACAATACTCAAGGAGAGAAATAGGTGCTTGAATAGGAATGGTATTTATAGGATGAGAAGGAGTCACCACCAATGGAGCAGGAGGCACTACTAGCAAATAAGGAGGATCCTTCTTGAGTGGGTGACTTATGGAAGGAGGAATAACTAATATAGTGTTTACTGAGGGTGATCATGAAGGTGCTATTTGAGAATACAACAACTATCAATATGATGGGTGACACACTTGTGCCAAAGATAATATACCTCCCCATATTTAGGGATATATTAAGGTAATAATGGTGGGATTCAATGTTTCAATATACTACTGAAGCTTCTAAAAATGAGTGAAAGAGGGATATCCATCCCATATAAGTAATAAATACACTTGTTAGTAGGCTTTGGGGGCTTACGAATGGAAGAGGTAGAAGGAGAATATGGGGGAGACTGATATAATGGGTAGTCTTTGGTCTAATGACCAATAAATTTATGGATACCACAATAAGGATGATCATCCCATTGGGTAGGCATGAGATCAAGTTGTGGTAAAGGAATAAGGCCATCACCAAAGGAAGGTGAGGCTAGAATAGAAACTAGATTAGGTTCATATGAAGGTAAAGCAAGAGTATAAACATAACTAGGCTCAACTAAAGGTGAGGCTAGTCATGTGAAAGGTTTAATGATAGTAGCTAGCATCTCTAGGGGAAGAAAACTAAAAAGATCCTAGTATATATAGAAGTAGTAAGGAACAATCATGGCATGATCCTAAGGGGCTCTATAGAAACTAAAGGTGTACCATGTGATCAATCTATTTCTACCCTATGAAATATAGGAAGGAGACTAGAATTAGGCACTATAAAATAAGGAATGATAACATACAAAGGAAAATATTGAAATAAATAAGTACGATATCAAATAATCTCAACATTTATATCTTGGACAAGTTTGGCTAAAAATGGGTCGTCTAAAGCATAACCATCATCATAGTCAAGTGTATGCAAGTCGATGGTATATGTAGGTATAACCTTATCATCAGAAGTCATATGATGAATAGAATGCATATTCATGGTTAAGACCATAGGTATATCATTGATAGGATATTGATGGGATTGAGGTTGTAAAGAGGGAGGAAGTTTGGAAATGATATGAGGGGATATATCAAAAAAAATTATTTTGAAGCTAATCTCATCTAGCTTATCATAATAATAATCAATAAAGTTAGGTGGTATGTTCCTAATGAGTTTAGTATGACCATTATAACCTCAGGTAGAATTGATAGGATACTTGAAGAGTTGAGATTCCCTAAATGTGACACTAGGCAAAGGTTCAAGGGTAGGAATTTTAAAGACACTATGTTCTTGGAATTGTTCAAAATTCCAAGGGTTTGTGTCTCCTTAAATCTTGTAAATAACACCATTATAGATGAATTTGATGCATTGAAACGTGGATGAGGTAACTAACCTCATACGATGAGTCCAACGTCTACCAAATAAGATGTTATAAAAGAGGGGAAAGTTAAAGATCATAAATTTCACATAGATAGTGATAGTAAGGATGGTAATGGGAAGCCAAATGCAACCTAAAAGAGGTATTTTACTTCTATCATAGACTTGACATGTGATACGGGTGGACTTGAGATTGCATTAAAATTATCTAAATGTCTTAATAAAATCAATGGAGGAAACACAAGCACCTGAACCTTCATCAATTAAGGCATGATTAACTTGGATATCTTTGATTTGGATGATAATTAATAGACGAGGATCATCCACACTAAGGAGAATATAATTAGGAATCATGGAAGTAATAGGAAGCTTAAGGGAAAGAGAAGCATCCATTTTATTAACATATAGGGACATATCTTCACATTATTGAAGGATAATATCTTCAAATCTAGAAAAGGTAGTTTTACATCCTACCAGAAGATGATGAGGGATGCTCATTTCAAACAAAAATTACATTATATGGTTTTGATGATAAGGGGAAATTATCATTAATTCAAGGAAAGGTATTTGAGATGGGAGATGAGAAAGTTACATAATGGGATCCCATTCAACATAACCCATGGTGGAATTGATAGATATAGGTGCATAATGTTGCAATAGCTCTTGTGAAGGAGGGTTGGAAGTGAAATTAAACTTGTGTTAGGAAAGTGTAGTTGGTTTTGGTTGAGGACAAATAGGTTGATTGAATTTAGGTGGTGGGATGGCTGGTTGAGGCATTTATTGTGTTTGGGTTTAATAAATACTAATGAAAGGTTGGGGAACATTTTCTTGGTGTGTAAAATGTTGAGGGAAGAGTAGAGATAGTGTGAGAGGTATGATAAAATTGACTTTTTGAGAGTGGTTCTTCGAAGGTTATAAGGTTCTCTTGTCATAAATATATTAGATGAGATGGGGAAGTGTCTTGAATGATGTAGAATGTTTGAGCGGTTTGGTGTGTGGGTATTGGATTGGTATTGATAAAATCAAATACTCTTTGCATGTTAATCATATTTACCACATTTTTTTCATTAGTAGTGAGGTCTATAAGAATTTCAAAATTATTTGTATAAGAAGTAGTCTTGTCGATGCTATCTTAATGGTTTGGAAAAGGATATTTGTATATAAAAAGATGAGTATTAGTTTGATTTAAAGATTGATTTTTGTTTTAGATTTCATGGGATTTAAAATATATGTCATAATCTTATTGATGCTTGAAAATGAGTGATTCATGATTAAATTTTGGGCCAAGAATAAAATCCATGGCTAGATTACATAATTATTTATAAGTCTCATAAGAATGGCCCCAAATTACATGAAACCAACATATTATATTTGGATAATACCATGATTTCATTAGATGAGTGGGGTCAAGATCTCATGGTAGAGGTCTTGGAAGATGCCTTTGAAGCTCAGCTAAGGAGAATGGTTTGTGGATGTTAATGTTGTTTATTTTAGAATATGTAGGAGTAGGAGTTTTGGTTGGAGGGGGAGCATGTTTCATAGTGTTGTTTGAAGTTATTACTTAAATGTTGTGAATAATGTCATAAGTAGCGATAACACCATCATTAGTTTCATGATAATTTTTGTTTTTAATGAACATACAGGTGCATGTTTTAGGTTGAGATGGTTCAAATTGGTGTATGAGAAAGTCCTTTCACTTAGCTTGGTTAAGGGATTATTACAAAGTTCTTTGAGAGAGATTCCAAACATGATAGTGTAATTTAGACTAGTGAGCATTCATGAATATGTGGAAGAGGTTTTCATCCTAAATATTATGCTCAAATTTGTTAAACAAGTTCTTCCCTTGTTTGATGAAGGATTGCACCATTTTAGTTTCAAGTTGTTTACAATCTATAAAGTGAGCTAAATTATTCTAGGGAGGATCACTAGTTTGAAATGCTTGGAATAGTGAGTTAACCAAGTCTTCAAGGCTAGTGATAAAATGGGGTTTTAGTTGATTATACCAATCTAAAGCATATCTAGAGAGTGTTTTGGATAATAATTTGGTAGTGGAAAAGGTATTAAGTTTGACCCAGTATTTATAAAGGTTAAAAAATGTATTTAAGTGCAATGTGGGATCAATGGACCCATTATAGGTGATGGTAGGTGTGATAATTCCAATGTCGATATTAGCAATTTGAGGTACAAGAGGTTCATTTTTTAGATGTTTGATTATTTTATTAATGAGTGGTGGTCGAGGAATAAGGTTACCATGGGAATATCTAAAGGGAGATGGGGGTATTCAAATTTTGTGCTCCCCAAAAAACCTATTGGGGTTAGTTTTGAAGGTTAAAGAGATGGTTTTGCATCTGCATCATTTGATTTGGGTTATTAGTTTGAAAAGTATTCATTTTTTTGTAATAAGAGTTTATTATTTTAGGTAGTATTTTGATTAGTGTGCATAACATGTGATGCATTAGTATTAATACTAATGAATTGGGTTGCACTATGATTAGTAGCATACACCACACCAGTGGCATGAGAAGAATTTGTAATAAAATATGCACTAGTAACATGATTAACATTGGTAGAAAAATATGCGCTAGTGGTAAGATTATCATTATTAGAAAAAGAAGCACTAGTGGCATGGTTAAGGAGAAGGGTCTTTGTAAAAATTCCAATAGAAGTTAAACCCACCATGTTAGTAGAGATACTTAGCATGGAAGTTGAAGAAGTCATAGAAGAAGATGTCATGGTGTGTGAAGGAGACATAATATAAGGAAAAGGTTGAGAAGCAAAGAAAGTGTTTCTCCCAAATTTGTGAGAGAAGGTAGGGGAGGGTGAAAGAGGTTCTTCTATTTGAGGACCTATTATAAGATTTTAAATGGCTAAAGGGTCTTTTCTTTGATGTTGAGGAAATTTGTTAATGAATGAGAGAATTACAATTATGTATTCTAAATCATGCTCATATTCTAAGGAGAAAAAATGATTATGAATTGAGGATGAATTGGGAGGAGTAACATAATTGGTAATACAAGTGGTATAATGAACATTGCTTTCATCCAAGGTGGGACCCACAAGCTGCATCTTGAGAAACCTATTAGGATTGGTAAGACTCATCATGTTTGTCTAATTTAAATCTATATTATCCTCAAATATGAAATTCATGATAAATCAAAAAAAGGATAAAAATTTGACAAGTAGAATAATTAGTTGATAATATACATAATTGAACTAATCAAAAGTTTTTTGTAACATAGGAACTAGAACAAGGAATAAAGGGACGCAATTGTATAGGTTGACTACGTACTACTAGATAGGAAACATAACAAGATGAAAAGAGGGTGTACTAGAAAATATTGACTATGTACTACGAGATAGGAAAATAAATAGGCTAAAAAAGAACATCGTCAGATAGGTTGACTGTGTACTATAAGATAGGAAATTGAATAACATAAAAAATATATAGAGTCGAATAAGGTGACTATGTACTAAAGGGAAGCATGATGAATAGTCTAAAAGAGATTATGTCTATATGGATGACAATGTTATAAAAATAGGGAAAGATTTTTTAAGATAATATATAAGTAAATGAAATGAAGCACACAAGCAATTGGAACATACATCACAAACCTTACACTAACACTAGCTAATTTAATTTTTGTAATACAAAATACAATGATCAAAGATCAAGAGACAAATTGAATGTAAATTAAAAATAATTAGTCATTCTTAAATGTTGTTAAATTATACTAAAATTTGAAATTAATGTGATGGAGAATTGCCTATAATAAGGAACTAGAAAGCAATCTATGGATAGTTTTAGGTAGTTTACAATGAAAAGGATCTATATTAGTGATGGTATTGGCTTGGTATTAGGTCCTTCCCCTTAACTTCATAATACTTAAATGATAATGGTTTCAAGTGATTTTATAATATATACCATCAACCATGTATTTATACTTGGCCAAAAAACCTAATCAGCTTCCCCCTTGGTGATGAAATCCAAGTAGGTAGATCTTGGGAAGAAAAATGTTTAATGCCTTTTAGTGTTAAGTGACTTGGAAGTAGGTGAAAAAGAGAAAAATAATGTGAATAAATAGGTAAATTAAAAAAATACCTATTTAATCTATGTTTATTAGTCTAAGTATGCAAGCAACTGAAATGAAAAGTGAACTAATTACTAGCAAAAATAGGTTATTTCCTTTTACTGTCAAGAGTATAGAGTTGGTTCAGGTGACACTTTATGAAAAGAATAAAAAATAGAGTTCATAGGGTCATTATTATTCTACATTATTAAGATCCAAAAGAATATAATTGAATAGGTTGACTATGTCTTCTAGATAGAAGACAAGTTACATAACTACGTTAAGCTAGTCAACCTAGTTTGTTATAGGGCTGCAATTTTATAGACTAATTTTTTTTAAAAAACACTACTATAAATGAAAAACTAAAATGATAGAGAAATTAAGAATGAACCTTGGTTGTTTTTATTATGCTTATTTTGAAAAATTTATGTCATGTTGCTTAACTGCTGATTTAAATATTCTGCAAACAAAGTCGATTGGGTTGATAGGGTTTTTAAAATCTATATGTTGAAAAGAAGCTATGAACATAGTTGATTGACTTAACTATGTTTATAGACCTATATGCTTAAAAAATAAAAAATATGAATAGAGTCAATTGGATTAACTATGTATGCAATATTATAATTGAAGAAGAAGACTATGTTGAGATGATAGATCAAGTCACCTATATTTAGAGAATACCTACATAGACATAACAAATTTATTTTGGAGTGACTGCATGTTAAACCAAAGAAAAAACTATTAGAACTATATGAATAGGTTTGATACAATACTTCAAAAATAAAAATAAAGAATATGATGATAAACTGAATATGTGAAAAAAATCTACAAGGGTTTGATTCACATTAGGTTCACTAGAATGTATACAAAGGAAAATGCAACTGACCTATTAATTAATCCTAGATCAAAGAAAATAAATCCTATTTATACTTTTGTTTGTTGATACATTAGATATTTGGGGTCATAACTAAGATGGATCTGATAGACCTAACCATGGGCTATCGTACCACAATAGTATCAATAGAGAGGGTTCCAAAGACTCTAGTCAAGTAACACCATGAAATAACCCTAGCTAGGTCCTATGTTTTTATATTCACTAATTAGATGAAAATTAAAGTAAAATCTAATAGAGTGCTCATCAAATCTTATGGCATAAATTGGAGGTAATAAACATAAAAAGTAAATGTGCATAGAGGATCTATACTTAAGCCAATGTATAGGAAATCTTAATGCATGGTATAGAAGTACAAATGCAAATATATCTACTTTAACAAAGGAGGAAAATTTTTAGGAATACTTAACTTTGAAAATGAATGCATCGAGCCTCAATATATCCCTTGGCCAAGGTGCTCTGAAAGAGGTTTTTGTGGTATGTAAGGATAACAAGGATAATTCAACTCTAGGCTACACAACTTCTCAATGTATCCAAAAGACTTCTCTACAAGATAAGATTTGTATCTTCAAAGAAAACATTAAAACCCTAAGCTATGATCCTCAAATATAATGGTGGATAAGTAGATGCACAATATAATATTCTTCTTCTCTCTCTTCAAATAATAGAAATAGATGTGTATATATAGCTAAATCTAACCCTAAACCTTTTTTAAAGTTTAGTCAATAGGGTCGGCCTACTTTGACTCTATATCATTATTTGAGATAAACAAGTTAGGTATCAATCTAGGTCAGCCAAGGCTGACCTAGATCTATAACATGTAAATATCAATTTGAATACAGAGTCAGCCCAGGCCAACATTATTTGGTAAAAGTCAAAAAGGGTTTTAGGTTTAGAAAAGGGCTAAGTAAAGTAATGAATTGCTTGGAGGAGTGTGTAAGAGAGGAATAAAATCTTATGGAAGTTTAAGGGTGAAGGTTTGTGTAGATATCAAGTGGCGGTATAGGGAACTGCAATCCTACAAAGAACCAATAGTCTACCCACCCCTTTCATGATGCACCCTTTAAGGCATGCACTTAGAGAGAATGAGAATCGATGGGTTCCTACAAGAGAGAAAACATTAGTAATTAATAAAGTTTTAAAATATTGTGTATATAGGCTACACCAAGTCATATCTAAGCTAAAGGTATTACCTTATGCTAACTTATTTGGTGAATTACTACTCATGGATAAAAAAACATAGGATGGTGTCCATGACATGGTATACTCTATGAATTCCTTCCACTAGATTGTAAACATCTCAGGAGGAAGATTCAAATCTTACTATAACCTACCATAGTATACATTCACCTATGATTTAGCTATAGTGATAACCTAGACTAATACTTACTAGATTTATGACATCTTGAAGGATTGGGCAAAAAACCCTAATGTTAAATGGGTCAACAAGATGGATGTGAATATGTACACCTTCACACCTTCAAGTAGGAAATCTATGTCAGGATGATACTAATCAAATGATTATTTTGGGAAAAAGACTACCTACACATCAAACTTTTATGGATATATTAAAATAAAAATGAATGAGAAGGGGGGTGAATCAGTCTTTGAAAACTTTCTTACCAATTTCTCTTAAGTAATTATGAACCATTCAAACAAACATATATATCTATAACCAATAAACACCTATCCATAGAAGTTAGAAACATAAGAACACATCACATATATAGGAAACCCTAAATGGGAAGAAAACCCATTGATATATTCAAATGGACTAAAATCCTATAAGACAAACACCAAATTTAGTGAAGCACCAACTCCACATGGAGCACCAACCCCAACTAGCTAAGCACTAGCTCAACTAAGATTTTAAAAAACATAAACTTGCTGATAACACTTGAACCAATTAGGTTGAATCTTGTTCCCACATAGGTGGGTCCACAAGCACTTTATTGATAAAAAAAGTACATATAAAGGGTGCCTTTACTCTATTAACCCTTTTACAAAGCCAAAAAATTATTTTATAGATTTTACCCATGACTGGTAAAACCAACTAACTTCCTATAACCAACCATCTATGAGAATTCAACCTGAAAGGAAGTTATATTATTAATTTAAATTAATCTACACAAGTCTAACTTAAATATTTATAGGGGTGTCTTTTATAAAACATGCATGACCCATTTATATTTATTAAAATATTCTAACAAACCAAAATCTTAAGCTAAGTTAAGACTTTGGAACAAGTCCTAACAAACCCCCCTATGATCCAAAGTCAAGTCTTTGGACACATACCAAGCATTTTTATAAATTTTTCAAAGTTGATCTTATCAAGGGGTTTTATGAAAATGTCAACTATTTGATAGTAGTAGAGAAATTTATTGGATCAAGATCTTTCTTTGACACCAACATGCACAAATAATGATATTTGACATCCATATGTTTTGTTTTGGCATGAAATACTAGATTCTTGAACATCTTGATTGCACTTTGATTATCAATGTATAATTGTGTAGGAGCAATTTGAGAAACTTGAAGATCTTCAAGAATACTCCATAAGTAAATAATTTCCCTATAAGCATCCCATGCTATGATGTATTTTGATTCTATGGATGAATTTTCCACTATATCCTACTTCTTACAATACCAGTAATGGCAGTTAAACCCATATGCATAGTGTATTATGTTGTGGACACTCTATCATCCACACATCCACCAAAATCTACATCATAATACCCAAAAAGTTTTAATTTATCATTTTGGTGGTACTCAAGGCCATATGTTTTCATTCCCTAAAGGTAGAAAAGTACTCCTTTTGCTACATGTTAATGAATTTATCTAGGATCATGCATAAACCTAGACAAAATTCCAACTAAAAATAATATGTTAGGCTTGGTATTCATCAAATATTTCAAACCTCCCACCAATTGTCTATATTTGGTTCCATCAAAAAAGGCACTACCATCAAAAAAGGCACTATAATTTCCATGGGAGTGAGGGTAGTTTATAATCACTCATGCCAAACCTATCTAATAACTCAGAAATATGCTTAGTTTGTGAAATGAAAATATAATGATATTTATGAGTTACCTCTATGCCTAGATAGTAGTGAAGAAGTCCAAGATCTATCATCTCAAACCCATGTTTTAATTCTTTCTTCATAGACTTGTTATGGTTTTCATCTTTACTTGTGATGAACAAGTCATCAACATAGAGAACAAGAATCACCAATTTCTTACCCTACACTTTAAAATAGAGAGTATCATTAGATTCACTATGTTGAAAACCAATGGATTTCAAGTATAAATCCATTTTCTCATACCAAGCCCTAGGTGCCTATTTGAGCCCATACAAATCTTTTATCAATTTACACACTTTGTGTTCTGCACCTACTTATTCAAAACACTAAGGTTATTTCATGTATACTTCTTATAAATCATCATTCAAAAAATCAATTTTAACATCCATCTAATGTACTTTCCAACCATTTTGTGTAGCTAAGGCAAGTACCATATGAATAGTGTTCCATTTGGTAGTTGGTACAAATGTTTCCTCATAGTCAATACCTTCTTGTTGTGCATAGCCTTTCAAAACAAGTCTTAACTTATGATTATCAATGGAGCCATCCAATTTATACTTAGTCCTATAAACCCATTTACATCCTCTCAGTTGAACATGTAGAGGAGGATCAACTAAAACCCAAGTATTATTGTTGGGTATTGCATCAAACTCAAGTTGTATTGTTTGTTACCAAACATGTTTAGTAAATGCGTCCTCAAAAGTAGATGGCTTAGTGAAAGAAGTGGTAACAACCATAACATATTTTACCTATTTTTGAGAACTCCTAAGACCTGTTAAACTAACTTCATCTTCTTTAAATTCAAAAAAAGTGTTTTGAGCCCATTTTGGATACTTAGTCAAATTATTCAAATCAGGAACACCATAATTCTCATCATATGCACCATCATGTGCACCATTCGAAGGAAGACTTAGAGAATTTAAAAAAAATTATAAGTCATCAACCTATGAATTAGTAGATGAAGGAGAGGAAAGTGAAGGTATTTGAGTCTCATATCACAACCTCAAATAATTGTCCCCATTATTCAAACCCTTATCTCATTTTGAATTTTTATTCTCTAACATGTCAAGTTGAGAATAAATATTTGTAGTGTTCATAGTCCCAAACTCATCAAATAGTACATCCCAACTCACTATGAATTTCCTTGTATCCTATGCAAGCAAACCAAAACCCTTTTTATTTTTAGAATATCTAAGAAAGATGCATTTTTGACTTCATGGTTCTAACTTAGTTCTATGTTTAGTGGGAACTAAGTCAAAATAAAGGCATCAAAACACTTTCAAATATTTAACTTTTGGTTTAAACCCTTACCATGCCTCATATGGAGTTTGTCCCAAAAGTGTAGTTATGAGGGACCTGATTCTCAAATTACACTACAGTACTAATGGCTTCTACCTAAAACTTATCATCAAGCTGTTTATAGTGTAACATAACACATGTTATGCCCTCTAAAGTTATGTTCATTCATTCAGATGCTCCATTCTAATGTAGAGTGTAAGCATTACTATATTGTCGATGAATACCATGTTCCTAATAATAATATAAAAACTCATTTGAAGTATACTCACAACCATTGTCTAAATGAAGAGTGGTTAATTATGAACCTATTTCTTTTTTAACTGAGTGTAACCAATCAACAAACTTAGTGAAAACTTTTGATTTATTTTTCATGAAAAACACCCAAGTCATCCTAGAAAAGTCATTAATAAATAATAATAAATATATACACCCTTCAATAAATGAGTTCTTCATGCCACATACATCATTATGAACTAACTGCAAACATCTATTATCTCTCCATGAAGAATTCTTAAGAATTTTTTCTTGATTCTATTTGCCCAAAGCAAATGATTCATACAAAATACTATCTTTGCAAAATGTGGGAAACCCACTCACCATACCATATCTCTGTAAGTCCACTAAAGAGTGAACATTCAAATGTCCATAGTGGAGATGCACAACCACTGTGTAGATATAGTACCTATATCTGTTTCAACAACTATCATAAGTTCCATTGTGGGGGGAAGAACTTTACAATGCAATCTAACCAAATTTCCATCCTCAAATCATGTATACATGGTTTTGTATCCATCCTTCACTAAATTGATATGAATGAGCCCATTTTATAGCACAATTTGATAACCATTCTTTCAAATAGTTACTAATGAAAGAAGATATTTTTTCAATGTGGGAACATACCAAACATTCTCCAAGTATTTGATTGATCCATTAGGAAGGAGAATTTGAATTGAATCAAGACCTTGTGGAGTATGCAAATACTTATCTACCAAGGAAACTAAAGAGAGAGAATCTTATTTGAAAGTCCAAAATAAGTCTCACCTAAATGTCATGTGTTTGGTTACTCCTGTATCTAAAACCCATATATCTGTGAGCTCATCTCTAGCCTCATATTTCATATAATCAATGTGCCCTAAAGCAGTAAATGTAGATTCATGAGTAAGATTTCTAGACTCATCATAATCATGATCAACATATTGAGAAGAGTTAGACTTAGTCACTTTTTGTGGCCTCTAAATTTTGACAAAAGGAATTCTACACTAAGAGGCAATGTGACCAAATTTCCCACATCTATGACACTAAATTTATGATCTACCTAGACCTCTACCTCTATAAGAGTTGTGACTACATCCTCTATCACTCATCTCATTTTAATGAGAATGGATATATTGTTATTTATTTGAATAACTTCTACCTTAGTTTTGATATTTGCATCCTCTATAACCTCAGCCCCCTCTATAACTATTCCCTTTATTGTTTTGTTGACCAAAAGAAGATGAACTAGGCTTAGACTCTGAAACATGGGCTTCCTTAGTTTTCTTAGATTTATTAAGTAGAGATAGGTCATGTTGAATAAGCAACTTAGCTAATTTATCAAAAGTAATGCTTGTGATACTGTTAGAAACATGCAACATTTATACAAAATTCTTATAGGACCCATGTAGTCCTTTCAATGCAACAATAACTATGAGATCATAATCTAGTTTTCTAAACCCAACTTTAGTGTACTCAATAGTAATATTATTCAACTTAGACATGTATTCTACCATATCTCCATCTTCCTCAAATAATAAAGTAAAAAACTGCATATGAATGTCTATCTTTTTATGCTTAGGTTTCTTATCATACAAATCAAATAAGGTTTTCCATGCAGTGTAACTATGGGGAGAATTTTCAATATGTATGTAAGTATCTCAAGTACAACAACACTTTATTAAAGATAGGGACTTAGAATTATGTAGATTAAAAACATCAAGTTTGGCTTGTTCTATAGGTAATGTAGGATTTTCATTCTTTACAATATCCCATAGCTCATTAAAAACTAATGAATCTTCCATCAAATGTTTCCAATTATAATAATTATAAATCATTAATCTATCACCATCTAAAAGTAAATTTTGAATTTTTGGCATCTTGAAATGAAATTAAGTGCAAAAAATGAAATAACAACACATTCACAATAACACTTTGCACAAAATAATGCTTCTATGAGGTTTTTAAATTAACCTCCATGTAGAGCAAAAGAAATAGATTTATATGGGTTTTGCACTTAACCTCACCAAAAATAAAATATTTAAATCAATTACACCCTTAGTTCACCAATTACACCCTTATTCCACTAATAAAACACACAACTATTGATTTTCTCCCATTAAATTTCACTCTTTCACATGATTTATGTTCTTTACAATATTCAAAACATGTAAAAGATTCCCAAAAAAAATGAAATATTCTTCCAAAAATTAAATGCCCAAATATAAAATTTCACCAAAAGAAAGATTTGATCACTTGCAAGGAGGCACCAACCCCAATATGACTCATCATCAAATCAAACACCTGAATAATTTTATTACCTTTAGGATACCTTATTTCTCAACCAACCGATGATTACCACTCCTTCAACTCTTTACACTCTTATCCTTCTCAAACTACCTTCTATGCCTCTTCACTCAGTTAGGTCTCTTGAAGACTGATTAAGTCATATGACATTAATTTAATACATATAACCTCTATAAAATATTCATAAATATTATTATAAAATTATATAATAGTCTACAAGACCTTTTTATATTTACCAATCCACTATTCCATTCGCTTGCTTTCTACACACTCAAATACACCTAAAATTGGCTTGTATTTATACAAGTATCTTATTCATATCCTTCTTGGGCAGCCAAACACCATTAAAATCTTAGGTCAGCCCTGAAATAGATCTCAAGACCTATCATAAACATGAATCAAACATGATTTGAGTTCCTTTAGGTCTAACATACCTCAATTAGGCTATATTTTATCTTTAGGTCTCATGGAGACCTAATCCCACTAGGTCTACTTTAGGACACATTGTGCTTTCCCTTCCTTGGAACATATTTAAACTCATCATATGATAGTAACATATCATATTCCACTCAATTATACCTCTTATAATCTCATCTATGCTTCATAACACTTTTTATATCCATTCACTACTTGAAGCATGTCATTAGTATTGTCCAAAATTAGGCCTTTACATACCTAGAAAGTCTATTTTAAACTATTGCAGATTTAAAATAAATTATATTAAAAAACATGGAAAAAAAATTTCATATATATATATATATATATATGACCTCAAGTTCATCATCATATACTTTATACATCACAACTCAAGGCAAAAGGACTCAAACCCTTCTCTGCAAATAACTCATTCAGAACTACCAGAACACTCTAAAACCTAGTCAAGTCCAAATTGATATTAAACAAAATAAATAACACTTATCATGACCAATTATACTTTAAAAATATAATTTGACATATATAGACAAATTTTAAATACAAAAACCATAATGTTTAATATCAAAATTAATATTGTGGATCAATCTTTTGTCTTCAGTACACAGTCAAACCTGAACTAGTCAACACATTTTGGATTCAAAATTTCAATCACTTTCATTGAATCTTAAACCCTTTTAAATGTGAAATAATAATTTGACTCAAGAGAGGTGATTAGTATTGTGTTAGTCCAAAAATGCAAATAAATTGATAAAAATATACTAATTAGCATACATCTCTAGGCCTAGTTACTAGGGTTAGCTTAATAACAAAAAAAAAATGAAAAGCACAACTAAAAAGTAAAGAAAAACAAGAATCCTTCACCTTACTTGGATTATCCAAATACTTGTTGTAGTGTCTTTCTTGGCTTGTGCTCATGAAGTCTTCATCAAAGTAGGCTTGGATATCTCCTCTTCTCCTTGGCACCTTATGGCTTTGGCTTGGCTTGGCTCAATGTTTTGGCATCATAACTTTGGCATGTGAGAGATCTTGGAATAAATTTGTCATGGTAAATTTGCACAAATTAAGCTTAAAAATGATGTTCATGGCCTCTTTATTTATAAATTTTCAAGAATGACCAAAATCAACATGACCATCCATCTCAAGATTGAGATTTGTGGTCATGGATTAATTGAATTATGTAATTAAAATACATAATTATCCTCATCATTACTTTGGAATAAAGGGCATTAATGAGGCATGGGAAGTAATAAAGAGGCATGGGAGACCCATAATCCTGATATTTATGGCATTTATGGCCTAAGGATGTCTTTTCAAGAAATGAGGTCACCTGATGATGCAGATATTCAATATTCATTTCTAAGTTTTTTAACAAGTTTACATGAAATTATTACGTAGGCCTTGATTTGGATTAATTAGATCTTAAGCATGATTAAGCACTTTGTGCACAAATTACTCAAATTGATCAGAATGCCTTGTTATTAGTCCAAAATTTAACTAGATTAGAATTAGAAGTCAATGTCAGATGCATTGGATCCATTATCCCATTTAATATTATTCCAACACCAAATAACAAAGACACTCATCTCATACAAGAAATTTGATAGAAAAGAGCAATCCAGAGCACCCAAGTGCAAACTTGGCATTTTGAATAGAAATGATCTGATCAAAATTAGTTGGCCTATAAATTGAATTACCCCATTTATTAATACCCTTACCAAAATTAGCACTTGAATATGTCAATTTAAACTCATTTAATGTGATTTAGTTTTTCTAGACCAAATTGTGCACTTTGGTAGAAATTGGTCAAAACCCTGGTTGGAGGTCATTAGTGGCCAAATTTAGGTGTCTATAGTTTGCCCCTATTTGGGAAGGCATTACAAGCTATAAGAATAGTAATATCTTCTCAAAAAATGAAAAGGTCTTATATGCTTATAATTGCAATGATGATAAACTAACTATATGATGGTTTGCCCCCTTGAGAGAATGATTGGCATAAGTAGGTTGGCAATAGTCCCTTGATAAGAAGCAAAATAAGGGGACCAAATAAAGTAAAGATGATGAGGTGAAAACACAATGATTTTGAAAAAGTAGTCAAAATCACTGAGAATGCAAGTGGGATAGTGGACAATGGTTTGCCCAAAGGTGGTTATAATCATTGTACCCTGATAGTGGCAACATAGTATGATAACACAATGATTTACCCAAACGTGGTTATAATCATTGAGAAGATGGAGCTACCCTAGTTAAGATAAACAAACAAGATAATAATGTGCCCCTGTATGGGTAGAAAAAGTAAAATGGTGAGAACATAATGATTTACCTAAAGGCAGTTATAATCATTGAGAAATGTAAGTGGGATGGTGTACAATGATTTTCTCATATGTGGTTATAATCATTGGACCTCGATTATGGAAAACATGATAAACATGGCCGAGGATGATGATAACTTAACACAGAGGGTAATGATGAATTGGAACAACCTACTAGTATGGAGATGCTCATCCAAACTAATAAAGGTTGAAATTATTTCATGGTTAATTATTCTATTTGGGATATGATTGGGATTGAATCAGGATGTTAGTGCCAAAGAGATGTTGATGCCACCATTATCGAATAGACTTCTTGAAGCTGAAGTTTGTTGTAGCATGTGTCAGTAGGCATCATGGTATAACATCATAAGGGCTTGGCCAAAATATACATGAGGACTAACTCCCATAATCCAATACTCAATAGAAACCATGATGACAATGTAAACATATGAATATGGATGGGTTTGATTATAAGTGTGGGCAAAGAATCACCCAATTAACACACATAAATTGAATCAAGGAAATAGTGTTGAAAGCAAAAAAAAATGCAAATAAATAAATAAAATAAGGAGAGACAAATAAACAAAAAATGCAATAGAAACCATGTGAACATTGCCCCTAGAAAATAGGTGACAACTTAATAAACAAAAAAATGGGGGAATATAAGAAAATGAAGGGGGTGGCTGTGCTGTCTCCATATGCACTAGGTGAGTGGATGCTACTTACATAGTTCCATGGATGTAATATATAATAAAAAACTTCAAGCTAAATGTAGTTTTCCTAAGTAATGGGAAGAATGTGATAATCGATGAAAACAAAAAGAATGGATGTGATAGAAGAAGAGGAATAGTCTTGTAAAATGGAAAGTGTATGAAAGAAAAGGCCAAAAAGGATGGGAAAAGTAAGTGACAAGTGGTTTTCTTGAAACTTGGTACCAAAATCCTTAAGGTAAAGAATTGGTCAAATGTTTTTGGTTTTTTTAAATTATTTTACAAATGTTTTTGGAATTTTTTAAAGTATCTCAACTCGATCAAGAATGATGAGACACTAAATGGTTCAAACTCACAAAATGGTGAGAGTGTTCAAACTTAGGTTACTCGTAAAATGGTGAGAGAATTCAAACTTAGGTTGCTCAAAAAATGGTGAGAGTATTCAAACTTAGGTTTCTCATAAAATGGTGAGAGCATGGCAAGGGGGTGACTGAGCTAACCTCAACAAGTATTGAGTGCTACTTACATAGTCCCATAGTAGTACTATAAGTCACTATAGTTCCATCCTATAATGGAGGAATTTGATTAGTGTAGTATTGAATTCAAATAAAATAAACATAGGTGGAAAAAGGCATATTATGGATTAGGAAGTGGCAAGTTGGTACGTCAAGACTTAATAAACAAATGTTTCTCCTAGTTTGTCCATAGGTGGTTATAACTAGGACACAACATCATAGATCAATAGTACTAATTTTCTCAAAGATGATTATAATTACTATCAATACTGGTGATAAGAAAGGAATAACAAATAAAGGATGAAATTGTATAAACATCTATCATACTACTCCAAAATATGATCTCTATTTGATTTACTTGAAATAATTGATGAAACCAATCAAATTCCTCAGTGTTGAAAATGCATAATGAATGGCAAAAACCAAGGTCAAATAGGCTAGGATTTAGAACATGTTTGGTTGATAGAACGAAATGGTAAAATGGATAAGGCTAAGAGGATGGATAAGAATGATATTTTTACAAAGAATAATAGTGATAAAATGGCACCACTAAAATGGTATTTACAAATAATACACCTTAGCACTCAAGCATAGTACCATTTGAGGTGAATAATATTCATTGGCTTAGGAAGTTCATCTCCATCTGGTGTCATAATCTTGTATGTCCCTAATCCATAATCTATAGTAATGATGAAAGGCTATATCCAGTTTGGTTTGAATTTACCTTTATGCTTCTTCTTAGCCAATGTATTCTTTTGGTTTTATTTAAGAATAAGATCACCAAGTTCAAATTTTCTATATTTAACACATCGATTGTAGTGGACTTTGAGTCAGTTATAATATGCCTAAATATTAATGAGTGAAACTATGTTTTTTTCATCAAGTACATTTAGCTCTTGTAGGTGAGCTACTCGATAGTCATGATCATCTAGGACATGTTTGAAAGATATGTGTAGTGAAGGAAATTCAACTTCAATGGGAAGGTTGGATTCAGTATCATAAACAAGTGAGTATGGAGTGGATTTTATAGGAGTACAATGATTAGTATTTTATGCCCAAAGGGTAGGGAAAATATGTAGATGCTAATCATGACCAACATCATTAACAATTTTTTTGAGAATATCGACAATGGTTTTGTTTGATGCTTTGGCTTAGCCATTACCTTGAGGGTAATATGTTGTAGAAAAATGTAATGTGATATTATATTTGGTAAATAGCTAGTCTACATCCTTGTTCTTGAATGATCCTCCATTATTAGATATAATGTTGGAGGGGCTACTGTAGTGGCAAATGAGATGGTTGAAGATAAATTTGGAAATTTGCTTTCTAGTCACATAAGTGAGGGGTATAGCTTCAACACACTTAGTGAAATACTTAGTGGTGATAAGGATATATTTATGGCTATCAGATGAAGTGGGGTCGATCTCTCTAATGAGGTCAAGCCCCCATGTAGCAAATGTCCATGGTGTCAAAATTGGTTTTAGAGTTTGTGCTAGGGCAAGAATCAGATTAACATGTCATTGACATTTATCACACTTCTTTACATATACAACTACATCTATGTTTATTGTGGGCCAATTATAACCAGTATGCAAGAGATTTTCGGATATTATTATCCCACTAGAATGAGATCCACATACTCCTTCATGAACTTCTCTTAATGCTAATGTAGACTCTATCAAAGTTAAATAATGAAGCAGAGTTCCATCAAAACTATGGTGGTAAAGAGTGGATCGAAATAGAGTATAACAAGTGGAATGATGTATAAAGGATTTGGTTTATTTTTGAGATAGGTTAGGTGGTATAAATTAGTCATGAAAGTAGTTGTAAAGGTCTGAGTACTGGATATAATTAGGACCAAAAATATCAAAAATCATTACAACAGTTGAAGGTTCATGATCTGGTGCAAATGTATTCTCAACAAGGAACCGATATTCTCTAGCTTTGTCTATTTGTCAAATCAAAGAGATGATAGTAGCCATGGTATATGTGGTTTTATTACCAGCCCTTGGTATATGCTCAAATTGAATATTTGTAATTTACTACTTTAAGGTATCGACCATAGCCTTATATGGAACTAACTTGTCATCTTTGGTCTAAAAATGGTATGTGACTTGATTGATGATTAATTAAGAATCACAATGAACCTTTAGATGAGATATATTCCATTGTACTTCCTATTAAAGTCCTATGATAAGTGATTCATACTCAGCCATGTTGTTTGTATAAGGAAAACTAATTCTAAATGATTTAGGGATTAGATCCCTCTATGGTGTAATAAATAAGAGACCTACCCCTGATCCATGTGCAATAAATGAACCATCAAAATACAGTTTCTAGTACTAATCCCTAAGAGGTGTGTCAATGATGGTCATTATGGATTCATCAATAAAATGAAAGGTGAGTGGCTTTATGTCAATATAAGTTGATCTACAAGGACCTGTCCTTTGATTGCCTTCTGATTGACATACTCTATGTCAAAATCACTAAGAAGCGTGATCCATTTGGCCATTTTACCTTGTAAAGATATTTTAGATAGTAGATACTTGAGTGGATCTACTTTTAAAATGACCATGGTCTTATTGTTCAACATGTAATGGTGTAGTTTCTGAGCTATGAAGACCATGGCTAGATAAGATTTTTCAATAGGTGCATAGTTGTGTTCATATGTGACAAAGGTATGGCTTGAGTAGTATACTACATGCTCTTTTCCATTATTATCATGTTGATCCAAAAGTACCCCCAAGGCATTATTGGTAGCTAATAGATAAAATAATAATGGCCTTCCTAGCATAGGAGGTGACAAAATAGGTGGATTAACTAGATAGTCCTTGATTTGTTGAAAATCTATTTGGTAGTGTTCATCTCAGTGAAATACAAATCCTTTTTTTAGAAGATGTGTAAATGGATGACACTTGTCTACTAATTAAGAGATGAAGCATCAGATTGACTAGATCTTGCCTTGCAAACTATGGAGTTAGTTCAAATTAGTTGGTGGTAACATCTTGATTATAGCATGGACTTTGGCCAAATCAATGTCAATGCCCCTATGAGACATAATGAAGCCAAGTAAATTTCCTAAGGTTACTCCAAGCACAAATTTATTTGGATTGAGTCTAACTTTATACTCCTACAATCTTTTAAATATCTTATGTAGCATTTTTGGATGGTCAACCCTAGTTTTAGATTTTCCTAATATGTCATTGACATAGTCTTTGACAATATCATGAATCATATCATGGAATATGATAGTCATGGCCCTTTGATATGTAGCTCTAGTAATCTTAAGACCAAATGGAATTACCTGATAACAAAATGTTCCCCATAGAGTGGTGAACATTATTTTATGTTGGTCTTCTGGTGTTATTCTGATCTAGTTATATCCTAAAAATCCATCCATGAGTGAAAGCATTTCATAACCTGTTGTGAAGTCAATGATCATGCCAATATTAGGCAATGAAAATTCATCCTTAAGACACTTTATTTGTCTCAAAAATCAGTACAAATTTTGATTCCTTCAAGCTTTTTGCTAATAAGTAAAACATTAGATATCCATTATAAGTAGTCAATGGACTAGATACATCCTACTTCTAAGAGTTTTTATAACTCTTTCCTTACCAAGACAACAATGTGAGGATACATCTTACATAGTTTTTATTTCACCAGTTTGGTATCAATATTGACAACAAGGTGGTGCAAAACCAAGGTAGGGTCTAAACTTGGCATGTCAAAATAAGCCCATGTAAAGATATCTATAAATTCTCTCAATATATCTGTAAAGACTTCACATTCCTCTTTAGTGAGGGATGCACCTAATTTTATCCATTTTAGGTTTGATGGAGTCTTGATGTTTACCTCTATTGTCTCTTTGACTACAAGGGTTGACCATCTTCTAGGATAGTAGGTAAAGACTTGAACTACTGGACTATATCAGGGTCCTCTATTATGACTTGCTCTTCAACATCTCCTAGGCATGATGAATTTGAGTCCCCCAATGGAAGATTTAGCCTTGTGACAAAACTAGTCATAATCTTGAAGAATTTGATCAAATACTTGTTTTGTGCAAAACTAAACTCAGATCCATAGGCAAGTTCATTATTGGTGGTTTCCTAGTCTAAATTTGAAAAAAAATGAACACCCTCATCTAATGGTGTTTGAAATAGGTTTTCACCACTAGAACGTCCTTTATCTTTACTTTTTCCCTAGTCAAAAAGTGCCTCAAATAGGTTTTCACTTGGGGACCTCAATGTTTTATTTATTTGTTTTTGGCTAAGGGTGCTCACCCACTCTCCAAAATAGGCTTCAGGATCTAATGTAAATGAGAATCCTTACTTATAATCTCCTAGTACAACATTGTCTCTAAGGCTTAAAAAGTCATATAATGCCTTGTCATTATGAAACTCATCAATTGACAAATTGGATTCTTGTTGGTCCCAATATATTAGTTGGGGATAGTATAATGGAAATGGGTTGTGACAAATGATTGGGGTAAGAGTACATATGACATTGTTATTAAACATGTTAGTCTTAGCTAGGTCATCAAAAGTGAGGTTATGATCAGACTCTACTTCATTGTCAACATCATCATCACTAGACATTGATGATGGAACCTAAATAAGATATGTGGGGTCACCCCCAGGTAGTTTAAATCCAAGTCCATAGGGTCTTTTATACTTAGTCATGGAAATTAGCTCAATGGTTCCTTGTTGATTCAGTCTGAGGCCTCTTCCTTCCTAATCTTGATGCTCCATGATCCTATTGTGAATAAGATACTTTTTGATTTTATAACAATCAACTTGGTTATCATTATACAACCATGATTCATCCCCTTCAAGAGGGTTTGGTTCTGGGCCAAATACTATTACAAATATGACATGTCCCTTATCTTTGTTCTTTTGTTGCCATTGCATGTGTGGGGTATTTTTAGGTCACCTAAAGGTCTTTGGATTTTGAGAAAGATTGGAAATATGGAATGTATCATGGGTCACATATTCCCCTAGGCCGTTATCTGAAATGATTGGAAACTTTAGGAGGTGGCATGTGGGAAAGGGAATCCAAGGTATTAGGGTCTATGCAATTATATTGTGGAGGATCAATAAGTATGGCCTTTCCTTTATCCTACTTAGAATTTATATTCATGTCATATTAGTAATTTTAGCTTTTAAACTTAGCCTTAAGATGTTTGTAGTATTCATATGGGTGTAAATCTCTTAGAATATTCACTTTCATCCATGAGTGGGAGAACTTAATACATTGGTGTAGTATTGACGGGACTGGATGAATCTCATGTAACCAAGGCCTACCTAGAAACATATTATATGATAAGTTAAGATCAAGCACATGGAAAAGTGTATCATGGGTCAAAGGGCCAATGATAACTGGTAAGCTAATGGTGACTTATGATTCTCTTTCCTGATTATCATAGGCTTTGATATTTATCATTTTTGGTTGGAGATCTACCATTATGTACCTAAGAAGCTTGATGAGCTTTAGAGACACTATGTTGAGGCCTAATCCATTGTATATAAGGACATGTTTCACTTTATGCCAATTTATATAAAATTCTATGTACAATGGATTATTATGGAGAGGGCCAAGGGAAGACATATCACTTTGGTTGAACGTTACTTGTTGGGATGGAGCTAGGTGTCCAACCAAATCTTGAAATTTATTAGGGGATATGTCACTAGAAATAGTAGATTCGGTTAAAAACTCATTCAAAATGTTCTTGTGGATTTTTGACATTCATAGAAAATCTAAAATATAAATTTATGCTGGTGTCTTCTATAATTATTCCATAATATCAAACTTCTTATCTTGGTCAATGGTGAATGGTTTATTCTGAGGCTGAATGGTTAGTTGGATAACAAGCAAAGTGGTAGATGGTTGTGGACCTGGGATAGTAATCTTTGACCTTTGAGTTGTGATTACATAATTAGGATTAGATGTTGGACCATAAATTATAACAAATGTTGGGAATGGTTTGGGACTAGATAAGACAAGTCTTGATTGTGATACACTTGTATGTGGTTACGTGGCAAGGGTGAGTTATCAATATATGGTCCAAAAGTGGGAGTCCCAATTTTCTAGTTTGCCTATGTGTAGTCCTAGGTCAAAGAAGGATTTTACATGTAATTTGGTTGATTGGTATTATTTATTAATGGTCTATATTGATTAGTATTCAGTCTAGGATTAATGGATATGGTATTAATGTTGCCCCCTACAATATGACCTACAACCCTATTGCAGTCATGTGCAATTGCATGGTAGGTTTTTTGGTTATTACCATTCTAACCTTGGTTTTGTCTATTGTTTTGATGTTGTGGGTTATGTTGTTAATTCTATTGATTTTGCTAGTTCGACCTTTGATTTTGATACTATTGATTTTATTATTGCACCGATTGGTATTGTTGTTGTTGTGGCTATTTTTAATGTTGCTGCTATGTGTTATGTTAGGGAAATGGGTTTTGATAAATCCCAAGAGTTTTATTTGAGGTGGAAGCACCATTATCCAATGTTATCTCCCCATTTTCCAACATATTCTCAATCAAATGCTTGATTTGCACACATCTTCATAGATTATGCCTGTTGACCTGATGATATTCACAAAATTCATTATCATGGTACCAATCAAGATAAGGAATGTATTTTAGATAATACTTTGGTATAGGCCAACTAATCATCTTAGTAGTGGCAAGTTTGTGAAATATATACTCAATAGGCTCTCCTAGGTCACTAAAGACATGACACGTAGGCATAATTTTCCTTAGAGGAGGGGTTTATAATGGTAAAGGTTGCTACATTTATTGCATGGGTCATTGTTTTTTTGCTTACATCATTATTCAAAGAGGTTATTGGGTAGGAGTAAGCTAAAAATATGGTGCAAATGATGTTTTCACTATTTAGACATGACGTGACTTGGTTACTCCATTACCCACAACATTCTTATTATGATTGAATTGATTTAATCTATATTGGTTATTGGCCTATGCTGGTTGTGATGCTTGCACTTGGATTGAATGTTTGTTTTGGCCACTTCCCTAATTGTTACCTTGATTCTGATTAGTTTACGTAATCTTGACGATCCCTTTATTAATAAGGGCTTGCTTAATAAACAAGCCTTTGTCGATGATCTCCTTGAAAGTATGTGCACATTATAGTTCTAGATGATAAGCTATCTCATTATGCAAATCTTTAGTAAATATAGTGGCTAATTATTTATTTGCTAAACTATGGGTTAATCAGCTTACAAGGGCTCTTCATCACTATAGATAACTTGCAAAAATCTCACTAGCCTTTTGTTTTGTTTGTGTTAAGTCAACCAATGAAATCTCATGTTTGAGATTATAGGAAAAATGTTGCACAAACTTATCAAAAAATCTATTTCTAAATTCTTGGGAAAATTTAAAAACCACTCCAAGGCTTGTCAAACTAAGCTCCTTAGAAAAAACAACAAAAGGTATATATCACTATATGCCACTGTTTGACATGCGATAAAGAAATTGGTTAAATGGGCCTTAAGGTCACCTTTCCCTTTGTATTTTTCAAAATTTAGTGGTTCATATCCTAGAGAAAATGGTATCTGCAATTCCATATTAAATAGATAAGAACACACATCATCCAACTTAAAAATTTTAGTCTTTTCTCATCCTAAATGGCAGTAATTGCATCCTTCATCTATTGTAATTCTTGGGATAGGAAACTAGAAGGAACATTGGTTTGAGGGAGAATATTGGTTTGGGTAGATGATTGGGAGGTCATAAGTGGGAAACTTTGACCAGGATATGATGGAGATATTTGTTGGGGTATATTGGTTTGGTTTGTAAATGGACCAAGAATATGCATACGTGGATTAGGATGTACTTGAAATTGCACATTTGGTTGTATGATATTATGGTTTGGGTTGGATATGAAGGTTTGAATTGGAGAATTTTGTGGTTGGGATGGAAGGATATGATTATACTATGCCTACTATGGTTGAGAAGGGACATGCTATCGACTAATCAAACCTTGTTGTTGAGTGAGAATTTATGGACCAAGACCTTGTCTTTGAACTTGTGGCACATTTTGAATCGATTTGTCTAGTAGGTACTTGATAAACATGGGAGCCTCCTTATTACATGAATACTTGTTTGGAATTGAAATTATGTTGAAGACTCAACATCTGTTGGTGACTAATATTTACACATTATTGGCTAGTCATCATCTAGTTTTGGAATGGTACACTAGTCTATGACCGAGGAGGTATCTTTTACACTACTTGATGAGGTAGAACATTAGTTGCCCCTTATTAAGGTGGAAATATATTAAACCTCTATTAAATTGGTACATTAGATTATACTTTCTATTATGGAATACTACTCATCACTTGTTGAGGAGTAGGATTCATCACATTTAGTTGTTAAGGTGTGACATTGGTTACTGGTTGACTATGTAATCATGTTAGTTGCACACTTGATGAAGCATAGGTTGAGGTTGGGATGAAAAAAATCCTACTCCCTAGTATAATGGTCCACTCATGGTATTAAATATAGGCACATATTGTTGACTAGTTTTTTATGCATTAGTACCACGTTGATTTGGATTGGAAATTACTTGCACATTATCCACTATATTTTGCTCATTATTCTACGTAGAAGTAGAAGACACTTCTTTAATAATGGGCACATGTAACAAGTTGTCTACTAAAATGTTTTACATGAATAAGTCTAAACTCTGATTATCTTGACCAATTAACTCTATCAAAACTCCTATTGAAGGAACTAAGTCAATAAGAGGCTTGCTCACCATGGTCATCTGATTAAAATTGTCTGCTAGATTCAAGTAGGTTTGATATGCTATCTACATTTGGTTAAAGTGGTCTTCCATGATATGTTTTCATTTATTAGGAATATTAGGGTCCTGATACATTGTTTGGACTAGAGCCAAAGGATTTATAGAAGAAGATTGTTGACCATAAATTATGTTGTGGGGCATTTTTACTAGGCTTGGTAAATTCTCATGAGGGAAGTTTGTTGGAAACTTGGCCCCTACCTCTATGGCTCGAACCAAAATATCATATTTTTTCTCAAAAAAATGATGCTCAAATAAAAATGGATCATACATGGAAGGCATATTAGTTGAGCATGACTATTGAGGAAATGGTTAATCAACTATGAGTATTGTAGTTAGGTATTGTGTGGTTTATTTTTGGTCTTATTTTGAATAAGGTTGTATATTAACCAAATAGTTAACCAATGGATATTGGATTTGTGCCCCTAATTGAGTATTATAAGAGGGATAAAGATCCATATGATAAGAAATATTATCCATGTAGGGGTCTTGCTCCATTTCTTCTTGTGCAACCACATTACTAATCCTTAGATTGTACATGAGTCTACTATGAGTGTAGGAATACATGTTGGGATTGATATTCAATGCTTTATGTTAGAAAGGGAAGAGAGTTATAAAAAATCTAAAAAGAAAATGTATAAAAAGATGATGTTAAAACTTGGTCTAGATTCATTAAAAGGATCAAAGGTTTATGCAAAGATTTGTGATAACACAAGCTAATGTTAAGTGTCTAACCTTACACATCTTACACAAAATGATTAAGTAAATGAAACAAAAATCAAAATGATAAAAGCTAAGGTCAAAGTGTTTCAAATTAGTCTAATATAAGAAATTAAAAGTTGTTAGGTCTTTTGGCCAAATGTGGCATCAAAATCTAGGCTCAAACAAGGCATGCACTAAGACTCTTGGCCAAATAATGTCAAAAGCTAGACTTTGAAAATAGATGAAATTTTTAAGGTAACAGATTTAAAACACTTTTAAAAAACATTAGGCATTTGATTCTTGGACATGGAATAGATCAAATAGGTATAAGGTATGAAAAAAAGGCACTTTAGAGATAGTTTATTTTCTCACAAATAATAGTATAGAACTTGGTTCTTTTGACAAATAAACTATACAAAAGTGAATGGCGTAACTATGCTAGACAAAGGTTCAGAAAAGTATACTCAGATTGGTTTGAAAATGTAGGAAAAAAATTGAAATCTATGAAAGAGGGCCTATAAAATAATATCTAAAATGTTTTGATTAGTGTAACAGTGCTAGACTACCCAAAAGATGTGAAAAAATTATTGTTTCAAAAACTCTCTAAGGCAAAGATAATTTCTCACAAATTTGACAACATAACACTACCTTTCTTCACTCAAAATTTTGTGGTGCATAGACTCAAAGTGCAAGTGTTTAGCACAAAATGAATTAAGTATATCAAGTGGTGATAATGATCTTGAGTCTTAAATGACCTTCAACCTAAATTGGAAATTGAACCTAAGTTCCTTCAAGTTTAGTGAAAATGGCGAACCCACTTTAAAACATCAACCCTATGAACTTATAAAGGTGAAATTTTGAATTTAGATTATAAATTAAGGACTTAAACAACTTTGGCAAAGGTCTAAACTTAATTAGATAACATAACTATGCCAAAGTGGATGATATAACTCCAAATTTTGATGAACTTTGAATAAGGAAAATTGATGATTTCATGTGGGTAACATAACGCCTCTTTGTTCAAAGGAAAATGAGGACCATGTGTTTGGTTTGTATCATTTGTTTACATAAAATTTTGACTCCAAACAAGACTTTAATCTAAGATAAAACCAACTAATTAATCTCTCTTAGATCCTAAACTGACAAGGTTGCTTGGTATTGTTAGAATCCATCAATATACATCATTTGAGAGGATTTTAAGTGTTCATTTAAAAGTAAATGTGCATTATATAGTAGGGTTTTTACACCTCCCCTTATCTCAAATGATATTACTACAACATGGACCTTGAGGTGCACCTTGCACCAACAATAATTTCATGGCAAGTGGGGATTTTTCTAAGATCTACAAGTTTTCAAATGTTCTAGGAGAATCAATTGCACAATGACTTCACATCAAACAAAGCAAAATAAAACCATAGATTTTGGGTATAAATCACTTGTCTTATTACAAAAAGGTCTAGTCCTTTTTGAAACCACTACATCCTACTATTACCTTATTGTAGTGCAATGTCCAAAGTGTCATTACGTCATAAGTACAACTCCAATATAGAGCCAAATGAAGTTAATGCTGGGAAGTGAAACCTTGGGTAAAATATTACCTAAAGAACTCATGGTAGGTAATGACGTCCCCCTTGTAAGTCAAGTTTAAATGAAATAAATAAATCATAAAATAGAAATACTTTAGGGTCATTGTCAAGGTCACCCAATACTTATGCGAGCTTTTGTGGAGTGATTTAGATGACATTCTTTCTATGCCTTAGACTAGGAAATTTGTAAATAAGGAAAGATCTTTTGATTCCAAGGGTTCCTTGAAGGGGAAAAATAGAAGAGCATACATGCAACATACTTGTATTTTGTGAAAACAAAGTGCTAATTGAAACAAGTACTGGACACAAAAGCTTTGAAAGATGAGTTCATTTTTAAGCCCCAAATTGAAAGGTGTGGTGGTGTTATTTTGACCCCTTGGTCTTCAGTTTTAACTTTGAAAGGTTAAATATCAAAAAATTATTTTAATCACCTAAATTTTCTATTAAGTACTAAAATAAAGTTCTTAGTTCATTTTAAAAGCATGAAAAAGATGGTCTAAAACATGTTTTAACAAATTCAAAGTTCATCGGTTACTTGTCTACCCTTAAGGCATCACCCCAAAAGTAAATGTGTTAGGTTAGACAATGTTAAAACACACACACACACACACACACACACATATATATATGAACACCTAAAATAAATAAATTAGAAGGCTAAAAATAGAATATAACACAGAACACATAAAATCTTGCCCATAAAATATAAAAACCTACAATTAGCATTTTTAACATAACTTAAAATATAGATCAATTTGATAAAAAAAATTTGAGATGTTGTAAATAACCTCAGGGTGCACATATATGAAATTTTTAAAGTCTAAACAGTCAATAAAAAAGGTTATCAACTCTGTTTTAACCATTTTTACTAGAAAAATGAAAAACAAAAAGTGACAGTCACTAAAATAGCTATAAATTATAAAATATAAAGATTTGTTTTTTGAATTTTTTAGATAATATCCATGACATGTTTATATATATTAATAAAAAAATTTAGACAAAAATATTAAGTAAATAAAAATTTATGACTTCTTTATTGACCATTTTTAATCAAAGCAAAAATAACAAAAAAAATAATCAAAACTATGAAACACAAAACATTTTGTGGATTGCACTCTCATGAAGATCATCCCACCAGGTGTGCCATTATGTGAACTAGGAATTTGACTCAAGAGAGGTGATTAGTATTGTGTTAGTCCAAAAATGCAAACAAATTGATAAAAACACACTAATTAGCATACATCTCTAGGCCTAGTTACTAGGGTGAGTTTAATTACAAAAATAAATGAAAAACACAACTAAAAAGTAAATGAAAACAAGAATCCTTCACCTTCCTTGGATGCTCCAAATGCTTGTTGCAGTGGCTTTCTCAGCTTGTGCTCATGAAGTCTTCGTCAAAGGAGGCTTGGCTACCTCCTCTTCTCCTTGGCACCTTGTGGCTTTGGCTTGGCTTGGCTCAATATTTTGGCATCATAACTTTGACATGTGGGAGATCTTGGAATCAATTTGACGTGGTAACTTTGCACAAATTAATTTTAAAATAATGTTCATGGTCTCTCTATTATAATTTTTTAAGAATGATCAAAATCAACCATGATCATCTATTTCAAGATTGAGATGTGTGGTCATGGATTAATTGAATTATGTAATTAAAATGCATAATTATCCTCATCATGAATTTGGAATAAGGGACATTATTGAGGCATGGGAGGTAATAAAGAGGAATGGGAGACCCATAATCCTGATATTTATGGCATTTATTGCCTAGAGATGTCTTCCCAAGAAATGAGGTCACTTGATGATGCAAATATTAAATATTAATTTCTAAAAACAAGTTTTAATAGGTTTATATGGAATTATTAATTAGGCCTTGATTTGGATTAATTATATCTTAAGCATGATTAAGCACTTTGTGCATAAATTACTCAAATTGATTAGAATGCCTTGTTATTGGTCCAAAAATTGATTGGATTGGGATTGGAAGTCAATGTCAGATGTGTTGAATCCTTTATCTCATTTAGGATGTTTCCAACACAAAATAATAAATACATGCATCTCTTATAATAAATTTGACATAAAAGAGCAATCTAAAGTATGCAGGTGTAAAAATCTCATTTTGACTTGAAATGATCTGATCAAATTTAGCTAGACCATAAATTGCATTGCCATATTTAGTGATAACCTAGCCAAAATTGGAACTTGAATATGTCAATTTCAAATCATTTAATGTTCTTTAGTGTTTTTAGGCCAAATTGTGCACTTTGGTGGAAATTGGTCAAAACCCTGGTTGGAGGTCATTGGTGGCCAGATTTAGGTGTCTACATTAAAAATCATGTATAGGACATACATGTCCCAAAAAAAAATTATGTGCATTATATAATTCCACTTAGGGTATATATACTTAAACTCATCACTAAAATTTTCTTACCTAAAACTACCAGTTTGCCGTGAAACACAGTCATGATGACAATGACCTTCATGTATAGACATATTCAATGAATTATAATGTATGTGGATGATCCTATGAAATTATTATACTATTCTCAAATATAATTATAATATGGTTAAATATAAATATTATTCTTGAAAACCAATTTCACAACCTCTCTATACACAACCTCACTAAGCTAAACAATGTCTCCATGTACTTAGATTCATACCTATTCCATGATAACACATCCCTAAACATCTTCTCACTACTGCCTGAGTTTCTTACTATTTTCACCATTAAATATGTTATAAGTTGGTCAAATTAGATGATTAGTTTATCACCCCTGAGGGATATAACCTTTCCATAAACCACCATATACACAAACTAAAAGTCTAACACTTTGTCCTCCATCCATTTATTAACTCTGACTGCTATAACAAATCTTTAAGAAACTAGTACTTTCTTGTAGGTTCTACTCACACACTTGAAAAAAAAATCAAACTTGGAGGTTCCTGGGGGATTTGAATACAACCTTAAATCACTTAACTATCCATACCAATCCATTCTAGTCACTTTAAAACAACTTCTTTCATATTGGGTCACTATTGGGGTTATTTGAGGGTTTAAACCATCTTCCACTGTTAACAATCATTCATAAATCTTAGCCCCTCATTATATAAAATAGTGCTTGTAAATGATCTAGGACCTTACCCATATACCATGAATAGATTAGGTTCCCATGAAGAGGTTACACATGCCAACGAATACTTGAAATTCCTTCTTAGGTTGAGAACCCTTCATTTCTTGCACTTGAAAGACCTTAAAACACTTTTTCAAGATTAAACCTTCAAAATTTGACCTCAAAATTGGTCAACACACTTATGAAAATTAATCACACCATTATGAATTCTCACATGCTCATTCTTATTTTTAAATATGAAACTCATACCTCATTTGTCCACCATCTCTCTTTTTGCTTGCTTAGACCTTAACCTACAAACTACATTAGGCCTTGAAACTAACCTTCATGACTCTTTCTATGTGCTCTCCACATAAGTCAAATACTCAATCATCCTCTCTCATGATCAAACACTACTTTACATCCTTAATAGGCCTTCACAATATATCATGATACCTCATTAGGCCATGCAAGTTCTACAAGTGTCTAGGTGCATACTAGGTCTATAGATCCTACCCATATAGGCTCACCCTAAGATTATATTGAGTGATACAATGCCTCATATACATTCTAAATCAAACTTATACATCCTCTTATTATTATGTGCATCTATTTCACCAAGCCACCATGCTCAACTCACTAGGACTTTACATGTTATGACTAGTGTTATGACTAGGCTTCTCAAACACTTGAAACTTGAAAACTGATCTTGAAACACTCTTTGATGATTCTACACCTTTTTCACATGCATTACATGATTTTAAAATAATTTCATACCTCTACACATACCTCTTCATGCTCATCATGCATATTATGGCTAGGCTTCTCAAGACATTGTACTTAAGGAATAGTACTAAATCATGCTTACCTCAATGATGCTATCAAACAATAAAATTTATCAGACATCACTCTTACACCACTAAAACAACCTTAATAATAAATAATATAAGAATCACTAGGTTTCCTTCAAGTTCTCTCTCAATAAAAAGACATTTAGTTACCTTTTGTCACATGGCTTCCTTGACACATCAAGTACACAAGCTCATATCTCATAGACCAATAAACATGCATCTGGTGACATCTTCACCAGATTTACCTTGATATCAATGACATCAACCTTGAAATCAAATGTAATTAACCTTGACATCAATGATAACACTTCTCAATAGGATCCATTTGCTCCACATAATCCTTAAGGGTGATCAAATCCCTAACTTTAGAGGGATGATAAAATCCAATATGATCAAGGTAGTGGGAGATTAATGAGGATGATGTGACTTATAAATTATGAGATAATTGGTAGATAAAGTCTATGCAATGCTCACATTCAAACCTTCTACCTTTACAATATAGGTTACTAGAGGTGTGGTGGTCCATGTAGTTTTTTATAAACTATATGGACACCATTATCAAAACCACATTCTACCCAATGGTCTACATGGCCATAAATGAGGCACATATGCCTTGATTTTCAAATGATATTAGGGACTCTCTTTATCCAATTGGGGACTATTAATACTACATAAAGGATATAATATTTCAGGTGGAAGGCACTCTTAGGGCTCCCCTTTTTCTACCCAATCAAGTCTTATAACACTTGACCAAGTAAGAGATCAAATATTAGATAGTGGAGGGTGTCTTTGAGCATTGTATTAGCCACCAAAAAAATGCCTAGCTACCCTTTTTAATCAGCATTAGGCACCATGTATATAAACCCTTTCCCACTTACAAAATATGGTAGTAAGAAAGGACTCCTTTACCTTAGGCAAGGCTAAACAACTAGAATATGACCTGTGTGGTGTGATCAAGACCCAAATAGTGAAACAATAGGCCTATCTCAACCCTAATTATGGGTACCAACCTAATGATTATGATATTTATCTAAACCCAACAAATTATCAAGAGGTGTTCATCTATATCAAGGCCCAAAATAAGAAGAAAGGAAAGTAGGTTCAGTCTAGGGAAGATGTTCAAACAACCTCCCAAATTTTGAAGATAATTATACAAGTACACACATATTATACTCACTAATATTCTATTCCTCTAGATATTAACCCTCACCCCATGCTTCCACATCCACCACCTCTTGTGCTACAAGTAGTTTGGCTTTAGGTAGTTCAAGCCTGGGTAACTCAGCCTCAAACATCTCAAATCCAAGTGGATCAACCTCAAGATATGAAGGAACTCATGTTTGACATTAGTAAAATCCCAAAGAAAAGTATAGGGTTGACTAATAGATGGCACCCATGCAGGCCTATTTGCCTACCCCCTTCACTCTCTAGTAGCCTCTCATGACACTACCTAAATTCCCAATTCCCTTACAATCCACTCAAATAGTACCTTACCTTTTTCCCATTTCACCCCTTAAAAATTCACCTAAATGCATTTATACTTAGCCATGCATATCCTCCTCACATCCTCATTATCATATGCATCATCCATTCAATAACTATGGATATCCACAATGCCCCCATTAGTCATTCCATAGGTCTATATACTTATAGGTGCCCCATCCCCAATAAGTGCAAGTGAAACTCTAATAATAAGTGCACTGATATGTATAGCTCAAGTAGCCTAAGCCATTAAAATTACATATTTAATTTCTCAATAAGTTCCTTATTTAGTCCTCATGACCTATACCACTCATCTCCTTCTACTATATTAGTTTAAGTTGATCTGGGCAAGAGTCCTAATAAAAAGTAGAAGGAAATTCATCCTTAAACTTCTATTCAGGTCCCAATTTTTCCCAATGCTCTTATAACATATCTTATGGTACCCTACATTATTCCTAAGCCTCTCTTTTCCATCATCTTAGGAATCAAAGGATTTGGGTTTAACCAACAAATTTACTCCTTTTTGATAAATTCCCCTCTCTTTGGAGTCATTACCCCATACATTAACTTTACCTTGAGCCAGTGGTAAACACAGATGTTCCCTTGGGATTCTTGGTTCATCTTGCCTCTTTTCACTCTCATTCCTCCTCTTCCTCAATTTATTTCCTATTTCATCCCTCCCACTTCATCCATTCCCCCTACACTTTTACCTCCATCTATCACAACCATCTTTGTCACCCCACCAACACCTCCCATCACCCTAGGAATAACTACAATGTCACATGCATCTGAGATGGCTATGTAGGGTGACCTTGATGTGTAGTGGGAATTCAAATACACCATAGGGAATATGAGGAAGATACTCACCTATAATTTCATATATGATGGAAACCCTATGGTATGAAAAACACACCAATATCTCTTCTCCTTCACATAAGTGAGGACATCCATAGGAGAAGAGAAAGTGGCTGAAGACCTAGTCTCTATGCTCTAGGATACATATGATATTTCAAAAAATCTAATAAAGGGTATGAAGGAATAGATTCAAGACCTAAAATCATAATTAAAGAGCTCCTTCCCTATGGATCTAATTAGATAAGTCAAAGACACCCTACTATAACTTTTCTCAGCTCTAGGAGAAGTGGTCAAGACTCTAGTAGACATCAAGACACATATTCAAAGGACCCATGCATATTTAGAGAGAATTCATCTAGTTTAAAAAAATTGTAGGAAGATAGTATTGATCACACACAAGGGCATGTTCCTAGAATTAAACATCATGCCCACTTTGGACCTAAGCCTTTATCAAACATGTGTCGGGAGCATGAGGTTTATGATTGAAAATGGATAAACATAGCATAGATGGTAGTGGATCCCATACAAGAAGTTATGAAAAGGATATTATCCTAATTCAAAGAGGTAAACATCCTTGTTCTATTCCACCCATATGGAACTCTACTAGACAGGAGTGAGTTTAGAGTTCACCTAAGTCACTTTCATTATGTCATGAAAAATAAATTGGTAAAGCCCAATAAGGATGGACCCCATGCAGTGTTCAAAATATCTACCCAATCCATTATGACCATTAGTCAAATTTTAGAGGTCAAGGTGTCCATGGAGGTACCACTTCAAGTTTATTAGAGATTAGTGGCACAATCAAAGGTGGTATTTTTGATAACCACTAATGAATTTATTTAAGTTAGACTAGGAGTTTGGCCTAGTAGTAGATGCATTGGCTGCCAAGGAGACAAAACTATCATCTATGGCTCCTCCACATATTAGTTAAGTGGTCCCTCGAGTATATTTTAGATAGGGTGGAGAAGGGGATATTGATTTTTTTGAGGTCAATACATTTGTAACTTGAAGTGGCCATCATGGCCTAGGATGAGAATCTCGTGCTACTTGGGGGTGAGCCCAATCCTTATCTATAAATTGCAAACTATATCCTATTGTAAAAGGTTGATAATTTTGGTCCTAAAACATTGTTGGAAATAAGTGAGAATTTCACCTAATTTTCCTTCATCATTTGGACTATGAATGTCTACCATGATAGACAATCTTTGTAAAGGAACTCATTTTTATGAATATAATTCCCTATTTTCTACTAAACTAGTTTTTCATTTACTAATGTGTCAATCATATCTAATTTTGAATGAATTTTAATGTTAGAGAATTGAACAAGTGTTTTTTTTATAAAATGAATGTAGTGGTTATAAAATGTTGTGCTATTCTAACCCATTCATAAACCCTTCTCATTTTCTTTCATGACTGTAGTAATCTATGTATTAATTTACAAATTATGTTTGAAGGACCTATGTGTTGGAATGGAATGTCTTGGATATACAACATAATAAATGAGAAAGTGAACCTAGTATCCTCAGACTTAAGGATTTATATGTTGATCGCAAAGCTTGATAAATATAAATATGATAATGAGTTAGAATTTCCATTCTTGTGGTCCCTATATGTTGTTGGGGCTTGTTCTAAATAAGGTAGTGGATCCTATGTTCTGCTAGTAATCCCACAAAGAAAGAAACACATAGCTTCATATAATTACTTTTCACAAATAATATATTGGATTATGAGGAATTAATATTAGGGTTGTATTTTGTATTAAAACATAAGGCAAAACAACTGAGAGCATTCAGTGATTTTAAGCTAGTGGTCAACTAAGTTAAGAGTAAATTTTAGTGCAAATATTATATCTCAGGAGGTATAAATATAGGGATTTGGACTTGATCAAGATTTTTAGTGAATTCAATATCATTCCTCTCCTTAGGGAATAAAACTAAGTTTCTGATTTGTTAACATCCTCATCTATAAACTCAACTCCCCTAGATGATACTGAGTTACAGAAGATCTCTTTGGAACTTGTCCCTTATCCATTTGTCCTATATAATGTGATGAATTTATAGGTATTATAGTATTATCAGTAGGTTATTCAGTTTATTATCAATGCTATGGTATTTTAAGCATAGGTAATTGACAAATTAGATATAAAAAACCCTATAGCCAAAGTTGATAAGGGAAGGATCCTCAATATTTATGGGAATCAAATCCAAAAAGGGATGATTGCACTATAAAAAGTGTTATAAATATTAGGACCTACACCCAAAAAAAATAAATCCAAGTTTTATAACTATAATTTTTGAATCATCAACCTCGGCCTTGTAAAAAAACCCAAACCATTAATGTAGGCCTTGATTAGATAGGCCTCAAACTCGAGTAAGTACAAAAGTTATTGTTGGCTAAAATTGGACTACATAATTTTTTTTGCCTAGATGGACTATGCCATTCTAAAAAAACATTAATTTAAATTCAAATTTTTTAGGCAAAAAGTGGAGAAGTTCAAATTTGCAAGTTTTAGGGTTTTAGCATGCAAGTAGGGATAGTTAGAAAAAGTGTTTTTGAGAGTTTTAAAGGATTGGAAGATGATATATAATGATTATAAAAGTTTTAGGGGTCATTAAATGTCATAATTAAAAATTAATTAGGTATTATACCTCATAAATCTCAATATATGCCTAATTCTCTCTTCCTAGGTTTCTTGGTTCTCACTTTATAAGTGTGTTGTACGTCTAGATTGGTGGTCTTGATGTTTTTTATGGTTAAAAATGGCCAAAAAATGATTTAAATAGTTTTGTGTGTCCCTCATAGTATTAATTAAAAAATAATTAAGTCTTTGGATCATATAAAACTCAATAAAATGGAAAAATTTAGAGCTACACATGTTAAAAAATTAGACAAAGCAAGTTGAGGCAACCCCAAAAGATGCATTTTTTGAGTTCTACTCAATGACATGAATTAAAATTTAAAATATAGGTATTTATTGATGTAATTAAATTTTTGAAATTGATTTAATTACCATAATATACTTTAGGAGATATAAAATGGCAAATTATAAGTCTATTGAAGAAGCATGTTAAGGATTATCACTTGCTTGTTCACACATGGAGTTGGAAATGAGTGTCCCAGGTCTTTCCAAAGTCATAAATTGACTTTATAGTGTGTATAAATCATGTAAATGTATGAATAAATTATCAGACAATTAAAACCAATCCAAAATTGGCTCCATGAAAAGAGAATCACTTTCAGGTAATCGTATTGGCTTGAAGAGCTCAAGAGAGCACAAAGATTGCATTTTAAAAAGGTTTCCACCATTATTACAGGTATTAAAGGAGGCATAAAACTTAATTTTAATACTTAAGTTTTTAAGAGACCAAAAATGGTCAATAAATCATCAAATACATTAGAAATTCACTTTGATCCCTTATGAAAAAAGTAGAGCACTCAGTGCCAAATCAGCTTATGCAATGCTTTTTTGGAGAAATTTTGCAAGGATAAATCAAGCTCATTTATCTTAAATTTTTTTAATATGGTGTTAAAATGTTAGGGTAAAAAAATGGTGAATTTGGTGTTAAATAATTATTATTCACTTTAAAGTATTGTAGTCATGAAAAATGCCTAGTGTGCATATTTTTGTGTGTTTCTAGTTGCTAAATCAACCTGCACAACACTTTTTGAACACCATCTCATAGAACCAAATGAAGTCCAATCACATTAAAATTTCACATGATGGTATCCAAATTTTTTAATAATGTGAATTTAAAAATATTCTCATAAAATTAATTCCCAAATACAAAATGCATAAGGTTAAAAATTAGCTTTTGAGTTGAGTTTTACTTAGTCAAATTTTTGTGTTTCCAGTTTTTAGATCTAGTTAGTGCACACATTTCAAGCTCATTTTCTCAGTATTAAAGGAGGTAAAATCTTGTTAAAATTTTTCATTATGATATTTAAATTTCATTAGAGTTAAATGGTAAAGTTAATATACAAATATTAGATATAATGTGTGGAATGCATAGCTATCAAAATTAGTGTATGAGCTGATTTTTACTTCATTTTATGCATCTTTCAGTTGCTAAACCTACCTAGTGAGTACTTTTTAATCCCATTTTTTCAATATAAAATGGAGTTTAAATTATATGAAAATTTATATGATTGTACCCTAATTTAAATATAAGTTAATGAATTTGTTTTTATAGTTGTTTTAATTTTTAATGAAAAGTTATGATGGTGCGAAGTGACACTCCCAAGAAGATTTATCACTTAGCCAACATTTTAATATAAAACATTCATAGGGTAGGTTTTAGGGGTTAATTTGATAATTTTAGGTCACATTTGGAAATATTTTAATAATATTGATTAGGATTTATTCTATTCTTGATCCATTTGCAATAACTATAGCATACACACTCTTAACATCTAGCGACTCCAATGAACACTCAAATTTCTTGTGGTAAAATAGTTCCTGTCTTTCATGCCAAAGGTGACTACAAGGTTAGATTTTAGAGGTATTAATTTAAATATTTTTGAATTAAATTTTAAATTAGTAAGAATATTGAGGTTTGATAAAACTCATCCATACTTGAGAAGCTTCCTTCCTAATCCAATTTGCAAGTCTACCTCTTCTAGAAGATCCTTGTTATCTCCTTTCATTACTATGCCTAACCCTAGAGCCTTACCTTTTATAGATTTAAATGGTAAAATTAATTTTTACCTCAAATAATATGATCCTATCCTAGTGTCAGCCCTTAATAATGTGCCTTAATACATAGGAGACAACTTTACAACTCATAAGAACATCAGATACATAGCTAATTTTTGCAACATCCATGACATCACTGAAGAAAATGTAGCTATTAGGTTATTGGCCATCTCTTTCAAGATAAAGTCCATAGATTGGTATAGTAACCTAAATCCTAGTTTAATCACAACATGAGACCATTTATAAGATAAAATATGAAAGAGCTTTGAAGACAAGAGTGACAACTTATCACTAAAAGAGCAATTGACAACAATCAATAGAGCTCCTTAAGAGGTCATGTAGGACTTTAACAATAGGTTTTAGAAAACATGGGATATGATTCCAATCCTTATTAATCCCACTCCTTATTATGATTTCCTCTATTATATAAGGGCCCTCAATAGTGACATTGTAGTTGTGATACAGTTAATGGGGGGAGACATATTACCAGATGCTTATGAGGTAGCAATCAGGGCAGAGAATAGCCTAATACATGTTGACAAGATGACAAATCACACCTAGGAATCCTATGATCTTATTACCCAAGATTAAATCAATACCTACTATTTTTTATCCTCTTATTCCCATTCCTCATTTTCTAACACTTATTGACATACCTACACTAATATAAGACAAAGATTCAACTGGTCAGTACAGTGAACTCCAAGAACTCAAGAACATGTTTTAAACATTTGGAAATGAGTTAGTGAATGTTAAAATGAAAAAATATTAGTTTAATAGACCATATCAATACCCATATCAGCCCTAATTATCCTATCACACCAATAGGCCACCCTTTAAGGCTATTTATCAAGGGCAAGGGTAGCTCACCTATGCTAAACCAAGTAACAACTACAATCCTAATGCTACAAGTGATTCCAGGACCTTGGTTCCTATTAAAAACAACCTTTCACAAGAAGGTGAGTGTTATATACCTTGGAATCAATCTTAAAATCAAGGTATCACTCCAAATGTAGAGTTTAACCAAGGCTTCAATGAGAAATGGTATTAGGGTGCTAGTTATGGGTTCAACCAAGCTTTAATGGAACAAAAGCATAAATGCCTATGATGAATAAAATATAAGAGCCTAAAAAAGGATAAGGGATAATGAGGGACAAAATTATTTGGATGCTACATTGGTATAATAACAACTAGAGGAGTATTATGCTTTCAATCAACAAACTAGTACTAGCCAAGCAAACATTCCTTTGGCAGCCAACACAAGGTTCAAGAGAGGAACATAGAGGGAAGAAAATAAGTAGTTAAGGGGTCTTATAATAATCTTCCATTTTTGTCACATATAAATGAGCATAATTTTTCTCCAAAAACTCAAACAACTTATAAAAATTAGAACTAATGAGGTACTTTTATATGTCAAAGCTCACAAGTAAAAATCACTATTATGGATCCCAAAGCACAAACAAAGGTTGGTGGTGCACCCATCAACATTATTGAGAAAATTAAGTAAAATATGAGTGTCCCTATCTGGTAAATGATTTATATACCTGGTGAAGTAGATCTTCTTCAAGTTGGCCTATCAAAAATCAATGTTTCATAAAAGTTACCAAGCAAGGAGAATGTGGTCCTCACTAATGCAATCAAAACCGATGAAGGGAAATTAAAAAAGGTAATCAAACCTCCTAACTTGTAAATTTATTTTATCATTGATAACTCCTTGGTACATAATTTCATGGTGGAAATTAGGCTAAAAACTTAAGTGATGCCTAAATCAATAGTAGATCAACTTGGTTTGAAGTATGATCCCCTCATTCATGGAGTATTTTAGCTTGATGGATCTTATAATAAACCATTTGGTATTATCATAGGTTTTAATTTAACCCTCCATGATTTTATTATTATTTTAGTGGGATAAGAGTGGTTATTCTAGAGGTACCACCCCATTTTGCTCTATGCCTATCTATAGACTTCACTGCCAAAATTGGGGGTTATCTAGAAGAAGATTGGTCTTATATGGTATTTAGGACAAGGTATAAAACCAAGGTGTCCATTAAGTTTGAACTAATTTAAAAGTTTCACCTTGATCCTTATGAACCAATAACCCAAATATCAACTGTACAATCCTGGATGAAGAAGACCACCTTATTGGTCAAGAGCTAGCCACTCATTTTAATGTGATACTTGATGTGTTATTGGATGAGTTATGGAATGAGAACCAATAATTTGACCATTTGGGAGGAATTGAATACATATATATGAGAGTATACTACTTGCATGAGGAAAATGAGTTTATGCCATCCCTTATTAAGCCATAAGAGGAGACTGATATAATAGAAAATGTTCTTTAATGGATCAAAGATCAAACATAGAGTAGGAGTAGGTGTTATGATAGTCTCTCCCTCTAATGACAAGTAAGATTCAACTTATTAGTTTCATTTTAGATATTATTGCAATTAAATTGAATATGAAGGCCTTATTCATGGCCTCTAATGGGATAGAAAGAGGAAAATCAAGCAATTATAGGTATATGAAGACAATGGACTCATTGCCAATTAGGTAAGAAGCTAAAATATATCCAATAACACTTTTATGAAATATTATAAGCATAGGGTGTGGTATATATTTGAGTATTTAGAAGCCTTCAACATCCAAAGTGTGCCTAGAGAGAGTAATAAACACACAGATAAATTAGCATAAGTGGGGCACCAATTTGATATACTAACATAGTTGAGTAAATCAAAAAATTAATCACATGTTAAGGTAATTACAAGACCATCTATTCCTGAAAATGAATCCAATTGGCAAGTTTTTGACAATGATAAGCAAATTAGCTACTTCTTGTAACAAGAGGCTAAATTTTCATCATCAAATCAGAACAAGTTACAAAATTAGTATAGAGATCAGATTATCCAATTGAAATCAAACAAACTCCCTAAGGGTATGGTCACCCTTAAAATCATCTTCCATGAGGAATATTTCATGAGGAAGGACAAGGTAGGCATGTCCACTAGTGAACAGAGCCATCAGAGAGTTTTCATCTTCCAAAATAAACTCTTAAAACTTGGGAAGGTAAATACAGAGTCTGAGAAAGTGACATTCATTTCACTTTTTAGGGATTTTGTAGATGTGTTTACTTGGGAGTACATTTATCTTAGGGGTTTTGACCCTTAACTTAGTCAACATACCATTGAGTTAGATACAAATGCAAATCTTCTAAGGAAAAAGTAGAAGCCTATCAATCCCAAGGTATAGGTTCTCATGATAAGAGAGTTGACCAAACTTATTGAGTCAAACATTATCTTTCTAATCAAACACTCTTCATGGGTGGCCAACCTGGTACTTGTAAAGAATAAAATTAGTGAGATTAAGTTATGTGTTGACTTAAGGTATTTGAATAAGGTATCCTTAAAGGATCACTATCATTTTCCATCCATAGAGTATCTCCTCCAAATGGTGGCTAGTTCAAAATGTTTCTCTCTCTTAGATGGGTATTTAGGTTACAACTAGGTGCTAGTCAAGGAGGAAGGCCAATACAAGACAACCTTTACCACCAAGTGGGGTGCTTATGCTTATAATAAGATGTCTTTTGGTCTCTCTAGTTCTAGTGCCACATTCTAAAGAGATATGGACATGACTTTCTGGGCTCTACTTAATTAGATGATGCTTTTGTACTTAGATGATATCATAGTTTTCTCCAAAAAGGCAAGTGACCACTTAAACCATTTAAGACTCATCTTTGAGAGGTGTAGGGAGTTTGGGATCTCCTTGAAACCCAAAAAGTGTGTGTTTATTGTTCATGAAGGTAAACTATTGGGACATGTTATCTCTAAAATAGGACTAGCCATTAACCCTAAGAGGATAAGTGCCACTTTGGCCTTGTCTTTGCCTTAACACAAGAAAGGACTTCAAAGCTTCCTCAAGAAGATAATTTTTTTGATAATATTCATACCTAATTTTTCATGTTTGGTCAAAACTATAATATCAATGTTGAAGAAGAATCAAGTCTTCTCTTGGTCAAAAGAAGGCAAGACAGGTTTTGAGGCTATCAAGTTAGCCATTGAAAAAACACCAACTCTCTTGAATATTGATTTTTGAAGAAATTTATACCTATATGCCTTTATGAATGTGGAAAACATATTAACTATGCTCATGTAATAGAATCAAAAAGGTCTTGAGTAGCCACTAGATTTCTTCAGTTAGGGACTTGAAGGTTATGAAGAGAGGTATACTTTTGCAGAAAATCAAGTACTAGCTATTGTGAGATCATTGAAAAAACTCAGGCCTATGGTGTCAAACAATAAGATTCATCTCATGGTCTCCTATACAGGTGTGAGAAATTTCCTATTGAGTAGAGATCTAAATCAGAATAGGGCTAGTTAGATCACTAGAGTCATGGAGTATGATGTTGAGATCAAGGTTACTAAGTTAGTGAGAGGTAAAGGTTTATATGAGAAATTGGTTGCTAACCTACATGAAGAAAAAGAGGTTACTCTAGTGATGCCAGATGGCCTACAAGTAGTTTCACCTCTACCCTTTATTGATTGGATGCAAGACATGATTATATTCTTAATGATAGGTGAGTATCCTCAAGGTATGGATAGGACTAAAAGGAGATAATTCAAACTTTAGTCCATATGTTATTCATTAGTTGATGGGATCCAATTCAATAAATACCTCGATGGAGTGTTGCTCAGGTGTATAAAGGTTGATCAGGTAGATAGTCTCTTGGAGCAGTTCCATGATAGACCTACAGTAGGTCACTTTGATTCAAGAAAAACATAAGAAAAAATAATGAGGGCTGGTTACTATTGGCCCAATATTTTCAAATATGCCTACACATGGGTTAGGAAGTGCTAAAAGTGTGTTATTTTTAGTGGTAAACAAAGACTAGTAGCCCTTCCTCTTGAACCCATTCAAGTAGAGCAACCCTTCATGTAGTGGGGATTTGACTTCATAGGTATGATAAATCCACCTTATAATAGAGGGCACAAGTGGGTACTCATTACCACTGGCTGATTCACCAAGTGGGTGGAGGATATTACTCTAAAGGAGGCTAATGAGACAATAGTGTTGGATTTTTATGACAGTGTTGTGACAAGATTTGGGGTACCAACCACCATCACCTTAGATAAATCCTTGGCATTTATTGGTATGAAAATAAGTGAATGGGATCTTAAACTAGGTATTTACCTTAGCATGTTATCTAAATACTAACCCAAGGTAAATTAGCTTGTTGAATCAACAAATAATACTTGATTAGGATAATGAAGAGGACTATGAAGGAGAACAAAAGAGTATGGTTTATGAAGCTAAGAACAACCTTGTAGGATGATAGGGTGACTCCTAAGAGTACCACTGGAAACTCAAAATTTATCCTTATGTATGGGAGAGAGGCCAAACTACCCATATTTATTGAAATACCTTCTTTGGATCTATCTCATCAACTTTAATTGATGGAAAGTGAACCCATGGGTGTGAGAATGACAAAACTCATAAAGCTAGAAGAAATAAGAGACCTTGCAATGAAGACAATAGAATCACACCAAAATCAAGTCAATAAGGCTTTTGAAAAGAGATAAATTTTAATAGTCTTAAAGGAAGGTGATATAGTCTTGAATTGGGATGCTAATAAGGCCAAACCAGGCAACCATAAAAAATTTGATAGCTTGTGGAGTGGACCCTACTTGATTCATGGTTGCAAACAACACAATGCCTTTCAACTTGCCAAGCTATATGGAGAGGTATTACCCATCCCAATAAACAAGATTAATATAAAGGATTTTTATTATAATCAATTTTAATCCATTGTATTTATTACATTTGATGTTATTTTATTCTAAGTGCTTCATGTACAACCTCTTTTGTTGTGTGTTTCCTTTCCCTAAGTGTTTTAAGCACATTATTGTTTTATTTCTTATTATTTGATATTTTAATGGTTTATTTAAAAGTTTGGAATCATTTATATTAGTTTAATAATATTTTTTTGACTCCATAATCCTAATGGATATGCTAATACAACTAGTCTATTGCATAAACAAGCATGCAATCCTGGGAAGTCACCAAAAATGTTGGCCAAAATTGGACTACATACAAATTTTTTACATAGATGGACTATGCCATTATTACAAATGATTAATTGAAATTTTACCTTGTATATTACTTTTATACACCTTACTCAATCAAAATTTTATATCAAAAAGTGGAGAACTTTAAATTTGCAAGTTTTAGGGTTTTAGCATGCAAGTGGGGACAATAAAAAAAGGTGTTTTTGAGAGTTTTAAAGGATTGGATGATGATATATAATGATTTTAAAATTTTTATGGGTAATTTAATTTCAAAATTAAAAATTAATGAAGTATTTATACTTCATAAATCTCAATATATACTAAATTATCTCTTCCTAGGTTTCTTGGTTCTCACTTTCTAAGTGTGTTACAGGTATAAATTGGTGGTTCTAGATTGTTTTATGGTTGAAAATAGACAAAAAAATATTTATATATTTGTGGGAGTAAATAATGGTAATAATTTAAAAATAATTAAGTATTTATACCTCATAAAACTCAATCAAATGGCAAAACCTAGAGCTACACATGTTCAGAAATGAGATAAGGCAAATTGAGGCAAACCCAAAAGATGCATTTTTTGAGTTATTGTTAATGAAATGAATTTAAATTTGACATGGAGGTATTTTTTTATGTCCTTAAATTTTTAAAATTGGTTTCATTCTAATATTATACTTGAGGAGAGATAAAATTACAAATTACAGGTCTGCTAAAGAAGCATGTCAAGGATTCTCACTTGCTTACTCACACATGGAGTTGGAAATGAGTGTCCTAAGTCTTTAAAAAATAAAAAATGATTTGATAGTGTGTATAAATAATTTAAATTTTTTAATCAATTATCATACAATTAAAATAAATTCAAAATTGGCTCCATGATAAGAAAATCACTTTTAGGCAATCGTATTGGCTAGGAGAGCTCAAGAGAGCACAAATTTTGCATTTTTTAATAAGTTTCCACCATTGTTGCAGGTAATAAGGGAGGAATAAAACTTAATTTTCATCCTTAAGGTTTTTAATAGACCATAAATGGTCAATAAAGTATCAAATACATGAGAAAGTCACCTTGATCCCTTATGAAAAAATTAGAGCACTTAACACCAAATTAGCCTACGTAGTGCTTTTTGCAAGTAGTTTCATAGGGCTAAATCATGATCATTTATATCCAAAAATTGTATCATGGTATTAAAATTTTATATAAATAAAATGGTGAATGTGTTAATAGATAATTATTCTTCACTTTAAAATATCGCAGTCATGAAAACTACCCAATGTGTAGATTTCTATGTTTCCAATTGCCAAATCAGCGTACACAACACTTTTCAAACATCATTTCTTAGAACCAAATGACGTCCAATAACCTTAAAATTTCACATGATGGTGGGAAAATGTGGTAATAATGTGAGGGTAAAAAAATTATCAGATAGTTTGATCCCACATGTAAAATATGTAAACTTAAAAATTATCTTACGAGTTGATGTTTACTTAGTCAAATTTATGTGTTTCTAGTTTTCAGATCTAGTCAGTGCACACATTTTAAGATCATTTTTTTAGTAGTAAAGGAGGTTAAATATTGTTAAAATTTATCATGGTGATAGATAAATTTCATTATAATGTAATGGAAAATATAGTGCACAAATATTACATATAATGTGTGGAATGCACAACTATCAAAATTAGTTTCCAAGTTAATTTTTACTTAGCCATTTTCTACATCTCCCAATTGCTAAACCTACCCAATGAGCACTTTTGAATCCCATTTTCACAATATAAAATATATTCTAAATTATATAATTTTTTTATGATTTTATATTGATGACATGAGAAGGTAATGCATTTGGTTTTACAACTATTGGAATTTTTAGTGAAAGGTCATGATGGTACGAAGTGATGCTCCCAAGAAGATTTATCACCCAGCCAAATTTTCATCATAAAACACTTAGAGGGTAGGTCACATGGATTAATTTTATAATTAAAAAAAATAAAAACTCCCTTTTGAGAATCTCTTTAGGATATTTCTATAAATGTAATATATGATGTGTTTTGCTCATATATTGCTCTGTGAGTTTCCCTTTTTATATGTTTTAAGGGTGCTGATGTGACTGTGCGACTACATGTTGGTTTTTTAGCCATATATTTTGATCCAAAGCTATGTTTTTGATTCCATTAGTTACATTGGGAATTTTATTTCTCCCTCTTTATAACAATGTTTATTTCAAATTGGAAAATGTATAATTAAAATCGGTCAATGTCATAATTATAATGGTGTATTGATTTGACAAGTCTATGAACTTCAATGTTGTTTGTCCTCAAGTGCCTTTATAGTAAAATCAAAGATATTGAAACCCATTTTGATCAAATAAGATTATAAAAAAAATCATGATCAATCCCTAAGAGACATGTAAGGTTTTTGAAAGACATTTACTACTCTACATTGGATGGCCAAAGATGGTGGTTGGAGCACATTTATTGAAGATTGAAAACTTTCTCCTCCCTTTTCTCTTCCCTTAATCTATATATCCCTCTCTTCTTCTCATTTTAAGATATACTCTCATTTGATAAGGTATAACCCTATCAAAAATTTATAAATAATAACCTTTGAAGTAATAACATCACTTATTTTAAGTATCTCTTTGGTTGTACTTTGTGTTTTAGATGTTTATTCATAATTGCCTTATGAAGAGGTCTTCTTCTTTGGTGTTTTTCCTCTTTTTATTTCCTTTTTATAGGTGGTTTAATTTATTTTTAGGTCTTATTTTATGTTATTTCAATCAAAGGTTAGGTTATAGTGTGATTTTTACCATTCCTCTATGTTTTACCCTTATCTAGGATGCCTTACTTGGAATCATTTATGTAATAGCAACTAATGCTAGAAATTATGTGAGTGAGAGATCTTTGAGCTGACTTTGTGTGTGTTTTTGAGCAATTAGGAGTGCCTTTTAATTTGTTTCATAAAAAATTTTATGCTTTTGGTCATTTTATGTAGCTATTATACCCTTTTCCCAATCAAAATTAGTAGTTTAAGTGATCTACCAAGAGGAACCAACCTTTTCAGAAGGTTTAAACCCATCATAGGATACTCACATCCTGGGATTGATCCTATTTTGTGTCTAAAAGTGAGAGATCTTGAAGATCCCTTTCACAAGGTGAAATTCTATGCCATAATAGTTTTTGACACACTTGGTGGGACATATATGAATAAGATTGATCAATATTGATGCTGGCCTTGATCCATTATAATAGCTATAACATCCACACTTTTAACTTCTAGTGACTCCAATGAACACTAAACTTTTTGGAGATAGAATACTGCCTATCTTTCATGCCAAAGGTGACTACAAGGTCAAATTATAGAGGTATTCATTTTGAATTACCTTTTAACTCAACAAGAAGATTGAGGTTTGCTAACATTCATCCATACTTGAGAATATTCCCTCTTAAGCCAATTTGTAAGTCTACATCTGCTAGAAGATCATTGTTAGCTCATTTAATTATCATGGATGCCCCTAGAGCCTTACATTTTATTTATTTCAATGGTTAAAGTGGACCTCAACCAATGTGGTCTTATCTCAGTGGTAGCCCTTAAGAGTGTGCCTTACTACATATGAGATAACTCTACAACTCCTTCTGAGCACATTAGAGATGACTAATTTTTGTAGCATCTATGGTATCACTGAAGAGAATGTAGTTATCGTATTATTAGCCATATATTTTAAGGGCAAGGCCCTATTTTAGTATAAGAACCTAAATCCTAGTTATATCATAACATGGGACCAATTAAGAGAGAAACTATGCAAGAGGTTTGAACACAAGAGTGACAACTTATCACTAGCAAAGCAATCGACAACAATCAAGAGAGCTCCTCAAGGGTTCATGCATGAATTTAAAAATAGGTTTTAGAAGACATGAGACATGATTCCAATCATTATCAATCCCACTCCTAATTATTATTTACTCTATTGTCTAAGGGCCCTCAATGGTGACATTATAGTTATGATACAATCATTGGGGGAGACACATTACCAGATGCTTATGAGGTAGTAATTAAAGTGGAGAATATCCTAATAAAAGCTAGCATGATAACACATAGGCCTCCTATACCCTTGTTTATAAAGATTCAACCACCAAATGCTATTGTTTCTCCTCTTGATACCATTTCTCTTTTGCCAACAATTATTTCCATACCTGTACCAAGACAAGATAAAGCTTCAACTATTTAGTATAGTGAACTAAAAGAACTCAAGAATATGTTCCAAACATTTATAAATGAGTTAGTGAATGTTAAGAGGAAAAAAGCCTAGTTTAATTGACCATATCATCCCCAACAACCTTATAAAACCAATAGGCCATCCTAAAAAGCTATTTATCAAGGGCAAGGGTAGCTCACATATGATAAACCAAGTAACAACTACAATCCTAATGTTGAAAGTGATTCCAAGACCTTGGTCCCTATGCAAAACATCCTTGCATAAGAAGGTGAGTATTCTCTACCTTGGAATCAATCTTACAATCAGGTTATCATTCCAAAAGTAAAGTTTAACCAAGGCTTCAATGAGAAATGGTAGTAGGGTGCTAGTTATGGGTTCAACCAAGATTTAATGGAACAAAATGTATAAGTTCCTATGATGACTAAACTAAAAGAGCCTTAACAAGGCCAAGGGGATAATGAGGGAAAAAATCCATTGGATGTTACATTGGTTGACTACTATTTTAACAATTTTGTGGAATATTGAGGTTTTATTCCTAATTTAGTTAAAGTGTATGGATTGATAAATTAGTAAATAATATGCAATAGATAAGCTAATGATTTATGAAATTTAATTACAATTTGACCTTTCTAAAAATAGTAATGAAAGAGAGAAAATTAAACTTATCTTATTTTGTATTGGTCTGACTGAGATAGGGTTTGATATTCACTATGCAGGCCTAGGACACTATTGTAAATAGGATTCTTGCTTTTGTCTTTTGATTGGATATAAGCATAAAAAGAGAATAGGAGTGGCACCAGTGTTTTAGTCCTTGTCTAGTGTTGTTATCTTGAGGAGGTAAGTTTTTTGGGTTTTTTTTAGCAGGTCTATGTGACACTGTCTTTGAATTTTTGAAGCCTTGATATCAGAAGTGCACTTTGTAGAGCTGATTTTCTTCATTTATATGCTTTCAATGCATTTGAAAAAAACTTTAGAAAATAGGGAAAAGGGTTTAGTGTGTGTAATATGAACTGGACATGCTTCACACCCCATATGTGGGTATGCTACCTATATACCAATACTCCAAGGAGGAATCAAGCCATATCTAGTTATCCCTTTAAGAGTGCATGGTGCAATAGTGAATTAAAATGCAAGAAATACAAAAAGTGGGTGTGCTTGAGATGACTAGGGGCTGGTGTAAGGACTTTAATTGGCTTGAAAGTGTATAGGTTGGTTATATGTAGAGAATAGGGAAAATTGATTGGGTGGTCTTTCTTTTATTCTTGCTTACTTGAGTGATATTTGCCAACCCTTTCTAAATGATCTTTGAATGGGTTTTTATAGGGATCTATTGGTCATGGATTTAATTTGATCATGTTAGGCTGATAAGGAGAAGGATGGGGAACTAGAAGAAATTGATTGTTGGGGATAGAAATGAGCTTGGACAATAACACTAAAAATAGACAACAATGGCACTAGTGCTCCTATCCTAGTTGGGCACTATTGTCTTGGGAAAATGAGACCTAAGGGGATGGATTGGTCATGAAAATAGGGTCCTGGATTAGTTAGGGTCAAGTCTAAAATTCTACGAATGATTGGGAATTAGTGAAAACAAGCCTATGAGGGTCATGAGAGCAAGCAAGAGGGACCTATGGGTTGGGTGTCATTAGTCATGCTAAAGTTACTAATTTTTGCATTTTATATGAATACATTTGCCCTCACTTTATTCTAGTGATGCAACAAAGAAAAATACTAGGATAAAGGAAAAATAAAAGTCTACCCAAACTTACCTACAAGGGTTAAGCCCATGAAGATGTGTGATATTGGGTGTGCATAGAAAGAGAATGTTGTGAAGTGTAAATATATTATGATGCTAAGTAATAATGGGTGATGTTAAATGTGTGGTATACTAAGATTAATATCATGAACAGAGTTGAGTGCTCAATTCCTTAGAAGTGGCTCAAGAATGCAAAGGCTAGCCCTTTGGCTCCATCATTGCCCACTAAGTGAAGCTAAGTCATCATGAATGTGTTGATCAATGTTTGGAATATGTGTCTAATTCCTTTTAATAGGTGGGTCAAGAATATAAAGGCTAGATATCCCTTTGGATCCATAATTTCCCCTTAAGTGAAGCTATGAATTGATAATAGTATGAAATGTATGTCATATGAGATGGCTGCTAAAGCCCATGAATGTACTATGATCTGACAATGTTGGTGTGGATATCCAAATGTATGTTAGAAACTAGGCCACTCTTGACCACTCTAAAATATGGAGATTAGGCTTATATGAAAGCCACTTTGAAACTGAGAATCTAGCTTATGTGGAAGCCACTCAGAAACTCAAGAACTCATAAGTTAGGCTTGTATGAAAGCCAAACTAAAATGATGCCATCCACCTACAGGTGAAGTAAGGAATGCAACTACTAAGAATGCTTGGGTAATGTTAAACTCATAAATAAAGAAAATAAATGTGCCACACATATTGCCCCTAATCACTAGTGTTTGAAACATGTATTCTGATCTGAAAGTTATACCAACTACTCTATCTAAAATTGGAAGTTGGAGCCATCATACCATGCATGATGCCCCCTATATCTAGATTATCTAAGCAAAACTATATTGAAATTGTTGACTCTAATCTGAAATGTAGTTGATAAAACTATAACTGAACTTACCTTTCTATCTATTTCTAGAAAATTTGGTTTTTTTATTGTTTAGATAGGAGTGCTAAAAATGAATAGTAACACCACTAATGTTGTGGTCCAATCTTAGCACTATTGTCTTAGGCCAAATTTGATGGTTGTTTTAGATTCTTGACTATCTACCTAATCTATTCTAATTGGTTTAGTGTTTAGTTATTGTTTTAGATGTTTTGAATGCTATTATTTTGATCGTTAGGAGATCTGATCTCTGTGACAAAACCCCTATTTGTTGTCCCCTCTTCTAAGGTTAGAAATGGAGAACTAAAATGACTACCCTAAAAAAAATATCCCTAAAAGTGTGTTATGTTGCACATATACATGATATAATAATGATAATTAATAAGATATCTCAAGATATAATATGGGTTATAGTGAGAGATTTTTAGATCAACAGGGGTATGCCTACATAGACATAATAATGTAATAACATGTGTAATGTATTGAACTAGAATTTAAAGTCTGATTAGTTTTTAGTTAGAGGTATGGAGCATGATGTCCATTATGACATCCAAGAAAACATGAATAATTCATGATATAGATCATGGCATTGCAAAAAATCAAAAATAATTAAGCAACAAAAACACAAGGTAAGAAGTAAGAAGCATACAAGATTGGCCAAGGGGCTAAAAAAATAAAGGACATGGGCACATGTCACTCAAATTGGAAACAAGCATACAAGGCATGTTCAAATGCCACATACACATACAATTAAAATAAGAAATTTGGCATGGAAGCCACAATCACATAGAGGAGTATAGGTAAAAGACATTGGCAAATGTCCTAAGGCACACACATGAATAGAAGCAAAGGACATTGGAAAATATCCTAAGGCACATACTGGAAATAAGTAAGAACTAAGAAAATGCAAATAATCTAGTTATATTAATCAAGAAAATATAGCATGTGAGGAGATAGAAGATACAAGCACATCTAATTAATCAAAGCAAGAGTGAAAGTATGCAAGACATGTTAGTACAAGACTAGGTATATCCTAATAAATATGCAAGTGCTATATACTAGTGAGTGTCGATATATTAATTTATGTAAGTAATAAATTAATGTATGTCAACATGATAACTAAAGTGTGTAGTGTAATAATGACATAACTTGGCTGGTGTAGTGATGTAAAATATGCCCTAGTGGGTATTTATATTGATGTGTGTTTCAATGTAGAAGTAGGATGCCCCGTCAATAGGTAGAGTGAAGCAATCAACGAGATGGATATCACTACACACACTCAAATAAAATAAAGTGAAGCATGGTAATGTATATAAATAAATAAACAATAACATAGAAAAATAAATGTAATTCTAGCATAATAGTAGAAATATAAAGCATGGATGATGCATATAATCAAAATATTTTTGGTATTTTGATATATATTTAAATTTTTTTGTATTTTGAAATGTTAAATTGTTTTTAAATTTTTGAAATATTGGAATTATTTAAAATCAATCATGAGAAACTATGTATAGGTAAGCTAGGAAAGGATGATACTAATTGATGATTCTAATGAGAGACTCCCTATCATGGCGTCCTGTATCAAGGAGATGAATCATGCATGATCATAGAGCACAATGGAAATGTTGAGACTATGGATCTAAAAGATATATATGCTATAAATTCTCTAAAATATCTAAATTAGAAATCAAGTATGGGGTCCCCCTATGACTCTAAGAAGTGGATACAATTATAGGGCTCTTAAGGACCCATCTAGTAGTAGGAGAATCTCAATGAACATGTGCATGAGATATCAATGATACTACATTAGGTATGAACACTATTGCTAGAATCTATCTAAAATATTGAAGATGTGGAAGTGTGTAAACTCTCTATGCTGGCAATGGATGCATCAACTATGTCTAAATCATACCTAGAGGAACTATAAATGGTGGCAAAACTAAAACTAGTGACTATGGATTTGAAGTGGGGAGTGGAAACTCATATGGAACTCCACCAAATGTAAAAACTTGATTAGTGTGAATGAATCTCATGTATTTTCAAACTTTAGAAGGTACTTCTTGAAGTTTATAAATCTGTGGTCGACCAAGTAACATGTCAAAAACTCCTGCACTAGGAATAATAATGAAGGGTGTGTCTATATTATTAGACCAACCTATAAAGGAAGTAAAATATCACCCAATGAACTCTATATGTGCCCACTAAATCCACTGATAACTATGTTTTTTAGGGTAATATCCTACTCTAAATATCCTAAATGTTGTAGTAATGTCATAGTGCACATGTCTACACTGGATCCATTATCAATAAGAACACTATAAATAGGATGATTATGAATGTAAGCTCTGATAAAAAGTGCATGATAATCTAAATCATCCTTGATGATCTCTTTCTCTAAGAAGGAGATGGAAGGTCTAGATGGAACTATGGAATTATATACACCAATCATGTTACTCAAAGGATGTATCTCAACTAAAGGTGCCTTGTACATATCTGGTGGTGGATGTACATGATATAAATGATGAACCCATGATGTATCCCTTGTCTCTTATTTGGAATTATATGGAAAAGGATTTGAAAATATTTTCAATGATTTATCTTATGTTTGCTTTGCTAGAGGAGGCTCAATTGAAGTGTTGAAATCAATATGATTACCATATATTAAATTCTATATCTTGTGTCTCAAGTTGATGCATCTATTTGTTGTATGTCCTAGTACCCTATGAAACTCATAAAATGCATGTTGATCATATCCTCATGGAAGAGGCTTTGCTGGGTCAACTTCCCAAATAGGAGGGAGAGATACAAAGTTATAATCCAATAGCTACTATAAAACTCTAGATAGAAAAATTGGTAGATTGGTAAATGTATGCTGAGGAGGTGTTGATAAAACCACTTATTGAGGGGGATCTGAAGCCATATTAACTATAGGTTGATTCTAACTATTGTTATCATTAACCTTTAATTTATATGGGACTTTATTTTTACTCTTATTTATTATGTTTGAGATACTTGTGCACTTGAGTTTTCCCGTTGAAATTAACTTGACTTCTCTTTCCTTCAGTGTGTGACATAATTCAGTAAAGAAGAAAATCTTTTGAACATGATTTATTCATAAAGTGTTGGTAGAAGACTCTATTTAAAGAGGTCCTATAACTCTTAATCTACCATGGGACTAGTCATCTTAGCCAAGATGGTCTTATACTAAAGAATATAATTTATGAGATGCTCACTTGACCTTTGTTTTTGTTGTGCAACTTGAACATATGAAACCTTATCACCAATGTTGATGCTAAAGTGAGCTAAGAACATGTTGGCTAAAGGATTGAATGCATTGACTGACTGATTTAGTAAACTATAGAACCATTGTAAAGCATAGTCCTTTAAGCTATATGGAAAGAGCTTGGTAAGTAGCCAATCATTTGGTACATAGTCCAAGTATGCTATGTGAAAATATCTCAAATGTATCTCTGGATCACCCTTGCCATCATAAAGAGTAAGCTTAGGTTGAATAAAACCTTGTGGCAAGGGTTTGGAAGCAATATGATGTATGAATGGTATATTTAGTAGATCAAAAGATTCTAAATCCTATGTAGGTATAGTGACACCTTGATCAAGATGTATCACCTTGGATTGAAGATATATTATCTCTTGCACAAGGGCTACACATCAAGAGATAGGGATGTACTAGTTATAGCTAGTGGCATAAAGGTAGGTTAGTGATCTAGGTGGATCCATATATGCTCTAAAAATGAAGTCATCAAATTGTAGAATGATCAATGGCACAATGTAAAGCTCATTGAGATATTTCTAATGTAATTTGAATGGGTCAATTTTGAGATTGTATACGCAAGATATAGTGTATTGAAGTTTCTAGATTAAAAAGGAAAAAAAGATGGCATAGAGTGTCACAATCTATTGCAAAGGACAAGTGGCATAGTTTGATCAAGTCACATGGACCCATGTTACAGTGACATGTGATAGTAAGTTCATGCAAGAAAATAATTGGTTTTCATAGTTGGTCTTTAACAGGTGTAAAAGGTTGACTAGGGGGACCGTAGCTAGTGGAGTCCACTTTTATCATGGAGGGGGACCCTACCACCGATAGAACTATGGAGCATCTAGTTGAAATATGGAGTCCAATTTTAAGAATACATGTCATGGGATTCGATCCAAGCCCATTTTGGTTAAAAATATAGTGGCTTGACTGATACACCAACAAGCCTGAGCACTATATAAAGTGCTTGAGTTTCATTTTAAAGGCAAGTTTTGAGATGTTTTTGTGGAGACCAAGCATAGTGTAAAGGGTGTTTGGAGACTTAAGATGAATTTTAAGTGCCTCAAGCTTTGTAATTGGATTTGAGAGTATACCTTAGATAGAAATAATCTCTTGGAGATGATTTTGAGTGACTTCTAAATAATTTTAAGCATTTTTTCAACATTTTTTGATAAGGAGCGATCTTCATTAAGATCAAATCTGGAGATGTAAGATTTTAATCTAAAATCTATTATCAAATCATGACCAGTAATTCTATTGATATTTCCTCTTTTATTATTTGTACTTTTAAATTTTAGTCTATGTGAACATTTTAAAAATTTGTTTAAAAATTCTATAATTTATAAAAAAATCATTTTTGTTAAATCATTTTAAAAAAAAGGTTTTGATCCATTACAAGTGTGTTTTCTATAATTTATGACACTTGATTATTATTGATTACGGATCAGATTTTGGTATCAGATTAGAATTTGTATTTAACTATGTGGATTACTAGTGTATGTTAACAAGGTTTAGATATAGGTGGGATGAAGGAGAATTGGTAGAGTATGATCTAGAGGTTGGTAAGACATACTACAAAAATGGGATTTGACTTCGAGTTTAAACGAGTTTTCTGATAGGCCTTCTTGGAAATGAAGGATATGGTTGAGGAGCTTTACCATGAAAGATGAATAAATATGGAGTATGACAAAGGTGGTAAAGATTATGAGAAACCTTCCTCCTCTTTGAATGATAGTAATCATAAGAAAGCCATTGAATCTCTTCTTTCACTAAAGCTAGATATTAAGTTTTAATTATAGATATTTATTCATGATATTAATGTAAAAAAGTTAGATAAATAGATAAAGTAATTTGAAATGTATTATAGGGTCCATAATATTTTAGATGATAAGGCTAAAATTCACTTGGATACTCTTCAAATGGGAGGCACAACTATCATCTGGTGGGAGAGTAAGTTGAAGGAAAATGATCTTAACATAGGTAACTTGATTTCTACTTGGAATGAATTTGTTGATGAAATTAGAAATCAATTTTATCCTTTAAGCTATATGCAGTAAGCCATGATGGATTGCTAATCTTTTAGATAAACTAAAGGCCAAAGTGTTCAAGAATATACACATGAATTTAGGAAAAAGAATTTACTTTTGAATATTCCTCTTCATACATAGGAAATAATGCTTAAGTATATAGGTGGGTTGCATATTTTACTTGAAACACATGATTCTGGTTCTCAATCCCATTAATTTAGATGTAGTTTGTGTTTAAGCCACTCACCTAGAAGTTAGAGGAAAACATGCAAAATAATCTTTTCCTAAAGTTAAAAGTAATCTAAGGTTAATCATTCTAAAGGGAAAAGTTATGGAAAGGGTAAACAAAAACCCACTTTTAATGTTATAAAAGAAGAAGGAAGACCATTTTACAATAATTGCAATAAAAATCATGATGAGTCTAAGTGTTGGAAATTACATCTTGAGTTAAGGCCTAATAACAAGTTCAGTAAGAAAAAAATAAAACTAATACTGTGGTTCATGATCTAGGTTCATATTCAAGGGATGAAACCAAGATCACAACCATGAGTATTCAAAATTATTCTTCTCTTTCTGTTTCTAGCACTAAGTCATCTAATGATGCTTCATATTTAAAAAAAAAATTATGCATGATGATAAGAAAAGAAATGAGTTATTCCACATTAGGGTTGTTTCAAAACATACTAAGATTGACACTCTATTTGATAGTGGATCATAGGAAAATTTGATTTTTGAAGAGATTGTTAAAAATTAGGATTACAAACCAATCCCCATCTGAAACCCTATCCACTTGGTTGGGTGTGTGATGATCCAAATATGCAAGTAACTAAAACTTGTAGATTGAAATTTGCCATCACATCCAAGTTCATGGATGAGGTTGCTCTAGATGTAGTCCTTCTAGACATATGCAAGATTATTTTAGGAATCCCTTATCTTTATGATGGAAAGGTAATATTCTATAGGGAGGAGAATAAGTACTTGCTTGTTAAGGATGGAATCAAATATATAGTCAAAGCACATCATATTAATATGAGTTTCTCCTTGGTGATAATAGGGAAAATGAAAAGATTGGTTAATTCAAGCAATACTTTTTGTCTCATTTTGATTAAGTCTAAGGAAAAAGAATATTCCCAAAATTTAGAAAATTGTGATCCTAGACATAAGAAATAATTGGTTGAAATAATTTCTAGTTATGATGATGTGTTTTAGTATCCCAAGGTTTTGCCCCCTAAAATGGGAGTTCAACATGAAATTCAATTTTTACAGGATTCTCATCTCCCTAAAATTGGCATATATAGGTTATCAATGGTGATAGAAAATGAGGAAATCAAAAAGTAGGTAATAGAATATTTGGAAGGGGGTGTTATTCATCCAAGTTTATCTCTTGTTGGTTCACCTATAATTTTGGTGCCAAAGAAAGATGGAACATGGAGAATGTGTGTTGATTTATGTGCTTTGAAGAAAATTACTATTAAGAATCATTACCCTCTTCCTCATATTGATGATTTGCTAGATCAATTAAGAAATGATATTTATTTCACTAAGTTATACTTGAAAAGTGGTTATCATCAGGTTATGATTAATGATGGTGATATTTGTAAAAATACTTTTAAGACAAAATAGGGATTATTTGAATGGCTTGTCATGTCTTTTGGGTTGTGAAATGCACCAGATACATTCATGAATTTAATGAATGATGTTTTTAAGCCATTCCTTGATGATTTTCTTATAGTCTACTTAGATGATATTTTGATCTTCAATCAATCTTGGGAAGATCATTTGATTCATATTAGGAAAGTCATAGATGCATTGAGAAGGGAGAAACTTTATTTAAAATTGTCTAAATGTGAATTTAGAAAAACCTCTTTGGTTTACTTGGGTTATATTATAGGACATGGTAAGTTAAAAATTGATCCTACAAAAGTGGAGGTTATAGTTAAAGGCCCTAAACCCAATAATGTAACCGAGGTTAGAATTTTTCTCGGTGGTGTATAATAATCAAGGAAATTCATTACTAATTTCTCACTTATTGCATCACCTTTGCATTCTTTTACTAGTGCTAAACAAGTCTTTTAGTGGGGAGGAAAGTAGCAAAAGGCCTTCGTCACTTTGAAGATAAATATTAATATTGCTCATGTCTTGACACTTCTTAATTTGCAGCAACAATTTGAGATTGAGATGGATACAAGTGATTATGCTATGGGAGTTGTCTTGATGTAGGGAAAGAAGCCAATATGCTATCATTCTAAGACCTTTATAGGTGCGGTAAGAAACTATCCAACTTATGATAAGGAATTGTATGCATTGGTTCAAAGTGTTAAAAAATGGAAGCATTACTTGATGGGTAAAGAAACAATGGTACATATAGATCATCAGCCCCTCCAATATCTCTAGCCACAGGCCAAACTAAAACAATCTAGACATTTCTATTAGATGGGTTTCCTACAAAAATTTCATCTTATAATCAAGTATAAGAAAGGTATACAACATAAAGTTGTTGACATGCTTTCTAGACATCCTATGGTAGTTGTATCTATTCTTTTATAACATGGTTCTTTGACTCATAAAAGTTATAAAGAACAATATGTTTTTGATGTTGATTTTAAGGATGTGTACAAGGATTTGATGAGTAGTAAATAGGTAAAAGAATCAAAATATCATGTGCATAATGGACTTTTGTATCATTTGGATAAAATTTGTATTCCTCATAATGAAAGGATACACATGATTAGGGAAGCACATACTTCTCTTATTTTTGGTAATTTTGAAGTAGGTAAAATGGTTGCACATTTGAGAATGTATTTTTACTAACCCAATATGCAAGAAAATGTTGCCAAATATATCAAGGGGTGTGTTCTTTGTGCCACAAACAAGCCTAGTAATAGGAAATTAGGACTTTATACTCCTTTACCTTTTCCTACTCATCCTTGGAAAAGTATTTCCATGGAATTTATAGGGGGGTTTCCTATGTCATGATGGAAACATGATTACTTATATGTGGTAGTGGATAGATTTAGCAAGATGTGTGTTTTGATCCCTTGCACTAAGAAGATTACAGGGAAAGGTATTACACACTTGTTCTTTCAAAATGTATGGGTTCATTTTGGATTTCCACTTCTATTATTTTTTATTGGGATTCTTGATTTCTTGGAAATTTTGGTCAACATTGTGGGAATTAATGGACACTAAGTTGAGTAAGAGCACTGCATTTCATCTATAGACTGATGGTCAAATAGAGGTTGTGAACCACATAGTGGTAAATTTGATTAGGGGTTATTTTAGTAAACATCCCAAATTGTGGGATGAATATTTGTGCTATATTTGACATGCTTACAACTATTTACTTCATTCTTATACCATGAAATCTCCTTTTGAAGTTTGTTATGGATATTTTCCTAAATCTCCTCTAGATGTTTGCTATGGGTAGGATTCAGCTAATAATGAACATAATGATGATCTTAAAGATAAGAAGTTCATTTAAAGGACATAATAGGTACATCAGACTATCCAAGACTAGTTGGATAAAGTTAGGCAAAGTACAAAACAAGACATGACAAACATCATGTTGGTCACTAGTTTACTGTAGGTGATTTGGTATGGATTCATATCAGTAAGGAAAGGTTGACAGGTGAAGGTAAAAATTTGAAACCAATCTAGTATGGTCTAAAAATGATTATGAAAAATATTGGTAATAATTCTTTTTGATTAGATTTTCCATCTTATATGCAAATTTATTTAGTTTTGAATGTGGAAAATCTGAAATTATATGAGCCTCTAATGATTTTAGATCATGATGAAAGTGTATCCAATCCTTATATTGATGATTTTACTCTTGAGTATCTAACAAAATTATAGGAAGATGCAATTCTTGACAAGAAGGTTCAGACCTTGTGAAAGGGAGATGTCATGTATCTTCATGTTGGTCTTAAAGGGATACACCCAAAAAAGGCAAAATAGATGGAAGTTGAAAGAGTGAAGGAGAAATACCCTCACCTCTTTACCAATTAATTAAATTTTGGAGGTCCAAAAGCTCCTAATGAGGAGGATTGATCCAAGTGGATCCATATATGCTTCAAAAATGAAGTCATAAAATTAAAAAATGATCAATGACACAGTGTAGATCTTATTAAGATATTTTTGACATAATTTGAATGGGTTTATTTTGATCCCATATGTGAAAGATATCACATGTTGAAGTTTCTAGATTAAACAAGGCAAAAAGATGGCACCAAGTGTCATAATGTGTCACAAAAGATAAGTGGCATAGTTTGATCAAGTCACATGGACCCATGGTATAACAACATGTGGCAATGAGTTCATATGAGAAAATAATTGGTTTCATAGTTGGTCTTTGATAGGCATAAAAGGCTAGCTACAAGGACTATAGCTGGTGGAGATTAATTTTTTCATGGAGGGAGACCCTATCATTGATAGAACTATGGAGCATCTAGTTTGACGTCAAAAAGTATCAGATTGGGAATGGTCCATATGGTGGGTCCTCAAGCCACCACATGGATTTCCACCACTATATTATTTCCATGGTCTAATTTTTAATAGTCACATAATCTTATTTACCATTCTAACCATCCCACATTAATGCCAATTCCAACTTATGACAAAATACCACAACATGCCAAGTTATCATGGAAACCACCAAAGCCCAATATAACCCACCATTACATGCCAATTCCATGCCACATCCCAAAGCCAATGAAACACCACATAGCATGGGAAATTACTACATATAGGAATCAATAACCATGAATTTCATGGGATTTTAACCACTTAAATCTGATTCACCTCCCAAATGTGGTATATATGTGGATATGGGTTAAAAATAAAAAGCCATGTCATGGGATTTGATCCAAGCCTATTTTGGTTAAAAATATAAGGGATTGACTAATACACCAACAATATTGAGCACTATATAAAGTGTTGAGGTTCATTTTAAAGGCAAGTTTTGGGATGTTTTGGTGGAGACCAAACATAGTGTAAAGGGTGTTTGGAGACTTAGGAGGAATTTTAAGTGCCTCAAGCTTTGTAATTAGGTTTGTGAGTATACTTTAGAAAAAAATAAGTTAGTAGAAATTATTTTTACTGAATTAAAAAGAATTTTAAGCATTTTTTCAACAATTTTTAATAAGGAACGATTGCCATTAAGAGCGAATCTAGAGATGTAGAATTTTAAGCCAAACTCCATTATCAAATCATGTTCGGTAATTATGTCGATATTACCTCTTTTATTATTTTCAATATTAAATTTTAGTCTATGTTAATATTGTTAAAATACAATTAAAAATTTCATAATTTAAAAAAATAATGATTTTGTTAAATTATTTATAAAAAATAAGGATTTGATCCATTACAAGTGTGTTTTTCACAGTTTATGACACTTAATTATTATCAATTATGGATTAGTTGGGATGTTATAGGGGGTTATTGAGACATAGTTTCCCATGTAGTGTTATTTAAAATTGGTTTCTCTATGGTTTGAGAAGATTGACCATTATTCACTCTTTGTTTTTCTTCTTATAGTATTTTAATCATGTCATCTTGCATGCAGGGTGTTTAGTTAATAGTTCTTGGAGTTCACTTTTATCAATTTCATCAAAACCAATATATTGGGCCATTTTTAAATTAGGAAAAAAAGTTGAAATTTGATTGAATTTTTTTCAAAAAATTTTAATAAGTGAGGTGATAAAAAAATCAAGTATTGAATATAGAGAATGCAGAGTTCTAATAATAGTGAATTGAAAATTGTGCAAAAAGGATACAAAGCTCACAAACATGTAAGGTGATACCTCAAGAAGAGAATAAGAGATAGTAATTATAATTATGGTTTTTACAATAATATTTTTGAAAAATACTATGAATTTTTTAAATTAAAATTGATTTTCTAATTTTAATATGCAACTAGAAAATTCAAAAAATGATTGGAAAATTACTGTGAACTAGGTGATGTAACTAGGGTTTGAAATAAAATTAATTTTAAAATTTACTATTAAATTTTAAAAATTGGGATGAATTTTTGATTTAAATATTCAAGAAAAAATTTAGAAATTTATGGGAAAAATTAGCTAGGAATGTACCCTAGGGTTTCTAAGGTTTTTACGCACAATTTGAAGTAAGTTAGGTTCACTTAATGTTTTAACAATTTTGTGGAATATTGAGGTTTTATTCCTAATTTAGTTAAAGGGTTTGGATTTATAAATAAATAAATAATATGTAATAAATAAGCTACTAATTTATTAAATTTAATTACAACTTGACCTTTTCTAAAAATAGTAATGAAAGAGAAAAAATTAAACTTATCTCATTTGGTATTGATTTGACTAAGATAGGGTTTGATATTCGTTTTGTAGGCCTAGGAAAATATTTAAAATAGGATTTTATATTTTTTTTATAATTGGATAGGATCACCAAAAGTGGACACAAGTGGCATTAGTGTTGTAGTCCTTGTCTAGTGTTATTGTCCTAAGGAAATAAGCTGTATGTGTTTTATTCAGCAGGTTTGTGTGACACTGTCTCTAAATTTTCAAAGCCTTAATATCAATAATTCTACCTATATAGATAATTTTCTTAGTTTATATGTATTCAATGTGTTTGAATAAAACTTTGGAAAATAGGGAAAAAATGCTAGTGTGTGTAAGATGCACTAAACGTGCTTCACATCCCATGTGTGGGCACACTACCTACATACCAATACTTCAAGGAGGGATCAAGCCATATATAGTTCTCTCTTTAAAATTTCATGGTGTAATAGTGAATTAAAATTCAAGAAATACAAAAACTAGATGTGCTTCAGATGACTAGGGGTGTAAGGACTTGAATTGGCTTGAAAGTGTATAGGCTGGCTACATATAGATAATAAAGAAGAGTTCTTGAGTGGTATTGATTATATATTTTTTTTTCTTGAGTGATATTTTACAACCCTTTCTAAATTATCTTTGAATTGGATTTTATAGGGATCTATTGGTCATGGATTGAATTTGCTTGTGTTAGGTTGACAAGAAGGATCGGGAACTAGAATAAATTAACCATTGGGGCCAAAAATGAGCTTGGATAATAACACCAAAAGTGTAAAATAGTGGAATTTATGCTCCTATCCTAGTTGGGAACTATTATCCTAGGTAAATGGGACCTAGGGGGATGGATTGGTCATGAAAAGAGGGTCTTAGATCAGCTAGGGTCAGGTCTGGAAGGCTAAAGATGACTAGGAATCAGTGAAAACAAGACTATGAGAGCCATGAAATAAATAAAGAGGGAATTATGGGTTGGGTGTCATTATTCATTCTCAAGTTACCATTTTTTTCATTTTATATGACTACAACTACCAATGGGAGGAATGTTATGCTTTTAATCAATAAGCTAGTACTGGCCAAGTAGACATTCCTATGGTATCCAACACAAGGTTCAAGAGAAGGGACATAAAAGGAAGATAAGAATTATTTAAGTGGTATTATACTCCTCTTACATTATTTTCAAATCCAAATGAGCCCAATGTAGCTCCAAAATATCAAACAACTCAAAAAATTAGAACTAAGAAGGTACTTTTATACCTTAAAGCTCATAAGTATAAAGCATTATTGTGGCTTCCAAATCACAAGCAAAGGTTGGTGGTTCACACATCAACATTGTTGAGAAAATGAAGAATTCAAATGTGAGTGTCCTTATGTGTGAAATGCTTTATTACCTAGTCACATGGATCTTCTTCAAGAAGGCTTGTCAAAAATCAATATTTTAGATAAGGTACCAATTAAAGAGAATATGGTCCTCACTAATGCAATAAAAACAATGAAGGTCCATTGGGTTATTTTAGTTAATTCTAGATCTGATGCTAAATTCTAGCCCAACAAGCTAATGCACTATCTCTTTCACATAAGATTTGGGTCATGTGCACTCATCCAAAGTGTATGGTAAAGGACTAGTTCTTGTAAGTTTTATCACACAGTTTGGATAAATTTTTCATGTTATTATCTTTATATCAATTAAATGAGGATTATATACAAGAATAAACATACCACCTTGATCATATGAGCTCTAGGTTTGATTATTATCATCATGAAAATTATATTCATCTTCTATTAGTATTAAGTGCCTAGAAAAGAAAAGAAGATAAGGTATCTCTCACATAAAAGTCAACACTTAGTTCATACCATCACTCATAGTAACACAAATTGATAAAACTTGATATGTCATATATTAAGATTAAAGATACATCACAATATCATTATAAAATTCCTCCATCCATCCATCCATCCTCTTAATGATTTACAATAGCGGTATTTATACTTGTTTTTCCCTGACCAAATGTTTACAATCATTAATGGCATAAAGAGTTGGCCAAAAAACTCTCAAAAGAATAAGAGTAATTGAACTTAATAATTAGTTCTTCCTAAATATTTATGCCTCTATGCCCCTTGTATCCTTTTTATATGACAATATTTCTTACCATGTATTCCTTTTCTTATGGTCTAGTGTAAACATTCCTATCAATAAGGTCAGAGTGACCCATTTGAACCATTATTCCAACTACTCCCACTTCCCATACACTCTCCTAGTCTTCCACTTTTGTTTTGTCTTACATCCTCAGGTTCTTCATGACTCATTCTCTTTTAATTGGGTCCTCTCGTGTTGGTTCCTTCACTCCATTCTCCTCTTATGCCCCTTAGGTTCTATGCCATGGTGATTCTATGCTTATCACTTTTATGTCATGATATTTTTGTGCCATGGTTCTCCTATACCATGGTCCTTCTATGACATGCTAGTTATACACCAAAATGGGACAATACTTAGTCAAAATTATGGGACCAACATCACCCCACACAATGCTCTTAGTCCATCATAGACTAAGTCACGTTAGCATCCTCCAAAAATTTAGGCCCTAACTGCTCAATTTACTTATTTAGATTGTCCCAAGGGGACAATGCCTTGAGAACCTTTATATTTATTACTTCTATATCCTTTAATTATTTTATATTTTCAAGTTGGTTGGGGTCTTGTTGGCCTTCTTGACGTATTCATCTAGGGATGTGGTGGTATCCTTCTAGATGTCTTTGAGTGTAGATACCTATTTGTAAACCTATCTTTAGAGGGATATAAAATTTAAATTTAGTTATTGATGGTTTCCTCTATTGTCTGTACATCCTAAAATGTTTTTGCATTCTTTAAGTGGTCTTTTATTAAGAGCACAACATCAGCTAGTTACTACCTCTAGGGTTCTTCAGCTTAGATCTGAGCCTCTAAGACTTTATTGGGGCATGCTAGCCATGCAAAAATGCCATATAAAATGGGGATAACCACCCCAAATATTTATATAATGTATTTTTAGACATTGGTGGTCATGGTGAACTATTAAACCAACTCTAACCCCTTGTCTTATGGTGTAGGTTATTTCTTAGATTATTTGAGAAGTAATTCCACCAAGGCCTCCAACTTTCTTATGACATCCTTGTCAAGGGATATGTCATGTACTAGCATTGGGTATTCATTAAAAATTATTTTAAAAAGTTTTAAGACCCTTAATTTTGCCTTTGTGGCCTCTTGGAGATATTATTTTAATGTGGCCACTTCTTTGATGAGCACTTATTTCTCTACAACTTTTTTATTATACATGCCTATAGCTCTGTCATGTTTCCTTTCAATCGTACATGCATCAAAATCTAAAAAAATATTCTAGCACATAATTTCCATGCCTAACTTAAAAAAATGTGGTGCTTTTTAGAAGTGGGGAGATATTTTATGTATCTACCCATAGTGGTTTTGATAGCACTGGAACATCTAGGCCTAAGGAAAGGCTATCCTATGGGATTTCAAACTCATACTCCTCATTGTAACTATCAATTAGGAAGGACACTTGATTTTTTTGTTTCCAAAGTTTCTTCCTTGGGGATGAAATGTGGCCAAAGATAGAGCATCTTTTATTGCATGTTAAACTGATAACATTCATATGCATTGCCCATTTCACCTTCATCATGCTCTTCTATCTCGATCGGTCTTTTCCCCCTACTTGAGTCATGTTGAAAATTGACCTCCTTATGGCCACCAATGGCCATATCAATTTTTCATTCACTATCCCCATCCTAATAATATTGTTTTTAATTATCAAGTAAGGAATCATTAGAGGCAACTTTTTCCTCCCACACCAAAGAGGGAATTTTCTAAAAATCCAAACCTGAGCTATGGACCTACACCTCAGGAACTTCCTATTGGGGTGTTTGCCTTTGGGGCTATTATTGCATAGTTATTAAACTAGTAGCATATAGGGGAGATGGTGGTGGAGGTGGAGATGGTGGAGGTGTCACAAAGGGATAGGATTGCATAGGTCTAGAGGGCTAGACCTCTATAGTCTTTTATCATTTTTGGGGGGCTTGGTGCCCACTTGTGTTGGTGCCCACATCCAACCAATTCTTCTTCTTCAAAGGTAGTGTTGAAGGAAGTTTCTCTTTAGGGTTTAAAGCTGATGGGTTCTTTTGAGGGTGTATCATATAGAATAGTTTATAAATTTTCTCCCTGACCAATGTTTGCTTGGCCTAATGTCGGTGAGGTCTATCTCCATCTTCTCCACATAGGGCTTCTTTCCTGGATAAACATATAACTTATAGAGGGTGTGAATATCTAAGTCTATCCTTTTAGTCAATAATGATAAGCTATGCATCATATATCCAATTTATGGAGTCTATGAATTACCATGCTAAAAAGGTATATAATAAATTAAGCCATTATGAGAGATCTCCAAATGGGTTCATTCAATACACATGAGGGAGAAGTGTTGTTTTACAAAAAGTTGTACTTGCTCCATAACTAAAGTGGGCAAGTCCTTGCGAATGCATCAATCATCCTTGAATGTAGCCTTTATCCCATCAAACCAGTACCTCATCTTGATCTTATATGAAGGGGTGATGTGGCTAGAGAAAGTAAATTATTTGTAATGCTTAGTGGGGGCCTTGTGTGTGGTAGGGTACACCCACTTTAGCATTATAAAACTATAGTTTGACACCCTAATTTTGTCAAAAACCAATAAGAGGAGGATCACCCCCCATGGAAATTGGTACTTTGGCTCTTGATGGGTCCCTTCTACATCTTCAACAATCTTCTAGGTAAAGTACATGGCCCATTTGTACTTCATCCCTTGCAAGACCTAATGAGAAATGTAAATGTGTGCCATGTTAACCTCTTTTTAATGATCATTTCCTCTGACCTTGGTCATGATAATCCATGTTAAAACCCAAAGTGAGGGATATTTTGGGTTATTCATGTACATGGTATGGACCTAATTTTGATACATCAACATCATGATGGTATTTTATATTTCCTTAGTGTCATCCAAGTCATCAATCATGCTCATCCTTGAGCACCTTAGTCTTGTGACCTTGCTGATATTTTTAGGCATGATCTTCATACTATGCCTAGAAAAGTAAATTTAGTCCTCATGGATGCATGATAAAATGAATTGAACTACCTCTATGGGATTACCAAAATATGGAAAATTGAATAGCTAGAACAATCCTATAGTGTCTAGCTGGTTGAAGATTGTGAGATCATACACCAGTTGGCTCCTAGTGTTAGTGGTCTCTACCTGATAATCATTTTGGATCTTAACTTCAATCTTAGGCTAGTGATGATTATAGTTAAAAATAGTAAAAGTGGAAACCTAGTTTCCATGCACAACACTAAATCCAAATATTTCATCTCTTTAGTTAATAGAGATAAGGGTAGGGATGCTTAAGTTTTCTACATTGAAGATGATTAGGCCTGCTTCATTTTTTGCACCATATTTTCCTTTCCATATTACATGCATTGTTCCTTTTCTTCTCCCACACTCTATACTTGTTATTTTGGGCATTATTCTTGTTCTTCTAGGGTCTCTTCCCTAATTGGAACCTAGTCTCCTCCACTCACCTTTTCTTCTTCAGGTATTTTTAGCAAGGTTTCAAGTCTCTTGGCCTTTTTCTTAGGCCATATTACCCTTCAAGGAGCCTAAAGGTTAATGTATATACATCCAATGTTTATAAATGAATACATGGTTTTAAATTTTTTGCTTCATATTTTTGAGCTTAATCACCCTTTAACAGTGGACTTGCAACTTATAACTTTTGAAAATAAAGCTTTTCCCAATGAACTAGACTTGGAATCTCTCTTCTCAACTTGGTAATGACTTGCATAGTTTGCAAAGGATATGAAAACTCTTTATTTTACTCAGTATTTGATTGACTCAGCTCTGGTAGTCACTTGATCTTTAGCTTTGTTATTCTCTTGATCTTTGGCTCTGTTAATTTTAAAATAAATACAAAGTATGAAATGGTTTTAACTTGCCTATTTATAGGTACCAAGAGGGTTTTACCCTCATAAATGACTTTTTGTCACCCATCACTTTGTGGCATTTAATGTAGATATTTAATGGCCACCACATTTAGATACTTGATTTTTACAATTAATGCATTAATGGTATTGTCCCATTGCACCGTTGACATGTTTTTTCCACAACTATTTTTTTCACATTAATGACACATCCCACCTTGTGTTTTTTTTTAAAGTGGATGATAGCTGTGTCCCATGAATTTTTTGAGGTGGGAGACAATTTTCTCTTTTAATTTTATAACTTATGGTTGGAACCTTACCCCTTCAAGCACCTTACATGCCTCACATGCCTTTAGCACCTTACATGCCCTTACCAACTTGTGTGCCCATGTAAATCACGTGCCTAAGTAACTTGCATGATTTTCATATTTGAATTTTTAAACATGAATTCTTACCCTACACTAACATGTGTCATGGCCCTCCATGAAAAGAATAAAAACTTTTGAAAATAAACTTACAAAAAAGGGAAGTTGGTGTGCAACAAAGGTAGTGATTTTATTGAAAGTAGTAAATCCTAAAATAATGTCATAAGTCTTATTGATTACAAAAAATTCAATTAATTTGAAGTGAAATATGACCTAAGATAGCTTCTATTATAGTGTCTAAGAAGGAACTGAGCATCCATCCTTTATAACTAACATGCACTAGTAGGTCTAATGCTATCTATTATAAACGAGCCATCCCAGTATATGCAGAGATTCCATAGGTGGAAAATGAATTTAGAGTCCTACAATAAGACCTTAATTCCTAGATAAAATGTTTTTTTATTTATATGGTGATCATGTCATGCCTTCTACTTTTATTTTTCTACATCTTGGCTCTAATGAGTGAGGAATCAAGCCTCATCAAGTTACAATAAAATGTTTACGTATGATTTTAAAGATTATTCTTTATCTATTTATCCTACACACATGATATGCAAAGATGGTACCAAGAACTCTACTAGTAGAACTACTTCCTTTCCATACACCATGTTGAATGACATTTTTTTGTTTTAGTCACTTATAGGTTATTTGGTAAGCCCATAAAATTGTAAACACCCTATCATCCCAATATATTAGGCTAATGTCACATATCTTTGTCAAAGTGGTACCTAGGATTTTTTTGAAAGCCTCAATAGTTACATTGGCTTATGGGTGATATGGGGTTATTTTTTGGTGTGTGATCATGAACTTAGCCAACAAGATGTGAATTGTTTCATTCAAAAAGTGGGTTCCATGATCACTAGTGAAACTTAGGGGGCATCTAAACTGAGTTATGACATTCTCATAGATCAACCTCATAGTAGTAGTATTACAATAATTTATCAGTGTGGCTTCAACCTAACACATAAGATAGTCAATTGCTACAATGATATACCAAGAACCTATCCATCATCCTGCTGGAGTGATGGGACCAAAAAAATAAATAGCCTATTTTTTAAAGGGTTCCTAAGAAGGGATGGGTCATAGAGGCATGGAATTTATATGATTAGGTTTGCCTATGATTTAACATATGTCACATTTCTTAACATATGCTTTAGAATATTGGAAGAAACTTGGCCATTATAATCCAACTAGCAGAACCTTCCATATGGTAGCCTCTCCAATATAGTGTCCACTAGCATTACCTTCATGAAATTGTGAAGTACCTTGAGGTGTTCATGTTACATTACAAAACATCAAATAACTTTATCAAGACCCATATTATAAATATCACCTTTTATAAGCTAAAAAAATGTGGTGTAAATCATGAGTTACATTTTGGCTTGTGAGATGAGATAGTCAGGTGCAGAACCAGTGGTCAAGAATGTTGTAATGTCTTCCAATTCTTTAGGCACTCATGTAACACAAAAAATATGTACATTATGAATATCATCCTCTATCTATGGTACATGGTAGTTCTCTATTCGTAATTAATGAAAGGTGGTCAGGTCCACAATTTGCTTTCCTAGGTTTCACCATCATCAAAAACTAGAATTCTTAGAATAAAACAATCTAGTGACAAATCCATCCACGTAGTAAAAATTTATTAACAAGGTACTTCAAATACTCATGATATATATATATATATATATAACAAAAAGAGTGGCTAATAGGTACTATTTAAAATTTTACAAAGCATAGACCATTGGCAGTACCTCATGCTCCATAGTGGTATAGTTTATTTCACCTGGTATGAGCTTCCTACTGAAAAAGTAGATTGGGTTATCTAGGTGACCTTCACTTGGTTGTGCAAGGATCACACCAATGGCCATAATAGATGCATCAAAATAACATGAAATGGCTTTGTATAAATGAGGAATTATAGAATAGGAGCAGTGACCAAATTTTCCTTGAGTGTTTTAAAGGCCTCCTTACAAGAGCAATTCCATATGAAATGCTCATTCTACTTTAGAATTTCTTCTAGGGGTATGATAATCTTTACATAACCATGAATGAAATTTATATAATAACCCATGTGGCTCAAAAAGGTATAGACCTCATGCTAAGTTCTGGGTACTATAAGGTGAAGAATAATAGATATTTTCATTGGGTCTACTAGGAGTCCTTATTTACAAATAATATGCCCTAGTAACACATTAAAAGGTGTCATAAATATGCACTTATTTAAGTTTAATGAGATTTGTAAGACCCAATAATGCTCAAGCATAAGTTTAAGGTTAAAGAAATGGTCCTTGACCAAACCATATACTATCCAGTCATCCAAATAGACTTGAAGCAACTTATGGATGAAGTCATTAAAGAATTTCAATGCTATTCATGAGAGAATTATTGGGGCATTTTTCAACCCAGAGGAAATAAAAGTACAGGCAAGTGATCCCCATTCAGTGGTGAAGGTTATCTTAGGTTGGTCTTTTTTAGCTATTTGAACTTGATGGTACCTTGAGAATTCATCTATGAAGGAGTAAACTTCAAAACTAGAAAAACCTTTAAGGATTTATTTTGTGAATGGTGTTGGAAAGGGATCTATTACATAAGATGCATTGACCACTCGGTAGTCCACACAGATATGGATGCATCCATACTTTTTTATACTAATCACCATGGGGCTGACCTAATTAGATTTAATAATGGAAGTTATTGCTTTGATACATATCATATTATCAATATTCTCTTTAATGTGCACTCAGATATTAGGATTCATCCTATATGAGCATTTTTCACTAGTCGAGCACTATTATCTAGCTTGATATGCATCTTCGCCAAGGATGGGTGGACTCCATTTATTTCAATATAGTTACTTGGGAGGACATCCCGATACTCTTTTAGCAATTCAAATATTTTTTAAATCTTTATGTCAGTCCAATAGTTTCTTATTATAGCTAGCTTTGGTTCTTGTTCCAAGTTGATGTTGTGCTAAATATTTTGAATAGGCCCATAGTAGAGGTTGTCCATATTAGCACCTATTTATTGAATAGTTCTTGTACCAATGTCTATAGGTATATCTAAATGTTTGGACAATGGGTTGAGTGGAGTGGATCATTCTCTTTCTTCCACTTGTAATACAAGCTTTTATTTTTCTAGATGAATTTCTTCACATTAGTTTAGATTGAGGCCTGGTATAGGTACATGTTCTTGGTGTATTGATGGTTCATAGAATAAATTTAAGTGATCTTCAAGGTCTTAATGGATAATACTTAGACATTCTTCCATAGGACATGGGTCACCTACTATTTCCTCACACATGGCTTGGAGGGTGAGGTGTAAATCCATTCTTAGTGAAAAATAGGATTGTGTCAACTTCATATTCTCCTTTAGCAAATTCCAAAAATTGGTACCCATGTGTCATTATTCATGAACATACCATGCTCATGAAAAATTGCATAAAGTTCCATAAAATAAATGTACCCCTAAATATTACAGTAAGTAAGACTCATCATTTCACCACATTATTTCATAATCTTTGATGTGGGACTCAAGGGTTTGTATTCCACTATAGCTGATTGCTCATTTTACTTTGTTACCATGATGGAATCAATGGTGTAAGGCTGATCATACTTAATCCCACTAGAGGAGTCATTCATAATTAATTCACCATCATCATGTAAATGTGCCATCAAAGAGATGAACCAAATATCGAAGATGATCTTCATCAATGTGGTAAAATTATTCAAGGCACTGTATAAAGTCTCAAACTTCCATATGCCCATGGAACCTTGGAGCCTCATCAAGTATTTCAAGTGGTATCTCTATGATAAGTCCCCTCATGACTTGGATAGTGATAAGGTGAATGAAATTGTGTCATTTATTAAACTGGTACAACAAATTCTCTTGGCTATTGATGATACTACATACTTGCTAATGAGGTCATAGCCACCATGAGCCCAATAATTACATATAATAATTGTAGTGTTAGAGATGGATTGAGTGTCTAACTATCAAATAATACCATCTAGAGTGTGATCTCTTTACTCATCATTTCTTGGTGTAACATTATAGATATGGTTTATATCTTTATTAACATGGACAGGCTCTATGTAAGGGGGCCCTTGTGATTGATCTAGTGGTATTAAAACATGTTGGTCAGTGTTTTCAAAACTAATGTAGCACTTATTAAAGCTTAAGTCTACATTATTATCATAGCACCAAGGTATTCCTAATAGAGGTGGGTAATCATCAGCTTCAACTAGCTCTAGAACCTCAAAATCCCCTTAAAATGGTACTCCAAGTATGCCAACCATCACATTCTTACAGACCCCAATAGGGTGTGCATGAGTCTTGTTTGCCATGGATAAGACATGAGGTGAAGGTTGTATTTATATAATATACATTTTGTACCAAACATCTTTGGTGAGGACATTGACTTCTACGCCAATATCTACTAGTATGTCTTAGATTACCCATCCATTAAAGGTAGCATTAACCAATATTTATCTATCTTTCAATGGAATAGAGGAACTAGGAGTGTCCTATCATCGATAATGATTTAAACATAAATATTCATGTTTCCTAGTGATGCAAGGGTGAACCTCATTTGGTATTTGGGATAGAATCTTTATCCAAACATTGAGTTGTGGGATAATATCCTCATCTAACATATGCTTACATAGTTCTTAGAAGTCATCCCTCACCATAAGTCAAGGTTCAACTTCCCTTTACACAACAACACATTTCATTAATACCTTGTCTTTAAATAATTGAATATATACATAAATTTATTGTATGAGTGCCATCATATCTTGGAGAACATCCTTTTTCTATTAAACATCAAGATATTTTATAGCTCATGGTTCTTCCCATTGCACTTTCTCGATAGGATTAGTTGTCGACTGGGTGTTCCCCACTATGAGCGGTAATATTTACCTATTAAACTATAGGGATGGTTGGGAATGCATACCACTATGGTTTATCAATTTGAATCATAGTGACACCCTTTTCATTTTTCTCCTTGGTCATAGCCACATATAAGTCAGGACACTCTTTCAGTTAGTGGTCCTTTTTATAGAAAGTGTATGTGGGGTAATTTGGCAAATTCCTTTGATAGTGATCTAGAGACCCAAATTTGTAATTGGTCATAGGTGGAAAACAACCACCTCTTTATCCTAACCCTCTTCCTCATCCATGGTATCCAACATTGTCTTGAGTATTTTATACTAAGGTTTGGCACGTACCATGTGTTTAAGCTTCATGGATGCCACTGATCAAATAATAGTCATTAATGTCATGAATATAAGCATCACAAATCTTACAATAATCAGACACCTTAGTGTACATAGCTCACTATAGAAGAGGACAAGAGAAGACACCATGTTCCTCATGATCTATTTCACATGTTTATTTTAGTACCATGTGGATGTTCTTGCATGCATAATTACTTTGTGTGTCCCATTTAAATTCATAGTTAGTACACCAAACACCACTATATACTTCATGTGCATTATTGGCCATTAACTTCTCAAGTTGTGATGTCATGGAAGCTATCTTTACTTCCATAAAGGGATTGATCCCAGTGTCAATGCTTCTAACCACCTTGACATGGAGAGAAAATTCCAAAGCCTCACATGAGCTATTGAACATTTGTTGAGACAAGGTTCATCAAAAGGGTAGTAATAATATGTCCACAAACCATTGTGCATGCTGAACAATGTTAATTTCAAATGAAAATTTATATTAAAATGTTTTTAACCTTGCATCATATTCTCACACACTTTCATTAAGTCCTTTATTTATGTCTTTCAATGCTATTATGTTCTTTTACTAAAATTGAAGAATGTCTAATTCCTATAGGAAGGCTATTTTGAGCTGATCAAATTTGACCATCACTTGCTAAGGGTCAAAATTCTAGTACCACTTGTGCACATGCTCTAAAAGTGTACTTAAAAATTGTGTGGCCTTATTTTTAGAAGAGGTGATGCCTCATGCCCTACAAATTAGTTCATATTTATGGACATGTTCTGATGTATTCTCCACTCCTTAGTATTTAGATAAGTGTAGTGTCATCTCATAGTAAACCATCATTGGTGGAAGAGCTTGAACATGTGGTTGATGGGAAGATCCAACCCCTATCCCTTGAGGAAGAATTCCACTTCCTCCTACACCACTTCTTAGTCCTCCTCCAGTGCCTCCAACAATAGTGTTTGTTGTGTGAGGTGTGATAAATAATTGATTACTCAAAATGGGCCCTGTATTCTATCTTTATAGGCCTAGTCCACTAGGCATCCCAAGTTATGCCATAGAATTCCCTTGAATAGGTAAAGAGAGTGTTAAGTCTAAATGAGATCCAAAATTATTATTTTTATTATCAATTATAGGTTCATTTTCTGAATCCAAACTGTTTATATCTCAATTTTGAATGCATACTTTGTCTAACTCAAAAGCATGAGCATGCATGATGGTGGGGGATATAGGTTGGTTTAGACTTGGTTCTTTAGTTCTTACTATTAAAATTGTTTCTCCTTGATAGGATAGAAGTGGCATAGATCATGGATTGAAAGTGATGGGGTTCTCATGTATTTTCACTTCCCTATGGCTCCTAACAACACTCCTTGAGTTCTCCCATTCTATTCCTGCACCACTAACTCCTATAATCCTTTGTTAAGCTTTATCATACTTATGTTTCTATAATTCATGTTAACTACCTATAATTTTTAACCCAAAATCTTATAACAACTCCTATTCTCCCCTTTTAAATATATGGCTCATACACAAGAGGATTTAGCTAACTTATTAATTTCAAAAAAAAAAGTTTAAGATAGTGACCACATGGTTTTTGAAGGAATTATAACTTGGATTTTTCAAGGCACGAATAAGAGGTTATAATGTACTCCAAAATGTATTGTTTAGAATTCCTTTCCACCAAAAGTTGACTGATCACATCCATGAGGCACCAGGTCATGCTAAAGCACTTTGTTGTTCTAACATCCAAGGTTACCTCCTTATAATATTCCTTAACCATCCTTGATTATATGCTCTCAACCAAGCATATAAATGAATTGGGACCTCTAAAAATACGATTTTATAAAATTCACTGTAGATATTCTGCTTTACCCACTACCATATGGAGATTCCTAGATCAAGATAAGGAACTATAAAATTATCTTCAATAATGGTAACCCATTATTTTATATTCTCTATCATTATATGCTCAAACATTTTTCCATGACTATGCTTCATGTGCTTTGGGTCCTAGAAATAGAACCAAAATATTGGGTTATTTTAGTTAATTCCATCTTTGGTGCTAAAATCTAGCCTAACAAACTAGTGTGTTATCCTTTTCATGCAATATTTGGGTCTTGCACACTCACCTAAAGTGCATGGAAAAGGACCAGTTCCCATAGGTTTTGTCACATAGTTTGGATAAATTGTTCATATTATTCTCTTTATATCAATTAAATGAGGATTATATGCAAGCATAAACATATTACCTTGATCCTATGAGTTCTAAGTTTGATTACTATCATCACATATATTATATTAATCTTATATTTGTATTAAATGCCTAAAAAGGAAAAGAAGATAAGGTATCTCTCACATAAAAGTCAACTCTTAGTTCGTACCATCACTTATAGTAACACAAATTGATATAACCTGATATATCATATACTAAGCTTAAAGATCCATCACAATCTCATTCTAGAATTCTTTCATCCATCCATCCACCCTCATAATGATTTATAATATGGGTATTTATACTTGTTTTGCCCTGACCAAGTGTTTAAAATCATTAATGGCATAAAGAGTTGGCCAACAAACTCTCTATAGACTAAGAGTCATGACACTTAACAATAAGTTCTTTCTAAAGATTCGGGCCTCTGTACCCCCTATATCCTCACTCTATGTTGTATATTTTCTACCAAGTGTTTCTCTCCTTGAAATCTAGTGCAAAAATTCCTATCAATAAGGTTAGAGTGACCCATTTTAAATATTCTTCTAACTAATCCCATTTCCCATGCACTCCCCTAGTCTTCTACTTTTTTATTTTAAGTCCTACATCCTCAAGTTCCTCATGATTCATTCTCTTTTGATTGGGTTCTCTCACATTGGTTCCTTCAATCCATTATCCTCTTACACCCCTTAGGTTCCATGCCATGATGCTTCTATGCTTATCAGTTTCATTCCATGATCCTTTTGTGCCATGGTCCTCTCACACCACTATCCTTCCACATTGTGGTCCTTCCACACCGTGTCACTTCCATGCCAAAATGGGACAATACTTAATCAAAATTTTGGGGCTAACAAGGGCAGTCAAACAAGGTAATCAAACTTCCTCCCTTCTACATTTATTTGATCATTGATAACTCCATACACAATTTCATGATGGATAGTGGAGTAATCACTTTAGTGATGCTTAAATCAATAGCAAATAAACTTGGTTAAAATTATGGCCCCCTCATTAAGAGAGTATTTTAGTTTGATGGATCTTATATTAAACCATATGATATTATCAAAAGTTTGAATTTAACTCTCCATGCTTGTCCTAATGTTTAAGTGGCCCAAAATGTGGTTTTTCTAGAGGTACCACCCCATTTTTCTATATGCCTATCTAGAGACTTCACTACCAAAATTGGGGGTTACCTAGTATTAGATTGGTCCTATATGGTATTTAAGACAAGGTATAAAACCAAGGTGTCCATTAAGGCTGAACCAATTACAAAGTCTCACATTGAGCCTTATGAACCAAGTAACCCGAATATTAATTACACAATCTTAAATGAGGAAGACCACCCAATTGGTCAATAACTAGACACTCATGTTGAGGTGATACCTAATGTGTTTTTGGATGCATTATGGAATGATAATAAAAAACTTAACCCTTTGGGAGGAATTGAATAAAAAAATATGGGAGTCTATTTCTTGCATGAGGAGAATGATTTTATGACATCCCTTACTAAGACATAAGAGGAGACTGATGGAATATAGAAAATGTTCTTTTATGGATTAAGAAACAAACATAGAGTAGGGATAAGTGTTTTGATGGTCTCTCCCTCTAATGATAAGTAATATTCAGCTTATAAGATTTAGTTTAATTGATTCTTATGTTTTTGTGTCTAACCATTGAGGTTTCTACTAACTATTTTTTGCTTACAGGGGAATTTACAATATTACAATATCATGACTCTAATAGTTATGGTATCACAATATTGAAAATTTCAAATTTGTAACATCACCAAAAAAATTAGAAATATTATGTTTTAATTTTTAATAGTTAAGATAGTTATTTTGGGTTATCGCTATTCTTGTAGTAGTGATATTACCTTAAGTTTAGTAATTTTTTTAGTAGAGTAATGATTTTTCTTTATGTACTCTATTTTTGGGTAAATTACAGTATTGTACTGATAGTTATAGTTTTGTAGAGAGAGTTTTGGTATTGCTTTGTATTATGTGGTTTTGCATTATGTGTAAAAAAACAAGAAACCTGAAAGCAAGATTTGGGAAGTCATTTATTTATTCATGAAGTGATTCTAAGCACAAGGACTCCCTAATGTGTTTTATAGGACCCAAAGGCCACAAGGAGACATTTAAACACTTCTAACTTGAAATTTTCATATTTGAAATTGGTGTTTTAATAATATTTTTGATTGAGTTATATTCACGTTTTCAAAGTTTTCAACAAACAAATACCAAGGGGCAAAATTTTCACAACACATTTCATTTTTGGTGCAATAAAATGAACTTTCACATTTAGTTACATACTCCTAAGAGTTTTTTTTTATGCTTGTTTGTTTAAGAAAAATGAGTGATATGTATGCTCTCCCCCTATACCCTTTAGGGAACTCGGGTGATGAAAAATGCCCATTCTTTGCCTTTGTTGCTTTGGTCCAAAAGCATGAAAAGAAAGTTGTTAAGTCCCTCCCCAAATCTTTATGGTTTGGGTGACCAAAAAATGACCATAAAGTCTTTTCACTTGTCTTTATTTTCATGTATTTTGGCTTGTGAGTTGGAGTTAACCACCTCCTCATGAGTTATTTAGGGAAGTATTGACCTGAGAATTCATCTCCTAACATTATTTCAACCCCAATCCATGGTGGGGTATATAAATTGAGTTGTTGAATCATTGGGATGGTAGTTTGAGAAGTTAAAATACTTCCATTAGTGATTATTACCCTCAAAACATATGATCAGCTTGGAGATAACACTACACTAAGCAAATGATGAATGTAGTGGTTATGAAAAAGACAATACCTTTTCACAACAAGTTAGTTGATGCCAATCCAAATGATGTGATTTCATTTCTAGTGTTAGCCATACTTGGGACCATCTATAAATGGGAAAATTTTTATAGTTTAGAATAACTCCACTTACTTCAGACATATTATTGATGTAGGGAGAGTAGCCCAAAGTTTCATGTCATGATACAAACTCTTGTGAGAAGAGGGGCATTAAAAACCCTACTTTTTATGCACTTTTACTTTTTGAATTAATAATTAAAATCCTCTTAAGAGTAAGTATATTGATGGAATTCAACAATATTATGCAACCTTATCCATTTTGGGATTTAGGACATTACACTTAGGTGTTTGTGTCATTTTATCCTTTATTGTATGGTCTTGTGTCAAACTAAATAATTTTGTTTATTATAACACATAAAAAATGATTCTTATTTATACATCACTCCTTTGTTTCATTCAATAAGTGCCAATTAGGTAAAAATTACCTTTCATTCCAAATGTGCCACAAATCCAATGATAGGGCCTTGTTTCATAATAAGTTCCCCTTATTCGGCTAGGTTTGACTAGTTAATAATAAGTCCCTATTCAACTTCAATAGGAACAATACTTCACTCAGATCTATATCCTTCCATCCCAACCATAATTCCCTCAAAACCAGGCCTATATACCAAATACCAACTAGAATATCACACCACAACATGTTTAGTTTCAATAATTATACCCCAATCCATATATACATATTCCTAATCAGTTCCCTAACTAAGCCAATGTTCTACAACAAACCATGCCTCCATTATAACTTAGTCAATATAATCCACCTTTGATCACCCAACCTACACCTTAAGCCAATATTCCATTTAGTTTATTGGTAAAAAAACTATAGAAAATGAAGGATGAAATTATTTCCATCCAAGCCAAGAAATAGACCAATAAATTTAATTTGGATGATGTGTGTTCCTACCCATTAAACATGGAATATCTATAGATACCATTTCTTCTAGGGTATAAACCACCAAATTTTGACAAATACAAGGGTAAAGGAGACCCTAAATCTCATTTAAAAAAATTATTTGTTGCTTGTCATTCAGTGGCTTGCAGTGACATATACCTCCTTTTGTTTCCTTAGATTCTAGTAGGATAGGATTTGGAGTGGTTTTTAAAATTACCAAAGAACTCAATCTCTAATTTTGATGACCTTTCAGACAAGTTTATGTAACACTTCTCCTACAATCTCAAACATGAGATTTCATTCATAAATTTGACTCAATCCAAATAGATAGATGGTGAAATTTTTGCAAGCTATCTACAATGATGGAGAGAACTTTCTAGCCATTTAACTCATAGCTTACTAGATAAAAAATTAGCCACTGTATTTACCCAACATTTTCATAATGAGATATCTTACCATCTCAAGATACCAAATGGATTATCATATTATAGGTCATATCTTATTGATCTAGAGCTACCACTGTGTTAATAAGGTATTTTTATATTAGTAATTGATCCCAATACCTAAAAAACTTACCATGTAGTTGCACATGACTACAAGAAATTTATAGGTCATATTGTGGGAGTTCATGTTTACAACATAACCATCAATCCAAGATGAAATACCAATCAAATAGGACTATTTCTAAATAATTCCAACCAATGAACCTATGTCAGTGATCTTTCCTTGATTTAGGACTCCATACATGTATACCATCAAGTAGGGATTACTAATTTTGGACCTTATATCAATAACTTGTCATTGCCTCATAACCACATACAAGTACACCAACAATTGAGAATTATCCTATTTAGTCCCTCACCACTATAATTTTATAGCAATAATGGTCCTGTATCTAATATCTATTATGTAATCACAACTCAATAGTAAAAAATTAACATACTAGGCCCATAACCATTTACCACCAAACCCATATAACCCACTATTCTGGCTAAGAACAAGCCATATATAGTTGTGTTAGAAAAGATGTTTGATATTGTGGAACAATTTGAGAAGGTTCCCACATAAATTTCCATTTTTAGTTTGTTGTGTATGTCTACCATCTAAAAGAACATCTTAATAAAGTTCCTCATCCAATCCCAAGTTCTAAATGACATAAGCCCAGATAAATTCAAAGCTTTGATTGGACATCTATCCCTAGACCAATAAGTAATTTTTAACCAAAGTGATATGTCATCCCTTGGCCCTCTTCATAAAAATCCATTATACATTGAAGTTGTCATAATGTGACACAAAGTGAAACATTTCCTCATAGATAATGGATTAGGATTGAATATTGTGTCTCTAAATATCATCAAGCATCTTGGATACATAATAATTGATCTCCATCCAAAAATGATCACAATCAAAGCCTATGATAATGAAGAATGGGAATCACAAGGCACTATCATCTTTCCAATTATTGTTGGGACCTTGACCTATGATACATTTTTCCATGTGTTATACCTAGACCTATCTTATAATTTTGTTATAGGAAGACGATGGATACATGAGGTTTTTGCAATACCTTTATAATTACATCACTAGCTTAAGTTCTCTCATTCTGTAATGGAGGTCACCATTCATGGAGATTTGTATCCCTACGAAGATTGTAAACATTTGGAGGCTGAGTACAAAAGTTATAACTACCATTTTTGTCTAATTCTAGTTCCCAAGATGGACAAGGGGAAATAAATAATTTTTAATTTACCAGAGGCCAATTTCATTGATGTAGATACCCTTAATTCATATTCTGATATGCCACCTTCTAAAATGTCCAATCATTTTACCATCATGGCCAATGGCCCAAGGTAGTATTTAACCCATGATATGTTCCACTTTTCCATGCTTACATATAACCCCAAGTCCTATGGAAGACCTAAAGCTAAGCCATGTTGTATGGAATGGAAATGGAAGGGAAAAGGCAAACTCCATGGTCCATCTCCTATTATTTTCACACCAGTCATTGGTCAAGAACAAGACTTGCTTATGAATGATGAATCATGGTATACAATGACAAATTGGTCAATTGCTAAAAAATGTCAAATAACCCATTCCTAATAGGATTAAGGATAATCAAGTCTATCAAGGATGAGGCCTCAAACCAAATCAACATGGAACACTTGAGCTAATCTCTATCACTTGATATAAAGGAACCTATGGTCTCAGATTTAAATCACCTAGGGGTGACCCCACATATCTTATTTGTGTTCCAATGTCAATTATTATTGATGATGATGTCAATAATAAAGTAGAGTCCAATCATAACATTTATGAAGACCTTACCAATACCAATATTTTTGATCCTCATGTCATTTGTACCCTTAGCCCAATTAATTGTAATAATCTACTTCCTCTTTATCACCTTCAACTTATAGCTTGGGACCAATAAGAATCCATAATGCCTGTAGATGAGTTTGAGAATGATGAGGCCTTTCATGATTTTCTAGGCCTAAGAGATAATGTTCTATTGGGAGACCATAAACAAGGGTTCTCAATCAAACTCAATCCTATAGCCTATTTCATGGAATGGGTGAACACCCTTTGCCACAGAAAAATACATAAAGCATTGAGGTCCCAAAGTGAAAACCTCTTTGATGCACTTTTGGACTAGGGTAAAGGTAAAGAGAAATTCCAATATTCTGGTGAAAACCTATTTTAGGCACCATTAGATGGGGGTATTCATCCTTCCTCAAACATATCTTAGGAGACCACCCATGATGAACTTGCCTATGGGTCCAAGTTCAGGTCTATCGAACAAGATGGCTCTGACCAAATCCTCCAAGAGTTTCCAATAGTGTTTGTCATGTGGCCATCCATTCCATTGGGAGATTCTAATTCTTATTTCCTAAAAAACTTGAAGAGCTATTCCAAATAGAGAACTTTTCCATTGTAGGCTAATTTAAATAATTTTAAATTATCCTAGAAGATGGTTTGACTCTTCTTATATATGACACTAAATAAGTCAACATTGGGACTCTAGACGACCTGAAATGGATCAAATTAGGCACGCCCCTCACTGAAGAGGAATTTGAAATTTGTAGAACTATTTTAAGTGAATTTGTTGACATATTTTCTTAGGCCTATTCAGATATGTTGGGTTTAGAACCCACCTTTCTTGTACACCACCTTGTTTTACATCTTGATGCCAAACCTATGAAATATAAATTACACAAGATGCATCCTTGCATTGTTTTATTATTAAAGAAAGAGTTGGAAAAACTCCTATAAGTGAGATGTATTCAACTGATTGACTACTCAAAATGAATATCGTATGTTGTGTAGTTATCAAGAAGCTAAAAGGAATCAAAATCTACACTGACTTTAGAGACATAAAAAATGCCTGACCCAGAGATACTTTCCTCTACCAAACATTAACATTATTATCAAATCCATAGTAGGATATGAAATTCTTTCATTTATGGATGAATTTTTAAGATACAACCAAATCAAGATAGCACTAGAATACCAACATAAGACAACATTCACCACTCTATAGAGAATGTTTTGTTATTAGGCTATGCCATTTCATGTCAAGAATGCTGGGGCCACATACCAAAGAACCATGACCATCATATTTCATGATATGATGCATGACATTGTTGATGACATATTGGGAAAATTAAAGACCAAGGTTGATCATCCAATAACACTACAAAGAATATTTGAGAGATTGCATGAATACAAGGTTAGAATCAATACTAAGAAGTGTGTTTTTGGACTTACTTCAGGTAAATATTTAGGCTTCATTATGTCTCATTGAGGCATTAAAGTTGACCCAACCAAAGTTCAAGCCATTACAAAGATACCACCACCTTCTAATTTAAATAACCTATATAGTTGGTAGGGCAAGATTTAATCTATTAGATGCTTCATATCTTAATTGGCTGATAAATACCATCCATTTACACACTTACTAAATAAGGATGTTACATTTCACTAAGATGATGAGTGACAGAATGCCTTCCAACACCTCAAAGAATATCTTTCCAATCCACCTATTTTGTTACCACTTATGCCAGGAAAGTTATTCGTACTGTATCTATCTACCATAGACAAATCCATGGGGGCACTTCTAGCTGAGCATGATGATAATGGAAAAGAGTATGCCATGTACTATATAATCCATACATTGGTTATGTATGAACATAATTATATGCCCATAGAAAAAACCTATTTAGTTATGGTCTTTGCAACACACAAACTATGACATTATATGTTAGACAACAAGACCATAGTTATTTCCAAGGTATATCCACTCAAGTATCTACTATCCAAAATAGTTTTACAAGGCCACATGGCCAAATAGATCATGATTTTGAGTGAGTTTGAGATTGAATACATAAATTAGAAGGCCATTAGGGGATAGGTTCTTATAGATCAACTTGCTAAAGGTCCCCTTATAGATACAAAACCTCTAACATTCCAATACCCAAATGAGTCCATTATGACCATCATTGAAACACCTCTTGAGGATCAACACTAGAAACTATATTTTGATGGATCATTCACAACACATGGATTAGGGGTAGGCTTATTGTTTATTATACCATAGGGGGATCTTATCCCTAAATCATTATAGATCATATTTCCTTGTACTAACAAAAAGGATGAATACAAAACACTCATTATATGGATTAAATAGGTAGTATAATAAAATATTCAACATCTTAAGGTTTATGGTGATTCTCAGTCAGTCATTAATCAGGTTATAAACCACTTTTAGACCAAATATGACAAGATGATGCCATACAAGGCCATGATTGAAACTCTTAAATAGATGATTACTAACATATAGTTTGAACATATACCAAGGTATAGTAACAAAATAATATATGCCATTTCCACCATTAGATATTTGATTCACCATATAGACAAGGCAAAATAATATCAATTCCTCATTGAAAATATTCTAGTGCCAGTTCATGAACCTTTATTTATCGCTATGATTTTTGATATTATTAGTCCTAACTTTATATGGTATTTATACCTCTTTACCTACCTTCATGACCATATTATGCCACCCAACCTATCATGCAAATAACAAAAGGACTTTATCCACCAAGCCTCATAATATACTTTACTTGGACCAACCCTTTACCACCATAACTTTGATATAACTCTACTTCATTGTCTAACCTTGAAAGAATCAACATTATCATTACATGAAGTTCATAAAGGAGTATGTGGATCCCACACAAATGGGTCCATCTTAGTAAAAAATCTCCTACATATAGGGTATTATTGGACAACTATATATGTAGATGCAATTGCATATGTTAAAAGGTCAACAAATATCAAAGGTATGCCAATCTAACTCACATCTTGGCCAAAACACTCAAAATAATTCTTACACCATGTCCATTTACATCATGGGGCCTCAATATCATTGGAAACATTAACCCTACCTCATTTGATGGCCATAAACACATCCTTACCACTATTAAATATTTCACTAAGTGGGTTGAAGTTATACCCCTCACTTATGTTATTGGAAAACAAATTTTCAAGTTCATTTCAACCATCTAATTTACCTCTATGGTATCCCATCCAAAATTATATCTAATAATGGTGGATCATTTATAAATAAGGATGTCAAAATCCTATGTGTTGAGTATAACATTACTCAATATTTTTCTATGGAATATTACCCAAAGGTAAAATGCAACCAAAATCATCCAACAAAACCATTATCAACATTTTTAAGAATATTATAAATGATGTTGGCCGTAATTGATACCTCAAAATCTTTTGTGCCCTATGGGCATACCACACTAATTATCATACCCCAACATGAGCCATTCCATATTCCCTTGTTTATGACACTTAATCCATTCTTCCTATTGAGGTCAAGTTACATTCTTTGTTCATTTCATTAATGCATGTTTTAGATGATGAATATTATCGAGTAGCTCACCTAAAAGAGCTAGAGTTACTTGATGAAATGTGCATGGATGCTATCAATAACCTTCAAGCATACCAAAACTGACTCTATTGACACTAAAATTGATAATTCAAACAAAAAGAATTCAATCTTGGTGATCTTGTTCTCAAATAAAATCAATAGAATACCATGGTTGAGAAGAAGCACAAGGGCAAGTTCAAACCGAACTAGATAGGTCCATACATCATTGTTGCAAATTATGGCTCTAGAGTATATAAGATCACTACACCAGATGGAGATGAACTTGATGAGCTGATGAACATCCTACACCTAAAAAGGTTGCTTTTCTTGAGAGAATTAAAGTATTGTCTATAAGTCCCATTTCTACTGTACCATGTTATGATCTTCTTTATACCATCCCATTCTACCCTATACCATTCTATCATACCTTTACTATCAACTAGACTTGTTTTTACCCACCCTACCTAACCCTTTTGACCTTGGTTTCATTCCATTGGTCAGGCACCTTTAGTGCATAGATTTAGATCAAGTTTTAATAGTTGATTTAGTATTCTAGATATAGGTCATAATTTTAGAGTAATATAAAAGTGGTTTGGCAGTTAGATCCTTCATTTCTTGTTTCATTTTATTTTGGGTATCCCTAATTATAACCACCTTTGGGTAAATCAACATCCGACCATCATGCTACTAATTATAAACACCTATGAATAAATTATTATCATTGACCTATGCTATTTTTTCCTAATTATAACCATCTATGGGAAAATTATGAACAATACCTTTATCATGCCTTCAAGTACCACCTTGCCATTTTTATGTTGTATTGTGACATTTGCCTAGTTTGCCTAGTTTATTAATTTGATGCTACTTAGTTAGATTCCTACACTATAAAGAGGAATTATAGTGACTTTATATTGCATCTGAGGACTATGTAGGCAATGCTCATCTCATGTTGAGGTTAGCTCCATCACCCTTTTCCATGTTCTCACCATTTTGTAAGCAAATTTAGTTTAGACACTCTCACTATTTTGTGAGTGGGAACATTTAGTATGTTGTAATCCTTGATCAAATTTAGATAATTATAATATTCAATAAACATTTGTAAACTAATCTATAAAAATCCTAAAAATCACCACATTGACCACTTGTTTGCCTTAAGGATTCTAGGATCCATATCTAATTCACAAGAAACCACTTGTTATTTAGTTTTCCCATCCTTATTTAGCCTAAGCCTTACACTCTTACCATTTTATGAGTATTTATTTTTCACATTATGTATTCAAATTTGATATATTAATGATCCCTCAGATTTATCCCACACTCTTAGCATTTTATGAGTTAGACCATTTCATATCTCATCATTTGTCATGTTTTTCTTTCTCATCATTTTCTTCTATCCCATATCCTCAGAGAACTACATTTGGCCTAAAGTTTATGTTAGACCTAGCATCCATGAAACTATGTAGGCAACATCCACTTGCGTACAACATTTGGATTCAGTGCAACTACCCCCTTCCATTTTTTCTATTCCCCCATTGTATTTGTGTCATTATCTCTATAGCCTAGAGGCATTGTTTATTTTCTTATTTGTATCACGTGTTTTTTAATAACACTATATTTAACCATTATTTATGTTTATTTCATATTATGTTGTTGTGTTTTATTCAATTTTTATTTATTTGGTGTTTGGTATTTATATTTGTTTGTTTGTTTGCTTGTTTTTTTACTTTTATTATTGTGCCTTGATTCAACCTATGTGCATTCATTGGGTGATTCCTTGTGCATTATTCTTGAATCCATCCATATTAATATGACAACATTTTTATCATGTTTTTTATCATGAGTGCATTGTTTCCAATTGTTTATTAGATTGCATGTTAGTCCTTATGCATATTTTAGCTGAGTTATCATGGTGATCTCTCATGATGCATACCATTATGTGTTATAGTAAAAATAAGCTCAAGAAATATTACAAGAAATGAGGCTGTAGTAATTCTGCTTGGCACCTAAAAAATTCTTGATCTACCCAAATCATTCCTAACATATAGATTAATTGAATCATGAATGAATTTTCATCCTGGCTAGTTAGGACATGCTTCTCCATATTAATAGGTTGTATAAATTCATCTTTCTCTTTTTTAATATCTTAATTTTACTCTATGAGTATAGATTTAGTATGTAAGCCCCATTATCCAATTTTCCATATTACTCTCATCATTCTACCAATGATTATAACTACCTCTAGGCAAGTCATTATATCTCATTCCACTTCTACTGCCAATGATTCTAACCACCTTTAGGCAAATTATTGTGTATCATCCCACCTGTAAAGCTAATGATTATAACTAACTATGGGAAAATCATTATGTTTTGATATATTTGAAGGTTATTGATTATAACTACCTTTAGGAAAATAATTATCTTTTTGTTGCCTAACTAGGGCACATTTTCATGGTGATAATACTTATAACCACCTTTGGGAAAACCATTCTCTCTATCTGCCCAACTGGGGCATGTTTTTATCCTACCAATGTTTATAACCACTTAATGTAAAATCATTATTTTCATTTTTAAATGATTATAACTACCTTTAGGAAAATCATTCTCTTGTTACAGTAATATTTTTTTCAATGATTATAACCACCTTTGGGAAAGTCATTATTTTTTTGTTCCACCTATGTTGATGAGTATAACTACTTATGGGTAAATCATCCTATTTATCTGCCCAACTATTGTAGCTCATCAAGCCACTAATTATAACTACCTGTAGGAAAATTAGTCTTTTCCACTCCATTTTACCTTCTAGTCCCATCATTTTCCTTATTTCAAGGGACCAATCACTAACCATATTTACCAATCATTCCCTCAAAAGGGCATCTAGAGATTATCTATTTCCATTGAAGTCATAGGCATACATGACCTTTTCATTCTCTTAGAATACATTATTGTGCCTATAGCTTGAAATGTTCTTCTGAATAGGGGCAAATTGTGCACACCTAAAACTGACCACAACTAGTTTTCGATCAAACTTCATATTGATTCCTACCAACCATAAAAAATTAAGCCTAAAAATCACTAAATGTCCAAAAATTTTCTTGTGTATCATTTGTCAAAGCTTAGAATCATGTTGAGACATCCCTATTTGGGATACTAGCCCATATACAACAATAACCTCTCATGGATTCATCCCTAATCACCTTACAACATCAAAACTATTAATTTGGCCTATAGACCTATTAAGTGGGGCACTTGCACACTTTATTAAATATTTAAATAGATAAAAGGCTAATAAAAATCAATTAATAAGTTAAACAAGATTAAATTCTTAGTTGAATTATCCATTTGAAAATAATGAATATCTAAAAATGGAAATTCTAAAATTCAAAATATCCTATCCTTTCATCATTGCCTTTATGCATTGTCAAGCTCTTTGAAAATATCCAAAAATATCTAATTTAAGAGTCATGCCTAGTAATTACAAATCATAATTACTTGACAACTATTAATTCAAATAGAGTTAGTTTTAACTCACCTAGGGTTAGTTTAAACCCATTCCATGTTTAAACTCAACCTTAACTCACATTGGGTGAGAGTTATTTCCTAAGGCTATAAATATAAGGCCTTGCCTATTGAACCGTAAGCTATTTTGGTGAAAATTTATTATGCACAAATATCTTTAATAAACTCTTTGATGTAGTGTTATAATGCTTAAATGACTGTCAAGTAGTGTTACCATGCCCAAATCTTAAACCAAGCAACATCAAAGCCAAGGTGCCAAAGAGAGAAGGAGCCAAGCAACCTACATTGATGAAGAATTATTAATTCACAAGTAAAAAAAGCCATTCAAAAAAGCCATTTAGAGGTCCAAGGAAGGTAAAAAAGTTGTGTATTTTATGTTTTTATTGTGCTTTCATTTAGTTTTTATTATCTAAGCTCTCCCTAGTGTCTAGGCTAGAGATGTTAAGATTTTTAGTGTGTTCATTTCATTGGTTTTACGAGACTAAAAAAATACTAACCTCCCCTCTATGTCAAATTTTTATTTTACATAAGGACATGTTAGAAGTTTATCATGACTGTCATCCATCATAAAAATAGTTATAAATTCAATGCAAGGTGAAAAATAGTCCTATGATTCTTTTCTACATGTGTTGGATTTGCTTGATGATGGCCTCAAGAGAGGTGGTGTTGGATTGGATATTGGCATTCTGTGATCATCCTTGTTCTCTTAAAACTTCCCTTTTTTTAAGATTGAAGAGTTACAAGTCCATATTTGAAACTAAATATCTTTAGGCTTCTTGACACATGGCCTACTCACTTCCCTTAGCATCACTCCACACCATTTTTGAATATTTCAATGCATATTTCATATTAATGATAGTGTGACTTGAGGTTTAGACCATTTATTAGTTGTGATATATATTTCTATAACCTAAAATTTCATGTTTAACCTTGTTTGATCTTATGAAATGTAATGGAGACAGATCTATCCCCTCATGCAAGGTTTAGTCTTTGTTAGAAAATTTCCATAACAACTTAAAAAATTATTTAATGGCTTATAGAAGGTCATGTAACCTCTACCCCAGATTATATAATATCTTTAAATAATTATTTGTCCATTAGTTCTATGTAGTCTACTAGTAAGATGTTTTGAGAGAGTTTTAGCTATTCATCCTGTTATGTAAGCTTTGTATGGACTTTAGACTTATGTAGGGACCTTGTCCATTATTATGAATCCTAAAAAATAGTGTTTTAGGTTTCTTATGTCCTTTTAGTGTTCTTCAAGATAACTTTAAACTACTAAAAGGTCTCCATGAGAACACTTGATAGAAAACAAAATTTGAGACTCTTCCCTGGGCTTTTTAGGACTGGAGATCATAGGTTTACCAAATCATATCCTTAATCACTACCTAAAAAACTTATTATAAAGTGAAATTATCCTGATATGAGCTTGGAAAATTTGATATAATTATGTGTTTGTGTTTGAGGATTCTTAACACCATAGAACTAGTAGACTGCCTATGCACAAGTCCTTCAAAAATGCCTAAAACCATTGGAATGAGCTTGTTTATGACTTGAAGAGTCCTATAAGGATGACATTACATGTCTAAAAGTGTGTCTCCAAGATTATTATGCCGTAAATGACCTTAAGAAGGTCTATAACTTCATCTTTTCAGTGCAAGTGAGAGGGTAGTCTTCACTTGGCTTAGTCTCTTACTTGAGAAAATATTATATCACCATGAGGGATCCTTGGATATATGGTGTAAGGTCATTAAAATTCTTCCCAAGCTCAAAAACACTTAAACACCATGTAAACTAGTCAAAATAAGTAGTTTTTGACCCTTTTTCTTTGTTTTCTCTCCACATGTGCCCAATCATTAACCCAGTAGGTTCCCATGAGGTGTGAATATGTAATTTAGGTTTTTAAAAGACAAATAATGTGCATTATAATCACTTATAAGAGCATTTATATTCATTAAATTATTTTAAGGGTTTATTGGTAGTTTTGAGGTCTTCAATTTCTTAAAAATTGTTCATAAAGGACATCCCCTTGATGGATTAAAAAATACCATAAAATTATAGGGAATAAACCTCATAAACATACATTAATTTCATTTGAACCCATTCACCTACTTATCTAACTTCACATGTTGGGAAGATGACCTTATCGATCTTGTAGGCCTATAGGTGTGCATTCAAGATGAGTGTTTTAGGAAAAAAAGGCTTCAAATTACTTGTTTATGATTGGAATAATCTCCTCTAGGATTGATACATGCCTTAAAAGGTTTTAAGGTGGTTATCCAAATAAATTTACCCCTCAATCTTCTTAAAACTTATTTTAGCCCATGTTAAGGGTTTATAGGTAGTTTAAGATTTTTGACCCTAATGGTCTTCTTTTGATGTTTTATTCTCATGACCACTTATATAATAAATATTTAAATCTCCATCAGGGCCCATCACATCTTTCATGACCTTTAAAAATTCATATTCAAGATAAAATTTGTATTTTTTCTTCATGTTTATACCTGCAACATTGATACAGTCAAGCTAGGCATGCATGGTTATGGTGTTTCTTAGAAATTTTGACCTATAGTTTATTTTTAGAAGGATGAGGTGGATTTATGAGGTTACACATAATGTTTCTAATAATTTTTCCATCACTATTCATTATTTAAATCACCTGACATCTTAACAACCATGCTTATCATCTCAAAAATAATAGAATATGACATTTATTACCAATGTAGGTCTAATCCATGGAAGTTCACCTTATTTTTAGTGTTTTATCGGTTCTTAGGCCTCTTTTGAATGTTTTACATTTAATTAAAATCACTCATTTAGATTTAAAATGCCATTAAGAGGATCAAATTGAGGTGGTGGGGTTTTGTAGGGTTTTAGAGGCAACAAACTTCTTAATGATTATTCATAGAACTTTGCCCCTCAAACCCAAAAAAATTGCCATAAATTCATAGGGGATAGATGTTACCTCTATCCACTAATATCATTGGTATAGTTTTTTCTTTTCCTCCATGAACCATCATCATGAAATTGATCATTTTCACTTAACGAATGACTTGATGGAGTTTTTGAGTGGTTCTTTGACCTTTAGGGACCTATAAATTCTATTTTGGAATGGTTTTATACCTAAGAAGGATGGAGGAGGTTGTGATATGATCCTATCACCCTATTCCATGATCTAATTTCCTACTACATGCTCTAGTCCATCAATAAAATTATCCATTTTGAGTAAATTCCCTATTACAACTACATACCAGATGTCAATGAAGTTCTTATTGACCTGTACCATGATATTATAATGTATAAAGAAACTTATTTACCTTCCTTTCCTACCATTCATCACATTATGATATGTTAGGGAGATAAAAAATGAAAAACTAAGTTTCAAATGAGAATGTATATTATAATATGATGTTTTGACACCTTGACTGAGTGCACAGGCATAGTGAAATACAACATGAACTTCATCAAATACTAAATAATCTAAAAGAAGCTCTTTTGACCTTTACACATGGTGTTGAATCTTCACACTTGATATCTCTTAGTGGAGTCACTTTTCCACATTATAATAATAAATAAAATAAATAAAGTGAAGCCTTAATTTATCTAAAAAAAACCTTAAACTTTGTTAAGGCTTGAAATGACAATATTGTTATTTCACTAGCTTTGATTTTAGATCCACTATCCACTATGGAGCACCATGTCATCTTAGGAGATCATCACATCAATAATTTAAAATTGGATCAATCACACCTTAAATTTTGAAAAATAACCTTGAACTCTCCAAAGTTACCTTAAACTTTGATAAAATGCTTGCAAAAAACTTCATAAGTAATCATGTTTAGGAGACTGATCAGACAAGACACATGTCATAGCTTGCCTTCTTGAGAAGACCTTACTAAGACCTTGAATTAAATTTATACTTGACACCATGAAAATACAAATATGACACCAAGACATGACTCTTAACAAGACATTTACCCGACCATGTGACTTAGGTACTTAGTTTGAACAAACTTTGGTCAAGGTTGATTGATTATCTAACATTTTTGGTGACCTCCTTGAATATTTTGTTTACTAAATATTAGAATAGTAGATTTATAAGTCCATTGGGATAAGTATTCACCTCTTAATCAACAAAAAACATGATTTTATGACTTAAAAACTAACTATAAACCCTTAGACAAAGTTGAGATAGTTAAGGATGCCTTTAAGACACACACACTATGTCAAGAGGCATTTAAGGAAAAGATAAGTAACTAATAACCAACTAAACATGTGATAAAAGCACTTAGATAAATTAGAAGACTAACCTATTATATACAAGATGAAAAAATGACTATAATAGTAATGTTTAAGATGTATCCCATTGACTGACATATTCAACTCTTATCCATTCAGTTTTGAGAGTTGAAAAGCATTATTTTGCTTATAATGAATGGTGACAAAAGGCCCACTCCATAAATCATCAGACTTTGTGTGTCTTCTAGGCTTGGCCCTATCTTCATCTGATTTGAGTACAAGGTCAACATATTGGAATGTTCTTGAAATAACTCTCTTGTTAAAGTACCTCTTGTTTTGAGATTGGTGAGACTCCATAGTATGCATTGCATGATATTTTATTTATTCTAATTCCATCAACTCAGCTTTTCTAATCTCCATGGCATCATTATCCATCATCTCAAGCTGATGTGTAATCTCTAAAGCTGGTAGCTTAAGGGGCATACATAGCTTTGATTTTTTTCCATAGACAAACATATAGGAGGAGTTGCTAATGGATCTTTTATGAGTGATCCTATCAACCCATAAGGTTGTCTTCAATTTTGTGTGCCATGTTATTTGATTTTCCTCCATATTACTCTTGATGAATTTTATTAGATTCTTATTTGTAAAATTTATAGTCTATTCCTTTGGGGATAGTAGTTATAAGAGGTACATAGATGGATTCCATGAATCACAACCCACTCAATTATCCTAGTACTAAGGAAATCCATTGCATTATCTGAGATAAGTGTAGAAGGTATTCAAAATCTAGTTACTATTCCTTCATATAAATCTAGCACATTAGTCTCATTGGCTTCCTTGAGATATTCTACTTATGTCCATGTATTAAAGTAGTTATTTTTTTTCAACACCCACTTATGACCAACAATTCAAGGAGTATTTATCATACCTATGAAATCCAAACCCCATTGCATGAAATGTTGGTCTACCTAAATGGGATGGAGATGGAGGGTTGCAAGCTTGTATTTTCCTTTGAAGAAAGCACAATTTTGACACTTCAACACCAATGCATAAAATTTTGAATAGTATAGGCCAATAATAAATAGATTTCATCACCTTTACATTTGTAGTTCTTGGTGCAAAGCGACCACCTAATGGCCCATCGTGGAATTATGCCAATACTCTCTCAATTTGATCAACCTCTACACACCTCAAGAGAATTCCATTAGTTTATTTTTGACTAATTTGAACTCAATTCAAATATATTCAACCCCCTATATAGTAATGAGGTCATTTATTATGCTTTAGCTTTGTCATATTTGTATAGTTTGTCCTATGTCATTCTAAGGTTGATTTTGGGTCATTTTTTAAAATTGTATAGGTTTCCCATAGAGGAAAAGTTTTTTAAAATAATATTCAATGTCCCACATGTTAGGTACATGTCAGAGATGGTAGTTTTGAACTAACATCTAAACAAGAAGATCTATGAGAAAAGTGATAGTTTTTAGTTGTTGTATACCCTATATAGTAGTTTGGGAATGTGTGGATAATAAAAAATTATCTATTTAGGTACCTTAAGTTAATTTCCATGCTCATGTAGATTTTATATACCTAAAAATGGAAAAAATCATTCTATATTTCCTATCGCTCTCTTAGACATGCTAAAAAGGTTAATCAATTTCTACATGGTACGGATAAGAGGAGGCGAGTCATAGAAAATGATTTTGGTGGGTGATAATAATATTTGTTTAATCTAAATTCATGTTAATAGTTCTAGGTTTGGTGGCCTAAGCTTCATGAACCATTATTAAGAAGGTTTGTGACTCTTTTCTACTTGTATATCACTATGGACTTTAGTTTTCTTCTCTATTTGGATTGATCTATGTAAATCAAGTGGTGTACATGTTTTTTTAGAGTTTTAAAATACTTCTCATATGATTCTTAGTTTGGTTGCATTTGTGGAGGTCAAGTAATTAGTAAGACCATCTCTTTTACTAGTGAGGGACTCCATTACTAGTCTGTAGACATGTTTTCATAATAGAAAAATTTCTTCCCCCTAAATTAGTCTTCATGACAAAGGTAATATGTTGTTTAAAAATTATATAATCATGATGATTGGTTTTAATTTTTAATGTTTGGTCTCAATTCTATTCTATATGGAATGAAAGGACCAAGATACACACGCAGTTAGACTTATTACTGACTGTCATGTACAATAAAGTGGCATGAAGCCTTTATCATTCATGTTGATGAAGTAAAGAGATATTAATATGGTGAAGGGACTCTAAAATTATAAATATCAAGACTAATATATTAAAAGAGTTTAGATATTGTATACTAGTCCACCATACGCAGCCATATATCTAGTCATCACCTATAAGTAATTTACAGTGGCCTGAGTTCAATGCATATAAGACATAGGAGTATTGAGTGGTATAGGTTTGAACTCAATTAAGACCTTTAATCAGGTATAATAACATTTAAATAATCATTGTGATAATGGTGAAGTCATAATATGGTATATATACCTAGAAAGATGATCACAAGTCAAGAAAGTTGTAAATTGAGACAATTTACCTTAATTTATGATGAGGAGTTTGAAGTCTGTACAAGTTGAAATAACATCACACTTGTAGTCTATGACTTGGAAAATAATATATTGACATGTGAATGATTGTTTAGTCAAGGAAATAAAGGTTGAGTTATTCCCAACTCAAACAAAGGTTTACTCTAGTTGTTTAGTACCTATAGTGTCAACTTCACTTTTAAGACCAAAAGTGAACTTTGAAGCATAGCGACATAATGGAAGTATGGCCTACAAAAATAGTGGATATATTTGATTGTAAATGACCTAAAGATATTAAATATGAAACCAAGAGTGAGAAAAAAAATCTTATACCCTAACAAACATCTACATGAAACCTCCAATCTCTATAGAGATAAACACCTACAGTCTGCTACAATAGATAGACTAACTCATGAAAATAGATAGATGTGAGCTTGGAAGGTTAGAATAAATTCATGATGGATGTAAAATTTAGAATAAAATATTATATTGATTATTCCATACTCTATGATCTTCTTATATAGAGGAAACAAAGTAGTAACACTAACCTAGAGTTATAGTCTTGGGGTTTCTCAAAACTCTATCAAATTTTACACATTCACTCCCATAAGTCTATCTTGAAGTTTGTGATGTTGATGATACTAGAGGAGTAATTTATCTATGATATTTGGTAAATAATTTCATAAATACCTATTATATCCCCCAATGACTTCAATTTGGCAAGTAAAATAAGGGAGATTCCCTCTATTTTGTCTTAGACAGAGGGCACTCCCAATCAAGACAAATCTATAGGCATAGTGTGTGGATGTTGGAAAGATGACATGAGGAGTCTTGGAACATTTTATAAAGGTTTAAATATTTTAATTTAGTATGAAAAATTATGGTAAAATCCTTGTAATAATTGGAAACCCTTAGAAGGGCTAAGAACACAATATACACAGTCATGCCTATTAGGCCTAGAACTAGGCCTAAGCTCTATAGCAACTCAACTTCACTTCTATGACAATGAGAAATTTAAAAAAATTTTGATAACCTTTAGAGGAAATTATATGATGGATCAGATCCATTGGTTTATAGGTAAGTTTCACAAGGTGGTCATTTTGACCCAATTCCATCATAGGGGTAAAAAAAATGTAGGAAAAAGCCTGATAGGTCACCATTTTCAAATGCTCATATATATACAAACACAAAGAATGAGACATAAATAATATAGGGGTAGTTAGGTAGGTATATACTCAATATTTTTGGAATTTTTTTAGGTTTTGGATGTTAGGATTTTATGAATTATTTTTAAGAACTAAAACCTTCTAAAATCCTTATAAAACCTTGGTTTTGACCCGATGGAGAAAATATGAAAGGAGATGATCTCATAAAAGGTAATATGGTCTATAAAGTGTTTTATACTTGTTTAGGATTCTCTTAGGCTTCTATAAATCCATCTGGTTTGTACCATCACTTGTATGGATAGACTAAAATATGGGTTTCTTATAAGATTTGAGTTGTTTGATAAGTACATTAGAGAATAGGCAAGTAAATATCATTGTGGGAGGTCCTTAGGTACTTTTAATAACTCCTATAATTCATTTATCACATTTATTAAATATTAAAATACGTATAATATCTCATTCAAAATAGGCAGTCTAAATAGATAGTGAAAAGGCAAGATGATTATCAAGTGATGGAAGTGAGAATTGTTATATGAGTTTCATTAAGGTCTATTTGATAGACCAAACAAAAAAGGAAATTCATTTCAGTTTCATATCACTTATTTAATTCATTTATTTAAGTAACTACAACTCACTTTGATGATAAGTGTGAGGACATACCTATGAGAGTAATAATGAATGATTGTAAGTAGTGAATGACACATGACAAAGATGAATACATCAGTTAGGGATTCATAAATGACATGAATTGAACTATTCTCTACCTTCTCATGACATAAAATATGTTTCAAGGCTTATTATTACATTTTTGGACACTCAAGTGGACTCCTCACCATCATGAAGGAAATTTCAAAGTAAAGAAATGAAGGGTTTATGCCAACTTGAGGAAGGTTCTCTATTTGAGATTAGCACATGTTCATAACATCTTGAATTATTTTCCAATTAATTCCATGGAATTTTAACTAGTTTATAAAGTTTGACACCTAGTCTTGTGACCTTTCATCTACACTCCTTCTCTCTCCTCTTCTAAATTTTATAAATTCAAGCCTTTTTGGCTTTGTATTGGATCCATAATTGGTATGACAAAGCCTTTATAGTTTTGACACCTCATTTGCATTTGAATGAAATTTTATAATTTGATTTCATTATCTATAATATATTACTTGAATGTGTTAATTAGTTTTTGTGTTGACAAGTGATGAAAATGCTCTCCTTTTTTCCATGTCTACTCTTGTATGTTTGTGTGAATAAGATCTCTTCTAACAGGTTTCATAAAGTGTATTATTTTTTAAGTGTGTCTTGAAGTGTGAGATGGAATAATAGTTTAATGTATCAAAAAAAAATTCATACACCTCTAGATAGGCATGAAAATCTACCTCTATGATAAATATATATGCTAGAAGGACATAGGGTTGAATTCAGTTTGAGTTGTCTTCTTTCTTAAGTTTGAATGCAAGTGTGTCATGTAGAGTTGTCTTAGTGTATCACATTATTAGAATAGGTTTATTTTATTTATAATTCTTCCCTTTTCACCTAAAATAGTGATTATTTTAGTGTAATGTGAGCCTAAAATACAAAATAAGGGAGTTAGCCCTTTCAAACCTAGAGATCTATCTCTTATAGTGGCTCATCTATGAAGGGAGATAGTTCCTTGTTTTCATAAAATTGAAAAGGTATACTTGAATTATATAGGGTGAAATTTTAGGATAAATTTTTTTTTTCCTAAATATTATTCCATCTAAAATAACATATGAGATGGATTGTAATCTGAAAGGTCTCCTTTTGGCTTTGTCTACGCCTAGTGAACACTCACCTATTTAGAGAAATTTGATCATGTCTTGTGTCCAAATAATGGTAGATTAAGGTAAATATATTTGAGTTTCATTTTGGAGTTCTATAAAAACCTCCTTTTTCTCTTTAAATTCTAATTCTAAGTTCTCACATAGCCCCTTGTTTCTCACCAACTTGGTAACCTTGATATCTTCATCGTATTACATTAATTTGGTGATTCAACCAACTCTTTTCTCATTAAAATATCTACTCAAAAATAGGTCTCTAATGTTTGGATGAGAAAACATCACATGAAATTTGTTATTATAGAGCATATGATTGAATTTTTCAAGACTTATTATGACAACAAGCACTAGCTTCTTTACAAAAGTGTACCTTACCTCATAGTCTTCTAGCCCTTGGTTGAAGAAAGTTATGGGTTGTTCAAGACCTTTATCATTTGATTATGTAAACATGTATGAGATTAATTCATAATTTAAAAAATCATACAAGATGAAGTCCTTATTGAAATCAAGATTTTAAAATGTTGGAGATTGAGTTATGGCTTGCTTGATGGAACAAAAACTATCCTTTCCTTCTCTATTCCAATTGAAAATCTGGTTCTTCTTCAACACAGATGTTAAAGGTTTAAAAAGATTATAAAAATAAAGTATGAATCTCTTAATGAAGTTGATATTTCCAAAAAAAAATTTAGCCCTTTCTTGTGCTTAAGCAATGACAAGGATAAGATAAAACTTACCCTTTTAGGGTCTATGGAGAGACCTTTCTTGAAGACAATGTGGCCCAAAAGTTTGCCTTCATGGACTATAAACACTCATTTTTTAGGATTGAGAGAGACCCAAAACTACCTAAACATTTCAAATATATGTCTAATATGAGTCAGATGATCATTTGAATCCTTAGAGAAAACAATAATATCATCAAGGTAGATAAACACTATCTCATTTATCACACCTTAAAATGCCATGTCCATGGTTCTTTAGAAATTAGCTCCAACATTGGACAACCCAAAAGGAATATTACTATATGAATATGTGCCATATTTTATGGTAAAGGTTATATTATGTTGGTCTTCCTCATGCACCAAAATATGATTATACCCTGAATATCCACTAAGGAGATAGAAATGCTCAGACCCTGTTACCATATGTAAGATTTGTTCCATGGAAGTTAAAGGATAGTGATCCTTTAATAAAACTATGTTTAAGTCCCTAAAATTGACACATATTCTTATCTCTCCATTATTATTTCTTATAGGGACTATATTGGCAACCCAATATGAGTGCTTGATGGGGAAGATGATGCTAGACTCTATCACTTAGTCAATTCTTTCCTCATTAAGGGATTTATCTTTGGGCTTATAGGTCTTTGCCTTTGCCTTACTAGTTTGGAATTTGTAGTTATCTCTAAACTATGTTGAACTCTACTAGGTTTAAAACCTTTTACATCACTATAATCCCAAGAAAATATGTCAACAAACTCTTTTCACAACTCAATAAATGCAAGTCTCTCTTCCTTGTTACATAACTTTCCAAGTAGTATAAGTTTTTATTTGAATATGGTGACCCTCTCATAATTATATTTCTTGGTATATATACTTATCTTATTTTTATTCATTTGATCATCATCATTGAAAATTCTTTCAATTGTCACTAGACCTTTAGTATTTTTTTTACCTTAGTTATACAATCTGATCATAATATTATTATTGTAATTTTTTCTAATTTATTGAGGATAACTCAACCTCTTCTTGGAAAAAACATGCTATTTATTTTTAATTTTCAAAGACTTTCAAATTAACATCATTATCAATAATTGAAGGTCTTATTACTACCTTGACATATGGTTGACATCTTAAACTCTTGACATCATTGGGGATATCAAACTAAGATATAACTACAACTAGCCTATCATCATTATTATTTTCCTCTCTTGAAATGGCTTATATATTTAAATCCTTAAAATCCTCCATAAGATCACACACCTTATGCTTATAGGACTTTAACAATGAGTATTTTGTTATATTTTGGCCCTTCACTTGATGAAAAAATAGCTCACTATCACCAAACACATGTAAATACTTCACTCCACTTTTCCTATACCATTTAAGGCCATTCACAAGTGTTTCATACTCTATTCCATTATAAGTACAAATGAATTGAAATCTGAAAGTGGTATCGTACCTTTATTTAAAGGGAGACACCAACATTGCACCACCTCTTGCACAAATCTTGCTTATAGATCCATCAAAGAACATCTACCATAGACCATCCACGGGGTCACTAAGATTGAAAAAATATAGAATGAAATAACCTTCCTCATGTAAGCAATACACTCCTAAGCCTATTTATTCCATGAACTTATATGGATCATATTCATGATGATTAGTTCCCTACTTGTTAAGAAATAGGTCATGCATGCCTTTAATGAAAGAATCTAGTTATTGATCAACATAAAGGTCACCTTCATCAAGTATAATGTAATTAATATTGGATAATTTAGGAAAATAAGATTCTATGTGACTCTTATCAAAATTTTATGATTCTATCTTTACTTTGGTACCATACCTAGTCATAAAAACCATATAAGACCAATCTTATGATATATATCCCCCAATCTTGGCCATAAACTCCCTAAATAGACATAGGGAAAAGTGAAGTGGTAGGTATATTACAAAATCATATTAGGGAATTGAAAAAGTGGGTAAATAATTCAAATTTTAGTTCATACCTTTGATGATTCCTATAGTCTTGGTGGTTGTCCCATTCAATTGTGAAACTCCTTTGGTGATTGGCTCATATTTTAGACCTAGCTTATCAACCACTTGATTAGGAATTACAAAGGTAATATCACCACTATAAATCATACAAATGTGAACCAAATAATCACCTATAATTAAATAAAGGTATAAATTAAGAGGCTTATCACTTTTGACTTGTTTCCCTCCTTTAGGCTAAGTTTCATTCGTGAGGACTACACTCTCTTTCATTGATGATCCTACTACAAGGTTAAAGTTAGATAAATATTCTTGAAGTAGATATTTTTTTTATGAATGACCAATGTCTCCAAAATTAAGATATTCATATGTTCATTCTTCATTTTATAAACAATGTTGATAGAAGAATTGCTAACATTTCATTGTCCGTTAAGAGAAATAACACTACCTTGAGTTTGTGAAGATTGAGGTAGAGGAACACCTTTCACATTATAATTTGTATAAATTTCATAAAATTTAGGGGATACATCAGGTCTATTTATCCCTTGAGACACTTGAGAAGTTAGGATAGGTCCTTGAGTTATTTATTTATTACCCTCTATTGACATCTTGTTAGACCTTGTATTGGTTGATACAAGAGTATCAATGTTATTTGTGCCTCCAAAATGATTCATTACATAATAATATACTTCTTTCTAATTTATAAGTGTGTAATCACGTTATATTTTATATTTATTATCTTCTCCTTGTGGTACCACTTCAAATTGTGGAGCTTGAGAAGCTTGAACACCTTAAGAAGCTTGAATGCCTTGCATCATTAGAGTTTGATTAGGCACACCATTGGAGTACATAATTTAATTTTAGAGATGATCATAAGGAAGGCACCATGAATGATCTTGGACTAGATCATTCTGAGAAGGAATAATAATATTTTAAGAGATAAAAATATTTAGGTTATAGATTTTATAAGTCCTAGCATGGGTGATTGACCCTTGGCCTTAGAAGTTACTTTGGAAAGGAGGTCTATTGGCCTAATTAAATTTTTTATAGGGTAAGGCCTTTAGTTTTGATCTTGATACCTCTTAATGCTAAAAATATCATTTTCAAAACTTTTTAGAATACTCTTGACTTAATATAAGTTATTAAGAGGGGTAGATACAACCTTTTATTGATTGTTTGGTGAAGGAATAAGAGCCAATGTGGGTAATGTAAGAGGTAAAAAAGGAGTAGGGGTTAAAATTCTAGAAATAAAGGCATAAGAGGAATTGGATCAATATTAATATCTTAGATGAGATCATTCTAAACCCTTATTATTACTTCATATGTATTAGGTAGTATATTTCCCCCCATTGATTTAATCATTACTTCAATATCACTATTCAAAGCCCTCAAGTAGTAAAATAATGCATATTTTACAGTGGTGTGACTATGGATGGGATATTATCCCAAGTATTTTAAAATTTATAATTTAAATTAACCATGAATTCTTGGGGATCCCTCTTTATAATATTAAATTTCTTCACCAAGGATAAATGTTCACTCTTATCTTCAATATGTTTGCATAATTGTTCTCTCAATTCATCCCAAATAATAATAGAATTAGGCCTCAATCATTTATACCATTTAAGATCCTTCCATTTGAATGAAGTGTCTATAAATATGATTACTACATTATCTTGTATCACATGATGTATGGAACAATTATTAGCAATGTCTCTTATATGCTCAATAAGAGTGATGAAATCCTCTCTAATGAAATGTGGGATGATTTTAAGGGAAAAATAGAGATATCATCATATTGAGATAGGTTGAGGGGTATACCACCATTAAAAGGAACAAAAACTTGATTTATAGGCATACCATCTTGAAAATTAGAGGTAGATAAAAAAATTCTATAGATAAATTTATAGTAAAAGACCTTTTTGGATAAGGGCATTTAGTAGTAAATATATTTTTCTTATCAAAATGATAACTTAATTCTACAAACTCAAAATGAGTACCCTTAGCAAAGGATCTTGTAATTACCATTAGCCTAACTACTAGAACTAATATTATAACTAGGATACTTGAAGGCTTGTTAAAGTCACCAAATGTTGAATGTAGATGCTATAGCAACTATAATTATGTCAAGACCAACACCAATATTGAGCAATATTCTTGAATTTTTATCCCATCAAACATGCCAAAAACTATTGTCACTTTGAGTTTCACCCTTTAAGGAGGTATTTCAAGTATACTCACTCAATTGACATAATGGGAACTATTTAAGTTTGTGGGTGGCATATGACTAAAGATAACCTATAAAGAGGGATAGATCCCTTGATATGACACCTAAAATAACACTACATCTAATCAAATTATAAGGAAAAGTGAGAAATAGAACATGAAAGCAATGACTAAAATGGGTGATGCACCAAACTATAGTTCTCCTCTACTTATTTATGATTTCTAATATGGACTAAAATAAGACTGAAATTTGATTTCAGAACTCCAAATAGTCCTTCCAACATAAGTGTTTCAATATAAAGGTTATAGTTAATACATCAATTAAGACGGATAATCAAGAGGCCTATAAGAAGACACTAGTGAAGGTTTTACACACTTAACATTTGTAAAACTAATTAAAACACACAATATGAAATACAATAAGATGACTTACTCACAAAGAGGCAAGAATTAAGAGGAAAAATGTAAGGAATTTTAACACTATCACTACCACTCATCAATAATTTGTCATAAGAACACTAGATGCAATATGAAAAAGGCATAAATCAAATTGTATTCACTTTAAAAATAAGAATCAATATCAATTTTGGTAATACTAAACTATAACCAACTAGAGGATCCTCTTAACTTCTAATACAAGAGTATATATAGGAGAAAATAAAGGAGAGATAGAAAAAGGATGTGTAGTAATTTCATCATGACTGTCATCCATCATAAAACTAGTTACAACTTTGATGTAAGGTGAAAAACAATCCTATGATTCTTCATTTACATATGTTGTCTTTTCCTTATGTTGAAATCATGAGAGGTTGTGTAGGAGTGTCTCTTGGCCTTAGATGACTCATCCTTATTCTCTTAAAATTACCCCCTTTTTTATTGAAGAGTTACAAGTCCACACTTACAACTAACTGTCTTTAGGCTTCTTTACACATGGCCTAATCACTCCCCTTAGAATTAATATATTCTATTCATGAATCTTTAAATGCATTTTTCATACTAATGAAAGTGGAACCTGAGGTTTAGAACTCTTTGTTAGTTATGATCTAGTTTTATAGAATGTTTAATTTCATGTTTAAGCTTGTTTGATATAATGGAATGTAATGGAGACAAGTCTATCCCATCATACAAGGTCTAGTATCTATTTTAAAATTACCATAAAAACTTCACAACCTCATGAATGGCTTGTATAATTTCATTCAACCTATTCCCCAACTTGTAGACCATCTTCTAGTAGTTATTTTTCCATTAGGTTTACATAATCTACTAGAAATATGTTTGAAGAGAGTTGTAGGTATTCATCATTCTATGGAAGCTTTGTATGGACTTGGACTTCTATAGGGACCTTGTACATTCTTAGGAATAATAAAAACTAACGTTTTAGGTGTATTAGGTCATTTTAGTGTTCTTTAAGAGTACTTTAAACTATTACAAAGTCTCCATGAGAACACTTGATAGGAAATATCTTTTGAGACTCCTCTCTAGGGTTCTTAGGAATAGATAACATAGGTTTACCAAGTCATATAATTAAAAAATACCCAAAAAAATTATGATAGAGTGAAATTATCTTTAGATAAGCTTGAAAAAATTGATATAAGCTTGTGTCTGTGTTTGAGGTTTCTTAACACCATGAAACTAGTAGACTGCCTATGCATAAGTTCTTTAAAACTATCTGTAACCATTGGAATGAACATGTTTATGAGTTAAAAATTACTATAAGGATTCCAATAGATGTGTATAGGGGTGTATCAAATATTATTATTCCTTAAATTACCTTAAGAAGGTTTGCAAATTCATCTCTTTAATGCAAGTGAGAGGATAGTCTTCACTTGGCTTATTATCATGCTTAAGAAACTATCATATCACCATGATAACTCATTGGATGAATTTTTAAAGTTCATTATATCTCTACCCATGATTAAAAGGTTTCTCTAAATGGTTAAGAAACTCAAACACACTCAAATACCATGTAAACCAGTCAAAATAGGTAGTTTTAGGCCCTTTTTCCTATGTTTTCTCTCCACATGTGCCAAATAATTAACCTAATAGGTATCCATGAGGTTTTAATATTTCATTAAGGTGTTTAAAATACAAATAATGTGCATTAGAGTCATTTATAATAACATTTATAGTCATCAAGCTCTTTTAGGGTCTCTTGGCAGTTTTGAGGTCTTCAACTTCTTAACGATTATTTATAAAGGACAACCCATTAATCGATTGAAAAAGACAATTTTTTTTGAATTAATAGACATTATAAACATAAACTAATGTAATTTTCCCCATGCACTTTATTATCTAGCTTCACACATGAGGAAGATGACCTTCTCGAGCTTCAAGACCTGTAGGTGTGCATTTGAGATGAGTGTTTTAGGAAAAAAGGCTTCAAATTACTTATTTATGATTGGAATCATATCTTATAGGATTTATACATTCCATAAAATTTCTTCAAGTGGTTATCCAAATATACTAACCCCTTAAGCCTCCTAAAACTTGTTATAGCCTTTACCAAGGGTTTGTAGGTAGTTTAAGAGTTTTGACCCTAATCATCTTGTTTTAATCTTTTATTATAAAGACCACCTATAAAATCACTTTTTAAGTATCCCTTAGGGTCAATCACATCCTAAATGACCTTTCAAAATTCATGTTTAACACAAAATTTGCATTTTTTCTTCATGTTTATACTTGTAACATTGACACAGTCAAGCTATGCATGCATGATCATGGTGTTTCTTAGAAATTTGGATCTATAACAACATGTTAAAACCATGTGGGCTGTTTATGAGATTCTACATAATGTTTAAAATAATTTTACCATCACTATTCTTACTTTAAATCAGCCCACAGCTCAACAACCCTACCTATCATCTCAAAAATAATAAAACATGGCATTTATTGCCAATATAGGTCTAATCTATGGAAGTTTGCCTTAGTTTTAGTGTTTTAGGGTTCTTAGGCATCTTGTGAATGTTTCCCATTTTATTCCAAGAATTCATAAATATCAAACATGTTTTTAATAGGATTAAATTGAGGTGATGGGTTTTTTAGGGTTTTAGAGGCATCAAACTTCTTAATGATTGTTCATAGAACTCTACCCATCAAACCTAGAACTTTTGAAACAAATTTTTGGAGCATAGGGGTAACTTATAAAACTAATATCATTGGTATAGTTTTATTTTATCCTCCATGAAACATCTTCATGAAATGGATATTTTTCACTTTATCAATAACCTGATTGAGTTTTTGAATTGTTCTTTGCCCTTTAGGGACCTATAGCCTTTATTTTAGCATGGTTTTAAACCTAAGAAGGATAAAAGAGGTTTTTATATGATCCTATCACACTATGTCATGATCCACTTGGATTCTACATGCTCTGGTCCATTATGGAAAACTTACATAGTCTCTTCTCCATCAAGAAAATTGTCTATTTTTAAAGAAATACCCTGTTGTAACTATGTACCAAATGTCAATAAAGTCATTATTGACATGTACCATGAGATTGTAACATACAAAAAAACTTCTTTACCTTCTTTTCTTACTAGTCATCATGTTATGCTATGATTGGGAACTAAAACAATGAACAAAGAAGTTTCAAATGAGAATGTATGCTATAAAATGAGGATTTGACACCTTGACCAAGTGTACATGCATAAATAAATATAATATGACCTTCATAAAATGAAAAATGATCTAAAAGAACCTCTTTTTACCTCTACACATGGTTTGGACTCTTGACACTTGATATATCTTAAGGGAATCACTTTGCCACATTGTAACAAGCAATATAAAAAAACAAAATGAAACCTTAATTTCTCCAAAAATGAAATTAAACTTTGATAAGGATTGAAATGAAAATGTTTCTATCTCACTAGATTTTAATTTAGATCAAATATCCAATATGGATAACCATGTCATCTTGGGAGATCATTACGTCAATGATTTCAACTTGGATTAATCATACCGTAACTTTTGAAAAATAATTTTAAACTTTCCAAAGTTATGCTAAACTTTGGTAAAATGCTTGTAAAAGACTTCATAAGTGATCATGTTAAGGAGACTGATTAAACAAGACACATATCATAGCTTGCCTTATTAAGAAGACCTCACTGAGACCTTGAAATAACTTGATACTTAACACCATGACAACATAAACATAACACTAATACATGACTCTCAATAAGACATTTACAAGGCTAGGTGACTAAGGTACTTATTTTGAGAAAACTTCACTCAAGGTTGGTTGTTTATCTATCATTTCATAAATAACTCTTTGCTAGGATAATCTTTTTGGTTCTCCACTATACCTAGGTAGCCAACCTAGTGCCCATGTGAAATAAAAATAGAGAAATATGTTTGTGCATAATATTTCAAAACCTAAACTAATCTTCATATAAAGATAACTATCCATTATGTTCCCTTGACAAAGTGATCCAAATGGATAGTGGATCCCATATGATGTCCTTCTTGGATATATTATTGAGATATAACTAGGTCTTAGTTAATTTAGAAGATCGATTCAAAACTACATTCACCACTAAATGGGGTATATTCACCTACAAGTGAATGTTATTTGTGATGATCAATGTAAGAGAAACATCCTAGAGGGTGATGGATTTTACTTTCAAAGGTTTAATTGGTAAGTGCACAATAATTTATATGGATAACTTGACTATGTTTTTGAAATACAGAGTAGATCATCTACACCACTTACAAAAGGTATTCTAAAGGTATGAGAGGTATGGTATCTCTCTAAACCCAAAGAAAATTATATTTGACATCACCAAAGGTAAGATTATTAGTCATATACTCATGAAAGAAGGTATTTGTATCAATCCAAAAAGAGATGATGTGATTTCTAAGTTACCTCTGGCTAACAATAATAAAGAATTAAAATCCTTCTTTGGGAAAATTAATTTCATTCACAAGTTCATTTATGAATTTACCAAAATTCTAAAGCCTTTTAATGATATGTTGAAATATGATTCAAAATTGGAATGACATTTTGAATTGAAGAAGGATTTCCAAGATATAAAATATGATATCATAAAAGTATCATTGCTAATCAGTGTAGACTATATGTAGAATTTATACATTTAACCTTTTGCTTCCAAGCACACCATCACTGCCTACCTCATGCAAAGATTGGATGGATAAGAACACCATATTGTTTTTATGAGCACTAATATCAAATTTATAGAAATAAAATATTACACTCTTAAAAAACATGCTTATGCACTAATCAAGGCTATCAAAAATTTCAAGCACTAGATTCTTAGGAATAAGGTACATGCAATCATCCTAGACCTAGCCATGAAAAAAATGTTGGGATAAAATAAATTGGGTGAACACAGAGGTAGATGGATGTTAAATATATAGGAATATTATTTGGAAATCAAACCTACCAAATTGGTTAGAGGATAAGACCTTATTTGATAACCAAAATTGATCCAAAGATCACTATATACTTGGACCAAGAGAAAGTACTACATCAAGATTGGTATGCCCCAATCAGACATTACCTTCTCTATAGGAACACACCTCCTGGGATTAACTAAATACAAAATAGATCCATTATAAGGTTTCATAATGATAACTCCAGAATCAATATAGGTTGAACCTTGTCCCCGCTTAGTGCGAGTGCACAAGTATTTTATTAATAATTCAAAAAATCAAGTACATAAGGGTGCCTTTACTCCATTAATCCTTTTACAAAGCAAACATGGATTTATATAGTTTTTACCAATGACTGATAAAAAAAACTAATCCTATAACCAACTAAATACGGGAAAACAACCCGTAAAGTAATTCTAATTAATAAACATAAAACATAAAACTACCTAATAATTAAACTAAGTTTATTTTATGGGGGTGTCTTTATAAAATATGCATGCTCCATTTACAATAGTAATTTATTTCCTACCAAAAATCTAACCTAACGTTAAGACTTTGGAACAAGTCCTAACACATAATACATGCCAAATAAGGAAGTTATCTTTAGGAAGAATCATGAGGGAATCTATCTTATATCCTTATCACAAAATGAAGCCAAGGAAGTAATGGCAAACTTCCATGAGAAGTTAGGAGATAACCACCCTATAATGAATGAAATGAAATATAATATTATTTGAGAAAGATACCACTAGTCTACCCTATTCAAATATGTCCATGCCCATGTTTTGATCTACCATTAGTGTCAAACCTTCACCAAAATGGAAACCCACATAGTAATGACATTACAACCAGATGTAGAAATGATGCCATTTTTCCAATGGGGGATATATTTTATAGGATTCATCAACCCCAACTCCTCAGTAGGAAATAAGTTTATCCTTATAGCTATATATTATTACACAAGGTGGACTACGGTAGTAGAAAAATGGAAAATCACCACTAATGAAGTCATAAAATTCATTGAGGATAACATAACCACCCATTTCAGGACCCCTATCTTATTAGTATGTGATAATGGTCATGCATTTCAATGTATTGAGTTTACTAAATGGGCATATGATGAAGGGATCACATTATGATTCTCATCTAATTACTACCCACAAGGGAATAGATTGGTAAAATTAACCAATAAAAATCTAATTGATGTCATTACGAAGTCAGGTCTTTGGACACATACCAAGCATTTTCTGAATTTTTCAAATTTGATTTTGTCAAGGGGTTTTGTGAAGATATCAGTTGTCTGATTGGTAATTGGGCAATTTATTAGATCAAGAGTTTTCTTTGCCACTAGCATTCACAGATAATGGTATTTGACATCCATATGTTTTGTTTTGGCATGAAACATTGGATTCTTTGACATCTTGATTGCACTCTGATTATCAATGTATAACTATGTAGGAGCAAACTGAGAAACCTAAAGATCTTCAAGAATACGATGAAGGTAAACAATTTCTCTAGAAGCATCCCATGCTGCAATATACTTTGATTCTACTGATGAATTTGCCATTGTATCCTACTTCTTACAACACCAAGCAATGGCAGCTGAACCCATATGCATAGTGTATCCTGTGGTTGACACTCTGTCATCCACACATCTACCAAAATCTGCATCACAATATCCAACAAGTTTGAAGTTCTTGTTGCGGTGGTATTCAAGGCCATATGTTTTTGTTCCCTGAAGGTAACGAAGTACTCATTTTGCTACATGCCAATGAATTTCTCTGGGCTCATGCATAAACCTAGATAAAATTCCAACTGAAAATGAAATATCGGGCCTGGTAGTCATCAAGTATATCAAACCTCCCACCAATTGTCTATATGTGGTGCCATCAAAAAAGGCACTGCTATCATCCTTAGATAATTTCAAGTTACTTTCCATGGGAGTGAGGGCAGGTTTGCAATCACTCATGCCAAACCTCTCTAATAACTCAGAAATATACTTAGTTTGTGAAATGAAAATACTATGCTCTTTCTGAGTTACCTCTATGCCTAGATAGTAGTGAAGAAGTCCAAGATCTGTCATCTCAAACCCATCTTTTAATTCCTTCTTCACAGACTTGTTATGATTTTCATCATTACCTGTAATAAACAAGTCATCAACATAGAGAACTAGTATCACCATTTTCTTACCCTGCACTCAAAAATAGAGAGTATCATCTGATTCACTGCAATGAAAACCAATGGATTTCAAGTATGAATCCATTTTATCATACCAAGCCCTGGGTGCTTGTTTGAGCCCATACAAAGCTTTTGTCAATTTACACACTTTGTGTTCAACACCCACCTGTTCAAAACCTTGAGGTTGTTTCATATAGACTTCTTCCTATAAATCACCATTTAAAAAAGCATTTTTAACATCCAACTGATGTACTTTCCAACCATTTTGTGCTGCTAAGGCAAGTACCATATGAATAGTGTGCCATTTGGCAGTTGGTGCAAATGTTTCCTCATAGTCAATACCTTCTTGTTGTGCATATCCTTTGGCAACAAGTTGTGCCTTATGTTTATCAGTGGAACCATCTGATTTATACTTAGTCTTATAAACCCATTTACATCCGATGGGTTTAACATGTGGAGGAGGATCAACTAAAACCCATGTATTATTGTTAAGTATGGAATCATACTCACATTTCATTGCCTATTGCCAAACATGTTCAGTAGATGCCTCCTCAAAAGTGGATGGCTCAGTGGAAGAAGTAGTAACAACCATAGCATAGTTCACCTATTTTAAAGAATTCTTGGGCCCTATTAAACCAACTTCATCTGCTATCAAGTCAGAAAAAGTACTTTGAGCCCATTTTGGATACTTAGAAAAATTATTCAAATTAGGGACTCCAGAATTCTCATTAGGTGCATTATTTGATGGGGGGCTTAGAGAATTTTCAACAATTTCTAAGTCATCAACCTATGAACTTGTAGATGAAGGAGAGGAAAGTGAAGGAATTTGAGTCTCATACCATAACTTTGAAGAGTTATCCCCATTATTTAAACCCTTATCTCTTTTTGCATTTTTCCTCTCTAATCTATCAAGTTGAGAATCAATCTCTACAGTGTTCATAGTCCCAAACTCATCAAATATTACATCTCGACTCACTATGAATTTTCCTGAATCCTGTGCAAGCAAAAGAAACCCCTTTTTATCTTTAGAATAACCAAGAAAGATGCATTTTTGACTTTGTGGTTCCAACTTAGTTCTATGTTTAGGAGGAACCAAAGCAAAACAAAGACATCCAAACACTTTCAAGTGTTTAACTTTGGGTTTAAACCCATACCATGCCTCATATGGAGTTTGTCCCAAAAGTGCAACTGTGGGGGACCTTTTTCTCAAATACACTGTAGTAGCAATAGCTTCAGCCCAAAATTTATCATCAAGCTATTTATAGTGCGACATGGCACGTGTTATGCCCTCTAAAGTTCTATTCATTCATTTAGATACTCCATTTTATTGTGGAGTATAAGCATTACTATATTGTCGATGAATTCCATGTTTTCGACAATAGTCTAAAAATTCATTAGAGGTATACTCACCTCCATTATCTGAATGAAGAGTGGCCAAATGTGAACCTGTTTCTTTTTTGACTAAGTGTAACCAATCAAAAAACTTAGCAAAAACTTCAGATTTGTTTTTCATAAAGAATACCCAAGTCATCCTAGAAAAGTCATCAATAAACAAGACAAAGTATCTACACCCACCAATGGATGACTTTTTCATGTCACATACATCACTATGAACTAACTGTAAACATCTGTTAGCTCTCTAAGATGACTGTTTAGGAAATTTTTCTCAATTTTGTTTGCCCAAAACACATGACTCACAAAGAATACTATCTTTGCAAAAAGTGGGCAACCCATTCACCATACCATATCTCTACAAATCCACTAAAGAGTGGATATTCAAATGTCCATAGCAGAGATGCCATAACTGTTGTGTAGACATAGTACCTGTACCTATATCAACAACTGCTACAAGTTCTATATTGGGAGGAAGCACCTTACAATGCAATCTAACTAAGTTTCCATCTTCATATCCTGTATACATTGTCTTATAATTATCCTTCACTGAATTGATGTAAATGAGCCCATTTTCAAGCACAATTTGATAACCTTTATTTCGAATAGTTACCAAAGAAAGTAAGTGTTTCTTCAATGTGGGAACATACCAAACATCCTCCAAGTATTTTATAGACCCATTAAGAAGAAGAATTTGAATAGAACCAAGTCCTGGTGGTGTATGCATAGACTTATCTGCTAAGGAAACTGGAGAGAGAGAAGCTTCCTTATAAGACCAAAAGAAATCTCTCCTAAATGTCATGTGTTTGGTTGCTCCTGTGTCTAAAACCCATACATCTGTGAGCTCATCTCTAGCCTCATATTCAACATAATCAATGTGCCCCAAAGAAGTAAATGCAAATTCATGAGCAACATTACTAGATTCATCATAGTCATGATCGACATACTGAGCAGAGTTAGTCTTAGTCACTTTTTGTGGCCTCTGAATTTTATCAAAAGGAATCCTACATTGTGAGGCAATGTGACCAAATTTTCCACATCTATGACACTGAATGTTAGATCTACCTCGACCTCTGCCCCTATATGAATTGTGACCATGTCCTCGATCACTTGTTTCATGTGAATGTGATTTATTAGATTGTTGATTATTTTAATGACCCCTACCTCTATTTTGATATCTACCTCCTCTTTAACCTCGACCCCATCTATAACTGTTTCCTCTATTGTTTTGGTGCCCAGATGAAGATGAACTAGGCTTTGACTCTAAAACATGGGCTTCTTCAGTTTTCTTGGGTTTCTTGGGTAGAGAGAGGTCATGTTGGATGATAAACTCAGCCAACTTATCAAAGGTGATGCTTGTGATCTTGTCAGAGACATGCAACATTTCAACAAAATTCTTATAGGACCCTGGTAGTCCTTTCAAAGCAGCAGTAACTATGAGGTCATCATCTAGTTTTCCAAAACTAGCCTTAGTGTACTCAGTAGTGATATTTTTCAACTTAGACATATATTCTCCCATATCCCCATCCTCATCTAATGACAAAGTAAATAACTGCATATGAATATCTATCTTCTTATGCTTAGGTTTCTTATCATACAAATCTGATAATGTTTTCCATGCAGTGTAACTATGAGGAGAATTTTCAATATGAACGTACGTATCACAAGTACAACAACATTTAATGAGAGCTAAGGCCTTAGAATCATGCAAGTTGAAAATGTCTAATTTAGCCTGCTCTATTGGCAATGTGGGATTTTCATTCTTAACAATATCCCATAATTCATTAAACACTAGTGAAGCCTCCATCAATCGTTTCCAATTTGAATAATTGGAAATTGTTAATCTATCACCATCTGAAAGCAAATTCTAAATTTTTGGCATTTTGAACTAAAAGTAAGTACAGTAGAGAAATGTGCGACAAAATGCAAAAGAAATGAAACAAATATCACACTCACTACACAAGACACTGCTTCTACGCGGTTTTGCACTTAACCTCCACGTAGAGTGTAAAAGAAAAAAACAAGTATTTTTGATGGGTTTTGCACTTAACCACACCAAAAATCAATGATTACACCCTTATTTTTCCAAATTACAACCTTATTCCACAAATTACACCCTTATCTCACCACAATAATGCAAAAGAAAAAATGATTGAATTTTGCCCCTTTTCAAAAAATTAAATAACACAATACAATAAGTATGTGTTTTAAAATATTCTAAATTTAAAAAAATAGAATATTCTTTTTTCAAAAAAATCATATTCCAAAGCAAAAACAACTTTCTCCAAAAAGAAGGGATTTGAACCCTTGACCTCCTCCTTTGCAAGCTTCTAACAAAACAAGCTTAACCAATTGCTCTAAGAGCATTTACAGAATGTTATACACAAAAATTTTTACTTGTAACAGATTTAGTGTATGAGGGAAAATAAAAAAAATTACATGAGTAAATAAAATCAAAATTTTACCTTTGTTTATAGCCTTCACTTCAAGCTTTCTCCCGGGTGGGCCCTCCATAGCAAATATTTCAAACAAAACTATAGAAACATGAAAAAATAATTTCTAAAATTTATTCCAGTGCCATTCTTCCTTGGGACACCATGGCAGCTTCCTGGATGTTTTTCTCCACCTGCTCTCTCTCCTACAGGCCATACAAATCCATACAGGCTGCTAAAACAGATTTTTAACTGTGTTTTTGCAAATTTTTGAGGTATGTTTTGCAGTGAATGAATTCTAAATGAAGCCTCGATGTTGGAAGGCCATACAACAGGCCGTACAAGTCTCGTTTTTCTAGATTTTTCAATTAAAATGCAAAAATAGAGGTTTTAATGCTATTTACAGATGTTTTAGACATTAAGAACCTTGAGAATGAGTACAAATAACAAAGGCAGCCATGAATGGAGATTTTCAAAGGTATTCCACATAAAATAGGCCGTACAAATCTGATTTTGGCCCAAAAAACAATGAATTTAATAACATTAAATGCTAAAAATTCATTTTTATGCCAAATGAGGAGGTTTAACAGAGGAAAAATGGAGTATGAATGATCCAAAAAGACCAAACAGTGGTATATGGAAAATACAGGTTTAAATATAAATAATTTTTAAAAAATTAAAATAATTTAATAATTTTTCAAAATATTTAAACCAAAACTATATGGCATACCTTATTTTCATGCCAAATGAAATCATGTGAAATGATTTTTCACCTTCCTCCTTCGAATTCACCGTGCTCTGATACCACTGATAACTCCAGAATCAATATAGGTTGAACCTTGTCCCCACTTAGTGCGAGTGCACAAGTATTTTATTAATAATTCAAAAAATCAAGTACATAAGGGTGCCTTTACTCCGTTAACCCTTTTACAAAGCAAACATGGATTTATATAGTTTTTACCAATGACCGGTAAAAATAACTAATCCTATAACCAACTAAATACGGGAAAACAACCGTAAAGTAATTCTAATTAATAAACATAAAACATAAAAACTACCTAATAATTAAACTAAGTTTATTTTATGGGGGTGTCTTTATAAAAGATGCATGCCCCATTTACAATAGTAATTTATTTTCTACCAAAAATCTAACCTAACGTTAAGACTTTGGAACAAGTCCTAACACATAATACATGCCAAATAAGGAAGTTATCTTTAGGAAGAATCATGAGGGAATCTATCTTATATCCTTATCACAAACTGAAGCCAAGGAAGTAATGGCAAACTTCCATGAGAAGTTAGGAGATAACCACCCTATAATAATGAAATGAAATATAAGATTATTTGAGAAAGATACCACTAGTCTACCCTATTCAAATATGTCCATGCCCATGTTTTGATCTACCATTAGTGTCAAACCTTCACCAAAATGGAAACCCACATAGAAATGACATTAAAACCAGATGTAGAAATGATGCCATTTTTCCAATGGGGGATATATTTTATAGGATTCATCAACCCCAACTCCTCAGTAGGAAATAAGTTTATCCTTATAGCTATATATTATTACACAAGGTGGACCACAGTAGTGGAAAAAAGGAAAATCACCACTAATGAAGTCATAAAATTCATTGAGGACAACATAACCACCCATTTCAGGACCCTTATCTTATTAGTATGTGATAATGGTCATGCATTTCAATGTATTGAGTTCACTAAATGGGCATATGATGAAGGGATCACATTATGATTCTCATCTAATTACTACCCACAAGGGAATAGATTGGTAAAATTAACCAATAAAAATCTAATTGATGTCATTACAAAGTTTGTAGAAAATAAACCTTGAGAATGGCTTTCATTGTCAAGCATTTAAGAGCTCATCATTCCTACTAGTCTATGAACTTGAGCCAATTCTTCTAATTACACTCAGGTTACCTACATATAAGTTCATGTAATAGTATATGAAATAAGATGATAAAGTAAATTCTAGGATCTTGGACATTGTCTAGCTAGAAGAAGCTTGAGATAAAGCCTTACTCAACTTTAGTAGGAATCAAAGTAATATCAAGTGATGGTTTGACAAAAGGGCCAATGCCAAATATTTTAATATTTCTAATTTGGTAATGTTGTGGGATAAAGATCATGAAAAAATGCAAAAACTCCAAGGTTTATCCTCTCTAGATTGGCTCCTACTAGATAGATGAGTTGATCAACCAAAATACCTTTCACCTTAAGGAGCTCGAAGGAAATGACCTCCCACTATTGATGAATGGATAGTTCCTAAAGAATTACTTATCAGTTTCCCCTTCCAGGTGATTTTAGAGTAATATTCACAAGGGTGGTAATATATATATATATATATATATATATATATATATATATATATATATATATATATATATATATATATATTAGATTAGTTTGATTTTGTTATGTGTTTTATTTCTATAGTGTGTTTGCTTATATATTTTTTTTCTATTGGTGTTGTTTTATTCCTATGGTATTTTCCTCTCATTGACCTTGCCCCAGATCCGGCTTTTAGTTGAGATCAAGAAGGTAGGCATAATTGAAAGTGTCCTTTAGATAATTCTTAATAAGTAACCACTCTAAGGGTGATGAAAGCTTGAGAGGTGAAATTAAGATTTGAAATACCTAAAGGTAAGCTTTCACTTTCAAGAAAATCAAAGGTTTTAAATTAGTATTTTATATTTCAAAACTTTGAGGCTAATGATTCTTAATGATACATGTGAATTTTAGAATAGCCCCATTTCTTGATAGAATCCATCAAAATACACCTAATAAGAACATATTGATGAAAAGCGAGATCACTAAATCAATCTAAGATCAAATGGGTATTTAGAGCTTTCCAAATATCCCATCACCATTGGCTTGGTCCAAAACCATAAATGGATAGAAATTTCTAATATGTTCATAAGAAAACTTTAGAAGGAGACTAGAATAACATGTAAAATCTAAATTCTAAGTCTTTCTCAAAAGGGTTATTCAGACAACCTATATCATAGGCTTTTTAGTTTGGTTTGCAATGGAGAAAGACTTTGAATCAGACTAGAGGTATCTCTATCATGGATATAGATGCCTAGATAGTATTAGAGCAATGCCCATATAATTCCCCTATAAGCCATATAACCAATAATGCCCTTTTAGATGATCTAATGCCTAGTCTGAGCTTGATTTGTTTGAGTGAAATCCATAATTAAATCAATTAAAATTATATCACCTCACATACATTGATGGTATTTTATGGGAATAAAGCTTAGTATGCCACTTATTATGATTGATATTAGTTCCTTCTCTTCCTAATATGCCTAAAGTTTTTCTTGTAGTCTCTATTTTTTATGAGAATAAAAGTTAGTAGTTTGGGTTCTAAGTGTTTAACACCACTTTACCCATGTCATTCATCATATTTTGTGGCCAACACACCTAATTATTTGAAGAAGTGGGGGAAAAACTCAAATTTCCCAAACTCTCAGTCTCGTTCTTACTAACACCTTTATGAGAGAATCCTTGAGCTCCTATTTTGGCCTACTTTTCTTGAGCATATTAGATATTTAAAATGCCCAGTTGATCCCTGTTGATAGCCTCATGACCTCTAAAGTTAATGCATCTAATCCCTATTCATATAGTATAATGAACCATGGGATTTATTACTTAGAATATTTAATGTGCTAAATTTCTATAGGTTTGATTTCATATCAATATTCTTGGAGTCTCAGTCTCCTAGAGTGTAAGTCTACTAAAGTCCTACATGACACCTTATGGACCTTAGCTAGTAGCCAAGTGAGCATTTATATTCATCACAATTATTTGATTTTACTTAGTCTCTTTTTATGTATTTATATAGGAGGATCAATTAAATGGTAAAGTTCCATATGGATCCTTACCATAGGTGTCATAACTTGTCATAGCCAAACCAATCAGGGTAACCTACTATCAAAATGGTCAGTATCCTAGATCTATACAAAATGTTAGATCTTGGGAGAGCTCAAGAAAGTGGAAGAATGCCATGTGGTCTAGTGGTTATAGTTATTAGGATATGACAATGGGATTTACCCAATGTTATATGTGTTAGTCTCTTAGATCGAACAAAGATGTTAGGATCTTGGAGAGCCTAACTAAGTGGAAGAACATCGTATGGCTGGTGGCCAAAGTTTCTAAGATCTACCCAATGGTTTTTCCTAATGTTATATGTGTTAGTCTCCTATTTATGATAGACATGTTAAGATATAGGAGATATTGACCAAATGAAAGAGCATCATGTGGCCCATTATAATACTTGTTAGTCTCCCAGACCTGACAAAGATGTCAAAACCTAAGGGAGCCCAACTTACTACATAATGTCACATGGAATTTTTGTACACATTGGAAGTAAGATCCCAAAATACCTTTAATTAGTCATAATAATTTAAAATTATTCGAAAGGATAATAAAAATATGCCACACATCCTCCAATTGGCATTTTCTTCTCCCAAGCATATAAAGATGAAGCACTAGGTGATGCCTACGTAACAACCATTATAGTATGAACCAATTAACAAGAGGAACATGACACAAATTAGGAACCACATAGGAAGACTTAAATATGATATGGACATGTGCCTACCACACTCTAGACATTAATCAAATGTGAAACTAGGCCCTGATTGGACATTTTAAAGAATCACATCATGACCACTAAATCTAGAAGGTAACATATGATTATGATATCTAAGTTTAAGTCTAGATTAGGAATAAATGGGAAGGTTAATCTATAATCTCAATTTTAAATTCATGTTGAGAGAGATACCAAACACCATTAATGTAAGAGATGTATGTATAGCTCTATAAGTGCCCCAAGGTGAATGCATTATATGTTATTGTTCTTATTTACCAAAATCTACTCCTCTCTTTTTGCTCCTACTATTGCCCTCCATGTTTCCCCTTTATTCAAAGATTGATATTATATATATCCATCCCAGTTATAATGGCTAGCTAATCCTCTAACCTTAAAATTGATCATGAGTATAAAGACAACATGTTCTCAGATGACTTGACATATTTCAAGAACTATAACGAGATGTTTAAGGCCATTAACTTAGTGCCCAGATCCTATGATAGTGATGATAAAGATGAGTATAAGTTTGAATATGCCATTTAAGAATATGAAAAGTGTGGGATACATGAAGATATAACTAATATTTAAGTCTTACCCTATGTTAACTTGTTCAACTAATTACTACTCATGTATAAGTGAGTGTAGGATAGTATCCACGACAGGGTATGCTCTGTGAATTCCTACCACTAGATTGTAAACATATTGAGAGGTGCCTTAAAATCTTACTATAACCTCTCAAAGTATATAGTCACCTATGATTTAGTTATTATGGCCACCTAGACCAACACTTACTAGATTTATGACATGTTGAAGGATTAAACAGAGAATCCTAATGCTAAATGGGTTAACTAGATAAACATGAATGCATACACTATCTGCACTTTCAAGGAGGAAATCCATGTCAGGATGATATTACTCAACTCATTATTTGGGGAAAGTGATTACTTGCATGTAAAATTTTTATGGATCCCCATAATCCACAAAATCCATAAGGGTGAAAAAGTCATTGGACTTGGAGGGTTGATCAAATTCAATGTGATAAAGGCATTGCACAAACTACATCTACTAAGTCTAGGTTTTAATGTTAGTAGATGTAGTTTGTGCAATGCTAACATTAAAACCTTATACCTTTATAGCATGGGTTTTTAGAGGTGTGATGGTCTATGTAATTTTTAAAAAACTATATGGCCACCATTATCAGAACCACATCCAAGAGATATGTGAGTCCTTCTACCCATTGGTCTACATGGCCATCAATGAGGCACACATGCCTCAAATATAAAAGGATATTAGGGACTCTCTTTCTCCCATTAGTAATATTGGTAACATAGAGAGGATATAATCATTTAGGTGGTAGGCACTCTCAAGGCTCCCCTTCACTTTCTCTATCAGGTCCTAGATCACTTGGCTAACCAAGAGATCACATATCAACTAGTGAAGGGCATCTTTAGGCATTACATCAGTCACCAATAAAAGTATTGCCTACCCCTCATAATAACTATTAGGTACCAAATATACAAATACTCACCTCTTTATAGAAGATGGTGATAGGAAGGGACTGCTTTGCCCTAGTAGGGTAAAACATTAAGATTAAAACATGCATGACATCATCAAGACCCATATAGAAAAATACTAGGCCCAAATCAACCTCAATTACAACTACAAGTCTAATGATGATGATGAGATATATATAAACCCATTTGATGATTAGAATGTGTTCACATGTATCAATGCCTAGAAGAAGAATAAAGGAAAGTAGGCTCATCTTGGGCCATTTATCTAGGCTAGCCTTAGATCTTCCATGTCATCTTAACCTATTAAAGATGTTCAAGAAACTCTGCCCAAATTTTGAGTATAATTATAAAAGGATTAATAAGATCTTCTCCTCCCTAAAATTATCCTTGTTAAGCTATTACCCCTAAGCCCATCCATTTACCTCCACCACCTCTTATGGTACAAGTAGCCTAACCTCAGGTAATTTAGGCATGGGTGGCCTGGTCTCAAGAAACTTAACTCCAATCAGCTTGACCTCAAGCTACATAAGTACTTAGGTTTGACATTAGTAGTAACCTAGATCCAATTCTAGGGTGGGACCAATAGTAAACACCCATGTAGACCCTTTTCCCTATCCCCTTTACTCTCCAAAAACCTCTTATAACACCACTTGGCTTCCTATCTTCCTAGAAGTCCACTTAAATGATACCTCCCCTTTTTTACATTTCACCCTCTCTAAAATTCACCTAATTTCCTCTATTTTTGACCATTCATAACTTATTCACCTCCTCATTCCCATTTTCATCATCCATTACACAACTAGAGATCTCCATAGTGCCCTTATTGATCATTCCATAGGTCTAGATACCTATAGGTGCCCTATCCCTAATAAGTGTAGCTAGACCTCTAATAATAAATACACAAATATGCACAACTCAATCATATTGAGTCATTATAGTGACACCTTCAATTTACCAATATGTTCCTCAATTATTCCTTGTAGCATCTTCTACCACTACTCCTTCCACTGTAATAACTAAATCTGATCTAGGTAAGAGGATTAGAAATAAGCAAAAGGAAATTCATCCTTAGCCTTCCATTCATGTCCTAATTACTTCCACTACTCCTCATGCACCACCTCCTATGGTTCCTTACATCATTCCTAAGCCTCCCTTTTCCATCATCTTAGGCACCCATGGATTTGTCTTTAACCAACCAATTTCTTCCTTTCTGTTAAATGTCCCTTGCCATGGAGTCATTATCCCATAGGTTAACTTGACCTAGAGCTGCTAACAAGCATAAATGTTCCCTTGGTATTCCCCATTTATCTTTCTTCTTTTTACCCCCATGCCTCCTCTTTTATTTATTTCCTCTTTCATCCCTCCCACTTCATCCATTCCCCTCCACTTGATCTCCACTTATCAAAACCACATTTGTCACCCCATTAACACCTCCCTCCACCCTAGCAATAACTACAGTGTCACATGTACCTAAGATGACTATACCAGGTGATCTTGATGTGCACTAGGACTTTGACCATACCACAAGGAACATGAGGAGGATCCTAACCCAAAAGTTCATCCAAGAGGGAAACCTTATGGTCTAGATAAAACGTTAAGATCTCTTCTCCCTCACCAAAGTGAGGACATCCATGGGAGAAGAGAAAGTGGACAAAGACCCAGTTTCTATGCTCTAGGCTTGCATGATATGTTGGAGAAGAAGATGGAGGATATTCAGATACAATTTCAAGCCTTATAATCACAAGTAAAGAGATCCTTTCGTATGGTATGATCATACAAGTTGATTTAACAATTTTGGGAAAATTGGTGTATTATTCCTAATTTAGTTAAATGGTCTAAGTAATAAAATTAGTAAATAAATAGAAAATGATTAGCTACTAATTTATGTAAATTAAATGTAATTTGAACTTTTCTAAGAATATTAATAAGGAGAATAAAATAAAACTTAGATGGGAACTAATTGATCTAATTGAGATAGAGGCTAGAAATCACTGTGTAGGACTAAGACACTATCAAAAACTAAGATCTAAAATTCATTTTATAATTGGATAAGAGTGATATAAATAGATAGTAGTGACACTGATGCTATAGTTTACCTCTATCATTGTTGTCTTAAGGATCTAATCTTTTTGGGTTTTATTTGCTATGTTTATATGACCTTGTATGCAAAGTTTCAATAGTTGAAAGTTTGTATAGCTCTCTATAGAGTGTATTCTTTCTTTAAACCTTATCTTAAATTATGATTTGACCAATTTTGAGCAAAAGGGGGGGTTAGTATGTGTAAGATTCACTAGATGTGCTTCAAACCTCATATGTGGGCACATTGCCTACATACCAATACTTCAAAGAGGGATCAAGCCATATGTAGTTTCCCCACTTGATGTGCTTTATGTAATTATGTTTATGAAGATGTAGAATGCTAAACTAAATGTGCTTGAGCTAGCTAGGGACTAGTGTAAGGATTTGGATGAGCTTGTAAGTATCTTGGTTGGTTGTATGTAGAGAATATGGAATATTGCTTAAGTAGTCTTGCTTGCTTAGTGATATTTTCCAACCCTCTCTAAATGATCTTTGAATGGGATTTTATAGGGATCTATTGGTCATAAGTTGAATGTACTCATGTTAGGCTAAAAATGATAAGGATGGGGAACCAAAATAAATTGAACATTGGGGTCAAAAATGGACTTGGACAATAGCACTGAAAGTGGATAGGAGTGGTACCAATGTTATAGTCCTAGTGTGGCATTATTGTCCTAAGTAGACAGGACTTAGAGGGATTGATTTATCATGGAAAGAAGAGTCTAACTCAGCTAGGATCAAGTTTGAAAGGCTACATATGACTGAGAATCAGTGAAAATAATGCTAATGAGGGTCATGAGAGTAAACAAGAGGGACCTATAGGTTGGGTGTCATTAGCCACACTCAAGTTACCAATTTTCACATTTGATATGACTACATTTCCCCCCCTTTATTTTAGTGATATAGAAAAGTTAAAAACTAGGATAAAGGAAAATAGAAACTGTACCTAAACTTACTTGTAAGGGTGAAGCTCATGAAACTGTGTGATGTTGGGTGTACATAGAGAGCATGATGTGAGGTATGAATCTATAATAAAAATAAAGAGTAGATCAGTTCTTATTAGATATGCTATATCTAAAATAAGAATGCACAAAGCTAGGTAAGAGAGAGAAGAAAATATAGGAATGAATACACCTCATTGGGTATGTGAACCAATACAAAACCTATTATGATGTTGAGTGATGTTAGATTATGTTGAGTAATGTTGGAAGGTGTTGTACCAAGAGTAATATTATGAATAGAGCTAATTACTCAATTATGTGAGAGTGGCTCAAGAATTCAAAGGTTGGCCCTTTGGCTCCATCATCACCCAATAAATAAATCTATGTGATCATGCATGTGTTGATTAATGTTTGGACTATGTGTGCAATCCCTCTAAATAGGTGGATCAAAAATACAAAGGCTATCTATTCCTTTGGCTACATCATTGCCCTATGAAGTGAAGCTATAAACTGATACTAGTATGAAATGTATATCGTATGAGATGGCTCATGGAGACCATGAATTTACAATGATATAATAATGTTAGCATGAATAGCTGAATGTATGTTAGAAACTAGGCCACTCTTGGCCACTTTGAACTAGTGCACCAGGATTGTATGAAAGCCACTCGAGAAATCAAAAACTTGGGAAATATGGAAGTTAGGATTGTATGAAAACCATTCCAAAATGATTCCAACAATCTATAGATAGAATAAAGCACATAACTATTGAGAATGTCTCGGTAATACCAAACTTAGAAAGAAAAGAAAAAAAAGTGATGTGCACATTACCTCCAATCATTGGTGTCTGAAACATGGATTTTTATCTAGAAGTTATATCAACTACCATATCTAAAACTAGAAGTGAGAGCCATAATACTATGCATGATTCCCCTATATCTATATTTTCTAAGTGAAAGTGTACTAAAAACTATTGATTTTGAATTGGTCTGGCTGTGCAAAATTGTAGTTGAACCTAATTTTTTACCTACTTCTAGAAAATCTAGTTTTTTTCTATTTGGACAAAAGCACTAAAAATAGACACTAATAGCACTAGTGCTATTGTCCAAGTTGGGTGATGCTATCCAAGTCCAAATCTAGTAACTATTCTAGATTTTTGACTATTTACCTGGTCTATTCTAATTGGTTTGATGTATGATTATTATTCTAGGTGTGTTGAATACTAGATTTTTTATTGTTAGGAGTTCTAATCTTTGTGACAAAACCCCTGTTTATTCCCCCTCTTTTTAGGGTATGAATTAATACCCTACAATGACTGCCCTTAGAAAAAATAGTCCTATAAGTATGTTATGCTACAAAGATACATGATATAGTAATGATAATTGACAATATATCTCAAGATATAACATGATTTATATTGAGAGATTGTTAGATCAATAGGGGTATGAATAGATGGATATAACAATGTGATAACATGTGAAATTTATTGAACTATAAATGAAAGTTTGGTTAGTTATTAGTTATTAATTAGAGGGATGGAGCATGATGTCCATCATGGCATCCAAGAAAGCAAGATAAATACATGATGTGGATCGTGGCATTACAAACAATAAGAAGAAAAAAAGCAAAAAGCACACAAGGAAATAAGTAAGAACTATACAAGGGTGGCTAAGGGGCCACACAAATAAGGGACATAGTCACATGTCACTCAAACTAGAAAGCAAGCATAGAAGGCATGTTCAAATATCACATACACATACAATTGAAACAATAAAGGGTTGACATGAGGTCCACAATCACATAGAAGAGTACAGATAAGGGACACTAGAAAATGTCCAAAGACACACACATGAATAAAAGCAAAGGACATTAGCAAACGTGCTAAAGAACATATAGGAGACAAAACATGAACTAAGAAATGAAAACAATCTAGCTATGCTAAGAAAGAAAATAAATCATGTAAGGAATTGGAAGTAAAATCATATATAACTAATCAAAGTAAGATGAAAAGTATGCAAGACATGTTATTATAAGACTAGGTATATGCTAAAAAATACATAAGTGATATATACTAGTGAGTATCGATAGAGTAATCTTTGTAAGCTAGTAAGTAATGTACATCAACATGATAACCAGAGTGTGTGGTGTAGGAATGACATAACCTAGATGGTGTAGTCATGTAGAAGATGCCCCCCATAGGTATGTATATCGATGTATGTCTCGATGTATAAATAAGATACCCCTTCAATGGGTAGAGTGAAGCCAATTGATTAGGTGAATGTGCATATACATGATTGACACTAGGGTGTCTTTGATGCTTTTGTATTATAATCTAATATTTCAACATTGTGATATTTTCATGTAATAGTTGATTCTATGTTTGTAAATTTAAAACTAACATGCTCATACTAATGATTTGATCCTTTAGACTCTTATAATTGTAAAACCTAGTTTATTTTGATTGAACATGTAGGTAAATATGTTGAAGATGGTTTGAAGGAACTAATGGCTGAATGTATGCATTAAGAATAATAGTATAGGTTTCCTCACCTTTTGGAGGCATGATATCATGGACCTGGTTATAGGGAAAGTAGCTATCACTCTCTTGGGGGAGAGGAGGAGAATGAAACTATTTCCTATGCATAAGATATGACATTGAAACTTGACAAGTGGTTGTTAGCTTATACAATGGATCATATAGGTAGAAACCATGTATGTGGGATAAAATTCATGCAATTTTAGTTATAAAAAATATGTCTATAAAGAACATTCCACATAAGAGATAGCAAGTTTGGGATACAAAGCATGAATTGTTACATGGATGCATAAGAAACTTTAGCATGTGTTATGACATTTGTAATGTTTTTAGAATGATAAATTTTAATTTTTTTCCATATGAGAGATATAAAGTAAGAGATGAAACCTTATATTAAAGATAAGTAAACTTTACTTTGAAGGAGAGGTATCTTATTATGTTTAACAATAACTTTCTTTTCCCATATTATGAAAAGTAAGCATGAAATGCAAATAATGAATATTTGTACTAGCATATGGTAAACTTCATCATTCATGTACATAATAGGACCAAGTATGGTCTCCTTATTATTTTCAAGAAATGTAAGAAAAAATTGTAAATAAGTGAGATTCATTTTTAAAATCTGATTTTAGAATGTAAGGTGATAACTCAAAAGTAATAGGACCTAGTGTATACAACTAGGGTTTGAAAGATGATAATTTTTAAAATTACTATGAAATTTTGAAAATGAAAGTGGATTTTTAATTTTAATATGCCAGTAAAAAAATATAAATTTTTGGGAAAATATTGGGACCTAGTATGGGTAACTAGGGTTTGAAAAAAAAAATTTAAAATTACTATGAAATTTTAAAATTTAATGCTAATTATTGATTTTATTATGTAGGTAAAAAAATATAAGAAAATAGGAAAAAATATTAGAAAATTTACCCTAGGGTTTTTATGTGCAAATGAAGTAAGTCATGTTCACCAAATGATTTAATAATTTCGGGAATAGTGGTGTATTATTCCTAATTTAGTTAAAGGGTCTGAGTAGTAAAATTAGTAAATAAATAGATAATAATTAATCCACTAATTTGTGTAAATTAATTGCAATTTAAACTTTTATAAAAATAGTAATAAGGAAAAGAAAAAAAGCTTGGCTATAAACTGATTGATCTGACTGAGACAGAGGCTAGAATTCACTGTGCAAGATTGAGACACTATCACAAAATAAGATCTAAACTTCATTTTGTGATTGGATAAGAGCATCAAAACTAGATAGTAGTGTCACTAGTGCTATAGTCCACCTCTACCATTATTATCCTAAGGTTATGATCTTTTTAGGTTTTGTTTGCTATGTCTGTGTGACCTTGTCTACAAAGTTTTAGTAGCTAAAAGTATTTATAACTCATTTTAGAGTAGATTGTTTCTTCAAACCCTATATTCCATTTTGATTTGACTAATTTTGAGTAAGAGGTGGGGTTAGTGTGTGTAATATGCACTATACATGCTTCACACCCTATGTGTGGGCATGTTGCCTACATGCCAATACTTTGAAGAGGGATCAACCCATATGTAGTTCTCCCACTTGATGTGCTTTGTGCAATTGTGTACATGAAGATGAAAAATGCTAAACTGGATGTGATTGACATGGATAGGGATCGGTGTAAGGATTTGGATGAGATTATAAGTGTGTTGGTTATCTATATGTAGAGAATAAGGAAGATTGCTTGGGTAGTCTTGCTTATATTCTTGTTTGCTTAGTTATATTTTATAACCCTCTCTAAATGACCTTTAAATGGGATTTTATAGGGATATATTGGTCATATATTGAATGTACTCACATTAGGCCAACAAGTACAAGGATGGGAAATCAAAATAAATTAATTATTGGGGCTAGAAATAGACTTGAACAACAAAATTGAAAGTGGATAGGAGTGGCACCAATGCTATATTCATAGTGTGGTGTTATTATCATGAGTATATAGGAGTTGGGGGGATTGATCTATAATGGAAAGAGGAGCCTAGCTTAGCTGGGATCAAGTGTAGAAGGTGATAGATGATTGAGAATCAGTGAAAATGATGCCTATGAGGGTTATGAGAGAAAATAAGAGGGACCTATGGGTTGGGTGTCATTATCCACACTCATATTACTAGTTTTCACATTTTATATGACTAAACAAGTTGAGGATGCCCTCCTACAACTTTTCCCATCTCGAGGAGAAGTGGTCAAGACTCTAGCAAATAACAAAACACAACTTTAAAGGACCCAAGAATATTTAGAGAGAATTGATCTAGTTAAAATCAAGTGCAATAAGATATAAATAATCAAACACAAGGGCATGTTCCTAGAATTAAAGCTCATGCCCACTTCAGACTTGAGCCTTTATCACTATAGTGGAGCATGGTATAGATGGTAATGGATCCCCTATAAAAAGGTATGAAAAAGATATTGGCCTACTTCAAATAGGTCAACATCATTGTGTTATTCCACCTAGATGGTAATTTGATAGACAAGAGTGATTTTAGAGTTCACCTAGGTCACTTTGAATAGGTCATGAGAAATAAAGTGGCAAAGGTCAATAAGGCTAGAGCTTAGGTGGTGCTTGAACTCTTTACCCAATCCACTATGAGCATTAGTTAGGTTTTAGAGGTCAAGGTGTCCATAGAGGCCCCACTCCAAGTTTATCAAAGACTAGTGGCCTAATTATAGGTGATATTTAGAGAATCACTGATGAATTTTTTTAAGTTGGACTAGGATTTTAACCTAGCAATAGCTATGCTGGCCATCAGGGAGGCAAAATCCAAATAGTTGGGAGGTAGTTCATCCATAAATCCTCCATGTATTAGTTAAGTGTGCCCTCAAGTATCTTTTGGAGAAGGTGGAAAAGGGGGATATTCCTTTTTTTGAGTTTAATATAGTTGTAAAACCTATAGTGTCTATCATGGCCTAGGATGGGAATCTTGTGCTACTTAGAGGTGAACCCCATCCTTATCTATAAATTTTAAACTACATCCCATTGTAAAAGGGTTGATAATTTTGGTCATAAAAAACTATCAAAATTAAGTTAGGATTTCAACTATTTTTCATTCATCATTTAGATAGTGAATTTTTTCCATGATAGGCACTCTTTGTAAAGGAACTCATATTTATGAATACAATTCCCTATTTTCTGTTAAACTAGTTGTTCATTTACTAATGTTTCGATCATATCTAGTTTTGAATGAATTCTAATGTTAAATAAATGAAAAAATGTTTTGGTATAAAATGAATTCATTGGTTATAACATATTGTGTTATTATAACCTATTCATAAACCCTTTTTATTTTCTTTCATGACTTTAGTAATCTATGTATCTATTTATAGATTATGTTTAAAGGACCTATGTGTTGTTTATTATAGGCTCTTTGAATATTGATATTTATTTGGGGTTTATGAATTAAATATCTCATTCTATTTCCTTAGGTTTATTCCCTTGTGTAAAATTGAGTCAGAACCCTTTGTGAAACTTGGCACATAGTGGTATAACTATGGCAAGGCACATAGATTGGTTATTTAAGCTTGGTTATTTTTATGTTTATTTTAAGGAGAAAACATTTCCCCTACTTCATAAATCATAGGACATGACTTAGTAGCAAATGAAAAATAGAAGTTTCTTCAATTAACAACAAAATCAAAGTGCAATGGTACACATCTTAAACCTCTAGTGGTAACAATTACTATTCTCTAAGTATAAAAGGTTAAACTGCTTGGTCCTTAAACTAAACCAACATTAGTCCTAAAATTAATGAGGGGATATTTTATCCATTGAATATTGTCTCACTTTACTATTCGGATCACTCAATATCATGAGTACCCATAGAGGCAGAAAGGATTTTAGGGCCGACAACATAACTGACTATGATTTTGGGAAATTTTGTAAAATACTATTTTTTACTATTGGGATGACAACACATTATTTAGGACAAAGTCAACCTGCACCCTTGTCTAAATGGAGTGTTATTGTTAAAAGTGATTTTTGGGTGTAAAATAAGAGTGAATTATGATCAACTAAGCAAATTCTATATTTTCCTATTTATGTACTAGATTTTTTCAACTTAGTATCTATGAGAAGCCACTATGTATGATCCTTCTTATGGGGTGAGTTGTGAAACATGTGAAATAATTTATAAGAATAATTTATGTGAGTGATGTTATATAAAATATTAAAATATGAGTAGTAATGATAACATTGGAGAGAATGGCATCATCATAGATAAATTGATCAATATAATAATATAAGATACATTTGGAATTAAGCATACACACTATCATGTCTAGATAAATGCTAGAAACTAGGAACACATCATAGAGTGAGTACTTAAAATTGAATATAAAAACCTTGGGAGAGATGCATGATTTACATCATGGCATCAAAAAATTGGAGAGATGCATGATATTGATCATGGCATCACAAACTAGGAAAACAAGAAAACAAGAGTCATGGCCATGACACATACAAAGAATCACACAAAAAAGCAAGAAGGCCAAGAGGATGCATAAAAGGGACATGTTCAAATTTCACTCATACTCAGATAAGCATACAATAGTCTTAGAGATGCAAATAAATCCATGTTAAAATGTCCATAATCTAAAGCAGAGAATACACACAAAGCATGGAGCATGGAAGCTAGAATGAAACACATGCATGATTAAGTGTAATTAACTATCATATGTAATTTGTAACATCAATATGTTCATAAATAAAAGTATCTATAAAATAAAAATGTGAATGTAAATGATAAAAATGATAGATTTTGTGCAATGTATTGAACTTGAGTATGAACAATAGGGATACTCATAGAAAGATAAAACATATGTAAGAGGAGGCCCCAAATGAACTTTATAAGATGTAAACAAGCTATAGAAATAATGTGATTAATTTGGATTTAAGAATGTATAGCCTATATCTTCTATAATTAGATAAGAATGAAGTTTATGATTGTCTAGAATATGTCTGAGATAATATTACCACCCACAATTGCATTTGGGGATGAAAACCTATATGTTACACATTCACTCATGTAAAATTGTGAAGAATTTTTTATATAAATGTGATATAAAGATATATTGTATATCTTAAGCACAAATAAACTAATGAATACTAAACTACACACATCATGTATAGATCTTGATTTTTGAATTTTATAACATATATATATATATATATATATATATATATATATATATATATATATATAGATATATATATATAATTTTTCAATATACGTAAATTTTTAAATATAAGCATCAAATAAGACATCCAAGAGATGTGGATAATCAAATAGGGGATCTAGTGGAAGGTGCTTAAGCTCTAGATACTGAATAATTTTGAATTCCTATATATCATTGTCATTATGGTCATCATAACACTCATGCTCTATAAATGTAGCATTTTTTCTTGAATTGTTTTGAATTCTTTACATCCATATGACATGTTTATTTATTATGTAAGAAACCTCATGTGTGGCTTTTGGAAAAAACCAGCTTTCAACCCTATCTCTCATTTTTTAATTTATGATTTTCATCCATATCATCATGAAGAATGCAAATTTTACTATCCTAAAATTTAAATGTAAGGCATCTCTATAGCTTACCAATTGTAGCTTCCATTTTATACAACCATTATTGACCCAATATAACAAAAATGTGATTGCCTATTTGCATAACAAAAGTAACATGTCCAAAAATTTGGGACCACATGAAATTGGTAGTGTAATATGACCTATTGAATCTTGGTAACATATATTTTTATGTAATTCATATTGATCATGACTAATGTGTTAAATAAATTCTAGTGTATATATATTTGGATCTATGTTCACATCTATTTACACATGTTATCTATACTCATTCTCAATAAAAATATGAATAGTCAATGGATTCCTTTTGGAATGCTTATAATTTATGTGTATGTGTGTTGGGCCCCCTTTTTGTCTAAGTCTAGACCAATGAAAACTTAGTAGACATATTGGTTTGAGGAAATCATGTGGAATGATTGATAGCTTGATATATTTTATGCCAGTTAGAAGAATCAATACTCATCTTGTGTTAACTAGCAGGTGGTTAACTGGCACCCAAATTTTGTGGGGTATATTCATAAGTATCTACACATGGAAAATAGAATGCAAAGGGTGCAAGGTGATGGATCCAATGGATTGATCAACTAAGTATCTATCTCAAAACCTAGCATGTACCCTCCACCATGGTGAGAAGATGTTCTTTAATGTTATGAAACTAAGCTTGAGCCCGTGAATAGAGAGATGTGACTTGGGGATAACAAACCTCTACATAATTAGTTCTATAAATAATAAAGTGACCACCATTGAACCTTAATAATAACATGGATGTCCTTAAGTCTCCACATTGTAGTTCCCAAGCTCACCTATGAGCCTTTGGACCTTTAGTAATTTAGATATACTATTACTTTGTTTTCACCATATGAACTATACTTAGTATTTAGAGCATTAAGTATATGAAGATTGGTTGACGTAATAAATGGTGTTCCTGGGTTAATATCTTAGTTTTATGATTGAAATTCACAATGAATGCTACTATTTTAGTGATATAAATTTAATTTAAATGATGTTATTTGCAATCATTGATTCACAATATTTATGGCATATTTGTAATTTAAGATGACATCAACATATTATGTGTAAATACTTTAAGTGTAGGAAATATCCCATGCCAAGACATGATACCTATGCTTAAAACACTAGCCCAACATTAATCCTTGATCTAATATATTCCATTGAACCCTCCAAGCACCTAAAGTATGCTAATCATGATCAAACATTGGATTGCATCCATAAAACTATAGAGAAACCCAATATAGGATTGCACCCATATAACTAGAAGTAGCTACCTAAATAGGCTTTGTACCTATAGATCCTCATCCTAGCTTAGAATGGCTTGCACCTATGAACTTTCAAATGTCATTTTTATAAATTACCAAGTCCCTTAAAGAATAAGTTATACCGTGGGATGACTAGCCCAACATGGCACTGATTATTTTTTTGTTTTACTTAGGCTGAGTGTATAAGGCTCATGCCTTATGTGAATTAATGTTGGTATAGTCAAGCGATAAATTTTGAATTCCATAAGTTTATTCCATGTTTATGCCTAATTATAACAAATTTATAACTAACTTGGATAACTAGATAAGTGCTTGATGGAGTAAATGACTTAGATAATCTACCCTTTTATAAAACATTTAGGTTCCATTTATAGGACTCATGTTGAATTTTGTTGTTGTAATCATGGAAAAGAATAATGATTTGACTCTCCTTAAAGAATATTGAACATTGGCTAGAACAAGTGGAAGACAACTTTGTGTTGAAGCATCTATCCTATAAAGAATAGAAGTTGAAGAAGTGGGTCCAAAATAACCTGTACGATTCTCTATATGAGGTCTTATTTTATGAACTACTTGAGCATGTGTACTAATGGTTAGCTACTTATGTAACCCATAAAAGATGAATCTATATATAGTTCCTTAAGTGAATGAAGGAGTGATAGAAAAGATTGATAACCTTGATTCCACTTGGACCAGAGCTATAGATAAATGGTGGTAAGGAGCATTAAATAGTTACATGCTTGAGTTTATAGTATCAACATACTCCTACCCTGAAGAAGTAGAGTATCAATTCTTGTGTAATCTTAGAGGCATGTTCATGAAATAATTTAGCATAGAGATTAATAAATTTATGGTGAATTATGGATTTAAAACCATAATAATGGAAGGCTAAAATCCTCTCATGTATGAGCAACACAATGTGGAAGAAGGGGATGTGCAGGTTAAACACAATGGAAGGGGATGATCAGATTGACACCTGAGAGATTAGGTGATAAAATTATATAAGATAAAGCATAAGATGATGGAATATTTGGAACCTAAAAGTGTTGAGATAACATGTAGTAAGTGGGAAGCGCATGGGGAAGGATATCTTGAATTATAGTAGTATGAGGAGAGAAATAATGAAGCCATAGATCAAGCTCAATTATTTATGGGTGAAGAATGCACTGGGTCCCTACCAAATTTGACCATTGAAGATATGATAAAAGTGCCTACCCCTTTTAACTTATGGCATTTGCTCATGCACTTGATCTACCATGAGAAGAAAAAAGAGTGATAATTGACCCTATTATCCACATTGACTATTTTGTATATTTGGAGTATAATTTTTTAATTAAACAAGTTATCCCTTACAAGGTGCTAAGTGAAGGTACCTATACTACTTTGGGTACTATATTAATAACACAAAACAAGAATATATGCATTTTAGTTTAGCAAATGTCAGCTACATAGATTGGGTAATAACCTACATGAAGTGGCCCAATGCCACAAGTGAGTAGCATCACACTATCGACTTCAATGATGCCAACTACAACAATGGGGTTGATACCCAACCTAGTGATCAGAGGCATTAGAGGACCACCATTAGGATAAGTATTAGGGGGAAAGTGCCTTAGATGATAACACACCCCCATAATAGATATATTATGAGATGTAAAATGTACTTGTTAGAATATCATGGCATGGAAAATGTCATAGAGCATGTGTTAAAATATGAGCTTTAATGACACACTTATGGTTTAACCCAGTTGGAGTGCAAGGTAACACAATTATTGATAACTTTGCTTGATCACACTCATACCTGGTATAGGAAATTTGATCCTAACTACGCCATGATTGATTATGAAATTTTGAAGGAAGCATTCTTAAAGGAATTCAATATTCTTAAGTTTGAATAGTAGAGCATCATCACTCTCAAGTAAATTAAATAAGGGCTATCAAAGAGCATGCACCTATATGATGCTAGGTTTAAAAATATTATTTCTAAGCTTACTTATGACATTTACCCCTCCCAATATGCACAATGGTTCATTGGAGGATTACTAGTACCATTTATAAGAGCACTCTCTATGAATACATTCATAAATCTTTGAGAAGTGTTTGAAGCTATGCTTAGAGTTGAGGCAATTAGAAGAACTGACACTAGGATTAGCCCAATTATAGAAGCATAAATTACATCCATAGCTAGCCAACTCCAAAAAATGACCACTAGTTCATCAAAAGATGCTCAAAGTGGATTATGGTACACTGACTATGCGATGGAAGGTCATAACATGAATAAATACTCTCAAAGGAATGTGCACACATTGCTTTAAAGTTATGAGGTTTGTCATGAGGTGCATGATGTTTGTAACTATACTTTATTTTAACACACTATTTAGGTTAACATAACCATATATTTTAAATTGTGTGATGCCTACAATCATTTAATAGTTTATTTCCATGTAATCGACAAGACGCATGAAAATATGGAGAGAGATGCATAACAAGAAACTATAATAGCTGGAGGGTAGGCAATCCAAGGAAATGAGGGTTATAGTCAGTAGAATGAAAGTTATGGCCAATATAATATAGGTTATGAGATTCAAAAAGACACCATAGGGTGGGTTGGAGGATATGATGGAGAAATATTCCCACCATGATCATGTTACAAGTATGGTTTAACCGAGCACTATCATCATGACTACTCTACACATCCAATGTGTGGGTATTATTGAGGAACACACATGGTCAAAAAATGCCCTAACTTGTATAAAAAGTTGACCCAAGGCTAGCCTAACATAGACAAAGGTGAAAGGATGATCTAGTATGATCTAAAGGCATATAAATTTATTCTAAAGGTGAAGTGTAGGAAACTACTCATAGTGGATTCACCACTCAACCGCTAGCTACACTAATACCAAAATTGTACCTATAATATAGGGAAGTGAGTCACACTAAGCACATCACACATCTAGAATCCAAAGTTATACCTTACCCTAAACCTACACACTAGAAGGATGTCTTATAAAAGGCCATGAGCATCATTCAAAACTTACAAGGAGAAATCCAACTAGCATGAGATCTAGAGGCATAAGTTGATACCCCCTATAAGAAGAAAGATAACTAGGAGGCTAATGTACAAGATCTAACAAAGATCCTATGCCTACTACAAATATAAGGGATGCTACCCTTATTAAATAATTTGATTTTAGAGCATGCTAAGTAGAAGCCAGTTGAAATTGTTGTGCCACACATGGAAAGGGCATGAGAGGTTAGGCATACACATAATGTGGAGTATGATCAAGAGCTCTTGGTGAATACCACCATTGATGGATGGTCTATATCTGAGGTCCTCATGGACATAGGTTCTAAGGTCAATATATTAATGACAAACACATGGGTGAAGATGGGTAGGCTAGCCTTGAGGCCTTCCCCTCATGTGATTTTCATGGGCAATAAATTTAGGACACAACCAATCAAAATTACAAAAGGTGTCATTGTAGATATTATGAGCGAAGAGTTCTATGTTGAATTTAAAGTGATCGAGTTAGCTGATTAAGATAATTATCTATAAATCTTAGGTAGGCCATGATATTACACAAATAATTTCAACATGCACTTTAATAAATGCTATATGAATTTTGACAACATCAAGGGCAGGGTCATGATCTCCCTCTAAAATGATAAAATACCCCCTTATGTATAAAATGTTGATCTTGAGGATGATATCAACCATATCTACATCACAGTATAGGGTGCCATGACTTTCAACCAAAATGACCAAAGAGTGATTTATTAGGATGATGGATAGTCAGCCTCAGATAATATTGATGTATCTTATGACTGATGGATCAAAGAAGCTTATGAAAACACTTGTTGAAGGTGTTGTGTATTGAACACTAAGATTACAAAACCTATGAGGAATGGCTAGGTTCATATTGATTGCATTTTACAAAGAAGGGTCCCTTACAATAGAAAGAAAGGAAATAAGGTGTTTTGATTAAATAAAGGTAAACTTGTAGTGCTCTTGCAATATGAGGGGAGAAATCATATATAATAGTATGTATATGACATAGAGTCATAAATCTTGAAGGAAATAGACATGATGGATGCACTGGTGTATACTTTGAGAAGCACTACCACTCATTAGTGGGTAGTGCAGAGGCCTAGCTTGCCAACTTGGAAATATGTAAAAGTAGCCATCTATACTAGATTTGGAAAAAGCAATGAGGACCTAGACATTTATCCATACTCTATAAATTCAAACCCAATAGCACACATACTCTTATGTGAAGAAATAGGGATTGAATGTAGTGCAAATACCCTAAGGAACCTATGGGTGCACACCTTCTATAAAACCTTAAAGATGTGGGTACAATCTTGGTATGTGGTTAAATAAATTCACCATGAGATAGCTAGTTGGAATGTCTTGAAGGAGAGGTTTGTGCAGACCTTATCCTTTTCCTCACATAACCTATAATTGATCAAGATATTACAAGTCATTTGAAGGATAGTTTTTGAGGACACTACAATCTTAGAGGAACACCTACAAGATATGTTTAGGGAGAAAAGATTAGTGCTCCTAAATTTATTCAAGGAGTAGGTACTAAATAGTGACTCTAGTGATGAAGATATTAATGTCTATAAAGTGTGCAATTAGATGTCCTTGAGAGGAAAGAGGAAGATCATGCACCAAGTGGATGATAGTGCCCCTGATAAGGAAGACCCTACGTATATCCACATTGAAACAACTAAGGGGACTAGGCAAGTTGAGGACATAAGTTAGGATAAAAATGAGCCTTACCATGTACTAATAAATCCCACCTAGGTTTATATTAACATTGAAAGAGAACTAAAGGTGGCTACTCTAGGTGCATATTGGTCTGATGCAGAGCTAGTGAAAATTATGGATCTCGTGAAGGAGTTTCAAGATTTATTTCCATGTAATTATCAAAACATGAAGGGAACCCACCCATCCCTTATAAAAATGATCATAAATCTAGTGGATGGCATGTGACCTATCAATAAGTTCCCCTACAAAATTAACCCTAATCTTTGCATGAAGGTCAAAATGGAGATTGATGGTATGTTGGTCACAACAGTGATCTACCCAGTGTAAGAGTTAGAATTATTGAGATCCATGGTAATTAGCATCAATAAGTATGGGTGTATCTATATTTGTGTTGATTACTGACTATTAAATGCCACTTGTGTCACTAACCCCTTCCCAACTCCATTCACTAACGAAGTCTTAGATGGAGTCGTAGGTTGTGAAATCTATACTTTCATTGATGGTTTCTCTGGATACTATCAAGTCCAAATTGAAGAGGAGAATAGGCCTAAGATAGAATTTACAATAGAATGGGGTTTTTTTCCTATAATGTGATCCCTTTGGGATTAAGAATGCACTAAACATATTCTCTAGATTGGTCATCACTGCATTCAAGGATTTTATCCATAAAATCCTCTAGGTGGACCTTGATGATTGGATTGTGTATGGGCTCATGGGAGACCATTAATTTAACTTATGCCACATTTTTGAGAGGTGACAATAGATATAGATATCCTTAAACCTTAATAAGTGCATATTCACGACACCATTTAGAACCTTGCTTAGGTACATAATCTACAAAGATGGTCTACTCATTGACCCCATAAAGATTTCTATTATTCTATAGCTTTAGACCCTTTCCACACAAAAATATGTTTGCACCTTTATAAGCCATTATGGCTATTGTTTAAATTTTATAAGGAGCTATGCAAGGATCACAACATTTCTAGAGGATCTGTTGTGTAAGGATGGCCCATTCTACTAGGGTGTAACATAAGAGGATGCCTTTGAAACTCTGAAGCTCAAGTTGGCTAGCATGCCTATTCTTTAATTTCTTGACTTGATGACTCCATTCCATGTCCATGTTGATGCATCTAGATCTATAATTGGTGACATTCTAGAAAAACCCAATGAAGGTAATATGGATAATCTTATCTCCTTTGCAAGTCACAAATTGACCCTAGTAGAGCAAAATTACACAACTATCAAGTGCAAGGTGTTGGATATGGTCTACGCCCTCCAAAAATTTAGGTAATACTTGTTGGTGACCCCATTCATCTTTTTCATTGATCATGAGGCACTTAAGTACCTTGTGAATAATCCCATTCTCCATGGGTGCATTTATAAATGGATAGTTATATTTTAGGAATTCTAATTCTTAGTTATGGTGAAATTTGGGAAATAAAACTCACCACTAGACCATCTATCTCACATTGACTATAATGATGCAATAATGCCCATTAAACATGACATTCTAGACATAAATCTATATATTCTAGTGAATTATTGAATACTTGGTGAAGATAGCCACATTTATAATATCTAGGTTTATACCTTAGACCATGACCACCAAAGAGAAGAAGTAGCTCATAATTCATGCCACCCCCTTTTAGATCATTAGTGGGGATCTATATAAATTAAGTCAAGATGAAGTCCTACACTAATGTGTTTTATAACATGAAATAGACTCTGTTATATGAGAGAAGCATGAGGGGATCATAGGAATCCATTGCACTAGAGATTCAATGGCATGTAAAGTATTGTAATCAGGCTTGTGGTGGCCAAGCCTATTCTAATATTCAAAGGATTACGTTATGGAATATGCCATATACCAGTGCACAAGGAAGACAAACCAAAGGGATGAGATGCCTCTCATCCCAATTCTTTCCCAGGAACCATTTGAAAAATGGGCCATTGATTTTATTGGGCTGATCACTCTTGTAATAATGCATACATGCACAAGGTATATTTTGGTAACAATTGATTATTTCAAAAATTGGGATGAGATATCACCTACTAAAAAATATATATCCTCCATAGCCATAAGGTTCTTATGAGAGAACATTATAAGTCATGATGGGTGCCCACTCAGTTTAACTAGAGATAGAGTAACACACTTCCTCAAATAAACTATGAAAATCCTTCTAGTCGAGTACATGGTGGCACACCACAAAATCACCCCATATCATCCCTAAGAAAATGTAACCACTGAGGCATTAAATAAAATAATAAAAATGTGCCTCACAAAAATATGCAACATTAGTCATAAATATTGGGATGATCAAGTGTTAGCAGTTCTATTGGCAAATCACACAACCTACAAGTTCCTAAATAAGGCTACACCATTTTAACTAGTGTTTGGCATAGAGGTAATTATATCAATGGAGTTCTTAGTGATATCATTGTGCATAGTGTGAATTGGTCATTTAGATGACCAAGAATCATTAAGTGTAAGGCTAAATGACTTGGAGTGGTTGGATGAGGTGCATGCCCAAGCAAAATGGAGCTCATAGATAGAGAAGGTGCATTAGAAGCTCTAACATGGCAAGCATATTCAGTGAAAGGTATTGACTGAAGGAGCATTAGTTTGGATATATGATTCTAAATACCTCAAAAACCTAATAAAAATATAGATAATATGGATGGGACCATATGTCATCCATAATATATTAGAAATTGGCACATGTAAGTTATGTATGTTGTCTGGTAAAATACTCATTAGGAATTTCAATGGCAATTGACTAAATCCTTATAGGTAATAAGATGGTGCTTGGACTATCAAATAATGACTTCCTAGTCACAAATTGGTTGTGTTGTACCAAACCAAATGATTTTTATCACAAGCCAAACATTTCCTTGTCATTTGTGATTATTATTCTTGTAGAGTGAATAAGTAGCACTTTCAGACCCATAGAGGAAATATTCTATAAATTCTACACATAACTCCAGTAAGGTGAGTCAAACATGGATGATTTCCAAATCACCTAAGGCTAGACACCTAAGTTTATAGGTTCATGAAATTTTCTATAATTTGAACATATGAGCATTGAGGGAGAAACAGAGGCATAAAGGGTGCTCATGCACATAAGATGAAAGAAAGGCACACAAGCTATTAGTGTATAATGGATATAAAGCAAGTGCATAATATGATCATGAAAAAGACATCTAAGAGGATATTGAAACATTGGAGGGATAGCAAAAAAATTTGTATGGGGTATAATAGGCAAAAGTAAAGAGATGAAAGCATATAGAAATAAACCAAGATAAAAAAGTTCACTTGAAATGAAAGCACAATAGGAAAAGAAGATGGAACCATGGAGGATGAAACACACACATATGAAACACTACACCTACGTTGCCTTAAGGAAGGTGAAGTTTAAGCTAAGTGAAAGAATAATAGGATAAGATCATCATAACAGATTGGCATCCACCCAAAGTGAGGTGGGAAGTGACTATTTGAACTTCACATCACATCACAAAAAACACCGTTAGAAGATTTGTTGAGGTGACGATAAAAGCACAAAGATCTACACTAAATGCATATGTGGTAATGTATTTTCATATTTTTTATAGGATTTTTCAATTTCAAAGAACTCTAGATTCCCCCACACCATTAATCACCTATAATTAAGAAGGTAACTAAATTAAGGGTATAAATCAATGATAGGCCAACTAGTTTAGGTTACAAACCTTGAGATAATTTGCACCCAAAATGCAAACCAATAAACCAGAGTTGAATCAAACAACTACTACCAAAATGAATCATTGAGCACCCATGGATGTCAAAAGTGAATGATTGAATAGAGAAATACATTGCATTTAGTTTAAGATTAGCATAAAGAAGTTTGGGGCATGAATTGTGTAATAACTAGGCAATAAAAAATTAGACTAATGTCAAGGCTACCATTAATGATAAGTGAAGCTCAAGAGCTAAATTTGAAATCATATATCTCATGACTATGAGGAGTGCCAAAAAAATTTATAGGCTTTGGAAAAGTAAATAGACCATGCTTCAACACCATCTAATTCATAATATGGAAGAAACACATGAGTTATAGCTTATTGTAGGTGTATAAAAATGCCAAGAGGGAATTAATGATATAAGAAGTGGCTATGGTGAAGAAGAAATCATAGATAGTAAAGGGAGTTAGCATCATCAAGGTTGATATAGAGCCACTTGCAAAAATGTCCTACTAAGAGATGTAGTTTCCTAAGGAGGTGTTGGTAGGAGAGAGTTGGGAATCATTGATGCACACCTATCAACTCAAAGAATACAACCACTACACCTAAATTAATGTGAAAGATATAGCACAAGACTAGGTGGCTGATATGGGAGCTAAGACTGAATTAGGTGCAACTTTATTTGATGTCTCCATCTGAGACAAACTTACAACCACCAACATAATACAACTCTATGAGTTACCATGTTTCAAGAAGCCAAAGGAACTCATACAGTTCTTCCTCTTACATGTCCATGAAGATCACATCTATTTTATAAGGAGGTATATGTGGATATCAACACAATTAATAGGCATAATTACCAAGATCCTAGACTCTAACACAAACATCCACTAGATGATGGTGGATGATACTAAAGTTAAAAGGGTCAAAAAACTCCTTGGGTACTACAAGGGAGGTTTTGTGTTCCCAATCAAAGACATCAAGCACCCCATAATGAGGGTAGTTATACACCTCATGAGTTTAAAACTTTGCCCTAATAATCAATGGATAGTCATCACCAAGGCCTACTTGTGCATCACTTATCATATGATGTAGGGGTTAAATTTAATATAGAAAAGTTCATTATAGAGGAGATGGTGAAGAATGCACTTGAGTGTCATATAGAGTGAGAGACCTTATGATGGGGGTATATGTTAATTCTAATTATTATGGAGGATATATTCATGTTTGATGGTGATGAAGATAATCTTTGGGTCTTCTTAGTGTATTAGGACTCCTTGACATAGAAATATCAAAAATTAGTTGGCCTCTCACCTTCTCCTAGAAGGACAAGAATAGAGTAATTTAGTGGCATACCCAGCATATTGAAGCATTCGAGGAAGAATGATGTATTATAGAGGAGTTCCCCTAGAATATGTTTAGAATAGAAACCTTTGCCATTATGAAGCACTTTCATGTTATGCTCTTAGTGCTCATAGACAAAAATAAATTTGGATGGATGAATATCCCCTATGTATTTTCAACTGAATACTTTAGGGATGTGCTTAGAATAATTCCTAACATGCAATAGCTAGACATCTTGGTAAAAACCATGGATTTTTAATGAAGCAAGTTATAGTACTAATATGTGCACTTAAGAGGGAAAGTGACCAAGGATGAGGAGGATGACTCAGATCACACCAACATCTATCCACTCCAAAAATAAGTCATACTCATTTACATCCATATGTTATACTATGAGATGAAGCTAAGAAAGAAGGGCATGAGCATAGAGAATGATGATGACCTACCCTTCTAGATCAAAGAAGAAGGGAATCTAGCACCAGTATTGAAAAATAAGTCTCCCCAAAATAAAAAGAAGGAGACACTTGAGGAGATGTAGGAGTACATCAGATTGAAGATCACCTTTGGTGATGAGGCCACTCCCTTTACACCAAAGAAGAAGCAAATGGACTTCACACTAGGGATTGATTCATCCAAGCCAAGGGATAAGAAAAAGAAGTCAAAGGGGCTAGTTATAATTCCCAAAATAACCTTGGTAGAGATGGAGGTGCAAGATACATATGAGGAATTAGAAGTGCAAGAGGCACATGAAGAGATGGATGAGGAAGAAGGAGTGATAAAATTTTACATCATCTAGGAAGAATATCCTAGTAGCAAAGAAGAACCTAGAACCAAATAAGTTCAGAAGGCCCTCTAAGGTGGCATTACCATTGCACTTAAAGAGGAAGAAAATTTTCCTAACACCTTATCCAAAGAGCCCTCCACACAAACTCTACTAATTAAGGAGGAAAAGATAAGTTCATGAAGAAAATGAGCCTCAATGAAGAACATATAGAGATGGGAAGAATATCCTAGTAGCAAAGAAGAACCTAGAACCAAATAAGTTTAGAAGGCCCTCTAAGGTAGCATTACCATTGCACTTAAAGAGGAATAAAATTTGCCTAGCACCTTATCCAAAGAGCCCTCCACACAAACTCTACTAATTAAGGAGGAAAAGAGAAGTTCATGGAAGAAAATGAGCCTCAATGAAGAACATATAGAGATGGTTTTAGATATAAAAAAGAAAATACCAACCATGAAGGCATGCGACATGACCTAGGAAGAGATTGATAAGGTTAAGGTTGAGGAAATAAGGGATGAGGAAGAAAAGCCATGGAAATAATAAAGAGGAAGGAAAATAAAAAGAAGGCCCTGGAAGAAAGGGCCAAGAAAGAAAGAGAAGAGAAAAAGGTTTATGCAAGCACAAAACCAATGGAGGAGAAAGCAACAAAGGTGCCTAGCACCCCCACTAGCATAGTAAAAGAAGCTGCACCATTGGTGTACCCAAGTATTGAAACAACACCTAGAGATAAGGAAGGTGATACTATCACCTTGAAAAACTAAATAAAGAGTGTTAAATAAACCCAATAGAAATAGGAGGGAAAAGATGGCACCAACATAGAAGAAGAAATAGACCAAGGGGACAAGTCTTAGGAAGAACCCCTATTGGAATAAGAGGAAGGAACCTCAAAGGGAAGAACTAAATATAGATCTAGCATCGATGAAAGGAAGGAAAATGGATGGACTTGGTCATCATTAAGGAAGAAGGAATTGAGCCAAGTCTAAGGGAATAAGTGTAGAAGGGGTGGACCAATGAAGACTATTATATATTTGAATATATGCCCACTAGAGCTAAAAAAACAAGGACGTGCCAAAAAATATAATTTTCCTTTGATAGTTATATGGATGATCCTCATTTTGAGGTGCCACATAAGGCTTTACTAGGCAAAGAGAAAATAGAAGAAGGGTAGGATTTCCTTCTCATAAACCCCCATGAAATGAACCCAGTCAGGTTAGGCAATGAACTCATTTGAATGGCTTTCAAAGTTACATGGAAGAACATCATAAATGATTTTAGGGATTCCATGTGGAAGATCACACTAGAAGAAAAAGAGGAAATAAAGGCCATGAAGTTCAAATTAAAATAATTGGTTGAGCATAGAGGAAGCTGAGCCATCCCTCTTGAACAATGTTGACACTTCAAACTTCTCAGAGGTTGACAAGGTGTGCATGCTAGTGGATAAAATGATCCCAATATTTAAGGTAGAGCTAGTACCAAAAAAAGAGGACCCATGCACCATAATAAAATAAGAGCTAGATATAGAGATCAAAGAGGTGGAAGACCTATTCATGAAAATAGAAGAAGCCACAGAGGCATCCGATGTCATATTCATGAACTTATCCAACCAAGCATTTATCATATATGCACACATCAAGTAGGAAAATGGGAAGAGGGGATAGATGATGAAAAAACAATACATTGTTATTAGGATTTCACATGCATAGATCATGGCAAAGGTTAATACCCTAAGTGACCAAATCAAGAATTGGAGCAAAACCTATAACAACTCTTCTGCAGCTTTTAAACATAGGCTAATAATCAAGGGGAAATCTTAGACAAAGGAGTGATGAAGGAAAAGGAAAGGCTAGAGGCCTTAAGAAAAGAGTTAGATAAAATCGATGTGCTCATGTTTAACACCACCTTAACAAAGATTAATAGTACTATTGAAAAAATTAATCTCACCATCAAGGGATTTGAGGCTTTAGTGTTGAATTAAAGGAGAACACACTAGAGTTCCATGCACTTAGAGATTTGAAAGACTAGTCTAAGGATTAACTAGTAATTTTTTATGGGTTAATGTTGGGACCCTTTTTTCCTAAGTCTAGACCTATTCCAACTTAGCAAACATATCGGTGCTAATAAATCATGTGGAATGATTGCCAGTTTGATATCTTTTGCACCAGTTGGAAAAATCAATGCTCATCTTGTGCCAGTTGGCAGGTGGTTAACTAGCACCCAAATTTTGTGGTGTATCTTTGTGATTATCTATTTATGGAAACTAGAGTGCAAAGGATGAAAAGTGATGGAGCTAGTAGAATGATCAACCAAGGCTCCATCTTAGCACCCAATGTGCACCCTCCACCATGGCAAGAAAATGCTCATGAGTGCTATAAAACTAAGTTTGAGCTCATGAATAAAGAGATGTGACTTGGGGATAAAAAATCTCTACAAAATTGGTTCCATAAATATGAAATTTATCACCATTGAACTTTAATACTGTCATGGATGTGTTTGAGGCTCCACATTGTAGTTGTTTAGATAAGCTATTACTCTATTTTTATTATATGAACTATACTCAGTATTTAGAGAATTAAGTATATAAATATTGGTTGAAGTAATACATGGTGTTCCTAGGTTAATATCTTAGTTTTTTGATTGAAATGTGCAATGAATGCTATCATTTTATTTATATAAATTTAATTTTAATGATGTTGTTTTAAAGCTTTGATTCATGGAATCTCTATAATTTAGGATGACATCAACATATTATGTGGAAATACTTTAAGTGTAATAAATATCCCATGCCAAGCCATGATATATATGCTTAAAGTGCTAACCCAACATGAATATTTGATCTAAGATTTTCCATTAAACCCTCCAAGTGCTTGGAAGGATGATAAGCATGATCAAACATTGGCTTGCACCCATAAGACTATAAAGCAACCTGATATAGGATTTCACCATATGACTAGAAGTATCTACCTAAATAGGCTTTACGCTTATAGACCATAAACCTAGCCTAGAATGGATTGAGCCTATGAAATTATAAATTTAGTTATTTTAAATGACCAAGTCCCTTTAAGAATGAGTTGCACCATGGCATGACTAACCCAATGTGGGCCTCAATTATTTATCCACTACACTTCAGGTGAGCACATAAGGCTCATGCCTTATGTGAATTGATGTCAGTACAATCAAGTGATAAATGTTGAGTGCCATGGGTTTATTCTATGTTTGTGCCTAATTGTAACAAGTCTAAAACTGACTTGGATAGCCAGATAAGTACCTAATGGAGTAAATGACTTAGATAACTGACCCTTTTCTACAATAATGTGATAATGTTTTTGATCCCTAGTGGGTTGTGGGATGGGTTGTATAATTTTAATAGTGACTTTGATCTTAAATTTCTAAATATTCTATTATAATGTTGCACAAGTATATGTGGCATGTCTTGTAATTCTATGAAAGTGACAAAATGGTTTTCCCTCTTGATTTGACAACTTGATGGTAGATATATGTTGTATTATTGGAAAAATAATTAATTTCATGTTTAGTAACATATACAACATCACATGTGGCCTATCTTGTGCACTGTTAGCCTATATTCTATTAACTTATTATATATCAATGAGTTCCACATTATTTACTAAATCAATGAATAGTGACCTATTCATACATGTAATGAATTGATCAATATATTATGCCTCCTACTCTCTATAGATTCTATATTTGATAAAAAAATTAGTCCATGGGACACCTAATAAAAAATGATATGTAGTGATTATATTAAAAAAAAATCTTTCCTTTATCAACATCTGAAGTCATTATTTTCCTTTATCAATATGCATTAGAATTATTGCCTTTGAATCATATCTATATTCCCTTGGGCCAACTCATGTAAAATCCAAACCACATGATTAATCATAAATGTTCATTGGAATTACATTTGAATTAGCATTAGAATCATCATCAATGAATTTTGTAGATATGAACTTTATATCTTTTGAATTGACTAGTAAAGGTAATTCTTGTGCATGTTCTTGTGTTCCTAGCTCTTTAGGTGAATGTTATTTCTTTGAGATATCTATAGATTGTAATTTTTTATCATTTGTAATTGACTCACTAAAATCATATGTGTACATTTGATTTATGGGTATGATCTATGGTGGTGGAACTATAGTAGACTGAGGTGCCCCCAACTATGATTATTCTCAGTAGTAGACTCCGTAATCTCATAATATATGAATGGTTGATTATCAACTAGGAATTTGTATAAGTTATAGTAACCTAAATATGGTCACAAATAATTGATCATGATTATTTTATCCCTTTTTACCATCAATTAACATATGCACTTAATTGACACTTATTTCACCAATTTGACCTATCCTAAACATAAGAAGAGACATTATTTCACTATAAAGACATCTATTGTCACCTATATAAATGATATTAAAATTGAAAAAACCTTTATGCATATGTATGCTTTAACTCAAACCCCAAACTCATTAATTTTCTTGAAAGGATGAATTCCCAACACAACACCAATACCTAACATTATTGTCTCTATTTTCTGATCCTATCTTCTCCTCATAAGACTCAAGATTTCCAAAAAGAAACTATCCTTAGGTTTGACCTTTAGATTTATAAAATATATAACAAGTATTTTTATAAATTAAACCATTATAAAATCACATTAAATTCATTCATTAGATATATCTTATAAATATTATCAATCTACTATAAGAGATTATTTACATAATCACACATTGAACAAAAGGTATTTATTATTCCTAAATCAATTTCCAAACACTTCAAGTAGTAATGACACAAGTCTAAATTTAGTTTTATGAAACCCTACACATGCATGATCAAGTATTCAAGATAATTATAGATGAATTAGTATAGTCAAAAGAACACAATTGCACAAATTACTTATGTGAGATAACTACATGGAAATTTGATCCCTCTTCAGAGTATTAGTATGTAGCTAGAGCTCAACATAGTGGGGTGTTGAGGTATAAAAAAATATAAATGCTAACCCATTTTTAATATTTTTCATCCATTTATATCCTTTTTTCATAAATATAGGGTTTAAAACATCAATAATGCATATACAAGTCTCCAGACAATTTCTAAAGATCAAATTAATGAAAAAAAAGACCTAACTAGTCAATGTCACACTTGATTGTTCTAAAAGTTAAGTTTTGTGAGAAAATATAGAATGAACCAACATGGATAAAAGTGGTAGTCACTCCTATCCCATAATGGGTGTTTTGATTCATCAAATTACTTAGGCTCAACTTTTGGGAGATTTATGGGTTTTATGAAGTATGGATGTTCCTATAATCTATTTTATTGTGTAGTCATTAAACGACTAAAAAGGTAAGTTCATTTCTCTTTTGCATAGTTTATCCTTTTTTATTTATATTTATATTTATCTATTTTATTTATTTCTCTTCAATTTATTATTAAAAATGTGTTTTAAACACCATGTATTATTCTATTCAATTTATCTAACTAAGATTGATATTCTTATATTAATTCAAAATTAGATAAAACATTTTAAAAACATTTGGTGAACTCATTTATTGTTAAAACCTTGCCAAACCCTAAGTTTTCCTTAGTTTTCCAACCTCTTATGGTTTCAAATTTCATTTAGTCTATTGCATCTTTGTTTCTCACAATCATATGGTAATAAAAGATAAAATGCAAACATCCTTAATGGAAAATTTTGTTAAATCAAGAATAATATATTAACAAGAAGGGTGATATGTTTACAAAGTTATATATATTTAAAAAAGGTAATTAAAAATGTTAAAAAATTATAATCGATTCAATATTTAATTATAGATATTACTATTCATAAACAAACAACAAAATGCATGCATGACACCTTTCATTTCTCTGCATCCACTTCAAAGTTGTAATAATTATCATCCTGATTCCACTATTCATCCATGACTTATATTAGATACTACTATCCATGTTGTTAATAACCAAAAAGTTAGGTAGTCACATCATGGAGGTATTCAACATGTTCCTCCTCAACCCCCTCCACATCCCATGACATAATTTGATACACATGTGCCAAATACTTTTTTAAGTTGTACAAAATTTCATGAAATTCACAATGATATCATGCATTCCTTAAAAAAATCATGAAGTATGAATGTTACTTCATAAAATTACTTAAAATTAATCAACATTCCTAAATTTTTAAATGATGAAAATATCAAATCCAATAATAGTGATGCTCAATCCATTATTCTTATGTTTCAAATAGATGGTGAATTACAACCCATGACTACATATTTTCAAACATCAATAATTATTACCAATCATTTCATAAATATGATGAATTCTATAGGATAATTGAAAAGACAAGTTTCAATTCTCAATTTAAAAATGTTATCTTATAGTGATACTATTCACAATAACATTATCAATATTACTTTTCAACCCATTGATATAATGTCTTATCCAATCAATCATGAAGGAAATTTTATAGATTACAACAACCGCCTTATAAAATGTTACAAAAGTTACTTGAATTCCACTTGATCACTTTGTCTCATCCATATGAAGTTGACATGAATAAACTAAAAATTTAATTCTTTGATAACAATACATATTGTGATTGCCATCAATGCAATGGAACATAAGTGTTTTAAGATTAGGATTCTCATTTAGGGTCATATTGACAATAATTTCATTGAGTTAGACACCTCTACAGAGGAAAAAAAACCTCAACAAAATGAAAAAGTGTTTTATCTATTTTGGTTTATTATATTAATATGTTATTAGAATAAACCTTTGAATACACCAATGTAATATTCAGATCTATGTAATTTAATATAATATTTGTAATAAATTCACTCAAGCATATGAAATAAAAAAATTAATAGACTAAGTGAGTAAGGGTTAATAGAGAGCATGTATTGTTTATTGTTTATTCTATATCATAACAGTCACTTAGTTTCATCTCAGTCCTAAATTCTATCCCCATGTTTCATTCATTTTGAGTTTTTCCTCTTTTCTTAACCTAGACACTAGCATAAAATTTGGGACACTAGTGTCAATGCTAGTGTCATAATTTTAAAAGTTATGTCCCTTTACTATAGCTAACTCATATTTTTCCTAGATTTGTGTTAGTACTAGTGTTTCTTATTTATTCTTATATTTGTGATTAAATTATAGGGATCAATCTATGACAAAATAAACCATAGCTTCTCACTTCTTGCACAACTGTGACTCAATACAAAGGGGTTAGCATGTGAGTTGATCTAACCCTAAAAACCATGTTGTTTCTAAGTGATAATTACATGGTAATATAATTTAAAGATGGCCTCAAAATCATATGTATTTCTCCCTCTTAGGTGTATGTGTGTAATGGAGATTATGCGATTATATGTTTTTTTATCTTATTAAAACCCTTGGTACAAATAATGCAAATGTGGTTTTATATTTTTTTATTTAGTGTATAGTTTAATTCAATTTATTTTGAATTAAAAATGTATATACTGATTGAAAGGCTTTCTTGATGACAAAATATTATACCCTAGCCTTATATATATAGGAAACCTTTTAAATTAATTAAGACCTAGTGGAACGAAAGCTAACCATAGCAAAAACATTTGGATCCTTAAAAACAATCAAAAATAAAAAAGTATGGAAATAGGGAAGATAATATATGGGACACTATCATTAGATTCAGGACACTAGCATGGACAATAGTGTCATAATATTAACAGTAGTGTCTAGATACTGAGAGGATAGATAAGACCATAGGCACTCAGGGATCCATGTAACTTGATGACTATAAGACACAAAAATGACTAGAAAGACATATAATATCAAAAAAATAGTAAATAGGGGAACAAAGCTAAGGAGTTCCATTCAAGCTTGTGCTACTAAATAGTTAATTCTCTTTCAAATGGTCTATACATCCAAGAATATGCAAAAAGAAATTAAAATTTGAGGCTTGTACTAAATGTGGGTATCTAAATTCCCCATTTTAATATAGTAAGTTCCCAAAATAAAATTATTATATTTAAATAAAGTTCATACATGGGTGTATAGACACATATTGGCCTCATGCTAGTCCAAACCTAAATTTGTAGCTCCTATTCTACAACCAAAAGTAAATTACAATATACTTAGCATATATAATATGAAAATGAGTAATGGATAAAAATATCTAAAAATAAATAACATGAAAATAATACACACTCACACACACACACACACACACACACACACACACACACACACACACACACACACACACACACACACACACACACACACACACACACACACATTTATATGTTGCATATTTATGCCTCTATAATATTATCCTAGCCATGGAGGATTGAGTGATATAAAGGGACTTGAGGCCCCATCCATTTTTTGGCTAGGAAAATTAAAGAACACACAAGCAGTCATGAGTACCTCATCTTGGAGATGTTTTTAAAAAGGAGAGTTGGGGAGTGATCATGTTACTAACAAGTATAATGGGAGTATTACTAATTCCATCAAGGGTGCTGAATCTTGACTACATAACTCAAGTGTAAATACATAACCTGACTAATCTATCTAATCTATCAAATCTCACCCAGGTCAAGTGGTGTAATTATATCAAACTATAAAAATAAGTAGTGTCAAGGCCATTAATGGAACTACATATCATTCACACTACTCAAGGGATATAATTAATACAAATAAATAAAGGCTAAATTAGTGCATCTTGGCAAGGTCATTGTATTTATGTGTAAATGAGAGAGAAAGAATAGACTCTATCTATGCCCCTATCATGCATGTTATAAGTGATCTATAATTTGTAAGTATATTTGTAATTTGGTGTAATTTCATGGCATATGAACCTCTAATATGTTTCAAGTCAAAGTATATATCAAACTGTAACCTTTTATCTATGAAAGATTGTATATTTTAGCTATGTCAACTAAAGTACATGTGCATGGCATATGACCCCAAATTATATCACTATGAATAAAATATGTCACAAGTCTGAAATATATATCCCAAACCTATGAAATTTGTGCCAAGTGTATGATATTCTAACCCTAGGCATATACCCCTAGATTCTTGTTGGATAGAATTGGCCTACATGCAAAAATTTTGCCTAAGTGGGCTTTACCATTCTTCTAAGCCATTCAGTGACCCCTTTTTACCTTGATGATTAGTCTCTTTCTAGTCATGACTTCATGATGCATTAAACTATCTTGGAGGGTCTTGGTATGGTTGTGTGAACTATCTCAGGATATCATTGTAGTGGGTGATCCAATAATGAAAATAAAATATCATTTTATTGGCATACATCAATGTCATTTAAGTCTTTTGAAACACTTTAACAAGGTTTAAGGAAAATTTGGAAACTTTAAGGTAACGGCCTAAAAATGGGTTTTGGGGATCTAAGTGAAGGATATAACTTGTTTTCAAGGTTTTTAAGCATATAATTCCATGTATGAGAGATAAGACAAGGTAATCACCCAATCAAAGATTTTAGAAAGTCAAAAATACACTAAAAGTGCCTTAGATGACTTTAATAGCCTTCAAATAGAAAATTTTAAGTGAAATTTGGAATTTTTGAATAAGTCAAATGGGTTTTGAATTCATCAACCTATTTTTGGATAATTTAATCCCTTCAAACATGTTTGAGACCATTTAAAGTCATTTAGAGTGGAGGAGAGATGTTTGAGTGAAGAAGGATGCAATTTTGGCCTTCTTAGAGGCATGGTTGAATAGGCTTTTATGGGTTTTGTTCAATAAAATATATTGATTATATTTTTCAAGAATATAATGTGTCTCTAATGGCCTCTCCAAGGCCTTTTCAATTAGTTACAAGCATGAATATCATCAAAAATACAAAAAGCCTTATAGTTACAGGGTGGTGACTAAGAAGGTTTTATACCATTGTAAAAACATACCACACATAAAAAGTTGTCTATAAAGATTGAAAGGTCCTTAACCTCATGTTAAAACTTTTCCAAGTTCTAAATTTAGGAAATAATCTTATATTTTTTCATATTGAGAGAAAACTATCAAAGAGCTCTTAAGCATCTTCATGATCCAAGAGGTAGGTCTTTCTTAGTTGTGACATTCCATAGTAGAAAAGAATAATATGAGTGATCATGGGGTGGAGCATAGGTCTCATAAAAATTTTCAATGTTCATTAAATCATGATTGCATTACTTCTAAAGATTTTAGGCCCTTAACTTATGATGCCCAAGCATGAAAGAGGGCCTTCAATGATGTTTTTGCCTAGTTCATCTACCTTGAAAGTATATGGGAGGTTTGTATGGTTGTTTCGAGTCACACACATCATCACACACCCTCCCCAAGAGTTTTCAATCCATTATCATAGGTTCTATAGTTCATCACCCTCATAGGCCTATGCATTTGCCATGCTTAGTATCTAAGCATTTCTTAGTTTGCACATGAGAATGAAGACTCAGACCTTAAAATTTGGCATGTGGAATAAAAATAACATCCTATAATTTAATCAATCAATTTTAGGAGTTTTCACATGTGTGAGCATTTACAAAGGGCCAAAATTTAGTCTTGAGAGTTGGAGGCCTACTTGGAAAGAGAAGGGTGGATTTAACATGCTTGCCTTAGGTTTATGATAATAAAATGAATCAAAAAATGGGAGGGACCAAATGGGTACTCAAAAATATGGTTTTTTTTTGAGATCACCTATGGATTGCTCTCGATAAGGATCTTTGCATGTTTTTAGGGCTACAAAGAGACAAGAGCTTGTATGAGCCTCAAGCATGAAACTAGGTGTTAGAGATAAATAAAAGTGCCATTGAGAGTTGTCAAAAGTAAAATTGTGATAATAAATGACATTAAATAAATAAATTTTTATTCTTGATGGTCAAATCAAGATTTGAGGCTTTGAGTGGAGAGACTTAAGCCTTAAATTGAGAAAAATTGACCACCTACAAGCATATAAGCAATAAGTGGAACTCAAACACATGGTTTAAGGTAATGTAAATAATGTTAGATACATTTATAAGTTAAATTAACCTTAGATAAATGAGGTTTAAAAACCAAATATGATAAAAGAGTTACCATAGTCAATAAGGTTTTTTTGTTGCCTCCATTAATGGAGTTTAATAGAAGTTTCATGTATAAATGCCTTACAAAAGTACATTAAAATTGTATTTATCTCCATAAAAAATGATAAATAATGTTTATGGGGAGCCACATGACATCATGGCAGCACCTAAGGAGGCTGAAAGGAGCTTGAGGAGCCTAAACTAGCTTGAGACCACCATGCACACCTTCATGCCTAGAAAATTGTAGGTCTTCCAAAGCTAATTCAAGGATATTTTGTGTGATATATGGGTTTATATGGGTCAAAAAATAATTAAAAACATCATAAAAATATTATTTAGTAGTTTTAATTACCATTAGAGGCCTCAATCAAGACGGAGAGCAAGAAACCTATCTCAAGCCTTAAGAAGCCTATCACCACCTATAGGTGATCTAAGAGGTTTTGACAATGAGTGAAGCTATAGAACCATGTATTGAGATATTATAGTAATTATAAAGGTTTTTAAAACATTTAAAAATTTATTCAATACCTTTCAAACCGAATTTTGGCTTTTGGCTCAAAATTGCACTCTCTTGGCCAAGTCTGCAACTACAAGTTGTAAGTGAGTTTTCACTTACTCAATACATGAAGGGCATGTTTAATGGGAGATATATATTGTATGAGGGGTTGGGTAAATTTTTTTATTCAATTTAAATTCATTTTTCAAGATAAATAGGCACATAATTTTATGAAAAATCTTTAAGACCATCAGGTACTCTAGAACCTTAAAACTGCCCTTTCTCAAAACTTGATATGCTTTTTCTTTTGCTTGACGTGATCATAAAGAAATATTGGGAGGAAAATGTTTTTGGGATAGTTTTGGGAATGATTTATTAAATTTTTCCAAGAATTATTTTCCATTTCTCATCCTTTGGATCCAATAACCATCGTCAAAGCTAATTGTAGGTTTTTAGCTTGCCTAGCCCTCTCCAAAGGCCAATTTGGCCCAACACTTATTAAAACCTCTTAAAATTACCTAAAATTGTACTATAAACATATAAAAACATCATTGGAATCTCCTTGACACATTTTATACCTATTTATAAGATAAATTTGGCATGTGTGGGATGGATTTGAGCTTAAAATTATTGGTTGCAGGTCAAGAATGAATGTTTTTGGTGTGGAAAAGATCCTGAATGACTGAAATAAGACCTTGAAGGCCTAAAATAAGTATTTAATGATATTATTATACATTATAAAAGGCCATTAAATGTGTTTTTTATGTTCTAATACCAATCACTAAACATGGAGGTCTCTTTTCAAAAGTTACGGGTCTAAATAGTGACTAAATGGCAAAATTTCAATTTTAGAGAGACCTAAATCTTCATATTTATAATTTTATGAATACTTATAAGGAATTGGAAAATTCAAACAGGTCCTAAAGTGGACAATAATTGTGTTTTTATGACCTAGGATGAGTGTTATGTCACCTTAGTGAAAGTAGGTCATGAGTTGCAGTCCTTTATTAATGGAGTCAAGAAATTACAAGTTCAAGAATGGCCATGAGATGGTCCTATAAAAATGAGATAACACATTGAAGGAATATATACATAAATTTTATCATATTTTAAATCCAAAATAAGGAGTATCATGGTGGTTAATTTACCTTTAAAATTCCTTTTGTGGCTAAGCATGAACATAACTTGAACTTGAAGGTTTAATGGTATTTTGCAGGTCTAATAGAGTCTAAAGGAGTTGCAGGTTTCATGGTGTTGTTATAGGTTTAAGGAGTAAATAATATATAGGAATAAAATGAGTCATTAAAATCCATATTTAGTGTCTACCAAACATCAAATAATAGTATGACTAATTGTAAAGTGTCAAGGTGGCTTTTAGAAGATCAAATGGCAAAAAATGGCATATAAGGCAAGTGGGAGAAGTTAAAAAGAGTTGACGAGGTTTGATAAATAATCTCAAGGCATTGAATTATACTTATATAATAGGGAGACATTTTCTTAATATAGTGGATGATGACATTAATAATCATAAAGCACTTTTTCTCCTCAAGTGCCTTTCTAGGCTAATCAAAGATTTTGAATTCCCTTTTGATCAAAGAAGATTAGCAAACAAAGCATGATTAGTCCCTAAGAGACATGGAAGGTTGTTGAAACACATTTAACCCTCTTCTATTTTTAATGGTCAAATATGGTTGTTGAATCACTTTTATGGAGGATTGAAAGCTTTCTCCTCCTTTCTTCTATATATATATATTGTATGTATATATATATATATATATATATCTTTTATTTTCATTATAGGATATAATCTCATTTGATAAAGTAAAACCCTATCAAAATTTGTAAAGAATAACCTTTGAATAAATAATATTACCTATTTTCCCTATCTCTTTAACTGTACTTTGTGTTCTAGGTAGCTTTCATATGATTGCCTTGTGAATAAGTCTTCTTCCATGGTGATTGTCCTTTCTTCCTTACCCTTTTTAAAGGTGGTTTAAGGTGTTTAAAGGTCTAAGTTTATGTTTTTTTAGTCATAGGTGAAGATATAGTGAAAATTTTACCACTCCTTTATGCTTTATCCCTTGTCTAAAAGGCCTCATTTAGAATTATTCATGTAAACCATATAGTGTTAGAGATTGTGTGAGTGAGGGATCTTTGAGTTACATTTATGTTTGTTTTTGGGAAATTAGGAGTGCCATTTAGTCTAGTGTATCACCCATTTTATGCTTTAGTCATTTCATGAAACCATTATACCCCTTTCCAAAAAAAAATATTAGTTTAGGTGATCTACCAAGAGGAACCAACCTTCTCTAGAGGTTCAACCCCACCATAGGATACCCATAGCCTGGGGTTGATCCTATTGTGTAGCTAGGAGTGAGAGAGCCTGAAGAACCCTCTTATAGGGTGAAATTATAAGCCACAATCATTTTTATCATGCCTGATGGGACATATTTAAAGAATATTGATCAATATTGATGCTAGTATTAATCCATTTACAACAGTTATAGCATCCACACTCTCAAAATCTATAGACTCCAAACACCTAACCTCCTGGTGATAAATCAATGCCTATATTTCATGTCAAAGGTGACTACAAGGTTAGATTCTAGAGGTATTACTTTTTAATTTGGAAAATTACCTTTTAAATTAGTAATAAGAGAAAGGTTTGGTAACACCCATTCATATTTTAAAATCTTTTCTCTTAAGCTATTTTGCAAATCTACCTCTACTAGAATATCCTTATTAACCCCTTTCACTACCATGGCTACCCCTAGAGTTTTTCCTTATGTGGATTTCAATGGTCAAGGTCCTTTGGATCTCAAATATTATGATCCTATCCCATTGGAAGACCTTAAGAGTTTGCCTTAATACATGGGAGATAACTCTATAACTCCTTTTGAGCACATTAGAGACATAAAAAACTTTTGTAAGATCCATGACATCACTAAAGAGAATGTAGCTATCAAGTTGTTAGCTATCTATTTCAATGGAAAGACCCTATATTGGTATAGTAACCTAACTCTTAATTCCATCACAATATGGGACTAATTATGGGATGCTTTATCCAAGAGGTTTTAAGACAAGAGTGACAACTTTTCACTAGCAAAATAGCTAACAATCAAGAGGGCCCCCAAAGAGGTCATTTAAGACTTTAGAAATAGGTTTTAAAAAACATGGGATAGGATTCTAATCCTTGTTAATCCCACCCTTAATTATGATTTAATATATTATTTGAGAGACCTAAATATTGACATTGTAGTCATGATATAGTCAATGGGGGGATCACATTACTAGATGCTTATGAATTAGCAATCAGAGCAGATAATAGACTAATACAAGCTATCAAGCTCAAACCTAGGCATCCTATGACCTTATTACCTAAGATTAAACCACCACCTATTATTTTTTTCCTCTTTCTACCATTCCTCCTTTTCCAAAACTTGATGCCATACCTACACCAAGATAAGACAAAACTTCAACTAGTTAGTCTAGTGAACTCCAAGAACTCAAAACATGTTCTAAACACTTGGAAATGAGTTAGTTAATGTTAAGAGTTAAGAGTCAAAAATATAAGTTTAATATACCATATTAGTCCCTATATAATCACCAAAAAACCTATAAAACTAATAATCCACCTTTCAAGGCTAACTCTCTAGGGCAAGGGCAACTCACCTATGTTAAATTGAGTAATAACTACAATCCTAATGTTGCAAGTACTTCTACGACCTTGGTCCCTATTCAAAAAAAACCTTAGACAAGAAGGTGAATTTTATATACCTTGGAATAAATCTTATAATCAAGCTATCACTCCAAATGTTGAGTTTAACCAAGTCTTTAATGAGTAATGGAAGTAGGGTACTAGTTATGGTTTCAACCAAGCTTTAATAGCATAAAATGTATAAGTGCCTATGATGACTAAACTAGAAGAGCCTGAACAATGCCAAGGGGATAATTAAGGACAAAATCTATTGAGTGCTACATTTGTGAACTAATAACAAGAGTGTTATGCTTTCAATCAATAAATAGGTACTAGCCAAACAAACATTCCTATAGTAGCCAACATAGGGTTCAAGTTAATAATATGGAGGGTAGAAAAGAAGTGGTTAAGGGGTATTATACTCCTCCTTCATTGTTATTAAATATAAATGAGCCTAATGAAACTCCAAAAACTCAAACAACTCAGAAAAAATAGAACCAAAGAAGTACCTATTGACCAAATTTGACCCTGCAAGTCAAATTGGGGCCCCTATAGGTAAAAAATTGGTCTTTAGATATTTTATGGGATCTAATATATTGTCATAGGGTGTATTATATGTTATTTTATGTCATTTAATGTCATCCTAGTCTTGGCCTTAGTCATATTAGTCAATATATATTTTTGAGTTATCTAGGGATCATAAATAGAGCATTTAATAGGTTGTATGGCCTCCTTGGTAGATGTGAAGATTATAAAGGATGATTTCATGTCCCATGTGTCCTAAGAGGTCTTAATAAACTATCATAACTAAAAAGTGGTAGGTTATTCAGAATAAAGGGTAGTTTTTTGAGAAAAAAGGAGAGTTTGGCACTTGTACGACCCATGGAGAAGTGTGCCACATGGGAGAAGATCATAGAAGGTCCCTTAAAATTTATCAAGCTCAGTTATACATTTTAAATTCTCTATAAGTGACATTTTTGACCCAAAACCATTCTACTCCTTTTTCATCCTTCTAAACACACATAACCAGTCTTTAGGTTTGTACTTGGTATGAACAACATGGGAGGTTCCATATCAAATGACTTAGGGAGGTGAAACGAATATCAAATATATTAATTTACATAATAATATTTTGAATAATGGTGGCCTATTATTTATGAACCATCCTCATGAAATTGATTGTGTTTTTCTACTTGCTATTTCATGTACCTTATAGGTTTTGCTCCATTTTAGGCAAGTCCATACGAACCATTTAGTGATATTAAATAAAGAGGATTTGGGATAAATAAGCTTCATTCCATGCTTGTATTCATGTTTCATAATGTTTTTATGAGAAAAGTAGCTTAGGTTATAAGAGGAAGCACTTTTTATGCAACAGGTAGTTTTTCACCATTTTTAGGAAATTCATGCTTGATTATGGTTTTAAAGGGTTGTGATAAGTCCTTGTTCATGTTATAAATGTCCTCTTAACCCCTTCACCTTTTATATTATCCTCCAAATCAACATTCTCCATGAATTTCTACTCAGAAGCACCATTCAGTCAATCTACCATATGACTGTCATACCAGTCAGCTAGGTGCCTACATGAGGTCCAAACATTGAAAATGAATTGTAAGACTTGTATTAGTATTTGAATCACCCTGAGGTTTCATTTATCATTATAATATGAGATAAATTTGCATATAAGGTAGTTTATTTGAACACTACCCATACTCCTCTTCACTAATTGTATATTTAGAATGTAGACTTACAGGTATCATGCATAAAAAAACATGTGAGAAGGAGGTTTGGTATTTAATTGAGGTCATTAAATTTTAAATAATCCATTTTAGATATTTTTGAAGGCCTAAAATTTATAACAAACATGTATACCCTACTCATTACCTACCTTTTCATCCTCACTCCTACATAGTGGAATGCCCACCTACCGGTGGCCTTGACAGGGAGATAAAAAGCCATTATGAGTAATTAGATCATAATATGGAACTTATTTTGAGTCTTAAAATGTTGAGGGGAGCATGGAAGACATGTTAAGAATGATATATTGGCAGATTGAGATAGGGATCAACTACAAATGATGATGACTGAGTTTTGAGATCAAATTCTTAAACTATGAAAATAGAGATCCAAGGCATTTTAGTGGAGGTCATATGACATGGTTTTAAAGACTTCAAATGCCTCTAAATGATCACACTTTGGAGCTTATATATATAAGATAAAATTTTCAAATAACTAATTCAAGAAAGTTAGTGGAAGATAATTGTTTGGAGACTTAAGGATGCCCCTAAAACCACTAAAACCAAACAGTAATATCTAGAGGTTTGAACCCTTAAGTGGCCATTGGTATACTAAAGAGAAAATATGGAATATTATTGTGTTTTAATGGCCTCATGGAGTGAAGGGAATAAAAAATGGAAATTAATATCATTAATGTGATGTGGATATGTATTGTTTCAAGTATCATTTACACTACAGACCCTTTTCATCACCAAATGCTCACTTATAACTTGCCAAAGGTGAGCATTTGAAAGGATGTTTCTTTCATGAGAACCTAGAGAAAAGTGGAATTAAATCATGATTTTAACCTATTAAAACAAATTATACCATGATGGAAAGGATAGTGTGTTAATTTTTGATCAAATAAAACACCTTCAGATGTCCCTCATTTAGAAATAAGCACCTACAACCAACTGTAATGGTAGAGAGAGACAATGAACATAAAAAGTGATGATTCTTAGGTTGGTTTTATCTAAATAGGAGTGAATAGGTAAAAAAATTTGTTTAATAACATTAAAACCTTCAAGTAAGTTTTATATCACTAATTTCAAGTTCCAATTATGCAAAGCCACCTACAGGGGTTACCCTTAAAGAGGAAACATAGAAGTATAGTCAGACTACCTATGATTGATTTTAGGGACAATCCAAATTCAAGGTGTGAGATGCGAATGTGAATAAATGAAATGAATTATGGAAGAATTTTGGAATGTTTTTAGACCCTGTTCTCAATTCTAAATCATATAACTCTACCTATAGGTATAGTGCAATAGATAAACACAGTCATAAGTAGTACTCAACCATGACTAGGCAAGGAATGGGGAGGGATATGTGTAAGTTTAAGTGTTTTGAAGGCCTGAATAACATTAATTATGGTAATAATAAAATAATAACACTATAAAAAGTGTATATTGAATATAGAAAGAGCTCTAATAATTCATAACATAGTCCATTCCCTAAATCATGCACACAGTCTGTCATAAAAGCAGGTCTATTTTAGGTTTTTGAGATTTTTGAGGGTCTAAAAACCTAATAAAGGACTAAATTTTTTTATATAATATCCCTAAAATCTATATAATATCCTAAAATGATAATTTTGTTTTAGTAAATAGGGGAGTTCCCTATGTTTTATCTCAAACAGAGGGCACTCCCCTTAGGTACACAAACTAGCAGTTTTGAAGAATGAAGGAAAAGAGGTGAACCAAAAGTTGTTTGAGAATTAAAATAAGGTTTAATGAGTTAAAAAACATCTATAAAATCATTGGGAATTAAGTACATAATGAATAATCTCAACTAATTTTCCTATAACTCTAAGGTTATAATTAGCCTGTTAGGCAGGGTTTTGGCTTAGTGTCATTTCTAGATGTAGAAGGGTCTTATAAACTATTAAATCATGTTTGTGGATAATTATAGATGTGTAGGAGATATTTAAATTTATATAATCCATAAAGATATTAATTTTTGGGTTTTAGTTGTAGTCAGGCCTATTGAGCATACTTAGACCTAAAGCCAAATGGAGAACCATTTATACTTCTAGAATGAAATATGTTTCCTAGCCTATTGTATCATGATTATATAGTCATAAATTTTTTGTTAAATCTATAACCATTTATAGAAAGTATGAATAACTTCATATTGAGCTCATAACTACATTAGACCTATGTAAAGTGGAGAATCAAACTTGATGGAGAAACTTTGGAGGTTCACATATCCTTGAAGGCTTTGCATGGAGGTAAAAAAAGATATGAGGAGTTAGATAGGGTTATAGGAAACCTTTTTGTGGCATTTTTTTGAAGTTCAATGTGAAACTTTCTTGAACAAAGATTAAGAGGGTAAACAAGCTAAAACCCTTAGAAGCACCTGATAGAGAAAATGAGCTTCGAGAGCTATCTAGATGACATAGTTTGACCATGAAAGTGATTAGAAATTATAAAGGAGTCAATAAATCTCCATACCATACTTTTTAATTGTACTAAACTATATATACAAGGTAAAAAATATGGTACTTTTGACAATTTTGTGTGTTTTGTAGGCTATAGGAGGTTTCAAGAGATGAAATAAATTTTGTGGGGAATATTAGGAATTTTAATAACTCACTAAGGACATATAATGATTTTAAAAAAAATCTAAGTGTTCAAAAAATATCTCTTATCTCAGCTAGTCAAAATTGGCATAGTGAAGACAATGGTGAGAAGGGTGAAAACTTCAAGTGTGAGCCTTTTTAAGGTGTCACTAATGATTATAAGTACATGGAGGGTCTTTAAAGATATCATAAACTCAATCCCATGTATTTTCATGTTAAAATGAAGCCAAATATAGACTAAGTGTGCAGGGTACATGAAAAAGGAGTTTTCTTAACAACATATGATGATAGCTCATTTTGGGATGATTCCAAATGACCAAGCCTGCAACCAATGCATGGAGAGGCATGTCTAAAATAATTCCCCTTAATTCCAATCATCATAAATTTTTTTAACTAGTTTTATAATGTTAAAATAGGTCCAAATCATGAAGGTAATTTTTTGAGATAGAATGAGGAGTTTCATGCCACTTTGTAAAAGTTTCATGCCTTATATGGACACTTGTACTTCTTGACCTTGCATGGTTCATAAAATATCCTATTTTCATGAACAAGTAACTAATTTTATTATCTTTAAAAGTGTCCTTTTGACCCTTGGAATTCTCTCTTCTCCTTTCTCTTTTAGGTTCTATAACAACTAGCCATTTTATCCATTGTAACTCATGCTCCACTTGAGTATGTTGAAACCTTGTTCATTTGTATACCATTTGATCAATCATATTACTTATTTTTACCTCTTAATGAATATTTATAGTGTGTTAGACTTGAATTTTTAATATTTATTAGTGACTACTATGGATTCCTTAGTATGTTGTTTCATTCTTTCATCCTATTTGCAGTTGGAAAGCTTCTTATTGTAGGGCATGTGAAGTGTTCTAGGAAGTGTTAAGGTTGAGTGAGTTAGTATATTAAATAGTACCATTCAATTCCTCTTGTATATTCCTCCTATCCTAAACATTCATCCATAACCTCATAGTTTAATATTGATGTGAGAAGATGCAGATTGGAGAAGTGTATGTTTAGTTTATCCTTTGTTCTCATGTGTAACATGCAACTAGTTAAAAGTTATCAACAAATTTGGTGTATGACCTCCCTTAGGATAGTTTGCTTTTAGTTTTATCTCTCCCTTTTCCCCCCAAATTTTAGGTGTAGTAGTGATCCAAAGTGGTACATCAAGGGAGCTATCCCTACCTAGAGATTCACCTCATCCTTAGGCTACCCACAAACCTAGAGGTGTTTCAATTATGCCACTTGGATAAGTAGAGCTGAGACATATCCTCAAAGGGTGAAAATACAAGTGAATAAAATACCTTCATACCTCAAATCTCATAATTCCATAGCACTATTATGGGTCCTAAAACACAAGCAAAGGTTAGTGGTTCTCCCATCAACATTGTTAGACAATTAAAAAATACTAATCTAAGTGTTCCCATGTGGGATGTTTTGTCCTTACCTAGTAAAATAGACATTATAAAAGATGGGTTATCTAAAGGGGTACATCAAAGGAGCTATCCCTACCTATAGATTCACCTCATCCTTAGGCTACCCAAAAACCTAGAGGTGTTTCAATTGTGCCATTTGGATGAGGAGAGTTGAGACATCTCCTCAAAGGGTGAAAACCCAAGTGAAAACAATACCTTCATACCTCAAAGCTCACAAGTCCATAGCATTGTTATGGATCTAAAAACATAAGCAAAGGCTAGTGGTTCTCCCATTACCATTGTTAGATAATTAAAAAATACTAATCTAAGTGTTCCAATGTGGGATGTTTTGTCCTTACCTGGTCAAATAGACATTCGACAAGATGGGTTATCTAAGATCAATGTTTCAGAAAAACCACCAAGCAAGGTGAATGTAGTCCTCACTAATGCAACCAAAAAAATAAAGGGTAGTCAAGTAAAGTAATCAAACCTCCTCCATTCTACATTTATTTTATCATTGGTAATTCCTTGGTATGTAATTTCATGGTGGATAGTGGAGCAATCAATTTAGTGATGCCTAAATTGATAGCAGATCACTTTAGTTTAAAGTATGACCCCCTCACTAAGGGAGTATTATAGCTTGATGGATATTTTACTAAACTATATGTTATTATAAAAGGTCTTAATCTAACCCTCCATGCTTGTCCTAATGTTTTAATATTTTAAGATGTGGTTGTTTTATAAGTACCACCCCACTTTAATCTATGCCTATATAGAGACTTCACTACCAAAATTGGGGGTTACCTAGTAGCAGATTGGTCCTATATGGAATTTAGGACAAGGTATAGAATCAAGGTGTCCATTAAAGGTGAACCAATTACAAATTTTAACATTGAGCCTTATGAACCAAATAACCCAAATATCAAATGCACAATCCTGGTTAAGGAATATCACCCTATTGGTAAAGAGATAGATACTCATGTTGAGGTGATACCTAATGTGTTCCTAGATGAGTTATGGAATGAGAATAAATAACTTGATACTTTAGGAGGAATTAAAGAAATAGATATGGGAGTCTATTGCTTTCATGAGGAAAATGAATTTATGCCATCCCTTACTAGGCCACAAGAGGAGACTGATGGAATATGGAAAATGTTGTTTGATGGATCAATGAGAAAACATGGAGTATGGGTAGGTGTTATGATATTTTTTCCATATAATGATAAATAATATTCAAATTATAGGTTTTAGTTTATCTATTCTTGAAATTCAATTGAATATGAAGGCCTTATCCATGGCCTTCAATGGGATAAAAAGAGGGGAATCAAGCAGTTTTAGGTATATGAAGATAATGAAATCATCATAAATTAGGTAAGAAAATAAAATATAGCCAAGAACCCCTTGATGAAGTCTTAAAAGCACTGGGTGTGGGACCTATTAGAGGATTTTGAAGCCTTTAATATCTAGAGTGTGCTTAGAGAGAGCAATAAACATGTAGATAGATTAGCATCAGTGGGGTCCCAGTTTGATATACTAGGGGAGATGAGTAAATAAAAAAATTATTCACATTTTAAAGTGGTTACAATACCATCCATTCCTAAAAATGAGGCGAATTAGTAGGTTTTTGATAGTGACAAGTAGATTTTATGCTTCTTGAAATAAGAGGCTGAATTTTCATCTTGAAATCTGAACAAGTTACAAAATTAGTAGGGAGATCAGATTCTCCAATTTAAATAAAAAAAATCCCTAAGGGGATGGTCACCCTTGAGATCATCTTCCATGAGGAAGGACAAGTTAAGCATGTCCACTAGTGAAGATAACCATCAGAGAGTTCTCATCTTAAAAGGCAAACTTTTCAAGCATGGGAAGGTTAATACTAAAGCTAAGAAAGTTGCATTCATTACATTTTTTAGGGAGTTTTCAAATGTGTTTGCTTGGGAGTACAATGATATTATAGGTTTTGACCCTTAACTTTCTCAACCCAACATTGATTTGGATGCAAATGCAAAGCCTATAAGGAAAAAGTAGAGGCCTATCAATCTTAAGGTAGAGGTGCTCATGAGAAGAGAGTTGACCAAGCTTATTGAGTTAAATATTATCTTTCCAATTAAACACTCTTCATGGGTGGCTAACCTGGTACTTATAAGGAAGAAAAGTGGTGAGACTTGGTTGTGTGTTAAATTCATAGATTTTAATAGACCTCTTTAAAGGATAAGTATACTTTTCCATCCATGGAGAAACTCCTCTAAATGGTGGCTAGTTTAGAATGTTTCTCTCTCTTGGATGGATACTTAGGATACAAATAGGTGTTAGTCAAGTAGGAAGAATAATACAAGACAACATTCATCACCAAGTGGGGGAATTATGCTTAAAAGATGTATTTTGGTCTCTTCAATACTAGTGCCACCTTCCAAAGATCCATGTATATGGATTTACAAAGTCTGCTTAATCATATGGTGCTTGTGTACTTGGATGATATCATAGTTTTCTCAAAAAAGGAAAGTGACCACTTAGACCATTTTAGACTCATATTTGAGAGGTTTAGGGAGTTTGGGATCTCATTCAACCCCAAAAAGTGGATCATTATAAATCATTTCATGATGATGTCCGAGTGAGTGGATGAAGTGCCTGGATAGTCTAAGTGACAATGACAAAATGTGCAATGTGCTTATCCTATTATGCTTTGTTAATGTTCTATTTTGGCATGGTTAGAGATGTTTAGGGATGAGTATGGAGTATTGGGCATGTGAAAAATTTCCCTAATATTTTTTCTAATATTGTGCTTATGTACATGAATTAATTTCATCTGGTTATTCATTGTTGTCATCTAGACATTTTGGGTCTAGTGGTAGAAAATCTGAGTAGGCAGTTTGATGACATCAGCATGCCACGTGTGGATGGGTCAGGGGGAGTTGATCATATGGTTGTGATAAAATTATTCCCTAGTTAATTTATTATAAATTTTAGATCATGTAATAAATCATGTCAAAATATATGCAAGTGCAAAGTTGGGCTCCTAGGCATTTTTATAGTGTATTCCCATACTTAGCCAAATTATCAATATGGAAAGAAGAGCTGAGTAAGCATTTTGATGATGGCATATATCACAGGTGTGGACGTTTTAGGATAAGGTGATTGTATGAGTTTGTTTATTTTTTTGCATATATTATTTTTTTCTAAATTTTAGGTTAAGCACTGGAGTGCTACAAAAGATATGCATGTTTAAAGTTGGCCTTACAGACAAGTTTTTAACATAGTTGGCTCTGTGGTAAAAAACTTTGAATGAGTATTTTTAATTTTTTTATATCTCACATGTGTGAGGGTCTCAAGATAAATTTTTCACATGGTTAAATTTTACCATGTGAGAAGATAATATGGTCAAAATTTGAGAACATGCGAGTTAGTGAGGTAAAATATATGACTATGCAAAGTTGGCCTTACAAGAAGATAAACAAGGTTCCCATAGTCATTTTTTCACAAGTTAGAGTTCAAGTAACATCAATGGAGAATGCTTATCCAAGATTTCAATAAGTAGTGAGATGGTACCAATTTTTAGGATCATGGGTGTTCTAATAAAGATCAAATAGTGAGTGATATAAGATAAATACTTGACTGGTCCATAGAGATCAATGGTGTACGATAAGTCAACATTACAAGATTGCACAAGATGAGGTCAACATGTTTAAGGTTTAACATTTGGCATTCATGGAATATGTGTTAAAGTTAAATATTTTTATAATAATATTAATGGTGTGTTTTTAATTTGAGCAATGAGGACATGAGGTGCGAGTGTGGTGTTTGAGGTCTAACTGTGACCATTTGCATTTGAATATTTGAATTTGAAAAGGAAAAACCAGTACTCTATATTTTGGGTATAACTTTATATCTATGAATATTTTGACCATGAAATAAAAATAAAAGTTATATAATACTTCAAGTTTCATCTATAAATATGAATTTTAATGTCTAATTGTTAGTATATTCAAATTTATTGAGCTTTAAAGTTGACTGTGTGTTTGTGTATGGACTGTAAGTGACCCGAGAATATTGGTCAAGCTTGTTTTGATATTGTTTTGAAATATCCTGATGAATTTTCTATTGTTAAGTGTTTTAAACTCCATGAGGATTATATTTTTGAATTATTAAGGTTTTAAAAATCATATTCAATATGAATAAAGGTTTATAAGTTGACTATGTATTTGTTCATGGTGACTATGTGCACAAAATGTTATTTGAGAAAATTGAGCTTAAGTAGAAGGGTACTTTGTTGGTTATTGGAACTTAAGGGAGACCTATAGATCATATAGAATGGGTAAATGCATTTTTAAGTTGTTATATGTTCTTTTTATGTGATAAATGAGTGAATAGGTCTCCATGAGACCTATAAGAGCTATAAGTGACCCATAGATGCTATGGCCAACCTATGAAGAATTTATTGAGATATGTATTATTAAGATAGATGCCTTAAGTGTTAAGTCATTACTAATGGCTCACCAAGATGGTGATGATCATGATTGATCTATAAATAATCAAACCAAATGTGTTGGTTTTTATACTTGTGTGAGAGACTTGGGAAGAGATTTGAGAGAGGCTTGTGTGTGTGAATTATGGAGTGAAGGAGGGGTAGAGTGCATTGTATATGATTTTAAGAGAACAATATATTGAGAACTATTTTTATGAATGATAGGTCATAATTCTATTGTCATAATAGTGATCTTGTTGTTTGAGTATGAGTGAAGGCAAAAAGTGATAATTAGAGGTCCATCATCAGGTGTTGAAGACATCAATTCAAATGTGTATGTGTTCATAGGTGTTGTGGTATCTCAGAATATAAGGGAGTTGTATCCTCCTTATAAGGTTAAACTTTTTAAATTTCTAGTTATTGTGGAAGCTCATCTAGATAGGTGTGGTAGCTCCTTGTGGGATTGCAGTCTCACTAAAATAAGGGATGGTAGTTCATTAATTAATTATAGCTAGTATAAATTGGTTCTCATTATTATAGGATTAAATTACAATTTTAGGTTCTAGTGAGTTTTCTCCCATAAGAGGGCTTCCCACATAAGTCATGTGTTATGTGATTGATCTTGCATTATTTTTATTACTCTTTGTTATGAATGATGTATATGATTCATGAATGCATGTGCTAACTGGTTAAGTGTTTGTAAATATTAAAATCAAAGTTAAATTATTTGGGATCACTAATTCACCCCCCCCTCTCAATGATGTTACCTATAATAATTGGTATTAGATCACTTCCTTTAGTAAAGGATTGATATCTTAAAGGTGATCCAAGATACAATATGGGTAGTCATCAAGGAGGTTTCTCTACTAAGCAAACACCGATGTTCAATGTATCTAATTATGTTTTTTGGAGTGAAAGGATGAGGACATACATTATATCCCTAGGGTTTGATGTATGGAAATCTATTTTTGATGGTTATGTTGCTCTTATTACTCCTCCATATATTTCTATAGACAATAAGTTTTTTTAGAACAATTCTAAGGTAAGGAATGCTATCACTTATGGTATTTCGAAGACTGAATACACCAAGGTAATCCATTATAAATTTGCTAAAGAGATATGGGAAAAATGTAGATAATTTTTGAAGGAGATTAAAAGGTCAAGCTTACAAAGTTACAGACTCATAGAAGGTAGTTTAAAAGTATCAAGATGAAGGAAGAAGATTCTATGGTATCCTTTTTGTAGAGAGTTGATGACATTGTGAACATAATCAGAGGTCTTGGAGAGAATCTTGAAGAGGATACTATAGTCTAAAAGGTATTAAGGTCTCTATCTCTCAAGTTTGATCTAAAAGTATCTACTATAGAAGAAAGTCATGATCTTACTCAGTTGAAGATGGATCAATTGTATGGCACCCTTACTGCATATGAGATGAGAGTAAATGATGATATACCACCAAAGAAGGAAGCAACATTCAAGATAGAGATGAATCCTAAGAAGAATTTATAAGGTAAGAAATCCAAATAAGATGACATATATAACATTGATGAGGATGAACTAATTACTTTGATTACTAGGAAATTGAACATAGGCTCAAGAAATTATAAGGGTAAACTACCCTTAAAATGTTTCAACTATGGAGAGATAGGACATTTTACTCATAAGTTCACTCATAAGCATGATATAAATGGTGATGAAGAGCATGTTGATGGCCAAGATGAAGACAATAAGACATACAGGAAGAAAGGATTCAAAAAGTATAATAATAAGAAGAAATCCTTCAAGAATAAGAAGAGTCTCTACACCAAAGAAGATTACATCTCATCAGATGAGAATGAAGATAGTGACTCAAAATATGATCATGAAGATGATGGTCCTATTAAAAATGAATCTTTATTCATGGCTAAGGAAATAAGTTGATCACATCAAAAGGAGTTAACTTGGAGTGATTCAAATGATGATGAAGATGAGGTGGACTATGAGACTATATTGATGAATGATCTTTAAAAAATAAAGATTTAGAAGAAAATCAATAAGAAGATGAAACTAAACTTAAGGACTATGAGGAGAAATTTAGTGTGTTTGAGGCAAGATTGGTTGAAGAATCTAGGGAGCATGAAGGTGATGTCATGTTTCTTATTTCTAAGTTGGAATCTATGTCTAAAATTCTAAGAACCAAATAAGAAGAATGCTCAAGGTATGCTTTTGAGATTGTGTCTTTGAAATATGAGTTAGAGAAATATACAAACAAGGTGAAATCATTTGCCAAGTTGGATAAAATTTCTAATGATCTGGATGATCTCCTAAAGAGTAAAAAATTAGCTAGTGATAGATCTGGATTAGGTTTTAATGAAGAGCCCAAAGTTTCTACTCAAGTTGACATGAATATCAATAAGATCAAGGTGGATCAGTCTTTGAAGACAAATCATTAGACAAGGAATGAAGGTGCTATAAAAATGAAGACACATTAGATCAAACAATATAATGCCATGAGGTATGCAAGATTCAATGGTTACTATTACACATGTAATCAATTTGGGCATAGATATAGACAATGTAAGAGACCTGTTAGAAATGAATTTGCATGGGATTATGATGGGGGTCATCAATAAAAAAGAGTGAAAAAAATTAATTGCTTTAACTTTCTTAATGTGGGACACTTTGCAAACCATCATCCACATAATATTAGACAAGGTGAGTCCTCTTCAAAAAGGGGAGGGTATTTTGTTTATCATGAAAAAGGACATATTGAAAGTTTCTATCCAAACAAAGTAAGATAAAATATGTTTCCATCAAGGAGTTTGGTGTGCTAAAATTGTGAATAGAGAGTTCATATTGCTAGGTTCTATAAGTAAAGGTCTAAAAATTAGAATAGGTTTAATCAGGCTCCTATAGTGCAAGAAAGAAGGCATGTTAACACATGGAAGACAAAGGTGAAAAGTGTGAGTCATGATGAGACTACAGGCCCAAGTAATCTATTTTCTATTGTGGATAATGATTTAGAAGTTGAAAAGTGCCAAGGTATCTCATTATCTACTCATGTTGTGAGTGAAGAGACCAAACTCAAAGAGAAGACCAAGGTATTGGTTGAAGCTAGTCTTGAGGTATGTATGGATCCAAGTGAACATATTACTATTGCTAAGCATGTATCATGCAAAGAACATTAATTATTTGTGCCTAATGATGAGGTTCCAAAATGAAAGGAAGAATCTATAGATAAAAAGGTATGTCATTAATCTTTGTTATTTCCATGTATTATCAATCCAATTTTAGAAGAAAAGGACAATGTTGTAGTGGTTGAGCATGTTGCTTCTCTTAAGCCTAAGAAGAAGAATAAGAACTATATGTATCAAATGATTAAGAAGGAGAAGGAATATGAAGATTTGTGGGTAAATCCTAGTTTCACATTGTTTTAGGGCATTGTGAAGTAGGTTGTCTATGCCTATGCTTCTTAGGGGACATATTTTCTTGTGGAGAACCAAGTTTGTGTGCTCAAAATGATAATGCCAATAAGATAAGGTCTTTGGTTAAAGGGGGACAACAAGTTCATGAGATTGTTCCAAAGATTTGTGAAGGAGCTATAATACATGGTCAGAATGAGTGTTTCCAAGTGGCCTAATGAGTTTGATGGAATGTCAAGAATATTTTGGCACTCAGAAAGGTCTATCTACTTCTTTATTATTTTCTCCAAGTTTTTTTATGGTCTAAAGGTATGTTTGTGTCTATTGAAGATACTTTTGTGTTCTCTTAGTTTTCTTAATTTTTGGTTGAAGGGAGAGGAGGCCTAAAATGGGTTATAGGAAGTCAAGGCTCCCAAAGGTGTGAAGGCTCAAATCTTGGTCTAGAAGTGTGTGATAGGTTTCTATAGGTATGCAAGAATTTTTAGTGGTGTGCGTTAACCAAAAGGAGGTTTGTTGACCTTGTTTGTTTTTATTTTTTAGGGATTTAAGATATGCTATAAAAGTTGTCTACCTTATGAGTTGAGATATAAGGCTTCTTAATTTATTTAATGGAAAAAATGGGTTATTAAAACAGCCTTCAAAGAGATCTGAAGGTTTGTGGGTTTCAAGATATTCACATTTTTTGAATATGGAGGCCTAATTGGATAGTAGGTTTGTTAAGGAAGTATGTTGCAAAGGATGAGATTGGTGATGAAATTTTTTGTTCTTTAGGAGCATATGAGAGTTCTCTAGATATGAGGTTTTAGGTCTTGAATATGTGTCTACTAAAAATTGTGTGCTTTGTAAGTTCCAAGTAGGGCTAGAAGGAGGCTAGATAGGCCTAGTTTAAATAAGAGTGATTTTTGCTCAGTTTCTCTAAAAGATAAAAGTATATTTATTTAAATGAGATTTATAATATTGGTTGAGAGCATGTTTACTATTTGGTGAGTGGAATTAATTCTATTGGTGGTACTTATGGTAGCTCGAGAGAGAAGGATAGTAAGCATATGTGGTGTTTATTCATGGTGTGTGAAGATCTGAAGATGATCAAAAGGTACAATTAATCAAAATTCTTAGAAAGAGTCCTTATTATATGTTTTTTTTTGTTTTTTATTATAATTTTGTGGTTTTGTGTGTTCTTTATTCATTAGTTACAGTGTTTGGTTGAAGAAGAGTATTAGCATAGAGCAAAAGGAAGTTATCAAAGCAAGAAGAAGTAGGCTTAAGATAAGGGAGATTTTGTTTCATATTTATAATGTGGTCCTCTCCTATTGGTGGTATTTTTAGGTCCTTAGGACCATATTTTTACCAATTTTTCATTCTATCAAAGAGGGAGAAAGTTCATGTTGTGAGAGTGTTTTAAAAGAGAGAAGGAAGGTGAGATGTATATTGCTATATGATGGTTGTTGACATCAATAAAAAGGGGGATATTATTGGAGAATTATAAATGATGTAATGATTACATCATGAATGTGTCCTAGTTAGTGTATGAAGTGCCTTGATAGTCTAAGTGACAATGACAAAGTGTGCAATGTGCTTGTCCTAGTATGCTTGAAGTATGCTTTGTTGATCTTCTATTTTGGCATGTTTAAAGATGTTCAAGGATGAGTATGGACTATTAAGCATGTGAAAAATGTCCTTAATATGTTATATAATATTTGAGTGCTTTTTTTCATGAGTGTATTCCATCTATTTGATCATTGTTGTCATCTAGACATTTTGGGTCTAGTGGTAGAAATTATGAGTAGGTAGTTTGATGACATCACCATTACCACATGTGGATGAGTTAGGGGGATTTGGTCATATGGTTATGATAAAATTAGTCCCTAGTTGATTTTATCTAAATTTAATATCATAAAACAAAGTGCATCAAAAGATATGCAAGTGAAAAGTTGGGCTCCCAAGTATTTTGATAGTGTTTTCCCATACTTAGCCAAATTAGTAATATGGAAAAAAGAGTCAAATAAGCATTTTGATGATGGCATATCTCACACATGTGGATGTTTTAGGAGAAGGTGATAATATGGGTTAGTTAATTTTTTTTCCTAGTTAATTTTTGATAACTTTTAGGTCAAGCACTGGAGTGCAGCAAAATATATGCATGTTCAAAGTTGGTCTTCTAAATAAGTTTTTGACATAGTTGGCTCTGTGGTAGAAAAATATAAGTGAGCATTTTAATGTCATTATATCTCACACAAGTGAGGTTTCTATGAGTATTTTTTCACATGGTTGAATTATCTTATGTGAGGATAAAATATAGTCCAAATTTGAGAACATGCGAGTGAACAAGGTAAAAGATATGACTGTGCAAAGTTGGTATTCCAAGCAAATAAGCAAGGTTCCCATAGTCATTTTTACACAAGTTAAAGTTCAAGCAACTTCAACAGAGCACATTTATCCAAGATGTTAGGAAGAAAAAAGAGTATGCCAAGTGTCATGATTATAGGGGTTCTAAGCAAGATCAAATAGTGAGCACTATAAGATAAAGACTTGACTAATCCATAGAGATTGATGGTGTGTGATAAGTCAACATTGTAATATTGCATGAGATGAGGTCAACATGTTCAAGGTTTAACATTTGGCATTGGTAGATTGTGTGTTAAAGTTTGATCTTCATAAAATAATATTTATGGTGTATTTTTAATCTGATAAGTGAGGATATGAGATGTGATCATGGTGTTCAAGGTTTAACTGTGACCATTTGCATTTGAATATTTGAATTTGCAAAGGAAAACCAGTGCTTTGTATTTTGGCTATAACTTTTAATCTATGTAGATTTTGAACATGTATTAAAAATAAATTTGTAGTGAGATTAAGGCACATCTATAAATATAGATTTTAAGGTTTAGTTATTAGTAAAATAAAATTTACTGATCTTCAAAGTTGATTATGTGTTCGTGCATGGACTGTAACTGACCTAATAAGATTATTTGAGCTTGTTTAGATATTGTTTCAATATATATATTGATGAATTGGATATTAGGGAGTGTTTTAGAATGTATGAGGATTATCTATGTGTATTATTAAGTTTTGACCAATCATATTTAGTATGAACAAAGGTTTAGAAGTTGACTATGTATTCATTCATGGTGATTATGTGCACATAATGTTGTTTGAGCAAATTGAGCTTATGCAGAAGGGTACTATGTTGGTTGTTAGAACTTAAGGGGGACCTATAGATCATATAAAATGGGTAAATGCATTTTTAAGTGGTTCTTTATTATTTTTTTGCTTGTTTATGTGCTAAATGGGTGAAAAGGTCTCCATGAGACCTATAAGAGCTACAAGGGCCTTATTAAAAGGTGTAACTACTTGAGGGTGACCCATAGATGCTATGGCCAACCTATAAATATTGTATTGATATATGACTTGGTGATATATATGATTTAAGTATTAATTCATGTCTAATGTGTGACCAAGATGGTGATGATCATGATTGATCTATAAATAATGAAACCAAATGTGTTGGTTTCTAGACTTATGTGAGAGACTTGGGAAAGATTTGAGAGAGACTTGTGTGTGTGAATTTTGGATCAAATGAGGGTTAGAGTGACTTTTAGATGAGTTGAAGAGAATAATATATTGAGAAATATTTGTATGACTTTTAGGTCATAATTTTGTTGGTAGAATAGTGTTCTTGCTATTTGAGTATGAGCGATGGTGAAGAGTGATAATCAGAGGTCCATCATCAGCTATTGAAGACCTCAGTTCAAAGGTGGATGTGTTCATAGGAGTTGTTATAGTAGCTCATCATCTAAGGGGGTTACATACTCCTTAAAAGGTTAAATTTGATAAAGGTTTAATTATTGTGGTAGATCAGCTAAATAGGTGTGGTAGCTCCTTGTGGAATTACAGTCTCACTAAAATAAGGGATGGTAGTTCCTTGATTAGTTATAACTAGTCTAAATTAGTTATTTTTATTATAGGACAATAGTCAAATTATTGGTTCCAATGGTTTTTCTCCCCCAAGAGGGTTTCCCATATATGTCATGTGTTATGTGATTGATCTTGCATTGTCTCTCTTACTCTTTGTTATGAATGATATGTATACTTCATGAATGCTTGTGGTAATTGGTTAAGTGTTTATAAAGATTAAAATTGAATTTAGATTACTTGGTCTCATTGATTCACCTCCTTTAGTGATTTTACCTCTAACAAAAAGTGTGTGTTTTTTCTTCATAAAGGCAAAATATTGGGGCATGGTGTCTCCAAAGTAGGTATATCTATTGAACTTGAGAGGATAAGTGCCATTTTAGCCTTGTCTTTGCCTCAACATAAGAAAGGGCTTGAAGGCTTCCTCAGGAAAATAATTTTTTTGAGAATATTCATACTTGGTTTTTCATGTTTCATGCCTATAATAATAATTTTGAATAAGAATCAAGTCTTCTCTAGGTTAAAATAAGTCAAGGTAGGTTTTGAGGCTATCAAGTTATCCATTTCACAAGCACCAATTCTATTGAATACTAAGATTTCAAGAGATTTATACCTATATGAATTTTCTAATATGGACAACATATTAGTTATGATCATCCAACAAAATTAGGAAGGTCTTGAGCAGCCAATAGCTTTCTTTAGTTAGGGACTTGAAGGCTATGAAGAGAGATTTACTTTTGATGAGAAGAAAGTGTTAGATGTTATGAGATCATTGAAAAAATTCAGGCTTATGGTGTCAAACAATAAGATTCATCTCATTTCACAAGCACCAATTCTCTTGAATACTAATATTTCAAGAGATTTATACCTATATGACTTTTTTAATATGGACAACATATTAGTTATGATCATCCAACAAAATTAGGAAGGTCTTAAGCATCCCATAGCTTTCTTTAGTCAGGGACTTGAAGGCTATGAAGAGAGATATACTTTTGATGAGAAGCAAGTGATAGCTATTATGAGATCATTGAAAAAAATTAGGCCTATGGTGTCAAACAATAAGATTCATCTCATGGTCTCCCATTTAGGTGTTAGATATTTCCTCTTAAGTTGAGATATAAATGAGAAGAGGGCTAGTTAGATCACCAAAGTCATGGAGTATGACATTAAAATCAAGGTTACTAAGTTAGTAAGAGGTAATGGTTTGTGTGAGAAATTGGTTGTTGACCTATAAGAAGAAAAATAGGCTACTTTAATGGTACCAAATGGCCTATAAGTAGCTACATCTCTACTCTCCACCAATTGGATGTAGGACATGAGTATATTCTTAATGAAAGGTGAATGACCTCAAGGTATGGATAGGACTAAAAGGAGATACTTCAGATTTCAATCCATACCTTATGCCTTAGTTGATGGGGTACTATTTAGGAAAGACCTCAATGGAGTATTGTTCAAGTGCATAGAGGTTAATTAGGTAAACAAACTCTTGGAGAAATTCCATGATGGACCTATGGTAGGTCACTTTGCTTCAAGGACAATGGCAACAAAAATCATGAGGGATGGTTATTATTGACCATTTTAACCATAAGTCAAAATGGGTAAACCCCCTATAGTCAAAATTTGATATAGGGGCCTAGTATAATGTCATAAGGTGTGTTATAGTCCATTTGATGTCATTTAACATCATATTATACTTGGTCATGGTCTAATTAGTATTTGTGTCATTTGATGTCATTTAGGGGTCATTATAGAGCATTAAATGCAAGTTGTATATTTTTTCAAGTAAGATAAGTGTTATAAACTCCTCCTAAATGTCAAATATGTCAATCCCTATCATAAATGTCAGTTTTTAACTAAAAAATTGTAGGTTACAATTGAAAATCAAGAAATTAAGTGGAAAATTTCAAAGGTTGTACGACCTATGAGAAAGTGTCATGTGGGAGAATATTTTGGGATGGATATTAAACTTCCTTAGACTAATTTACACATTTGACATTATTTTGAAGTTCTAAAAATGGTATAAAACCATTCTATTCCTTCATCATCCTTCTTGACATGCAGAACTAGTCAACAGGTTTATCCTTAGTAGGCTAGTAGAAGTTCTAGGTCAAATGCATTTAGGGTGTTAGTATAATCAATAAGATTTAATTAAATTTTTAGAGTTCAAGGAATGGTGGCTTATAATTTATGAATCATCTTTAACAAGCTGACTATGTTTTTTTTCTTGTTATTTCCCACACCCTACAAGTTTTGCTCTTGTTTAAACAAGTCCATACAAATCAATTATTGAATTTTATTATATATTATTTTTAATCTCTCCTCTCATGTTTCCAAAGCTTTATTTCATGTTTGTAAATGATTTCATGGGCCAAATAGTTTAGGTTTTAGGTTGGTGTCACCAAGTGAGGTTGCAATCAAGTTTCACTACTTAAAAAATGTTTCTTTATCTGCAAGGATTTCAAATGAGTGTGATATGATTCAATTCATGTATTTCATGTCATGAAAACCTCCTTCCTTACAATATTACCCTCTGAGATCAACATTATGAAGAACACAGTCATATGGAGTACACAGTCAACCTTTTACTTGTTTCCAACTATAGTCATGGCATATGGAAGTTTTCATAATTCTCATGGAGGTGTGATAAAGATTCCAAGAGGTGTTGGATATATCCTTAAAATATGATAAATCAATCTAAGCCCCTCAAATTGGCACAAGAAGGAATGTGACATTTAATACCTCTACATACATAGTCATACTCTATTAATATACACCTAAAGGTGCCATAGAGAGAATGCCACATTAGAACAAGGACAATTGATCTTGTTTCAAGTTTTTTAATGTTTTTAAATCCATTTTAATAGGTTAATATAATATAATACTTTTTTAATACTCATACACCATGTCCATTCCTCATGTTTATATTAACTACCTTGTCTGCAACTTCCATTAATACCTGTAGGGGATTGAGAACATTAAATTAGGGATATTGAAACTAGTTTCAAGTATTTAAAGGTTATAAGGATGAATTTGGAGAATTTTATAAGGTATAAACTTTGTTATAAGGTCACATATCCTGTACACTACCTACATTCACATTCACTACCCTACAACTTAAAATGCCCACGTACAAATGGCTTCTACAAATATTTAAAGGTATTGTATGGAGGAGGTTTGACATGACTTGAAACCTTATTGAGGGGTTTATAGGTTAGAGATACCTTGACATTAATGAATGAGGCATTATATGGGTAGATTTAATCTTCAAAGTTGAATGACTATGTTTAGGAATAATTTCTCTAAAACACAAAAACCAAAGCACTCAACACTTTTGGGGTTAACATATGATGATGTCACATAAGGTTTTGATTAATCTATATGTTTCTATATTGTATCCTCCATATAGGTGAAGATCCTTACAAAAATTAATGAATGTGAGACTATATAAGAGTAGTGTTTGAAGGCCTCTAATATTCACATTTGTTCACTAAAGTTTGGTAGTGCTCTCTACAGGTTTTTAACTTCAAAACAACCTCCTCATCCCAAAGTTGAAGTGTGGAGGAATGTATTCATGGTTATTGTCTATAAGAAAGTTATGATCAAATAAATTATTTTAAGTTCATAAATAATGTTAGAATTTTAGGGTTTTAACCCCATCAACACCTACAGGTGTTCTTTGCTTGAAATGTTGACCAGTAGTTGACTATTGAGTCCTAAAAGTCCATGGTATGAGATTAAGCATGGAAATATACAAAAATAAACATATGAAAGTTAAAAAACTATTCCAATACTTTTATGAGGATCATATATCACATGACATAGATTTCAAGGGCAATGTCCACATACAAGACACTTGCATAGTCAATTGTTGTTGATTGTGGTATGATAATGAGCTAAGAAATGATGATATTGATGTTGGTATGGATCTAACATGAGGTGGATATATCCAAATGGATAAAAATGACTTTATAAAATCTAAGGAGATCTCTAGGAATTGTTTTCAATGTATAATCATACACTAACACCTATAGGTGTCTCCCTCAGATAGAAAACATAGTCAACATTTGTACTCAGTCAAGGGTAAGGTGTATGTGGAGATGTTTGGAAAGTTTAGAGAAGTAATAAATTTGGGAGAAAATTGATAATTAGTTTAATAGTCTCAATATATTTCCATATCATGCAAACATGGGAAGGATAATTTTATCTCAAGGCAACACATAGTCTGTAACCAGGACCCTGTACACAATGACATTCCTCAAATGTCTATCTTTAGATTTTGGTTTTATAATGGTGATAAAGGAATGGGAAGACATTTTTAATTGGTTTATATTATCCCAAACAATTTATATAACCTCTCATATCATCCTTTTCCCTAGGATAGTAGGGGAAGTACCCTCTATTTTGTCTCAAATAGAGGGTACTCCCTTATGATGCAAACTTGTAAGCTTTGAGGAAAGGGGATAAAAAGATGAAATATGGGTTGGTGAGACTTTTAAAATAGGTTTTTAGAGTTATTTAACATATATAAAAACATGATAAACCATTCATATTTGATTAAAGCATTCCATAATGGTCTAGACATTCAAGGATACAAACAGGCCTATTAGGCCTAATTTAGGCCTAAAGCCCAAGTGGGGGGTCAGTATCACTTCTAGAATTATATTGGAATTATAACTCATTAGAAAATGTTTTAATGGATTTATAAGGTTTTTTTAAAACTTATATTATGTATAAGAGTCCATAGGAATGCCACTTTTGGCTTAATACCAACTCAAACCTATGAAAAATGGTAAATAAATCTTGAAAGGCCTTTTTGAGATGCTCACACCTACTTGAAGGTTATGAAAGGGAATATAATGAGTTGGGGGATGTTTAATAAGCTTTTTAGAGATGATTTTGTGGAATTTTTTTGACAATTTAATGGCAACCCTATATGAACAATCTTTAGAGGGTAAAGTCACTTTAAACCTTCCAAAACCCTTGATAATGACCTGATTGGGAAAATAAAGAAGGAGATGCATCCAAATGGAATAAAATGGATTTGGAGATGATTTTATATTGTATAAAAATCTCTAGGACTCCTCCCCATTAACTTTAGTACTACCTTACTTGTATGAACAAACTATAAAATGGATTTCTTTGACTATTTTTGGTGCTTTTTAGGTTCTAGAGAGAATCAAAGAATAAAAAATATATTGGGACTTGAGATAACTAAAAATGTTAATTTAATGTATAAAAATATTTCCTAAATTATTTTTCAAGTACCTTCATCTCAACTAGTCTAAACTGACATAGTGAATGAGATAGTGGGAGAGTGACAAATTTAAATAAGAGGAATTTTAAGGAATAAATAATGAATATAATAATAGTATAGGTCTTTAAAAGTTTCATTGACTCCATTTTATGGATTATAATTTAATAATTAAGAAAAAAATTGGTGCCAATTATGAGGGGTGGGTGAAAGAGGAGTTATTTGGACTGCATGTAGTGATAACTCATGTGTAAAAGAATATTGATGATTAGGAACACCTAAAATGAATATTATATCATGTATAAAACACATAAATATCATTTAAATCATCACATATACCCATATTTAGTTTTGGGACATTCCAAGAAGGCCAAATGATGAAGGTAGTTTTTTTAACAAGTAAAAGGAGTTTTACACCACAATTCAAGACTTTTCATGTTTTGAGGGACATTTATCTATATATAATTTGCATGGTCTATTAAAATTTCATATCCCTTATGTTTTTAACTTATTTTATTAGTATGACACATGTCATATTTATCCTTGGACTTCTTTCTTTTCTCCTCTCTCTCCAATTCTATAAGTAGTAGTCATTTTTGGTCCTTTAAGATAATACCACACCATGTATGGAAAAGCCCTGATAGAATGACATTGTATTTTGAATTTGAACATTAATTAAAGTCTATTTTTGAGTTCATAAATATTTTTATAAATGTGAAAATTTATGTATTTTGAAGTTAGTGATAATCTTCTATCCTTGCTTTCCTTATCATTCCATGTTTATGTAAGAGCTCCTATTATAATAATTCATATAGAGTGTAGTCAAGTGTGATAGACTCATTTTAAGTGTAAAAATATTATTGGAGATAAAAATATGCCCTCTATTTCATTTACCTTGTGTTACTTCATGCATATCACCTCTATATTAAAACATTGATGTTAGAACCTTCTAGGACTTAGAAACTAGTTTGTATGCCTTGTTTCTTAGTGAAAGAAGTATGATGGTAATGTGGAAATAATATTAGCTTATAAAAAAATTATATTAACTTAAATTCATGTATATTATAATTATTTTCCCATAATAAACTAGTTATTTAGGTGATAAGCATTTCGAGGTATATTCAGGGAGTTAGTCTTTAAACCTAGAGGTCTACTTCTACCTATAGGTAAACCAACATACGTTTAAGTATTCCCATGTTTACCAAATATGGAAGAGGATTGAACACCATATTATATGGCTCAATATTTGGTGAAAATATGTATATCATGCCTAGTTTGACACATTATCTTCAATACAACTTGTTAAGGTGAATGTTGGTCTTAACAACATCAACTATAAATTGGTGTGCTACTCAACATTTGGAGACTCCATTCAAGGTAAAATATGGTTCAAGGCCATTATTTTTCCATACATTTTATATCATTATTCATGGTTATTACTATGTCATCATTTATTATGGTTTTCAATCCTATCAATCTACCTATTCAACCTAAACTTCCTCTTGAAGTTCAATACCCTCATCCTAATCTGCCCTTTGAAGATCAAGCATATTTTGTTATCCAAGAAAGTGAAGAGGTTGAGGAAATTTAATATATTAAATAAAAAATGGATGGGTAACATGACTTTAATACCTTAAATATGGAAAATCTAATCCAACTTAAAGCCTATGATGACATTCCTCCTAATGCCATAAAGAGTGTGTCAATATTCAATAGTGAGAGGCATGTTATATTTAGTGAACACATCAGGGATATCTTTAATTTTTTTATTTACTATAATGTCACTAAAAATAATATTTCCATTAGGTTCCTTTCCATTTCCCTTAGGAGGAAATATCTTTATTGGTATAATACTTTTCTTGGTGGATGTATCACATCATGGGAAGACTTTGGAGTGTTGTTGACTTCAAGATTTGAATATGAAAGTGACCATACCTCTCTCACACATCAACTCAATGTGATAAAAAGAGGTCCCAAAGAGACAATTCATGACTTCAATGAGAGTTTAAAAATAATTGGTATATATTTCATCTTCCCATGGGACCACCTATTATCTTTGTGTTCCCTACCTACTTGAGAGACATTGGTACTGATATTGCTATCATGCTTCAATCCATGGGTGGTTTCACTCTCCCTGAAGTATATGAACTTGAAATTAGAGTTGAGAATGGCCTCATTCAAGTAGTAAAATTTACTCATAAGGTGTCTATTCCCTTTTATCATAATATTCAAAGTGTGTCTCAAATTCCTAATACTAATGATAAGCCTAGGACTACTCCTAGGAAGGTAGATGAACTTTATTTATATGCAAGAATTTAGACCTTAGAATCTGAGCTTAGGAAAGAGAGAATGTAAATATGTGCCTATCTATATCCATATCCCTATCAAAAAATATATGGTAAAAAACATGGGATAGTAAGAGGTCAATGGAAGCCTAACTTTAATAGGCCTACCAATGTGTACAATCCTAATTCCACTACCAATGCAAGGGAGATGGTATCGATGCATAAAAACTTGATGAAAGGAGAATATTGAAAAAAAAGGAAAATTTATGGATGCCAATGACAATTTGGATCAAGCTATATTTTATAAATTATGAGTTACTCCTCTCTTATTAGTTGAATATAAGGTCATGATGCAAACAAATGAGGTATGGTAGCCTCATGGAGAAAGATTCACCAACTTCTTGGTGGAAGACACTTTTGTAATCAATCAAGGATCCTATATTTTAGAAAATAAAATGGCCAAGAAGAAGGATATATTATGTTAAAATATCATTCCTAAAAGTTCATCCAATCTTCATCCAAGGCAACGAATCATGGCTATAAGCATGGTAACTCCAAACACACCTACACCTCTTCCAGGTCAAAATATGGTAATACTACTCAAAGTGTCTCAATTATTCATGTTTAAAGCAATACTTTGCCTCCAAGTAATTAAGATAAGGTGATTACTACTATCCTAAACATAAGTGGATTAATTTAAAAGTTCCAAATCATCCATCTCTTTTTGGGATGTCCTTCACATGCCTGACTAAAAAGAGCTATTACAAAAGTAGTTGCCCATTATCCCTACTAGTCCTTCACTTTCAAGTTAAATTCATAGTCATGTTTTTCTTGAAAATGACCCTAATTATATTATTTAACGATTTATTAAATAAAATAATCCTCCACCATTATACGTCACTCTCATAATGGGTGACAAGTTGGTACATAATTACATAGTTGATGGTGGTGCTTCTACTTCAGTCATACCCAAAGTTTTAGCTGATAAGTTGGGAATAACATATGAGCCTCATAGTAAAGGAGTGATCTAATTATATTGTAAACCTACTAAGATAATAATATTGGTAAAAGTTTTGAAGGTTTTATTGCATGATTGTCCTAGCTTTCCCATCCTTCAAAACATAGCTATTGTTGACCTCCCAACTCACTTTGCAATCTTCCTTTCAAGATACTTTACAACCAAGATATGTGGTTATCTCTAAAATAATTTTTCCTTCTTGTCCTTTAAGATAAGGAATGAAACCAAGGTGACCATTATAACTCAGCCTCTTACAAGGTCCTCAAATTGAGTCCTACATTGAATCACATTCTAACTTGAATTGTGTTTTTCATGAGAAGGAGGAATATAATGTGGATGGATGTGCTTCTAAAATTGAGGCCATATCTGACATGATCCTTGATGGATATGGTGTATATGATTATGAACATGATACTTATGAATACTTTGAGAAAAATGACCTTGGTACTTATATCATCCATAAATAACCTTTTGAAGGACCTGAGGTAAGTGTCAAACATTCCTTTTCACAAGCTGTTTAGAGTAACTCTCTGATTCATGTATATGATGAAGATGGATTGAAGAATTTGATTGATAACCATGAAGGGAGGAATGATGATTTTTTTTTGCTCTTGATGAATCTTCCCTTGATGATGATATTCATTGGGAAGAAGAGGATGATTTATGGAAAAGTTTTAATGACATTTGTCAAGAGTTTAACTGGTTGAGTAATGTTCCTTCTCCTCTAAAAAATGGTATATTTTATGTGTTTTATAATGAGAATAACGAGTAAGCCCTTGAGTTTTCCATAAATCATGAAATTAAGGGAAATTTTGTTAAGGAATATGAACATCAAACTACTGTCCAAAATTTTTTAGTCCTAGAGGGATATCACGAGGTCAAGCTAGATGTGGTTATGCTTCAAGGATAGTCAAAATCTCCATCTAATATAGAATCTTGTACAAAGGTGTTGAAACATGGTGAATACTAGTTTGAGGTTTCCAAACATCAAGTGTATCATGAAAAAGAATATGGAGAGGTTGAGACAACTATCATACATCCCTATCTATAGTTTGAGGAAGACATATAAAAGATGGTAAAGATCAATCAACTTGCAGTTCCAATCAAGGCTCTTGGGGATAAATAAAGAGCATTCATTACGGATAAAAATAACCCAATTATAGGCATGAGAAGGCATATATTTGGTAAGCTTCTTGACCATAAACATATCCAAGTGATTGATGATGAGCATGATTCTCATGCTAGACCACCTTCATGGAGTGACAAAGATGCAAGGGGAACTATTTTTTATCATGGTTAAAGTATGATTTAATGTTTCACCTTAAGAATTGGGTTTTGTAAATAAGTAGAATAAGTGTGTGTGTTTTATTTTATTTATGTTCCATAAGTTTTCTATTTGAACATACATGTGTTTATTTTAAGTGTGTCTTGTTTTGGGTGCCTTTCCTTATGTTTGGTGTGTTGTAAAAGGCAAATTATGTGTCAGGCTAGTGTATAGTTGACTCCATATCCTAATGGATAGGATTAGGAAATTATTCATGTAATAGAAAGCATACCAACCTTGAGAAATAGCCAAGAATGTTGACCATTTTTACCACAAGTAAAAATGGGTCAACCCCCTATAGTCAAAACTTGATATAGGGGCCTAGTATAATGTCATAGGGTATGTTATAGTCCATTTGATCTTATTTAACATCATATTAGCCTTGGTCATGGTGTAATTAGTCTTTATCTCATTTTATGTCATTTAGGAGTAATTTTATAACATTAAATGAAAGTGGTATGATTTTAAAAGTAAGACAAGTGTTATAAACTCCACCTCAATGTTCAATATGTCAATCCTTATAAGACATGTTAGTTTCTAACTGAAAACTTGTAGGTGATAACTGAAAAGCAAGAAAGTAAGTGGAAAAGAAGGAGTTTCAAAGGTTGTATAACCTATAAAAGAGAGTGGCACATTGGAAAATATTTTTTAATGGATCTTTGACTTCCTCAAACTCATTTCCATTCTTTACATGCTTTATAAGTGCTAAAAATGGTGTGAAATGGTTCTACTCATTCATCGCCCTTCTAGACATGCATAACTAGTCAATAGGTTTTTCATTAGTATAGTTAGTAGAAGAATTTATAGGTCAAATGAATTTTTTGGGTGATATTAAACTCAAAAATATTCAATTTCATGTTTTTATTTCAAGGAATGGTGGTTTATACTTTATAAATCATCTTTAACAAGTTGACTATGTTTTTCTGCTTGTTTCCCACACCCTGTAGGTTTTTCTCCTATTTAAGCAAGCCCATACAACTAAATTATTAATTTTGATAAAATATGATTTTGAATATATCCTATCATGTTTTAAATGCTTTATTTCATGTTTTTAAATGATTTCATGGACCAAAAATGTTAGGTTGTAGGTTGGTGTCACCAAGTGAGATTGCAGTCAAGTTTCACTACTTGTAGAATGTTTATGTATCTAAAAGAGTTTTAAATGAATGTTATATGATGTTATTCATGTATTTAATGTCATTATAACCTAATTCATTAAAATATTACCCTCTAAGATCAAAATCATGAAGATCACAATCATATGGAGTACACAATCAATCTTTTACTTATTTCCAACTACAGTCATGGTGTATGGAAGTTTTCATAATGATCATGGAAGTGTGATAAATATTAAAAGAGGTTTCGGATATATAATTAAAATAGTATCAATCAATATAATCCCATCCAATTGGCATAATAATGACAATGAAAACTAATACCTCTACATACATAGTCATACTCCATTAATATGCACCTACAATTGCCATGGAGAGAATGTCTCATTGGAAAAAGGAAAATTGAGCTTGTTTCAAGTATTTTAACCTTGTGTAATACATTTTAATAGGTTAATATAATATAATAATTTTTTAATACTGATACACCATGAGTATTCCTCATTTTTTCATTCACTACCCTATCTGTAACTTCCATAAACACTTATAGGGGACTCTGAACATTGAGTTGGGGATATTGAAATTGATTTAAAGTATTTAAAGGTTATAAGGATGAATTTGGATACCTTAATAATGTATAAAGATATTAATAAGGTCACATATCTTGTACACTACCTACATTCACATTTACTAGCTTACAACTTAAAATGTCCACCTATAGGTGGCTTCTACAGAGACTTAAACATATTGTACAGAGGAGGTTTGACATGCTTTGAAACATTATTGAGGGTTTTAGATGTTAGATATACCTTAATATTCATGATTTATTAATTTTATATCTAGTTAGAGTTAATATTTCATCTTCAGAGCTGAATTACTATGTTTAGGAATAATTTCCCTAAAACACAAAAACAAAGCTCTTAGTACTTTTGGGGTTAACATATGATGATGTCACATAAGGTTTTGATTAATAATTTTTTTTTATATTATATCCTACATACATAATAATATCCTTGAAAAAAGGTATAAATTTGGGACTAGATAACAATAGTGTTTGAAGGTCTCCAATATTCACATTTATTCACTAAAGTTTAGTAGTGCTCTCAACAGGTTTTGAACTTCAAAACATCCTCCTCATCCTAAATTTTAAATATGGAGGCATGTATTTATTTTGAGTGGTTATAATAAAGTTAAGATAACATTAATTATTGTAAGGTCATAATTTTTTTTGTAATTGCATGGTTTTGACCCCATCAACACTTATAGGTGTCCTTTGTCTGAGATGTTGACCTATAGTTGACTATGGAGTCCTACAAGTCCATGGTATGAGTTTAAGAATGGAAATATACAAACATAAACATTTTAAAGTTCAAAAATGTTTCCAATAATTCTATGAGGATCATAGATCACATTCCATAGATTTCAAGGGTAATGTCTACCTACAAGACCCTTGCATAGTCAATTGTAGCTGACTATGGTATGATAGTGAGATAAGAAAAGGTGATATTGATGATAACATGGATTGAACATGAGGTGGATATAAAAAAATGGATAAAAATTTACTTTTGAAACTATAAGGGTATGTCTAGTCATTATTTTCAAGGTTTAATCATGCACTAACAGCTACATGTGTCTCCCTCAAATAGAAATCATAGTCAAAATTTGTACTCAATCAAGGACAAGGTGTATGAGGAGATGTTTGTCAAGTTTATAGAATTAATAAAGTTAGGAACACCTTAATTATTAGTATAATAGTATAAATAGACCTCAATACCATGAAAATAGGGGAAGGATAAGTTTCTTTCAAGGTAACACATAGTCTACAATTAGGTTCCTACACACAGTGGCATTCCTCACACATCTATCTTGGGATTTTTGTCATATAATGGTGTTAAAGGCATGTTAAAACCTTTGGAATTGGTTTAAATGGTACCCAAAACCTGATATAACCTCTCATATCATCCTTTTCCCTAAGATAATAGGAAAAATACCCTCTATTTTATCTCAGACAAATGGTACTCCCCTATGATGCAATCTTGCAGGCTTTAAAGAAAGGGGATAACAAGATGAGATAGGGGTTGGTGAGACATTTTAAAGAGGTTTGGAGATTTATGTCACATATATAACAACATGAGAGGTGATTGAAACATGTCAGAATGGTCTAGACCTTCAAGGATGTAGATAGGCCTATTGGCCCTGGTTTAGGCCTAAAGCCCAAGTGGGGGGTCAATATCACTTATAAAATTAGGTGGGAATTATAACTCATTATAATATTTTTTAAAGGATTTATAAAGTGATTTAAAACTTATATTATGTATAAGATTCCATAGTAAATCCACTTTTGGCTTAAGACTAACTCAAACCTATGTTAATGGTAGACAAAGCTTGATAGGCCCTTTTGAGATGCTCACACCTACTTGGAGGTTATGCATTGGAATATAAAGAGTTTGGGGATGATTAATAATGTTTTGAGAAATTATTTTGTGTAATTTTTTTCCAATTATATGTCAAACCTGTTTGAACAATCCTTAGAGGGTAAACTCACTCTAAACCCTCCAAAACCTTAAGTAATGACCCGATTGGGGAAATAAGGAAAGAGATGTATCCAAATGGACTAGAATATCTTGGGAGATGATTTGAGGTTGCATAAAAATATGTAGGACTCCTCACCTTCAAATTAATTTTTACCCTACTTATACAGACAAATAAGAAAATGGCTTTCTTTGATTATTTTAGTGTTTTATAGGTTCTAGGTGAATCAAAGGATGAAAACCATATTGGGAGAAATATTGGGACTTGAGATAACTCAACATGTTCATTTAATGTAGAATAATATTTCTTAAGTACTTATGTAAGTGCCTTCATCCTAGCCAGTCTAAATTGGCATAGTGAATGAGATAGTGAGAGAGTGACAACTTCAAATTGGAGGCCTTTTGAGTACTTCCTAAGGAATATAAGGATATTATGGGTATTTAAAAGTGTAATTCACTCCCTTTTATGTATTTTAATGGAAAAGTGAAGACAAATTTGGTGCCAATTGTGAGGTGTGAGTGAAAGAGGAGTTATTTGGACTACAGGCAGTAAAACTCATGTGCAAAAGAATATTGATGATTAGGGACACATCCAATGAATTTTGGCTCATGTATACAACCCTATATCTTATTTAAATCGTCACATATACCCATATTTATCTATTGGATTTTATAAGAAGGCTAAATGATGAAGGCATTTTTTTGATCAAGCAAAAGGAGTTCTATGCCAAATTTTAGGAGTTTTCATGTTTTGAGGGAAATTTTTCCATATATAATTTACATGTCATATTATAATTTCCTATTCCCTACATGTGTAACTCATTTTATTAGCATTACACATGTCCTAGTGATCCTTGGACTTATTTCTTTTCTCCTCTCTCTCCAATTCTATAAGTAGTAGCCATTTTGGCTCTTATAAGATAATACCACACCATGTATGGTAAATACTTGATGGAATTACATTGTATTTTTCATTTTAAAATTAATTAAATTCTTGTTTTGAGTTCATGAACATTTTTCTAAGTGTGTAAAGTGATGTATGGTGATGTTAGTGATAATCTTCTATCCTTGCTTTCCTTATCCTTTCATGTTTATGCAAAAGTTATTAATATAAAAGGTCATATAGAGTATATTCAAGTGTGTTAGGATAATTTAAAGTGTAAAAATATTCTTTGAGTGTGAAATCTACCCTTTGGTTCATTTACCTTGTCTTGCTTCATGCATATCACCTCTATATTGAAACCTTGATGTTGGAACCCTCTAAGACTTAGAAGCTCATTTGTATGCCTTGTTTCTTAGTGAAATAAGTATGATGGTCATGTGGAATATTGGTGTATCACCCCATTAAATTAGTTTAAATTCATTTATCTTATAACTCTTTTCCCACAAGCAACTAGTTGGTTAGATGATAAGCATTTCATGATATATTCAAGGAGCTAACCCTTAAACCTAGAGGTCTACTTCTACCTATAGGTAAACCCACATACCTATAAGTATTCACATGTTTATAAAATATTGAATAGGATTAAACACCCTATTATATGGTTCAATATTTTGTGACAATAATTCTTGCATGCTAGGTGGGACACATTATCTTCAAGATAACTTATCAAGGTGAATGTTGGTATTGACAACATCAACTACAAACTAGTGTGCTACTCAGCATTTGGTGACTCAATTCAAGGTAAAATATGGTTCAATTCCATTATTTTTTCATCAATTTTATCTCATTATTCATGTTTTTTACTAGGTCATCATATAATATAGTATTTAATCCTATCAATCCACCTATTCAGCCTGAACTTCCTCTTGAAGTTCAATACCCTCATCCTAATCTACCCTTTAAAGATAAAGCATATTTTTCTAGCCAAGAAAGTGAAGAGGTTGAGTAAATTGAATATATTGAAGAAAATATGGTTAGGAAACATGCCTTTCCTACCTTAAATATTGAAAATCCAATCCACATTCAAGCCTATGATGATATTCCTTCTAATTCCACAAAGAGTATATACGCCTACATTCAATGGCGAGAGTCATGTTACATCTAGTGAACACATCAGGAATATCTCAAATTTTTTTAGTTTAAATAATTTCACTAAGAATAATATTACCACTAGTCTCCTTGAAATTTCCCTTAGAGGGAAATATCTTTATTGTTATAGGACTTTTTCTGATGGATGTATCACATCATGGAAAGACTTTGGAGTGTTGTTAACTTCAATATTTGAAGATGAAAGTGACCATACCTCTATCATAAATTAAATAAATTTGATAAAAATAGGAACTAAAGAGACAATGCATGGCTTAAATGAGAGGTTTCAAAATGCTTGGTATAGATTGCCTCATCCCATGAGACCACCTACTAGCTTTGTGTTCCCTACCCACTTGAGAACTATTGATATTGATATTGTTATCATGCTTCAATCCATGGGTGGTTTCACTCTCCCCAAAGCATATTAGCTTTCCATTATTTCTAATAATGGCCTAATTTAATTAGGAAAATTTCCTCCTAAGGTGTTTATTCCCTTTTTGCATAATACTCCAAGTGTGGCTCAAATTCCTAATGTTAATGCTAAGCCTAGGATGACTCCTAGGAAGGTAGATGAACCTGATCCATATAAAAGAATTTAAACCTTAAAAGCTAAGCTTAGGTAAGAGAGAATTTAAGGAGGTTCATATAAAAATAAATATCCCTATGAAAAAAACTATGGCCAATAATATGGGAGAGGAAGAGGTCAAGCGAAGCCTAACTTCAACATGCCTACTAATGTGTACAATCCCAATTCCACTACCAATGCAAGGGAGATGGTACCGATGTATAACAACTTGGTACAAAGATAAAATTGGAAATAAGGCCAATTTATGGATGATAATGATATTTGGGATAAAGATATAGTTTCTCAAGGAGGAGTTACTCCTCTCTTATAAGCTAAAGATGAGGTCATGATACAAGCAAATGAGGCTGGCAACTTCATGGAGAAAGCTTCACCAACTTCTTGGTGGAAGACACTTCTGTAATCAATAAAGGAGCCTATATTATATAAAATACAAGGGATAAGAGGAAGGATATATGAAGTGATAATATCATTCCTACAAGTTCATCTAATCTCCCTCCAAGGCAATAAAGCATGGCATCTCTAAACACGCCTACACCTCTTCCAAGTCAAAATGTGGTAAGATCTAGTCAAGGTGTCTCAATTTCTCAAGTTCCAATAAATACTTTGCCTCCAAGGAATCAAGAGAAGGTGATTAATAATTACATATACATATTGGATTCATTAAAAATTTCCAAAGCATCTATCTCTTTGTGGGATGTTCTTCACATGCCTGGCCAAAAAGAGCTATTATAAAAGTAGTTTTCCACTATTCCTACTAGTCCTTCACCTTCAAATTTAAGTCATAGTCATGATGTTATTGGAAATTTCCCTAATAATATTATTAAACCATCTAATAAAGGTGATAATCCTCCACCATTATACCTCACTCTCATAGTGGGTGACAAGTTGGTACATAATTGTATAGTTGATAGTGGTGCTTCTACTTTAGTCATGCCTAAAGTTGTAGCTAATAACTTGGGCATAAAATATGAGCCTCATAGGAAAGGAGTGATAAAATTAGATTGTAAAATTTATAAGACAATAATATTTATAAAACAATTGAAGGTTTTATTGCATGATTGTCTTAGCTTTCCCATCCTTCAAGACATAGTTGTTGTTGACCTCCCAACTCACTTTGCAATCTACCTTTCAAGAGAATTTATAGCCAAGATAGGTTTCTATCTCTTAGATTATTGTTCCTTATTAGCATTTATAATAAGGTATGGAACCAAGGTGACCATTATAACTCATACTATTGTAATGTTTCACATTGAGTCCTACATTAAACCAAGTTCTAACTTGAATTATGTTTTCCATGAGAAGGAGGAATCTAATGTGGATGATGGTGCTTCTAAACTTGAGGGTATATCTGACTTATTCCTTTATGAATATGTTGTATATTATTATGAACATGGTTTTTATACATACTTTGAGAAAAATAACCTTGGTATTTATATTATCCATGAAGAGCTTTTTGAAGGAGCTGAGGTAAGTGTCAAACATTCATTTTCATACGCCGATGAGAGTAACTATTTGATTAATGTATATGATGAAGATGGATTGAAGAATATGATTAATAAACATGGAGGGAGAAATGATTTATTTATTATTGTTGTTTATGAATCTACCCTTGATTATGATATTCATGGGGAAGAAGTGGATGATTTATGGAAAAGTTTCAATGCCATTTCTCAAGAGTTTGACTAGCTGAGTAATGTTCCTTCTCTAAAAAAATTGTATATTTGATGTGTTTCCTAATGAGACTAATGAATAGGCCCTTGAGTGTTCCATTAAGAATTAAAGTAGAGGACATGTTATAAGGAAGAAGAACATCAAACTATTGTCCAAAAGTTTAAAGTCCTAGAGGGATATCATGAGGTCAATGCAGATTTGGTTATGCTTTAAGGATAGTCAAAAGCTCCATCTGATATAGAATCATTTATAAAGGTGTTGGAAAATGGTGAAGACCAATTTGAGGTTACCAAACATCAAGTTTATCATGCACAAGAAGATGGAGATGTTGAGACATACATCATACATACCTATCTATAGTTTGAAGAAGGTATATCAAATATGGCATAAATAAATCAACTTACACCTCAATCAAAGCTCTTAGAGAAATAGAAAGAGCATTCATGAAGGATACAAATAGCCCACTTGTAGGCATAAGAAGGAATAGATTTGTTAATCCTCTTGACCATACACATATCTAAGTTATTGATGATGAGCATGATTCTCATGCTAAACCACGTTCATGGAGTGATAAAGATGCAAGGAGAACTATTTTTGACCCTAGTTGAAGTATGATCAAATGTTTCACCTCAAGAGGGAGGTTTTGTAAATAAGTAGAATAAATGTGTGTGTTTTCTTTTAGTTGTGTTGTGTTCCATAAGTTTTCTATTTAAACACCTATTTGTTTCTTGTTTTATGTGCCTTTCCTTATGTTTATTGTATTTTCAAAGGCAAATTATGTGTTAGACTAGTGTATAGTTGACTCCATAGCCTAATGGATAGGATTATGCAACTAATCATAGCATAGAAAGCATACCACTCTTGAGAAATCACCAAGAATATTGACCATTTTTTACCACAATTCAAAATGGGTCAACCCCCTATAGTCAAATATTGATATATGGGCCTAGTATAATGTCATAGGGTGTTTTATATTCCATTTGATGTCATTTAATATTATATTATCCTTGGTCATGGTCAAATTAGTCTTTGTGTCATTTAGGGGTCATTTTAAAGCATTAAATACAAGTGGTATGGTTTTAAAAGTAATACAAGTGTTATAAACTCCTACTAAACACATAATATGTCATTACCTATTAGACATGTCAGTTTTTAACTAAAAACTTGCAGGTGTTAACTAAAAATCAAGAAAGTGGAAAAAAAGGAGTTGCAAAGGTTATACAGCCTATGAAAGAGAGTGGAATGTGAGATAATATTTGTGGATGGATCTTAAACTTCCTTAGACTCATTTCCATGATTAAAATGTTTTATAAGTGCTAAAATGGTCTAAAACTATTCTACTCCTTCATCACCCTTCTAGACATGTAAACCCAGTCAATAAATTTCTCCTTAGTACAACCAATAGAAGAAGTTTCAGGTCAAATCCATTTGGTGGGTGATATTAAACTTATTTAGATTAAATTTCATGTTTATAATTTAATTAATGGTAACTTATACTTTATAAATCATCTTTAACAAGTTGATTGTGTTTTTCTACTTATTGTTTCCCACACCCTACAGGTTTTACTCCTATTTGAGCAAGTCCATACAAATTAGTTTTTAAATTTTATTTTATGTGATTTTTAATATCTCATATAATGTTTACCATTACTTTTTTCATGCTTGGAAATGATTTCATGGGCCAAATAGTTTAGGTTGCAAGTTGGTGTCACCAAGTGAGGTTGGAATCAAGTTTCACTACTTGTAAAATGTTTATTTATTTTCAAAGGTTTAAAATTAGTTTGATATTATATTATTCATTTATTTCATGTCATGAAAAACTCCTTACTTCCAATATTACCCTCCAATATCAACATCATGAATAACATAGTCATATGGAGTACACAATCAACCTTCTACTTGTTTCCAACTACAGTCATGTCATATGGAAGTTTTCATAAAGATCATGAAGGTGTGATAAAGAGTATAATAAGTTTTTCATATCCTTAAAATATTATCAATCAAGCTAATCCCTTCCAATTGGCACAAGAGAGACTATGATAGCTAATACCTCTACATACACAGTCATACTCCATTAATATGCACCTACAAGTGCCATAGAGAGAATGTCACATTATAATAAGGATAACTAATCTTGTTTAAAGTATTTTAATGATGTGAAATATATTTTAATAGGTTAATAGAATATAATACTTATTGAATACTTATACACCATGTGCATTCCTTATTTTTTCATTCACTGCCCTATCTATAACTTCCATCAACACCTACAAGGACTAAAAGCATTAACTGGGGATAATGAACTAGTATTCAAAGGTTATAAGGATGAATTGGGATAACTCGAGAAGGTCTAAACCTGGTTATAAGGTCACATGTCCTACACACTACCTACATTCACATTCACTACCCTGTAACTTGAAATGTCCACCTATATGTAGCTTATAAAGACATTTAAAGGTATTATATGGAAGAGGTTTGACATGCCTTTAAAACTTATTGAGGGTTGTAGAGGTTAGAGATACCTTGACAGTCATGAATGAAGCATTATATAGGTAGGTAGAGTTAAAATTTCATCTTCAAATTTGAATGACTATGTTTAGGAACAATTTCCCTAAAACACAAAAATAAAGCACTTGACACTTTTAGGGTTAACATATGATGATGTCACATAAGGTTTTGATTAATCAAAATTTTTATATCTTGTAGCCTCCATATAGGTTAATAGCCTTGAAAAAATTAATGAATTTTGGACTATAGAAGAGTAGTTTTTTAAGGCCTCCAATATTCACATTTGTTCATTGAAGTTTTGCAGTGCTCTCTATAGGTTTTGAACTTCAAAACATCCTCCTCATCCCAAATTTGAAGTATGGAGGAGTGTATTCATAGTGAGTGGTTATAATCAAGTGAGGATTACATCAATTATTCTAAGGTCATAAATAATATTATAATTTTAGGGTTTTGACCCCATCAACACTTACAGGTGGCCTTTGCTTGAGATGTTGACCTATAGTTGACTATGAAGTCCTACAAGTCCATGGTATGAGTTTAAGAATGGAAATATACAAACATAAAAAATTTCAAGTTAAAAAATGCTTCCAATAATTATAAGAGGATCATAGATCTCATGCCATAGACTTCAAGGGTGATGTTTACCTATAGGACCCCTGCATAGTCAACTATAGCTGACCATGGTATGATAGTGAGATAAGAAAAGGTGCTTTTGATGTTTTCATGGCTTTAAAATGAGGTGAATAGATATAAATGGATAAAAAATGACTTTTTAAACTATAATTATATATCTAGTCATTATTTTCAAGGTTTAATCATGCACTAACACCTACAGGTGTTTCCCTCAAATAGAAATCATAGTCATCAATTGTACTCAATCAAGGGCAAGGTGTATGTGGAGTGTTTATCAAGGTTAGAGAAGTAAGAAAGTTAGGAAACATTAATTATTATTTTAATATTATAAATAGACATACATACCATTAAAATAAGGGAAGGATAAGTTTTTTCAAGGCAACACATAGTCTACAATTAGGACCCTGCACACAGTGACATTCCTCACATGTCTATCTTGGTATTTTGGTCATATAATGGTGCTAAAGACATGGTATGACATTGTAAATTAGCTCATATGGTTATAAAAACATGATATAACCTCTCATATCATCCTTTTCCCCAATATAATAGGGGAATTACCCTTTATTTTATCTAAAACATAGGGTACTCCCCTATGATGCAAACCTGTAGGCTTTGAAGAAAGGGGATGAAAAGATGAGATAGGGGTTGGAAATAAATTTAAAAGAGGTGTGGAGAGTTATTTAAAATCTATAAAAACATGAGAAACCATTAAAAGGTGAATGAAACATGCCACAATGGTTTAGACCTTCAAGGATGTAGATAGGCCTATTTGGCCTAGTTAGGGCCTAAAGTCCAAGTGGGGGGTTAGTATCACATATAACATTATATGGGAATTATAAATCATTATAACATTTTTTTATGGATTTAAAAGGTGTGTTAAAACTTATAATATTTATAAGAGTCCATAGGAAAGCCACTTTTGGCTTAAGACCAACTCAAACCTATGTAGAATGGTAGATAAAGCTCAAGAGGCCCTTTTGAGATGCTCACATCTACTTGGAGGTTATGCATGGTAATATGAGGATTTTAGGGATGATTAATAAGGTTTTTATAAATGATTTTTTGGATTTTTTTTCCGATTAGACATCAAACTTGTATGAATAATCTTTAGAGGGAAAACTCACTCTAAACCCTCCAAAACCCTAGATAATGACCCGATTGGGAAAACAAGGAGATGAATACAAATGTAATAAAATGGCTTGGTAGATGATTTGAGGTTTTAGATAACTCTCCAAGACTCCTCCCCATTAACTTGAGTGTTTCCCTACTTATACATATAGATAGAAAAATGGCTTGCTTTGACTATTTTTGGTGTTTTTTATGTTCTAGGGAGAATAAAAGGATGCAAACCATATTGGGAGAAATATTAGGACTTTATATAGTGGTAATTTCATGCAGTATAATGTTTCCTAAGTGCTTCTGCAAGTGCCTTCATCCCAACCAATCTAAATTGGCATAGTGAATGAGATAGTGGGAGAGTGACAACTTCAAATGGGAGGCATTTTAAGGATGGCCTAAGGAATATAAGTCTATGAGGGGTATTTATAAGTTTTATTCACTGAATTTTATATATTTGAATTTAAAATTGAAGACACATTTGGTGTCAAGTATGAGGGTTGAGTGAAAGAGGAGTTATTTGGACTACAGGTAGTGATAACTCATGTACAAAAGAATCATAATGATTAGGGACACATCCAATTCATGTTGGAGCATGTTTACAACCCCTCACTATAATTTTAAGCATCACATATTCCATTACTCAACTATGGTATGTTATAATAAGGCCAAATGATGAAGTTTTATGAGAAAGCAAAAGGAGTTTTATGCCACATTTTAGGAGTTTTCATGTTTTGAGGGATATTTGTCCATATAGACTTTGCATGGTATATTCCAATTTCCTCTCCATTGAATGTGTAACTCTTTTTATCATCATGATACATGTCCTAGTGATATTTGGACTTCTTTAATTTCTCCTCTCTCTCTAATTCTATAAGTAGTAACCATTTTGTCTATTGTAAGATAATACCACACCATGTATGGCAAAGCCTTTATAAAATGACATTGTATTTTTATTTTTAACATTAATTAAAGTCTGGTTTTGAGTTCATGAACATTTTTATAAGTTTGAAAATTTATGTATGAAGTTAGTGATAATCTTCTATCCTTTCTTTCCTTATCCTTTCATGTTTATGCAAGAGTTACTATTCTAACAGGTCATATAAAGTGTAATCAAGTGTCTTACGATCCTTTAAAGTGTAAAAATATTATTGGAGTGTAAAATATACCATCTAGTTCATTTAATTTTTGTTTCTTCATGCATATCACCTCTATATTAAAACATTGATGTTAGATCCTTCTATGACTTAGAATTTAGTTTGTATGCCTTGTTTCTTAGTAAATAAGTATGATGGTGATGTGGAAATAATATTGGTGTATCAACCCCTTATATTATTTTAAATTCATGTAACTTATAACTCTTTTCCAACAATTAACTAGTTAGTTAGGTGATAAGAATTTCAAGGTATATTCAGGGAGCTAACCCTTAAACCTAGATGTCTACTTCTACCTATAGGTGTTTCCCACATACCTATAAGTATTTCCATGTTACCCAAATATATAATATGATTGAAAACCCTATTTTATAGTGTAAGGTTTTGTGAAAATAGTTTATATTGGCCAAACCTTTTCAAAGATGCTTACACATGGATTAGGAAGTGCAAGAAGTGTGTTCTCTTTATTGGTAAACAAAGACTAAAAACTCTTCCTATTAATACCATTCAGGTAGAGAAACCCTTGATGTAGTGGGGAATTGACTTAATAGGTATAATAAATCCAACTTATAGTGTAGGGAAAGAGTATTTAATCAATAACACTAACTACTTCACCAAGTGGGTGGTGGTTATTGCTCTAAAAGAGGCTAATAAGACATCAGTGTTGTATTTTTATGATAGTATTATGACAAGGTTTGGGTTACCAACCACTATCATCTTAGATAATACCATGGAATTTTTTGACATGAAAATAATTGAATGGGATCTTGAGCTAGGTATCTACCTTATCTAGTCATCCAACTACTAACCCCAGGGCAATGGGCTTGTTAAAATAACAAATAAGAACTTGATTAGGATAATCAAGAGGACCATGGAGGAGAACTAGAAATAATGGCATACCAAGATAAGAATAAACTTATGGTATGATATGGTGACTTCTAAGAGTGTCATTCAAAACTCACCATTTGTCCTTGTGTATGGGAGTGAGGCCAAGCTACCCATCTCACTTGAACTACCTGCTTTGGAGCTAACTCATCAACTTGAGTTGATGGAAAGTGAGCCCATGGGTATGAGAATGGCAAAACTCATAGATATAGAAGAAATATGAGACCTTAAAATGAAGATAATGGAATCACATCAAACTCAATTCAGGAAGTATTTTGACAAGAGAGCCATTATAATATAATTTAAAGAAGGTGATCTCATCTTTGAAGTGGGATGCTAATAAATCCAAACCAGGAAACCATACAAAGTTAGATAGCTTATGGAGTGGAACCTACTTGATTCATGACTACAAAAAACATAATGAATTTCATATTTATATGTTGAATGGAGAGGTATTACCTATCCCAATCAATGGGATCTATTTGAAACCTTATTATTATAAGAGGTTTACACTTGTATATATTAGAGTAGATGTTATTTCCCTTCCTCCAAGTGCCTTGTGCAAAATTTTTCCTTATATCATGAGTTTACCTTACCTAAGTGCTTTAAACACATATTTTTTTTTTCTTATTGTTCTTTCTATTTTTATAGGTTCATTCCGAGGTTGGTAGCCTTGTTCTTAGTTGAAAATCAGTTTGAGGGAGACTTTTGTGACTCCATAAGCCCAATGGACAAACTAAGGTAACTAGTATTTTTCATAGAAAGGCATGAAATCCTAGGAGGTCACTAGAAATTTTGGATATAATAGGACAACATACAAAAAAATTTCCTAAGTAGACTTTACCATTCTCCCAAGCCATTCAGTGACCCCTTCTTGCCTTGATGATTAGTCTCTTTCTAGTCATGACTTGACGATGCATTACACTATCTTGGAGGGTCTTAGAATGGTGTTGAGAAATATATTAGGATCATATTATAGTTTTTTTACAATTATTGAGAAATAATAACATTTTTTTATCATACATCAGTGTACTTGTACTCTTTTGAAACACTTTAACAAGGTTTAAGGTAAATTTGGAAACTTTAAAACAAAGGCCTAGAAATGGGTTTTTGGTCTCTAAGTGAAGGATATAACTGGTTTACAAGGTATTTAACCATATAATTACATGAATTATATATAATATAAGGTAATCACCAAATAATATCTTTCAAAAATTCAAAAATTAGGTCTTATGGAGCCAAATTGGCCAAAATACACCAAAAGTGCTTTAGATGACTTTAAGAGCATTCAAATAGAAAATTTTAAGTAAAAGTTTGGATTTTTCAATGATTCAAATAGGTTTTATATTAATACATATCATTTTGGTTAATTTAACCCCTTTAAACATGTTTGATACCATTTCAAGTCATTTGGAGTGGAGGAAAGATGTTTGAGTAAAGAAGGATGTAGTTTTGGCCTTCTTAGAGGCTTGGTTGAATAGGTTTTTTCAAGTTTTTATCAATAGAATAGATTTATTGTATTTTTAAATCATTTAATGTGTCTCTAATGGCATATAAAATTCATTTGAAATCAATTAGAGGTGTGAATATCATTATAAATGTAAAAATCCTTATAGTTGCAGGTGGGTGACCAAGAAGGTTTTATGCCATTGCAAAAGCATACCACACATCAGAAGTTTTATAGAAATAAGGAAAGGTTATTATAATCATGGTAAAACTTTTCCAAGTTATATATTTAGGAAATAATCTTCTATTTCTTCATACTAATAGAAAACTATCAACTAACTCTTAAGTGTCTTCAAGATCCAAGAGGTAGGTCTTTCTCGATTGTGACCATTTAGAGAAGAAAAGAAGAATATGAGTGATCATGGGATGGAGTAAGAGGTCTCATTACATGTTAAAATTTTAATTTTATCACTATTTCATTTCATATCAAGATTTTAGGCCCTTATCCTATGATGCCCAAGCATGAAAAAATGCCTTCAATAAGGTTTTTGCCTATTTACACTCCCCTAAAATTATATGGGAGGTTTGTATGGTGGATTACAGTTAAATACATACATCACACACTCTAACCAAGATTTTTTAATTGATTATCATAGGTTTTTCAGTTCATCACCATCTTAGTCCTATGCATTTGCCATGCCTAACATCTAAGCATTTCTTGGTTTACATATGAGCATAAAGACTCAGACCTTCAAATTTGGCACGTGGAATCACAATAACACCCTATAAGTGAATCAATTAATTTAATGAGGTTTCCCATGTGTGAGCATTCAAAAAGGGATAAAATTTAGTCTTGAGATCGAGCAGCCTAAAAGAGGCCTAGTTGGAGAGAGAAGGGTGGAGAAAACATACCTTTCGTGGGTTTCTTACGATGAAATGACTCACACATTTTGATGGTATAAATGGGTACTAAAAATATGTTTTGTTTATTGAGATCACCTCTAGATTGATCCCAACAAGGAGATTTTTATGTTTTTAGGGCTATAAGGAGACAAGATCTTGTATGAGCCTCAAGCATGAAACAAGGTTTTAGAGAGAACTTGAGGTTCCAATTAGAGTTTTCACAAGTCTAATTATGATAATAAAGGCCATTAAAGAAAAAAATATGTATTCTTGCTGGTTAAAGTAAGATTTGAGGCTTTGAGTGGAGAGACTTAAGCCTCAAATTAAGAGAAAATGGCCACCTAAAAGCATATACGCAAGAAGTGGAACTTAAATTCATGGTTTGAGGGAATATAAGGCATGTTATAGACATTTATAAGGTCAATGAACCTTATATCAATGAGGTGGAAAGAGCAAAGATGATAAAAGAGTCATCATACTCAAGAAGATTTTTGGGCAACCTCCATTAATGGAGTTTAATAAAAGTTATAGGTCTAAATTCCTTGCAAAAATGGGCTAAAAGTTTCTTTATCTCCCTCAAAAACGTTTATGAATGTTTATAGGGAGACACATGACATCATGGTAGCACCTAAGGAGGCCAAAAGGAGCTTAAGGAGCTCAAACTAGCTTGAGACCACCATACACACCTTCATACCTAGAAAACTAAAGGTCTTACAAAGATAATTCAAGAAGAGTTTATGATATATTTTGGTGGATAGGGTTAAAAAAATAAGTAGTTTTAATGAAAATTAGAGGCCTCAAGCAATATGGAGAGAAAGAATCCTATCTCAATCCTTAAGAAACCTATCACCACCTACAGGTGGTATAAGAGGTTTTGAATATGAGTAAGGATATATAACCATGAAGTGAGATATTATAGGAATTATAAGGTTGTTTAAAACATTTAACAAAGTTTTCAAGACCTTTCAAACCGAATTTTGGCTTTTGGATCAAAATTGCACTCTCTTGGCCAAGTTTGCAACACAAGTTTGAAGTGAGTTTTCACTTACTCAATACAAGGGCATGTTTAATGGGAGATATATCTTATATTATAGGTTTATTAAAATTTTTTAATTACATTTACATGAATTTATCAATCCAAATAGGCCCAAATTTTTATGAACAATCCTTAAGACCATCAAGTACTCTAGAACCTTAAAACTGCCCTTTCTCAAAACCTAATATGATTTTTCTTTTTCTTGTCATGCTCAAAAAATAATAATATGAGGCTAATATTTTATTAATATTTGGGGACCTAAGTTAGGAATGTTTTAAAATCATTATTTTCCATTTCTAGGCCTTTGGCTCCAAGAACCATCGTCAAATCTAATTGCATGTTTTTAGCTTGCTTAGCCCTCTCAAAAGACTAGTTTGGCCCAAACCTTATTGAAATCTCCTAAAATTACATAAAATGGTCCTAAAAACATATAAAAACATAATTTTAATGTCATAAACACGTTTTGGACCTTTGTATAAGATAAATTTGGCATGTTTGGGGTGGATTTGAGCTTAAAATGGTCGGTTGTAGGTCAATAATGACTGTTCTTGGTATGGAAAAGTTCCTAAATGAATGAAATAAGACCTTTCAGGCATAAAATAAGTGTTAAATGATGCTATAATACATTATAAAAGGCCATTAAAGGTGTTTTTTTAGTTTTTAAGACCACACACTAAACATGGAAGTCTCTTTTCAAAAGTTGCAGGTCTAAATAGTGACTAAATGGAAAAATTGAATGTCTAGAAAGACCTCAATCTTCTTTCATACTTGTATGAATCATTTTGAAGCCTTTGAATATTCAAATAGGTCCTCAGGTTTAAAATAATGGTTTTTTTATGACCTAGGATGAGTGATATGGCACCTTGGTGAAATAAGGTCAAGAGTTGCAATCCTCCATTAATGGAGTCAAGAAATTGCAGGTTTAAGAATAGCCATGGGATGGTCCTCTAAACATGAGAGAAAAAATTAAAGGCATATATTCATACCTATAATCATCTTGGAAATTACAAACAAGGACTATCATGGTGGTTAATTGACCTTTAAAAATCCTTTTGTGGCTAAGCGTGAGCAAAACTTGAACTTGTAGGTTTAATCGTACTTTGAACGTCTAATGGAGTCTAAAGAAGTTACAGGTTTCATGGTGTTATTTCAATTTTAAGGATAAAATAATATATATGACTAAAATGAGACATTAAAATATATATTTAAGGTATAACAAACGTCAAATGCTAATATGACTAATCGTCAAGTGTCAAAGTGGCTTCTAGAAGATCAAATGGAAAATAATGGTGTAGAAGGCAAGTGGGAAAAGTTAAGAAGAGTTGAGGAGGTTTGAAAAAGCTTTTCAAGGTGGTGAATGAGAATTATATAGGAGGGAGAACTTTATTATAAATAGTGGATGATGACATTAGTAGTCATAAATCATTTTTTATCCTCAAGTGCCTTTTTAAGCCAATCAAAGCTCTTGAAACCCCTTTTGATCAAAGAAGATTAGAAAACAAAGCATGATTAGTAATTAAGAGACATGGAAGGTTTTTGAAAGATATTTAATCCTGATCTTATATGTTGAATGGCCAAAGATGGTGGTTGAAGCACATTTATGGATGATTTAAAGCTTTCTCCTCCCCTTTCTCTTCCCTTCTATATATATCTTTTTTCTTCTCATTTTAAGATATAATCTCATTTGATAAGGTAAAACCCTATAAAAATTTGTAAATAATAGCCCTTGAATAAATAATATTACCTATTTTTCATATCTATTTGATTGCACTTTGTGTTCTAAGTAGCTTGCATATGATTGCCTTGTGAAGAAGTCTTCTTCCTTGGTGATTGTCTTCTTTTCCTTGACCTTTTTCTAGGTGGTTTAAGGTGTTTGCAGGTCTAAGTTTGTGTTGTTTCAGTCATAGGTGAAGGTATAGGGTAAATTTTACCACTAACTTATGTTTTATCCCTTATCTATAAGGCCTCATTTATAATTATTCATGCAAACTAGCTGGTGTTAGAGATTGTGTGAGTGAGGGATATTTGAGCTACATTTGTGTCTTTTTTGAGCAATTATGAGTTTCATTTAGTCTAGTGTATCACCATTTTTATGATTTAGTCATTTAATTAAACCATTCTACCCATTTCCTAGTAAAAATAAATAGTTTAGGTGATCTACCAAGAGGAACCGACCTTCTTTGGAGGTTCAACCCCACCATAGGATACCCATAGTTTGGGGTTGATCCCATTGTGTAGCTAGGAGTGAGATAGCCTAAATAACCCTCTCACAGGGTAAAATTCTAAGACACAAAAATTATATCACTATGAATAAAATCTACCACAAGTCTAAAAAATCTATCCCAAGTATATGAAACCTATGCCAAATGCATGATATTATGACCCTAATATACATCTAAATCATGTCAACTATATCAAATTTTACCAATTTTTCCAACTGTGTGTTGGAATCATATCTCTATGACATGCCCCGCATTTTTGGATGAGGGGATATGGAACCAAACAAGAACCTTATCAAAAAATTATAAGATGAACATATGGATATATATCAACCTTGTTTTAATTAGTCAGATCGACATATTATTTATTGGATGATGTGTGATTGTAATATTTGGAAATTTTTTATTCATATTATAAATATCATCATATTTTTCTTATAAATTAGAATATGCTATTCTTTAAATTTTAAATAATGTTTATAAAAAATGATAATGTGGAATAACTCTTTGTTTAGGATCTAATGCAAATTGTGGTTTATGATTTGGATTAACAAAACCTAATATATTGTAGTTTAAAATTCATAGGTGCACATGATGAAGTCAAAAGTCAATTATTATATATAGTAAATTGGAAATTTTCATTTTCATTTTTAATTATGGATATTTTGTTCTCTAATTTATTATGAAAAAAACTCGAGGAAGAGCCATCCATTCCATGTGATTTAAGACCTTGTGAAGCACCTTGGCGGGATAATATTTTAATGATTTGGTAAGTGAAAAAATTAGAACTTTTATTTTATTTTTTGGGATTTTGGCCATTTTTTGGTGTTGAAAAATGTCATTGGATAGTAACTTTGATAATTTGATGTTAGTGTCCCTTTTTTATGGTAATGTCTTACATTACCATCTAACTTTGATGGTAGTGTCTAATACTAATGTCTAACTCAAAATTGATAAATTTGTCATTTTTATAATAATTTCAATATTATTTATGACTAACATTATTTATTTGTTGTGCTTTGTATAAGGACACTCATATACATGAGTTAAGACATGGTAGGTATCTATCTACTTTGACTGATCTAGGTTTGGATACAACTGACTGGGATATTTTAGATCAATCAAGATTTAGTGTGATTAGATTATTAGGTAAAATTCCTTATGATGTATAACTTACTAAAACATTACCTGAGTGGTGAAATGGGGATACTTTTAGTCTATGTCTCCCCACAATGGAAATAACCATTACATTGGAAAATGTGTATAAACTTCTTCACTTGATAATAAGGCCCAAGTATCAAGGGACCCTAGTGTTAGATATATTTAAAGTTGTATGTATATTTCATAGTATAGAAACAAGCTAAGGAAAATCCCTCTGGATTAGTCCATTTATAGGACACTATCATATCTAATGTTCTATGACCGAGGAAATTTATTTGTTGCTTACTTACTTCATTCATTATAGTAGATGATGGTAGGGTTGTGATATTGTATCACATGTATACATCATTCACATTATTCACATTATCAAGGAGAGAGGTGCATGATATTCTTAGGGATGCACTATGATGGCCCATTTATACAATGATCTATATAGATTTTATCTAGAGACTCATGGTGGAGCCTTGGGAGTATCAACACTTATGTATGTGTAGGACTATGAGCATATTTACGTAGTGATAATTTTTGGTGGAACTCTTATAGGATGGGTCCATACATAAATGTTTGTAACTTAATTAGTATTATAATGACACAAGGGTTAGATTATCATGAAATATCACATAATACTTAATTGACTCACTTTATATTAGATAGTGTGGTGTCTCTAAATGACATTTGGTGCTTAGCCCAAGGATGGGTAGGGTTTTTGATGAGTTTAGGTTAGTATGTATTGGTAGATTAGTTTCATAGACTGTATGAGAAATTTTAATAAGACCACATGTTTCACTAGTTTTGGATTTAGCAGGAAGTCCCTTTAGATCCATAACCTTGGTAGTTTACAATACGAGTTGATTGTAGGTTGAATGATAGGCTTTCTCCTTGATATTGATATATCACCAATCCCACTTGAGAAGATAGATCTTATAGTTTCATTGGAAAATGGGATGATCTGGGGTGTAAAATTGAGTATATATAATGGTGGACTAGTTCTTAATGGACACTTTTATTTCATGTTGTTATTGCCCCTCCTAGTGTAGTACTGGCATAATAGGTCAATGGAAGAGGAGGTATATGTGTGGGTAATATTTTAGGGCCATAACATATAGATGAGGTAGCTATCTATGACACATGTAAGTATACAAGGTGGTTTACTTGAGTTTGTGCATATACTTGTGTTTTTAAATCAGATCAACATATGTGTCTAACTTGTATTGTGGTGTTTTTTTGTGGTTTCTGGAAACTAAGAGTGGGATAATTATTTATCTTGTCATGTAAACTCTAACATGTAGCGTGCCATCATACATTATTAGTGATGGTGTTGTGGATCATTTTACTGATATTTTAAGTGTGCATGCACCTCTTCTTAATTATGTGGTCATGACTATGGTAGCATACCATACATTAGATACCAAGCAAGATGAGCTGCATGTAGATATAGAGAGGTAGGCCATTGCTAAGGAGACCTCTATAGAGATTATTTAGTCCCTAATTAATAGGTATGATGATGTAAACCATGAGAATGAGTAGACTCTACATTGGATAGGAGCCCTAGAGGACATATTTAATGATAAATGTTATTTTCATGGTCTTATGTGAGATGTCAAAGCCTCCACATCAATGGGTGTGAGACCCATGGATGTAGATAGTGATGATTCTTACACTTCTGAGGATATACCCCCAACATATGATTGACATATATAAAAATTATATTATATTTACACACACACACACACACACACACACACACACACACACACACACACACACACACACACACACACACACACACACACACACACACACACACACACACACACACACACACACACACACACACACACACACACACACACATGATGGAATTATTTAGGGAATTTTAATCACAAGTGTATGATTTTATTATTTTACTATAAGTGTTTCATAATTTTGAATTCTATGAAGTGTTTTTTGAAATTTATGTTTTTTAGTTATAAAAACCATCATTGTATACCCTAAAATCTAGCTATAAATAATAATGATTGACTATAATTATTATGATGTAACTAAATTTATGCTTTTTGATTTTATTTTGGTACCCCTTCTTACCAAATGGGAAACATAGGTGTCAATGCATGATTGGGTTATATAATAATTGGATTTGTGTTTCCCTCAAGTACATTTATATCAAGAGTTATATCAACTAATGGTTCCTTGATAGGACCAATGTTGGAAAGATTAGTTGATGTAGAGTTATTACTAGGATAAGGAATTCTTCCAATGGTTTAATACCATAAATCTTGATACACCATTCACTCCTTATTAATAGTGTCATGGGATATTTCAATCCTATGATAATGACATATGGAAGAAGTGGGAAAAGGAGACCTTGTTATCTCATTATTAAATTTAATAACTCCTCTATCTACCAATTGTGCAAACTTGTGTTATAAAGCATAATAATTACTATTACGATGTTAGTTAATACCATGGTACATGCAAAAGTGTTGTCCCTTGATATTTTCAAATATATGTGTTAGATTATATTAGTTTGGAGGAAGAGTAATCAACTTATTATCCAATAATACATTTATTATTTCATGTGGTTGATCCTTAGTATGATAAAACTAAAGTGGTAGTCTCTTAGTAGAAGTAGATGCTATAACTATAAGATGTACTTGATATGCTGATTATTTTCCTTTATTAAGTAATTTTACTATTTTTTATTCATTATGCATACTTGTAAATGGATTATGGATTTCTTAGGTTGATTGCTTCACTTTTTAATAACTTCTAACAAAAAAATTTCTTTCTAATGGGGATGCATTTAATTTTATATTATCATTCACTAGCTCACATGCATACTTGTGCACATCCATATATAGGCTATCAAATTAAGTGTAATGCATATGTAAATCTCTTTATTTAAGTGGAGAAATAAAACCCCTAATGAATATGAATTTTACTTCCAAATATAAGGGTCTATATGTCAAAGAATAAAATGCATCCTTGAATCATATAACATAATCTCAAATAGGCTCATAATTTTGATGCTTTAAGCCTTGACAATGTTATAATGTGTGTTTACACACAAAATACTTGTGAAAATATAAGATTAATATGTTCTCTATATTTATAAAAGTGGGTAAGGAACCATCTTGAAGACTATAAAACTAATCACTAACTACTTTTGTCAAACTTCTATTAAAGGCCTTTAGTAATAAGCACCCATCTTTATCTCAATGACTAAAGACATGTACATATTGATTAAAATGGGTGTAAGTAAAATATTGAGAATTGAAAAAGGGAGTGTAAGCATGAAAATTTTGGTTGTATAAGGATAATAAAAAACATTTCTTGTAAGTGATTAAAATTATATAATATTATCATGAATGCTCTCATGATAAGAGAAGGCTTGTAAATTAATAACTACAACTTGTTTTTGAAGATATCATAACAATCATTAGGGATACCATGTGAATAATATGAATGTGGTAAGTATGGGAAGATGCACTTATGGGTTGTAATGTGCCATCTACTTGAAATGTATGGATAATGGACTCATTACAACTATCTTTGTACTCTAAGTTAGAATCATTACATGTTCTAGGATTATTACTTAAATTAAAATGCCAGAAACAAGATGATTGAGAGGGGGGGTGAATCAGTCTTCAAAATTCTCATTCAACTCCACTTAATCATATATGGACCATTCTAACAAGCATGTTCATCTTAGCAAGTAGAAACACCAAAATATAAAAGCATGAAACACAGGAACATAACATATATATGAGAAACCCTCAAGGGGAATAAAACCCACTGATGAATAAAATGGAATAAATTCATATAAGACAAACATAAATATTTTTTGAATCACCAAATCCACATGGAGCACCAACCCCAACTAGCTCAACACCAACTCAGATAGGCTTTAGCAAGCACTCACTTGCAAGGAGGCACTAACCCCTAGATGACTCAGCACCAACTCAACCACATAATTTTTTGATCACCTTAAAAAAACCTCATGTATTATATAATAGATTATAATTTTCTCCTTCAAATCTTCACTCACTTATATCCCTCTCAAATTGGCCTTCTGCCTTCTTCACTCTCATGGCTTGATTATGTATTATGACCTTGATCCTCATATTCATAACCTCTATTATATATTCTTGACACTTCTATGATGGTATAAATGACATCCTTCTAATCACAAATGATATATATCATTAATTTATCCTCTTATGCTCTAACTCTAAGCTTACCAAATCTATCTAAACTACCTTGATTTTATACAAGTCACTTGATCATATATTTATTAGTTGGACACATACTTATATTCTTAGTTCAGACATAAATTAGGTATTATAATATTAAAATATCATGCCTTAATAATCAATAAATCAATACATTAGGTTGGCCATGGCTCAATTATCTCTTATTACTCTTTTAGGCTTAATTAAGACCTAATAAATCTTCTTAACAACACGTTACCATTTGATATTTATTAAAGCATATCCAAAAAACTCACATAGAAGGAAAACATCATATTCCACTCCAATATACCTTATAAAACATCAATTTATGTCTAAAAAACCTTTTAGGTCCAATTTACACTTGAACCCTTTCTCAAATCACTGTTTATAAAAGGCTTGTGCATATACAAAAAATCTATCTTGAAAAACTGAGATATATACTTAATTTTTCCAAACAAATATGGAAAAATGTCACATATTAAAAAAAATCATGACCTTAGGGTCATCAAAAAATTCATATGATGCTTCAACTTAGGGTATATAGGATCAAACTCTTCTCTACAAGATGTTCACTCAGAACTGCCAATCGACTCCAAAACATAGTCAAATAAACATGAACATCTGACACTTGATTGAATAGATCAAGGGGTTTCAATGCATGAATATTATATTATAAAATTTTTATATTAACCTTCATCAAACATATCATTATCTCTAATGGAAACTATTGGTCTCATAGACCAATCTGCTAATATTCTCTCTCATGGACTCCACTCAATCAAATAAGCCATTTTGGCTTCAATGTTCTGACCTCTTACACTAAATTAAAAGATTATAAAAAAAATGGATATATAATTAAATTCCTATACAAAATCATAATATACTCAATTCATCACTCTTACATGAAAACACATCAGGAATCATCTTCTCAATTTTGCCTAATTTTATTATTGTTTGCATCACTAGGTCTGTTAGAGACTAGCCAACTTGGATCACCAAATTTTCACACCTTAGATATGGAACCTATCTATAAACCTTCATGGAATACAACTAAAAGTATCACACTTTTATCTTCATCTAATAAACAAATTTGACTCGGTCAACTCTATCTACTACAATAAATCTCTAAAAGATAAGCACTTTCTTGTAGGGTCTGTTCACTCACTTGAGAAACCAATCACACCTAGAGATGAATGGGAGAGTTGATTTATACCTCTAATTACCTTTTTGTATATATATAATAATTTTGAGATATTTATAATAATCTCTTCAACATCATATCATTATTAGGATTCTTTGAGGGTTTAGACCAACTTCCAGTCTTAATGATCATTCATAAAACTTATCTCCTCTTTCCAAAAACCTAAATGATTATAAATTTGATTTATAACCCTTAATAATTTATCATGAATATCTTAGGTTCTCATGTAGATGCTTTACAGGCCAATGGTCACTTTAAAAACTTTCTCAGGTAGAGAACTCTTCATTCTATGCACTTGAGAAACCTTGAAACACTTTTTCAAGATTTTCTTGAAAAAAATTATCTAAAACTTCATGAACATATGTAAAACAACTTGAATCACCTCTGTCAATGATAAATTACTCACCCATGTCATGAAAACTAATCTTGATACCTCATCTAGACACTATCTCTCTTTTTGCTTTCTAGGCCTTGACTTGCAACTCTCATTAAGCCTTGAATCTAACCTTTTAGCCACCCTAAAGGCTACATATTGAAACTCTCATGTGTTCCAATTCCTCTTGTGTATGCTAAAGAAACCTCATATAATCACTCTTCTTTAAATATTCAACAAAACATATTTAGAGGTTATTATAGATCTTTGATGCTCAACTAAGTATCTTCATAACATATTTAGATTTGCATATACAAATCTTTGTATTTGACCTTATAATTAATTGTAAATTCCTCAACACCTCATTTAAAAAACAAATTATATCATGCTCAAATTTTGTCATGTATTATTCAAATTATTCTCTTCTTTGTAGCTCATTCATAGAATCTTCAAAACTATTTATAGAGATCTCCAGAGCATATAATTTCTTCTTTGGAGCTGACTGATTTCATCATGCTACCTACAAATATCATCTCACAAGGTCTAACCAAATCATTAAAATATTTTCATACTAGTCTCAAGGCTTATTTGACCATGAACCTTCATAATATATTTTGACATCAATGACATTAGATTGACATCAATGATATTAGATTAACATTAATGACAATACTTATTCCAACAACTCAACAATCAATGAAAATGCTCAACAATCTCCTCCTCAATCAATGACAATGTCCAACAATCTCCCCCTATATAATTAATGGCAAACACACTCATAAAATTATGTCAACCAAAACTTGATGGCAATCATATCATAGACCTAGTTCTTTCCTTTTCTCACTCTTTCTCCTTTTCTTATCTTTTCTAATCTTTCTCCCTCTTTGACATTAATGACAAAGATATTCCACAAATATCATCTATTTTAAAATGAAATTAGATTATAAGACACAAATCGAGCTCAATCAACATAGATCGAGCATAGTTAATCAACTTAAATAGCTCCTCCTCAAACTAAGATTCCACCATGCTTCTATTAGTAGAAGACATTAAGGGTCACTTGTAACTGCTGAAATCATACTATATCCTTTTGAGATGATATTATCTATCAAAGACACTAGATGGTACATAGTCTTCATAAATTATGGAAACCACTTATAACAATTATCAAAAAATTCTCTTAATTAGGTCACTCTCCTAGTTGATCCATCAAAAACTCAGTAAACAGAGTCTATGAGGCATATTAGATACAATCTCTTCTCAACTCTAGTATATCAAAAAGCAACCACTCTATTGACAAAGAAATTAGAGCTATCAAGGCCCCCCTTAGACCAAGCATATATTATTTAAAATAAATATAAACTTAGATTACTTACCTTTTTTGATATAATAGAATAAGATCAAACTCCTGACCATACACAAGGCTATCCCATAATTGATATTAACTATAGAACTAGGGACTCTCCCTTTATCTTCACAAATCAAGATCAGCTAATCAAAAAAATGGACATTAAAAGCTTACCTCTTATATATAAATTATTTATACTTTAACTTTAGATAATAGCCTTATATTTCTCATCATGATGCCTTATAAACTTCAAACCATAGAGCTATCAACACAAGAATGGATAATATCCATCTTCATCTTCTTGCTTGCAACATAGACAAATTAGAATCTTCTAAAAAAGAAACCTTCTCTAAATTCAACCTCATGCTTTTGTTGATAGAATAATGTCTCCATGAATCTTAATGCAACCACCCCTTTTCATAGGGAACTAAAACAACATGAACTCAAGGGATTCCCAGATCTCCATATTTTCACAAGTTTGAATATTCTTCAACATCCTTTTGGACTTGGTTGGTACTTTAGGCTTGATCTCATCAACAACCATTTGATCATCAATGTGGGATGATAATAGACATTTCTTACTTGATTTTACATCTGAGGCATGATCTATCTCAAACAAGAATTCCACTTGAGCTCATAGACTAATCATGATTTATCTTTTCTACCTTTGGTTTCCATATATTCATTTACCTTCTTTTGTGCACTCTAGGAGCTTCAAATTCCCTTTATTGACTCAATGAATTTCTAACTTAGTTAGGATAGAATATTGAAATGTGTCCTAAATTATGACAACTGTAACACACCACCATATACATACCATTCGACTAATGTGAATTGTGACTCTTTCCATAGTTCCATGAGTACTCATTCTTGGATGGTCTTCTTCATTCTCTTGCTCTATGACCAAACTGACTACATTCAAAATAGTAACCATTAAAAGAATTAACATACCTTCTTGTCTTCAATAGTCTTCTCCTTGACTTGAGGTGCCTTATTTTGGTCTTGTTTGAATCTAAGACTTGTCTTATCACTTGAAGACTTTTGACTACTTAATATATCATCTAGAGCCTCAGTGATCTTTTCAAATTTCATAAAGCTCTTCACCTTTATAGATGCTTGATCTAACTCAACTTTCAGATATTTTATTTTAGTTTTATACCTAATGCATTATTCCTCTTTAGCATTTAGGCTTGATGACATAATATTGATATAGGTTTTTACTTGTTGTATGATCTCTTCATACTCCTTATAAGTGTTTCTCAGCCTTTCTTCAAACAAACCAATATATTCCTCATAGTCCTAAACTAATAACTTCAATTTATTATTATTTTTCTTCACAATCTTCAACTCTTCTAAGGCACTCATGAGCTTAGCTTCAAGATCCACTTTAGCTTCTCCTTCTTCACTATCATAGTATACTTCTTCATATAATTCTATGTAAACCATAAGGCCTTTCCCATTTGAAAAACCCTTATTATTTGATTTTTTATTATGAATGAAGTTTCATTTTGTTCATGTTTAGCTTAATTACTACCATCATCACTAATAGATGTGTCTATATCAGTTACATCAGATGAGCTATCTTATTGGTATATAAACTCTTCTTATTTTCAAATGATTCTTTCCTTCATTCTTCTTAAAATATCTCTTGTTATTTTCAGACTTATATACTTTTCTATCATCTTTATGGCGTTCATCATGTTATTCATTATGATAAGATTTATCCTTGTTATGACACTTGGTTGTAAAGTGACCAATATTTCCATAAATTAAACATTTGAAGGGTAACTTACCCTTATACTTACCTAAGCTAAACCTTAACTTTCTATCAAACATAGTTATGAGTTCATCATCATCAAAATTCTAAACATACCTCATCTTTGACCTTATTAGCCTTTGAATTATTTTCAACTTTTAAAGTGGATTCATTCTTGGGAGGGTTTCCTTTGTTATTTCTCATCTTATAGGAATTCAAGATTCCATGAATCCCTTCCATCTCTAGCTTATCCAAATATTGCATCTCTTTTACTACAGGAACTTTAGAGTTAAAATTTGGAGTGAGTGATCTCAAAAACTTTTGAACAATAGTAGACTCTTTAAATTCTTCTCCCAATCCTATAATGATATTGATAACTTCATCAACCCTCAATAGGTAGGATGTAATAGTTTCATCTTCATTCATTTTCAAGCTTTCAAACTATCTTTTATGGGTCTACAACTTGGCTAACTTCACCTTGGTGTCTCCTTGATAGATGGTCTTTAATTTGTCCAATATATCTTTCGCTGATTCACAATGTATTACCTTTAAAATCTCTACCTCTGATAGGACACACAAAATGACATTCATTGCCTTCAAGTTATTTTCACTAGCCTTCTTACTTGCTACATCTATTGATGAAATTGGAGGTGTAATATAACCATCCACAACTAACTACCAAATATCATGTCCTTGTGACATCATATATATATATATATATATATATATATATATATCTTCATTCTGACATTCCAAAAGGCATAGATATATCCATTGAACAATAGAGCCTTATTGGTAGAGAAACAACCTTGATATTATTAATTAGTCATCCTTACTTCTTAGGATTTCACTTAGGCTTTTAGACCTACTTCAAAGGACCAAGATTTGATACCAATTATTGGAAAAAATATGACTAATAAGGGGGGATGAATTAGTCGTCAAAACTTTTCATTCAATTCCACTTAATCATATATGAACCATTCTAACAAACATGCTCATTTTATCAAGAATAAACACTAAAATATAAAAGAATGAAACACATGAACACAGAATATATGTGGGAAACCCTCAAAGGGAATAAAACCAATTTATAAATCAAATTTACTATAGTCCTATAATACTAACATCAATATTTTATGAATCACCAACTCTATAAGGAACACCAACCCCAACTAGCTTAGCACCAACTCAACAAGGCTTTAACAAGCACCCACTTGTAAGGAGACACCAACTAGACGACTTATCACAAATATAGCCACTTGATTATTTTATCACCTTTATAAAACCTTGTTACATTTATAATAGATGATGATATTTACCTCTAGCTCTTCATTCACTTTTTTCCCTCTCAAATTGGCCTTCTGCCTTCTTTGTTCTCATGGATTAATTAGATATTCTGACCTTCATCCTCATATTCATAACCTCTATTATGTATTCATGACACTTATATAATGGTATATATGATCTCCTTCTACTCATACATTATCTATATCATTCACTTATCCTCTTTTGCTCTAACTCTCTAAGCTTACCAAATAGGCCTAAACTACCTTGCTTTTATATAAGTCACTTGATCATATCCTTCTTAATCAGACACATACTTATATTATTAATTAATCCATAAATTAGGTCTTAAAATATTAAAATAACATTACTTAATCATGAATCAATCAATACATTAGGTCAATCATGGCTCAATTAGCCCTTACTCTTCTTTTAGGTTTAATGAAGACCTAATAGATCTTCTTAACAACACGTTACCCTTTGATATCTCTTAAAGCATATCCAAAAACCTCACATGGAAGGAAAAAATAATATTCCACTCCAATATAACTTATATAAATTTAATTTAAGTCTTCAACACCTTTTAGGTCCAACCACCATTTGAACCCTTTCTCAAATCACTATTTATAAAAGGCCTATGCATATACATAAAATTTGTCTTGAATAATTGAGATATATACTTAATTTTGAAAAAAAAACCATGAAAAAAATTACATATTCAAAAACCTCATGACCTTAGGTTCATCAAAAACTTCATATGATGCTTCAACTTAGGGTATATAGGCTCAACCTCTTCTCTGCAAGATGTTCACTTAGAACTGCCAACCGAATCCAAAACACAATCAAGGAAACATGAACATATGACACCTGATTGAACATATTCAAGGGATTTAAATTAATTAAAATGATTTTATAACATCCTTAAATCAAAATCCATTAAATAATTTATTAGCTATAATGGAAACTATTGGTCTCACAGACTAATATGTTGATCTTCTCTCTCACATACTACATTCAATTAGATAAGCCATTTGGATTAAATGTTTTAACCTATTACAGTAGATTCCAATATTATAAAAAGCATGTATAGATCATTAAATTCCAAAAAAAAATCATGATGCACCTTAATGCATTACTCTTACATGAAAACACATCAGGAATCATCTTCACACTTCTACCTGATTTTATTACTATATGCATCACTAGGTCTGTTAGCAACTGGACAACTTGGATCACTAACTTTACACACCTTAGATTTTTAACATATATATAAACCTTAAAGGAAAATAATTAAAATTATCACACTTTTATCTTCATCCATTAATAAATTTTGACTCAATCAACTCTATCTACTACAATAAATCTCTAAAAAATAGACACTTTAATATAGGGTCTGTTCACTCACCCAAGAAACCAATCACACCTAGAGTTTCATGGGAGAGTTAAATTGAACCTAAAATTACCTTTATATCCATATAAAACCATTTTTACCTCTTTATAACAATATCTTCAACATTAGGTCATTGTTAGGTTCTTTGAGGGTTTAGATCAACTTATAGTCTTAACAATCATTTATAAAACTTAGCTCCTCTTTATAGAAACCAATTATTGGAGATTTTATATATAACCATTAATAATATATAATTAACAAATTATGTTCTCATGTATATGTTTTACATGCTAGCAAGCACTTAAAATACTTTCTCAGGTAGACTACTCTTCATCCTATGCAGTCAAGAAACCTTCAAACACTTTTTTAAGATTTTCTTGAAAACCATGATCTAAAACTTCATGAACATACTAAAAATAACTTAAATTAACTTTTTAAATGTTTAAATACTCACCCATGTCATATAAAATGATCTTGATACCTCATCTAGCCATCATCTCTCTTTTTTATTTCTAGGCATTGACCTACAAGTCTCATTAGGCCTTGAATCTGACCTTATAGCCACCCTATAGGCTACACCTTGAAAATATCCTATGCTCTAATTATTATTGTGTATGATAAATAAACATCATACACTCACTTTTATTTATATATTCAACATATCATATTTGGAGCTTTTTATAGATCTTCAGAGATTGACTAAGGATCTTTGTAGCATCTTCAAAGTTGTATACACAAATATTCATATATGACCTTCTAATCAATTTTAAGTTCCTTAACACCTCATGTAAAAAAAAAATTATCTCATGATCAAATACTGTCAAATATTTTTTAGATAATTCTCATCTTCGTATCTCATTCAGAGCATCTTCAAAACTACTTACATAGATCTTCAGAGCATATAGTTTCTTCTTCAGATCTCACTCATTTCATCATGCTACCTTCAAATATTATCTCACAAATTATAGAAAAAGCATTACAATATTCTCATACTGACCTCAATGATTATTTGACCATGCACCTTCATAATATCCTTAACATCAATGACATTAGATTGACATCAATGACAATGCTCAATATTCTCCTCCTCAATCGATGACAATCTTCAATAGAACATTCATAGTAAATGATGTATGTAAAGAATAAATTATATCATTTTTAACATCATGAAGGTTTATATGAATATTATGTAAAGATTAATTTCATATGAGATCAATTGACATATCATGCATTATATTTTAATATAAATTTTGACTACTTGAATCTTCATTACATTAAAGAAATGAAATTTCACTTTTTTATTCACTGTGCATCAAAAATTTAGAAGGAGAATTCATTGTATGAAAGTATTCTTCTTCATCAATATGACAATTTTATTAATTATCATTCTAATCAAATTTATCATGATCATTTGATTTAGTTTCACATGCATCATATATACTACATTGAATAGTGATTCCATTTTCATTTTTCCATTTGAGAAGGAGAGGGAGAGAGGAAATTTCACTTGAATTTTATAAAAATAGAAAATAATATTCAATATTTGTAACATTTTAAACATTTATTAGAGAAGGAAAACACTCAACATTTTCATCATTTAGTAAAGGGGACATGCAATCAATTTTTTTTACACATACATCATAAGAAGATTTCATGCATGTAAGATGACTATGATGAACATTTTTAATAATATGCTTCTTTTTATTTCCATACACATCCATTTTTTAATATTTAATGTGATGCAAATAACTAGCAAATGATAAATGCAAATTAGGTGTTTTCTTAAATAGTGCATCATTAGATTGTAAATCAAGTAACATGGGAGAAATAAGAAAGCTAGGTTCCTCACACTCACTTTATAAATACGTGGAATAAATATCATAATCATAATCATAAGTGGTGATAAGATTATCTATGTAATCATCAATATTTAAATTTTTGTGAACTAGATCATTTGTCCATTCATTATTATAAGAATAAGGGGTAGCTATAAAATAAGGATTTTTATCACATTTATTATTAGCTATTATATTCTCATAAGCAATGTATTGATCATCAAGAATATTGAATATAAAATATAATGGATGAGGATATGAAGTATCTTCACTATGGGGATTTATTTTAAATATTATAAATCCATAAACACCCAAAAGTATAAGCATCAAGTCTAGGGTAAAGAGGAGAACAAACATCACCTATGCTACACCCATAAAAAATAATGGATCTAAAAAATAAATGCAACAATATGAAACTCTAGAACCCTGAATCCCTAAGACAAGCTAGGGTTTATTTTGATTATACTCAGAGTATGTATTCACCAAAATGTTTTATCTATTTTGGGTTCTTATAAAAATACCCTATTGAAATAAAAATTTGAATACACTAATGTAATGTTAATATCTATGTAATGTAGTATAATATTTGCAATAAATTTTGTCAAGCATGTGCAATAAATATAATAATTGACTAAGGGATAATATATGTCATATATTATTTATAATTTTGTTTTGGATCGTCACTATTTCTCAATTTGATCTCTGTCCTAATATGTAACCCTGTGTTTCATTCATTTTGAGTTTTTCCTCTTTTTCTAGCCTGGCCACTAGAATCAGATTTGGGACACTACTGTTGATACTAGTGTCCTAATTTCAACTATTCTATCCTTGTATTGTAGCCATATCAAATTTTTTCTAGATATGTTTTAGTACTTATGTTTCCTATTTCTACTTGTATTTATGGTCAAATTATATACAATCAGTTTATGATAATAAAACCCTAGCTTCTTACTTATTACAAACTTATGACTCAATAAAAAGGGGTTAATACATGAGTCAAGTTAAACCTATCAACACTATTGTTGTTAATTTCTACCTACATGTCCATATACTCTAAATAGGGCTCAAACTTGCATGTAGTTCTCCCTCCTAGGTGTATGAGTATGAAGGTGATTGTGTGGCCATATGCTCTTTCTCATATTATAATCCTTGGTATAATTAATGTAGTGTGAATTGATATTTTGAAGTAAAAATCTAGTTTTAGTTATTTAGTGTATAATGTAATTCAATAAATTTTAAATAAATAATATATATGTTAATTGAAAGGATTTCCTCATGATCAAATACTATGTCCTAACCTTGTATATATAGGGAAACTTTTAATTTGAATCAACACCTAGTGGCACATAAAATATACCATAAAAACACATTTGGATCCTTAAAAACAATCACAAATTAAAATGCATGGAAGTAGGGAAGATAATTAGATAGAACACTACCATCAAATTTAGGACACTAGTGTGGATGGTAGTATCTTGATCTAAATAGTAGTGTGTAGAGACTCAAACCACATAAAGGACCACAAGAACTCATATATCCATGTAACTTAATGACTAGAGAGAGACAAAATATTAGACAAAATAAAAAATATGGGCATGGATCCAAGGAGGTCCATGCAATATCATGCCACTAAATACTTAAATCTCTATCAAAAGGTCTATATATCTAAGACTATGTAAAAAGATATTAGAAAATGAGGCTTGTACTAAATATAGGTATCTACATAATGCTAAGCTCAAAATATTAAATGATCCATTTCCTAAGCATGATACCTATAAAGACACCTCAAATTTGCATCATACTTATAATGTTTATCCACCACCATAGTTTAATGATGCATATAAGCATAAGAAAAACATGTTTTTGGCATCTAAGAAAAAATATTCTAATCAAAAAGTGCAAAATGTTCAAAATATCATACACTTGCAATATATCTTAAGTATCTATCTCAAGAGGTCCAATAATTAACACAATATTTTACATCATCTCTATATTTCAGGTAATCTTAACTTTCCTAAATCCATGTCTCCTACTCAAGATCACATGAATGGTCATTTATATAGCCTTATCATTGAATATGATACATGTTCTTATTTTGATATTGACACACTATATACTTTTATATCAAATAAGGTAAGATATTTACTACTCATTAATGATTGAGTCAATTCTGATTTTTATGGAATCATTAAATATCATGTGAATTTATAAAATGAAAAATTATTAAAAAAATCAAAAACATAAATCTTTTTCCATACATAGGTTTAGATTGTTATATCTTTTTCTTCTATTTGTTTACATTTTTGATTACTTGATACATTCTTCTACATCCTTGGATTTTATTGGTGTGTTGGCCTCTTAGCCATTTATTTTTATTTTGTATAATTTGGAAAATCTCAAAAATATGATTAAATTTTCTAAAAAATCATGTTTATTTATATGCTTGCATAATTTTTCATTAAAATTTTGTCATCTTGCATACATGGCATAATCACCTACAAGGACAAAAATATCAATCACTATTATCCTAGTCTATCATGTCCTCTATCGTTTTCTACCTATAACTTAGATTTTTAGAACACAAATATATAATTTTGTCATTTTATAGATTATTATTGTAGTATAAGTTGAAATTTCTAGTTTTCATGCAAAATCTCTTCGTTTCAAGCTAAATTACTCCATATATGTGACATATTTTGACACGTACATTTGATGAAGTGAGAATTTAAATTTAGTTACTTGTATACATTTTTCATTCTCCTACATATTTATAACAATTCAAATTCACATTCAATAAGTGAAAATTCCTTTTACTGACACACTCAAATCCTTGCCAGTGCACATCTTTCATCGACACTTATTACAAACTATTTATATGTGGCCTCTTTTCTTCTACTTTTTGACACCTCATTTCATATAATTTGATGCTACTAATTTTCCATATTTCAAAAATAAAAATAAATTCATATATTTTTCAAAAAATCAAAAACATTTAAATATTTTCAAAAAATACAAGTTCAAGACTCGAGCATGATTAACAATCTAGTTTACATATTTTCGATATGTTGTTTATATTATGATTAGTAGATGACATTATTTATATATCACACATGAATTATATGGGTATTTATGAAGTGTTTTTCAAGATAGATAAACATTTATAAAAATTTAAAATATTAGACTTTCCTTTACCCATTGGCCTGGACAAGTTGGGGGAATCATATTCATAGGTGACAATATACAAGGTTATCATTATATAAACCCTATACTATTGAGATTTCAATTATTTAAAAATGTCTTTCTAACATTTATATATTACATAGTGTACTTGAACATGCTATTTGATAGGATACAATCACATGACATATGTATAGTTAAGACTGGCTTTGCTAATTTTATGTACCATTGATGTTGCATACTTATACATAGTAGATTAAAAATTTGATTTTCTATTGTGTTAAACTTTAGCCCTTGTGTGAGACTCTTTTCTTGATGCATATCTATGAGATATTGTGTGTTTTTTGTGGCATTAGACATGTCCTTGATTTGGCCCTTGGCCCTATGTATGGTGTGCAACATTTGAATATGTCCTTGATTTGGCCCTTGGCCCTATGTGTGTACAAAATTCAGACATGACCCTTTTTTGTGACATTGTTCATTTGTATGTGTGTTATTTTAAGCATTTTAACATGTCCTTGCTCTTGGCCCTTGTCCTATATGTGTCAATTTTATATCATTTTTTCTTGTTATGTGTGTGATTGTTGATCTTGATGAGTTTGGTAAGTGTCATGATCCATATCATGCACACCTAACATAATAATTCCTTGAGTTTCATTGATACATTTTATAGGCATTGTCTCTTAATTTCTATGAAAAAATTCAAATCTTACTATGCTAGCACATTTGCATATGCTACAATTTTCAATGACTACATATTTACTACACATGTTTCAAGTTAATTTTTCTTTTGAGATGAGTGAATTTTAAAAATCAAATTCCCTCACCTCAAAAATGGGGAATTTTAGTGGACTTATCATGCATGAGATAAGACACTTTCAAAGATAAAAAAATAGTTATTAAAATATATTATGGGGGCATATTCCATTGTATATGCACTCCTATTCTAGTTTTAAGGAAAAAATTCCCACCATTTCAAATTTCTAAGCATAATTTACATTGAGCATTCAAATAGAATTTCAAATTATATAATTATAGTGGGGGCATAATATAATTTTATGACACAATTTGTATTTCATGGACATGGTAGGAGAATAAGTGTACTACATATTTTGTGATCATGTTTTCAAATATCAAGGTATACCATGATTTTGCAGTTGAATCTATAATCCATATACAATGGTTGATTCAGTTTAATTTCATAGTGCATGACATGGAGTCATTAAGTACTCCAGAATTATGTGTGAGAATAAATTAGGATATCAACCATTTTACATCTTTGGGGTTACAAAGATGGACAAAAATAGTAAAGTTTCAACATTCTTCAATGAGTAATATTTTCACTTCAAAAGAGTAAATTTAATATTGGGGGGGGGTTTGATTACCCCCAATTTTATCTAATTATTTGGCTAAGGAAACATATTATCCATATGCTTCATGGGAGGCACCAATTCTTTAATGCTTCGAGGAAACATCAATCACCAAGAAAAGTCACAAAAATAACATGAATGTCACACATACATGTTTTTTAAATTAATCACATACAAGCAATTTTAAACTTATCAAATTTCATTTCAAATTATAAATTGTCAAAGTTAAATGAAATTTTCAAATGTTCATATTCAAGTTTTCAAAAGAACAAAATAGATATTTCATGTGTCTTGCAAGTGTTCACCAAACTATATGGTGCCTTACATGATTAAATTATGCACCTAAAAGAAAACATATCTTACACACTAAAGTGTGACTTTGTTTAAATGTAGTAATTTCATTTATAGAAGTGGGGAATATAGTAAATTATATGTGGTCATGAATACTTGATCATGCTTATTTTATCCCCCTTTACCATCAATTAATAAATGCAATTAATTGACACTTCACTAATTTGACCTATCATAATCATAATAAGAGACATTATTTAAGTACAAGGACATCTATTATCAAATAAATAAATTATATTACCATTGAAAACACCTTTATGAATCTATATGCTCTGACTCAGACCCAAAAATCAATACCTTTCTTGAAGGGATAAGAAAAACAAACATGAAATGAATGCATATCATTCCTTTCTCTATCTATCTATCTATCTTGTCTTTCCCTCATATGAGTCAAAATTTCCAAATGGGAAGTGTATATAAGGTTGACAATGAGATTTATAAACTCTACAATGGGTCTTTTTCCCACTTGAACCACTATAAAAATAAATTAAGTTCATTCATTTGATAGATATTTGAAAGCTTATCAATATAATATAAGATATTCTTTACACAAATTCATATTGAATAAAATGTCCCTATGTTACCCAAATTAGTTTTTTAATCACTTCAAGTAGTCATGAGCCAAGTTTCAATTCAATTTTATGAATCCCTAGCCAAGCATGATCAAGTATTCTATACAATTATAGATGCATTCATATAGTCAAAAGATCAAAATTTCACAAAGCACTTAGGTGTGGTAATTACATGGAGGTTTGATCCCTCTTTATAGTATTGGTATATATGTAGTGCTCAACACAGTGGGGTGTTGAGGTCTATCATAACTCCAACCACTAAACCATTTTTACTCCTCATCCATTTATCTCTTTATGGATTAAATATAAGGTTTGTAATGTAAATAAGACATGTAAATGTCTCCATACAATTTCTAAAGAACAAATCAGCTCAAAAAGACCTACCTATCACTGTCACACTTGATTATTCTAAAAGTTACAATTTTATAAAAAAGATAGAACCAACTAATAGAGACAAAAGTGGCAGTCATTTTTGTCACCTACTAAGCATTCCTATCTGTCAAATCACTCAAGCATAACTTCTAAGATATTTTTGGGTTTTCTATATTGTTGGCTGAATATTTTGTCACCAGTTGACTGAGGGCAAAATAGGTGTTTCAACCACAGCATAATGAGATTTGATAAGCAAAATGTGCAGGCTTACCACATCAAAATGGGATAAATCTCTCCTCTCATCAAGGGGAGGTTCCCTATAACTATAAGGTACTATATATTATAAATATATGCTGAAAATAACACTTAGGGTAGGATAATGCCATCCATCTCTCTTTTTTTAGAGATGATGTTCACAAATCAAAGGAAAAATCTTGGTGAAATGATAGAAGGCACTTCTCTTCTTTTAGAAGTGTTATTCAACAAACAACAGGAATCTTTCTAGTAGTGACTGTAAAAAGACGTAGTAACACAACAAAATGAGGTGTAGCACAAAGTCTCCACCTCAACTGCCAAAGAGTGAAATATATGAAGGACAATGGGGGTGCAAAGTCATCCCAAGATCCTTTAAATAGAAACAAAAAACAAACACACTAAAGACAATTATGGTATCACAAAGTCTCTCCATAGTTGGCTTCAGGACACCTTCATGATTACTTCCACTAGTTTTGTTTGTTAAATTAAATGGACAAGAATGCTTCTAGGAAATAGACATAAGAACAATTTCATAAATAAAAAAAGTTATTCCAACACAAAGTCTGAAAGGTCACTTATTTTCTCATTCAAATAAAGAAATATGATTAACAATCTGAGCTCAAAGTCTCAAGAAATGCCTTTCAATTTGGGCATAGTTTTTCTTCTATCACAGAGAGATATCCTTTGCATAAAATAAGAGATTAAAATATATAACACTCCAAGAAAGACTTGGGTGCTTTGTTTCATGGAATGGCCTAGCTGCATTTAATTCCTTGAATGCATTTTTAGTTCTATGAAGGGGCCATGCTAGAATAGGGCATTGACCTTAACTGTGGCATGTCAATTCATCTCAAATGTCTCCTTTTGAAGTATGGCCCACCTGGTCCTCTTCCTGATATGCGTGTAACTATCCATTTCACCTTTACTCGATGGAGAAAAATAGGCCATGTCCTTGAGTGTATGCACTTTGATGTTTACTTGGTGGACTATTCCACCTACTAGAATAACTTTTCTATAGATATTTATGGTCTTTCTGCATCGTTCCCTCTTTCCTTAACACATTTTGTCTCTTCCTCATGATCTAAGCTCTTGGGCTATCTCTTCCCTTTTTGCTAGCTCTTTTGGCTTCTTCTTCAGCTGGTCACTGAGTTTGTTCTCAAGTTTTGTGCCATATTTGAAAATAAATGATCATTTTATTACCTTGAATTTGACGTCCACACGGACATCATTGGTCACTTGGTCACTTGAACCACGTTGAACCTCAAACCTTTGAACCATGAGAGTGCATCGGTTCAATGGTTTAATAGTTTGGGTGGTCCTATCGGCTCCTTGGTTCAATCGACTCCTTGGTTCAATCAAATCCTTGGTTCAATCAATTGAACCATCTCTTTGAACTTGTCTCTAAAATATTTTGCTTCCTTCCTTCGCTCAAAGCTTCCTTTCAAATTTTAAAATTCCTTAAACCTTTGAACCTTTAAACTTTAAACTATTTTGGTTCAAAGTTTAACGGTTCATTCTCTTTCTCAGAATCCTTTGGTCCTTCAAAGTTTTTAGATCCTTTTCTTTTCTATTGAACTCATTGAACATTTAAACTTTGAACCTTCTGAGGTTTAAAGTTCCACAGTTCAACTTTTTTTTCTCAGCTCTTTGAATCCTTTATTCTTCTAAGTCTCTCAAACTTTATTTAACTCATTAAACCTTTCAACTTTGAACTCTTTTGGTTCAAGGTTCAACGGTTCATTCGTTCAATCTTTCTTCTTCGAAGTGTTCTTTTCTTTAAGTCTTTTGAATCCGTTGAACTTTGAACTTGCCAAAGAAATTAACTCTTTTAAGTCTGTTGATGTCGTTGAACCTTTAAACCCATTGAACCTTTGAACCTTTGGAGGCAGGGTTCAAAGTTTCAATGATTCAATGGTTTAATATTTTGTTTGAAGCACGCCAATGGACCTTTTGATTGAACCTTGACATTGAACCAACCTTGAAATTACCTAAGTGTTTGGAACTTGTTCCTTTGTGAGAGCTCGCCTGTTGAAGTTGTTGAACCCGTTGAACCTTTGAGTCCCTTAAATGACAATGCTTGAATAATTGAAGAACTTGAGCACTCAAAATATTTTTTGAGAAAAGAAGAGAGAATTTTGGCCTAGAGGACCAAAATAGTTGATATGTTGTCCCAAAAAACAAATGACAGATTTTGGGAACAAAAGTTGGCTCCAGTTGGGGAACTTCCATCTATTGTAAAAATAATCAAAGGGGTAGAATCTATAATCTCCAGTGCCTTTAAGTATGCCATTGGGCTATGAAGTCATGCTACCCAAAAAATAAAGGCACCAAAAAATGAAAAAGAATAATGCAAAATAAAACTAAAGACTATATAAAAATTATACATATGTACACTGATCTTATCTGACACTTCAAAGATTGAAGTGCTTTAGATGCTACCCACTGTGAGGCAATGAAAATCGCATTCTATCCTAATAAACTAGTAAGAAACCATTTTCTCCTTAGAATAGTGATGGGTGAGTGGAACTCTCCACCAGGAATCACATTTTCTATGCACTCCTTTTGGTTATCTCTTCTTGCCCCATGGAAAGACATGGTCTCCAATATAAAAACCATATATCCTTGCTCTCTTGGTGAAGAATTTATTTTCTTGACTTTGGCACATAGCAGTATGGTCCACTACCATAGCCTGTTGCTCTTCTAGTCCAGTGAAGCACATTATTTGATTGTCAGCATCAAACACCTACCAATGGTTAGCTTTATCAGGCACACTTGGTCGAAAGACTAGTTTGATAGTGTACCTATTATCTTTGAAATTGAGGTGAGGAACCATGAAGGTTACAGGGACAACCAATTAATTTTCATGACTATGAGGCTCTCTAGGCACTACAAAAATATTGAAAGATTCAAAACTTTCAATTTGATCCCATACCAGATTACGATAATGTCACAATATTTTGTTCTTGGTTTGATACAGGTTCCTCACCTAACAAACCACTAGCTCAGCATCTCCTTTGGCATGAAGGAACTTGACACCTCTATCTTGGGCTAATTTCAACCCAAGTAAGAGAGATTCATATTCAATAGTGTTGTTGGTGTTGTTAAATTGTAACTTGTATGAAGAAAGAAAAATATCTCGTTGAGGAGATATCAACACAATCTCAGCTCTTGAGCTAGTAAAAGAATTGCTGCCATCAAATTCTAGGATCCAAACATCATTAGAAATTGATCTTCTATCAAATTTTTCTTCATTAGAGAGGGAAGATCCTTTTTCATCTATACTGCACCCTACCAATTCTTCTGATGTCTTTTTTGAATCAATTTTTGGATCACCACCTACAAGACTTTCATCTACTGTAACAGGAACGTCTTCAGTAGACAAAAAATAATTACCCCTACCTGAAGACTCAAATAGAATTTGAGATTTAGGGGCTGACGTTTGGGTGACAACATATTTTTCCTCCGTCTCAGGAAGAAACCTCTGCATGATGCCTTTGACCGGGATCCTCACTTCAGACAGGTCCATACTTAACTCACCACCAACATTTTTGTAGAAATTTTGCCTAAGAAGAATGTTGTATGAGGCTAGGACATTGGCCACTAGGACTATCATTTTGATCCTTTTTTTTGGGAAGGTCATGAATGCAAACTAGGCATCTTTGATCTATCCTAAAAGTGGCACTTGTTTTTTTTCCATGGAGAAACATCTCCTAAAAGTTTTAGTCAATGTAAGGTTGAGAGAATCTACCACCTTGGCAGGCATGACATTGTCAGATGCACCTGAGTCTATGATGCAGTTGCTCATCTTGTGACCATTTATCAATAGAGAAACATAGAAAGGCTCTATTTTCCCAGGGGTAGTAGGAGAAGTAATGACCAGATTGTTTGGGGTGGACATGTTCCTTGGGGGATCATGAGTTACCTTTCTAACATCTTGTCTTTACAAGGATGGTTTGATTCTTCACACATTGAATTAACCTATCCAACTGCTCAGGGTTGGATTGTAAATATTCAAACTCAGTCATTTGAATTTTGGTCTTCTTAGTATGGTTGATTATGTCAAATGACTAAAATGGATGAGGAACAGAGGAAGGAAGTTCATCCTTCTAGTTTTTTAGGGGTATGGTACTAGTCTGAGAATTTGAAGTAGGAGGTGAAGGAATATTTGAGGTACTTACTTTTTTGCTACTCACTGGGTCCTTTGATTGAAAAGGTAGAGTAGTACCCCATTTAGCAATTGAAATCACTGGTTGAGATTCTTTCCCAATTTTTACTTTATCAACTTGCTGGGTTGACTGGTTCTAGGATTGGGTGAATACAACGTATGATCCATCAAATACTTTACCTTTACTTTTTGTTTTCATCTTGGTAATTCAAGAAACTAATTTTAGAGTTGTTAGCTGATTCATCTTGGTTTTTTGTAAAGAGATCAGCATCATTTTCTAGGTTTAACTCAGGTTAGAAGGAAAAATCAAATTCTATTTCAAGGTATCCAACTATTGAATTGGTTGGAGGTGCTTTAATGGCAAGTTTCCCCTATGGGGGAGGAAGGTGATTTGGTTGCCCTTAATTCCTGGTAGCATTGCCTTGGTATGATTGATTAGGAAATGTCCTCCTTGGTATATCTATGTATGAAGGAGCAAAAGACATCTCTTGCACCATTTGCTTTCTAAGAGCTAGTAACTCATTTTCCAACTTCTGCACCATAAGATTAGTGGTGCTTATAGATGAATAAATAGAAGATGAAGAAGATTTATCTCTATTATGATCTCTTCTTATCTTCCCCACCAAGATGAGATCATCTTCCACCTCAGTAGCCAAATCTTATGCTACAACAAGGTCTATGTGGCCAGTACATCTTAGCAAAAAACTCACTTCAGGTAGCTGAGAGTTGATGAAGAAGCATTTGAGATTCTCAGTTGTTGGCTGAGAAATTATAGGAATCCTATTCCTTAGCTTGTCAAACTTGGCTATGAAATATATCATTAGTTCATGAGGCTCTTTCTTCATTTGTGTGAGTTGGGCTAGTAGGGCATGCACATCTTCTGTAGGCTTGAACTTGGCTTCAAATTTGGCTTTGAGGGTGTTCTAGTCAGTCACAGTCTGAGCCTGTAGATGATAAAACCAATCTGAAGTAGCACCTTGTAATGTTTATACAAATAACCTGATTACTACGTCCTCATACTCCACACCTATCATTCCACAGGCTATGCTGAAGGCTGTAATATGTTCATCAAGATGAACTCTCCCATTGCCATAGAATTTGAGGAAATTCTTCATGAAACTACGAGGTAGTTCATGTAGAGGTAGGGTTAGATTGAGTGGACCAAAAGAGTTACCCCAGGGGCCTTGAGCTTCTATTGTATGACTTGTGAAGGGGGGATAAAAAATATGGGTGGAGTACGCATAGGCAAAGTTCTACTAGCAGAGGAAAAAGAAGCTATGCCTTATATTGGTGACCTGATGTTGGTAGGAGGAAGAATCCTAGTTTATTGGAGGTGAGATGGTGAAGGAAACAGATCAAGATCACTTTGTTGTACCAACTCAAATACAGGGTCAACAATACCTTTAGATCTCTGGCATCTTGTATACCATGGAGCTGCCAGATTGTGAAATAAAAATGGAAAAGAACTAGCCTTGCTTTAGCTTGGAGCTTGAGGCTTCGAACTGCATGTTCTTTCAAGTTAGCATGGAGCTGCCAGAGAATTGAATTTTGAAATGAAATGCTCAATCTCTAGCATCTCTGGTTTTACAGCTTAGAGTATATAATGGAAATGGATAAGGCTATAATTATAATGGATAAGACATAGGTGATGCTTCAATTTGAAGCTTGAGGCTTCAAATTATGCAAAATTTTTGTGTCCCCAGTAGAGTCGCTAAAAATTATTGGGTGAATATTTTGTCACCAGCTGACTGAGGGCAAAATAGGTGTTTCAACCATAGCATAAGGAGATTTGATCAGCAAAAATGTGTAGGCCTACCACATCAAAATGGGATAAATTTCTCCTCTCATCAAGGGGAGGTTCCCTATAACTATAAGGTACTATATATTATAAATATATGCTAAAAATAACACTCAAGGTAGGATAACACCATCCATCTCTCTTTTTTTAGAGATGATGTTCACAAAACAAAGGAGAAATCTTGGTGAAATGATATAAGGCATTTCTCTTCTTTCAGAAGTGCTATTTAGAAAATAATAAGAATCTTTCTGGTAGTGACTGTAAAAGGATGTAGTAACACTGCAGAATGAGGTGTATCACAAAGTCTCCACCTCAACTACCAAATAGTGAAATATACGAAGGATAATGGGGGCAAAAAGTCATCCCAAGATCATTTAAATAGAAATAGAAAACAAACACATTAAAGATAATGTTGGCAGCATAAAGTCTCTCCACAGTCGGCTTCAAGACAACTTCCTGATTACTTCCACTAGTTCTACTTGTTAAATTAAATGGACAAGAATGCTTCTAGGAAATAGACATAAGAAAAATTTCCTAAATAACACAAGCTATTCTAGCACAAAGTCTGAAAGGTCACTTGTTTTCTCATTCAAATAAAGAAATATGATTAACAATCTGAGCTCAAAGTCTCAAGAAATGCCTTTCAATTTGGGTAGAGTTTTCCTTCTATCACAGAGAGATCTCCTTTGCATAAAATAAGAGATTACAATATATATCACTCCAAGAAAGACTTGGGCACTTTGTTTCATGGAATGGCCCATGCTGCATTCAATGCCTTGAATGCATTTTTAGTTCTGTGAAGGGGCCATGCTGGAACAGGGCATCGGCCTTAACTGTGGCATGTCAATTCATCTCAAATGTCTCCTTTTAAAGTATGGGCTGCCTGGTCCTCTTCCTAATATGCGTTTAGCTATCCATTTCACCTCTACTCGATGGAGAAAAATAGGCCACATCCTTGAGTGTCTGCGCTCTGATGTCTACTTGGTGTACTATTCCACCTACTAGAATAACTTTCCTACAAATATTTTTGGTCTTTCTACATCATTCCCTCTTTCCTTAATGCATTTTGTCTCTTCCTCATGATTTGAGATCTTAGGCTATCTCTTCCCTTTTTTTTGGCTCTTTCAAATTCTTCTTCAGCTATTCACTAAGTTTGTTCTCAGGTTTTACACCATATTTGAAAATAAATGGGCATTTTATTACCTTAAATTTGACATCCATGGGGACATCATTGGTCACTTGGTCACTTGAACCATGTTGAACCTCAGACCTTTGAACCATGAGAGTGCATCGGTTCAATGGTTGAACAGTTTGGGTGGTCCTATCGGCTCCTTGGTTCAATCAACTCCTTGGTTCAATTGGTTGAACCATCTCTTCAAACTTGTCTCTGGAATCTTCTGCTTCCTTCCTTCGCTCAAAGCTTCCTTTCAAATTTTGAAATTCCTTGAACCTTTGAAACTTTGAACTTTGAACCATTTTGTTTCAAAGTTCAATAGTTCATTCTCTTTCTCAGAATCCTTTGGTCCTTCAAAGTTTTTGGATGCTTTTTTTTCTGTTGAACTCATTAAACCTTTGAACTTTGAAACTTCTGAGGTTCAAGGTTCAATAGTTCAACCTTTTTTTCTTAGCTCTTTGAATCCTTTATTCTTCTAAGTCTCTCAAACTTTATTGAACTCGTTGAACCTTTGAAATTTGAACTCTTTTAGTTCAAGGTTCAACAGTTCAATCTTTCTTCTTTGAAGTCTTCTTTTCTTTAAGTCCTTTGAAGCTGTTGAACTTTGAACTTGCCAAAGTGCTTAACTCTTTTAAGTCTGTCGATGTCGTTGAACCTTTGAACCTATTGAACCTTTGAACCTTTGGAGGTGGGGTTCAATGGTTTAATATTTCAATGGTTTAATCTTTTGTTTGAATCCTGTTGATGGACCTTTCAGTTGAACCTTGATGTTGAACCAACCTTGAAATTGCCTAAGTGTTTGGAACTTGTTCCTTTATGAGAGCTCACCTATTGAAGTTGTTGAACCCATTGAACCTACGAGTCCCTTGAATGAAAATTCTTGAATAATTGAAGAACTTGAGTGCTTAGAATATTTTTGAGAAGGGAAGAGAGAATTTTGGCCTACAGGACCAAAATAGTTGATATGTTGTCCCCAAAAACAAGTGACAGATTTTGGGAACATCATATATTATTTTTTTTCTTGCATTCTATTTTCCTATGTAGTCACTTGACAAATCAAAAAAATAATTTCATTTTTCTTTTTCATAGTTCATCCTTGTTTGTTCCTATTCTGCTTTCTCTATTCCAGTTATTTATCTTCAATTTGCTATTAAAAACTATGTTTCCATCACCCTATATTATTCTATTCAATTTATCTAATTAGGATTGATATTTATCTATTAATTTAAAAATAGATAAAACCATAGTAGTATTCAAAGTGATAGAATCCAAAGCTTGGCAATGCACATCATTGAATCCTTTGATGTTATTATATGTTTTTTAAATAGAAGCTATGTTAATAACCATTATCTATAATAATGTGAGATTTAAAATTTCAACCCTGAACCATTATAAATCAAAACCCTTTTTATTAGTGTCATTTTTATTTTAACTTGTATAAACAAAGGTAACTTATGATCAATAGTTTACCATGAAGGTAGCTCCTCATTTCCAAAAGATATGACATCCTCAATATCCTTTAAAGTATTAATAAGATATGAAAAATAAGAAGGTCCTATGTCATGAGGCATAGGTTTTTTATTCAATGATTGATACAAAATATCCTTGAAAATAATATCTTTCTAGAGTATTTCCACCATATAAATCTTAGCTAGTATATTCTTTAACTGATCAAAATATCATATCCTCTAGGATTATTAACTAATGTTAGATTAGGTTGGGGATGGGGAGGAATATCTTGAGTTTTTCCTCTTGTATTTCCTAATGAGGCACCTAACCTCATATAGTAATAATAGATCAGACTGTAAGGTCTACTATAAGCCTATGGTGAATAGTAGAGGCAGGATATGATTTAGATAATTGTGAGGTCTATGGGAAGGAGGAACAAAAGGAACCACTTGATCCCTCTAATGTCTAGTATTAATAGGTGATAATTAAAACTTAGAAATGTAGTAATAAGTATCATAAAAGTGTTCATTATTAAGATCTTTATTAATGTGGTATATTATTTTGGCCATTTTTGTGCATTGATGGACTTACACAAAAATGAAATAATTTACATGTCATAGGCAAGCAACATGTAAAAATCAACAAAAAAATTTGGAGTAAGAAATAATAGATAGATTCATTCATTATGATCATGATTGATATTTAACTAAGAAAATAATGAATATTAAACCCTAATAGGTATTTTACAAATGAGAGAAAACCCTAATGACAAGCTAGGATTTCAACAATGTTCAATAATAAGTGGGTTCACCAATATGTTATATCAAAATTGGGGAAATAAGGAAATGATTAAGTCCTAATTATGAAAAAATAATGCATAAAATCATAATACTAAGATATATAATAAATTGAGTATTTATTATTTGAAACTTTTTATATTTGGAAAGATGATAAAAAGGGAAATAACACAGACAACATGTTTAGCTAGAAATTGATAATGTAGTACTATGTGTGTGATTGTGGGAATTCATTAAATAAATGTGAATTGATAACATGGATTTGTTATATCTCTAGAGTAGGCCATGTTATTCAAACTTGGTCTTACCATTGTATCGTCCACAAGGAACAATAACACCATATAGGTTTTTTTACCTCTATTAAAAATTGGGAGTGTGTGTTGTTTCTTATTAGTCCTTTGTATGTGTTGTGTGATGTGAGATCAGTTATGGAATCCGCTATGTACCTTATTCTTTACTTTTAACCCTAGAACCATAGACAAAAAATGATGAATGAGATAAACTAGAAAAAAAGGTTAGCATTTGAAGTTGTGTTAGACCTCAACACCCCCCATGTTATGTACTACCTACATACCAATACTCCAAAGAGGGATAAAATTTCATGTAGTTATCCCATTCTATGGTGTTGTGTGTGAAAAAAAAGTCTAATGTTAGATGTTGGTGCAATTCTAGTGTAATTAATGTGCTTCAACCATGACTTGTGACCTTTGAAGTGTATACAGACTTAGTTTGGGGCTACTAGGGCTTTGTAGACTTTAAATTAGGAAGATAGGTGTTTTTAACTCAATGTTTAATAAGATGTTCTAGTGATTTTTCATTTATGAGCCTCCTCTATGAAAAAATGGTTTGAAATGTGGATTTATAGTGATATTTTTGGAAATTCATCAATGAGGATTTTGAAACATGTGGGATGACCTGTTAGGTGCTTTTAAATTTGAGAAAATGATCATTATTTTATGGGAGGATATGGTCAATGAATTTAGAAATTATTGGCAAGTGGGATAGTATTGAAGTAGTAACCTTGTCTGGGAAGTAGAAGTGTGATTCAGTTTGAAGATGATCTTAGGTTATCTAGAATAAAGATTAGAAAGAATTATGTATATTTATTGGTTGAAGATAGGGATCATCTGCATAAAGATAAAGGAATAATGATTTATATATGTGGAATTAGGCATGAGCTAAGAGTGTGTAAGAGGATTATCAAATTGCATTGTTTTAGCATTAAATGTTAATTTATATGACTACAAAACCCATTATTATTTTGATCAAATTAAACCCTAGATTCCTTAGGTTTTTCTTTCTATTTTTCCTAAGGTTTCAAAATTTTATATCTATATCTAATTTTTAGACATGCTTTATGATTTCCCTTATCAAATCATAGCTATAAAAGATATGTATAATGTTTATTTTCTAATTAAATTTATTATAATCATAATTACATTTTATTTTCATTTAATTTGTAAAATATTTACAAATTATGTAAGCAAATAGATCAAAATTTTGCACAATAATAAGGTTAAAACTAATCATGATGAATATTTCACCCTTAGTAATTCATATTGTTTGAATATTGAATCCCTCAAGTCACTACTCAATGTTAAAGGGTACAAATCAATCCTTTCATTCCTCATCCCCTAGACTTAAGGTCATTATAGCTACCATCCAACTGACATTATTCTCCATAGGCTTATATAATATCCCATTATTTGTATACAGAAAATATTTTTCACTTTTATCATATAATGACACTTTATCTTATAACAACTTGTGGACACATCAATCTCTTTAAGTGCACACCTTAAAAGGTGCCCTGGGAATAGGGTGGGAACATTTCATGGTAATTTTTGAATGATTTTGCAATTATATCATGTTATACCATTTATACTATAACTATGAATTCTTCTAAGCTGCTATAAATCTATCCTTTATGTCTACTTGTTATCTATATTTGATAGTTTCCACATATCCTATGGTATCAGCCTAGCTGATACCATCTATTTTGTGCCTTCATCTTTCTTATACTATATCAGTCAATCTGATATAGTTTTAAGTGTGTTTTTTAACATTTGTACTGTATCGACCTAACCGATATTGTACTATGACAATTGACATCTTCTAATTATATCATCATGGCTAATACCTTTAGCTTAGAGTTTAAGGTTATCTTTGAGTATTATAATAGAATATGTAGAGGTCATATTTCATTCCTAATAAGACATATCACATTCATACACTCTACTTGTGATTTAATTTCTTCCCCAAGTTATATTTGAGAGAGTTAGTGGTTTAGAACCTTATCTCAAAATTATTGTCTTATGGTGTCATTAAAGCTCAATAGGAGTGGTAATTGGAGTTACTAACTAGGTATACCTAGTTATTCATCCAACCACTTGAGGTCTTCAACCTATAACAATATCTTTTAAAGCTCCACTTGAGTGAAAGGGGAGATTAAATCATTGACAGATCCACACCAAGGTAAGTAGTTATATCCCCTCTTTAATTTATTTAATTAGTATATTATCTATTTATTTTGTTATTGTATTATGGATGCATGTGTATATCCTTGTTTAGAATCTTCCATATGATTAATAAGATCTTGTAAATATTTGATTTATTAGACTTATCATTTATCATTTAAATTTGTATAGAATCCCATTTGGTTGACCTTTCTACCTTACCATTTTACAATAATATAACCCATAATTTAATTTATTTTTTACTCCCTTTATATCCATTTACTTTATTTGCATATTTATAACCATAGTTACAACCATTTACCTTTGTTGAGGTCTAGTGAGAGTTATATACCTATGTCATAGGATTAGGGTTTGGAACCTATTTCCTTTTGATATTTGAGTTATAGGTTACCCTCTTATATATCTACATATATAATTGGTCCTTATCTTATCATCTAAGTATACACATGCTCTATTTGATTGACCTTATTTGGGTCATAGTCTATTGAGAGAAATAGGATAGTTGTAGGTCGTCCTAGTCTATGCATACATGATACATGTTATTTTAACCATAAAAGGTAGGGTGCCCCATCATATATGGAAAAATTAAGGAAGTTAAACTATCTCTCCTCATCCCTATCCACCTCCCTAAAAAGTAACCAACCTAACTAATGGCTATAATATTATTGATCAAGTTAGACATTTTATATGTAAATTTACATGACACAACTTTATAAAATGATATAGAACCTTATTAATTTACCTCTATTTCTAATACATTGAATGATATTGAAGACATGATATCTTTTGTAAAGGATGACTTGCATAATCAACATACTATAGATTAATATCTCCTATTTTTCATAGAAGTAAAAATATTAAATAAGGGAATTAATATGATTTTGATAGATAATTGATCAAGAATAAATATATGCAATATCACATTTTTGAAAATGTTTGGTGTTGATATGGATTATATTAACAAATCATATAAGAACATTGTAAGATTTTATAATGTGCCTCACCTAGCTCGAAGTTCAATTACATTGGATGTCAAATTAGGACATAAGACTTTACCTACTTTATTTCAAGTAATGAGTAATCACTTAATTTATAATATCCTCTTAGGTAGAACATGGATACATTTAATGTAGGTGGTATCATATACTTTGTATAAATGTGTTAAATTTATACATGAGGGAAATTTGTAGACATGTCTTGAAGATAATCAACCCTTAAAATACTATACAAAAGACCTTAAAAAGGACGTAATCCATAATTAGATGCTTTTCAATCTAATTCCACACCTCCATCACATATGATATAACTATAATGGATACATAAATATTAAATTAGTGAGTCAAGTAAGATTAATGAACTAATTACATGTGTATTAGGCCAATAAAAGACCAAATAAAACACATAATAATAAGAGATACCAGATCTTCCTTTAGTAGTAAACTTATAAAATCGAGATTAGATGGAAATAAATGATATTGATGATGATGAGAATGAAGTTATAATGAACATAGATGATTATTTATTTGGTTTTAATTTTACACCTATTGGTATAGGGGAATACAAGGATGATTTAAAATTGGTAACTGAAACTAAGTTGGATAAATGGAAAACACCTCTTTCAGATATACTAAAGGATAATAAGGACAACACTCATTACAACATAAGTCTACCACAAAACACTTAAATTATAAGTGGTCCTCTGAGGTAATTCTTTGTAAAATCCAACATCATAGAGTCACACCCAATATGCATGAAAAATATAGTAAAAAATATAGAACCCACAAATGCATAACAAACTATTAGATTACATATTACTAAGGTAAAATATAAACCAAGTATTATACTATAGATATTACTTAATAAGCATTCAATAAATCTACCTACGATTTCACATAGAGTTATGGGAAGATTATCAAATCAGGGAGGAAAGTTATTTTTTACTTATCATATAACAATATGACATCACATAAATACTTGTACAACATTAGCATAAAGGATTCAAAAGTTCAAATATGAAGGAATTATCACAATCACTCATATTTATAAGGAGTCACCAATTATACCTCATGATGGAATCCAATATAGATCAAACATGAAAAGAGTTAAAGCATTAAATGTAAGACATATTGACTATTATAGTTCATATCGAGGGTGATTATAGGCAACACATTAAAATTGATGAGATAAATCACCTAAGTACATACAATGTAGCATTCTCATAAAGGTTAGGATATGAGGTGAATGAATTACAACATAATATGCATTTTAAGGGAGAAATTAGACATATTATGCTACCAATTATTTATGGACCAAATGTCATTGAGATAATTATATGGGTCATGCACACTAGTAAATAATTATGGGCTACACTTAAATAACAATGGTTACAACAAATGCAAGATACCATAGATATAACAAATAGATACACATTTTTTTATGGATAAAATATAATCAATAATAGACATGATGGTGACAATGATAACCCAAAAGTTCATACCTCAAGAACTATTTAAAAAAAGTAAATCTAAAGACAACACATGACCAATCATACAAGCTTGAAGAACATGTCATGCATATACATCATATTTAGAAATGTGGACAAGTAAAATCAAAGGTGATTGACCTAGAATACTATGATGAAACATATGAAAATTCTTAGGTATGTCTGATGAGATCCCATACCCAAACTTAAACAACTTATCACTTGAGGCTCCACATAGATTCCCTCATCCATTGGATATGACTTTAGGACTTTGATTCATACATAATAAAAACTCATAAAATACAAAAACATTCAAATATTCAAAAATAAAAATACATGACATATATTCCTTATTTACATTATTTTTAATGCTTTATCATATATATTATGCTATATATCTAGTTTTCTATGCACATGCATTTCATGGTATATATGAATTGTATGTAGGACATACATGTTTCATATGACATGGACATACTAATGTATGACATTCCTAGAACTAAGAGATATATTCCTACATTAGGGGCAGATTACTACTAGTGGTAACTTCCTAATTTACATAGGGTCTATCTTTCTATTTCCATTGATCATACCGAGCCAATTTAAATTGATTATACATTACATGCTTTGACTCATAGTAATTATATTTCTATTTCACTAGATATTGTATTTTTATATATGTGATGATGACATATTTTTATTGTGTAGACTAGACTTTCTTATTTTATGCATGATCAATGATGTGTCTTGTTTTTTATTTGACTCTATTTATTGTGTGATATTTAATTATCCATCATGTTTGATTCTGATTGTGTTTATGGCATTAGATTATCCATTGTGTGTGTGTGTGTGTGTGACATTAGAATGTTTATTGTGTGTGTGACATTAGATTTTACATTATGTGTGTATGACATTAGATTATCAATTGTGTGAGTAACATTAGATTTTCCATTGTGTGTGACATTTGATATTATGTTCGTTTATGTGAAATTAGATTTTATATTATGTGTGTCAAATTTGATTGTCTATTATGTGTACTACATTATATTGGCCATTATTTGTGTGACATTTGATTGTCCATTACATGTAGCTCTTGCATTATTTTAAATTAAGTGATATTGCGTGTGCTTTATTATGTGTGTCATGGACATGAAAATTTGTGATTATGTTTTTTATGTTTGGATAAATATAGTATTATTTGTTGAGATTGTTCATGTCGTAATCTATATCACACACTCTTTTTATATATTGTGCCATGATACATATTATGCATCTTATACATGGTTATTAAGTTTATGTATGGTCACTACTATGTTGATTATTCATTGTGTTTCTCATTGATATATCTATCTAGACATGACACTTGTATGCCTTAGGATTCATGTTTTATACATACTCATATGATCTATTTTAATATGAAGACATACCCTCCACATGTTATCATATGATTTACTTTGTTCATAAATTTTGTATACAACATGATGCATTTAAATCCTTCTTTCGAGATGGGTAAATAACAATATACATTCCTTACCTCAAAAGGGAGGCATACAAAATGACTTGTCTTAGAGATTGAGCCTTCACTGTCACATAAAAATTAGATTTTGGGCACCTATTAATTCATAATGGTACATGTTTAGTCAGATTATTATAGGTATTACTCATAATATTATAAGTTTTACTCATATTATTATAGGTCTTACTCATAATATTATACATTTTACTCATATTATTATAGGTCTTACATAGATTATTATAGGTTTTAATTAGATTATGATAGTTTTGATGCAAATTGGGGGAATATGCATGGAATATGTCATAAATTTCATAGGATAATGAGATATTTACATATTTTATAGGATTCATATTACACAAAAATTATAATGGGGGCATATGTGTGGGATATATTCACATTTTTGTAGATATCATGATATGTTGGCACAATTTATATTACTTAGATTACACATATTACTATATTGAATTGAAAATCATGTCATTATTTAATAAACATCACTCAAATTAATTTAAAAAATAAAACTTATACTCAATAATTATTTAATTTGAGTCATATAATTTGTCTACAATGGATAATTCAAAAAATTTACATAGATGCTCATGAATTTTTTAGATTTGTTAGAACCCTTAGGATTTGATTCACTTAGATATATTGAGTTATGTGGGGATGAATTTATGTGTGAATTAAATTCTATACACTTATCTATTTTCAATGAGAGATGGGGAATATTCATCTCATCCCATGGCTTACATTGGCATATCCAATAGGGCATGATTACCACATTCTCCAAGTTTATAGAGGATAAGTATCTAAAAGACAGTTTGGTTCATGTGCACGCATGTGTATTAGTTTCTTAATTTTTTATTTTACATATTAAGTAAAAAATAATTTCTACATTTTTCTTTGTAGGTTTGCATGAAATAAGCCACAACACATAGTACATACTTGAGCACACCCATTGTGGTTAACCTCAAGTATTACCTTATTTTATTTTACTCTAAAAATTATATTACTATAATAAAATAAGGGAGGGTAATGTAGACACTCATATTTTTTAATAGACACTTAAAATTGTGTAATTTGACAAATCTCCATCATACTTTAATTATGCTCACATACATGACTCTTATTTTCCATTCCTCACAACTATTTATTCTTATACATGTATCAACCTTACAAATTATTATTACTCTTACACAATATATTCTTAATTTATTCCTAAATATATTAATATCATTATCAAACTATCTTGTATCCTAATGTCACTATTCTTATTTTTTGGATAGGTCCACAAATTTATAGATAGTTTCAATGTTGTGGATTTATCCACTTTGATTGAACCTATCTATGTGCCATTTAATTACTATTTTTAAAAATTAAAATTTCTCATATGAATTAGCCCATACATTTTTTATGTTAGTTTAGAGTAAATTACCCAAATATCTATCTATATAATCATATTAAGCCTAAAAATTTACATATCTATCAATCATCTACATATCACTAAAAAATACCCTAAAATTTGAGAAGAAATTCCCTAAGCTACAAAACCTAAAATACATCGAAGGATAAAACCTTGAGCTAAGTATGAATACTATTTTCAATGTCAAGTCACAAGTTTTAAAGTGTTGAAATCCATACAAAGGATTCCACAACATATTAACATTACACATGATTGCACACACTCAACTAGGTTGGAGAACTATGTTCAGTTTGACTTAAATATTTAGAGTATGAGATAGGTAGTCAAAATTTAGTGGTGGATAAGGTTATCTCAACCCTTCCATTTCATCCTTTGTCCCAATTTTATAGTGGTATTATAGTGCATAGTTAGGTTAAATCAAGGAGACAAAAAACATAATTGTTCATGTGGATTTACAAACCTTAGAACATATATAAATCCTTATTAGACACAAATGTGGTGGGAGACACTGAAACATACCCAAAAAAATACACAAGATATTTAGTAGTAAATTAGATAGTGTTGCACTATGTAGGTATCCAAGAAATTAAAAATTTTATGGGCTTATGCAAACTCTTTCTTCTTAGAACTAAACACTCACAGAACCTTCCTTGATCATTATTGACAACTGTACCTAGACATAGACCTACACAGGCCAAAAAAATCTAATTTATTCATTATTCTAATATTTTCCATAAATAGTAAGTTACTATATTCTACTAGTTGCTATCAAATTTGTTTAGTTATAGTGCATATTAAGTAATCTAATTTATCACATAGTTTTATCCTATGAGGGTTTCATTTAATCCAAAAAATATAAAAATCACACACACAATATAGGGGATAATTATGGACACATAAATTTACATTTATTACTAAAAACATTCACTTGTGACCACTCCTTATACACACTTAACTCATGTCCAATTCCATAATCTTTGACTGACCTTGCTTCACTTTTTATATAGATGATTCTTACCTCTTAAGAAAATTCTTATTCTAAACATTCTTATCCAACATCCTAAATAATATAAACTCACTTGTAGACTAACACACACTTCTAGTTTAGTTATCTCTATTATTTAGACAAGGCTCCTCCATTTGGACCATCCAGCTCCCTAGTTCTTTCTAATTCCACCAGCCACATTCTCCTACCAAAAAATGGCTCTTTTCTAAAATTTAAAATTGCCCAATGGGCCATTTCACACATTTCTTGAGTCTCATCTAAATTAATTACAACATGATCTCTATAAATCCATAATTTAAAAACCATTATCCACTTGAGGCTTATATGATTGAAAAGCACTAGAATATTTAACTACATATTGAGAAAAAGGTACATATGTTTCCTAATTCATAATCCACACAACCCTAGTATCCTTAAGCAAAGTTTGGATAGACCTCCACAGTCACATGTTATTGTTGAATTACTTAATCACACTAGGATTGCACTAGTATTTAGAAAATTTCACCAGTATTTACACACCATCTAGCATGGGATAACTACATGGACATTTATCCCTCTTCAGATTATTGCTATGTAATAAACACTCAAGACAAGGGGTATTGAGGTCTAGCACAACTTCAATTGCTAACCCATTTTTCTATTTTACTCTATTAATCATTTGTGGTCTATTAATATAGGGTTAAAAGTGAATAAGAAGGTATAAAGTGGTTTATGAAATAGATCAAGAGCTCCTACATAGTCCAACATGACATTTATGTGAAGTGAACTTGTCATATCAGTCATAGAAAAAAAATCCTCATAGGACCCTGACGTGCCCTAATGATACTAATGTAGGTTGCCCTTATCCAATTCTAATGGCCTTATCTTAAATCTAAGTGAATTATTGTTCCTAATTTAGAACATCATTACACAGTCACATAGTCAAATTCATAGTTAGAATTATAGTCCCACATATTTAATTTCTAAGTTGTATTTATTTGTTACTTCCCCCTTTAACATATTTATAAATTTATTAAGTTCTAAATCAATTTATGTTAATTATTACATATCTATAGTATTCTAATTTTATTCAATAGTTTGTGTAATTGGGATTAAAACTCTCTTAATTCCTAAATTTGATAAAACATACATGTGAACCCATCTATTGATTGAGTATTGTAAAGCATCAATTTCTTTGGGTTTTTTTCCTTTTTTTTTTTTGATATGGTTTCATATATATATATATATATATATATATATATATATATAATTTCCTTATCATTTTTTAGTGTTTGATAACATTCTTATGTCTCTCTCCATTTGTTCTTAGTTTTGTTTTTGTAAAATTTAAAATGCCTAATAAATAATATCCTCCTCCTAATCCTCAAGGTTGTGATAACCACTTTCCCTCTAACTAGGTATATGCTATCACTATTTCAAGAGGTAAGGTATCCCATCCTATAGTGCCAAATTAAGGTAACCAACACATCCTTCCTCTACCCCTCCACTTCTCACATCTCTTATTGATAGCGTTTGTGTGCATATTCAGTCAAAATTACCTAAGATTTGTGCTTGTGAAGCCATTAATGATTAAATAATTATTATAATTAAGTTAATATAAGAATTACAAAATAAAAATCAATATTTCATGTCAAATATCACCTCATGGAAAAATAAAATAATATATACAAATAATACGTAATATTATAGTGTTAATCATGCATTTGTATCTTCATCTAGTAATGTGTTACCTAACAAGACTTCATATCAATATGGGAAGATACAACAAAATCCATATACAAGTAATGTTTCAAAAATCATGAAAAAGCCTAATAAGAATTCAAGTGAGACTCTAAGATAAATTATTTGAAATAGGTTGATCAAACTACCTCCTATACATCCTCCAAGGAGATTAAAATACTATTATGTATATCATATAATGCATGGAATCATATATATCATTGTCTTTATTTAAATAACAAAATATAAAATATAATTGATAGTGGTTATCTTACAATTGATGCATCAATAAAGCAACCCACTGACACTATGATTGCATCTCCTCAAGCACAAATGCAAAAAGAACAAAAATAAAAAGTATGGATACCAACGGATAATTAATAACAAGAAAATATATAAAAGGCAAAATTAGAGAAAGTAAGAGTACAAAAAGATCATGATGAAAAATAATAATTACAATATGAACGTATCATAAAGGAAATATATTAAAAATAAAAGTTGTAAAAACATGTTTAGCCTAAGTAAGAAAGTATCTTTAATAAAGGTTTCATAACAAAAGAGGTTAAAAATCAAGAGATACCTACAAAAGCTAAATACTTAAATGTGGGGGGGGTGTGGCGGGGGCAGGGAATATCAAGCCTTTTCTCATATTAAGACCATTTCACTATCACTGCTCACATAGATGGCAAGAAATTTACCAATGTCAAGGTTATGGATTATTAGGAAATATTTTTTTTTGTTTTGTCATTTATTCTACCTATTGGATATAAGATTCAAAAATTAGATCAAACTAATGCATCTATAACATTTATAGGATCAATCAATGTAAGAGATTCACTTAATTTAAAAGAATTCTCTCTTAATTTTCATGTTATTTCTAATCCCAATGCATATAATGTTGTGTTTGGAGGATCATGGTTAAAATCAATAGGAGTAATGATTGATAAAAACAAAGGTTAAAGATCATTAGATAACTAAGTCAAGGTCATCGTCATTTCTGAAAATGGAACATATTTAGAGAAAACAAAATAGAAAACATATATTTTGATAGTATACAAGCATATAAAAGTCATGGCATATCAAAAAAGGCACTAGACACAATACATATTTTAAAGGAGAAATTAGAAAATTCCATACGACATAATGGAATAGTTGGTTTTACATATCTAGATACAAAAGAGGACAAAAGTGGCATTTTAAAATTTCAAAATCGAGATGATGATAATTATAATACTACAAATTGGTATGGTTCAAATGATATAAGACCTACACATAACCATACCATTGATGGTATAATTGGATTATAATAACATCTTTCCTTGTACATACATTATTTTATTATTATAATTTTATTCAAAAAACCAAAGAAATGAAAATATTCCAAAAAAATCTAAAAAATCAGGACTTATGCATGATATGTGTAGTTAATTTTCATCAGTTTATTTATGCTCAGTATATGTAGTATATTTTTGTATCTAATTTATATAAAAAATTATTCACAAGTGTACTTGAGTGAATGTATAATATACAGGTTTTCATTATTTGATGTAGTTGTAGGTGGTGATACTATTCTAGATCCATAAAATTAACACATAAAATAATGCTCTATGTAGATAGTAACACACTCCACTCCTATCCAATTATACTAAACTTGTCCCAATGAACACAAGATAAATTTTTTAAAATACAAACCACTCACAAGCTATATACAACTTGTTTATATCTCAAAAAATTCATTAGGGGAATCTTTCTACTCAAGTTTTATCATTATATGACTATCCCTCTTGTTTATATTTGTAATACAATACATTGCATAAATTATACATGTCTATTTGTGATAAACTTGATTTTTTTAATATAATAATGTTATGAATTAGTTATTTTTATCAATAACACTTATTCACACATTTTTTGTGTGTTTTCTTCTATTATTCATGTTTTTTTATGTATTCATTGTTCAGATTTGGACATTTGAACATGTCCTCATTCACGACTCTAAGCCTATTATATGCTTATATGTGTGTGGGTGAAATTTAAATATGTCCCTTATCTATGGTCCCTTTGACTTATTACATGTTTTGTGTGCTTTGTGTATACTCTTTGAATGTGTGTATTATGGACATAACACTTGTTTTCTCAAAATTTTATGCCGTGATGGACATCATACATCTTCCCCATTTTTTAATGCCATGATCAATATCAAAAATCCCTTTATAAGTATTTATATTTAGCTTTTAGTATTCAATTTTGGTCAATTTATCACTACATTCTTAATTAATAACATTTATCTAGACATTAAAATTTATATGCTTGGATTTATACATGCATATTACATTACAACTTATTGTTCAATTTATCTATGATGATTCAATGCTCTTCAATGTTATCATTATAACTCTAAAATTTAATTTTCTATATAAATATTTTTGCATAAATTTTTATTTTGTGTTAAGTTATTACATAGTCTCCACATATCACCTCAAAAAAGGGGGCATACATAGTTTCTTATCTTAGAGACGAAGATCTAATAGTAAAATAGAAAGTCATAAATTTATAGACTTTACCTAGTTGATCACATCTCACTTCAGAATTTACTTATAAATCAATTTTAGATAACACTCCATTTAGATAAGAGCCCATACTAACCATGTCCATAATAGCATGTTATTATCCTAATATGTATAAAATAATAATTTCTATAATTATTAGATTGCCACTTAGTGTACATATTAATTACAATATTGCTTAAAAATAGGTTTTAGGTTTTTACACAAGTTTATCTCATAATTTGCTCAGTTTTGGGGCATCATACATGACATGTGTTCTATGTTATCACACATGTTTTTGTTTAAAATTTTAATTGATATTAATTAGTTATAGAATTTATGTACACCCATATATCATATTGGGGGTATGTGCACAACACATGACCACCTTATTACTTAAATTTACAACAATTTCATAGATAGAGTGGCAATATTTGTCATTCTCTACACTATATACACTAAGATCATATCATTCTTTCTTTTACACCAATTTTTCACCAGTTTTGTGCCATTTTTTTGCTAGAAATGAACCTTGTTATACATTTGGTGGTTGGTTCACCTTTTTACACCAATTTTTTCACTAGAATAATCTATTCAACTTCATATAGGGATTCTAAGATACTCTACATACCTTGAGTGTGTGATGATGGATTTAGGCACATCTTATGTTGATAGTAGAATAAAACTACAAAATCATAGAGTATAGATGAAGGATAACTATGTGATAGATATCAACTGATATAATGCATTTTATTTTGGATTTATATGACTTATGTTGGAATTTTAAAAGTCTATAGAATGCAAAAGGAATCATTCACACTCAAATAAAAAGTATGGATTATGAAGTGAAAATGTATTTTAATTATATATAAATTATGATCAAATTTTAATGGAAAGGAGTTTTAAACATATAAAGATAAATATAGAGATTTTTTGATGGTTCTCCTAGATGTATTTTATCCTTGTTATGTGCATAGTGAATGTTCTATTTTTCTTAAGTATGATTAATCCTATATAAATAATATTGAATGTTTCATAAAAATTTGGTTAAGATTCCTAAATAAATATATATCTTGATTTGAAGAAAAGACTTTGCATGTTATACAACCATGAATGCATTCTTTTCATGTTTCCTACTTCACACATGAAACAAAAATTAACATGTTCTAATAGATTTTATAGGAACCTTTCCTATAATGGTGTGGTGAGCATGGAAGATTAAAACTTGTTGTAATGGAAAATGGGACAAAGAGACTTAGAATGATGGCTTGATGAAATAATTAACTAATTTTTAGAAGAAAAGGAATAAATAATAGGAAGATAAATGTAAGAAGTTATTCATGAGCATATATATGGTAAAATATATGAAAATTTTTTCTATAAATTTCTTAGAATACTAGATGTGTGGTTATCAAGACTCTAATAATACTATTTTTAGCCAAGAAAAATAAATTTCTTAGCTTGGATGGAAGAGAGACTTAAAACCTATGGAAGTTGGATATTAATTGGATTCATGTAATAAATCATTGGGTAAAATATACCATTGATAGATACATCACAAATTTTTTTGTATAGGGATATATTGCATTTAAGGATGCACAAGATCTATTTGTGAGAGGAATTAATGGAAAGTTTGTGCAATGACTACCTATTCTTGTTAAAATATTGGTTGTAAAAAAGGCCATGGTGCCTATTCTTATCAACATGGAGTAGTAACTTTGAGTGTTATGGAGATGTGTGTGATAATGAAGTAAATGATGATAAATTGAGAAGGGAAGCTTGAATCTATACCCAAAAGATGGAGGATGCAAATAAGCAGAGTGAAAAGTGAATATTGGGGTTAGAGTGAGACCTATAATAATATAGAAGATGGAATAAATAGAATAATCCTAATATAGTTGTGAGTAGAAGTAGAGTAGATAATGAAAGAATGGGAGCTCATAGGAGATCAAGATAATCTAAATAATATGAGAATAATGAAAGGACATGGAATGAGAGAAGAGAAGGTGTAGATGAGAGTGAAAAGATAGATAAAGATGCTAAGGAAATGGAAATAAGTGGAAAGGTAGAATCAAAGTGAGTAGATTGGATAGAAGTTAGTTTTAGATCACAACTAGAAGGGAGGATATTATTTGGAGAAAAGGAGTATTCTTTTTAAGAAGTTATGATAAGTTTTAGGATTTAAATAGGTTCAAGTTTTAATGAGAAAAAGTCATAGACATAGATCATTCACTTCAAGGGTACACATCTCTTATGCCTAATTTATTATTAGGAAGAATATAAAGTGTAGAAATTAGTAGAGATAGTACCTAAATTGAATCTTTTACAAATAAATTTGAGAACTATAGTGTAGATACCAAGAAATTAATAGATAGGAAGAAACTAATTGAGGTAGGATTTTAGGTTTCACCAATTCTTAAAACATTGCCTAAGTATAGTATATCATTTCCACTAACTATTTAAAGTGTAAGCACAGAAGGCATGACTCTCAATGCAATATTTTTTGTCACTCTAACACCATATTATGGGTCTACTAACCTTTACAAATATACTCTAACTTAAAAAATGAAGTGGTAGATTAAAAATATTACTATAGATGATGTAAATGAGTGCAGGATCATAAGAGCTCTAATATGAAGATATTTGGAGTTCATATACAAACAAGATGTTTCCAAAATAAGTTTTTAGGATGTCACAGACTAATTTGTAGGTGAATTCAAAGTAAATAAATGTGCAAGTAAAATAATCTAAGAGCCAAGAAATATTCAACAAATATCAAATAAATCAGTGTGGGATTATGATCATAGATTTTTTGATGTAATGAATAGGCTAGAATTTATATTATAAGATAAAGATAAGGCCACATGGTTTTTATAAGTCATGTGACCTTGAATTAGGTTTGTAATTATTAATACCAAGTTTTATAATAAGGTAAATGCTCACATAGCTATGTTACATGTGGAATAAATATAGTATTATGGAGATATCCCACAACCCACTACAAAAATAGATGCAAATATGGATGTTGTGTTGCACAATATGGAAGAGATACATGAAAGTAATAGGCCCAAACTAGGCTTCTAGTGTATGAAATTTGGAAAAGAGGGGCACCATAGAAATTACTACCTAAAAGTTAAGATAGAAATATTTGATATCTATTATGTATTAGGGCATGTGACTAAAGAAATCCATTTGTTATAATAGTACATTCAATAATCTTAGAATATTTTTGTAACTTATGTAATTCACATAATCACATTGACAAGAACTACTGAGAACTCAAAGAACTAAAGGAAGACATCACCAAGAATGTCTTTACAGTCATAACACAAACTATTCCCTTTGCAAAGCTATAGATCCCAAGCCCAGATGTAGACATGAATTATATCATGCAAGATATTCCTATATGGATGCCAACTTCACCCCATTATCAACCATAAGCTCTCATAGGTTAGACACCATAGGTTCCTCAGTATCCTTAGTACTAGGTAGGAAAGAATTCCTTATATCCACCCCATATCCATAGTAATAACATTCATGAAAATATACATTTCCTTAATAACAAAATTCATGATGGGATCCATATTATCATCAAAGAATGTATGGAGGATATGATAGAAAAAAATAACAAGGTTGGGGTTCTCTTAAGAGGCAAGGGGATATGATGGGTCACAATAATCTAGGTGGGGTTTTTAATAAAGATAATATGTATATAGAAGAGGCTATAAAGGGGGATATCAAGGAGGAAATCATAGAAAAATAAACAACTAGGGTATCCACCAATTATATGTTATTTGTGATTGGAGTACAACCATTTCACATGAAATTACCCCACTAGTCCACAAAAGAAATATATTGTGTCTAATATAGAGTTTTGAAACAATACCACATTTAATATTATCTAGATTTAGATAAGAAAAGGAAAGATAAGCCCATGTAAAATGTAAACTTGATCAATTTTAACCCCAAGGATCCTAATTTTTTATAATCAACCACATGATAACAACATGCATAACATGGATTACCTCCTTTAGAGATGTCATAGGAATAAACAATTAGAAAGTTCTAATAGGATAAATATCCTAACCCTATGAAAAAAAGCAATTTTATGTATCAAATAACTCATGTTATACAAAACATTCAAAATCAGGTTACATTAGAAGGTGGTACTTCAACCATTGATGTGAAAATATATGGAAAAATTATGTGCATCATGAGACAAGATGGATTAGTTACTTCCTTGACTGATCTTCTAAAACTCTTTAGTACTCTATGAAATGAATACATATTATATAATATTATAAAAATTCTACATAACTTGTTAGAGTTCACATAGATGGGTCAAAAACATACTAATAAGGTAGTATGGTATGTGAAAATGAAGAATCCCTAAGATTTTGACACCCATATGGATATTTAGTTGATAGGATATAAAGTACCAAATGTTATGTTTGACTTTGGAAGCATAATTAATATGATCCCTCAGTCTACATGGGAAGATATTAGATGACCAATGCCCAATTATAGTCTAGCAACACTAAGCCTTGTAGACTATGGCATATTAGAACCTATTGGTTGTTTGGAAGATGTTAAGTTGTGGATATGAGCTTATGAGTATATTTTGAAGTAATTGATATGAAGACTAAATAAACACACTAACTTAATTTGATTGGTAATAAATAGGCTTATGATGGTCAGATGACCATTAATATAGTGAAAAATTAGTTAGAGGCACACCGAGGGGATAAAATTATCCTTATTCCCCCTAAATAAACATGAGATCAAACCATTTATTATACCTAAAAGGTTAGATTCACCCTTTGATTATGGGGATAATATTTGGTTCTAAGTGGGAACTCAATTAAATCCCAATACATTGTGAGATATAGAATATCAAAATTTCCATCAAAAAATGGAACCTCAACAATAGCCAAAATCAAATGAACAATTATTTTTTGGCATTGTGATAACAAAGCACCAATTTGATAGTTCAAAACATAATATTTTAAGTCACCATCTATATTATCACCAACTAGGTATGAAGTGGATTTCTTATACAAAGTAGGTGTGATAGATATAGAATATATGAAGCCAAAAAAATAAGGTATTTTACCTTGGGAGATGACATCTTAAATAAGTGGTGATTTAAACACACACATGTTGAATTGTGTGAGAGAAGATCATGAGGTGCATCTATTGCACATGGTATTTGCCAAAAAAATCTAACTACCTCAATATTTTATAACTCATAACTTGGACCCATTGATATTTAGATTGAAACATCATGTATTGAAATATATCAGAGGGTGAGTGCACTAAACTATAAACTAAAGGGAACTACTGTGACTTGGTGGGAAATGCATAGAAAAAGTAATTGTAATGGGATGAAGCTTGAAAGTTGTTGCAAACATGATTACAAATATTATTTACCATCCAAAAACACTACCAATTTTACAAGAAGGGTAGTGTTCAGATATGCACATCCATAGGTGTGTAGATGTGTGGTCTAAAAAAGGGATAAAAACTAAATATTAGGTACATGTATTCAGTATATAGTGGCTTCACACCTAAATACTTGGTACATGATTCAAGAATGCACAAGGGATACTAATAATTGGACATAACTCCAAAAATTATTTATTCAGACATTTTTTTTGAGGATGAGAACCTTGTGGTATACCAAGCTTTGTAGAAGCCTATTTTTATGCCATGGCTGAATAGAGGATATTAGTATTACACTAAACTATGCTTCATAGGAAGAACCAACCAAGGACTTGAACATAACTCTTAAAATATAATAGGAAAATAAATATAGGGAACAACTTATGACATAACCTTTTAGTCAAACCATAGACAAAGAAGAATAGGCTGAGTCTAATTATAATGATAAGGACTTGGATTTGAAGGATTTTTTGAGCTAGAGTGAAAGTGGAAGATCCTAGAGCCAAATTCATAGGCCAAAATTAAGATCAACTACTATGAAATATAAATATTTAGGAGCAATAAGGGAAGAGAAATGTGCAAGACTCCATTCTAAGTGGCTCTAAAAAATCATATTAAGAGCTATTAAATAAATTGGTGGTGAACATTGGGACAAATTATATGCTAAAACTTATGATTTTAGGTGAGTACTAGACATAGAATGAGGTGTTAGAAGCATTACAACTCTTCTAATATTATGTAGATGTGTTTTCAACAAAGTTCATAGAAGTGAAAGGAGTAGACCCTTCCCTAGGTGTGTTGCACATAGAGATAAAAGAGTGTGTGAGGCTTGTGAAAATTTCCATGTAGTTTAAATACCAACATGAATTTGAAGGTAAAATCTAAACTAGATCAGATGCAAGATGCAAACATTATATATCCAATGGAAAAATTAGATTGGGTTAGCCCAATGGTGTTACATCCTAAGAATTCTATATAAATATGAGTGTGTGGGTATTAATGTGCACTAAATGATTCCTATATTAATGATCTACTCTTGATTCCACTTATATATGAATTATTAGAGTTAGTCATAGGAAATGAATGTAATATTTTAGATATGAGTTCAATGGCTACCATCAGATACTAATCAAAACATAAAATCAAGACAAAACCAAATTTACAATAGAATGGGGAAATTTTACATAAAAGGTAATGTTGTTCATGTTGGAAAATGCCCCTACTATCTTTTTTAGGGTTGTGGTCATTTCATTTGTAGACTTCATCCATGATTTTGTGAAATTTTACTTAAATTATTAGGTTATCTTTTATTTATCCAAAGATAATCTATCAAAATTTAGGCTAATGTTAGAATGGTGTCGATCTCTAAGTATTGTGTTAAACCTAAATAAGTGCTTATTCTTCACATCTTTTAGTGTTTTTAGGGGGCATATAGTATGTAGTGTTGGGATTTTGGTAGACAAGGATAAAATCATAATTATTTTAGTCATACCACCTCTGACAAGCTCTATCAAGATGCAATCATTCTTGGGGCATATAAGATTTTACATGAAATTCATAAAAGGATATGCAACTATATCTACTCCTCTATAAAAAGTATTATACAAAGAGTATCTATATTTGCTCCTCTAGAAAAACTACTGTACAAAGATACGAGGTTTGAATGGACTAAGGAGTTTCAAGCAACTTTTGAGGGTTTAAAGCAGAGATTGGTAAAAAAATCCCATTTTGTCTTCCTTGATTGGAGTAAACCTTTTTCATGTTCAAGTTGATGCCTTAGGAACTATAGTAGGATTTTTTTCTCTCATAATGAAGAGAATGGAGTATTAGACCATCCCATTTATTTCACAAGTCACAAGAGAAAAATTATATGACTAGAGAAAGGGAAACTATAAAAATGGTGTTTTTGTTACAAAATTTTAGGCACTATGTTGTAACCATGCCCTTTGAATTATTTACTAATATCTAGGCTCTATGATACTTGGTAAATAATCTCATGTTAGGATTAATAATGTCTTGATGGTTGATGTTGTTTCAAGAGTTCCAATTCAGAATCATTGTGAAGCATGGGAGGGAAATGTAGGACTAAACCACTTAAGTTGGATATTCAATGGAGAAGATCTAGATTAATTTCAAGATGAATCATTAGATGCTCATTTATTTCATGTCTCTTTATTCCTAAGAACATAAAAGACATTGATAATTTCTTACAGTAAGGAATTTTTCTTGTACACTGAGATTAAAATTAATTCATCACAAGAACTATTCCATTCAAAATTATTAATGTTTTTTTAATACAAAATGGATAAATACAAAATACTGCACATAGTGGCTTTGGAACCTAAAAAACCAAAAAATTTACAAATGACACATAAAGGAATCCCAAGAATAAACTTTACAGATGAATCCACCATAAGAAACTTATTGAAAAGTGGACTATGGTGGTCTACTATGTTTCAAGATGCATATTAATGCATGAGCATAACTAAAATTGGAAATTTTTGGTTTGTTTCCAATGTTTTTAGTATTTATAGGATCATTATATTCATATGAGTATTTTAGGAGTCACTCTTAGCTATTATTTCTTCCTCAAATTCAAATTTGAGTCACTTAGGCATTTTCCCACCAAAATGTTCATTTCAAATTTTTGAATTATTCTTAGAAACTTTATTGATGTTTTTGAAAGGTCAAAATATTATAAAATTATGTGTTATATGTATTTTATTAGGTTCATGGTGGATTAGTAATCGTTAGAGTTGATGTTGTGTTTAAGTCCTAACTATGCCTAAACATACTAATGGTATGCCTTCCCTTTCTACATTGTGGGAATTAAGTGGTATTTAGGGTAGTTATAGGATTTTTGAATATTTATATATTTGGGATAGTGATTAATTTAGGATAGAGATAAATAAATGTGGTGTGGGACTTGATTAGAGAATGGAATGAAATCAATAAAAAAGAAACCTCTGTCTTCATGCTCAGTTTTGAGCATACTTGTCAAAGAATATGAATGTAGATGAAGTAAGAAATATTTTTTGAAATATTATTGAAAATATCATAAAATTAGTAATAATACCATTATTTTAAGGATTATAATATGTAATATATGTTATATCTAAAAATATCAATAAGAAGTTTCTTAGTTTGATCACTAATTGATACACCATGTATTCTATGTTTTGTGTTTTTGAAGAAGACTGAGCATGTATTATGTGCAAGAAATATTATGTGAAAATAGAATAAAACACACACACACACACAAACATATTTATAATTCCTATTTTCTATGCTATTAAATTTCTTGATGCGATTTCAAAATGTTTTGAATATATAGAATTCATAAAACATTCTACTCAGAACCTATCCCAAAAATTGGTTTAAACTAACCCACATAGGTATAAGGAATGAAACAATGTGAAAATAAGATATATGGGGTTATAAAAAACCTTTTATAATCATTAAATAAGTTTTAAACCTTAATAAAATATTGAAACAAGCAAACATTGACTCTCGTGTTGACACAATTTGTGCAAACCCTGTATTAAGGTTTTGAAGCTAAAAACATTATTGGGAGAGAACCAACCATCCAAAATTCATAAAAATTGGTGATAATATGGGGTTTTAGGTTTACTAAGATATTTTGGTAGTTATATTTTTGTATAACACATTTGTGTATAGATATGAAGGATTGTGTGTGCAATAGGGTAGAAGAAACCTAATTAGGTCTAGGTAAAGTTTGGAAAAGGCATCTTTGTGTGGATTTAAATGGATAAAATATATAAAGAGGAATAAAATGATAGAGGGAGACATAAAATATCCTTATTTTATCAAGATTAATCACTATTTTTCTATACAATTAATAATAGTGTAAAAATGCTATTAGGAGGCTTAGATAAAGAGAGACATAGTTAGTTATGAAATAGTTATGCCAAGAGGTTGGGTATATTGATGAGAATATAAAAGAAGATATGAATAATAATAATGTGGTAATAATCAAACTAATATAATAAATAAACATTGAAAGATGTACTGAGATCTTTTACCCATAAGTCTTGTCAAAGAATGAATAAGTTGTAATAAGATAAAAAAGTGTTGTTTGTGCTAGTTTAAGTTACTGTTTATGAACGTATGAGGGGGATATGAGATGTAATATAATGATTATATTGTATTTTTATTATTGTGGAAGGACATATTCAATGTATCAAGTATACCTTTTGAGAACACAAAGATATATTAACAAGAATAAATCAAGGCTAGAGTGAGAGAGACTATGAAAACATAGTATGAATGGTAAAGGTAGATGTTCAAGGGAGTATTGCAAAGGTAATTTATTAGTAAAGTGACTTTAAGTAGTGAAGGAGGTTTAATATCCATTGATTAGGTAAGAGTGAACTAGAAAGAACTAGTACATGTAAGAGATCAAAGAGATAAGAGGTTTGAAGACAAAGGTTAAAGACAAATAAAGACAAGTAAAGACCATAGTTGGGTATATAGTAGAGGTAAGTCTATATGTTTGTATCCATATCAAAATTAGTTGTAAGAACCTATGCATCATTTGATATTAGAACTGGTAAGTTCTATGGAGAAATTTTGATTTGAGTGATCTAAGTAGTAATTGATATTGCATGAGAGTATGCTAAGTGAATGTAATAGGTTGTTTAAGATGTTATGAGTTGCTAATGGAAGTTATAGGAATGGATAGAGAGGAAGAAAGGTGAATAGTTGTGTGGTTGAATTCCTTAAGCCATAGAGGCTTATAAATATAGAGAGCTAGTGAAGGATCAAAGAAGGAAGCTCAAGGAGAGCTTGAAGATAGAATGAGGAGTCCCAAGTGAGGACAAAGAAAGTGAGAGAGACCTAGTTGAGGTCATAAAAGGCAAGTAGGTAAGCTTGTCAAGAAGAATAAGATAGGTCCAAGTGAGACATAGAGAGAGAGTGAAGAATAGATAAGAGTGAAGAGAGAAAGAGAAAGATGAAGGGATTAAATAATAAGGATGGCCACAAGAAGATGGAAAAATAAAAATAAGAAAAGAAAAGAGAACTAGAGAGAGGAAATGAGAATAATAGTATGAAGATGATTTTTGCAGAGTTAGAGTAAGTCTTGGAAGAGATAAGACTAAGATTCTTTGTAAAAATTAAGAAGCGAGTGAGATGGACTCTCAAGCAAATAATAAATAAGAGATGAAGACAAATGATGGAGTTGTTAACAAGGTAGACTAAAATAGGAGAAAAGGGGAAAGTAACCCTCAAAGGTTTATAACTAATGATTTATTGGTATGTGTGAATATAGGTAAAGAGTTAAATGAAGATGAATCCCATATTAAGGTCATTAGAGCAGAAGATGTTAAAAAGATAAATAATTGATGACAAGAAAAAAGCATGAACAACATGCTAAGGTTGAAGACCTAATTGATTAAAAAGATAAATATGGTGATACAATGATGTGCTACCATGAATAAGGTGAATAACTTGATGAAGAATGAGTGAGTATGCAACAACATAATATCTCACTATAAGCAAGAAAGAATTAGGTTTGAGTCAAGAAAGATTTGAAGAGAGCAAAGATGCACAAGGTATTCATTTCAATATTATTTTTGATGAATATGCTGATATGAAAGTTGATGAAGATCATTTGTATGATAATACAATGAAGTTATTAGATAGGCTAATATAATGAAAAGAAGAAATAGAAGCAGCCAATGAATTGATTGATATGTAGGAATAAACCTATGAAATGTTAGTAGGAGAGTATGAATAAGAATCACATATTGAAGTGATTGTAAAGTTTAAATTATAGTAGGTAGAGGTGTCTTACTTGGCACCAATCAAATAAAAATGAGATATAGGTAAATATATTGTAGAGGAGAAGTAGATGTTGTAGTAAATAATTCAATAATTATAACATTTTAATAGAATAGGAGATAAGAACTCCATCATAGTAGTTGAATTGGAAGTAATGATGATCTTGAGCCAAGATGAAGAAGACATGGTAGTCAAAAAGAAATAAAAATTTAGAGTGAAAGGATGTAAATATCAAGATATTAAGAAAGAATTTATTTTATTTGACTTGTTTGTTTCATGTGTAGGTATTTGGAAAAATAACAAGTAAAAGTTACCAATGATCAGTTTCAAGATCAATATCAAGAAAGATATCATCAAGGGAGGAGCCACAATAGCTTTATCCAAGAGTCAAATAGGTCTATAGTCTCCTGATAGGCCTTGGGATCCATGAGAACATGAAATTTAAAGGGAGATGTTATAAATAACATTAAAGAAAGATCAATTATAACTTTCATAGGAAAGTTCTTTTGCTTCTTGGTCATATGATGCAGAAGCTTCACTACAATTGGTAAGTTTTGATTTATTTCCAATGTTTTGAGTCTTTAGAGGGTACTTATAGTCATATGAGGATTTTATGAGTCAATCTAAGGTAGTATTTCTTTGTCAAATTAAAATTTGAGTTAGTTAGGCATTTTCTTACCTAAATGTTCATTTCAAATTTTTGAATTTTTAAATTATTTATAGAAGTTTGTGAACTTGTATTTTAGAGGTAATTTATTAGGCTCATCATGGATTATTAATTTTTATATTTGATTTTATGTTTAAGTCATAACTATGCCTAAATATACTAATGATATGCCTTCCCTTACTACATTGGGGTAATCAAGAGGTAGTTAGGGTAGTTATATGAGTTTTGAATAGGTATATGTTTGGGATATCAATTCATTTAGGATATAAATAAAGAAATGTGGTAGGGGAATTGATTATAGAATTGAATAAAACCAATAAAAAGGAAACATCTATCTTCATGCTCAGTTATGAGCAAACTTATCGAAGAATATGAATGTAGATGAAGCAAAAACTTTGTTTTGAAATATTATTAACAATATCATAAAAGTAGTAATAATACCATTCTATAAATGATTATAATATGTAATATATTTTAAATCCAAAAATATCAATAATAATATTCTTAGTTTGATCAATAATTGATACACCCTATATTTTGTGTTTTGTGCTCTTGAAGAAGTCTTAACATGTATTTTGTGCAAGAAAGATTATGTGAAATTAGGTTTAAAACACACACACACACACACACACACACACACACACACACACACACACACACACACACATTAATAAGTCCTATTTTATATTATCTTAAATTTCTTGATGTGATTTAAAAGTGTTTTGAATATATACAATTCATAAAACATTCTATTCAGAACCTGTAGCAGATAATGTTATCAAATATAGTCAAACCAACAACTAGTGTAAACTGACCCACAAAGGTATAAAGAAGGAACCAATGTGAAAAAAGATACATTCGGTTATGATATATCTTTAAAAATAATTAAATAAGTTTAAAACCTTAATAAAATATTGAAATAAGCAAACATTGACTCTCAGGTTGAGACAGTTTATGCAGACCCTATATTAGGGTTTTGAAGCTAAAAGCATTATTAGAAGATAACCCATTGTCAAAAATTCATAAAAAAATTATGATCATATGAGGTTTTAGGTGTAATAATATATTTTGGTATTTATATTTTGGTATGGCACATTTGTCTATGAATATGAAGGACTGTGTGCAACAGGGTAGAAGAGACCTAATTAGGTATAGGTAAAGTTTGAAAAAGGCATTTTGTGTGGAGTTAGATGGATAAAATACATGGAGAGGAAGAAAATGATATAGGGTGACCTAAAATATCCTTAGTTTCTCAAGAGGAATCACTATTTGTATGTATAATTGATAGTAGTGTAAAAAAAGGTTATTAGGAGGCTTAAACAAAGAGAGAAATAGTCAGATATGAAAGAGTTATTATGCCAAGAGGTTGGGTGGATTGATGATAAGATCAAAGAGGATTAGAATAATAATAAGGTGGTCATAACCACACTAATATATCAAATAACCCTTGAAATATGTACTGAGATATTTTACCCATAAGTCTTATCAAAGAATGAACAAGTTGTAATAAGACAAGAAAGTGTTATTTGTACTACTTTAAGTTACTATATATTAACCTATGAGGGAGATATGAGATGTAATAAAATGAGTAGATTATATTTTGAGTATTTTAGGATAGATTCAATGTAGCAAGTAGACCTTTTGAGAATGCAAAGAGAGATCAACAAGAATAAAGCAAGGCTAGAGTGAGAGAGGATATGACAATAGAGTATGAATGGTGAAGGTAGATGTTCAAGGGAGTATTATAACGGTAGTTGATTATTAAAGTGAATTAAATAAGTGAATGAGGTTTAAGATCCATTGATTAGGTAAGAGTGAACTAGAAAGAATTAGTACATGCAAGAGATCAAAGATATAAGAGGTTTGAAGACAAAGGTTAAAGACAAAGAAAGACAAGTAAAGATTAGAGTTGGGTATATAATAGAGGTAAGTTTATATTTTTTCATCCATATCAAAGTCATTTTTAATAACCTCTGCATCACATATCAAGTAGCAAAATAATTTGACATCTACTAAAGGATGGGAAAGCTTAATCAAAGAGATGAAATTACATTAAATCCTATGCTAGCTAAATAACCATTTAAACAGTAGGGTATCAATTTTTTTGGACCAATAAAATACCTAATAAACATAGTCATGTAATTTAAATTGTTATTGTGATGAACTATTTCACTAAATGGGTGGAAACAACTACAACACCAAGTTACAATGCTAAGGACAACTAAATTTATGTATAAAAATATTATAACTATATTTGGGTATCCTTTGAAGTTGGTTAGTGATATAGGAACACATTTTATAAACATCACCATCAAGGCTCTAGTGAAGGATTTTATGATCTTGCACCAGATTGTTAGTTTAACATGGTCGATAAATTTGATAGGTTAGGTAGGTTTGATAAAACTATTGGGTTCAAAAAATTTGGTTGACAGTTATTGGTTTGATTTGGTGAGGTTGGTTGGGTTGATAAGGTAGGTCAGTTTGGGAGGTTGGGTAAGGTTGATAAGGTGGGTTGATAGTTGTTGGTTGGATTTGATAAGGTTGGTAAGGTAGGTTAGTTTAAAAAGTTTACTTGATGGTTGAGGGGATAGACCGAGTCTTGATTTTGAGATAAAGGGGTTCAGATAATTGATATGATGGTTGGGGTAAACAATCAAAAGTTTTATATGGTTGAGGTAGTTGATATGATGTTTGAGATAGGTATCCCAAATATTGGTGAGGTTGAGATAGTTGAGGTTAATGTGGGTTATGAAAATGGTCAAATAGGTGTTGAAAGGTCATTGGTTAGTTATGATGATGATTAAATGGTTATTGAGAGGTTTTTGGTTGATGGTAGTTGATATTTTATTGGTTATAGGTGAGGTTGGTTTGGTTATAGGCAAGGTTGGGTTGGCCATAGGTAAGGTTGGGTTGGTTATAGGTGAGATATGTTGATTTTAAGTAAGGTTGGGTTGATTTTAAGTAAGGTTAGGTTGATTTTAGGTAAGGTTGGTTTAATTTTAGGTAGGATTGGGAGCACAAGTGGATCTTGATGCAAGGTAACTCTCTAAGGCAAGAGGGTTGTCTTCTAGGAATTTAAAAAAGTTATGACCTCTAGGAGAAAATATAGGAGGGCTCCCCATTGGGAAAGGCATTGGAGATGAGGTGGATGAAGGCAAGATGGTGGGAAATTTTTTTCCAAGTGGGTTGGATTCATCACAACTCAAACAAAGAGAAGACAAGAAAAAGTAAAAGAAGATAAAATGCACATTAGAGCATGTTAAATCCTAAGGTTTTTTGTCTCTCTTTTGGCTTATGCCTTAATGCTTTAAGAAGTGTGACTCAACTTGGTTTTAAAATAGGTATTAGATAATAAATTTATGGTTGGTTTTAGATAGTGTTAGGGGTGGTGGGAATCCAAGAACAAACACACTATTCTGATTCCACCTGTTAGGATCTTGCTCCTCAGAAAGAGCACAGTATGATTACCAAATATAAGTAATTGAATATGCAGAAATAACCAAAAACACAAGTAACTAGAATTCACCAATAGCACAGAATATGAGAGACAATACGCTAACTTGTATTAACACTTTATAGAAAAGAATACAACAAAGAGCCGCCACACTCTTCCACCTTACAAAGGTTTCCCATGCCTCAAGTGTACAGTAGTTCTTCTCTCACACACTCTCCTACACAAAAATGGTCCCAATAACCAACTCACACACAGAATTGGTGTTCACCTCACCAACCAGTCAGTAATAACCCTACCGGTACACCAAGCACTCTATAGCACTTCAAGCTGATCTCTCATGAACCTGCAACCTGCAATTCAAATACCAAACTTACATGTAGATCCCCAATGAGCTTGCAACAACCTGCAACTGAATGATCTTACAACCAGAAGGAACTCTTCCTTTCTATCTCATACATGAACAATACATGCCAATGGGTCTATAAATAGATCCCTAACTTAAACAATAACTTAGACTCTTAATTTAGACAATTATACTCGCAGCCCAAGACTCTAAATGGTCTTAACATGCAAACTCTTTGTTCACTTAACTAACTATCCGTGAAACGAGCAGTTCTGAAACACACAGGCGACCGACGCCGGTCCCTGCTTGCCTGGTTCTGCTGACGTCGGCCGACTTCCTGCCATCGCCGGTGGCCTTCTGCACTGGTCTCGACCGACGTCGGTCCTACTGCCGACGCCGGTGCTCCTGGATCTCAGCAACCTTTGTTCCTTTAGTTTGCAAAGGGTTGAAGCCTTTAGCTCCACAACCTAACAATCTCCCACTTGGAGATAAACAGCTGCAACCTGTACCTGTACCTGTACTCTATCTAGTTTGTTCCCTTGGCTTTATATCCCTCCTCAAGATCACTCTTGAAGACCAACCATCACAAATCTTGTAGTGCAAAACCTGTCATCCAAATTACCTACCATATCCACATCTACAACCCTGTAGAAAAGAACTTGACCCTGCATAACATGTGCACCTGCTGCTGGTCCCACTGAACTGCCCTTCAGTATTACTTTCTCGAATTGACTCCAAACTTGTGACAACTCCCACTGCTTGGGAAAACTCAGGTTTAGTACATACCATGCACTCAACCTCATTATGTAAATCAAGACACCTATTCTGTGAACTGTCTAACCATCGACATGCTAACCGGTCTCATACAATCATCCTGAAACAAAGTCAACAAGACCTCCATGTCTCTAGATCACACTCATGCCAAAGAATCTTGCTGCCCCTAGATTCTCCATGACACACACCTGAACTAGCTTTACCTTTAGTTTAGCAATACCTGTATATGTAACCCTGCAACAAGCACATCATACAGAAATAGGATAATGTAGCTAATATTATCCAACCTGGTAAAGAGAAACACAATGATCAAACCTCCATTGCCCTGCAGCTAATACAAGATCATATACCTTGATCTTCCATCTCACGTATCCATTTTCGCTCTTCTTTATCCTTAACATCCATTCGTCTCTTAGTGCTTTCTTCCAGCTGGCAACTCTACCCAAAACACCTGTTTGGTTCTCCTCCAAGGAATCACATCCTCATCCATGCCAAGCTCCCACTATTTCCTGGATCTCCCTGTTCTACTTCTTCAATAACTTCCTGGTCCTATGCCATAAGTGAGCAACAAGTAGTGTAAAGAAGGGAAATGACAAATTTAAGAACTTACTTACACCTTCAGTCCTCCATATGGGCGCTTGAGACTCCATGACAACTAGCTGTCCACCCAAAATTCATCTAAGTAACCGATACCAATCACATCTCAGTCTACAGCCGAATGATGTCGGTTTCCCCTGGCCGATGCCGGTCCTTATCTGCCCTGAGTCACCGACATCGGGCTGCACATAGCCGACGTCGGTCCCTATCTGGACACCGACGCCGATTTTCCTGCCGACGTCAGTCTCTGTGTTTTTCTAGTGAGACCTAACTTTTTCTCGCGAGCTCTTTTTGGATCAAACCCTTGTCCAAATCACCCTTGCTCTGCTCAAAACTCCTCTGCATCTTGTGCTAAACTCTGTCCGTCACTTTCTCCTTGAAAACCAAGGCTTTCCTGTTCTTGTCACTAACATTGGATTCCTCAAGAAACGTCACCTTCTTCTTCTACATACAGAAACCACGATCCATGCCTTCCAAATCCAAAAGCATACTCTTTGACTCAAGAACAGGCATCTCCTTCTTATTTATGTGACCAGGCCTATTAAGCCACATCTCTGAATCTACAGCTGAAGTAGATAACCCAGAAAGAGAATCAATAATACAAGTAGATAGATAAAGCGTACCTACTTTCTTACCTCTAGCTACAACAAGTGTACCCTTGGTAACCTTCCAAGAGTCCACTGTGAGAGTTACTATGCAACCTTCATCACCCAAACTTCTAACAGAAATCAAATTCTGCTTTAGAACTGGGACATGCATGACCTCCTTTAACACCCATGTGTCACCTGTCTGCAATTTCAGCTTCACTTTTCCTTTACCAACAATTTGACAAGGCTTACCATCCCCTACACAAATTTCTCCAAATTCTCCCTAGACATACTCATGAAAAAATTCCCTATGTGGGAATGCATGAAAAGAGGCACCAGAATCTAAAACCCAAGATTCTACTTTATCCAAAGAACATACCAGAGCATCCTGTGCAACGTAATCCGCAACATCTGCTTCTTCTCCATGTCCTTCATGCTGATCTTCACCCGATCTGCAATCTCTCTTTAAGTGCCCTTGCTTTCCACATTTCCAGCAGGTTATTCTACCATACCTGGACTTGGATCTTCTGCCTGTCTTTGACCTTGATCTCCCACGCTCTATCTTCTCTCTTGGCCTTCCTCTACCTTCAACACTTAAAGCATCGCCTGATAATTCACCTGTGCTTTTCCTGCGTATCTCTTCATTCAAGATCACACTCACAACATCATCCACTTTTAAGACTTTTGAAGGAGACACAGTATTAGAAACTGCCATTACCAAACCTTCCCAACTTTTAGGTAATGAACACAAGATTAAGAGAGCTCTAATTTCATCATCAAATACAATATTGACTAAACTTAACTGGTTTACCAAACCATGGAAATCACTAAGATGGCTATGAACAGATCCACATTCCAACATTTGCAAATTAAATAAACGCTTCATAAGAAATACCTTATTAGAAGCTGAGGGTTTTTCATACAAATTTGCCAAAGATTCCATCAACTCCACCATTGTCTTACACTGTGATAAGCTGGAAATCACAGATGATGCAAGACTCAATCTAATAGATCCCAGAGCCTTCTGATCAAGAACCTCCCATTCTTCATCCTTCATATCTGAGGGTTTGCTAGCAACCCCACCCAATGGTAAGTAAAAATCTTTCTGATACAGATAGTCCTCAATCTGCATCCTCCATAATTGGTAGTTCTTGCCATTAAACTTTTCCATTCGTAGCTGACTATTTTCTGCCATTGCTCAACTCCCACTCAAATAGAAACCCTGTGAGTAACCTGTAATCAAAACACACTACCCAGATCTAAACCAATCTGTTAGTATCCCAACCAAAAGCTCTGATACCAGTTGTTAGGGGTGGTGGGAATCCAAGAACAAACACACTATTCTGATTCCACCTGTTAGGATCTTGCTTCTTAGAAAGAGCACAGTATGATTACCAAATATAAGCAATTGAATATGCGGAAATAACCAGAAACACAAGTAACTAGAATTCACCAATAACACAGAATATGAGAGACAATACACTAACTTGTATTAACACTTTACAGAAAAGAATACAACAAAGAGCCGCCACACTCTTCCACCTTACAGAGGTTTCCCACGCCTCAAGTGCACAATAATTCTTCTCACACACACTCTCCTACACAAAAAATGGTCCCAACAACCAACTCACACACAAAATTGGTGTTCACCTCACCAACTAGTTAGTAATAACCCTGCCGGTACACCAAGCACTCTATAGCACTTCAAGTTGATCTCTCATGAACCTGCAACCTGCAATTCAAAGACCAAACTTACATGTAGATCCCCAATGAGCTTGCAACAACCTACAACTCAATGATCTTACAACTAGAAGGAACTCTTCCTTTCTATCTCATACATGAACAATACATGCCAATGGGTCTATAAATAGATCCCTAACTTAAACAAATAACTTAGACTCTTAATTTAGACAATTATCCTCGCAGCCCAAGACTCTAACTGGTCTTAACATGCAAACTCTTCTTTCACCTTTAGCTCCACAACCTAACAGATAGTTTAGGCTCTCAATGGGATCTATATTGGAAATCAATACATGGATTGATATTGGGGCCTACCCCCTCACTTCACACACCATAATAATAAGGGTGTCAAGTGTTTATCCAATATATATTTATTAATAGAGATTATACTCAATTAGAGAGTTGAGTTTTAGTTTATCCCCTTGGTAATAATGTCCAAGTGGGATAGCCAATGGGTGAAGATTATTACTAGGAGATAAAACCCTAGTTGGGACTTCTATCAAGTGTTATGATGTTTGATCTGGTGTAAGTGGTTTGGTCTATGTGTAAAAATAAGTGAGGCAATGGTTAATTTAATTGATTAATTAATCTATGTGAGCTAATTATGCAAGAAAACAATGTATGAAAGGTTAATTTTAAGCCCAAATGAAATTTTGATTTCATTTAAATGAGCATAAAACAAGAAGAAAAATCATCTAGATGCAATTGTGTCCCACTGGGCGTGCCATAATGTTTCACTCAATTTTTTTTTAAAAAAATTATTAGAAGAGAGTAAAACTTAAAATAAGGGTGAGGTTAGTAGAACCTAGATATGTTGTGTGCACATGAATCCAAATGATTGTTGATACTCCTCTTTGTCTTGGGAGGATGTCCTACAAATAAGAAAGAGACTAAAAATGGTTGATTAGTTAGGTAGGTGGGTGGATTGCCTAAAAAACTAGATCTAAGAAGTACATAACTTCTTTGGAGGTTGTCAATCCCCCTTTTAGATAAGTTAATGTTAAGAAAGTTACTGATAATAAATATTGTATAACATAAATGAAAGTACTCGATCAAAATAAATAAATAATTTTCAAAAAATAATGCATTTAAAAAAAATATTGTTAAAAGAAATTCTAAACTATTAAGATGTGGTTCAAGTGTGACCAAGTTATTATTTTTAATTCTGTATAGTGATAGGGATGAAGAAATAAGGTTTTTGGTTGAGTTTAAAAAGTGTTTAAAGTTTTATATTTTTATTAAAATGATTTACATAGTAACTATCAATATTCAAGGATGACTGTTGGTAGTCGGTAGGTGACTATTGGTGGTCAAGGCTAACCATCACACATGATCAAGGGTTGATCATCAGTGGTTAAGGGTTGACTATCAATAGTCTATAGGTGACCATTGGTGGTCAAGGCTGACCATCAGTGGTTAAGGCCTAACCACTGTATATGGTCAAGTGTTGACCATCGATGGTTTAAGGTTGATCGATGGTGGTTTATAGGTGATTGTGGTGGTCAAAGCTAACTATTGGCAGTCACTATGGGTTTTTTATAGATAGATTTAGGTGAAAAAAGGATTATGGTTAAGTTATATTAGGTTCCTGTAGGTTTTTGAGGTTGGTTTTTGGTCATGAGGACAAAGATAAGGTCTTAGAGGTATCATAATAAGGATTTGATACTCAAAATTGTTAAGAGTGGTCAAAGGGTGCTTGGTGAAGAGAATGGTGTTTGGATTTATAGAGCTCTAACACCAGAGAGGTTATGTGTAGAAACTAGAAATGGGTGTAGGCTCTAAGCTATTAAAACTTAAATTATTAAACTTATGAAAAATACAAGATACTTAGCTCAGTGGTTGATGGCTTGAAGAAGTCCAAAGTTGGCTGAGAGCTATTGTGGATCTGTCTGGGTGTCAAAATCCCTTACCCAAAAATTCCTCCTATTTTCTTCCTCCTAATCCTTGAATGTTTTCTCTCCTTAGATTCTTCCCTAGTGGTCTTTTAATATATATGAAAGGGGCATTGAAACCAAAGAGTTTAACAAAAGGTTTAACCATAGTTTAATAAATAGTCTAATATGCATTGATCATGTGAATGACAAATTAATATTAAATAGCTAGTAATCAATGAGTGAGTTACAATTAACTCCTTTGATCATGTAGTCATAAGGAAAAGTTTTTATTACATTAAGTAATCATCAGTGATCAAGGTGTACCTTTAGTGGTTGAGGGCTGACCATCGATGGTTGAGGGCTAAGCATCACATGCAGTCGAGAGTTGAGTATCACATGCAGTCAAGGGCTAACCATAGGTGGTGGAGGATTGACCATCAGTGGTTGAGGGATAACTATAGGTGGTTAATGGCTATCCATCACACATGTTCAAGGGTTGATCATCACACATAGTTAAGGGGACATAATCAAAATTGGATAGATTTATCTAATTCCACTAATAACTGGCAATTAATGGCATTAAGAAGTGGTCTGAGGGTAATAAAAGAAGAATTTGTAGATAATCTAACCTAAAGGGGGCCAAGGGGTAGTTTAAAGGTTAATGTGACATCTAGATCCATAGTGTATAGTTTTCTAGTGTGTACACTACTACTCAAATTTACATTTTTTAAAAACACATCTAGCATACCTTTTTATTTTGAGTTAATTTATTACATAATATCAAGAACTCACCTCAAAAGAGGGGGCATACATTGTGGATTATCTTAGAGACTAAGATCTTTACAGTGTGGTAAATAAATAAAAATTTACAAGTCTTACATAGTTGGTCAAGTTTAAGACCTAAAAATCACCCAAAAATCAATTTTAGACAACAATACTCTATTTAGATAAGGGCATAGGTTGACCATGTCTAAAATAGTGTGTTATTAATCCAATAAGTGGAAAGTAATCATTTTTACAAATTTTTATAATCATAAGTAGTAAAGTAGTTTACAACATGTAAGCATCACAATTTTCAAAAACATACTCAGATTTGTCTTAGATTTGCTCAGCTTGGGGGCATCATGTGTGACGTGTTTTAGGTTAGCACATAGGATTTAACTCAGAATATTACTTATTATTATGTGCACAACATATGACTACCTCCTTATTTAGTTTTTTCACTAACCTCACAAATGTAATGGAAATCCATGTCCTTATCCATGTTTTATACACTAAAATCATATCATACTATCCTTTTACACTAGTTTTGCACCAAAAATGAGCCTTATTCCATGTGCAGTGGTTGGTTCACCATTTTTTCACTAGTTTTGCATAAGATCAATATATTAGAGTTCATACAAGGATTTCAAACCTACTCCACTAACCTACGTATGAAATGATGGAGTCAAGCACACCTTGAGTTATTAAACACACTCTTCCTATCAATGAGGACTAGGGAATGCATATTCCAATCCAAGATATTCAACATAAATGAAATATCTAAGGGTTTTACCATCTCTAATCACTAGTTTTTTGCACCATAAAACATAAAGGTTCATGTACCTAATCAAGTGTATTTATTTTATTTGATTTCATGGTTGGAAGGAACCTTTCCCAATAACAAACTAAAGAATAAGATTACTAGCTCGGATTGATAGATAATTTATATCAAGTCATATGACCACAACCTAAAAAATAGCAAGATATAATTACCAAAACTTTAGCTTATCAACCTATAGAATGATAAGACATCCAATAGAGATAAACAAAAAAAAGTCACCCTGACAAACAACTTTACCATGATATTCAAACTAAACACATAATTAATGAAACATTGAACACCAATGCCAAGAACCACTAAAACCAACAACAACCCATATCCCATTGATAGGCCAACCCCTCAAAATCTAAGTTGAATATTTCCAATACTAGAATAAACTAGATAAGTCAAGAAACACTCCTCACTATGACCACCATCCCCACTCACCACAATCTTCCATGAACTTTTCCATCATTTTTCTTCACCACAAACCCAAATAAAAACATGAAACCACAAAAAAACATATGACAACCATAACTATTATCCACTAAAACATCAAAAAGAACTCACAATCAATCTAAAACTACTAAGGCTATCTTGAAGCCTTGGCCAAGAGGTACTATGCCCCTGCAAGTGGAAGAGAGCCTAAATCCCAAGGCTCAGAACTTTGAGCCTTTTCCATTTATCCTTAAAGAGAGCATGAAAAATATAAATTGACCCCATTGCAAAAACCCAAGAAGATAACATCAAAATGCAATGGACCAAAACTATAACAATTCCCTATTACTCCCTCTAAGTTGGATCAAAATCTTTCCTTTTCACCAACACTAAAAACTCTTCAGCACCATTCACTATAAGCATAAAAATGGCCAAAACCAAAAGATGAGGAGCATGGAAAATTGGAAAAACTACTTATAAACCCTTAATGTCCAAAGGGATATCATAGGCTTTAATAGGCAAATCTAAAAACTAATCTTGATCACCAACCTTATAAAAATCCCTCCCTACCTCAACTTCCAACTTCAAAATTGAAGGCATTGAATATTAAAGAGACATGCTTATACATAAAGGGACCTATGAAACTAAAGAGGTTGAACAAATTGAGATGAAGGGATCCTCCTAGTAGCCAATAACCTTTGACACTTCTGACCTAGATATAACCACATTCTCCTTTGGGAAAACTTACTTAAGTCTATCCTTTCCTATCTTTTAGATAAGGGATTAGAATTCACACCTAGTGCTAAAACCTCCCTAAGCACCCAATTTATATGCCAAGGGGAGTCCTTCAAATCAAGTGACTTAAATTTACTATAGCTCACTCAAAAATGAATATCCATGAATATCAACTGACTTAGATTCTCATTTCAACTACCTTCCAACCTACCCCTCTTCTCCATAACTTACACCAAGATTTATGTTGACACTTCATTTAGTTTTTTCTCCTAAATTTGGCTTGATTTTGATCCCATATACATGCCCTTGGAATCTCCTTCCCATCCTCCACTTCTCCCTCTCTCTCTCTTCTGATCACTTTATACCTAATCAAGTGTATTAATTCTTTGTTATTAGATCTATAATTTTCTTTTATTTTACTTTTCAATTTCCATCTTAAGTAAGAACTAATTTTATATATGTTTCATTACAAGTTTATGTGGAAAAAAGTTCAATATTATGGCCTACATTCAATATTGCTTTTTATAGGTAAGTTCAAACACACACTTTTCCTTTTACTCTAGTAATTTCAATTTGATACCTTAATAAAATAAAATGCGGCGGGGGGGGGGGGGGGGTGGTGGGTGTAATGTATAAAAATAAATTAACATTTATTTCTAAAATAGTACACTTGTGAGCACTCCTTTTATACACTTAGCTCATGCATCATTATTTGGTCCTTAACTACTCTTACTTCACTCCTATTGCAAATGACCCATTCCCATAAGAAAAAAATAATCCAAAAATAACCCTATATAGAATTATAGGCAACCTAAATTACTTTGAGACTTATCCCAACTTTTAGTTTAGTTGTTCTCATCTTCTGCATAAGGTTTCCCTATTTGGACATTATTGGTCCTCATTATTATCCAATTCCACCAACTACATCCTCTTTCCAAATAAAAATTGGTTTATCAAATTTAAATTCATGTAATGGGTTGTCCCATTAGTTTAGTAATATCTATCTATAGGAACAAAAATATCACTATAAACCCGCATTTCAAACCATTTTTCACACAAGGGGATTTTATATTGAAAAAACACTAGACTATTATTATACACTGAGATAAATTTCCCTATTTATCCAAATTTTGAATTCATACAACCCTAGTAGCCCTGAGCTAAAGTCTAAGTACATTTCCAAGGCTACAAGTCATAGTTGAAATAATTAATCACACTAAAATTTCACAAGTAAATAAAATTTCACCAATCTTTCACAGACACCACCATAACATGGGATAACTACATGGATTTTTATCCCTCTTCAGAGTATTGGTATATAGACATTACTCAACACAAGGGATGTTAAAGCCAAAAACAAATTCAATGGATAACCCATTTTTACTCTGTGATTGCATTTATTCTCTTGGTCTATTGAGATAGGGTTACAAGTGAAGGAGTTGATATACAATGATTTTCCAAATAGTTTGAAGGCTCCCACACAAGTAAAAAAACATACATGTCACAATAGTTTTAAAGATAGATCATATATAGGATGCTACCAACATACCACTACCCTATCTATATCCAAAATTATTATCCAAAGATCAATAACAACCTTATTTCAAATCCATGTGTAACCAACATGGTCACACAACCTATTTTTTGGTCTTGATTACAATATTGGATTCCAATTTTCTAGCTAAGTTTTATTTATTTAGTACTTTCCATTTTTATCATATTACCAAGTTTATCAAGTTCTAAATAAATTTATGTCATTTATTACATATTTGAAACATTTTAATTTTACATAGTATTTTATCTTTATCTAATAAAATAATTCACTTATTTTCTAAATTTGATAAAACAACTACATGCCTCCTTATGAAATGTTCTTCATTGTTCCATTAGCAAGTGGAATATTTCATGATTTTAGTTGGTTTCTCCTTGGAATAGTAGGCCCACACTCTCCTCTAGTTGGTTTTCTTGTCATCTTCTTCCTCAATTCACCTATTTGGCATCCATAAAAAAAGTAGCAAAAAAAATGTAGCAGTTAAAAATATAGCAAGAAAAACATAGTGAGGATAAAAGTAGCAAGGAAAAAATGTAACAAGGATAAAACATCATAGGAAAAAAATATAATAAAGGTTGTTCTCACACATAAGATGAAACAACTTTCAACTAAAGTTACAAACTCATGAAATCATATTTTGCTCTATTATTTTTCTTATAAATTTGGTACATTACTTTTCCACCATAAAATGTTAACTACTATCACCAAAATGAACTAGACAACAAATAAACAATGTTATAATCACTAAAATGTCCCAATTATGCTCTTCACAACATTTTTGTGATATTACTAATACCACTACATTTTTCTTCCCTATTTTTTGTCCTCACAATCTTTTTATCATACTACATTTTTGTCATATGACATTTTTACTACTACATTTCTTACTGCTATATTTTTGTCTAATACGTTATCATATAGAGCCATTTATTTTCCAAATCTAATAAAGTAGCTACATGCCTCCTTATGAAATGTTCTTCATTATTCCATTATCAAGTGGAATATTGCATTATTTTAGTTTGTTTCTCCTTAGAATAGTAGGCCCATGCCCTGCTCCAATTGGGTTTCTTATCATCTTCTTCATAGAATAAATATTTTTCACTTTACATGGTGCATGCCAGCTCAAACCCTTCCTCCCCATGGTGTGTTTTCTCTAGATTTTAGCTCCATGTTATCCTCTACATTCTGAAGTGTATGCTCCCTCATTGATTTCTTTTTAAGTATCCTCCAATACAACTCCAACTCTTCCTTGGTAAGGTGAATGCATATCACCCATAGGTCCCAACTTCTCAATGGCCTTTCTTTCCATATCACCACATGCCTCTTGCATATTATAAATTATTAAACCCTTTGATTCATCCACTCTTTTTCTCCTCCATGCACTAGCTCTTACAAAATCCTCTACAACCCAAAAAATTATTCATGCCTCTTTTGGGTCAAGTTATTTTGGCCTAGGTGTGTGGATTCAACCTAGCCATTTAATACTACTAACACACCACCTTACTAGAGGTTACACATACATTTCCCTCAAAACTAAGTGAATCCTCCTAGATAGATCTAATCATCTATTCAGGTATGGATACTTATCACCCTTAGAATGTTTCTTCCCCTTTAGAATTTTCTTTATGTTGAGGTGTCTCTAGTTAAATACTACCAAGGGTAATAGTATGGAGATATTTTATCTCCTCTCCTTACCTTTCCATATGGTTTTCTCCTTGAAGTCCCATCATCCTCTAGGTGAGTAACTTCATTGTGCATTATCTCCCCTTTGATGTTACAAATTTTATTCAACATAAAACTACTCTTGTTGTCCTTGATCTTCTTCCTCCTCTTATTTATATCTTCTCCATGCATGGCTCTACTTTGAGATGACCATGTTTTCTCTTGTGATTACCTCCCTCTACCCATATGTTATTGATAAAGGGTGTTAACTCTTTCTTGAGTCATCTCCTATATGTCTATTCCACTCAATCAATGGTCTTCACATTCTTAGCCTTTCAAATCCTTTCTTCAATGGTTGTGTCCCAAATTTTTCTACTCCAAATCTAGTAGTAATATCCTCTCTTAAAATCAACCTCCTTCAATAAAATATTATATTAGGAACATTTTCCATGGGATAACTACCTATATTTATAGATATGAAGGTGTGTCACTGTTGATCCAATCAATGGGTCAATAATTATCATTCAAGTTGATATATCACCTATCTCAACCATATTTTATAGGGTAGCTAACTCATACCTTAGGCCTTTAAATTCTAATAAGTATCATCATGAGTCAATATTTGAGCCTTTCCACTCTTTCCCTTTCAAGTCTGAGTCATTCCTTGAGATGTTTAACTTTGTTAGTAATCAATTTAGATTATCCTTTTAAATTTTTCATCATCTTTTGTCCTTCCATCCAATCACTATTAGGTATCATTTCATATAGCTAACTCACTAACCTTATATCACTTTATGACCTTGAGATTTAACCCTATCACTTCATGTTGTACGTTTGGCTTAGTTTTCATGCCAACTCCTTTTGCATGCTATCTCTTTTATTCATGCATCTTTCAAGTGTTATCCTCCTTATATGTGCACATTTTTACTAGCTCTCTCTTACACTCAAATTATATTATGATCCTACATAATACTTATGCACATTAAAATTTGTTCCTTCTATTTCTTCATTTTGGGTACTCCCTCCACATTAAATCCTACATCTACTCCCCTAGCATAGTGAAAATTGATATTTAGGCCTCTGAGGTCATGCATGTATGAAGGTTACTATTTTTTATGGGCATGAAGCACCTTTTTATAATTTTAAAAATACAACAATATTCACTATAAACTTAGATGTATAGTGGAAGTTTCTCTAAATAAAACCCTCACTTGACTTAACCAACTAGATATTAAGAGGTGTGTATGTATTATTACAAATTTCATGCATATACCATGCTTAGGACTAACCTACTCTATTATTCTCAAAGAAAAGGTGAAAAAAACAAATGGCTTAAAATCCTCTATTAAACTAATGGATAAAGCCTTATTTCATCCAAGATGACATTGAATGCCAATATTGGATGTGTGCATGAATAACTTCATGTTTTACCATGTGATATTAAAACTCCCTTATTTCTAACATGTCAGGGATATAGGATCTTTGTAGTCAAACCTAATCTTTGTCATGGTGGATAGTCCTTTACATATGGTTCTTCAAAAATATACCCCTCCTCCTTCTGACATTTATTTCACTCTATCATGCATGGTTCTGAAGGCCTAATTTAATTGGTTATGGTGCTTGAGGTCAATTCATTCACATAACACATATGAATGAAATTAATAATTCCTCAATAGTGGTAAAATTCATCCCAATAAACTTTGTTACTTTTGATGTAGCTTGTTACATTCATCTCTACTTAATATTTAGAGGGTGCTCAATATTGACACACAAGGCCTTTCATGATTTATCATGACATGAGCTTAACTATGTCATGCCACACCTTCATCCAAACTAGTTTTGGAAAGGCTCATCCTTATTTTGTATAACCTTGGGATCATCTTAAAGAGTGGGCTCAAGTTCACTACATCACACATTCTTTTGCCAACCTTGTAAGATTCATGCACCCATTGACTATAGAAGACACTCATAACATTTGAGGTAGAATAGGTATCATCCAATTTTTTGAGTTTTATCCACATTAATCTAAGTTGGTCATGTCATGTTATATGACTATTGATCTATGTTTTGTACACACCCCAAAAATTCCTATGAGGTAGCCTCTATTGTTTTAAGATTGGTGAATAGACTCACTCCAAGGCATGAGTTGTAGGGTATTTGGTTTTATAATAACCTATTGGTGGAATAATGGTGAGCGATACATATTGTTTACCACAAGTGAACTAGCTATGGGTGAACTTAGATCTACTTTTAGTGGATGGAAGGATGATGATTCTAACTAAGGTGGGTAAGATTTAAAAATAAACTTCAAAGAGAGGGAAGGGTAAATCATAAAAGAGAGCTTGTGGATAACTAGGGATAAAGACTTTCAAAACTAGTACGTGCACTTAGATAGGACAAGGAATCTAAATAAATATTTGTTATAAGTTTTGTTAGCACACCAACAAACAAATACAATGAAGAGTCAAAGGAATTAGAACATAGTATACTCAAACATATAAAATCAAAGATTGTGTAATTGTTAGATTGTTATGTCACATCTATGAGAGGGATTATGATCAGCATGCAAAAGATATTCAAATCAACTATAGCTAATAATGAATGACTATATTTAGATACATAACTCATACATAATTAAATCACTAAGATACTAAAATGATAGAACTTCTCAAGTAATCCATAGAATTAGAGAAGAATCTATATTTGCACATATAGACGAAGTCAAACATAACTCTTTCAAATTTTCTATTAATCTCAATAGCCAAAATTATCCTCCCTTTAAGACTTAGAGGTTACATATATTTATAATCTTGGGATTGGGAAGGCCTCATATATTCAATATTTGCCTAAAAAGACAAGTTTAAAATAGAACCTTTCATTCAAAATCATGTAAATATGCATATACAATTATAATGCCTATAATATACATTCCAACTAAAATAACATATGCATGTACAATAAATAGATTAATAACCAAAGTTTCACCTTAGCAATAACATGAAAATACATAATTATTTTTTAGATCAAAGTGTTGATGTGGCACCATTAACTAGAGGTGTTGATGGAGTTACTGCAATTACAACTAAGGTAAGGACTAAGATCTTTACAAACTTTGGAGTAATAACAACTAGTTATGTGCATCAAATTAACCCAAAAGTTTCTTCCTTGGATTTTATATCTTCACCTAGTGCATAATTTGCATCAAACTATTTATCTATAACTTCAAAATTGAGTAATGAATTCCTTAAGATTCTAATAGAATCATCCATCAACCATTCATGTTCCACCTCTAAGCTCTTGAAATCGACTGCTAGATTTTCTATTCTTATTACTTTGTCCTTTGAAAAAATAACCAACTACAATACTTCCTCATTGGTTTTATATATAGTCCCTTCAACTTCTTGGTTTTTGGTCTTTATATCCACTTGGAGAATATTGTCAAAATTGGGTCTATTGACAAGTTCCCTAGTTTGGGTGATTACCCTTATGACTCTTATGTCCCCCAAAATTTGTAGTTCCTTACTCCCATGACTGATAAAAAGTCCCAACAACTTATTTATTTGTCTAAACCAATTTAATGAAGCATCCCTTTTGGAAATATCATAGTTAAAATAACAAGAAGCATCAATGATGGTCATGAGATTCAAGTGGTTGAAAGAACTAATCATTGATCAATGAATTATGAAATTAAATATCTTTTCTACATTTTTCATTTCATTCCAAAGTGTAACTATAATTTTTCTATTGGCCTAGCTGCCTACCCTGGAAACCTTAATGTTGTATAAAATATTGTACAACTTAGCAGATGCACTCTAAACTTTAGAAATAAATTCATAGGGGGATTATGTAATTTGAATTTGCTTCCATATTTTAAGGCATCATTAGTACTTTAATGCATTTATTTCATTATCACCATTTTTTAATCAACATAAGTGTTGAAATCCTCAATATATTTAGTAGGTTCATAAGGAATTATGTTGGGTTTATTTTATAAAGAGAATAAGTTCTCTCTTTGTTTGAATTTCACTTCACCCTTTTTTTTAGGTTCACCATCTTCCTCTTCCTCACTCTCTAAATAGTCCCAATCTCATTATCAAACCAAGTGGAGACAGTGGGGAGATCAATTAAAACCAAAATCTATCTTTCATCCTTGACATTCTACATCTCTTTCACCCATTGGGGAATAATAAGTTCTCCAGTTTTAAATTTTTGAGTAGGGTATAAGGATGTAGAGGGTAGAGTGGTCATTAGAAGGGATGTAACCAAAGTGGTGGGTATGGAGGCATTTATTTGAATATGGAAATAAAGAATTTTCTAGCCAACCTTCTCCCATGGGGATGTTTATTTCATAAGAGTTACTTCTACCAATAATTAATTAAGACTTGGAGTTACTTCCATAGTCATTATTGCTATTATCATGGTCAATGGTTGGGGTACATGGAGATCTATTTGGGTCAACATTTTCTTAGGATCCAAAGGCTTCTTAGAGTTGAAAATATAATTATGACCAAGTTCTCAAAATGGACTACCTTAGGAGTCCTTATTAGTTTAGGAGAATAAATAATATCATAATCAATAGTACTACTAACAAAATTAAATGATGTAACCCTAGGAATAAATGAGGGTAAATGTACAACTAAGATATCAACATTCAAAATTAATTAAACAATAGAAGATACTACCTTATTAATTATTCAACTTTGTTCTTATGTAAGGCCAACTAAGGTGTCTTCCATTTCATGCTCACTTAGACTCAGAGCTTTAACTTTTTATAGCTAAGCCTCTTCATCACCTGGTTGTGCAATGCACATTTATTGGTGTTCATCCTTGGAAGGATATTCAACAAAAGATATTACTTGTTTAACTTCCTCTTTTTCTTTAATTTTTATAGTATTCTCTACATCCTTTTCCTTTTCCTCTTCACTAACTTCTTCTATAATGGGGAGACCAAATGATGGCCTCTCTTCTAATTTATTATCTTCAAAGGGAGTAGGAGAGTCCTTTTAATTCCTTTGATATGTGTAAATGGGTGAAGTGGAAGGTGGATGAGATAGTATAGGGGATTTAAGAACAATTATGGTAGGAAGTGTGATTAAAGGTCATGAAGTGGATGAATTGGAAGGCACAGGGATTTTTTTAGGAAACATAGGATATTGAAGAGAGTCTAGAGAAACTAAAATGGAAGGGAAAGACATTTATAATAATTAAATAATAGTTAATTGAGTAAAAATTGTAATTGGAGGTAAAGGATTCATCATGAAACTGGTATTCCTTTATTTAGCTAAAGAAACTATTGACCTCTCCCTTTTAGTAGTTGTGCCTAAAACCTAAACATAGGTAGATATTATTATAAAGTGGACTTGAGGACCTAGAAGACCTCACAAAATTTCCATCCTAAGCTAAGGATTAGATTATATTTGCATACCAAGTTCCTCTAGTTATTCCTCTATAGTCTCTATTGAAGGGAAGGGAGGTTAATCCTATGGCTAGGAATCCTATGGTAGAGATGGGGGCCATTTTTGACTCCATGTATTTTATGCCTCTTTTTTTATTGCCTCAAGGTTGTACTACAAGGATTGGTCCTATATCATTGATATGTATTTATCCTTATCCTTTTCGATAGCTCTAAATCATCTATGGCATTAAAGAAGATTTAATCATGATCATACCATTGGTGATCATATGAGATGTTCACTTTCTTATTTTCCTGAATAGACTTGAGATACCCCCTTACTTTCGTCTTGGGGTCCCATTCCTTGAAAGTTGAAATTTGTAAGTAATATTGAGTTCTAGCTTTACCAGATTGAATAAAATGTATCTTGATCATACATTGATGTTTCCCAATGCTCATAAGAGTCTTGAACTAGTAGGCCAAATGACTTTGACCTAATTCATCATCAATGATGTTAAAGATTTGATATATAATTTCCTATTCTACTATAATGTTTAAAACATGATGTGGTGGTAGTAGTGGAGTTGTACTTGTTACTTCTACCTAAATGATAGTTACATCTAGGTATAACCAATAGTATCCCATCTTGTTCAAGCTCTTTGTCATGTTTTCAAATAATCTAGGCATTGGGTTTCCCTACATTGGTTAATATATATGAGGATAAAACTTATTTCATATCCTTCTAATTTCATTCCTATATCTATGAATGAAAATGAAATAAAAGTCTTCTCTAACCCTGTTTACCAAATATTCATCTAAGGGCTGCCACTCTTGGCCATAAGGATTGTAAAATGTGGCCATGACTATGTTTAAAAAGTAGGACATCATATAAAAGTTGTTTTTAATGGGCCTTTGATTAGGATGGAATACTCATGATTTTAACTAGGCACTTATAATCTCCCCAAGTTCCACCAATTGGTTATATGTTAGGAGTATGTCTAACAATAAAACCCATTCAACCTAAATGTATCCAATACTCAAAAAACCATATATTCTATTCAAAATTTCCATGGATATCAAAGTTCCAAGTCTAAATTTGATAATTCAATTGGAGGAGATAGCCCCTTTGGGATTCATCCTCTAACTGATTAATTATTTTAGCTTTCCATCTATTATGTTCTGCTCAAGCCAAACATTGGCTAAGACTTGATTATAGGTAGTCTCAAGACAAGGAAGCTTAATGTATCTCTCAAATTACCTACCCAAAATATAATTGAAGTCACTCTTGACTCTCTTAACATGTAGGATATCTCCATCAATAGTTCTATTAATAAACAAAACTTTTAGGAGGTCAATAGACAACATTACCTCAGGTTTAGATGCCACCTAGTGGAGTCCTTGCTCTTTAATTGGTATTAAATCATCAAATTATTTCTTGGATTCTAAAATGATTTGATCTTTTATAGAGTATGGGTGGATATATTCCACCTCTTTTTAGAGCATCGAGTAATGTGGAAACTTGAAATTTAGTACACTCTTCTCGAATACCATATCTTTAAACTATGTCAATCCCATAGATAAATATGGGGAAGGGACTGAGGGATTAACCTATTTTGAATAAGAGGCCATTATTTTCCTTTAGTCAGTATAATATTTTTGGTGTCCTAACTATTTCATTCTATGTTTTCTAGCTAAATAAAATTATTGCTTGTTTGGCATTGGGGAAGCTTAAAGACACACTCATTTGATTGAAAGAGTAATGGCAAAGTCAATTATCCTTAACACAAAATTTGAATAAATCATTAATGGGAATAATTATTAAATGTATTCAATTAACTTTAATGTAAATAATTTTTTTTATTTAATGTCCATTTTAATTTTAATGAGTTAGTTAACTTTGGTGGGTGTGCTTACTTTATAAAAATCATTCATTAATTTTTTGTATCTAATCAACACTTTTGAGATATCTATCAATTATTCATTGATTGGACTATTTACCCTGCCTTCATTTTTTTATTTTCATGTTTTTTCCATGCCTCCCTTAGATAATACCACTTGTTCAATATTAGTTATCCTGGCCCTTTAGATCTCTTCATTATGTTTCACAGCTCTTGTGGTTGTGAGTTTACCCAATCAAGCCACATGGCTTGATCTCAAAGCACGGGAGCTTAGACCATCAGATTGGTATACCTTTTAACCATCAATATTACCATGGCTATGGATTAACATGATAGATAAATGTGAATGAAACTTGGGCACCTGAAAAATATGGAAGTTCAGAACCATTAGAATGTAGACCAAATAATAACTTAACCCTTCCATAGGTCCACTTTAATGAGAATGTGCCAAGTGTTGATCACTCAAAACCCTAAAGGCTCAAGATAATTAAAACACTAGAATGTGAAACCTTTAACCTTTTTTGATAATTAGATGAAGTCTTTGTGTTTCTATTTTAGTGAGAATGTACAACATGGCGAGTTCACAGAGCTTGGGAGCATGGAAGACTTAAAGTTTTAATAACATGGAATATTTCAAAGACTTAGAAATCTTAAAAACATCCAAAGTTATGAGTGATGTGAGAGAAACACATGTCATAACCCCTTTCAATCCAAAATTATGGGCCTAATTGTAGAATATTAATGATCCTCATCCTTTTATCCCATGATTCAAAATATATCAACTAGGATGTAGAAAGATTAGAACTATTAGCTCATAAATTAGAACATCAAACTTAAAATAAAATTCATGAAAACCCAAGTTTTGAAATGACTTAATATATTAGTTTAATATTATATTTTCATAATTTGGACATGTGTAATGATATATTTTATGGTAATAACCCTAGATGGTAAATTAATGACAACCAAGTCACAGATTCTTAGGCTCATAGCTCCCTAAATAAAGATTTTACAATAATGGGTCCCTATTTTAAAATTTTAGAATGGGGTGTGTGTCATATAATACACTCATGACATCAGAGTCATTATAGGTATCATCCAATATTTTTAGGTTTTATCCACATGGATATAAGATATTCATGTCATGTGCCATGATGTTATAAGTAGAGTTGCATCTGTTTGCCAACTCAACATTTTTAACAAAGGGTAGGCCCTAGTCTGCTGTAAGGTGAATCACCATGTATTCACTCCCATTCTCAAAGTTTATGTAGAATTTTTAAATTTAAAATCCACACTATTACATAACATCAAGGCAATTTGATCAATGTTGGGTAATTATCATCCTCAACAAGCTTCATCACCTCCAAGTCTACACAAAATTTGACATCCATGATCTTGATGTCAGCATTATGGAAAACACCTATGTGGTGTGTTCAGGTATTATTGGCCATGAATAAGACATGAGGTGAAGTTTTTTACATAGGTCTTCCCATATTTCACCATACATACTCAATGAGGATATTCACCTCAGTGCCTATATCTACCAATATATCACAGATTGACCAACCATAGATGTCTATGTTGATGAGTAGATCCTAGTCATATGATTTATAATAGGAAGCTCTCCTCTCATAAACACATGCTAGATATAGGGTAGGAAAAATATTTGGCTGATTTTTTTATTATTAAACAATAAACTCTTTAACATGGGAACCATCCCCTTTTAGCACAAGAGAACTATCATGTTGGCAAGGCCATCAACCTAATATTCATGTATATAGAGTTCCCACAAAGATCTATTCTATAAATACAAATTAATTTTAATATACCCCTACAATATTTGGATCATGGTCATATATTCACATAATAACTTCTCTTGGTGCAAACTATTTGGTCAAGGAGCTATCAAAGGTTTTGGGTGCATTACTTCAATTTTTGGCCCATAGGCTCATGTTCTGGCCTAGCATTTTCCTTAGAAATTATTATTGGTCAAGTAATCATGCCACTACAAGTTATTATCTACAACTTAGATCCAAAATTATTTTTATTTTTCTATGCATTTGTGACCCAATGGTTAGGATTATGTGTACATCTATTGTCCTTACACCTTTCTTAGGTTTTCCCTTCCACATGATCTTCACATATAGGTCTAAGAATTTATTGACCTTATGTGTGCCATGAAAATATACATAAGTATAAAAATAGTGGGATACAGTGTTGTAAGTGATCTAATGACCAACATTTATAACAAGAGTGTAATGGGAGCCTACCACTTCCATGACTTCCAACAGACCTATCTTTCCATATTGCTACCCATAGTCACTATATCCTTATTTAGGTGGCCCACTAATGAAAGAGCATCCTAAAACATGAAAATAAGGTTTTGATTATATTATTATATTTCTTATAATGTTGTTAAATTCATAATAAGCCTCATTAAGGCATTCAAAGTTTGTGCCAAGTCATTTATAAGTCTTGGAGTGTTTTCCCTCCAAAAGTTCAATTAAAATTTTCAAATGTAATTATAAGCACATATGGGTAATTTTAATAGTTTTAAAGTAAATTATAAGTTTTAATATATTATAATAGTCTATTTTATGTAGATAGAGGGTCCTTAGGTTTGTATGAGTCATCTTTATCAGTAGAATCATGTTTAGTATTCTAAAAAAACTAATTATGAGTCATTTTCTAAAGAAAGGCAATCAATTTTTTAATATATTTCACTAAATTTAGAATTCCTAAAATTGGATAAGGTCTTAATAATTTTTATAAGCCTTAAACTACTAATAAGGAGGCATAAAATAATAATTTAAAGTATAAAAGACCAGTTTTGAGCATTTAGAGGTTACAAAGTGTTAGAAGTACAATCACTGAGAGGGGGGGTGAATTAGTGAGACTAAATAATCTAACTTAAATTTTTATCTTTATAAACACTTAATCAATTACCACAAACATTCATGAAACATACACATCATTCATAGCAATGAATAAGAGAGACAATGCACTATCAATCACATAACACATGACATATGTGGGAAACCCTCTTGGGGGAGAAAATCCACTAGAACCTAAAATTTGAATAATCTCTTATAATAAAAATAACCAATTTTAACTAGCTAAAACTGATCAAGGAAATACAATCCCTATTTAGTGATACTACAATCCCACAAGGTGCTACAACACCTGCCTAGCTAAGTTACAACAATAACTAACCTTTTAGTGTCACCTTGCAAGGAAGATGTAACCCCATTATATTATAAGCTAACAAAACAACACCTATGTACACATCCACCTATGAAATTATGTCTTCAACACTTGATAATTGACCTTTGATTATCACTCTTCACCTTCACTCATACTTAATCTATAAGAGCACTATTCTACCAACATAATTATGACCTATAGATCATAAAAATAGTCCTCAATATTTTATGCTCTTAAAAAAATCCATAGGTCACTCTAAACATTCTTCAATCCATAATTGAAACACACAAACCTCTCTCGAATCTCTCTCAAGTCTCTCAGATAAAGTCTAAAAACCAACACATTTGATTTTCACTATTTATAGAGAAATTATGATAATCACTACCTCGGTCAGACAATAGGCATGCCTTAATCCTTAAGGAATATTTCACATCAATACATGTATAAAAATATATATTCATATTTAGTCCTTAGCATTTATGGGTCACCCTTAAGGAACTACACCTTTCAATTTGGCCCTTGTAGCCCTTATAGGTCTCATGTGAACCCATTCACTCTTTTAGTACTTCATCAAACAAAAAAAGAACAAAAAACCACTACTAAAATCATGGAGTTATTCCATATGATCTATAGGTCCCAATTAAGTTCTAATAACTAACATATTACCCTTATACTTAAGCACAATTTACTCAAACAACATTTTGTGCACATAGTCACCATAAACAAATACATAGTCAAATTCTAAACCTTTGTTCATATTGCATATGATTTTAAAGACTTAATAATGTATAAATATCATCCTAATGGAGTCTAAAACACTCCCAAATATATAATTAATCATGATACATCCAAACAACAACAAAACAAGCTTGATTACTCTTCTCGGGTCACTTGTAAAACAAGCATGAACACACAATCAACTTTGAATATTAATATCTTTGATTGTACACACTTCTAAATATTAAAATTAGGTTAATTAGATGAAATATGTATTATTATTAATATTTTATTTTTATACCATTATTAAATTCATCCTGGATCAAAATTTATGAGAAAAATACCACATATTAGTTTTCCCTTTATAAAATTCAAATATTTAAATGTCAACAGTCACAGTTAAACCTCAACCACTTTTCTCACATCTCGAGTCCTCAATGATTAGATTAAATACACACCATAAATTTAATGGTATGAATCTCAAACTTTAACACATACTATACCAATTCCAAATGTTAAACCTTGAACATATTGACCTCATCTCATGCAATCTAGAAACTTTGACTCAACGTGCTCTGTCAATCTCTATGGATCAGTCAGTTCTTTATCAGGTAGTGCTCATAATTTTATCTTGCTAAAAACCACTATGATCATGACACTTGGCACCATCTCATTACTTCTTGACCTCTTGGATTAACACACTTCATCAATGTTGCTCAAACTTTAACTTGTGAAAAAATGACTAAGTATGGGAACCTTGATTATCTTCTCAGAAGACCAACTTTGCATAATCATATCTTTTACCTCACTCACTTGCATGATATCAAATTTGGATAAAATGATATCCTCACATAAGATAATCTAGTCATGTGACAAACTAATCTTTTAACCCTTACACATGTGAGATATAATGACATTAAAATTCTCACTCATATTTTTTTGCCATAGAGCTAACTATGTCAAAAACTTGTCTGGAAGGCCAACTTTGAACTTGCATATATTTTATCGCACTTTGGAACTTGAAATTGAAATTAGAAAAAAGATAACTAGGTATGAAAATGAACAACCCCATATGATCACCTTGTCCTTAAATTTACACATGTACAAGATATGCCACCATCAAAATGTTTACTTGGTTATTTCTTACATCATGAAAATGTGGCTAAGTATGGGGAAACACTATCAAAATGCCTAGGATCCCAACTTTGCACTTGCATATCTTTTGACATGATTATGTGCATGACCTAATATTTATTTCATAATAACTAGGCATGATATTGAACAAAACCATGTGACTCATCCACACATGAAAATGGTGATGTCATCTAACTGCTTACTAAATTTTTCTGCCACTAGACCCAAAGTGTCTAGATGAAAACTATGGACAACCAAATGAATCCCACTTATGCACACAAGCACACAAAGCATAAAAAAATCTTAGGTAAATTTTACACGTCATAAAATTAACATACTCATCAATGAACATATCTAACCATGCCAGAACTGAAGATCAACCAATCATACTTCAAGCACATTAGGACAAGCACATTGTACACTTTGTCATTGTCACATAGACTATCAAGGCACTTCATCTACTCACCATGACACTTACATGATATCACCATGACATAATTGAAAATTTTACAAAAATATCCCCTTTTCTCATTGATGTCAACAACCATCATATATATCAATATAAAACTCGCCTTCCTTCTCTCTCTTCAAGCACTCTCATAGTGGGAACTTCTACCCTTTTGACACAATGACAAAGTGGGAAAAAATTGATCTTGAAGACCTAAAAAACACTATCACTAGGAGAGGATCATCTTGGAAATATGATACAAATTACCTCTTAGCTTGAGCATACCTCTTCTTAGCTTGAAAAACTTCCTCTCTCTCCATACCACCACTCTTGAACTAAACATTGTAACTAATGAAGAAAGAACACACAAAACCACTAGAATCTAATGAAAATCACCAAAAATCATCTGTGAGGGACTCCCCCTAATATTTATGAGCCATTAAACATATTGAGCATCTTCATATCTCCACACACCATGAAGAACCACCACACATACTTATCAGCCTTCTCTCTCAAGTTACCACAAAGACCACCAACAGAACTTCATGCCACTCACCAAATAGGAAACATGCACACAACCAACTTGAAAACACCCATTCTAACCTTTTACTATAGCTCCTTCATTAACCTTTGGAGAAATATCATGAACTTATTTCTCCCCCTTAACCAAAGACCTTCTATTTATTCATAGAGAAAGAAATGACACCCAAGCTTTGTCTTATACTCAAAAGTAGCTTTTGACAATGGTTTGGTCATAATATCTATAAGTTGCTCTTTTTTAGGAACATATTCCAGCTTGACACATTGATTAATTAATTTTTCTCTCAATAAATGATATCTAATAGGAATGTGTTTAGTTTTTGAGTATATAGTAGGATTATTTAAGATACTAATTTCACTAGTATTATCACAATAAATAGGATAAGGTCCATTTTATCTTACCTTGTAATATTCCAAAGTTTATTTCATCTACATGACTTGTAATCAACAAGAGGAAATTGCTATATACTCATCCTATGTACTTTATATAGAGACTAAGGCTTTCTTATTACTTATCCAAGAGACCAAGCATTCTCTCATGAAGGAGACCCCACCACTGGTACTCCTATCATCCACACATCTTTCCTAATCAACATCAGTATATGATTTCAAAGAGAATTATTTACTCTTAGGATACCATAAACCATAGTCTATGGTGCCTTTGAGATATCTCAAGATCCTTTTGACCACTTTCAAGTGAGATTCTCTAAGATCAGCTTGAAACCTTCCTACAAGACTTACTAATTACATGATGTCAAGCCTAGATGTAGTAGAGTACAAAAGACTTCCAATCATGGATCTATAAAAAGTTCGATCAACTTTTGATGAGTCATCCAATTTACTGAACTTGCATCCTATGATCATTAAAATACCCATTAGCTTACAATCTATAATGTCAAACTTCCTTAGCATATCCTTGATGTATATATCTTGTGAAATGAATATCCTTTCATCAAGTTGATTAATCTATAATAGTAAGAAGAAAGACAATTCTCCCAACATTGACATGTCAAACTCAATCTTCATAGTATTTGAAAATTCTCTACTCATTTTATAATTGTTAGATCTAAAAACTATGTCATCAACATATACAACAACTATAAATTGATGATTACCTTCTATCTTATTGTAAAAATTACTATTGGCTACCTCCCTTTTAAATCCTTGACTCAAAATATACTTATCTATCCTATCATACCAAGCTCTAGGAGCTTGTTTAAGACCATACAAAACCTTCTTCAATTTACACACAAAATCTTTATTACTTGACATTAAGTATCCTTCAAGTAACTCAATGTAGACTTCTTCTAAGTTGCCATTTAATAATGCAAATTTCACATCCATTTGATATACCTTAAACCTTTGAAACCCGCATATGTTAAAAAGAGTCTAATTACTTCCATCCTTTCCACAAGATTAAAATTCTCATCAAAATATATTCCTTCAATCTAATCATATCCTTTACAAACTAATCTAGCCTTGCTCCTTGTGACTTCTCCTTTCTCATTCATCTTGTTTTTGAAAACCCATTTGGTACCTATCACATTTTTATCTTTTGGTCTAGGAACTAAGTCCCATGTTTCATTCCTTTATATTTGATCAATTTATTAATCCATTACATCATTCCAAATTTCATCTTTGCTAATGTCCATAAATGTTTTAAGTTCAATCATGGATAACATAGTTGAGTCTTGTTGATTTTAATTGATCAACATTATCCTTCTAGTCTACAACCTTAAACCAACATTTCCAATAATCTAAGAGATTAGATGATATTTTTGAATTATTCTATATGTATATTTAGAATCTTTTATTTCTTATTCATATTCATCTTCATCATTTATTTGAATGGATAACTCATCATTGTTTGTAACAAAATTATGAATTGAGTCACTTACCTACACTTTTGACTTCTTGAATCTACTTCTCTCATCTACCCTTACATTTGAACTTTCAACAATATTGTGAAGTCTCTTGTTAAATCACCTATAGGAATTACTAATAGAAGAGTAACCTAAGAAGATGCCCTCATCAAACCTTGAATCAAATTTTCTAAGATTCTCTTCATCTCTTTTGATGAAGCACCTACTCTCAAACACTCTAAATTTTTGACATTAGCCACTCTATTATTACATAACTCATAAGGAGTCTTATTATGATTTAATCTGATTAGACACTATTTAGGATGTAAAAAAAAGTGTTGGCTACCTCTTCCCAATAGCCATCTAATAATTTTTCATCTTCAATCATGGTTATACCCATCTCAACAACAGTCATATTCTTCCTTTCAACCACACCATTATATTGTGGTGTTCTAGAAGTATAATATTGTCTTATTATCCCATGTTACTCATAAAAATCATAGAACTTATGAGAGCAAAACTCACCTCCTCTATCTAATCTCACACACTTGATCTTTGAACCTTTATCATTTTCCACAAGATCTTTGAATGCCACAAATTTTGCAAAAGCTTATGATTTTTCTTTAAGAAATAATATCCAAGTCATTCTAATAAAATAATCAATGAGAAGCATGAAGTAACTATTACCTTGAATAATTTGAGTTCTCAAAGGTCCACATAGATCAGTGTGGATCAACTCTAATGGCTCTATGGTGGAGAATTCCTTGGTTTTGTAGCTTCTCTTGGTTTTCTTCCCATGAAGACATGCCTTACAAAGATAATTAATAATCCTATAAATCCAAGCCTTCAATGCCAATGCCTTCTATGCCAAAGCCAACTTTATTCTAGTTGACCTATGAAGCATTCTTCCTCCTTGGATTCATTGAATACATACATATAGTTATCTATTTTATGAATATTTGTAATTAATATGTCATATTTTTCCTTTCTTATTTCACATATATCATCATGAAAAGTTACAACATTTCCTTGCTTACACATTTGGCTCACACTTAAAATATTATGTTTTAAACCTTCTATGTATAAGACATTATCAGTCATAGTATGACCATTTTCCAAACTCATAGTACCTTTACTGACTATGTTAGAAGATTTATTGCCACCAAATATAACTACACCTGGGTTGGTATTTTTTAGAGAGATAATCTTGCTCATGTATCCTATTATATGATTTTAGAATCCACTATCTATGAACCATCTCTTATTCTCATCTTCTTGAGTATGCAATGCTATGTAAACAAATAATGACTCTTCCTTTAGTGATCTTCTTGGATTTTGCTTCTTTAGACTTGGTCTCCTTAAACTATTTGATAGTGTCAATGACTTGTACATCCTTTTTCCAAAAAGATCTATTATATTTCTTGGCTATGTGACCTTGTTGGTTACAGTTGTAACATATGAGATACCTTTTGATCTCTGGAGAGAGAGCAAAATATTTATATCTATGACCAAATTGATTACAGGAGAAGTAATACTCATTGAAGACATTATTCATGTTTGACCCTCTTTTCTCTTGACCATTACTACTCAATGGATTTTCATTATTGATCCTTTTGATGGAGCTAAAATCCTTTTTTTCCTTGGATAAGTGCACATCTGAGTAAGTCATGACTTTATTTTCACATTGTTCCATCCTTTGATTGAGATGTTTATTCATTATGACCTACAAATTCTTTACTGTTACTTCTATATTTTGCACTTGTGTCTTCACACTATTAACTTTTGATAAAGTACAAAATATATTGTTTTGAAGACAATCCATAACCTCTTTGTCAACTATTGTACCTTTGATCAACTTCAAGTGGTTAAAATTTACATGAAGGACTGACTCTAATACCAATTATGAGAGGTATAATCACTGAGAGGATGGGGGTGAATCAATGAGCCTAAATAATCCAAATTCAATTTTGATCTTTACAAACACTTAATTAGTTATCACAAGAATTTATGAAGCATACACATCATTCATAGCAATGAGCAAGAGAGACAATGCAAGATCAATCACATAACACATAAAATATGTGGGAAACCCTATTGGGGGAGAAAACCCACAAGAACCTACAATTGGAATACTATCCTATAATAACAAGAACCAATTTAGACTAGCTATAACTGATCAAGGAACTACAATCCCTATTTAGTGAGACTACAATCCCATAAGGTGCCACAACACCTATCTAACTAAGTTATAACAACAACTAAAATTTTAGAAAGTGTCACCTTGCAAAGAGGATATAACCTCCTTAGATGTTGAGTTACCATAACAACACCTATTAACACATCCACCTATGAAATTATGTGTTCAACACTTGATGATGGACCTTTGATTATCACCCTTCACCTTCACTCACACTCAATCTATAAGAGCACTTTTCTACCAATATAATTATGACCTATAAGTCATAAAAATAATCTTCAATCTAATTTTATCTTAAAATCATCCATAGGGTACTCTACCCCTCCTTTTCTCCATAATCACACATAGAATTCTCTCTCAAATATCTTGCATAAAGTCTAGAAACCAACACATTTGGTTTCACTATTTATAGAGTAGATATAATAATTACTACCTTGGTTAGCCATTAGGCATTCCTTAATCCTTAAGGCATATTTCATATCAAGACATGGCTTAAAAAAACTTCATAGGACATCCATGACATCTATGGGTTACCCTTAAGGAACTACACCTTTCAATTAGGCCCTTGTAGCCCTTATAGGTCTCATGTGAATCCATTCACTCCTTTAGTACTTAATAAAATAAAAAAAGAACATAAAATAACTAACAAAATAATATAAATATTTTACATTATCTATACATCCCCCTTAAGTTCCAATAACCAACATAGTACCCTTTTTCTTAAGCACAATTTGCTCAAACAACATTCTGTGCACACAATCACCATGAATGAATACACAGTCAACTTCAAAACCTTTGTTCATACTAAATATGATTGTTAAAACCTTAATAATCCACATATATAATCCTCATGGAGTATAAAATAATACCAAATATCTAATTCATCATGAGATATCTAAACAACAAAACAAGCTCGATTACTCTTCTCGAGTCACTTGCAAAACAAGCATTAACACATAGTCAACTTTGAACCTTAATATCTTTGATTGTACATGATTTGAAATATTTAAATTAGGTTCATTATATGAACCATGGATTCCTATTACTGTTTTATTTTTATACCATTAGGAAATTCATCTTGGATAAAAATTTATGGGCAAAATACCATAGACTAGTTTTTCCCTTTATAAAATTCAAATATTTAAATATCATGGTCATAGTTAAACCTCAACCACTTTGATCACATTTCAAGTTCTCATTAATCAGATTAAATATCCACCATCAATATTATTATATAAATCTAGATATTTAACACAAATTCTTATAATGTCAAATGTCCAACCTTGAACATGTTGACCTCATCTCGTGCAATTTGGAAACATTAACTCAACGTGTTCCATCGATCTCTACAAATCATTCAGGTCTTTATCAAGTATCATTCACTATTATATCTTGATTATAACCCCCATGATTATGATAATTTTCACCATATCATTAATTCTTGACCTTTTGGAGAAATGCACTCCATTGATGTTGCTCAAACTTTAACTTGTACAAAAATGACTAAGTATGGGAACCTTGCTTATCTACTTAGAAGGCCAACTTTACACAGTCATATCTTTTACCTCACTGACTTGCATGATCTCAAATTTAGAAAAAATTATCTCCTCACATAGGATAATCCAACCATATGAAAAACTTCTCCTAGAACCCTCACATGTGTGAGATTTAATGACATTAAAATTATCACTCAAATTTTTCTGCCATAGAGACAACTATGTCAAAAACTTATCTAGAAGGCAAACTTTGGACATGCATATATTTTGTTACACTTTAGTTATTGACCTAAAAATTAGTGAAAAAGAACCAGGTAAAAAATTAAACAAACCCATATGATCACCTTCTCTTGAGATGTCCACATGTGCAAGATATTCCACCATCAAAATGCTTACTCAACTATTTCTTGTCTCATGCAAATTTGGTTAAGTATGGGAAAGCATTGTCAAAATGCCTGGGAGCCTAAATTTGCACTTGAATATATTTTGATTCATTTAGGTTCATGACCTAAGATTTATCACATAATTAGTAGGAATAATACTAAACAAAACCATGTGACCATTTCAGCCTGACTCATCCACACATGACAATGGTGATGTCATCAAATTGCCTACTTAGATTTTTTGCCACTAGACCCAAAGTGTCTAGATGAAAACTATGGACAACCAGATGAATCCCACTTTTGAACACAATCATTCAAAACATAGAAAACATTTTAGGGACCTCTTTTACATCCTCAAATCACCATACTCATCCTTGAACATCTCTAACCATGCCAAAATTGAAGATCAACCAATCATACTTAAATAATACTAAGACAAGCACATTGCACACTTTTTCATTGTCACATAGAATATCAAGGCTCTTCATCCACTTACCAAGAAACCTACATGACATCATTGACAACTCTCCAACACACAATTGGAACCAAGATCTTTTATGATAATTTGTGACTATGTACATGTCTATATTTAACATATTTTATAAGGGAATTAAGTGGTTTTAGTGTAATAAGTGTATATCAGTTATTTTAGATCATTATTAAACTATATTTTAACTCATTCAATAAATAAAATTGAATACAAGTTCATACAAACCTCTTTCTTGTTGTATAGACCCTATTTTTATCCAAAACCCTCTTCCTCAATCCTTATTTAGTTGATAAAATTGTGCATGGTCTAATTTTTATTATTAGATAATTTAGATATGTTATAAAATATTCTGTTCAAATCATTGGTTTGTATGATTTTTTTTCATTCTCTATGAACTATCACTAGTTAGCTCTTGGGTTCTCCAACTTAAAAAAACCCTAGTTACAAGGTCAAGTTTATGAAAATAGTTATAAAACCATTTAAAACCCTTATAAAATTCCCATTTTTTTGAAAATATATACAATAGGGTTTTAAAAAAAAATTAAAGTGGTTTGAAGTCATTTTGAGGGATACAAACATTGTACTAGTCAAATGTGTGCAAGAGAAACCCTATTTTTTATGTTTCCTTGACAACAAAGAGAGAGATTGGTTTAGAAACTTAAAAATTGAGTCTATAAAATTAAATTTAAGGTTTACACACATTTAATTCATCTCTAAATATCTCATATAAGGATAATTTCATGTGGAAAACTACATCTTGAGTTTTGACTTACTAGATGGCAATTGGGCCTAATAGATTAAATAGGGTTTTATGAGTTTTTGGGTGAAATATTGAAATTAATAAATTAAACCTTTGTATATGAATTAGATAATATTTTAAACACTTAAAAATATCTATTTTAGATTTATATAATTTCTAATTCAATATAGATTGGGTTTTGACCTATTAGAGCAACATTAAGACTATTAGGCTTATCGGAGGTTTTTGATAAAATTGTTTCTAGCAGACCTTCTTTGAGATGTTTCAAGAGTTGAGTCACCTATAAAACATTATGAATAATTATTTTATATTTATATATATCCATATCTTTAGTTATTTATTATTTTGATCCTTTTGAGGCATTTATTCTTAATTAGCTTGTAGAGGGATTTGAAGTCTTTTGAGTTCAAATAGACAAAACTAATAAATAAGTTGGTTTTCCATAATGTAACATAGGTTTAATATGTAATTATAGACCAAAATAACATATTTTTAAGTTTCAAATTAGTTAAGGTATGTTGAAGTTGTTTAAGTGTCTTCATTTGTGTCTATATTCTTACTTTGCCAAGATTGTAAGTTTGTGGATAGTCTAGGGAAGACTATCATATTTGGTATCAGATCATAGATATTGTGCATAATCAGAGGTTCCTCAAGTTTTTCAATGTATATAAATAATTATTTTAACAAATGGAGGCTAGATCAAGAGGAGGTGCAAGAAGGCAGGCTCCAAATATAGCTCTCTTAGAAGAGATTAAAAATCTCACTAGAAGAATGGAAGCTATGGAAATAATAGAAAGGAGAGGAGTGGATCTTGGAGATGTCACTGATAGAGAAGATGAAGGAGTTGAATAAGAACCATTGGAAGTAGATATAGAAGGACCTGAAGAGAGGCTTATGAAGGCAATAATGGGAGCAACCTCTAAATCAAAGTTAGATATACCTATGTATGATGGAAATTTGAATGTTGAAGATTTAATTGATTGGATTAATGCATTAGATAAATATTTTGAATATTAAAATTTTTAAGAATAAAATAAAATAAAATTTTAAGTGAAAAAATTTAAAATACATGCCTCCCTATGGTGGGATGGTGTGTAAACAAAGAGGATAAGTAAAGGAAAGAGAAAAATAACTAGTTGGGATAGAATGGTATCAAAATTAAAAGGTAAGTTCATTCCTAAATATTATCAGACTATTATTTTCAATCAATTTTATAATCTAAAATAGAAAGATAAATTAGTGAAATAGTACACTAAGGAGTTTTATAGATTGACCATTAGAGCTAGTCATATTAAGGATGACATGGAGAAGGTTTCCAGGTATGTGAATGGTTTGAATTTTATCATTCAATATGAAATTGATTTTCTTGATCCTAAGATAGTTGAGGAGGCATACCAATATTCTTTAAAATCATAATACAATATATCAAGGATGATTTCTTAGCAAGCAAGAGGAATAAGTAGACCTCTTAGAGGAAGGGGAGAACATGAAAGCAAAATACCATTGTAGGTGCATGAGGTAGGTGAGATAAACTCACCAAGCCAAGAGTCAAATACAAGAGATAATTATAGAGGTAATAGGTATTTTTATATAGGTATAGGTAGAAGTAGTGGTTTTAGTGGTAGATGTTTTAAGTGTGGTAAATTTGGACATAGATTCTATGAATGTACAGAGCATGCATATACTAGTCAAAGAAGTGCTCATGTTGTTTAGGAAGCTGATGAATAAGAGGATGTTGCATCAAATATTTATGTGGATGAACCATAAGAATTGTAATCCTTGCTCATGAAAGGGATTATAATCAAACCAAACAAGGAGCTTTTATAACTTACTCAAAGTAAAGAACTATTAAGGATAACTTATAAAGCCAAAGGTAAAATTTGTAAAGTTATAATTGATTGTGGTAGTATTGATAACCTTATTTATTTTTATATGGTTGATAAATTAGGTTTGAATAAAATTTCAAATCCTAATCCATATAAGGTCTCATGGTTTGAAAGAGGCCATCACATTTTGGTCAATGGACAATATGAAGTGGAGTTTTAGGTAGGAAACTACAAAGAGTAAGTAGCATGTGATATAATGCCTATGGATGTTTGCCATTTTCTCCTAGGTATACCATGGTATTATGAAAATAATTCTATGTATGATGGGGAGAAAAAAACTTATAGTTTTTAACAAAATGGGGCAAAACATACACTCTTACCATTGAAAGATGAACATGCAACTAATAAAGATCATTCCAAGATGTTGATTATAATTTCTAAGGCATTTTTTTAGAAGGGTGATAAGGAGGTAAGTAATTTAATAGCCAATCAAGCCAAGGTAATAATTTTCACACATGAATAATCTAATTTGTTTCCAAAAATAGAGATTTTGTCAAATGAATGCATGGATAAGCTATTTGATGGATTGACTAATAGTTTGTCTTCAACAAGAAATATGTAATACTTTGAGGATTTTATTTAGAAATTTAGTTTATTAAAAAAATTACCATGGAAGGTAATAAAGATATAAAACTTTTAGATTAACAATAGGTACAAGGAAGAAAAGAGGTTGTCTCAAAGGACAACATAGAAGATTTCAAAACTAAGGATGATAAGGCTACTGGAGGCATTGAGTAATTGGTGAAATAAAGTGATTTCATAAAGAATGAAGTAAGCATAGGAGAATAAAAGAATAAAAATGATAATAATACCTTTAATGAGAAATCAATGTCTATAGCTGAAGAGAAGGGACTTCACAATCCAAAGGAGAAATTATTTTTCTTAACTTATTTGTTGCATGTGAAGGTTTGATAAAGAAGAGTAAAGAGAAACTAAACATGATAAAATTAAAGGTGAATAGACAAAGTAACACAAACCAAAAATAATATAATACACCATGGGATCATATAGGGTCTTAATTAGTGAAAATAAAAAGTATTGAATGGAAAGAGAAAGAAAATCAAAGGCATTTGTAGGTACAAGAGCATTCATGATAGAGCTTCATGAAGATTTCTTTTTGTACCTAGGTGGGTTGATATAGGAGCATCCTAAAAACATGATAATAATGTTTTTATTATAGTATTATAGGTATTATAATAATTTTAAGGTCATAATTAGCCTCATTAAGGCATTATGAGTTTGTGCCAAGTCATTTAGAGGTCTTGGAGTGTTTTAAGTCCAAAAGTTCAATTTAAATTTTCAAATTTAATTGTAAGCACATATGGGTAAATATAATAGTTTTAAAGTAAATTATGTGGTTTAATAACATATAATAAGTTAAATTATGTATATAGAGGGCCCTTGGTTCTGTAAGAGTCATCTTTATCAGTAGAATCAAGTTTAATATTCTAAAAAACTAATTATGAGTCATTTTCTAAAGAAAGGTAGTCAATTTTTGAAGAGATCTCACTAAATTTAGAATTAATAATATTGGATAATATATAAATAGTTTTTATAATACTTAAAATAATAATTAGGTTTAAAATATCAATTTAAAGTATAAAAATACTAGTTTTGAGCATTTGGAGGTTACACAGTTGGAACCAGGATCTTGTATGACAGTTTGTGACTCTGTATAAGTCTGTATTTAGCATATTTTATAAGGAAAGTAATTTTTTTAGTGAAATAATTGTATATAATTTTTTAATATCCTTATTTAATTTAATTTTAACTCATTCAATCAATCAAATTGAATACAAGGTAATACAAACCTTTCTTGTTGCATAGACTCTTTTTTTAATCTAAAACCCTATTTCTCAAACCTTATTTAGTTGATAAAATTTTTCATGGTATAATTTTAATGACTTAAATTGTGTATAGGTTATACAAGAGGATATTATAATCATTATTTTGTATAAAATGTTTTCATCCACTATGAACTATCACTAGTTAGCTCTCGGGTTCTCTAACTTAGAAAAACCCTAGTTACAGGGTCAAGTTTACAAACATAGTAATAAAACCATTTTAAGCCCTTGTAAAATTCCAAAAATTTGTGAAATAGATAAAATAGGGTTTATAAACAAATTCAAGTGGTTTTAAGTCATTTAGAGGCATATAGACATCGTACTAATTGACTGTGTGCAAGAGATACCCTATTTTCTGTGTTTCCTTAACATCAAGGAGAGAGATTAGTTTAAAAACTTCAAAATTGAGTCTATAAAATAAATATTAAGGTTGATACACCTTTAATTAATCTTTATAAACCTCATATAAGGATAATTTGATGTGATAAAACTATATCTTGAGTTTTTACCTACTAGAGGGCAATTAGGCCTAATAGACTAAATAGGGTTTATGAGTTTTTGGGCGAAATATTAAAAGTGGAAAACTAAAACTTTGTTTAAGAATTAGATCATCCTTGAAACACTTAATATAATTTTATAAGATGTATATAATTTATAATTCAATATAGATTGGATTTTTACCTGTTAGAGAAACATTAAGACTAATAGGCTTATGGGAGGCTTATGATCAAATTGTTTATAACAGATCTTCTTTGATATGTTGCAAGAGTTGAGTCACCTATAAATTTTTTTGATAAAGTATTTAAAATTAATCTATAAACATGTCTTAAATTATTTATTATTTTGATCCTTTTAAGGCATTTATGTTTAATTATCTTGTATAAGGCTTTGAAGTTTTTGAGTTAAAATAGACAAAACCAATAAAAGGATTGGTTTCTAATAATGTAACAGAGGTTTAATATGTCCTTATAGGTCACATGAATATATTTTAAAGTTTCACATCAGTTAAGGTATATTGAAGTTACTTAATTATCTTCATTTGTGTCTATATTCTTACTTTTATAAGATTGTAAGTTTGTGGATAGTCTAGGGAAGACTATCACCCACTATATCCTCAGTTCACTAGTCTCTATTTGGAGGGTCCAAAATAGTATTTCATGTGATTTAATATTACACATCATGAATTTCATTTATCGCCTAAAATTATTCATTATTATGTGTGGAGGAATCATAGATATTATGATATAGGGACACCTTTATCTCAATTAAAAATTATAAAGGAGGGAAATAATGTGTGCCTTGGTCCTTATGGAAAATATAACATGAAGTTATCAAGTTACACACACTATGCCTTGGAAATTTTTTCTTATTATGTACTTACACCTCATAGTTAACACACCACAATGTAAAGTGTGTCATGTAAATTATTTACTTTTAGTAGATATAACAATGAATCCATCAATGTGATCTATGCTTCTATTTATAAGTTAAATCTTATTTATATTATGCCAAAAACCTTGGGTTAAAATTTTGATTCCAATGCTTCTCTTTATGCAGATAATGTCCTCATAAAAAGAGTGTGTTGAATTAGCATAATTAATTCCATAAAAAAAATTGGGCATACTACACTGTATGAAATGCATACAAAACCTTAGACACTAGGGATTTAGACCTCACATTGTATGTGCAAACACTCTCCCTTGATTATTTATTGATTTATTTGAGTATATAAATTATCTATTTCTCAAATTTAGTGATGTAAAATTATTTCGTGAATGCATCCTTTAGGAAACCATAGTCCACAATCATCTAGCTAGGGTCCAGTTTCCTATACTAGGTATGCATGTAATCTAATAGAGTAGTGTAAAAATAGATTGATTTACACTCTAGTAAGGTGGATCCTTTTGCATTCCATATGAGTTTTCACTTTTGAACATGTTAGGTTGCATTCTAATCACCATAATACTTAGGTAAAATCAAGGGCATTCCATAATACATCTAAGGTGCAAGTATAGGTGAAACATGCACCTAAGAGGATTGTATCATTAGTACACTACATGAAGGTTCACCCAAGCCTTTAATTCATCTTTATGGTATTACAAATCCACTATCCAATACAATGGTATTTACCACAATTTCACTATCCACTTCGAGCATTTTTGGTCTACTAAAAATCCTCCAATTCCTAGTGTTCCACTCTAGGTTGAACTAATTATCTGAGGGTTTGTATCCCCTTCTATGGGTGACATACCATACTACATGGTGTCCAATTTTTATGATTGACATGTATCCACTCATTTATATGTCAGTTAGGGTACCACTTGTTCTAGCAGACTTACGTTATCCTATCAGGTGAAAATTTCTCATACCACCCAAGTTTGTAGTATCCTAAAATTATTATTCTAATTTAGAGTGGGGTGAATGAGCATGCATTTTAGGTCAAGAGGAACTAATCATTCCTTTTATATTTTACTCATATATATCCCTCCTAAGATACTTTAATTTATTCTTCCATGTTTCACTCTTACATTTTGGTATTCAATTCCTTGTCACTAGAGTGAAAAACCTTTGCGTAAGAGTCTTCCTCATGCCATTACCGATATGTGCAGGTCCTCATAGTATATCCTAAGTTAGACTCTACCATTTACCCAAGTTAATTTTTTTCCATCACTTTTTGTTGATTCTCTCTATATTTTCACCTCCTAATCTCATGGTTTCTTGGTCCTTCCATTTAAATCCCTCATCATTACCCTCTAAATATCCTGCTACCTATGCCTCGGTCATCAATGAAACTCAATGTATATGAGATTAGCCAACCATATACATGTTATATTGATCACTCCCACTTACCATCACAGCAACAAAATGTGACTAGTCATTACAATGGAAACAAAATTTTGTTGGTCTAGTCTATTTGACCCTACTAGTCATAGGGATGTCAATCCATCTAAACTCTCCAACATTTAATGAATTGAATATTGAAATATCATATCATGTCAATCTCCTTCCATGATCATGAGAGGCATAAAGAGGGAAAATTGGTGTAGGTCAGGGTTAGTTGTGTATAGTGAGGTGTAAATATGTTCTCATAAGGTTCTACTCATATGTGCTTATGTCTAGAGCATACTTGGCCCTATCTTCTTAAACCATGACCATAAACTAACTTAGATGTGAAAAATTACATGAAATCAGAAAAAATGATTTAACATGAAGCAAACATTTCTAATTAATAAAAAAATATCATTTATTTAGAGGCATAGGAAACAATCATAGATTAAATATCACAGCTTTATTCATAATATCTCAATATTACATAAGTGTTCATGTTTTAAAAGTCACTTGTAGTCCTTACAATGATAAAACTATTACCACTAGTCCTAGCTATATCTAATAATTTTTATTTAGTTTAATACCCTCTTAAAATTAATCACTACCAAAAATACCCACTACCAATCCCTTATTTTCTCTCGCAAGGTTTTGTCTTTTATAGGATCCTAAGAGACCTTATTGCCACCAACTACAACCACTTAGAAATTATTACATCATTTTCCAACCTAGTAGTTAATGATTTTGAATGTTTGAAGTAATACACTATTGTATTTAATAACCACTTCTAAAATGCATGTCAAGATAAACTATTAGTCTCAACTCCCACTATTCATCCCCATGATCTTCCTACAGATCTTAGATTCAGATGGTTGTATGTGTATTGATCCTATTTTTTTATTAATTAGCACACATGGACATTATTTTTGGTGGATCACATCTATTATTTTGGAATTAAAATATGGGTGTGTCTGAATTTTATGGTTTTTATATTATGCATTTCACTCTTTGTCTATTTACTGTTGGTTTATCTTTGCTTATTGTGGTGTCACACACTTTAGTCTTAGTTTAGACTTAGCCAATTTCTTGGGTCAATAGTTTTTAACTAAGAAACATACCAACCTAATATCATTTGTGGAGTTTTACTATATTATCATAATCAAAACTACACCATTTATGGGTTTTCAAACTTCCTAAACCCACTCTCAAATCTCCTTATCAAAAAACTTTCATTGCCAAAATTGATCAAAACTTTAAGGTTGTAATACCTTACTGTGATTGAGGAGGCATAGTCTAGGAGGATATAGAACAGGTGGCTTAACAATATTTGGTAGATAATAATGAATTTAAAAATAATGAATCATAAGTTGATGTTATATCAAGCTATTGTTGAGGAGGAGGTTAAATTACGTGAGAATCCTTCTTCACATAAATAAACTTTTTGAGCCCAGTAGGTGGAATATGTTATAGTTCCTCAATGGTATCCTAGACCAAAGTGTCAATATTATTAAAATAATAATTTTAAATTATTAAATATACCAAAAAATACTTGACTGTGTTGAATAACATGAAAATAATAACTTGTATTTTTATGATGGATGGACATCATCATTAGTTGCAGCTTCAATAATTGGGTTTTGTTACACATTTTTTTTATTATATGGCCTCTTGAGATACTTGATTTTTTAAACATACATTTATTTTATCACACATAAAAACATGATACACAAATATTATATCTCCAAAATTAACATTTTGGCCATGGCATTATCTCTTAATATGATAGATTATTGTAAAACATTATCCATTTCAGCAATTGATGCTTGGCTCTACATTACCTCATTTAATTTGTCTCTTTGTGATAGATCTGAAGTAGTGTCCTTCCATCAATATTAAAATTGGTTTTTATAATCAATAATATTCTTGTAAATATACATATCATGCATCACAAATATATCTAAAACCTACTCGTATTCCTCCAAAAGTTGAAATATTACCTCAATTTCAATACATAGTATTTGGACTTATGCTTTGATGTCCTATAGTCATTGCATTGAATCCTAATCCTAAGTTAACATGGTGAGAATATTAGTGAAATAATTATCTTCCAATATTACTTTGTCCTCTATAATCCATTAAACCAATGTCAGGCAGGTCTCATCAATCATCTTGTGTACATTTACAAATCTCTCTTGCAACACAACATTTTCAATGTGCAATTTACTATTTTATTGTTTAATATTAGTTTCATTATGTGTAATATAATTTTGAAATATATTAAAACCTTAAATTTTATTTTTAAATTTTATTTTTAAATTATAGTTTTCAAGCATCCATAGCAACTTCATCACATGAACTAGGTAGGGCAAGTTAGGTTGTAAAAGCCACAGAGATAACTAGTTGTCTTATTTGTGTGACTAAAAAGTAAAGGTTGTTCATCATAGTGATGGTGTTTACATATAAATTCACAAATATTTGTTAATATCACCCTTTTATTTCAAATTTTCCTCTTTAAATTTTCATTATGTAGACCCCAAACTCACTGAATTACCTAATGGTCATGCTTATGGTTCAATTGATACAAATTATGTTTTTATAGCTCCTTGTTACTACTACTACATTGTAATTTCTTCTCCTACCATTTTATAACTTTACCTATAGCCAGATGGAAATATTTTGTGGAATCATCTCACATATTTTTATCTTTCTCCTCTTTTTATTTTATAGCTTCTTTAGCTCTGGTTTTTTGTAGTTGATCCTGCATGTCCTTTTCCTTTTGTCCTCCTGCTTGCATAAGTCTTCTTTGTGTGTATGTTTAGACTCTATAGTTACTTTTTAAACCTCAAAATTCTATTATTTCTCCTTATATTTCATAAAAATATATTTTTATTGATTATAATAATAGATTAAGGCCTCATTTTCATTATGAACCTTATCCTCAGATATTTTCTCTTCCTCCATTTAAGTCTTGGAATTATCATGTTCTTATTTCTCCTCTATTTGATCCTATGATTGTATTTGATCTAGGTGATATTTATTGGGAGGATAATCCAATCATGCTTGCTCTTAATATGCACCTTGATCTAGGGACTCAATAGTTTTATAACTAGGAGTTAATTATGAAGGTATGAGAGAATGCATGAGAGTGGGGTGACACTTATGGAGAAGATGATGGTGCCACTTGGTGCTTGGTCACGTTAGACTTTGGGCATGAAAAGGGAGGTACCAAATTTTTATTTTGTCACTTATAGAATAGATATAAAATCTTACCACTTATGATTATGTTTCCCTTATGGTACCCTTTAGGTGTACAAATGTATCCATTCATTTTACAAGGCTTAGATGTGGTTGAGTAGCTCTAGGTGTGTGAGTTTTCTACACTAGAGGTCTGAAGGGGATATCTTCTTCTATATTACTTTCCACCAAGAGATATTCCTCTGAGACTTTTTATTTGCCTAAATCCTTTTATGTCAGTTATTTAATTAAACTCAATTCTTGTATGGTTATAGCTATTTATGTTATTATAACAAATCCCAACACCCATTTTTGAAATATATATTTCAATCTATGTTTGGCCTCCTCTTACCAAACTATTTATACTACAATGGACTTTGGAGGTGGAAGAATTTCCATGAATAACATGAAGAGATGTTTTTTATAACTTAAATATGTGAACCAATTTCTAAAAGAATAATTTTTCTCTTATTCTTCATCATAGGCTTCATCCTTGAGGTACTCAAACAAAACCATATACACCTCTTCAAGTGTAACTATTAATGGATGAAAATCATAATCTAATGCAATTTTTGGCATCTGAGTGTCATTGATCCATGGTGATATTATTTGGATATATTCTATAAGATAATAAGGTTGGGGAGTTAGTACCTTGTGGTTAGATGGAGCTATTTTCAATGAGGAGGTTAACAATTGATCCTATGGGTTTTCCTATACATGTGCTCATGTTTTTGCATTGAGGTTGTGTTTGAATTTCCACTTGTGGTTGAGGTTATGGTTTCTTGGATTTAAGTGGCATGAATCAGAGCAAATGAGTCCTCCTCAAAACCAATTTATTTTACTTAATTAGATCTACCTTGGATATATGAATGTCAATGAATAATGGGAGAGGAAGGATGGTGTTTTTTGTAGCTCATAGATCCTAATGTTGACTCCATTAGACATTTTTGTGTTGGTGATGATTGACATGAGATACTTGAGAACATCCTAAAGTACACATGGGTACATTGTGATAATATTTTAGATTTCCACAAACCATTCTATGAAATTTACCACCTAGAGTAGGTGGTTTCCATATCACACCCTAATAAAATTCAAGAAGGCATTGGATATTTAATTGTCATCATCATGTGTAGTTATTCCTTCAGAGGATGTCCATTATGTGAAATAGAGTAGAATTACCAAAAATTGGTACTGAAATAACTAAGAAGTTCTTGTAAATAGCTTCTTTATGTTTGTTATGAGTTTTTCTATGAGTATTTAATTCCAGTTGAGTTCATGCCTCAAACTTATCAATTTATATATAATATCAAGTACTTCCTTTGTAGCCTACTTCACACCTTTTTTTCCCTACCAATATTGACACATAATGCATTTTATGAGGACATGAATAAATGTGTGCATAACCTAATCAATGGTCACCCATTTATTTTTATGCATGTATCACTCCTGGATTTATTAGGCCTATAGAAACTTCCCCTTCACCATTAGTTTTGTAAATTTATTAATAGTTTGGGAATTGATATGAATTATTACTTATTTGGACAAATGGATGGCTCCCTCATTATATCTGATAATTAGGGTCATCATAAATTATTCATGTTGGAAAAAAATAGGTATTCTTATCAACCATTTGAAATAATACTTTCGTAACCTATAAGGAAGTGTAAGCATTCCCTACTCTGAAGTGGTTGCTTGTGGTTGAGGAAACCACTATCTATTGTATGCATCGATGAAGTAAAATTACTTGGAATTATTTCATTTCTATTATCATAGGGACAATTTGATTCACATCTCTTCCTTATGAGCCTCTAACAATGGCATAATAATCTAATGCATGATCATTTTTCTTCTTCAAAGTGTGTTTTGATTGATTTTTAACAAATTATTCAAGAATATGAGGAATTAAAATCATAATAGCTTTGTTTTTCACTTGAGTTTTCAAAATATGTCTTGAATCATTATAATGTCTTCTATAAAAATTCAAACCAAATCTTTTCCCTGGCTTGCATTTATGTATTGGTCTACCTTTAGCACCTCTACATTCTTGCCTTTAATTTAAATAGACATTTTTATTTGACCCTTGGAATTTTAGTGGTTAAATGCATTTTTTATTTATTTGATTTATATGATGTCGCATGCCACTATTTCATTTCTCAATAATTTCACCTTTTGGATGTTAACTACTTTCATGAGATATATATTTTTTGGGAATGTCATGATATTCATTATGTTTTGACATAAACTATATTTCATAGTTGGTAGGTATGGATGCTTTTAATTTTTTATTTATTTACTCATGCCTCATTCATAGACTTAATTTTTTGAAAACCTATTAAAAATATTTGTCATTGACTTGATCCTACTTCAATTTAACCAATTATATTGACACTTGATTGTACTACATTGTGATATTTACTACAATAAATATTTCAATACATTCTTTTGATAACACTTACTATGATAAACCATATAAAAATAAATAAACTATAAACTATAAATAAGATTCTATTTTGTGCCATATGACACTTATTATGCTAAGTGAATTATGATTCAAGACCATCAGTTGTAAGGTTTGATCCTAAAACCATTTATACTACCTAGAAGAATAATTCCTTGGAGATCCTTGAGTATTATAGTGCATTATTGTGACATTTGATGAATTATTTAAGGATATTTCCTTCTAATGTACAACTTACTTGGTGTGTTTTGAATTTGTTTTCATATAGAAAAATCATTTATTTAAGTATAAAATATTTATATTTTAGGTTGTGATCGTTTTATGCCTTTTGAATTTTTAATGGACCTCTTGAGTCCAATTTGAAATTTCCTTGTTCCCTCCATGTAATTTAGTTTTAAAAATAATTCTTGTAATAAATCATTATCTTCTGATCACATTATCATTTAGATTCAAAGCATGTAATTATGTACTCCATGGGCATCAAAACTTTTATTAAATACACTATTTGTAATGTTGTGTACCCAGTTGCACATTTATCATTTGTTTTGTATGACCATAATATCATTGGTATGTGATATTTTGATTCATCTCTCTGAACATTGCATATCTTGGTCAACATTTATCCATAACCTTGTTAGATGCTTTTTCTAGGCCATTTGTTTGAGGGTGATACATCATGAATTTATGATATGAAATTAAATAATATTATATTAAGGTTTTGATAGTATTATTCTATAAGTGTGTACCCATGTCACTTATTTTCTTCTAAGGATATCCAAAGCTTGTTAGATGTTTTTATACAAAAAAATCATAACATCCTTTGCACCAAAAATCAAAGTTATAATTACTTTGAGCTATTTGGTGAAGTAATTTGTCGTAGTGATAATATATCTAGTATTAGAGCATTTAGATGTAGGATTTATAGGCACCAAAAATTTAATTCCCCATTGTTTAAATGGTTAGCATAGATAGAAAAATATTTAATGGCATCTCATCTCATTGATTGGGTTTTCCTACCCTTTGGAAAATGTTTCAATGTTTCACAATTTTGTGAGCATCTTTAAATAAGGTTAGCCACCATAACCCACTTTTTTATATTTCTATCACAATCAACTCACCTAGGAAATATCCTTTACCTACTCCTTGATGTGATTATTCCAAAACCTATGGTATTTCATATTATAAGACCACTCTGTGTAAAACCTCATCATTTCTTATATTATAGATAAATCCATTAATTATGTTGAATAGTAGAGTAGTGTGATTAACTTATTATTTACCCATTCTACATAATGCATAGGGAACATACCATGATATAATAAGTTTTTGAGATCTTCCAATCATTTTAGGATTGCAATCACTCTAAAAATATGTGCATTTTAATATTCATCTTTTAGTTATTTTGGTTCCTCCCCTATTTGAATGCGGCTTAGGTGGTTAGGTCCCACATTTTCCTTATATAGTTTTAAATTGATATTGAAATAGATTTCCTAGAAAATAATTAACAACATATATATTATTCCTCCCAATATCGGTTTATTAACCAAATATCTTAATGCTTAGTCATCAATGAAAAATGTGAATGAGGTAGCCAAAAAGTGGGGTCTAAACTTTTGTAGTGTAAAAACCATGGTTAGAGTTTCTTTATATGTCATAATATATTTTTTATTAGTGGATACTATATTTCAACTTGTAAAGTGAATTGGATGATCTAAGACTCCATCCCCTGGTTTTGCTAGCATTGTTTTGACTATTGTCCTTAATGCATCAAAATTAACAAAGAATCATTTTTTCCAATCTAAGAAGATCAAAATGGTTATTGTGACCAAATTTTGATTCAAATATGTGAAGGCTATCTAGAATCTATAAGTACATTAAAATTTACTATGTTTTCACATTAAATTTTCTAAGGGTGCTAAAATGGCCACATGCCATAAATAAACTTGTGATAATACCCAATGTGACCTAGGAATGATAACACATCTATTGGGTTGATAGGTGGTTTGAGCCCCACACTAAAAATAATTTTTGGTTGGTCTATTAAAATTCCATCACTACAACCAAAATGTCCCAACAATATGCCAAATGGTGTGAAGAATAGGCAATTATTTATATTTAATGAAATTCTCATAGGTCAACATATTTCTAGCATATATCTCAACTTTGATAGATATTTATTAAATAATGATAAAACTAACCAAAGATCCAAGTGGACTTATAAAAATTCATGAATGAAGTATTTGAATTTAGTATAAATTTATCTATAAAAAATTGTAGGTGCATTCTTTAAGTAAGACTACATTACCTTATAATTAAATGATCCACATTTTTTTTTTAATTTTGTTTTTATTTGATCCTCAAATACGATAGTGATTTGATGGTATCTAATGAATCCATATGTAAATTATTAAACTTCATGATTTGAAAGAGATTCAAAAAATTCATCCATGAAAATAATTGGAAATGGATCATTATGTCAAGAATCGTTTAATTCTCATTATTCCCCATAGACTTGTATCTCCCCTATATTTTTAGGTTGTACCACCATGGGACTAACCCAATTTAATTTCTTGATTGGTTGTATGATTCCAAATTTTTCCATATGATCTATTTTGTCTTTACCTTCATTTCCATATTGAGATTCAAAAAATAAGGTTAGTTTTTTATTGGATGTGTGCACTCTTTTAACTCAATATGAATCTCACCCAATGAATGGTCTACACCCTTGAATTTTGATATCTTGATGGGAATCACATCCTCGTAATATTCTATCAACTAAACTACCTATGAGATCTACTATCATGTCTAATAGTAACCAATGGTTACTAGTTTTTTTACTATATCTATATCAATATTTCTCGACCCAAATGGAATCCATTAGTTTTATTTGACCTTATTACACTAATATATTGATATTTCACAATAATTCCTCTTTTGTCTTCTTTATGTTATTCATCCTTGGTATATTTATGCCCCTTTTAGTCTCAAAAAAACTTTTCAAATACAAATAATCATCACTTTCACTATTATTAGATTCCTTTGCACTATTCCATATTCTATTACAATATTTTAGTAAAAACACCTTTTTCTCCTTCTTAGCATGCAACTTGTTTATATCTATCTGAATAATTTTACTTGTCTCAACCTATGATTTATGTTTTTTCAAAATAGGTATATCTTATTATTTCCCATGACATGAGATTTTTTTCAATTTCTGAAGATCCGTATGTACCATTGGATTTTCATCTTCAAATACAAACATTCAAATGAAGTCCTATTAAATTTGTGGCTAGGTTCGAGTCTCCCATTTGAACCCTTGAATGATGTACCAAGCCATAGGTAGAGGAGATAATGTATGTTAAAAAACATACACCCAATACCTTGGATACACTTATTTTAATGTCCATACTCGACACATTTATGAATATGCATTTCAAGACATTGGCCCTTTGGAAATAATGGTCAATTTTCTAAGATAGAAATTTTAACTTGAAATTTGGCCTATAAAAAATTGCACATTTATTACCACTAATTTTTTTTGTATCTATGAATAAGCCAAAAACTCTCAACAAACAATTTCAATGTATAATTCATTTCACTAAATCTCATGTCTATATCTATAACATGATTTTCCATCCTATGAAGGAATTGTGCTAGATCTTCTATAAAAAAATATTGAGGCAAATATATTTATTTATCAAACACCATTTTTATGGGGTCTTATTTCATTATCTCCACACACCCAATTTATCATATGATAATTTAAATCCCCACTTATTAAATAAGTTGATTCCAATGGAGAATTACCTTCATTTAAGGTTCAATATCATCTTTATTAGTAGGAATTCAATGATAGAGATGGTTGAACTCTAATATTATAGGAGAATGAATAGAAGGAGACTTAAATTATTCCATTTGGAATTATATATAGTTCCTAAGTGTCTAGAATGATTGGGGCTAAGTATTTTCTATATTTGGTATCTCTTGCATAGGCTAAAAAATTAAGTAAGCTATCTATTTCTTAGAGTTTATTGATTTGGGTATGTACTGACTTTAAAAAAAATATAATCCCTATATGAATATAAGAAATATAGTTCCTTTGCATTCATTTATGGTGTATACTCTGATTCATTCAACATTATGATGATAACAACATCCTCTCATTGTGCCTTCAATTAGTTGTCCACTATGTTGATGGTCATGTGACCATCCATTTTTTTCTAATTAGAGATGGATGATGAGTGTCATATGTATTCATGTTGATCACTTAAAATTATCCACATATACTTAAATCAAATACCCTTTATCTCTACATCTTCAAGTCTCCTAATAGGTTTGGCTTGACCATAATATGCCAAACGTGTAACATGGATGTAACTTAAATATGGCCTTCCAATAGACTCCCAAGTCAATTTGGAAATAATGTTTATAATGATTTCAAAATGAATAAAATTTTGGGAACTTAATATCATATGAGTTCAATCTCCATTCTCACATCCATACCCCATGGATTCTTAATATTGACATACCAAATGACTCAGCCTGCTTTTTATTGTCCTCTTTATGTATAATCTAACATATTATGCAATAGATTTGTAATGTTTTAGGAAATATATTCAATTCATAAATTACTTACCAGTTTTATCAAATATATTAGATTCATGACTAATCCATTTTATCATAAGATCTTGATGATCTATCCATATATTTGAGCATATACTATTACAAGATCTTCTTCAATGGAATTTTGATTGTGGATTGATTTTAATTATTGGGTTACTTCATTCATTAAAACCTTATCTCTCATAGAATCTAGATACTTGTCCTTTCAAAAATTTATGATCATGTTTTCTTTTGGCATCCTCAAAGGTGGAAAACCTTGTTCTTTGTGTTTGTTTCTAGTAACAACTTGGAAAAAAACTAGTTCTTAGGTAGAGAATGTACCATGTTCATTTTACACACTAGCTTCTCCTTAATTTTATTCTCAATAAAAAGGAAATGCTTTGTATTATGTTGTCCTAAAATCCTATAATATGTTCAAAATATTTCCTTATGTAGGTTGTAGGGATATTTTTTTTATGATATGATTCATTTATCCGCACAGGCAACAAGTAATAGGCAACTTGGGATATCTATTTCCTTGCTTCTAATTTTGATTACTCCCTAAAAACCCACATGATAACTTCCTTATCTCTGAGGTGATCCCTACCCTTTATGTTGCCTAAAATATCCTATGTATTTATTATAATGAGAATAAGGTACCCAATTTGGTTGGTATTGTAGTTACTAAGGAGTCCACCATATTTGGTACTGAGAGGGTTGATGATTCCATCCAATTGTAGGTTGTGGTTATGGGGGACCCCATCCAAATTTTACCATGATATCAACATCTTGATTTGGTACAAATACTTTTGGAATATGAGACTATTGTAAAACCAATACAACAACATTTCTAGTGATATCCTCTTTTAGCTCTTGGAGAGCCCTATAATTCTTCTAATCATTGTTGTGGGATTCATATAAAGTTAGAATACATTATGTGATTATTACATACTACTATAATAAATGACACTTTATATTTATATGTCCTATAATGTGATATACTTTACAAAAATCTTATTTTATCTTTGGATATTCATTCAAGTGGTTCCCCTCTTGTCTACATTCAATACATCATACCAACAATAATGGTTTCTTTCCTTCTTAAAGTTATGCCATCCTAAAAAATATTGCATATAACTTAAAATAATTTTTTTTAATGATATGAGGGTATTCTTCCTTATATTATATTTTCTTGACTCTGATTGCAATAGCTCATGTATTAGATTTTATGGAAAATTGAGCTTTAGGATATGTGTTGACCCTCAAAATGAGTTAAGTCCTAAATGATCAATATGTGAGAGCACAACTCAGGTGAATAAAAATTAAAGATAATAGCTGAAGAGTGGAATGTATAATCTAAATTGCTAACCTATGCATGCACTTGAAATAAACTATCGATGTGACAGGTGAAATCCATCTAAAACTATGCCATCATTGTTAAATGAAAAAATTATAGGATCTAAATAAGAAACCACATGGACCCAGGAATTGTAATGGGAATTGTAGGGGAAGAAAATTTTCATAATGGCTAACAAGATGTCCTATCAATTAGTTATGAATTAATGATAAAATATGGAAAGGTAGTTGGCCTCGATCTATGCTGTTATTCAAATGAAAAGGGGCATAAAATGTATTAATTACTGGTAGTTGTAGTTTATCCATCCCACCAAAAGGATCCCCTAAAGAAGAATAAAAGGAGGATGGAAATGACAAGAAATGATAGATTTACTAATGAGAGGGTTTCCCTAAGAATAACTAATTTTAAAGTATACTAGGCATAGATTCGAATGTTATTAGAAGTAACATTAGTTTGAAACATAAACGATCATGTATAGTGATTGTCTAGAATATCAGGTAACCATGTATGGGAAAGTCCCACATATGAATGAACTAAGTATTATCAAATATCATTATATTATCTTTAAAATTGGGGTTATGGTTATATAGTGGTTTGTGTGTTCTATTTTAATTAATGAGTTAGAGTACTCATTGGTCATATGGTGGATAAGTATTAGGGGTTTTACCAGCTAACAAGTAGATCCCATGGCTTAAGATGAATCCCATTTCACAAATCTAACATTTACCTATCCTAGTTCCACTCTCTTTACACCTTGGGTGAGTACGTAGGGTTCCCACCCTATGTGATATGTTAACATAGGATTTGATTTGATAAGTGTTCTATAGTACAAAATGACCTGGTGAAATTAGGACTTCATACTAGAATCTAAGTAAATTTTGGTTTTGTTGTCGAGACAAGTCAAATTCCATTACAAAGATGAGATGTGAAATATATACATGAAATCTGGTAATGGTTGGATAAATATTATGTATGTGTGAGATACATGGAAAGGAAAAGAGGGAAATAAGGGGAATGATCATTAAATAATAATTGAATAAAATTTAATATGTAAATCTAAGATGGTTCAGAACTCATGAGGCATGGATATGATGAAAATTGATAGAGTGTGATGGTCAATATAAATCATAGGGAGATAGGGGAGTAAAAATTAGGAGATGCCATGAGGACCCATAGAGAATTGGAAGGGAATGAGGATGGTTCTCATGAAAATTAAATGTGCTCCACAAAAAAGGATATGCATGCCATTGAGTTAGGATAGAATATGAAGGAAGAATTCAAAGCACTTGATGGTGATGAAAATGGCAAGAGGATGTCAAAGGGCATCCCTTACCTAAAGTGCATTCTCACACATTCAACTCATAATTATAATAATATTTTAAATATCTATTGAACCTATAAGACATAGGAATATTCATTGAACAATAAAAGAAAGGAACTTCCCTAGAATATGTGATACCTAAACCACTATTTGGACTAGTGGAAATGTAGTTAGTACAAACACTAAAATAACCAAGGATGTTTAGTATGACATCCATAGGAATGGATTTAACCCATAAGGTTATTAGATTTACCCAATGAGGAATTATAGGATGAGTTCAACCCTTAAATGTTTTCCAAAGAAACACATCTTTAAAATAGGCCCTGACCATACCAGTTCAACAAGATGCACAAACTCTAGCAATATATATACTATAACATGGATTTGATTTTACCTAAATATTTTGGAATGGATAATTCCATGAAATAAATTCATAAATGTGAGATCATCTATAGATATAATGGGATAACCTATCCAGAGAAAAAGGTGCACCAATTTACCACTTTTGTGCAAGCTTATACACAGACTTGGTATCAAAAGCTTAACCTGACCTAGAAAATTATGGATTATTAATTCTTGCTGGAAACATTTCTAAAATATTAACATCCCTAAATTTGGGAATAAGATTATTTATATTCTCAAGGAGATAAAATAAGATCCTACGTAGAGTGTTAGAGCCTATGATGTTTGCTTTAAAACTTTGATATTCAAACTCTTATATGATATTAACCTAGTAAAACACACCCAATGGTTTATTAAAGGGTTTATTTTACCTATCCATTATACCCTCTCTATGAGAATGTTCACCTAACCTAGAGAAGAATTGGAAGTAATGCTAAGAGTTGAGGTTGTTAGCATGATAGACACAAGATTTATCTTAGCCATAAAGGCATAGGTCACAGTGATAAAAACATTACTATAATAGGTTATAGCTAACTAGGTATTTAGTAAGATGAAATAGTATGATGTGTATAGTTGCCCCCTTCTTCAACAAGTGCCCTAGTTAAACGTGTCCCTCTATTTTAAAATTTTCAATGTTACTTCCCACAACATGAATATTGTCAAATGATAGGTTCCCTTCAAGAGGTATAAAAATTTGGGCTCTAACATGTTGACACATAACCATAAAATCAAGGATATGATCAACATCCCAATTACTATTATAGTATGTTTTCCACATAACATACTGGATATACGAAATAATAAGAGAATAGAGGATGAGGAGGCAACTAGTTCCCATTATGCTCATGCTATAATTTTTGGTGGTTAGACCATTTTTATCATGATTGTACCTACTATACCAATTTTTCCTATTATGAAAAAGTGCATAAGGTATAATAATATCTTGACTTATATATAAAACTTATAGTCTAGGGTAAGCAAAGAACAAGAGCATGAATGATACACTATGAACATAACCTAGGAAAATGGTATAATAAGGGGTAGATAAAGAGGAATACTATACCTAAAGTGAAAAAATTAATGTGCACACCCCCCAATATAACCATAATGTAGCCACAAAATAAGGAGCCACACCTTGAAAAATATATAACCTATGCTTTTGACATCACATGACAAATAAAGGTATTTCACGATACCATAAATGTCATCCAAGATCTCTGGAATGAAATCCAATTAGATTAAGACCAATATTAAAGGACATTGGAGGAAATCCAAGCTCATAAAAATTATATGAATGACTTGATATAAGTAGCCACCCTCTTTCATGATAAAAACATGCCCCCCATGGTTAGAGATATATTAGCCAACTATTTAGGAAAGTGCATAAGTGATATACCCCTACCTAGAATAATGAAAGCCTAGGAGGAAAGTACAACTTTGGATGTAGGATATGATTAATATATGTTCATATATTCATGCATCAAAAAATAGTCTAAAAGTGACGTGTTGATTGACATAGGCACTCAAGTAAACATCCTCACAAGGTATGCATGAAGAGAGATGGGCAACTTGATGTTATAACCCTCACCAAATATTGATAATACCTAGGTGAACCCTATTTGGATGCTACCTGATGTGGACATCATGATCATTAAAGTCTATTTTTATGTAGACTATGTGGTAATTAGGCTAGTGGACACAGATAGTTACCCAGCCCTACTTAGTAGACCACAATGTTATGGTAATAATGTGGACATACACTTCAAGTAGAAGTGTATTAACTTTGAAAATAAGTGTAATTGCATGTTCATTATACTTTCTAATAATAAGGGTTTCCATTATGTTGAGAATATTTAACTCATGGAGGACTTTAATTGCATTTGAAACATCACAACTTAAAACATGAGGAACATGGTCATCACTAAATACATTATTTAAAACTAGAATGATGGCAAGATGAACTCTAAGACCACAAGTGTTAAATATGAATTTTGGGTACATGAATAATATTAATAATCCAATCATTGATTTATTATAGCAAACTTTAAATTTATTCTTGATTCCATTCAATAACCCATCGGTATCTAAGAGAAACTAGTGAAAGGTGACCATGGTTTTAATGTGATACAAAGAAGTTGCCTTGCCATGATGCAAACATTGAGCATGAAAGTGAAATATACTCATTTAAATCAATATGTAGGGGTATGTGCCACCCCTATTATAGGATAAGTGCCTTCATTTTTTCCATCCATTATTCCCTTACACACAGATGCAAGCTAGATGTCATGTGTATCCCAAGTAAGGATGGTACCCCATCTACAAAAGGGAAATATATCTTAAGATAATGGACATGTGAAAGATAATTTTTTAAATAAGGACACTAAGATGTATGTATATAGGGTAAATAACCATTTGGGTATTTTGGTATACACCCAACATAATAGTTTCACCAGTTTCATGGTTCCTAGATATCTTCAAAGTTATCACCTTTTACTAAATTAGGTCATAAAGAAGTCTAGGGCCATAAGGTAATAAGAGGGTTTATGTCAAGTTTTAATAAGGGTATATTATATATTTTATTTCATTAATTTTATTTATTATGTCCTATGCATGGTAGTTTTACACATAAGGTAATAAGACATTCTCACCTATTAATATTCAATTGGGCGAGTCAAGAGGGGCCTTCTCTAGAAAGTCATTACCACCAAAGGTCTAAGTATCTCTGGTGAGATTTTGAGTGCTTTAAAATATAAAAAGTCACTTTTACCCCACCCAAAAATATTAAAGTGTGTACAATAGTCTCTAGGTTAGAAAAGAAGTATTATGTTAGAAGATCAAGAACATATTTCAGTGTGGGGTAGGTGGTACCCCAAAATGTGGAAAAAATAGACTCTGGAAACGTATAAAGAATAAAAAGTGCATAGAAGGAGCTAAAGTGAGGAATTGTGTACCTAATAAGGATATAACACATGGAATGAATTAGAATTCATGAAAGCCAAGGGTAAAACATGAAGTGATAGGTGTTGAGCTTGAGGATGGAAAATAACAAGTGAATAGTCAAATAACTAGATGAAGTGACAAATGGTGGTGACTAGAACAAACTATAGGAAAATATGATAGATATAAGACCTAATATGAATTAATTGTTGTCAAAGCTAAGTAGTATGAGAAGTGACTTAGCAAGTGAATGACATGTATGGATGGGATTAAGGTGTGATTAAGGCATGATAATTGTCATAGTTTTAAAACTTGAAATGGCATTCATTCAAGCTACCATAGGTATGAATGGAATAAATAGGTGACAGACTTGGATGATGGACAGTTATCAACCCATAAAATTAGATCAGTTGGTGACCTAATATTTTTGATATAAATATGGAAATTTGGTCCACAACACACATTTATATCAAAATTTATGCCAATGAGAGGTTATGCTAAGAATGGATAGTGTTGATATAAATATTTATTGAGGATATAATAGGAGGAGCTGAGAGGATGTAGTTGTGAGGATAAGTTGAGAGGATTAGAGGGTGGAGGAGAAAAATACACTAAGAGACTAGGATCTAAAGACTATGGGTAAGAGAGCCAAATTTGAGTAGTTATAAGTCACACACACATTTATTTATCATGTGGGATATTAAATCAAGGAGGGTATGAAAGTTTGACTCTTATCTCTTTGGGATTTCATAGGAAAATTAAGAATTTATAAGAAACAAAGGAAAGGTTGTAGAAAACCATCAAATCAAATAAGTAGTCACACATAAGATAAATTTGGGAGGAGTCATGGACCTACATAAAGTGTATATGGGTAGAGGCATCAAAGCATAGGATAAGTTTTGGGGATCTTGGTGAATACTAGAAAAGAATCTGTCATAGGTTCATCTTCACCTCTAGTGATCAATCTTTTGAAAATGAAATAGTACAACTCAAAATGCAGTAATTTCAGTCAAATAGGCCTTATCAACAACAAAATCAGAACAACTATCAGCGCTTCAAAGATCAAAGGTCTCCTTATCAAGGTTTCAGAGAAAATAGACCACCCTATAAAGCACAAGGAGCCATAATCACATGAAGACAACCTAAAGTAAAAGAGAAAGTAGCTGAAGAATGGAAAGTGTAGCTTTATGCCAATGAAAATTGGTAATGTCATAGGTCAAGATTATTTGTGGTGGAGTGGTACACCTATAGGATGGTGAGACTTCAAATAATGGGTCCAATGGTGAGGATGGGAGAGGAGACACTAAGTTTATACACCACCACATTGTGTAGTGCTCAATTAGTCCTACTTTGAGATCAAGAGAAATCATAACCATGCCTAATAGGGTGGAAAATCTTGGGATATCTCCCCTAATATTTTTAGGTTTAATTGATGAATAGATTAGATCACCATAAAAATTAATCAACTGATTAAATTACACCCATCTAGATCTAAAAAACATGGCTCTCTAGGGCATGAAAAATTTACTAGGCAATATAGGTTATTTTGTGAGTGATTTTGCATGTTGAGTGGAATGAGCATACAAGGGTATAGGGGTGTTGGAAAATATTTACAACATACATGTGGTGAGATGGTGGGGAATGGCATTAGGTGAATGGGAATTATAGACAACATGCATGATTTAAGAAAAAATAGGCTAGTGTTGTCTTAGAGGAGACTCAACAGGATAACAAAGGAGGAGTATAACCTTTAGAATGTAGAGGATAAGGTAGTGTTTCACTCTTTAAAAATTCCCATTGTAATGTAGAAGATATTGATGTAGTGTACATAGTTTACATTGTGTAATTTTTAAAAATAGAGTGACAAGAGAGCCAGTAAAATAGGACACCCATGGTAAGGTGGAGAAAAATCATGGGATAACATACAAGTTTTTCACTTTCCATTAGGAAATTGAAGAGAATATCATGAGCTGTCACATATAAAAGTCTTGATGAAAAGTGTTAATCTAGATGAAAAAATTTCTTATGGTGTAGCTTTATAGACCAATGGATTGCACAAGGAAATCAAGAAAGAGATGGATTATTTTGTTGAGGATGGATAATTGGTTTAGTGTGGGATGATATTGAACCCTAAAATTAGCTAAGTCATAAAGTATCAACCCATGAGAGTGTGCATCACATGAAGAAATATCAATGCCAATAACTAATGTGTGGCATATGTGATCTAAGCTAATTACCTATGTGCACCCAAAAAAATACCAGTGCGATAAATACAAAATTATGTCAATGTGTGATAAACAAAAAAATGTTTAGATCTAAATAAGTAACCACATGGACCTAGGAATCATAATAGTAATTTTAGGTGAAGATGGTGTAATTAATGGATAACAAGAGATCCTATTGATTAGTTATGAAATAATGACATAACATGGCAAGGTAGTTGGACTCAAGCCACACTGGTATTCAAACAAAAATTAGTAGCAACCACATTAAATATTGGTAGAAAATTGAACAATCCCAAAAAAATGATCCCATACATAAGAATAAAATTGGGATAGAAATGACAATAAATGAGGAGAGATAATGTTGAGAGGGTTTACCAAAGATGAACTACCTTTATAATGTATTAGTTATTGATTTGACTGTTAGTATAAGTAACATTAGTTTAGAGCATAAAATAGTATGTAAATTTATTGTTTGGAATATCAGGTAACCATGTATGGGAAAGTTCCACTTGTAAATTAATCAAGTATTATTAAATAACAATATGTTATCTTTATAATTAGGGTTATGATTATATAGTGCTTTGTGTTTTATCTTTCAATTAATGAGTTAGAGTTTGTTAATCATGTATTGGCTAATTATGAGGGAGTTTACTAACTAGTGAGTAAACCCCATGGCCTAAGATGAATAAAATTTCATTCCCACACCCAACATATCTTTATTACACTCTCTTTGCATCTCAGGTGAGTGTGCAGGGTGTATACACATAACATTTTCAAAAATTATCAATTATTGATACTTTTTATCTTGTAAGAACCCATCAAGTCTCAATTTATTTGAGTGCACACCTTAAAGGGTGCATCGAGAAAATGGTGGGCAGACCATTGGTGCATCATAATAATATTGTCCCCTATACCACCACTTGATATCTACACAACCATCTCTTATAGACTTCCCTAAGCTATGCCTCCTTCCTTACACACTCCTCTAAGAAATTCACCCTCTTATTCAACTCTCATCTAAGCCAAAAACCCTTTTTAACATTTAACAAATAATGTCAACCTAGGTTGACCCTATATTCAAATTAATATTAGCATATTATCAGTCTTGGTTGGCCTTGGATAACCCAAACTAGGACCTAACTTGATTTTATCAATTAATGATAAAAGGTTGATTTGGGTTGACCATATCGACTAAACTTTCAAAAATGTTTAGGGATAGATTTAGCTATATATACACATTAATTATGCCATTTATTGAGGAGAGAAGAAAAATAATATTATATTACACATATACTTATCCACCATTTTACTTGAAGAACATTGCTTAGGGTTTCAATACTTCAAATGGAGATACGAACCTTATCTTGTGAAAGCATAGTCCATTGTCCATCCTTAATTTCTTCAAGATACACAACAACCTATTGTGAAACATCTTGGCTAAGGGAGAGATTGAGGCTCGATGGGTTCATCTTCAAAGGTAATAATTCCTAAATTTGATCCTCCTTTGTTAAAGTAGATAGATTTGCATTTGTACTTCTCCTCCATGCATTAATATTTCCTATACATTGGATTAAGTATAGATCTTCTATGAATGTTTAATTTTTATGTTTATTACCCCCACTTTGTGCCACAATATTTGGTATCACTAGATTAGATTTTACTTTATTTTGCATATACTTTGTGAATATGAAAACATAGGACCTAATTAGGCTTATCATATGATGTTGTTTGACTGGAGGATTTGTAACCCTCTCTAGTGATGTTATTATGGTAAAATACCCATTGGTTATGTATAAAGGATCTATCTTGGTCATGACTCTAAATGTCTATATATATCAATAAGTGGAAGTGTAAGTGTGATTTATCTTCTCTGAGTTAGGATTGATTTGTAAGTCAGTTGTATTTTCACTTGTATACATTTTGGTAGACCCAACATGAATAAAACCCTTGTAGGTTTTTTTCATGCTTTAATTTTATTATCTTGTATATTATTATTTTTTTAGTATTGTATCAAACCTATCGAGATAGTCTAACATTTTTTGTGTAGGTTTAACACATAATCACTCCAAAATGACTTTGTTCTTTCTGTATAGGTATTCTTCAAATATAGGTCACTAGATTGATCAACTCAACATAGTATTCTTATTTAGTCATACGATTGCATACTTTATCAACCTAGTAGACTTTATTCACATTTCTCTTTTTTAGCATATAGGTTTATAGACATAGTCAAGTTAGTTGACTCTATTTGTAGATTATTTTTCAAAACAATTTTTATATACTATGTCAACCTAGTTGGCATTGTTCATAAAACATTAAAATTAGAATTTAAAAAACATAGCATAAAATTTTCAAACTAAGCATCGTTAAAATTACCAAGGTTCATTATTACCTTCTCTTTCATTTCTATTTTTCATTTATAGTATTGTTTTCCACAAGTTTGTAATTTATAAAATTGTAACCCTATAACAAATTAGATAAACTAGCTCAACATAATTCTATAGCCAATATTCTCTCTAGAAGGCACAGTCAACCTATTCAACTATGTTATTTCATATCTTGATTTTATAGAATAATAACAACCCTGTCGACTCTATTCTATATTGATTGAATATAGTTTCACCTAAACCAACTCTATGCTCTTCATAGTCAAAGAAATTAACCTATTTTCCTAGTAATCAATTCACTTTCCATTTCAATTGCTTCCATGATTAGAGTAACAAACATAGACTAATTAGGTTCTTTTTCAATTTATTGATTTAGTCACACTATTTTTCAAATATTGGAAAAGCACATGAAACCATTAAACATTTTTCTTCCCAAGGTATACCTATTTGTATTTCATCACCAAGGGGGAAGACAAATTCATTTTCTAGCCAAGTATAAACATATGGTTAATGGCATATATTGGAAAAGCACATGAAACCCTTATTTTTGTATGATTTTGAATTGAGGGGATATACCCCAATATCAAGCCAATACCATCACCAATACAGATCCCTTTCAACCTAAACTACCTAAAACTATCCATATATTTCTTTCTAGTTCCTTATTACAACCAAATCTCTATCACATAGATTTAAAAATTTACTCTAACTTAAAAACATTTAGGAATGACCTATTAGTTAGCATTTACATTCAATTTTTTCTGTTTGTTCTTTGATAATTATATTTTGTATTGAAAAACTTATACTAGTAAGCATCAATGCAAGGTTTGTGTTGTGTACTCTAATTATATCAACCACATTGATTTAATTACTTTTGTGATTAATTTTATTTGCTTATCTATTATCTTGAAAAAAATCCCTATTTTTAGAACATTATCATCTCTATCAACATAGTCTCTTATAGATTATTAGTCTTGCTTACTTTCAGTACACAGTCACCTTGTACTACTATGTATCATTTTTAGCTTGTTCTATTTTCTCCCTCTAAAATACATAGTCAACTTGTATGACTATGTACATTTTTAGCCTATTTTATTTACTATCTTATAGTACATGATTGGCATGTATAAATGTGTCCTTTGTTCTTTGTTTTATATCTTATTTTATAGAATATTGTTGATTGGTTCGATTCTATATCTTATCAACTAATCCTTCATTCCATCAAATTTTTAACTTTTTTTCATTCATCTTTAATTTCATATTTAAAGATAATACATAGTTAAATTATAAAAACATGATGAATTTTACCAATCCTAATAGGTTTCCCAAGACACAACTTGTGGCACCCACCTTGGATAAAAGTAATGTTTATGTTTCCACTCACACTACCAATTATGAGACTCTTATTCATTCATCCTTTATTCATAATCCTTTGTTCTCACTAGAATATGATTTTTATTTATATTACATAACTAAAATTCTCTTTTTAATCAATTAATTTCCTCAATGTAAAAGAAAAGACACTTCAACCATTTATAGTCTTATGATAGTCCTCATGTATAAGAACCTCCTTCACCCTCCGCTACCTTCTCTCATGGATTTAGGGGAACCACTTTCTCTACATCTCAACATTTTATTTCTATTATTTCTCTTTCACAAACCATGACATCTTATTCTATGACTTCTTTAACCTCCATGCCAAGTATCTCTACTAATATGGTAGGTTCAACTTCTAGTGGGCTTCTTCAAAAGACCCTTACCCTTCACCATGATACTAGTGCATATTTTGCTACCAATTCTTCTCATGCCAATATTGCTTATTTTTATAGCAATGATTTTCATGCCACTAGTGTGTCACATATTACTGCTCATAGTTAAACTCAAGCCACTAATACTAATACTAATGCATCATAAACTATGCACACTAGTCAAAATGCTACCCAAGCTAACCAAATCATTTTACAAACACTTAATAAAATTCATACCTTTCAAACCAATAACACAAATCATATGATGTATATGCAAAACCATCTCATTCATCTTCAAAACTAACCTCAATAGGTTTTATGAGGAATGCACAAACCAAATGATCCCCCACCCCCTTAGGGATTCCCATGGTAACCTTATCTCATAACCACCCCTCATTAATAAAACAATCAAACATTTAGAAAATGAACCTCTAGTACCTCATATTTCTAATATTGGCATAGGAGGTATCACACCCACCATCACCTATAATGGATCCACCAATCCTGCATTACACTTTAAAACATTTGGTATCCTTTATAAAGATTAGGTCAAACTTAACACCTTTACCATTACCAAAATATTAACTAAAAATCTCTTAGAATATGATTTGGATTGGTATAATAAATTAAAAACCCATTATATAACTAGCCTTGAAGACTTAGTTAGTTCACTAGTCCAATAATTTCAAACTAGTGACCTTCCCGAGAATAACTTAGCCCACTTTATAAATTGCAAACAACTTGAAATTGAAATGGCACAAGCCTTCATCAAATAATGGAAGAACTTTTCTAAAAAATGTGATCATAATATGGTAGATGACAACCTCTTTCACCTATTCACTAATTCTCTATACCCCAAATTACATTATTAGGTTAGGACTCTCTCTCCAAGAACTTTGGAAAAATACCTCAACCAAGATAAGTGACAAGACTTCCTCATACATAAATTCAAACCATCTCAACCTACACTGGGCACTTGTATGCTCATTAAAAATAAAAAATTTCTTGCAACTAATAATGATGTTATCGATACCTATAACACTATTCATAACATTCAAGAAATCACTCCAAACAATGTTATGGAGCATGTTCCCCCTCTAAAAAACACTCTTACTCCTACATTTCCTCAAACCCACCACACTATTTCCTCAAAACATTATCATTATCAGAGCTTCAAAAACATCTTCCAGGACCTCTACCAAGATATCTTGACCCCATTCATCCTATAAATCATGGTATGATTTAATAAATTTTGTTGGTTTCATGCTAGTTGGGGCCACTCTCATGAGACTTGTAGAAAATGACATAATCTAGATATGGATTTTATTCTTCATCCAAAATTTGATCATGAAACCCTTATTCAAAATCATCAACAAACATATGACATAAATTTTAAATCCCATTAAATTCAAAATAAAAGCCAAACTTTAAACCAAGCTAATATTCATCTTTCTATCTACAAAGATCCTCTTCCCAACCACCAAGATAACATATACAAGCCTACTCCTTATACAAATAATGTTGAAAGTCTTATAAACCTCACTACTAATGAAAAAAACATGGTTAATATGACTAACATGTGAAGAGTTATTGATTTTATTAACTTAAATCCAATACCTACACAACACACCTCTCAACCATTCTGTGTAATTCATGACACTTCCCCATCCCATCTAATGGAATTGGGGAAAGAGGAACTTATAACCATTTAAGCATAATTCTCAACAACATAAATCAATTATACCTCTCATACCATCTCTACTCTTCCCCTAAAATCCACAAAATAGGATAACATTCCCCAAACATCTAATAGTATTTATTCAACCCAACCACAAGAAATACCTCAATCAACTATCACACCACCTAAAGTCAATCAACCCATTTGTAATCAACCCAAGCCAGCTACACCCTATCAATGCAAGTTCAATTTTACTTCCAACACTTCTTCCCAGGAGCTCTTGAAAGATTACATGCCTATATCTATAAATCCTCTCATGGGTTATGATGAATGGGATACCATTGTATAACTTTCTCATCTCCCATCTCAAATACATTTCCTAGAATTAATGCAAACTTCTCCCCATCATTGAAAATATCTAATGCAATTATTATTTGAAAAGAAAATCCTTCATCCTCCTCTGACAAGATGTGAAGCTATCTTATTAGGATCTGAAGATAGAATCCTTCAACAATGTGAAGATATGTCCATACTTGTTAATGAAATAGTGGACACTTCTCTTTCACTTAAGTTTCCCATCACTTCCATGATTCCTATTGAGAAACTACTTCATGCAGATGATCCTCCTTTATTAATTAACATCTAAATTGGTGGTATCTAAGTTAAGTGTGCCTTAATTGATAAAGGTTAAGGTACTTGTATTTCCTCCCTTGATTTCATTAAGACACTTGGATATTATGAATGAAACCCCAAATACACATGTATCACATATAAATTATATGATAGAAGGAAAATACCTCATCTAGGTTACATTTGGCTTCCCATTATCATTTTTCCTATCACCATCTACATGAAATTTATGATCTTTAGCTTTTTGATTTTTTACAACATATTTATTAGTAGACCTTAGACTCATCATATGAGATCATTCATCTCATTCACATGCCAATGTGTCAAATTACCCCATAATAGAGTTATTTACAAGATTCAAGGAGACACAGACCCTTAGAGTTTTTAACAATTCCAAGAATGTGGTGTCTTTAAAATTCCTACCCTTGAATTGTTTCCTAGTATCCCATTTAGTGAATCCTAACTCTTCAATTATCCTATCACTTCCACTTGAGGTTATAATGGTCACCCTTAATTAATTGAGAACATTACACATAGCCTCCTAGGTTCCAATGATGATGATTTGGATGAGATTAGTCTCAAGATCAAAACCTCTGATCTATCCCCTTATATTATCACCCAACTTCCTCTCTTTTTGCAACCTCACTCCCATTAACCACTTGTCAATGATATACCTATTGTCTTAACCAAGACTAGACATTTTATCCACCATGCATCCTTTGACAACAAAGTCATACCTACATGTACCATCAAATTGCATACACCTAATTAGGATGATGGTTATGCTTTAGATGATTTATTTTTAGCTAGACTCATCCAAGATAGAAATGTTAAAATTATTCAACATTGATCTTATTTATTTCAGTCTTTTCATTCATATTTTTGTATTCCTTCATTTATAGTACCTAATACTACTCTTCTTCCTATTTTTTAGTGTAGAGATGGAGTGATCACATGGTATGAAACCAATTATAATAGATCCCCTCAGGAGCAGGCTCATTAATCATGCCATGATAGGCCTTTATCACTTTGATAGATATTAGGATCCTTATAGTTTACTTCCTTCGAAGATGTTAGTTACTATTCTTAAACCTTATACATGGCTAGCATCACCCTTAGATGAGCCTAGTCCTATTTTTTTCTACTTTACCTTCAGATGAGCCTATTCAAGTTTCTATTCAAATCATGCCTTCCCTTAGTGATGGCATTCTTACTTTATCATAGCTTGATCCCATGCTTACCCAATGGGCCAATTATCCTTATTGTGACATCCACAAAGTTATTACTCATTAGACCAAAGATTTTTTATTATATTAGCCACCCCTAGATTATCCTTATACCTCTTTAGTTAATAGACCCCCAAATCCTACTAACAAACATATTTGTTGCTTCTATGAGGTAGATAATTACTCTTCCACTCATTAAGCCACTGATTAGTTCAAAGATAAGGCTATACCTCTTCCTAAGCTATTACCAAAATATATCCCTCAATATGGGGAAGTATAATATCTTTGACACCAGTGTGGTACACATCATATTAATCACTACCACAGTCTCTAAAAGCACCTTTGTGACCACCCACAGTTGACACCTGCATCAATCATTCCTCCTTCCATAGGTTGCCCATGCAAGAAGGCTCTTCCTTCTCTACCAGTAGTACCTCCTTTTCACCCTATAGATACTATTCCCAATCAGACTTCTATTCCTCTCATTGAGTATCCTATGCATGAGATTACTCATGAGCATGATTATTCATCAGCTACACCTACATAATCAGCTGAGTAGATTTAGATGGAAGTCTTTGCATAACTTTCTATGAAGATTGATGAGACTCTAGTTGCCATCAAAATCTAGATTCATATAGATGATTTAGATGTCATGGATAATATTTGTGGTCAAATTTATCAGTATTTATGAACATGGCATGGTGTTCTTTCACATTGTTCTATGTTATGATTTTGGATTGGATTTGTGATCCATTTTTATATATCCTAAACACTTGATTATGTATCATATTTGGTTTCACTTGTCTATTTTACATGGATTATTAAATTATGCTTTATGTTTTTTATATGGTTTCATTTATTTTTACCTTTATTATGGCTTATTATCATTATTTTCATGATTGCACACTTATGGATTTTAGTTCACTTATTTCATGGATTATTTTTATTTTACACTAATTGTTCGCTATCTTATCTCACTAAAAGATAAGATAATTATTATTGTGACTTGGTTATACAAACCTTGATTCCCTTAATAATCTCTCTATACCATATGATTAGTTATCAAACAAGATATCTCATTTTATTACTAATATTTACTAATCTACTTTGATATCCCTTTATTCTTTTATCTTCATTTCACATACTAAGCATACATATAGTTGAAATTTGAGATTACATACTAGTTCATAGGTAATCCTAAGAGTTTGGTTCTTCATGTAATGCCCAAAATTTTCATGCCAAAATTTTAGTAAATTTTTTTTGTTTAATTATGCATAAACCTAGATTATTTTCTCTATTATCATTGTTCTACATATATATTTATATGAATCCTATTCTCTTATTCCTTAATTTTATCTTTTGGGACACCTATTTATTATGTGCCTTCTTCCATTCAACATGATATATTTAATACTAATGTTAAATATTTATATAATACTATGTATTATTATTACCACTTATAAAACCTTTTATTATTACCTTTAATTTGTTAAATATATTTATAATCATCCTTACTCTACTTTGAGATACAACTACAAATGTTTTCTTATCATGTTGTATTCACAACTGTATGTTCAAATAACTCTTTTAATTTTACTAACCTCTATAGTCAAGTTAGTTGTACCCCATAAGTAAACTAACTTGACATATTTTATCTAAGTGTAAATGGAGTTAACTTGATTAGTTACTAAAGTAATGTTCAATATAAGTATTTTAATAATATTATATAATTTTATAAATATTTATTATTATCAAAGTTCCTCTTGTTTAAATTAATATATTTACAATACAAAACTATTAATGTGAATTCATTTATAATTAATACAAAATCATTCTAAAACTACCATTGTAAGGATTAGATGTTTATGAATACAAACAAGACTTACAACTATATCCACTTTGACCTATTATAATTTGTTTTACAGAACCTGTGATAGAAATCTAATACAATAAAACAAGTCAATTTTACTCTATAACCATATCTAATAATAGTACTAAATTATCTTGTTGACTATAGTTCTAAAATTCTTCCACCTGCATTATTGTCAACAAAGGAGGTTAGCTAAAAGTTGAGCAAATAATTTTTACTCCCTAAACCATTTTATTTTTCCAAATTAATAAAAATAAATAAATATTAAATTTAACAACTAATGACAATATATATATGTCTAATTAGTAACAAAAACTTACTATTACACATCTATTAATTGCAATTATTGTTAAACTAGTAATAACAACTTACAAATACAAATAATTAAATAAACCTGTCAGGTCAACAAATTGAACTGGTAATCTTATGCATTATATAATTGGTTACTCTCTAAAATTTCATCAAGTATGAAATCAATAGGAATACTACTGATATTGTTTGTGATACTTTATATATTTTAAGTTATAATGTCAAATTATCTGTATATTTACTAGGGTAATACCTAGTTTTAACTTCGTTATCAAAGTTCCCTCAAAAAAATTAAACCATCACAATTTCAACAAGGTATTAATATTGAATTTAATGTACTTCTATAGTTAACAATTAGAATAAAACTTTTAAATTCTTCATAAGTTAAATTTATTTCCAATGGTACTTAGGGATGATCCAATCTTGAATTCATTACACAATTATATATGTACTTGAATCCATAATTTATATCCTCAAATCAAAATAAAATGCACCATTATAAAAGTAATGATAGAATTTCAAATTTAAACCTACACTCCACATCAAAAGATTTATCCTACTTTAATTATACATTTATATACACTTCTAAATCTAAAATCTAAAAATATTATTAAAACAGGATTGACAATAGCCCTAAAGAGAAACTTTTTGTGGCTCTCTCTCTCTCTCTCTCTCTCTCTCTATATATATATATATATATATATATATATATATATATATATATATATATATATATATATATATATAATTTTAATAATGGTAAAATATTTAGATTGCACATATATATAAGTATAGATATCTAAATGAAATATTACTTCATACACACACACACACACACACACACACACACACACACACACACACACACACACACACACACACACACACACACACACACACACACACACACACACAAATAAATTAATAAAATAATAATTATTTAATATGAAAAATATTAATAACATAATAATTATTTAATATATTATTATTTACATATATTATTTATGAATAAAACAAATTATCATGCTTTATTTCTTTTTCTGTTTACTTTTACCTCTTTCTTTTTTTTCTTTTTATAAATCGTAATACTTTAATTTTATATATTACATTTTGTTGTTTGTTTTTTTTCCTAAATTTAAAGAAAACCTAAATGGGGGTTCTATGGCTAGACCAGGCTACTCCCCTTCCCCATATTTATAAAAAATAATAATAATAATATAAGTGTAAATAAATCATTAAATGATTTATTTCTTCCTTTTTTAAAAATAAAATTAAATAAAAGTAAAAATTAATTCAATAAAATATATTCTCAATATATATATATATATATATATATATATATATATATATATATATATATATATATATATATATATATATTTGAGAATATATTATTTTCAATTGTTTTGTTTTGAGAGAGAATGTAAATTTTCTATAAAAACAAATAAAAGCTCAATATATTTATTTTGGGACGGCAAATGAGAAACATTATAGGATTTCTAGAGGTCTAGGTTTGTGTATAAATAGATTCTTTTTTTTATAACAAAAAAAACAAACCATTCCAAATAAATTTCTTATTTTTATTTGGAAAAATAACATAAATTTGGAAAGGAGAATCCCTTCCCTGAAGTGAAGCTCCATCCTCCATTTTCCCTCCATCTCTCTTCCTCTTCTCCCTTGGCCACACCTACAAAATGACTCTCTTCTCTTTTAGTTGGATTTTAAATAAAGTGATTAGTATTATTTTATTATGTCCATTTAGGGTTAGGGTTAGGGTTTCACTTTTTCTTTCTTTTTTTAAAAATTATTATTAGTATTATCATCCACAATGGTTTAGTCATTATTTTTTCCTTTATTTAATTAAATTAATTAATATATTGAGAACACTAGCGAACTAGATAAAGTAAGTTTGTTATAGAACTAGAGGTATTATTCTAACTTTTATTGATATATAAATACATATAAATTTAGAAATAATGATATTTAAAACTAATTATTTATTTGTTTCAAATTATGAATCAATAGACACATCTATTTATTTATCCTATGTAACCACTTCATGTCATTTTAATATCTATTTATATCATCATAAAATTATTTACAAATTTATTCATATTTAATAATAAATGTTATTTGGGCTTGATCACCAAAGCAACAAAATTATGATTCTCATCTTAAAACTAGATATGTTGTCAAATACCAAGAAGAATATAAGTTGACTAATTGGGACCAATTTAACATAACATGACCCTATGACCAATTCAAGCAAGCTAATAAAATAAATACATAACCAATTCTAACAGGGTGAAATTGTCAAACATAACACATCGATAAAGAAACCCTTAGAAGTCAAAGTGACTAATACATAAAAATACAAATTATTATAAGAGTCAACACACATAGTCCAAGGTGGTCCTAAAAAAGAAGCAATGAACCTGATACTAAGTTAACCTAATAAAATGATTGAAATAACACTAACTAATTGCTATAATATATATTTCTCACATGTCATGCTCAGTGCCACACTCAACATATCTTTCATCCACATGATACCACATTGTCAAGAACACATTGACAAACTTTAGAGGGGTATTACATTCATCCCCTCTTGAAAAAGGCATCATCCTCCATGTTTTTAAAATAAACTCATGTAGTGTAATCCATACCATTATCTAATAGTAATAATTTATTACTAAATGAATCCTTACAATATTACAAAACTAAAATACTCAATCTCTAGATAGTCATAGAGGTGATAACACCCAAACCTTGTTATCAATACTCCAATATTTCAAAACATAAGTTCTTGTTCCAAAAAACCCTTGTGAAATCCCATGGTATAATAAGAACTAGAAAGAACCAACATAATCACTGTAATCACTATATAGTGTCAAGTCCAAAACCATCATAATTAATGTAATACCCTAAATACTAGACCATGCTAAACCAACTCTCACACTAAGTGATATTATCAAACTATGATATAATGATCAATATCATAAGGTGCCAATTGAAACATAATTAGCCTCTAAACTAAACAACTGAGAATAAATTTCATTCTAATATAAGTCATGTTATTTCCATCTATCACTAACCAATTGAAGCACAAAATCATGAAAGCTCAAGTATCCATCCAATTCTAAATCATATTAAGAGAAGAATAATGAACATCAATCATGGTGAAGATACACTACTAGGATGGTATCCATCCATAGAATGCCATTGAAAGCTAACTGAATAACACTACACCATATTACACCATGTTGAAATACCTAATCAAGGTATATGCCAAACTAATAAGTAATCACTACATACCAAATCATTTGTCTAGGCCTCCCATCATCACATAGAATAATACCACTACTAAAATGACTGAGAAATATTACGCTCTATCATAAAAACTCCTTATTCCTCCCAAAAAAAATCATAACCCATGAAAGGACCACATATATATAACCACCATGTCTGGGGGGTGGGAAGGGTGGTATCATGAACCATCATGACCAGTTCCCATCACAACCCACTAGTTGTATTCCAAGTTACTTCTTCTCCCCCATACCATGCCATAGGTATACCATTTATGCACATATGAACACTTATGAAACCAGTACCAACAATCATCAAAATAAATATATAAGAGAATAAACCAATCATGTAAGGGAAAAACCAAAAAGAAAAAAAAGGAGACTAAGTAGTCTCAAAGGAAAAAAGATAAACCCATAAATACAAAATAAATTTCAACAAAAATGTCCATTATTAGTCATTAGAAAAAAAATTCAAAAATAATAAAATAAAATTCTGGTTTCTAGTCAGCTTAAAAACAAAATTTAATCAAATATAAATAATTTTGACAAAACATAAGTGAAAATGGATCATATCACAAACACTATGTGACTTCTACAAAGCACTAAAAGTCACCCAAGGGGAGAAGGAATAAAAATCATCTCAATTACCTCCTAGAATTAAGAGGCATCTCGATTACCTCCTAGAGGTACGAGGCATCCTGATTACCTCCAAAAGGTTTGAGGCATCTCAATTACCTCTCAAAGGTATGAGGCATTTCAATTACCTCCTAGAGGTATGAGAAACACTATCTATTACCTACCAAAGGTAAGATAATATTCTATAAATTACCTATGAAAGTAATATAATAACTTTACATAATCATATGTAATAGTATCACCATACAAATCAACTAAGAAACTCTTGTACACAACATCCTACTGCTATAAAAGTATCAAAAGTAATCATATTATCTCACATATCTGAGTGTTAAGTAACTAAAATGTCGTTAGATATCATTATTTATAAAGAGTAACCATGCTAAACATATCAAAAAAAATTGCATCAGTCCAACCAATACCACAATGTTATTTTAGATGACATTTTAATATATAACTTCAGTTAAAATCTCATAAGGAATATCTAAATCTCTTTGTTTATAGTAATACAATGTCCCAACATAACATGTGGATATTTTATCTATTAACTATCACTAATCATTATTAAAGAGATTTAATAACAATCCATATCATAATAAAGTGCTACTAAAAGTAAAGTATCCAATGACATTTGACCATAACTATCTCCCATGTCAACTAACTGATATAACTAAAGGAGAATGCCAACTATCAACTCTTTCACATGGCATCCCAATTCCACATAAATACCAACATAGATATACTATCTCATATCTCTAAATGTATCTGATCTTCAGTAATATATCTCTAGGGAAATATCATTGTCAAACATAATTCATTGAAATTTTATTGAGTGAAAATTGTATTTATTTTTGAGTGATGACCACTAAAATGGATATCTATTGTAAATACAAGAAATATCAATATTTATAAGCAATAATCACTGAGATAATCAATGCGTTAACTACACTAATCATCAATTCATACTCCAAATGACCAATCTTTTTCCATTCTCAACTAGGGTGTGATAAGATGAAGAAAATAGGGTTCTACAGATCTTGATGCATGCATTGAATATGGAATTGCATGCTACTAGATTTTGCATGTGTTAGCATAATATGAACTATCATAAGGATGCAATGGTCAATGAAAAAGATAAGGGTCTCCTAAGAGGGTCATAACTCTCAAAATTTTGAAATCCACAACCAATGCTAACTATATGATATAGAAAATTAACATATATACTACCAAATCAAGGTGTATATGTATCACAAGCTTGTTGAACAAAGGGGAGGATTGGTCATTTAGGGTTAATATTATCTAAAGTTATGAAATAAATTCTCTTATGTTATTGTTATTAACACTCATAGGCCATCTATCACTATTAACGGGTTAGATTATTCTCAAACAAGTATTCATTCATCTATAAAAATATGTAATAGTCTTATCATTACCACTTTTATTTTAACACCATAAGGCTATTTATGATTTCAAAATTGGTTAATTTGTATAAATCCAAGCTTGAATCAAAGAAAGAATCATTTCAGAACATTTATTATAACTTCAAGATTCATCTATGTAATGAAATTCATGTAAATCTCAATAGTTTACTTCTACATACAATCAATCACTATACTTATTAAAGGTATATAACATTCCTTCACCACTAAATAACATTATCGTCATTAGACCACTTGGAAAATATCATAGTTTTATACTTAAAATCAACAACATATCATATTATTATTCAATAAATATACTTAAAATCAAATCAATGAAAGTTAAATGTAACAACTCTAACCTTATCATCTAGGGGAATTAATAAGTCTAAGCTAAAAAGCACACAATTAATTCATAACCAAAGGTAAATAATGTGTTTAGATGTTGAAAACCATGGCAAGACACACCAGGGTAGGTTTTAAATTCTTACTTATATTCAAATCATAGTATATACAAAAATAATTTCTTATAGGAATGTATTCAAACCCTAGCAAGAGCTTATAGAAAACAAATCTTCTAGACCACCTCTATCATGGTGTCAATAAAAAATACTAGAATACTAAAGAAGCATATTAAGATAAAATACCACTTAAGTACATATATAAGAAACACACAATTTATATAAAGTATTAAAATTCAATCATATATAAATAAATATATATCACACAATAAATATTATATAAAATGCAAACTTGAAATATAGACATGCCAACAAAGTCACCAATTCAAATAAACTTCCCCAAGCACAAATAATATGATCACATAGATCAATTTATGATTTCAATTCATTTTGAGTACAATTGAATAGAGAAATATTATGATGATAAGTTTTACAACTTCATCATGAATACCAAACACAATCGCCAGAGTTCCCACTATTGAACCCAGGCTCTGATACCAAAATGTAATGCCCAAATTTTCATGCCAAAATTTTAGTATTTTTTTTAATTCCCCATAAACCTAGACTATTTTATCCATTATCATTATTATACATATATATATTTATATGAATCATATTCTCTTATTCCTAAATTTTATCTTTTGGGACACTTGTTTATTATGTGCCTTCTTCCATTCAACATGATATATTTACTATTAATGTTAAATATTTATTTAATACTATGTATTATTATTACCACTTATAAAACTTTTTATTATTACCTTTAATTTTTTAAATATATTTTTAATCATCCTCACTCTACTCTGAGATACAATTATAAATGTTTTATTATCATGTTGTATTCACAACTATATGTTCAAATAATTCTTTTTTTTATCTTCCTCCTATAATTTTACTAACCTCTATAGTCAAATTAGTTGTACCCCTATTTGTTGATGTTGAATGAGCAGTGTCAAGCTCCCACTTCTAGCCCAACTTATTTAAGACATAATTTGTTTAGTAGAGGCTGACATAGAGATTGAAGAGATGCATCTCTTTCCTCTCACTTGTATATATATAGAGTGATTTCTCATTGTTCAACATAAGGAGAAGTATAATTGAAAAGGTAGAGCAGACTTATAAGGAGTAGATCAAGTTATTTCAAGAGCAAACTTAGATTTATCAAATGTGATCTTATTCATTATGCTTCAAGAAGTAAAGCCATACTTGTGGGCCTTGAATTTGGCCATTGTAAAGTAGATTGTTGTTCTTATCATTTAATATATAAGAGATATATTGTTGTTAGGTTTTTTCCCCTTTAAGTTGGAGGGTTTCCCCAGGGTATATTATTGTGTTCATTGTTCATTGTGTTACATTTTTATGATTATTTCAATTCGGATCGTAAAACTAACATGGTATCAGAGTGGGTTTAAAGAACATCATGATCAGATTTATCATTGCAGCAATACTCTATTGATCTTTATATCTCTTGTATATCCCTATTTTAGTCAAGATGGTGAATGGTCTTAAAATTTAGGATAGACTCGAAGGAGCATCTAACTTAACATCATGGAGGTAAAGAATCATGCTCACCTTGGAAGAAAATGACTTGGACAAGTTTGTGGAAACCAAAGTTCCTGAACCATCAGAGAAGAAGAGAAGTTGTAGTTGGAAAAAAAAAGACATCAAGGCAAAGAAGATATTGGTTTTGAAAAATCTCACACTTAGAAAAATTTGTATCAAAATTCAAAGTAGACAAAATGACAAATGTGTAAAAGTTACTCAGCATGGCAGACTTCTAATCAGTCTATGGCCATAATAATACTGATGTTTATCTCATGCTCATCAATCAAAGTAAATTGTTGAGATGTTTCCCTAACCTCTTGTACTGAGTATAAATTCAAGCCTAGTGAAAAGAGGCAGCCATTCAAGTTGAGTTTCTATCTAGTTAATAATTAAGTATGGGCAGATCTCCATGCTACTCTAAACTTTTTGTCCTCAATCATAGTTCTTGGACTGTGAAAGAGGATTTTTTTTTGAGAAAATATATCATAGTTCATAGTGAGGGTGGATGGATCTCTCTCCCCAAAAATACTAGTAAATAGTTGTTCACTGATTGTCGGATGACTACCAAATCAAACAGACAATGAGATCAATAATTACTGGAACACTCACCTTAGCAAGAAGACCTTGGTAGAGAAATATCCTCTTTCCAAACAACATCCAAAATCAAAACCTACTCTTCCTGCAAGTGATCATGTGTTTAAATCTACCACGCTTAAAGTAAAATAAATGAGAGTGGCGAAGGGCCACAACAAATATTTGGCCTATGGTAATTCAAATCCTCAAGTCTTAAAGCCCAATGATGTGAATAGCTCCAAATCAGTCCCAGAGTTATTCATGGAGGAATTTATGATAAAGCATGATTCTGACTTCACAATATGGAATGATATCACTGAATTGGGATCTATGTCTATCTAAATTAATGGGTATTACTATCTCCCTTGTGTTCTGAGATCTGACAATAGACTTTTGCATTGAAGCAGGGATTAAGAGGGAGCTATGTGTCCCTTATAATCCTCAATAGAATGGTGTTACAGAAAGGAAGAATAGATCTATTGTAGAAACTACCAAAGCTATGATAACGAGTTATTCTCTGTGAAAGAATTTTAAGGTGAAATCCCTTGATAATGATTTCTTCTCTATGATAGAAGTTCAAGGTGAAATCCCTTGATAATGAGTTCATCTCTATGAGAGAAGTTTGAGGTGAAATCCCTTGATAATGAGTTCTTTTCTGTGATAAAAGTTCAAGGTAAAATCCCTTGATAATGAGTTCTTCTCTGTGAGATAAGTTTGAGGTGAAATACCTTGATAACAAGTTCTTCTCTATAAGAGAAGTTTGAGGTGAAATCCCTTGATAACGATTTCTTCTCTATGAGAGAAGTTCGAGGTAAAATCCCTTGATAAAAATTTCATCTCTATGAGAGAAGTTCAAGATGAAATACCTTGATTCCACCCTCTAGGAGAACCATGGTGGATGTCATGTAAAGTGATGAACACTTGTACATACTATGCATTTTTATATCCATTTTGGTTAACATCATGATGAGGTGATATGTCTTATGCAGTTGAAAGTATCCTCCCTAGCTAAGAGGGGTGTTGATGTTGAAGGAGTAGTGTCGAGCTCTCACTTCTAGCCCAACTTATTTAAGACATAATTTGTTTAGTAGAGTCTGACATGGAGATTGAAGAGATGCATCTCTTTCCTCTCACTTGTATATATATAAAGTGATTTCTCATTGTTCAACATAAGGAGAAGTATAATTGAAAAGGCAGAGCAAAATTCTAAGGAGTAGATCAAGTTATTTCAAGAGCAAACTCAAATTTATCAATTGTGATCTTATTAATTGTGCTTCAATAAGTGAAGCCATACCTGTAGTCCTTGGATTTGGCCATTGTAAAGTAGATTTTTGTTCTTATCATTCAATATATAAGAGATATATTGTTGCTGGGTTTTTTCTCCTTTAAGTTGGAGGGTTTTCTTAGGGTATATTGTTGTGTTCATTATTCATTGTGTTAAAAAAAAATTATTATTTCAATTTTGATCATAAAACTAACACTATTAAAAACATAATTTACAAAATTATCCATGGTATATCCTAAATTACTTAAAATTCTTTCAAGTATAGCTAAATTCATTTAATATTCATGTTTACTTCATATTATATTCACTTTTAATACATTTTTTTATGTCTATGAAAATTTAAAAACATATTTAAATGTTACTCATTATTTAAAACATAACACATTGTAAATAATTTACTTATACAATTATAACATTTATATTATATTAATTATATTTAATTCTTCCCTAATATTATTTCAAGAAGAGTCCTTGTATTTGTCATTATGAACTATTCTTTATTATGTTATGGATTCAAACATACTCTATATTTGATTTTTTACAAATCAATTATTATAGATAACATATATCATATATACACTTTTATTTCACTTAATAACTCATTTACTTAAGTACATCATAACTCATTTATAGTCAATTATTTTCTTTTAAAGTTTTTACCTCTAGGATTTACCAAGCTTTACCTTTCTATTTACTTGTCAAAGATATCATCATTGGTATAGAGATTATAAAACTTAAATATACATTACTTCTTATAGAAGAATTCAATTGTTAACTATTTAGTTTAGCAAATCATATAGAGTAATAAAGCACTTTCATCTTCAATTTGGATTATGGGTGGTGGAAATCAACTTGTTACTTAATGATCATTCAATTCTCAAATTAAATAAAAGTAGATTAATCACTTATTTATAATAGTTTACAAGGAGTTAAATTATCCTTCTATGATTAACATATTAGTGGCACTCCAAGAACCAAACAGAAATCCCAAGCTAAGAAATGTAAATACACTCTCTCTAACATCTTCATATCTCCTTTCATTAAACCCAAGATCCTTTGAATTTTTTTACAACTCTTCATAAACATATAAAAATTAACAAGAGATGTCATTATGAACAAATTTAATAATTTTGACAAATTTATCTAAGTGTAAATGGAGTTAACTTGATTAGTTACTAAAGTAACGTTCATTACACGTATTTTAACAATCTTAAATCATTTAATAAATCCTCATTATTATCAAAATTCCTCTTACTCAAATTAAGATATTTATAATAAAAAATATTAATGTGAATTCATTTATAATCAATACAAAATCATGCTAAAGCTACCACTGTAAAGATTAAATGTTTATGAATACAAACAAGACTTACAACTATATCCACTTTGACCTATTAGATTTTTTTTTACAAAACCTGGGATAGAAAGCTAATATAATAAAATAAGTCAATTTTACTCTATAATCATATCTAACAATAGTACTAAATTATCTTGTTGACTATAGTACTAAAATTCTTCCACCTGCATTAGGACATGGTCAACAAAGGGGGTCAGCTAAAAGCTGACAAAAGAATTTCTACTCCCTAAACCATTTTATTTTTACAAATTAATAAACAATTTTAAATATCAAATTTAGTGACTAATGACAATATACATATGAGTAATTAGTAACAACAACTTACTAATACACATCTATTAATTGTAATTATTGTTAAACTAGTAATAACAACTTACAAATGCAAATAATTAAATAAACCCATCAGGTCAACAAATCAAACTAGCAACCCCATACATTGTATAATTATTTACTCTCTAAACTTTCGTCAAGTATGACATCAATAGAAATACTACTGAGATTATTTGTGATACTTTGTAGATTATAAATTATAATGTCAAATCATTTATAAATTTACTAGGGCAATACCTAGTTTTAACTTCATTATCAAAGTTCCCTAAAAAAAACTAAACCATCACAATTTCAATAAGGTATTAATATTAAAATTAATGTACTTGTATAATTAATAATTAGAATAAAAATTTTAAATTCTTCACAGGTTAAATTCATTTTCAATGATATTTAGGGATGATCCAATCTCAAATTCATTACACAATTATATATGTACTCGAATCCATAATTTATATCCTCAAATTGAAATAATATGCACCATTATAAAATTAATGGTAGACTTTTACATTTAAACCTACACTCCACATCAAAATATTTATTCTACTTTAATTATACGTTTATATACACTTCCAAATCTAAAATCTAAAAAAATTATTGAAACGGGATTGACAATAGCCTCAAAGAACAACTTTTTATGGGTCTCATTATATATATATATATATATATATATATATATATATATATGCATTTGTTCATTCAATATTAAATATGTATTCATTGAAAAGTGAAGTAATATTTCATTTAGATATTTATACTTATATATATGTGCAATCTAAATATTTTACGCATGATTAAAATTAAATATAATATTAACAAATACAAATATATATATATATATATATATATATATATATATATATATATATATATATATATAATTAAAGTATTACGATTTATGAAAAGAAAAAAGAAAAAGAAAGAAGTAAAAGTAAATAAAAAAAGTATGATAATTTGTTTTATTCATAAATAATATATGTAGATAATAATTTATTAAATAATTTTTATGTTATTAATATATTTCATATATAACAATTATTTAATATGAAATATATTAATCTCACACACACACACACACACACACACAAAACAAATTATCATACTTTTTTTATTTACTCTTACCTCTTTCTTTTTTTTTTTCTTTTTATAAATTTTAATACTTTAATTTTATATGTTACATTTTTTTGTTTGTTTTTTTTTCCTATATTTAAAGAAAACCTAAATGGGGGTTTTATGGCTACCAGCTGGCAGCCATGGTCGTTGGCTAGGCCAGGCCACTCTCCTTCCCCATATTAATTAAAAAAATAATATAATTGTAAATAAATCATTCAATTATTTATTTCCTCTTTTTATTAATAAAATTAAATAAAAATAAAAATAAATTTAAAAATAATATATATAGAATTTCTAAAAATATATGTATATTTTTGATAGTATATTATTTTTAGTTGTTTTTTAAAGAGAGAATGTAAATTTTCTATAAAAACAAATATAAGCTCAATCTATTTATTTTGGGAGGGCAAATGAGATAGATTATAAGATTTCTAAAGTTTAGGGTTTGTGTATAAATAATTTTTTTTTTTAATAACAAAAAAACAAACCATTTCAAATAATTTTTTTATTTTTATTTGGAAAAATAACATAGATTTGGAAAAGAGAATCCCTTGCCGAAGTGAAGCTCCATCCTCCATTTTTCCTCCTCCATCTCTCTTCCTCTTCTCCCTTGACCACACCTATAAAATGACTCTCTTCCCTTTTAGTTGGATTTTAAATAAATAGACTAGTATTATTTTATTGTTTCCATTTAGGGTTAGGGTTTCACTTTTTCTCTCTTTTTAAAAAAAAATTATTATTACTAGTATTATTATCCATAATGGATTATTCATTATTTGTGACTTTATTTGATTAAATTTAATTATATATCTTGAAAACACTAGAGAACTAGATAAAGTAAGTTTATTATAGAACTAGAGGTATTATTCTAACTTTTATTGATATATAGATACATATAAATTCAGAAATAGTAACATTTAAAACTTATTATTTATTTGTTTCAAATTATGAATCAATAGACACATATATTTATATAACCTACATAAACACTTCATGTCATTTTAATATCTATTTATATCAGTATAAAATTATTTGCAAATTTATTCATAATTAATAATAAATGTTATTTGGACTTGATCGCCAAAGCAAAAAAATTATGATTCTTGTCTTAAAAATTAGATATGTCATTGAATACTAAGAAGAAGATAATTTGACTAATTGGGACCAATTTAACATAACATGACCCTACGACTGGTTTAAGTAAGCTAACAAAATAAAAACATAACTAGTTCTAATAGGGTGAAATTATCAGAGATAACACATAGACAAGGAAACCCCTAGAAGTCAAAGTGACTAATACGTAGAAATACAAATTGTTATAAGAGTCAATATGCATAGTCCAAGGCACAAAATAATCAATGAACCTGATACTAAGCTAATATAACAAATAGCTGAAACAACACCAACCACTCGCTACAATATAGCTCACTCACATGTCACACTCAGTAGCACACTCGACACATCATTCATCCACATGAAGACACATTGCCAAGAACATGTTGATGAACTTGAGAGGGGTATTACAATTCATATATTTGGGTACTTAGTCTCCTTTAACCCAAAGTCTAAAGCTCATTTGTGTGTATCACTTCTATCATTCATGTTGGGTATTCTAAATTCATATGAGGACTCATAAAAGCAATAAAAAAAGTTAAAATCCAAATCATTTAAACAAAATGCAATGATTCGAAAAGGTAACATACAAATTCAAAATTTTAAACACACCAAAAGATATGATTCATTACACATTTCCTATTTATAATCAAACTTCAAACTCCAAAGTTGGCCTTATGATAGATTTGAGGTCCATTGGGTTGTAGTAGGCCAGTAGATTGGGATAGGAGAGTAAAAAAACTATAAGTTCTACCTACTTTCACATACAAGTACCCAATCTTCACAGTAGATCAATGGCTCTATAAGAGGTCTTGAGGAATAGGGAACATATTGTGGGAAGGTAGGTCTATTTTAATTTTCTTATTCATATAACTAGCATGAGTCAATATTAGAATCTCACCTATTTGCCTATACATCTTTGTGATTATTGTTAGTAGATATCCTTTGTATTTTGATAGTCATTAGACTCTTAGTGCCTCTCTTTTGTACCTAATATGCCTCACATTCCTAAGGTATTCTCATAGATGCATATGTCATGATTTTTACATTCTTTCTCTCATTACAACATTCCTAATATTTTCCCTTGAAAAATATTGTTTTGTTAACTAATCATTCCTCCTAGGGTTTCCCTTTGTGATTTGCAGTGTAAAATCATGGATAGGACCAAGCTCTCCTAATAAATCACCATAATAAAATATTTACTTATTACCATTTACCACATTGGTGTTCCCATTATGAGTTATAGTGTAATACCATGGACAAGACTAGGCCCTCCTCAAAAATTACCACATTACAAACATCTTTTAAATAATTCTCATAGTTATTTCTACGTCATTGGTGTTCCCTTTATGAGTTATAATGTAAGACCATGGATAGGACTAGGCCCTCATCACAAAATATTCCAATACCCAATTCATATTATAACCAAGTCATAATATAATTACATGTTTCTAATTTGAGATAAGTTGTGTTCGATTATGAGTTACACATCATTGGCATACTTCCCATATTGATTTAGTATGTTTTATGCTTACTTCATAAGTCTTTCACTTTTATCTTCTTATTTTTTTATTGTATTTATGTTTCAAACATTTTATTAAATTTCTTATACTTCCTAGCTTGAATTAGTATGATTAATTTGATTTCCACTTACATTTTGTTTTCCTTTTTATACATTCCATCTTGATTTAGTTTGATTGACTGACTTTATTGTTTGTTTGTTTTTATACCATTGATTTTTATGTGTCTTTCATTTTACTACATATTTTCATACTTCTCAATGTGATATAGTATAATTTTTAGTCTATTTTAATTTGGCATAAATATTTACATGGTTTGATAACATTTGTTACCAATTATTACCACTTTGATTTATTGTATTCATCCATATTTTATTTTTACACATTTTTCATCATGATATAGTGTACATTACATTTGTTTTGTTTAATTATACTTTTCCAAATCATTTTTTCCTTTTTATTTTTAACCATACATGTGTATCACATAATGATAAAAAATAAAATATACATCAAATATTTCCCATAGCATATACAACAAAATAAAAATAGCATGTGCTAGAAAGGAAATATATCCATGTATCCACATCCAAATTTAAGTACAACCCATAATATCAATGAATATCAATGAACTGACAACACACACACACACACACACACACACACACACACACACACACACACACACACACACACACACACACACACACACACATCATTTATTTTATACAATACAAGTACGAAATATATTAACTAAAACTCTAAGATTGTGTTCCATCCTATTTATCTTGTGGCCTAGCCATGCTACCCATCAACACATATGATTGACCCCTCTAAATGGTGTATTATAAAGAGGCATTTCATGATCTCAAAATAACAACCTATGCCTATAGGTTAGCCACTTGGGCCTATACCTATTCAAGTTGGATCATAGTCACCATGTGTGTGACTCATTCCTATGCTAAGGCCTATTAGGCATAAGCCTCTTTAGCTCCTACCCTTTCTAGTGGGTATAACCCATCACCTCATGCTTATAGATATCACACAACCTCTCCCACTAGTATAAACTAGCTTGCATGATATGGGGTAGATGGAACCAAATGATCATCCAAAGTGGTGGGGTCATATGGTGATATTACTCCATCCAAAATATCATGATGTGTAGCCATAATTAGGGCTCCCCATCTGACCTCCTCTACAATAGGATCTACAAAACCAAAAACAAAATATACATCAGATCTCATGTATATATATAACCATCTATTTATCATAATATTTGATGAAATTAGTGTTCTATATCAAAAAACTAAACTCAATTAGAACATTTCTTACCAAGACTGGTATCACTAACCATGGTCACATTGTTTAATCACTCACCAAGCACCTCTTTCATCGACTACCTCCATACCAATGTAAAAATTGGAGTCACCACCAAATCTCACCATGGTCCTCTCCTCAGTGGCCTCTATAGACCAACTATGTCCTACCACCACTGTAGGATCCCCTATATGATAGCTAGTGCCTATGTCTCCTTATGTTGATGGTGTCTCCATATTTGATAAGCTTATGAAGGTTGATGTTTTATCTATTGTGCTCCCACATCCCCTACATCGACATATATTGTGTCATCTCCTCTAGACCTCATTTATTCATATTGTCATGCTTGACTAGCCCATGCTCTAACTCATTAAGTCCTAATCATTGGCATCTCAACAAGTACCCCTCTACCTCCTCTCCCTCTAAGCTCTCTCGTATGACATGCACAATAATCAAAAAATACTAGATAGGATAATAGATGTGGAATTCCTAGATATTTGGGTATATAATCCACTAGATGTGGCTCCACCCATGAAGTGTAGTGGACCATGATCTGCACATATGCCAAACTTATAACAATAGTAGCCTAACTCATCCATATAATAGTTATGTAAGTGTATGTTCACCATATAATTTTCCCTCATGTGATAGTTTACAATGATATAACATGGGGCATGAACCATGATACATGGTCTTACCTCCATCAAATGACTTGAGGTAACCTATCATCAATCACATGGGGCAACCCAACCAACTGATATATAAGGAATCTCTCATATATCCATGTGCTCAATAGAATAACAAGTCCCATCATCTATTGTCCTTGAGATAAGATCCCATACATATCATGCATGAGTTAGACCCAAATGATAGAACTGAGATCATATAAATATCCTTGATCCAAAATTGACTAGCACAAAGCTATCATGTATATCATTACCTTTCCATCTAGCTTGTGACACAACACTCATGCTCTCACAAGCCCTATCATAAAATTTTAAATATATAGAATGGCCATGAGATAAAAATTAGTTAAACTCATGCATAACTTAGGATATATTCTATATGAGCCTATTTCCCACTAAACTAAGGCTCATCTCTTATCCTATGACTCTAATGTATCACAAATACCCAGTGTCTCATCTATAGGAAGTGCAAGCAACTCATGTACATCCTATAAGGTCATTTCCACCTCTATAGTATCCCCCATCCACCTCCCATTAGAAAGTGTTAGTCAATCATTCCCATAATCTTAGGAACATGACAATGAGATAAACACTCAGTGAGATTCATCTCATATCCATAATACATCCAAAGCCCAAGGTAACTAGTTGAGCCCTATCCATATCTAATAATTGCTCCAATTGATATGGTAGCTAGGATGCATCTACTAGGTGCCAAAATCTCTGGTGTCTCTACAAAATATCAAACAATAGAGAATGTACTAGATCTCAATGTCATAATAATAAAATACATTCTTAACTATTCTCAAATAATTTACAAATTAACTACTTTATTAGCTTGTCTAATCTAGTTTTCTTATTTTTCTCATTTTTTTACATAATCAACTTATTTAATACTAAATTGGCCTTGTCATAGTTTTATCATACTACATCAACCCACTACTATGTAATCAACCTTTTTCTTTTTGACATTATTGAATACCCTTTTTCAACTTTATCATAAGATATCGGCCCTCTAGTACATAGTCATCCTCATTTAGCAAACTGTATTAGACATATAGTATAAATTACATTGGCTAAAGGGTACTATGTCAGCTATCTTCCTATTTATAAATAGATCAGCCCACTATTACACATTTAACCATATCCAATGATACTATATCAATCCACTACTATGTAGTTAACCCCTAGTTTTCTCTCACCTTAAAAATTGAGTCGACATGGCTAACTCTATTCTTAGTTTGCGGTAAATTTTTAACCATTTACCATAAATGCCTTAGGCATTTATTGGTCTGATATTTTCCTCCCTAATACCTTATTCTTCTCTTAGTCTACCTAAAAATTTCATAGGTTCAGTTTTGGTGTTTATCTTTTACCTACCATCTAATTTTATATATTTATCTTTATGTCAATTAAAATCTCTCAAATATTTTAAATTAATGCTATCTTACTTGTGTTTCACTCGCTACGGCTGCTATGCATCCTCCACATTATAGTTGTCATATCCTCACCTTGGTTGCTCTCTAGGCTCAAATTGGGTCTCTCAGTAATATATTCTTAGAATAGTAAAATAACAAATGAATTGACTTTCACCCTAGTTATATTTACTATTCAAAATTATTTACCTATCAAATATTTATCATCAAATTCCACTTTTCAACCATATCATTGTCTCTACTATATTTTTTATGAAGCGTAAGATGTTGTGAAACCCTATCATTGTAGAGAATATTTTCACATATTACATTTATATTTTGTAAAAATTTCAATTTTTTCAATTTTTTATAGGTTCACCTAATGTTACCTACATTGGACACCTTCACATTTATTTCACTTCATTCCTTATCTATAGCACTAAAGGTATGTATTTTTCAATTATATCTTTTCATTTATCTTATTCACTTCTTACTGTAACTTATTTAGCTTCATTTTTATATGTTGCATTATTCTTTTCCCAAAGCATCATCCCCTGTTACACCTACATGATATATGATGATATTTAAGTGGGGAATTTGTATACACATAAAATTATCAAACTTTATCAATTATTGATGCTTTATTTTTTGTATGAACCCATCAAGTCTCAATATCTCTGAGTGCATGTGTTAAAGGGTGCATCAAGAAAGGGGTGGGTAGACCATTGGTGCTTCACAAGATTGTTGTCCCCTATACCACCACTTTCTATCTACACAACCATCTCATATACACTTCTCTAATCTATGCCTCCTTCCTTACACACGCATCCAAGTAATTGACCACCTATATAGCCCTCACTTAAGCCAAAAACCCTTTTTAAAATTTACCAAACAATGTCAACTTAGGTTGATGTTGTATTCAAATTGATATTATCATGTTACAAGTCTAGGTCTACATTAGCTAACCCAAATTGAGACCTAACTTGATTTTATTAATTAACGATGCAAGGTCTAATTGGGCCCAACCTATTGGCTAAACTATTATAAAGGTTTATAGTTAGATTCAGCTATATATACACACTCATTCCACCATTTATTAGAGAGAGATGAAGAAGAATATTATATTATACATATGCTTATCCACCATTATACTTGAGGAACATTATGTAGGGTTATAATAATACACTTGGAGATATGAATATTATCTGTTAAAACTTGGGATTCACTAGGAGGTACTTGGTTAAAATGTAGTTTGTTTTCCATGCTTAGTTTCTTAAACATACACAATAACCTCTTGTAAATCACCTTAGCCAAGGGAGAGATTGATGCTTGGTGGGTTTGTATTCAAAGGTAGGCATTAATAACTTTGTTCCTCCTTTTTTATATTGATATATTTTCATTTGTAATTATCTCCCATGAATTAGGATTTCCTATACACTAGCTTAATTATAAATCTTCTATGCATGTTTAATTTTTATGTTTATTACCCCCACTTTATGACACAAGATTTGGTGAGCACTAGATTAGATTCTAATTCACTTTTTATATACTTTATGAATATGAAAACATAATACTTGCTTAGGGTTATCACATGGTGCTACTTGTCTAGAGGCTTTGGCACCCTCTATAGTGATTTTATTGTGATAATATACCCCTTGGTTAGGTCTAGTAGATCCATCTTGGTCATGACATCAAATTTATAAATGTATGAACAATAAAAAGTGTATCTATGATTTATCTTCTCTAAGCTATGATTGATTTGTAGGTCATCTACATTTTCCCTTGTATACATAGGGTTCCCACCATTTATGATATATTAGCACAGGAGTTGATTTGATAAATGTTCCAAAGTTTAAATGATCTAGTTTGCTCAAGACTTTCATACTATATTCCATGTAACACTATGGAAAAATGAATATTACTTCACATGCCTTATAAAAACCAAGGTGCTTTATTTGAATCCTAAAATTGAAAATTAACCTTATTCACCACATCTCAAAATTGGTGATCATAATACCATACTAATTATTATAATTTTTATTTGATCTCCTTCAAATATTGATTTGTAAAACTCACACACTTCTACACTTTTAATTTCTATATCAAATTTTCCTTGATTTACAAAAGGGTCAAAGTTGCATGTTATTTTTTAAATATGAACTCTAGAGCTTGATCAGTCAAGGCTCCTATGAGATCACATTTTTTTTTCATCCATTTCAAAATTAACATTTCACTTCATTTCATAGGTCACTAAGTACTATTTTGAGTCAGTTGACCCATCATATGGCATGAAGTAAATATAATCTCCTATCCTAAATGGAATATTTCCTATGATTATGCTAGATATGACTAGTTTGCTTGATACAAATTTTATTGGTGTCTAAAAACTTATTTTTAAGGTTCTAGGATTATCAAGAATATTTAATTAAATAGTTGTAATAACTTCACATCTAATTTAATTTTTATTACTACCTAATTTATTCTACAAGTTCTTCAAACCAATTCTTAATTATGGATACTTCTCTTAATGAATCCATATTACTATTCTTAGTTATTAAAATAGGCATAAGGGATGCACCCCTTAGAATGAATGCACAATGTTTAGAGTATAAATCATACCAATTATTGAACTTAACCTAATTCTACATTTAATCATTTCTTATATGAGATACTACCCTTCTTCTTATACATACACACATTTCATCTATATCTACTCTCTAAATTTATTACTAAGTTTTTCTAATTTCCCTTTTTCAATCTCTTCATGGTTTATCCATTCTATTCCTTTCTCTCTTTTTAGGTGGTTTTATAATTCCTAATTGGTTTATACATTATTTATAACTAATACGTTCTCTTCCATCTCTTCTTATTCCTTTTGACCTCTAGCTTCATATTATTATTCTAGAGATATAGTTCCCCTCATTTTATTTATAGTTTCCCTTCAACTCCTACTTTTAGTTACATGTGGTACTTCATTCTCAACAAATTTTTGTTGGTTATATATGTTTTTTTCATGGCTCTCTTTGAAACCTCAAAATTATTTTATCTTATTTTTTTAATCTATTTTATCCATACTTTGGTTTTTTTATTTAGGTTCCTTAGTTTAATTCTTCTTCATTCAAATCCCTCTAGTTCATATCCCCATAGTGCCCTGAGTGACTAATCCATATAATATAGAATCGACACCATAGGCTTTTTATAAAACTAACATATTCAATAACATCAATATTCACTTCAAAAACTCTCCTCTAATCTCTCTAACAAATAAGCCACATGTAGATTTTAATGTTGCATATCCCTATTGGTAAGTGAATAATCTAGCACTTGGTGAATTCTTCTTCACAATGATAGTAAGAGTTGACATAAAATGATCAAAAAATAATGTCACTATGAACACTTAGCTTCCACAAACCACTTATCATGTGGTAGCTTTTCTAACACCTCTAACTTCAAATTTTGAAATTAAAAGCATCAATATGCCACACTTTAATAGTTTGTATTTGTACTAAAAATCAAAATCAAATGAGTTTTTACCCTTTTGTTCCACATGGGATTTATGTTCTCATTGAACTCATCTTAGGAAAATTACATTAATTTTTAACATATGTGTCACCCCTACCAAACTCCTCACCTATGATTGCCTTCTTCCTAGATCAATTCACTAGAGCATACTTTAAGGATAAAAATAGGGGAATTTCCCCTTTTTTACCTCACAAAATAAGTAAAATAATGTTAAAATTAGTGGTATTTCAATTATTCTAAAATATATCCCACTTATTTTACACCTCTCAAGTCATTTTACAAATTTGGACTAGAGATAAGCTCAATAGGGTTTTGGATACAACACCACTCATCTCCATCTATAGAACTCATCTCATGTATTAGGTTGATATATATTTGGAAATTGACACAACCCAAATCATGTTGCATTATGAAATCTACACTATGTGAGATGTGGTGCTCGCATTGCACTCCATGAGATGATTTATGATACGTGAGGTGCACTGCATGAGTTGTAGTTCCCTATAAAAGTAACATTATGTAAGATGTACTATGTGTTAGAGGTAAAAACCACTGAGATGGGGGGGGTGAATTAGTGGTGGAAAAAAATCCAATTCAATTTATAAACCCTTCAAACACTTAAGAATTCAATAAAACCATTCTTAAAGCATTCAAGATGTTTATAACAATGAATAATAGATAATGAAAGATCACATGCACAACACAAAATCTATGTGGGAAACTCTCTTATGGAATAAAACCCACTCTCAAGCCTATAAACACATGTAATACTTGTCTTATAATAAGTATACAAACATGAGACTTTAGTGAAACACCAATTCCACAAGGAGCACTTGCCCCTAAGATGGTCAAGTCCTTCTAACCTAAATTTATTAAAACACCTATTCCACAAGAAACACCTACCCTTAGGATGGTTAAGTCCTTCTAACCAAACTTTATTGAAACACTTGTTCTACAAGGAGCACCTACCCCTAAGATGGTCAAGTCCTTCTAACCTAGATGTTGAGTACCCTCCTAACACCTATGATATTAACACCTCCACTTTTTAACTAATGTATTCAACACTTGATGATGAAAATCTAATTTTATAACCCCTAAAAAACACCCTCTCTTATCTCATACAAGGCTCTCACATAGGCATGCCACAATCTCTCTTCCTTTTCACTCAAACTACCCTCATATACACACTCAAACCTTCAAATCCATCTTCTATTCACTTCTCTTCCTAACCTTCAAACCTAAAATAACACTATCTTTAACATCAAAAATATAACCTATAGGTCATACACACAGTCATCAACCTACTTTTCTCTACAACCCATCCACTAGGCGCACACCCTTTATTCTTTCCTTTGCTCTTCAACTCTTACACACACCTTTTCTTCCAAGTCTTCAAACTTGTAATATAACTATTTATTACATCAAAAATATGACCTATAGGTCATACACATAGTCATTAACTTGCTCTATTATTTAATCCATCTACTAGGCACCCTTACTATCCTTTGCCTCTCAACTCTATACTCTTTCTCCACTTAGAGCCCACTCTCACAAGTCTATAAATCATCACCTTTTATAGAGTCTTTATTAATATCAACTTCTTGGTCAGCCATTATGCATGCCTTATCCCTTAAGACATGTAACATATCTAAATACCACTTTCACAGGTCGGCCATATCAACTATGGGTCACACTTAAGTAGTTATGCCTTTCAATTAGGCTTTAATATCCCTTATAGGTCTCATAAAGAGCTATTCACTCCTTTAGCACTTCAACGATCAAATTAAAAACATAGGTCCACTTTCAAATGCATAGGTCCACTCCACATGACCTCCGAGACATCCTTGGATGATTATAATCATCATTACACACCTCTACATATGTTCAATCTACTCAAACATTAGCCTTGTACACAAGAACACCATGAAATAATAAACAATCAACTTATAATAATTTTTTCATATTCAATATGGATTGTTCAAACCTTAAAAATCTATACCAATGATCCTCATGAAGTCTAAAACACTTTCCAATAGCTAAGTCACCTTGAAAGATCCAAATACCATCACGAATAACTCAATTATCCTTCTCAGGTTACTTTAAAAAATGGTAAAACACATCATCAACTTTGGAGATCTACATATTTTACTGTAAAAATAATTTTATGTTCTAACTATGTTATCTAGATGCACCATGAAGTCCTATACAACTTTTCCTTTTACACCATGATCAAATTCTACATATATCAAATGTTATAGCACAAAAACTATAGACTAGTTTTCCCTCATAAATTCAAATATTTGAATTCCAATAGTTACCATTAAACATCAAAAACTTTTTCATCATCTCATGACCTCTTGTAGCTTGAAAAAATATACATCATCAAGCTTCTTTGAAAGTAGCCTAGTCTTTACTTTTGCTCACTATTAAACATCGAACACGTGTTATCATCTCACTGCTTCTTGATAATTTGGAATAAATGCACTCCATTAATCTCTTCAAGAGTAGTCTAGACTTTTAACTTAATTAAACATATATCACTTTGACCTCTTTGACTAAATATGAATAATAAATCTACATGTACAAACACTACTCACCATTGATCTATATCTGATAGGTTTCATGCTCACCATTAGATCTGTGACAAGTATAACTCTCATCATTATATCCTTATCTATTAATATTAATTTCATGTTATATATTTTTTATGTGATTAAACGTGCACCATTAGATCTCCCTTTAAAAAATTGGCTATGGGAAATTAATGAAAATCTGTTTGAGAAGCCAACTTTGTACCTTAATAAATTTTGCTCCACTCAACCTCATGACCTGAAACTTGAACCATATGATATCCACATAGAGAGGAATCCATCCTTATTTCAAGTTACTCATAAAAACTTCACACATGTTAAATATAATGTCATCAATATGCAATCTCATATTTTTATATCACATAAGCAATTATGCCAAGATGAACATAATGAAAAATTGGATGAAACCAGGCACTTCCACAAGATCTCTAATTATCCTTGACCTTTGATAAGACCCCTTACACATGATCAATACTTTATACCCATCCTTAATCATTCAAAAACTAAAGATCAACTATAATTTATTCAACCATACTAGGATAAGCACACTCCACACTTTATCATTGACACTTAGACTATCAAGACACTTCATCCGCTCACCTAGACACCTCCATAACATCACTGACAACTCTCCAACACTATGCTAAACATGTACTATTTTGGAAACACCACTCAATAATTAATCTAAGTGAGAATCATGTCATGTAATGACATGGTATAGGATGAATTGAAACATTATAAGAAACATCTAAGCCAAAAATTTAGAAAATATCCAAGTGTAGATCTATAAAATACACTTGTGAACCCAACCCCCAGGATGATTGAAATTTGTATGAATCAGGGTGATAGAGGGATCAATTTTAATAGATTATGGTATCAAGGCCACTCTACCACTTACAATATTCCATTACTTATTTAAGTGATCTATAAAGGATTCTTCTTACCAACCACTTTAAATTATTATACAAGGTTACTCTTAATGGGTTGTTGTGTTGAGTAGAGGTCATCAATGAAATGGTCCCTTGGGAGTATAATATCACCCCTAATACAAGTTAGGATGTATCCACAGAGAGACATGTGCCACATCTAGCATGGATTCTAACTTAAAGGCATTTATTCATACTTTGACACACGGTAGCTTTGTGCCACTATATTTTTAACAAAGTGTGATGACCAAATGTGTGAATCAATTATTCTTCTAGTACTAAGTTGAATTTATATCATGGCATGGATCATTAGTAGGGTAAAACTAACTTATCCCATGATGGTCTAAACCCAATTCATGTTCCCTATTAATGAGTTAATAATCCAACACTTGTTGAATTCTATTTCATAATGATAGGAAGAGCTAACATCAAAGGATCAAAGATAACATTGCTATGAATACTTAAATTCCACAAGCTAGTTATCCCTATGGTAAATTTTCTAACACCTCTAGCTTCAAATTCCAAAATTATAAAGGATCGATAGGTCACACTTTCACAGTTTGTATTCATACTAAAAATTAAAATAAAATGATCTTTTAACCTTTTATTCCACATGATATTTATAATCTCATTGAGCTCATTTTAACACACCTAAGTTATCTTTTAATAGATGTGTTTCCCCAACCAAAATGATCAACACATCAGAGTGCACCTTAAAGCTAAAAATAAGGGAATTTCCCTATCTATACCTCATGAAATAAGTAAAATAATGTTAAAATTAGTGGTATTTGACTTACAATGAAATGGATTATACTTATTCTACACCTCTCAAGTCATTTCACAAAGTCAAGCTCAATAGGGTCTTCTTTCCTTGTTAATTTTTCCAAGCCTATTCTTAGTTGTGGTTTCACTAGATAGTATATAGGGATAGTGGGAATATTATTAATTAATTCATGTGCATCACTAATTAGATGATGAGGTGTTTATCTACCTTAAGAGAGTCATTTACCCATGTTTGGCTGTATTTTTTCACTATGACATTTAGAGCACTGGGCAGAAATTGTAGTGCATCAACATTTGCAAAAACCATCACAATGCTTTGTTTTAATTAAATAGTCATATTCCCCTTATTCATACTAGTTATAATTTGGTTTTTCATCACCTATGGGAATCCCCAACAAGGGGATCATCCTAAACCTATTGCTTGATTGACACATGATGGCATGTCCTCACCATAAAAGTAGCTCAAGCAAGCTACCAATAGCCCATAGGTTTAGGGCACATACCCATAGGCCCATCCCTCAAATCCAATCCTTTTCCCAAAGTTTAAAAAATGTTAGTTATAGTCTTCACCTAATGATAAATTATGAGGTTCCATTTAGTGTTTAGGTTTCATAATATTTTTATATTTTCTCCGCTCTATATATTTTTTTGTTTCACATGGTCTAAAGAAGTAGTATTCACATCTAGATATCTATGCTACTTGTAACTCAGCAAACTAGCACCAAAATATT